>CM065912.1:33235411-34622911 GCA_033439115.1 Firmiana major | reverse complement strand
ATACTACCTAGAGTATTCTGATGTCCCGACAGGATGTGATTAGCTAGAAAGAGTTTCAGAAGGTCTTTAGAGCCCAATATGTACCACGAGCTACCCAGAGAAGGATGCAAGCTGAGTTTTCGAGTCTGGTACAGGGCGATATGTCTATGGATGATTATGAGAGTCGATTTACCACTCTATTGAAATATGATCCAAAGACCTTTAAGGATGAAGAGCTCTGTGCCGAGAGATTTGTATATGGACTAAAGCCCATCATCAGAGATAAATTGATAGGGCTGTGTATTATTAAGTTTGGAGATGCTCTGAGATGAGCACAAGAGATTGAGAGGGGAATCAAAATGGTACAATCCTAGAATGAGTTCAGAACAATGACTAGAGATATGGGTAAGAGGCCAGCGATTTCCCAGAATGATGTTCGGAGAGGTTCCTTTAGAAATGGAATGATTGAGGTACAAAAGGGCATATTGGAGAGACCCAGAGCTTATCACATCATTAGGGAGACCCCCCGAGATGTTAGGCCTGAGATAAGGGTTTGTAGAGATTGTGACTTACTTCAAGAGGGAAACTATACTGGGTTGATCCGTGGATGTCTTATGTATGGAGACATGGGTCACAGAATGAAAGACTATCCTCAACCTCAGAGACAACCGGAGCCTACCAGACAACAGCCTTAAAGAGTGAATTGCCCAAGACGAGCCACTGTTGCAGAGAAAGGAAAGAAACCCGTCACAATGGGACGTGTGTTTGATCTGGATAAGGAAATAGCAGACACTTCTGCAGAAACTATAAGAGGTACACTCTCTGTCTGTAATCATAAGGCTCATGTGTTGATTGACTCGAGATCCACGAATTCGTTTATTTTTTAGCATTTTGCATGTAGGTTAAATTTGAAGTATGAACCTCTAGAGTATATCCTACAAGTGAATACCCCCTATGCATGAGTCCCAGAGAACAAATATGATATGTAGAGGATGTGAAATAAAGTGGGAGATAGAGTAATGCTAGCAGATCCAATGATGTTAAATATACATGGGTTTGATGTAGTTTTGGAATGGATTGGTTGGCAACCAATCGAGTGAGTTTAGACTGCTACACTAAGATTATAACTTTCTCCCTTCCTGAACCCTACAGTGTACGTTTGAAATATTGAGGAAATAAATGCATGGAATTTTTATAAGCCATTTGAAATGTATGGTGTTACCTTTTGAGAGTATTAAAATTGCTTTTAATGTGAAGGTTATGAAGCGCTCATTTCAGATGATAACTGGGAACATCTGAAGATTGAGGATATACTCGTAGTATGGGAAATTTCGGATGTCTTCCCAGATAAGTTACCCGATTTACCACCAGAGAGAGCTAGAGTTTACTACTGATTTGGTACCAGATACTCAGCCTATCTCTAGACCTCCGTATAGGATGGCATTAGTGGAACTGGAGGAATTGAAGAAACAACTACAGGAGTTATTGAATTAGGGATTTATTAGACCCAGTGTCTCACCGTGGGGAGCACCAGTATTATTTGCAAGAAAGAAGATTATGCATAGACTACCGATTATTGAATAAAGTCACGGTGAAGAATAAATACCCATTGCCCAGGATTGATGACCTGCTTGATCAGTTGAGAGGGGCCTCAGTCTTCTCTAAGATTGATTTAAGATCAAGCTATCACCAATTGAGGATTAAGGAGGAAGATATTCTGAAGTCGGCCTTCAGGACAAGGTATGGCCATTATGAATTTTCAGTGATGCCCTTTGGATTGACGAACGCCCTTGAAGCTTTTATGAGGTTAATGAATGAGGTGTTCAGAGACTATCTAGATAAGTTTGTGATAGTCTTTATGGATGATATCTTAGTATACTCTCGGTCTTATGAGGAACACGCGCAGTAATTGTGGCTTGTACTTCAGATACTCCGAGATAAGCAACTATATGGAAAGCTTAGTAAGTGTGAGTTTTGGCTAGATCATATAGCTTTCCTTAGTCATATAGTTTCAGAGGAAGGAGTATCAGTTGATCCAGTTAAAGTGGAGGCTATGCTTAATTGGGAAAGACCGAGGACAGTTACAGAGGTACGAAGTTTCCTTGGTTTGACGGGGTATTACAGAAGATTTGTTGAGGGATCTTCCAGGATTGCCACTCCTTTGACCAAGCTCATGTGCAAGGAGACTCCGTTCATATGTACTAATCAATGTGAGCTCAATTTTCAGGAGTTAAAGAGGAGATTAATAGCTGCACCTATGTTGACTATCCCTAAGGGATCAAGAGGATTTTCAGTGTATAGTGATGTATCCCATCAAGGATTGGGGTGTGTGCTCATGCAGCATGGAAGAGTGGTCACCTATGGATCACGACAATTGAAAGATCATGAGCGAAATTACCCCATGCATGATTTAGAGTTAGCTGCTGTGGTGTTTGCATTGAAAATCTGGTAGCACTACTTATATGGGGAAAGATTCCAGATCTTCACTAACTTTAAGAGTTTGAAGTATCTGTTTGATCAGAAAGAGTTAAATATGAGACAAAGGAGATGGATAGAACTCCTTAAGGATATGACTGTGAGATTCTATACCATCCGAGGAAGGCAAACGTAGTTGCTAATGCCCTGAGCAGGAAAAGTATGATATCTGCTATGATGATCAGGGAATGGGATTTATTAGAGCAGTTCGTTGAACTCCAGATTAGAGTTAAAGAGGTAGAGACTGGATTTTTGGCTAGCCTGCAAATAGAGCCCAAGATCATTGATTGAATTAAAACTGGGCAACATGATGATCAAAGGTTGATTGATATGGTTAGCCAAGCCAAGTAGACTTCGCAATCGAATCTCATTGTCAGTGAGGATGACTTGTTGAGATTTAGAGGACGAATTTGTGTATAGGACCATGATACCCTAAAGAGACAGATATTGAGAGAATCCCACTGCTCGCGATACATCATGCACCCAGAGAGAACTAAGATGTACCCAGATTTGAGAAAGGTGTACCGGTGGAGTAGTATGAAGCGAGACGTGGCAGATTATGTGGCCAGATGTTTGGTGTGCCAGCAAGTGAAAGCTGAGCATCAAAAGCTCGAAGGATTATTACAGCCTTTACATGTGCCAACATGGAAATGGGAGAATGTCACCATGGATTTTATTATGGGTTTACCGAGGACCCGAAGAGGTCATGATGCTATATGGGTCATAGTGGATAGACTGACAAAAAGTGTCAACTTCCTTACCATCAAGAGCACATATACTGTGGATTAGCTAAGTTATATGTCAGCGAGATAGCTAGATTACATGGGCTCTAGTGAGAATTACTTCTGATAGAGATTCTCGATTTACCTCTAGATTTTGGACCCAATTTCAAGAGTCCATGGGATCTCAATTAAGTTTTAGTACCGCCTATCATCCTTAGATAGATGGTCAGTCAGAGAGGACTATTTAGACCTTGGAGGATATGTTGAGGGTGTGTACGATGGATTTTAAGGGATCATGGGATAATCACCTGCCCCTAGCAGAGTTTGCGTACAATAATAGCTATCATACGAGTATTGGAATGACACCTTTTGAGGCTCTATATGGTAGAAGGTGTAGATCCCCTGTAGCTGGGAAGAAGTGGGTGACAGGAAGATAAATGCTCCCGAGCTTATTGAACAGGCTGTACAGAGTGTGAAACTTATATGTGAGAGGTTACAAGCTACCTAGAGTAGATAGAAAAGCTATACGGATGTGCATAGATGGCCACTCGAGTTTAATGTTGGTGATGCAATATTTCTGAGGATATCACCGAGTAAGGGTATCATGAGATTTTGAAAGAAAGGGAAGTGGAGTCCTTGATACATTGGGCCATTTGAGATTCTTAAGAGAGTGGGAGAGGTAGCCTACAGGTTTGCATTACCCCCATAGATTTCTGGGATACACAACGTCTTCCATGTATCTATGTTGAGGAAGTACCACCCGGACCCTTCTTATATCATGGAGTATGAAGAGATGAACATATAAGAGGACATGAGCTACATTGAAGAACCCGTCTGAATCCTTAATAGGAAAGAGAAGGTTCTTCAGACCAAAAGCATCTCATTAGTGAAAGTTTTATGGAAGCATCACTTAATGGAAGAGGCAACATGGGAATTGGAAAGCCTCATGAAGGAGAAGTACCCCCATCTGTTTGACGAGTCGAGTTGAATTTAGAGGACCAAATTCCTTAAAGGTGGGGAGATGAGAACTGCAAATTTTATGTACCCCTAGTTATGAGAATTGTAATTTGATGTATGTAATTATGATATGTTGATGTAAACGTAAGTCTTAAATATGATGAAGTATAAGAAGATGAGGTTTCTAAGTCTTGAATGTGTATGGGTTGAAATATGGACTATGAGGTAGATTATGGGAAGTTTTACATTGAGTTTTTTACAAATTGATGCAGCAGCAGTGCAATCTGTGAAGGCCAAATCTATCTCCAAGGATGAGAGATCGATCTCATGGCTCCAGAATGTAAGAAATGCGCAAGAACTGATAGGCAGATCGATCTCATAAGCAAGCAGATCGATCTCCAAATGTTTCTGTAAAGAGTAGATCGATCTACTATAGGAACAGGTCGATCTCAAAATGTTTCTGTAAATAGCAGATCGATCTCCTCACAAGGAGCAAATCGATCTCCTTAAGATTATGATATTGATCTTACCCCTTTGACAAATCGATTTGGTAGGCCTAAAAAGTGCTTAAAATGTTTCCAAATTCAAATGCATATCGATCTCCTATAAGAAGAGATCGATCTCCTGCCCTCTGCCTATATAAAGACCCCTGTGTTTTTCTAGAATTCATCCTTTCTCTCTTCAGAAAATCGAATCCCTAGCTTTCTCTCTCTTCCAAAACACCCATTTCCTTTTGAATCAGAGGTTGTGGCAAGAGGGAAAGTTATTCCTCATCAAAAGGAAAACAACATACTTGGAAATCGAAGGACGATTTGAGCTGAGGCATGAGTTGAGCACTCCACAAGTTTTGGGTAAATTTTCAAGCTTTAATATTTGATTTGGAAGTATATTTCTACGATTGTGGTTGTAGATGTTGTGATAAATGGGCTGAAAATGATTTGGGTTGATAGAAATATTGAGAAATTATGAGAAATTGGTTTGGTGAGGATTTTGAGATGTTAAATGAGAATGTAAGCAATTATGCTCGATGTTGGTATTTGAGACAATGTGATGATGTATTGATGATGTTTTTACATCGTTGGGACAACTCAGGAGTTCCAGAGAGGAATGCGAGGCTAATCTGTCGTTAAGAGGAAACGATTGCACTATACGAGGTGCAACGAGGCAAGGGAAAACTTAAACTCATTGTGTTTGTGATTTTGTGATGATATTTGTAGCATGAAACATTTTGAGAAAACAATCATGTTTTACAAGTTATGATTGAGTTATTGCACACGGTTTTATAGCCAGTTGGAGCCCAATTTTTATGAGTTGTAAATAAAGTGTGAAATTCTTTTACAAACCGTTTGAGTTTAAATGTGAAATGGGATTTAGGCTCTACGTTAAGGCATACTGAGATTTGAGAAATGTGTGTGTGGTTTTGTCGATTTGAGCTCGGTTTTGACATGTTTTGTGATGAGTACAAAACGATTATCAGATGAGTTTTATGAGAAAAACTATTATGAGCTTTACGTGAAGGCAAAACGGTTTTATAAGATAATGGGTGATATTTAGAATTAGGCGTGTCATGTGATAACACATCGGGCCTTACTCTGGTAGCATATAAGTCCGAGCCTTGCTATGGTAGCATGTAAGTCCAATATTCCTCCGTTTTGGTAACGAGAGATGCCTCCGTTCTGGTAATGTGAGATAACCCCCACTCTGGTAGCACTGGGTGGCCTTGCTTTTGTAGCATATAAGTCCGAGCCTTACTTTGGTACCATGTAAGACCGATAGTGTGCATGAGGAGAGGCCTTGCTCTGGTAGCATGTAAGTCCGGGCCTTGTTCTGGTAACGTGTAAGACCAATACACCATGTGCACGACCATATTGTCGACATTCCCTCTTATGAGGATGCCTAGGATGCGCACCCAGAGGAGATTATTTTGATGTGCCATGACAGATGTTTTTATCTGAGTTTTATTTGCCTAGTCTCCGTTTTACACATGAGATTGTGTTTTGGTGGCTGCATCACGTGCATTACTACTGAGCTGATTTTATCACGTTTTACGAGAAAAGCCATTATCGGATCCTTATTTTCATATGCTTGTAACTATGGTTTTCATACTGAGCCATTTACTCTCATGTTTCTAAATGATTTTAGAGAAATGAGATGAGAATGATTGTTTAATGATTTCATGCTACGTTTTCTACTGAGTTTATTGAGTTTCACTTGCAAAACAAAATGATTGTGTTGTGCAAATCATTATTTTATTAATGAGTCCCTTACCCCCTTACTGAGCGATTTAGAAGCTCACCCTATCTCTATATCCCCCCAGATTTCTTCAAGTGAAGAGAGCTTTTCCTGCGACGCACGGAGTAATGGCTAGTGGAGGACTTGACTCCAGGCCATATATTGTATTTGAGGTATACTTTAACATTTCATGTACCCAGACTAAAGTTGTATTTACAGACACTTGATGAACAATGATGTATGGATGTATTAGAATTAATTAACCTTGAATTGAGGATTGTATTTGGTATGATATACGAATATTAGATGATAAGATCCTATGGTAAAAGTTTTACAATATACATATGATGATACATGACACTGCATAGGAATGCACCCATAATTGTGTATTGATGTAAATAAGTTTTAAATTTGCCCTATTTTTCGTGCTTCTAAGACGTCACAGATTTATTTGTTATCAAAGCTTAGGGTGTTTAGTACTGTCAGTGTCGGATAAGTGAAATAGAATACATCCCAAGTGTCTGTATAAGTCTGGTCATGAACTGAAATTGAGGATTGAGATTTCAATCAAGTTTGATGTGTACACGCCGTATTGAGATTAAAAATGAGTGGACGACGAGGTTTCTCGAAAAATCTCTGGCCTCCTCTTCTGCCCACTCTATCCATCCCGGATCTCTTCCGGTCTCTGTCTTTGCTGACACTAATCTTTCCAAGCTCAGAGGCATTCTTCTCAAAGTCTTGACCGCATAACTGAGCCCTGTGTACAGCCTCCTCATAAGTATGTCAAAGGGAGCTAGCTTAGTCCGGATGGCCAATCTCAATCAATCCATGAACTTTTGGACCTTTCGAGTCTCACTACCTATTATGTCCTGATCATATCTCCCCAAAGACATGAATCTCGACTCGTATTCATCCACAGAACGGTTCCCCTGAACCAAATTAATGAATTCCATTCGCAGTTTCCTCTGTGCAGTGGCTGGGATGTACTACCTCCTGAAGGCCTCCAAAAATATCTTTCGGTGATCTCAGAGTGTCGAGCCCTCAAAATAGACTCTGTGGATCTCCACCAGTGTTCTGTCTTGCCTTTTAGCATAAATACAAAAAATGCCACTTTCTTTTCTGAGGTACATCGAAAAAATCTGTACAATTTCTCCATCTCATAGACCCAATCCTCAATAATCACCGGGTCCTTCACCCCTTTAAGCACCGATGATTTCAACTCCTAAAACTGTCTCAATCTGCTCAAGTCGCAAACATACCCCAGGTCACTCTCGCTCAGCTGTGGGGAGATAGGTGAAGCTGTATCCTGTACTGGGGGTATAACTGTACCAATCTCTGCAGTCTCAGGTCTCTCCACCTCTGCAGCTGCTTGTCCAGTAGTAGGCTGTGCTACGGGACCTTGTCAATCATCGGTAACTAATGCCTATGTGACTATCTCCACTAGGCCCTCGATACTCCGCTCTATTCTAGCGAAGTGTGCCTCAATATCCCCTGGTCTCTCAACAGGGTTCTGAGGAGCCTAGTCAGCTTGTGGCTCCGCACGGCTCTCAGGCCCACCTCTATGACCTCTAGATGTGCTCTCATCCCTCTACCTCTATGTGTAATAGGCATAATGCCTAACTTCCTGTATTCATAATCACTTATTAGACTCAATCCATCACGGTATACACAGTTATATCTAAACAAAAACACAGTAATATGGGGATGTAATTTTCTTACGTTTTATTACTGACTCACATCAAGCCAACTCAGCACTGATACCAATCTTTGTCACGACCCATTTTATCCTTTTTAACCAAAAATCGCAATAAATGTTTACATTTTTCTTTCCTTACCCGGTCGTAAACAAACTCACCACTACACAGTTGGGCTGTGAGTCAATAATAATCATTACTCATCATTCATTTTCAAATCAATCAAAAGAAGTGTCATTCATTTGAAAGTTAAGTTATACACTTATACATGACGCGTTTCTAACTTTTACATCCCTCACATTACAATACAAAATGACTATTGTGCCTTTACATGTTTAGATACAAACAGAATCCCTGTGTGTATACCTTTTGGTGATGGAAGTAGCGAATGTCCAAAATAAAACGCCTTAGTCCTCACTGGGCTGCTATGTACGCTCTGTAGAGAGGGGAAAGTAGAGAGGTATGAGCAACCACATGCTCAGTAAGGTAATAATGCTAGCATGGTAGATAACTATTCTATCTACATGCTGATAGTGTTATTCATAAATTGTTTATAATCGAAGCAAGAGGAAATAAAACTATGCCACATATATATACATATATCATGAATTGAAAATCATGTAAATAGGCATAAAACATGGAAATCTCAACTTGTAAAATCATCTCATGCTCAGTCTCATTAAAACTCATCACAAAAGGGAAATTCATTTAAGAAACATCCTTTTTAAACCACATCACAACTCATCACAAATCACTTCTCAAATTCCATCACATCTCATCATAAATCAAATTATCATTTCTTTAAATCACAATTCCCATAAGGCTCGACCCACCCCTTGGGTCTACCCTGGACAATCACAATCACACTCATGCATCAAAACCATGTGGTATTATGCAATATCAGGTGAGAGAGGTCATTATATCTCAAAGACTACGTTGGCTAACTATGTCATAAATCATCCTAGACCACACGGATCCCGGTGTGCGGGGCATCATGTTGGAATGAAGGTGGGTTAGTTCTTCGCCAAACTTTCATATCATCATCACAACCACACGGTACAGCGTACTTCATGTGATAAACATGGTACCACATAATCTGCGAACCCATAACATGGTTGGGGGTGCCAGCCGTAGTTCTTATCTACCCCATACCACGTGTAACCTACTCAGTCTCAAGTGCACGTGGGAGTATTTTTTTACATGGCCTTCAACGCCCTTTTTGGGTTCCCTGAATTAATTAATGTTAGGTCCTAGCCCCTCATGGCCTTGCTCGTCCCTTTTGGGTTCCCTGAAAACCAATTCATACTACCCTCACCGCGGCATCATACATACCACAGTGTGAAAACCTGTGCGAGCTAAGCTCTAACACGATTCATGCATCATGGATAAACCTCCTCGTACAAGCAATGCCCTAGTACGACATTTATGCATAAAAACATGAAGAAACCACATACGAGCATAGCTCCAATACGATTATATGCATAAGAAAATCACTCAAAATCCACGTACGAGCAAAAACTCCAGTACGGTTTATAAAACATCATCACAATTTCAAATCACAGTGCGAGCTAAACTCCAGCACGTTTCATACATGTGAAAATACTGAAATCCAGTGCGAGCAATGCTCTAGCACGATTTAATTCACACAAACACGATAGATGACTTATAATCAACCAAAACAATCTCAAAATCATGATTAACACCTCACATCTGCTATTTCACAAAGTCATTTAAACACTAGTCAGCCTATCTATAAATTTGCTCAAAACAAAGCATTGTGTTATGTGAAAACATTAAACATGTGATTTATGCAATTATTAGCCTTACTATCCCCTTTTTATGAAACTCACTTCAAAAACCAAATCATATATACATACTCGTAATTATTCACGCATATCATCAATCACTTTTCTTAAACATTCATGCATTTCATAAACACCCTATATTCACCCACGAGTTCAAAGTACGAGCAGCTATCTCTATATACTTACAGAATTTCCTTACCTGGAATCGAGTCACGTGATTCCGCTTCCTTAGAGCTTCTTACTTATGTGGTTCGATTCGTCTCCAACAAACTCTTCGGAACTGCACAAAGTCATATATCGCATCAATTTAGTCTATAGAACACAACACTTTGTGTTTGCTATAGTTGATTCAACCTATCGCCTCCATTAATACTTATAAGCACTCATTTTATTATTCTACTCATATCTCGAGTCTACTGATTCTTTTAGGCCTATTAATTCATGCTATATCGATATTAAATCGATATTAAGCTCATAGTGTTCATATTTCATCAATTTCTTCACTATGGCATTTTATCAACATCTTATATACTCATTTTCATAAATTGACTATCCTCACAATGTAACTTCAATTACCCATCTCAAATCATTCACATTATGTCATAAACACTTTAGCATACCCATAAATCATCACTTCATTTAACCCACATTTTCTCACACTAGACTTATTCTAGGTTTTACTTGTTCCATTGCATCATAGGTAGGTTTTTAACCATTAATACACATACAAATCAACTCCAAAACTAATAAATAGACAAATGTACTTAGGTTGAAGCATTAGAAACTTACCAATCTAGTTTCTCTTCTTGCTCCAAATGAAAATACTCCTAGCTCCTTCAATCCAACAAATGTAGCTGTGATTCTAAATTATGTTGTTCTTCTCTTTGATAAGAAAAACTTTGTATCTAATGGTCTTTCCTCAAATCTTACTGGAAATGGGTGGATTTAGGAGTGAGAAAGCTAGGTTTTGGGTTGAAAATGGAAGAGTGAGGTTGTTTCCGTGATTTGCAAAATTCATTGCTCCTATTTATAGAAATTGTTTGATGAGATCGATTTGCATTGGAATGAGATTAATCTGGTTCTCTTAAATCCCTCATTTTTATGCCAATTCGAATGCATGAGATCGATCAGTCGAGGCTTGAGATCGATCTATTTTCAGACAGTAGCTTAAGGAGATCGATCTGGCTAAAGAGGAGATCAATATGCTCCAACCCGAGAGCTAAGGAAATCGATCTACTTGCATTAAGGATCGATCTCTTCTTTACAGAATGTTTAGCAGATTGATCTGGCCCCATTAGAGATCAATTGGCCCTGCTTCATTGCTCGAATAAAAGCATTTTTGGCTCTTCTAGATCGATCTCTCATCCTATTAGATCGATCTGGCATTCATATTTTCTAGATTTTACTGCAATTTTCTATAGTAACTCACACAAAACATCTTTAATTTTGTTGCCATAGTTAGTTTCTCATCCAAACACCTTTAAGACTTGAAAATGACATCCATTCATACTTTATACACATTAAAACTTGTGTACATTCATTGTATAACCGAAAGTATACAATACAAAGCTAAATGAAAGTACAAAGTTTCATGCAACTTCATTCCATTTGCTGTACTACTCATTTTTCATTCCACTCACATTCATCACATACAAAAGTCCATTTCTTCATATTCATACATAATAAAACTTGTACGTACATCACAAACTCTTATTACAAGTGTGTACATTGAATTTATGGACTTTACATCACTTATGCTTCACATTACAAGTACATCACCATACTTATGAACTCATAAGGTTTACATCTGAAAATACGGGTCTTACATTAGACAAGGGTTTTATTAGACCCAGTATATCACCTTGGGGAGCTCCGATTTTATTTGTACGAAAGAAGAATGGTAGCCTCCAGTTATGTATGGATTACCCATTGCTGAATAGGCTATGGTAAAGAATAAGTACCCCCTGCCCAGAATCGATGATTTATCTAATCAGTTGAGAGGGGTTACAGCATTCTTAAAGATAGATCTGAGGGCCAGTTATCACTAGTTGAGAATCAGAAAGGAAGATGTGGCCAAAACAGCATTCAAAACCAGATATGGTCACTATAAGCTTTTGGTGATGCCTTTTAGTTTGACCAATGCCCCTACTGCTTTCATGAGTCTGATGAATGAAGTATTCTGGGATTATCTGGATCGATTTGTGATTGTCTTTATTGATGACATATTAGTTTACTCTAAGTCCTAAGAGGAACATAAGCAGCCTTTGAGGACAGTGCTCCAAACTCTTCGAGAGAAATAGTTGTATGGGAAACTAAGTAAATGTGAATTATGGCTGGAGCAGATAGCTTTCCTCGGTCACATTATATCTAAGGATGGGGTGTCAGTTGATCCGTCTAAGGCTGAGGAAATACTTAATTGGGAATAATCGAGGACTATAACAGAGATTCAGAGTTTTTTAGGACTGGCGGATTACTACCGGAGATTTGTAGAGGGATTCTCCAGAATAGCAGTTCCACTGACTAAGCTCATGCGTAAAGGAGTTCCTTTCGTCTGGTTAGAAGCATGTGACCAGAGTTTTCAAGAGCTCAAACAAAGATTAACTACAGTGCTCGTCCTAACTATTCCGAGTGGTTTAGGAGGATTCACGATATACTGTGATGCTTCTCACTAGGGTTTAGGATGTGTACTTATGCGAAATGGTCAAGTTATAGCTTATGGTTCTAGATAATTGAAGGACCATGAGCAAAACTATCCCACCTATGATCTGGAGTTAGCTACTATGGTATTTGCTTTAAAGATTTGGCGGTACTACATGTATGGTGAGAAATTTCAAATCTTCACTGACCACAATAGCTTGAAGTATATAATTGATCAGAAGGAGCTAAACATGAGACAAAGACAGTGGTTAGAACTCCTTAAGGATTATGACTGGGAGATTGTCTATCATTCGGGTAAGGTGAACGTGGTGGCAGATGCTCTCAATAGGAAGGGTATAGTGTCGCATATGATGGTCAGAGAATAAGAGCTATTAGAACAGTTCATCGGACTCCAGATTAATGTTGAAGAAGTGGAGGTTGGATTTATGGCTAGCCTACGGATTAAGCCCAACATCTTAGATCATATCAGAATGTGGCAAAGAAATGATTAGAGGTTACTTGATATGGTTAGCCAAGCAGAGCAAGCTTCGTAGTCAGATTTTATGGTCAGTGATGATGGGCTGTTGAGGTTCAAGGGCTGAATCTGTGTTCTGAGCGATGATGCCCTGCGATAGCAGATTTTGAGAGAGTCTCACTCCTCTCGCTACACCATGTACCCAAGCAGTACCAAGATGTATCATGATCTGCGAAAGGTGTATTGCTGGGTTAGTATGAAACGGGATGTAGCAGAACTTGTGGCCAGATGCTTGGTATGTCAGCAGGTTAAGAATGAGTATCAGAAGCTCGTAGGATTTCTTAAGCCCTTACCAGTGCCTACATGGAAATGAGAGAACATTACGATGGATTTTATTATGGGGTTACCCCAGACCCAAAGAGGTCATGACATAATCTGGGTAATAGTTGATAGATTGACTAAAAGTACCCACTTCCTCACCATTAAGAGTACAGATTCTTTGAGTGCCTTCGCAGAACTATATGTCAGAGAGGTAGCTCATTTACATAGGGCTCTCGTGAGCATTACGTCTAATAGGGATTCTAGGTTTACCTCCAGATTTTGGACACATTTTCAGGAAGTTATGGGATCTCAGTTGAATTTCAGCACCGCCTATCATCCTCAGACTGACAGTCAGTCTGAGTAGACTATTCAGACCCTGGAGGATATGTTAAGGGCATGTGTAATAGATTTTAAGGGTTCATGGGATGACCATTTACCCCTTGCAGAGTTCACTTATAAAAATAGCTACCATACTAGAATCAAGATGGCACCTTATGAAGCTCTTTATGGCAGGAGATGTAGGTCCCCAGTTGCTTGGGAAGAAGTGGGTGATCCAAAGATTATGGCTCCCGATTTAGTGGAACAGACAACGAAGGGTGTTTAAATTATTTATGATAGACTCGGGCTGCTCAGAGTCGACAAAAGAGTTACGCCGACGTACGTAGACGGCCACTAGAGTTTTAGGTTGGGGACTCTGTGTTTCTGAATGTCTCTCCGAGCAAGGTCATCATGCGTTTTGGAAAGAAAGGGAAGTTGAGTCCTCGTTTCATCGGTCCATTTGAGATACTTGAGAGTGTGGAAGATGTTCCTTACCGGTTAGCTTTACCTCCATAGCTTTCTGGGATATATAACGTCTTTCACGTCTCAATGTTAAGGAGATATAATTCGGATCCCTCCCATGTCATTGAATATGAAACTTTGGACATCCAGGGAGATATGAGCTTTGTAGAAGAACCTATGTGGATACTCGACAGGAAAGAAAGGGTACTTCAGATGAAGAAGATCCCATTGGTAAAGGTCCTCTGGCAGCACCACCCGATGGAAGAAGCAACATGAGAACTAGAGAGCCTTATTAGGGAAAAGTACCATCGGTTGTTTGACGGACCGAGCTAAATTTTGAGGACCAAATTCTTAAAAAATGTTGGGAGGAATGTGACCCAAATTTTCATGCTATTGTTCATTTTAAAATAGATCGAGAATTTTAAGACTCATGTAAATGTTATGTAGGGCTTAGAAAGATCGAGAAGTCAGGGATAGTGGAACGAAGCCCAAGGCATTTGTTTCGAGGTAAGATCTCAAATTTAAGTGTTTTTCAATAAAGTATGATTTTAAGTATGTTATTAAGTATGTTATGATGATTAGAAAGTGAAACTTAGACATTATAAGTGGAAAAGTTAGTAAAACTTGGGTTTACACTAAATCGAGCAAATGAGACTAGAAGTATAAATAAATTTAAAATAAATTCTAGAAATTCACGAAAATTATTCTGAGGCTATAGGAAATTATTATAAGGCATAATTTACATGAGGAAAGAAAATTGAGTGGAGATATGGAGGTTTCGGTGATCAAATGAATTTTTAAAGTAAACCGAAAACCTTAAGTTACATTGTTCGGTAATGACCATGTTGTGCGAAATGGGCCCAATCGGGAAACGTTTCTTAAAGAAGTGTGCCCTAAATTTTTATGAGAGATACTAGAGACATAGTAGCACACTTGAGAAGTGGAAATTTGGAAGAAAATGGGCCAGAACTATTTTTCATAGATTTTCTAAAACTGACCAGTGGGCTGCCCCAACCCAATGAACTAGATACCCATTAAGGAAAGCCCAATTTTGACCCATCTACAGATCGGATTTATACCCAGCCTTTTGGAACATAAAACTAGACTTATATACCTTTTATAGGGCTCTGAAAACACCCAAAACTAACCTCCCACGCGCCCTCACCTCCCTCCCGAAAGTTTTACAGGTGTTACTGTACCTCTCCCCTACTTGAATTTGTTTGACCCCTTTCCAAGCCATATTGGACTCCAGAAAAAAAGGATGAAATCTTCCCCTTTCAGTCGTATATAACATATAAAAAATCCAGCCATAAAGAATTCATTTACTAGGTGAAAACTTAGAGAGAAGAACAGGGGTAGAATCTGCCCTGTTCCAAGGTGAGAGAAAGTTTGATTTTTGAAAGTTGTTGGTTGGTTTTTCTTGTAGTTTTTTTATTATTCTAAGCTATATACATGTTGAATTACAGCTGAGGATTTGTTTGGAAGATCAAAAACATGGTCAACTTTGGTCAAAGGTGAGAGAAACTTAATGGATGATGAAGATGATGAGATATGTTTATGTTTGATGATTTTTAAAGATTTTTAATTAAGTAAAATTTAATGAACTAATTTATATGGAAGTGTATAGTTATGATCAACATGCTTAAGTTGTAGAAATTATGAATTTTGGATGAATTCAAGGTTGTTAAAAGTTAAATTTATACCGAAAAGTCCAGTTTATATCTTAGTTTAGTGAAAAATCGAAAGGTGTGAGAATTGGTAAGAATTGGATTGATAAAGTATGGATTATCAATGTGAATGAGTATGTAGGTTATTAAGATAGTGAATGTGAAGTTAAAACAATTAAATTAGATAAAATAGCTTAAATCGACACTTAAATCGGTAAAATCAAGGAAATAGGAAAAGTTGACAAAAAGGTTAAAATTGGTCAACTCTTGAGAAGATAAATACATATTTGGATATGTTGAGATGAAATCAAATAATATTTGATGATTTGGTATCATTTTAGGTAGGTCAGGAATTCGACATGCAAAACGAGGCAAACCCAAAGCCCGACAAAGTAAGGTTGTTTTAGCTCCGTTGAGGTAAGGGATGCAATTTAAAATAGTACTAACCTCCTATATCTATTTATTGTTCATAAATGACTTGGAAATCGTGGAAAGAAATCTGTTTGAAAACCATACTTTCTCGGTTTAAGTCCGAAAGGAATAATAAACCATTTTTAGATACTGAAATCATTGTTTTCACTTATTTTGTATAAATAAAATAGATATACATATTTTGTATGAATTATGACATGATTTGATTATTAAAGTTTCCATATGAAAGTAAGTAAGTAAGTAAGTATGAAAGTAAAGATTTTGAGACGACAGGCTACTATTAGTATATGCTGAGTGCATAATCATGCTTGCTACTTGTGGTGTCCTAGCTTCGCCACACGTAGTATTAGTTTAGATTCACCAGTGTAGTGCCTATTCCGCCTTAGTGGTGTTGTTTTCCACTACACGTGGTACCTATTTCCGAAGTATCTTGTGACTGCACAGTGTGTTCCACTAGTGCCTATGCCCTAGCTGTGTGCTAGTTTGATTGAGATACTATATTAGAACCGTTGTACGACCTTGATCTTGTCTGCAACCCTTACCATGGCGATAGTATTATTACCTCTACGGAGGATGTGATATGTTGCATGATAACTATGTTGAAATAGCCTAGTCTCCATGTTTTGATGTATAATGTTTTAACGAAGGAAGTATGTATGATGTTTTAGTATATGAAAGTACGTACAATGTTTTGATGAAGTATGATGTATTTTAAATTAAGCATGTAAAATGGTTTCCTAAGTATGTATGTACGGAAGTATGTTTATTCTGATTTTCTAATTGCTTTTAAATGGTTAGAATTGTTTTAAATGCATACCTTACTGAGCTTTTCCCTGAAGCTCATCCCTTCTCTTCTCCCATTTCAGAGTACCTGCAGTGAGATTATTAAGCTATTTATAAGTGCGTGAGTAGTTGGTGGATTCAGTGCCTCCCAGACTACTTTCAGTACTTGCTCAGGTATATCATCGGATATTTATTCCCAGACATGTATATTGTACAGATATTGGATTGTATATAAATACTTTTGGGATGTAATCAGTTGTTTTATGGATTATTATGTAAACATTTTGGGAAGTGAATGAAATGTCGGTGATACTGAGTATGGATATGGAAGTTGTAGTAGTAAAAATGTAGAGTTGAAAGTAATAAGTTTAAGAAATAAAATCAACTGCCTTGCGAATATAAACTACATTTACCTACAAGGGGATAGGATATATTATAACAGGTTATGCTACCGGAATTGTTGGCAAAATTAAATGGTTAAAAGAATAAGTAAAGAAAGAAACGAAGTAACCTACACTGTACAGGAATGCAACTTAAGTAGAAAAATAGGATTTAAAGGAGAAAGTTAGCCCCTATTTCCGCGCTTCCGGGGCGTTACATGTCCAGGGGTAGTTTGCTTACTGTTTTCATGGCTTTTTTTAGATTAATTTAGATGTCATTAGGTTGCATTAGTTTAGGGTTAAGTTTAGACTTAGGTTATATTAGAGTTTATTCAATTTTCTTAACTCTTTCATGCATTAATTTATAGATAGTTGCATTAATATTTTTGGATTTTTATTTGTTGTTTTAGGAGTCGTTTAATTGTTATTTTAGGTGTCACGACCCAAACTACCCAAAAATCAGAGTTAATTTTTCGCTTTTTATTATTTTCTTACTTACATTCTTACCTGTCCTCGAATCGTGACCAACACTCCACTAATAATTGGGCTGTGCGTCAATGCCAGTCCCACCATTCAATTACCATCTAACTTATTTATTCTCCAGTCATTTATAATTGTTTATATTATTTATACATCCCTTAAAGTTACTTACAAACATGTTACTGTGCTATGCTTATGTAGATACAATATGTTCAAGTGTATATATACCTTATGTCGATGGGTAGCAGCGGATATCCGGAATGCAGTACTGAGTCGTCGCGACTTCAACTGGAGATTATCTGTGGGAGAAAATGAAAGGGGTGAGCACATCAAGCTCAGTAAGGCAATCCTACGAACAAGTAGGTAACCATACTACCTACATGAACGTGGTGCCATGCATAAACCACCCTTTCTCCACACATTTTAAAACAAATGATATGCGTCATGATGTTATGTAAATCAAGTTGCACGAAAAATTCAACATGCAATTCATTTTAAATCATTTCTTTCCCATTTAAAATTTTACAATGAAGTCAGGACTCGACCCCTCCTTCGGGTGATCCTGACTCACACAAAACCATGGAAATTGAGTCTCTCAAAAGCATCGATATCGAAAACATACGTATATATATATACAAGATACGAGACTAGGCAATACTGTATATCGGTAATAACCAGGACTGGCCAATATGTCCTCGTGAGTCCCTCTAGCTTCACGGATCCCAGTGTGCGAGGTCTCACCCTGATCGGGAACTGCCCGGGAGGTGGGTCAATCCAACCCGTCAGTCTTATCCGATCTCACGCATCCGAAGATGCCGTATCCGAAGATACCCCGTATCACAAAGATACCGTATCACAAAGATACCCCGTATCACAAAGATACCGTATCACAAAGATACCCCATATCACAAAGATACCGTATCCGAAGATACCCTGTATCATAAAGATACCGTATCCGAAGATACCCCACGGTACATTGTACTCCATGCTACTTGCACGGTACATCGTACTCCATGGACCCATATCACTCTAGGTACTCCAGCCCAATGGCCTGCTTCCCACAGAGAGGTTTTGTTTCTCAATACTCATTGCCATGTCTCAAAACGCACGTGCGATCCTATTTAATCGGTGACACACAGTCTACCCGATGCTCCAAGCACGGCTTATCGTATGATCTCTAAAAAGTAGTGCGAGCGGTGCTCTAACACTGTCAGTAAATCAAATAAAACTAGTGCGAGCTAAGCTCTAGCACTCTGTATGCAAACCATATGAGAAGCTGGTGCGAGCGAAGCTCCAACACCCTGTCTCAAAAATCACATAAAAATATGGTGCGAGTTAGACTCTAGCACCCTGTCACGAAAATCATATATATATGTATACAAATCTGGTGCGAGTTGGACTCCAGCACCTATGCATGTAAAACTCTAGTGCGAGCTCTCGCTCCAGCACTAATGCATACATCACACAAATCAAACATCGTGCGAGCTGAGCTCTAGCACGTCACATGTAAATAAAACACGTAGGCGGCTCAGTTATCTCAAAATAGTTTTCACAGAAATCACATCGTTTAAGATATGCAATGCTATGCATTTTTCTTTAAAAGTGAGCCAGCCTACTCATGCATGTGTTGAAATACCTCCAGAACGAGCAGGAACCTCTTGTCCTTGCTCCTCCCAATTTTTCCTAAATTTTTAGATTCTACCCTTAACAAGGGTATTTTAGTAATTTTGCCCATTCGGGGCACTAAAATTGTTCTTCGACCTCTAGACCCTTCAGTTAATTTTAAAGGACTGCGTATGAATTTAAAATTGCGTAAAGTTACCTCTAGCAGTCCGCAGAATTCCCTTACCTTATTTTCCTGTCGAGTCTGACCTTTTCTTTTCCAATGTTGTCTCGTCGCGCAGTCCGATATGCTCCCAGTCAAATGTCCGGAACTGCGTATTAATATTCCTCAGGTCAGATATTATGCAATTTAATTGTATTTAATATTTTCTGGGCTTAATTTAAATCATTGGGCCCATTTACCCCTATTGGGCCCGATTGCACCTTAATGGGCCTTAATCGGCCTTAAGCCCGTTTTTCACTAAATTCCCACTTTATCGAGGCCTATTGGGCTCATTGGGCCCACCAATAATTTATCGGGCCTCGTTCTAATTCTCGAATAGCTAAATTTAATATTTACGACAATTAATCTAAATTTCCATAAATTAATTCAATTTATGCGAAAATTAAATCAATATCACGCATAACGAGGTAATTGTCGTAAATATGGGTCACTTACCCGAGATTCCATGCTAGTCCGTAAATCGAGGCTGTCTCGAGCCCTCGGTGGATGCCAATCGTCGAGCTACACAATTAATTACATTTTCGGGTAAACTTTTCGGTCGAAATTTAATTAAATAAAATATTCCAAATTTAAATCGGGTCAATTTGACAGCTTATCGACTTACCCGAAGCTCGATTGCATCACCAGAATTTTCCCCAATTTTTTTCTCTTTTTCCTTTTCCCCTTTTTCTCCTTTTTTTTCTCCTCTTTTTGGCTGAACCGGTTCAGTCCGGTTCGGACCGGTTCAGACCGCCGGTTCACCCCGGTTTGGCCGGTTCACCGCCGGTTCGCCACCTTGCCGGCCGGTTCTCCACCGGCTTCCACCGCCAAACGCTCCGCCAGGCTGTCCGCGTCTCAGATCTGCCCTCGGTTTGGGTCAAACTCGTCGGAACGCCGCCGGTCCGGCTGTTCTCCCTCGGCCGTCGGACCCATTTCCTTTCCTCTGCCGTTTTCGGCGTTTTTCGGCAGCTTCACCGGTCGGGACTGCCACCAATAGCACCGTCTGGGTCTGGGCTCTCGAAATCGGCCCTTGGTTCCGGTCGATTCGCCGCCGTTCGCCGCCGGTAACCCCCTCTTTCCCGCGGCCTTCTCCTCCGTTTTTCACGGGATTCCGGCGTCGATAAGCTGCACTGCCGGTACTGTTGGAACCGCCGGGCTTCGCTCTACGTGTTCCGACCATCAGCTGGGACCATCGGCCATCGGTGGCTCGTCGGGCCTTCCTCGGTCGGCTGCCCCCTTTTCGTTTTTCATTTTCGCGATTTTCGCGATTCGTTTCTTTTTTTTTATTTTTTTATTTCTCTTTTCTTTTTTTTTTCTTTTGTTTTATTAATTTTATTATTATTATTTTTATTTATTTTAATTATTTTACTATTCATTAAAATAATTAAATACCCCAAAAATATCTCTTAAAATTATTATTTTATTCTAATTTAACTAATTTAATTTTATTTAATTTATTTATTATATTTTAACCTCTTTTTCGGGTATAATTTCTCCGTATTTTTGGGATATTGTCCCGGGTGACTTTTCAGTATATATTTCGATTATTTTCGGGATTATTTTTCCGAACTAAAAATTCCAATTAATCCCGATTAATTCCAATAAATTAATATCTTGATCAACTTAACCCGAAATAAATTTATTTCACTTTTATTGACCAAGATTTCTTAAATCCATGTTTTTAATTAATTTTTTTCTCATCGAATTTACTCTGGCTTTCGGTCTTTTGACCGTTTTGCCTCACACGTGCTCGGGATTAAGTTAACCCAACTTCCTTCATACTTCCTCCATCTTTTCTTATTTAATTTTCGTATTTTAATTAAATTCGGGTCTTACAACTCTCCCCCACTTAAGGAATTTGGTCCTCCAAATTAGAACCAAGTCATATGAGTCCATATACAACTCCGGGTACATCGATCGTATCATACTCTTAAATTCTTACGTGACCTTCTCCGGAGTGTATTACTACCAAAGGACTTTAATTAGGGAGATCATCTTAAACCTCAATACTTTCTCTTTCCTGTTTAATGCCCGAATCAACTTCTTCAATATACTTATATTTTCATTAGATTGAACTTTTGGAGTTCATATTCTATCACTTATGCTGGATCTGCATAGTATTTCTGAAGCATCAAAAGCTGGGACACATTGTGGGTGCCTGTTAATTCACGTGATAACATCAACCTACAGGTCTTATCTCCCACTTGTCCGATCTCTCAAAATATTTCATCCAGCACAACTCAATTTACCTTCTTCTAAAAGCTCGCTATGTCCTTATTCTCTTAGGACAAGAATTATTTCAACCATACTAATTCACTAATGGTGAATTCCAATACTTATCTATTTGCTCTGAGGTGTTCTTAATCTCTCATCCTTAACTAACCAATCTCAGAGACTTATTATCCAAGGTCGAAAATGATCATATCTGTCACCCACTTTTCTTATCCAATTTGGGGAACAACCCCTACAGCCATACACTGTCTCATAACTTGTTATCCCGCTACTCAACTGCCAACTGTCGTTATTGGCAACTTTAATTAAAAATCAATTGATCATTCCAGGAGCTTATAAAATCAATGGCACACGCTTTCATCGGATCCTCCAGAACATGTACAATCTTCTCTGACTGACCATCTGTCTGAGGACGAAAAGCTGTGCTAATACTCAGTCGGGTTCCCATAGCTTCCTTAAATATCCACAGAGGTAGGAAGTGGAGCGGGAATCCCTATACGATACCATGCTCACTGGAACGCTACTTAATGTTCCACAATCTTCCTTACACGCAAATCCTCATACACACTCTGAGTATCTGGGGATTTCATAACCAGAAGGTGGGTTGGCTTAGTCATTCTGTCGGCTATCATCCAAATAGCCTCGTAATTCACCTGGGTTCTCTGTAACCCATCACGATCTTCATGGAGACTTGCTCTCATTTTTCGTGCCGTGTCGATAAAGGTAGGTGCTGCAATAACTCTGCAGACTTTTAATACTCTACCTTACTCTGCTGACACACTAGGCACTTTTATACAATCTCCACCAATATCTCTTTCCACATCTGACCACCCATACCCTTTTCAAGATTTCGATATATTTATTTACTTCCGTATGCACTGTATATCCCGAAGAGTGAGCTTCTGACAATATTACTATCTCATCCACTGTGGTCCTGGGGAGCACTCATACTGTCCCTGAATCCTCAGTAACTCATCATCACCCACTGTGAACTCTATCACTGTACCCTTCTGAATCAGACCCAAACTATCGACATCCGATCGATCATCACGCTAAGCCTGGCAAATCCGGGCACTCTCATCCGGTTCTAATCATTAGGCTAGCTGTCACACAATCACTGTCATCATCAGAAGGGATCACATCTATACTGAGGCTCACAACTGCATCTAGCAGCTCACGCTCCCTGACCATCATATGTAATACAATCTCGATGCTCTTTCTGCTCAAAGCATCAGCCTTTCCCGGGGGTACAATTTTCACAAATCAAAATCTCTCAGAAGCTCTAACCCACTATGTATTTCTCATATTCGCCTCTTTCTGTAAAAACAGATACTCGGGCTTTATGATCAGTGCATATCCACAATTTCTCACCCTGTACATAGTAGTACCATATCCTCGGTACAACTACTGTTGCCAACTTTAAATCATGGGTCAGATAGTTTATTTCATGATCAAGGAGTTGTCTGACTCCATACTTGACTATCTTCCCATTATACATCAATACACAGCTCATTCATTATTTCGAGGTATCCATACTCACTGAGAACCTCTTGAGCTGTTGGGTATGGTGAAATTAATCACGGTGGTCAGTTCACACTTCACTACACCGAAATTCACGTCACATCTATCATCTTATTTATCATCTCATTCCAAGATCACGTTTTCTTAATTAAACGTGTCAACCAAGTATATCCTTTTTGAACTCGCAGCAACCATCTGCAAAAGCAATTTCCCATTATTACTTATAAATCGCCCTAGACTTTAACTACACCCGGCATATCACCGATACTGCTGATTACAATTCCAATCCTTGACTTATTTACGCATAAGCGTATAAGATCCTTCTCAACCGCTTACATTTTCAGGTACTAACCTGCGTCATTTCCTTTTCTTATATTGATGGCTCCTACTAAATTTTTCTATGTTAGTCTTTATGATTGTCGAATTTTTATATTCTTATCGTCTTAGTAATGGTATCCTAATGCTAAAGATATTTATTACGATGATCGATTTCCTGTTATAGGTTATATATATATCTAGACGCTGTCAAGTCTTCAGGTGGGGAGGTATTTTAAAATACCTTTTTTAGCCCTCAGACTTAACCACAACTACTGGTTATGGTTATCCCCATCTTTATCCTTGGTTATAATTTATATTCCTTACTAATTGCTTAATCCCAATTACTTCATATCGTAAGGATGTTCTTACCTAGCATACGCCTCTTACTCCAATACGTCTTGTATTTAGAATCTACCTTATCTTAAAGATTTTCTCCTTTGCGTATCAATTATAATAAAACTCTTGTCTTTATTCATTCTGTGAGTACAATCCCTTCCTCCTGTAAATTCAACTGTTGCACCCCTGTTTTTAACTTAAAGTCTCAATATCCCTATTCCGTTTATTAATCCTCCTCTATTGGGATACTCATTTATCTGTATTGTCCCCAATGATGTAGGCATTCATGCCTTTTTACTCACTTATATGCGAATGAAGGCGGTATAAATAAATATGTGGCACCAGGATCAATGAACATACGTACTTCGTTATTCATAACAAGTGTGGTATCTTACACCACATCCATGAAACATCAATAGTGTCCTGGTCCAAGACATCCTCTCGCCTTCGTCCAACAGCCTACTTTCCTCTTTTTCTTTTCGGCTATGGTCTCCCTTTTCGTTGCAGCTATACCAATGAAGTTTTTCTCTGTCTCTTTACTTTTCTGTGGGACGATTTCACCCAATTCTGTGCAATCAAAATCAATGGTCCGTCATACCACATTTAACGGCCATTTTCATCAATACAGTGTAGATATAGACCCTCCTTCTGTGGTATCCACCACACATTTCACACTGCTTACAGTGCTTACACTGCTACACTGCTTCGTAGCAGGTCGGGGTCCTCCAATCACAATGCCCCTCAACAGTGCCAAAATTGGATGCACTAGGGCCTTACCAATTATCTCAGCCCATAACTCATCAAATCTAATCTTTAACCAATTTCCATTTTCCCATTTTGACATCTCTGTCATTTCTCGATTCTCTTTCTGTCTCTATTTCAGCCCTCATTACCTTTCCCAATGTCAGAGGCGTGCGATTCATATTCTTATTTACCCAACTGTAAATCTGCGCACTACCTCGGTATAGGTAATATCTCACGGGCTAATCAGACTCTAATTGAAAATCTGAGCCCTTCCATAAACTTTTAGACATCTCGACTGTCACTTGTTCATAGTGTCGAGGTAATATCTGCCCAGAATAAAATCGAGTCTCATACTCATAATTAAATCAAATCCTCTGGGTCAGAGTGAGGACTTTAATCCGAAATTTCCTTTAAATCATGTCTGGGATATCCTGTCTCCGGAATATATCTAAGATATTTCTCATCTCAACTCTTAAGATGGGTCGAGCGGGTTTCCACCAATGCTCCGCTGCGCCCTCTGATCTCATACATAATCTGAGCAATTTGCTCCTCAAATTGATCTCCACACTCCGCTCCAATCTCGCGAAGCGTGTCTCAATACTGTCCGATCTCTCTGTCGGACTCTGTGAGGCATTCTCAACATTAGCCTCTATTTCAATCTCATACTGATTCTCATAGTCAAACTCAGCACGACTTAGCAGACTCAGGTCTACCTCTACGACCTCTGCCTCGTGCACTATCTCATCTAACGCGACTCATATTAGGCATTCCTGCATTCTCAACCATTTCTTAGTCAAGCCCATCTCGATATACACTATTGTATCTAACTAAGCACAGTAACACAGGGATGTAATTTCTTAATTACTGACACTGACACACATCAGACCAATTGTGCTCTGATACCACCTTTATATGTCACGACCCAAACTACCCAAAAATCAGAGTTAATTTTTTGCTTTTTATTATTTTCTTACTTACATTCTTACCTGTCCTCGAATCGTGACCAACACTCCACTAATAATTGGGCTGTGCGTCAATGCCAGTCCCACCATTCAATTACCATCTAACTTATTTATTCTCCAGTCATTTATAATTGTTTATATTATTTATACATCCCCTAAAGTTACTTACAAACATGTTAATGTGCTATGCTTATGTAGATACAATATGTTCAAGTGTATATATACCTTATGTCGATGGGTAGCAGCGGATATCCAGAATGCAGTACTGAGTCGTCGCGACTTCAACTGGAGATTATCTGTGGGAGAAAATGAAAGGGGTGATCACATCAAGCTCAGTAAGGCAATCCTACGAACAAGTAGGTAACCATACTACCTACATGAACGTGGTGCCATACATAAACCACCCTTTCTCCACACATTTTAAAACAAATGATATGCGTCATGATGTTATGTAAATCAAGTTGCACGAAAAATTCAACATGCAATTCATTTTAAATCATTTCTTTCTCATTTAAAATTTTACAATGAAGTCAGGACTCGACCCCTCCTTCGGGTGATCCTAACTCACACAAAACCATGGAAATTGAGTCTCTCAAAAGCATCGATATCGAAAACATACGTATATATATATACAAGATACGAGACTAGGCAATACTGTATATCGATAATAACCAGGACTGGCCAATATGTCCTCGTGAGTCCCTCTAGCTTCACGGATCCCAGTGTGCGAGGTCTCACCCTGATCGGGAACTGCCCGGGAGGTGGGTTAATCCAACCCGTCAGTCTTATCCGATCTCACGCATCTGAAGATGCCGTATCCGAAGATACCCCGTATCACAAAGATACCGTATCACAAAGATACCCCGTATCACAAAGATACCGTATCATAAAGATACCCGGTATCACAAAGATACCGTATCCGAAGATACCCTGTATCACAAAGATACCGTATCCGAAGATACCCCACGGTACATCGTACTCCATGCTACTTGCACGGTACATCGTACTCCATGGACCCATATCACTCTAGGTACTCCAGCCCAATGGCCTGCTTCCCACAGAGAGGTTTTGTTTCTCAATACTCATTGCCATGTCTCAAGACGCACGTGCGAGCCTATTTAATCGGTGACACACAGTCTACCCGATGCTCCAAGCACGACTTATCGTATGATCTCTGAAAAGTAGTGCGAGCGGTGCTCTAACACTGTCAGTAAATCAAATAAAACTAGTGCGAGCTAAGCTCTAGCACTCTGTATGCAAACCATATGAGAAGCTGGTGCGAGCGAAGCTCCAACACCCTGTCTCAAAAATCACATAAAAATATGGTGCGAGTTAGACTCTAGCACCCTGTCACGAAAATCATATATATATGTATACAAATCTGGTGCGAGTTGGACTCCAGCACCTATGCATGTAAAACTCTAGTGCGAGCTCTCGCTCCAGCACTAATGCATGCATCACACAAATCAAACATCGTGCGAACTGAGCTCTAGCACGTCACATGTAAATAAAACACGTAGGCGGCTCAGTTATCTCAAAATAGTTTTCACAGAAATCACATCGTTTAAGATATGCAATGCTATGCATTTTTCTTTAAAAGTGAGCCAGCCTACTCATGCATGTGTTGAAATACCTCCAGAACGAGCAGGAACCTCTTGTCCTTGCTCCTCCCAATTTTTCCTAAATTTTTAGATTCTACCCTTAACAAGGGTATTTTAGTAATTTTGCCCATTCGGGGCACTAAAATTGTTCTTCGACCTCTAGACCCTTCAGTTAATTTTAAAGGACTGCGTATGAATTTAAAATTGCGTAAAGTTACCTCTAGCAGTCCGCAGAATTCCCTTACCTTATTTTCCTGTCGAGTCTGACCTTTTCTTTTCCAATGTTGTCTCGTCGCGCAGTCCGATATGCTCCCAGTCAAATGTCCGGAACTGCGTATTAATATTCCTCAGGTCAGATATTATGCAATTTAATTGTATTTAATATTTTCTGGGCTTAATTTAAATCATTGGGCCCATTTACCCCTATTGGGCCCGATTGCACCTTAATGGGCCTTAATCGGCCTTAAGCCCGTTTTTCACTAAATTTCCACTTTATCGAGGCCTATTGGGCTCATTGGGCCCACCAATAATTTATCGGGCCTCGTTCTAATTCTCGAATAGCTAAATTTAATATTTACGACAATTAATCTAAATTTCCATAAATTAATTCAATTTATGCGGAAATTAAATCAATATCATGCATAACGAGGTAATTGTCGTAAATATGGGTCACTTACCCGAGATTCCATGCTAGTCCGTAAATCGAGGCTGTCTCGAGCCCTCGGTGGATGCCAATCGTCGAGCTACACAATTAATTACATTTTCGGGTAAACTTTTCGGTCGAAATTTAATTAAATAAAATATTCCAAATTTAAATCGGGTCAATTTGACCGCTTATCGACTTACCCGAAGCTCGATTGCATCACCGAAATTTTCCCCAATTTTTTTCTCTTTTTCCTTTTCCCCTTTTTCTCCTTTTTTTCTCCTCTTTTTGGCTGAACCGGTTCAGTCCTATTCGGACCGGTTCAGACCGCCGGTTCACCGCCGGTTCGCCACCTTGCCGGCAGGTTCTCCGCCGGCTTCCACCGCCAAACGCTCCGCCAGGCTGTCCGCGTCTCAGATCTGCCCTTGGTTTGGGTCAAACTCGCCGGAACGCCGCCGGTCCGACTGTTCTCCCTCGGCCGTCGGACCCATTTCCTTTCCTCCGCCGTTTCCGACGTTTTCCGGAAGCTTCACCGGTCGGGGCTGCCACCAATAGCACCATCTGGGTCTGGGCTCTCGAAATCGGCCCTTGGTTCCGGCCGATTCGCCGCCGTTCGCCGCTGGTAATCCCTCTTTCCCGCGGCCTTCTCCTCTGTTTTTCGTCGGATTTCGGCGTCGATAAGCTGCACCGCCGGTACTGTTGGAACCGCCGGGCTTCGCTCTACGTGTTTCTACCATCAGCTGGGACCATCGGCCGCCGGTGGCTCGTCGGGCCTTCCTCGGTCGGCTGCCCCCTTTTCGTTTTTCATTTTCGCGATTTTCGCGATTCGTTTCTTTTTTTTTTTATTTCTCTTTTCTTTTTTTTTCTTTTGTTTTATTAATTTTATTATTATTATTTTTATTTATTTTAATTATTTTACTATTCATTAAAATATATTAAATACCCCAAAAATATCTCTTAAAATTATTATTTTATTCTAATTTAACTAATTTAATTTTATTTAATTTATTTATTATATTTTAACCTCTTTTTCGGGTATAATTTCTCCGTATTTTCGGGATATTGTCCCGGGTGACTTTTCAGTATATATTTCGATTATTTTCGGGATTATTTTTTCGAACTAAAAATTTCAATTAATCCCGATTAATTCCAATAAATTAATATCTTGATCAACTTAACCCGAAATAAATTTATTTCACTTTTATTGACCAAGATTTCTTAAATCCATGTTTTTAATTAATTTTTTTCTCATCGAATTTACTCCGACTTTCGGTCTTTTGACCGTTTTGCCTCACACGTGCTCGGGATTAAGTTAACCCAACTTCCTTCATACTTCCTCCATCTTTTCTTATTTAATTTTCATATTTTAATTAAATTCGGGTCTTACATTAGGTGTTAATTTTGCATTTGTTTAGTGTTTAAGTCATGCATTTGTGGTTAATTTAGGGTTAGGTTACATTTTGATGCATTTTTTGGTTATTTTTTAATTTAATTTCCCAAAATAAAAAAAAATATATTTTCATGCATCATTTAGATTAATTTTTAGTAGTTAATCATGTTTTGCCTTAGTATAGATTTCATTTAAGGTTAGGATTAGTTTAGGGTTTGTCGTTTGGTACATTTAGGGATAAGGTTACCATTTAGGGATTTTTAGGGTTTTAATTAAGGCTTTATTTTTTTATTTGTTTTATATTTCATTTATTTGATTTTTTATTTTTTTCAATTAAATTGGTTTATGCATATTTTATTTTCATATTAGGATTTTTTGTTTTATTTTCATTAGTTGCATTTTAAGCCCATTATTTTCATTATTTGCATTTTTAGCTTATTTTTCTTATTGACTTTTATTTTGTTTTTATTTCTTTGTAGTTGCTTTCTTATTTGCTATTGGCTTTGTAAGTATTTCTTTTATGTATTTTAATTTAATTTTATTTTATTATTTTCATATTTCATGTATTAGCCTCAATAAATCACCCACATTACATAATTTGCTAGAATATGCCTAAGGTGTAATTATCTAGTAATCAATTGGGCTAACTAATCTTGGTGGGATGATATTCTGGGACTTCAGTTCCTATGTTACTTGTACGACCCATGTACTTGTGGTAGAGACCTTTAAGAGTCGTAACTGTAAGACCCACTTTTAGTGATGTATACCTTATGATTTATGTAATATAACACATTTCTATATATAAATTGAATCATAAGAAGAGCTTTTGGCTTGAATGAAATTTCAATGGGATAAATGAGTATCGTGGATTCATGTAAATGTTAAATAAGGGTTGAAGTGACTACAAACTAAATGAATGGAACTCAAATGACTAGACCGAATATAAAGACTTAAAAACACAAAATGATAATGCAAGGAATTACGAATTCTAAGTACCTTTATGATTCTAAACAATACACACAAGTTCCATAACATGAAAATCATAAGAAATGAAACTTTCCATGCTCGAATTGTGAATGGATTGCAAAATGACTAGTGAAGCAATCAAATACAAGTTTTCCTTTGAAAATTTTTGAAACTTTGTAGCAGGAAGCCTGTAGATGAAGGCCAGATCTGTAAGACCCCAAATCTAATATGTAATCTTTATGATCTTGTGAATGTATAGACACGTCACAAATGATATAAATTATGAGGAATGGATGTTTTGAAGTTGTGAATGTGTATGAAATGTAAAATGGATGGTTAAGTAAATCGAATACCAATGTAACAGTGAATTGGGATGAAAATTGTAGTAGAACTGCTTCAGGAAGGGAGCAAATCGATCTCATTAGCAATACAGATTGATTTCCTTAAGGCTCGGGTTGCGACAGATCGATCTCATTGCAAGGCCAGATCGATCTCCTTAGGGTTCTGAGTAATGCAGATTGATCTCATTAGGCCTGAAAGGTCAGTTCGAGGAGAAAAATACAAGGGAGATCGATCTCATAGAGCCAATTCTATAAATACTGGACCTCTGCAATCTCTATTTCACAAGATTCACTATTCCATTCAAAACCAAAAGCTAAACCTAACATTTCAACACTAGAAAACTTCAGTTCACAATCAGTTTTGATTGGGATATAGTTAAGCAAAGTTGTTCTTGGTGAAGAGGAGAACAACATACTTGGAAACAAGAAATTGGAATCAAAGATTGATAAAGCAAGGAGGGTTTTGCCAACTTTTGTGAAAAGAGGAAAAGTTTAAGCTAGGTAAGATTCAATACACCACTTTGATATATGTTAATCTAGGTGTATTGGTAAGCTAATTGGTATCAGTTTAAATTATTGAAAACAAAAGGATCATGAAAAATGAGCATGACCTAGTTATTGACATGGAAGTGAGAAAATGATTAGAAAGTTGTGTTGGCATGGATTTAATGATGGAATATGCATGTATGGGAGATTGTAAAGTGGTTTTATGAGATGCATAAAATGGAAATGATGAGAAATGAAGATAGATATATGGAAAATATGGTATAATACCATAATAGAAGAAAATGATGAAATCTATGCATTGAATTGAGATTTGGCAAATGAAGCCAGTATATTACTATATACTAACGTAGATAATTATAACAGCTTCGAAAATCACATTGGAAGCTAATCGGGCTGTAAGAGTGAACAACACCGAGAAAGAGAGGTCGCATGACGTGATCCGAGGAAGGGAATTTCGTGAGTAGCTAAAGATAGCTACACGTATTTCAAATAGAATTTCGATATTATATGATATATGAATTCCCGAGAATAGGCAAGTTATTGTAATTAAGATTCATGAATTGCATGATAGAATGGCTAATGTTTTCATGTATAGGCGAAGACAACACAATTGAGTGCCGATTTGATTTGAATTGGGTGAATTATGACTTGAACAGCCATCTATCGGGTTTTGTGTGAAAACCATAAGTGTTAGAGAATACTCGCATTATATTTTGAGATATGCATCACATAGTACTGGAGTATCTACTCGTACTGAATTTTAATGTGATTTATACGTGTTAGAGTATTGGGAGCATTGCTCGTACTCAATTTTTGTGATTGATGCATAATAGAGTATTGGGAGCTATGCTCATACTCAGTTTTACATGATAGAGTACTGAGAGCTTAGCTCGTACTCAGATTTTATATATTATACATTATAGAGTATTAGGAGCTTTGCTCATACTCATGTTTTTATATGACATAGTGTTGGGAGCTTTACTCGCACTAGAGTTATATCATTGTGATATGGTCGTGTTGGGAGTTTACTCGCTCGTACCAGTTTTGAAAGGAGCATGAAATATTCATGTTGGGAGCCTGTGCTGACTATGTGTTGCACGATATTATATGCTCATACGTGCATTATTTTGAGATAAGGCCTAGGGCTATCGAAATAACCCATGGTATGAGGACTAAGACTCATGCCGAGCATCCCACCTTGAGATAGGGTTCATGGAGTACTATGTACCGTGTATGTCACATGGAGTACGCTGTACAGTGAGTACTTGATGTACTTGGATAGGATTGGTTAGTAGTGGGAGCGGGATCTAGTGGGATCTGGTGTGCTCTGGGATCAGGTCCTCAGATTTAGAGCTGACGGTAGAGATTTGACCCACCTCCCGTTACAACAATTAGGAGACCCCGCACACCGAGTACTGTATAGCCTGGGATCACGAAAAATGAGTTATGATCATAACCTAGGAACATGTAGTCGCCTATCTCTATTTCTTTTCATGCAATGTAAATCAATAATTCTTAATTGAATTATCACATGATTTTATGATATGACCATGTGAATTTGTGAGTTGTGAAATGGGTAACCAGAGGGAAGGGTGAGGCCTAGGTTTCCATGTTTTGAAACATGATGAATGTCATATGATTTTGATTAAATGAATAGCATGATAAATGTGATTTGTGTGAAATTACATGAGAAATGCAGTATTATGCATAAAATGCTGAGATTGTTAAACCAGAATATTTCCAGTTTGATAACTAATGTTTTGTATCTATATGTATATATATTGCATAAAAGCTTTGAGAGAGATGCATGCTTTAGATACAAATAGATAAGGAAGAGATTTCAAGGCATGAGCATAGTATTTTGTAGATAGTGTGGTTATCTACTTGCTTACCTGATTTGCTGAGCTATGAGCTCACCCCCTTATTATTTTCCTCTTTTCAGAGCATCCACAGTAGGTGGACACGGCTGGAGATTTATAGACTTAATCTGTTGCCTATCCATCTTGTGAGAGGTATACACACTTGACATTTTGTATTGAACATTGTAAAAGCACAGTTATGTAAACTAATGTACAATCGAGATATATATGTATAAATAATTGTATTTATGTACAAGAGTTTATATTATAGAAAAGAATATTAAATTCTATGTATGTTGTGAATGAGTGTGAATGGGTGACTAATATCGAATCATAGCCCAACGTTTGATGTAAGGGATAATAGAAGAAGAGGTAAGTGAAATGTAAAAAATAAAATAAAATTTGTGGTGATTAGGTAGGTCGTGTGTGAGAGAAGGGCATGACAAGATCGATCTCCTATTCTAAGCAGATCGACCCCTTGTTCAAACAGAACAATTTTGAGTTAATTCTGCCAAGAGCATATCGATCCCCCAATGAGAAAATCGATCTCCCCCATGAGCAGATCGATCTGCATTTGCTTCTGCTTAGAGCAGATCGATCTCTCCCCTTGTGCAGATCAATCTCCAGTTGCCTAGCAAGGATCGATCCCTTCCCAAAGAGCAGATCGATCTCCCCATGAAACAGATCCATCTCCAATTGCTTCTGCCTATCGGAGATCGATCTCTCCCCATTAGCAGATTGATCTCCATAAGCTTCTGCCAAGAGAAGATCGATCTCTTTCCCCAAAGAGCAGATTGATCCCACATTTCATGCCTGAACATCTCGATAGTTTAAAGAAAGATCGATCTTCAACTTATCAGATTGATCTCATCATCCTTGTTCTATAAAAGCCTGATGACCAAACCTCTTTCTTCAGCAAATCAACACATTCCTCCATTTTTACCAAAAAGACCAAGCTTTCTCACTTTAGAATACACCCCCTTCCTAAAAGATTTGATAAAAAGCCATTAGAGCAAAGTTATTCATTATGAGGAGGAGAACAACATAGCTTGGAGCCAACATTCAAGTTGTTGGATTAAAGGAGCTAAGGAGTCTTCCAAATTTGGACAAGAAGAAAGTCAAGCTAGGTGAGTTTCCAATACACCAACTCTAAGTATATTTATCTAGATGTTGTTGTGAGTAGATTGGTGTATGTATTGATGGTTGAAACAACCTAAAATGTAATGAATCAAGCATGACCTATAATGGGTTTAGTGTGAGAAAATAGATTAGGGTTGATTAGATGATAAATGGATTATACCAAGGTGCTAATGATGTTATATGCATGATTTTGAGATGTTTTTATGAAATGAGTTTATAAAATAGGATGAGGTTATATAATGTGCATATAAGGTGCTTGTGAAAATGCATGAATGAATGGAAAATTATGGATAAACATCTATGCCAAGTGTTTGATAAACAACTAAGTGAGTTACTAGCTAAATTGACTAAAAATGGCATAATGATAACCAAATGTGATAATGGGTCGAACTTGATGAAAAAGGCTCGCTAAGATATACTGACTAGTTGAAGTCGGAACATGAGTTATCAGTATTGACTCATATGATTAATGAATGTTTGCAGCTCCGAGGATATATCCGAAGCAACTTGAGCCCAATCGCGAGAAGCGAGAAAGGAAGAAGGAGTTGCTTCCAAGTGAATTGAGGTAAGGGAATTGTGTTAGCCCCTAGAGGTATCTATACACGTTTCCGGGCACATAAAGGTTTTCTGTAATGTTTGAGAGTCATAGGAAAGAAATTAAATGTTGAAGGGCAAAGAAGATTGGGATTTGGGAAGATTTTATGAAAAACAAGAATCATGATGTTTTGAATCCTTTTACTAATCTTTTTAGCACGTGGATTAGTAGGTTGGCTAGCATTTAAATGCTTTGCAAGAAAATAGTTTGATTTGGTTTTAATAACCATGCTTTGCAAATAAATTAGCCACCTACATGAGTTTTGTGGAAATAAAGCATACTAGAGCGCTGCTCTCACGAGATTTGATATGTTTCTACACGCATGAGTGTTGGAGCCTAGCTCGCACTAGCTTGCACACGAGTTTTACGATATAGTGCTAGAGCAGAGCTCACACTAGAGTTTTACATGCATGAGTGCTGGAGCTTAGCTCGTACTAGTTTTCACATGGGTTTTAACATTGTGTTGGAGCATTGCTCGCACTAGATGTCCATTTTATACTTGCTATCATGCTAGAGATTACTCGCATGTGATTTTTATGACATGTTGGGAGCCGTGCTAGGGGCTTCGGGTAGGCTGTGTGCCACACCGATTAAATAGGCTAGCACTTGCGTATTGAGATGTGGCGTGATATGATGTGATGATATGGGTCCACGGAGTACGTTGTACGTGCAAATAGCATGGAGTATGTTGTATGGTGTATGGATATGATATATATATGCCGTCTTCAGATGATGAATATTTCGCTATGGATCAACAGGTTGGATATGACCCACCTCCCGTGCAAAAGCAGATAAAGGTGATACCTCACACACTAGGATCCGTGTAGCATGGGATCATAGAGGATATGGCTATAGTCCTAGTTATTACCCTTATTAATATTATATGCCTATCTCACGTGTCTTATTTTATGATGAATCCATATTTTGAAATGTGTTATGGGTCAGGACAGTCCATGAGAAGGGCTAAATCCTGACAATTGGTGATTTTGTATCGATTTGTACTGAGTTATGAAATGCTTTTTAAGTGTACTTTGCGTGATGATTTACCATGCCTTAATTACAACTTGTGCATGATGATTTTTCATGCTTTGATAAGATTTTTGCACTAATTTTGAATAGCATGAACTGCTTTACATATCATGAACACGAGTATGAACTGATATATTTTGGGTATGACAAATAACTGTGTGGTTTAAGCATAGCATCACGATCATGTGGATAGTACAGTTATCTACCTGCTTGCATGATTACCTTACTGAGCACATGGTTTGCTCACCCCCCTTATTTTCTCCCTCTACAGAGCACTTTCAGTAGATAGAAAGCGACTAAGGATTGGATTTTTGGTGTTTGATGCATCCCATCACACAAGGTATACACATTTGTATAGTTTTTGTATCTAGACATGTCAAAGCACAGTAATATCTTTGAATGTAATTTTTGGGCATGTAAAGGATTGAAAACACATGTAAATAGCAACTCTGATTTAGAAATACAAGTGTTTACGTTTAAATGAATTGTAAATTGAAATGATTTCATTGGATGAGATTGACATTGATACATAGCCCAATTGTTGGTGGTGTAGCTGTTCACGATCAAGTAAAGTAAATGTAAAGAACAAACAATAAGAAATGGATTAAATAATAAATGGAAAACTGAAAAAACTTGTAGTGGATTTTCGGTGGATTAAGGGGCCTGATAGAGGTGGTATCAGAGCCGAGTTGGTCTGATATGTGTTGGTGTAAATAATTAGGAAAATTACGTCCCCATGTTACTGTGCTTATCTAGATACAACTGTGTATATCGAGATGCAATTGACTAAGAAATGGTTGTGAATGTAGGAATCTTGGCATAATGCCTAACACTAGTCACGGTAAAGGGGCGAGAGCACGAGCTAGAGGCCGTAGGGGTAGGCCTGGGGGCCGTGCTAAGTTGTTGCCACAAAAGACTCACGATGAGGTAGAGGTGGAGGCTGAAGTTGAGTATGCTCCACAGGGTCCGATAGAGACACCCGAGAGTACTGAGTTGATTGCCCAGTCATTGCCTAGAGCTGGGGACAGGCAGGGGCCAGTTGCACAGAGTGATGTTGAATAGGTGGCTTCTCCTAAGATGCCTACACAGCCAGTCCAAGAACCTCAGACTACAAATACTCTCACACCCCCACTAGTACAGGATACACCTTCTACTATTGCTCCACCACAGGGTAGTAGAGATTGGGGTTATGGATGTGACCTGGATAGGTTATAGTAGTTTCAGAAATTTAAACCGTCATCTTTCAGTGGGATTAAGGACCCAATAGCTGGAGAGGATTAGGTGAATAAAATTGAGAAATTATATGGGTTCTTCTAGTGTACTACTATGGAGATGGTTGCTTTTACCGCATTCATTCTGAAGAGATCAACAGAGCATTAGTGGAGGTCTACCAGACCAGTTCTGAGAGCCTAGCATACAGAGATCACATGGTACATATTTTAGAGGGCTTCTGGAGGCAATATATTTTGGATACTGTACAGCGAAAGCTGCAGATGGAATTTTTGGGATTGACCCAAGGGAGTAGATCGGTGGATGAGTACGAGACAAAATTTATCTCCCTGGGGAGGTATCATCCTGATACGATGAACAATGAGGTTAAGATGGTCCAAAAGTTTATGGATGGACTAAGACCAGCCATCAGGTCCCAATTGGTTCCTTTTAACATATCGACCTATAAGGAGGCAGTGCACAGGGCACAATTGTGTGAACAAGATATTGAGTGAGTTGCCTCAGAGTTTGGGAAGGTTGGTAGAATGAAGGACAAAGATAGGAAGAGACAGGCAGTGAATAGAGGTTTCAATTACAGAGGAAGCAAGAGATTTTTTAGGAAGAGGTCGAAGATTGAGGAGATCGGAGAGAAGACAGTTAAGCCTTTCGTGTATCCGGCCATAGCTCCAGCAACGGAATAGTGATTGGAGGGCCACGACCTACAACAGAACAGTGCAGTAAGTGTGGTAGGTACCATTGTACTCGATCGTGTTACGGATCTCCTGCAGTATGTTTTCGATGTGGGAAGCTAGGGCATGTGATCCAGAATTGCCCAGAGATGACTGAGAGTGCCCCACAGAAGGGTAAGGAGCCGAAGAGAGCTCTAGTTGATACTCCGACTCCGAGATAGAGAGTGATAGTTAAAGAGAAGGGGAAGCAGGTAGTTGGCAGAGGGTGAGTACACGCACTAGACCAGGATACTACAGATCAATTTTCAGATGTGGTGAAAGGTACCATCTCGATCTTTAATCTTGAAGCTTATGTTTTGATAGATCCTAGTGCCATGCATTCAGTTGTATCGCCTACATTTGGATATAAATTGTTTAAGTATATGAAGCTTACCCCGTTAAGTAGGAGTATGCTAAAAAGCACTCCCATGAACAATAGTCAGCGAGTTGAGTATGTGTTTAGGGATTGTAAGTTGAAATTAGGGGAAAAGGAAATGTCAGCTGACCTTATTTTAATGTATATGAAAGACTTTGATGTTATCACGACCTTCAATCCACCGAAAATCCACTACAAATTTTTTATTTTTCATTTATTATTTAATTCATTTCTCGTTGTTTGTTCTTTACCTTTACTTTATTTGATCGTGAATAGCTACATCACCAACAGTTGGGCTGTGTATCGGTGTCAATCTCATCCAATCGTACCATTTCAAATTACAATTCATTTAAATGTAAACACCAGTATTCCTAAATCAGAGTTGTTGTTTACATGTTTTTACAATCTTTTACATCCCCAAAAATATATACAAAAACTATACAAATGTGCATACCTTGTGTGATGCGATGCAGCGGACTCCAAAATCTAATCCTCAGTCACTCTCTGTCTACTATAAGTGCTCTATAGAAGGGGAAAATAAGGGGGGAGCAAACCACATGCTAAGTAAGGCAATCATGCGAGCAGGTAGATAACTATACTATCTACGTGGTCGTGATGCCATGCTTAAATCACACATTTACTTGTCATACTCCAAAACGTATGTTCATGCTTGTGTTCATGACATGTAAAGTAATTCATGCTATTTAAATCAGTGCACGGTTCTTAAAACATAGCATGGAAAATCATCATGCGTAAAACGAAATCAAGGCATGGTAAATCATCATGCAAAGTGCACTTATAAAGCATTTCAAATCTCAGCACAAATTATGACAAAATTCACCATTCGTCAAGACTCAGCCCCTCCTATGGACTGTCCTGACCCACAAACACATTTCAAACATGGATTATCATAAAACGAGAGAAATGTGAGATAGGCAAATAATATAATAAGGGCAATAACTAGGACTATGACCATATCCTTTGTGATCCCAGGCTATACGGGTCCTAGTGTGTGGGGTATCACCTCTATCTGCTTCCAAACGGGAGGTGGGTCACGTCCAACCCGTTGGTCCATAATAGAATATCCATTGTCCGAAGACAACATATATATAATATCACACATGGTACAACGTACTTCGTGGACCTATATCATCACAACATATCCTGCTACATCTCAATACGCAAGTGCGAGCCTATTTAATCAGCTTGGCACACAGCCTACCAGAAGCTCCTAGCACGGCTCCCAACATGTTATAAAACCACATGCAAGTAATCTATAGCACGACAACAAGTATAATGGACATCTAGTGCAAGCTATGCTCCAGCACCATGTCAAAACTCGTATGAAAACTAGTGTGAGTTAGGCTCCAGCACAATGTCATAAAATCCATGTGAAAACTAGTGCGAGCTAAGCTCCAGCACTCATGCATGTAAAACTCTAGTGCGAGCTATGCTCCAGCACTATATCATAAAATTCGTGTAAAACTCTAGTGCGAGCATCGCTCCAATAATGCACGTATAAAGCACGTCAAATATCGTACGAACAACGCTCTAGCACGTTTCATTTTCGCAAAACTTATGTAGGTGGCTCATTCTTTGTAAAGCATGGTTATAAAACCAAATCAAGCTATTTTTTATGCAAATCATTTCAAATTCTAGCCAACCTACCAATCACATGCTAAAAGTAATAAAAAGATTCAAAAGCATCATGCTCTTACTTTTCATGCACATTTCTCAAAAACCTAATTCTTTGCCCTTCAAACATCCATTTCATTCTAAGACCCTTAGCTACGTTAAGAAATCATCCATGTGCCCGAAAGGCGTACAGATATCCTTAGGGCTAACACAATTCCCTTACCTCAATTCTCTGAGAAGCAATTCCTTCTTCCTTTCCCGTTTTTCACGATTTGGCTTAACTTGCTCCGGATATATCCTTGGGAGCTGCAATCATTCATCAATCATGCGAGTCAATACTGATAACTCATGTTTATGAATTAAAGTAGTCAGTATATCTCATCGAGCCTATTTCATCAAATTTTGGCCATCATTATGCCATTTCTAGTCAATTTAGCTAACAACACTCTTGGTAACTTATCAAACACTTAGCATAAATGTTTATCCATAATATTCCATCATTTATGCATTCTCTACAACATCATTTATACACATTTTTATCACTTGACTAATCTCACAATGTGGCTTCATCCAATCATCTCAAAATCATGCATATCACCTCACCAACAACATGATATAATCCCTTTTATCATCTATTCAACCATATTCTATTTTCTCACACTAAACCTATTCTAGGTTATGCTTATTCCATTACATTCTAGGTAGTTTTAATCATCAATGCATACACCAATCTACTCACAACAACAACTAGATAAATATACTTAGAGTTGTTGTATTGAAAACTCACTTAGCTTGACTTTCCACTTTTCCAAATTTGAAGACTCTTTTGCTCCTTCAATCCAACCAATGAAAAGTTGGCTCCAAACTATATTAATCTTCTCTTCACAATGAATAACTTTGATCTAATAGCTTTTTCTTGAATCTTTATGGAAAGGGTGGTATTCTAGAGAGAGAAAGCTTGGTATTTGAGTAAAAATAGAGGGGAAATGGTTGATTTGCTGAAGAATGAAGTTGGCCGTCGGGTTTTTATAGATTGAGAGTGATGAGATCGATCTGTTAAGGTGAAGAGATCGATCTTTCCTTAGTTTTAGCCATCGAATTCTCAAGTTTGAAATGGGAGAGATCGATCTATTCATTGGGGAGAGATCGATCTTAGCTTGACAGAAGCTTCAGGAGATCAATCTGCTCATGGGGAGAGATCGATCTGCTATTAACAGAATTAAATAGAGATCGATCTGCACTTAACAAGGGATCAATCTCTGCTAGGCAGAGGCAAATCTAGATCGATAAGCTCATTGGGGAGATCGATCTGGCCTTGGTAGATTCACTTGAAAATTGTTCTGCTTGAACAAGAGATCAATATGCTTTGAATAGAAGATCGATCTGGCCTTCATCTCGGCCATTCTTGTTGCATTTTCCAAGATTTTTCAAAGGTAAACTCCTATTTCATTACTCCAATACTCATTTTGCATTTTAATCCCACTTAGAGCATGGAAAGACTCATTTCCTATGATTCACAAACAATATGACTTGTGTGCATTGCTTGAATTCATATAGGATACACAGAATTCATAGTTCATGCCTTATCATTTCGAGTTTTTACTCCTTATCTTCAATTCGATTGCTTAAAGTTATATTCGTTTAGTTTGTGGCCACTTCAGCCCCTATTTATCCTTTACTTGTATCGTGACACTCATTTATCCCAGTGCAATACATTCACATTTATATGATCCAAAATCATTTGTCTTATACTTTCATGTACATACAATTAAGTCATACATACACAGGGTCTAACCGATGTAATCCTAGGAATGGATTGGTTGGCTGCAAACCGTGCTGTAGTTGATTGTTTTTCTAAGACGGTAACATTTTCAAGGATAGATAGTATTATAGTGAGTTTCCCCAAACAATGTAATGTGAAATCCCCTTAAAAAGAAATGAAAGCAGTAATTGTTGTAATTGAAATAGATGCATTACTATGCTGACTAAATGATTAATATTTTGAAAGGTTATATTGTGTACATGGTTGAGAAAGATAAGGCACGTCCGGAATTGAGAGACATCTTAGTGGTTAGGGAATTCCCAAACGTCTTTCCGGATGATTTACCAGGGTTACCTCCAAATAGAGAGATGGAATTTTATATAGATTTGGCACCTGGTACAGAGCCGATATCCAAGCCACTGTACAGAATGGCTCTGATTGAGTTGGAGGAACTGAAAAAGCAGTTACAGGAGTTGTTGGATAAGGGGTTTATCAGACCAAGTGTATCATCTTGGGGAGCACCGGTCCTGTTTGTGAAGAAAAAGGATGGGAACCTTTGATTGTGTATTGACTATAGGTTGTTGAATAAGGCGACCATCAAGAATAAGTACCCCTTCCACGTATCGATGACTTGTTAGATCAGCTTCGGGGAGCGCAGGTCTTTTCTAAGATAGATATGAGATCTGGGTACCATCAGTTGAGAATTCGAGATGGAGATGTACCCAAGACAGCCTTCTGCACCCAGTATGGTCATTTTGATTTAAGGTTTGACCAATCACTTTAAGGGTTTTACCATACTCATTTGACTCTTAAAAGTCAAACTATATTGACCATTTTGACCTTTTGGTTTCACGACTTGGATAAAATCATCATTTTTTATTTGTTGCAAGTTTTTAAGATAAGTTGTAATCGTAATTTTATGTGTCCAAATGGCTTATCGAGGCCATATATCATCATTGGTCATGACCTCTCATGACTGACCAAAATTCACTACAAATTTTTTGCATTTTTCTTACCTTTCCTTCTGTCATTACTTAATCACCAAACCTTTGGGCTATGATTCGATGGTAGTCACCTCAACCACATTCATTTCATAACAAGCTACATGTCAATACAATTATCCATTGACTGTAAGTACTCTTTTCTTAAAAGTAACTTCATATACATTAACACAAATACTAGTATATATACATCCTCGACCGTACATTCGTTTACATAACTATGCTTTTACATTGTTCAGTACAAAACATTCAAATGTGTATACCTTTCGTAAGATGGGTATGCAGTAGATCAAGGAATACCGGTCCTCAGCCGTGTCCAACTACTGTGAAAGCTCTGTAGAGAGGGGAAAATAAAAAGGGGATGAGTTCACAGTCCAGTAAGGAAATAAGGCAAGCAAGTAGATAACTACACTATCTACAAAATACAATGCTCATGCCTTGAAATCATTTCCTTTTTGATTCACATCTAAAGCATGTATCTTTTTTGAAACATTTATGCAATATATACATATAGATACAACCGTCAGTATGAACTGAAAACATGTTGGTTTAATAATCTCAGCAGTTTATGCAAAACATTTCATTTCTCATGTAATTAATATAAATCACATTTGATTATGCCATATCAATTAAATCAAAAACAAAGATAGCATATCATCATGTTAAAAACATGAAAATCCGAGCCTCACCCATCTCTCAGGTTACCCTTTCAAACATAAGGACACATATCGAGGCTCAACCCATCCCTCAGGTCTACCCAATTATAAAACTCATGTGACAATTCAAACAAGAAATATCAGAAAGGTGAGATAGGCAACTACTTGTTTCGAGATTATGATCATAACTCATTTTTTGTGATCTCAGGCTACACAGTACTCGGTGTGCAGGGTCTCACAATTGTTGTAACGGGAGGTGGGTCAAATCATCAACCGTCAGCTCACAACTCTATATCATCGTGTACTCACGGTACATTATACTCCATGTGACATACACGGTACAAAGTACTCCATGGACCCAATCCTCATAGTCGGGCTGCTTACCATAGGTCTTAGCCATCATACCATGGACAATAGTTTCAATAGCCCTCGGCCATATCTCAAAATTTTACACGTGCGAGCATATAATTGGTGTGACACACAGTCTGCACAAGTTCCCAACACGACTATTTCATGCTATCTCTTTCAAAACCGATACATGTGAGTAAACACTCAACACGAACTCATGCATAAGGTCATATAAATCTAGTGCGAGCAATGCTCCCAGCACTATGTCATGTAAAACTAAGTATGAGTAATGCTCCAATACTCTATCATGCATCAATCAATAAAACTGAGTACGAGCAACGCTCCAGTACTCTATCATGCACAAGTCGCATTAAAATCAAGTACGAGAAATACTCAAGAACTATGCGATGCATATCTCATAAAATCTAGTGCGAGTATTACTCTAGCACCAATGGTTTTCACGCAAACCGATAGATGGCATATTTCAATTGAATTTCACTCAATTATATCAAATTGGCAGTTTAACGTGTTGTTTTCACATATAACATGAAAACCTTAGCCAGCTTATCCATGCAACTGTCAAAACTAGTCACAAACATGCTTCCTAAGCTTTTTACCCATATTTGGATAAAACCACAATTTTACCTTATGGGTTCCTACTGAAACGTTTCTATACACGAAAATCTATATACAATATAATAATCGAAATTCTATCGAAATACATGTAACTATCTCTAGCTACTCACGAAATTCCATTACCTTGGATCATGTCATGTGACCTCACTTCCTCGGTGCTGCTAAACCTCGCAGTCCGATCAGTTTCCAATATCACTTCGAAGCTGTAGATAACTATTCACATCATTATACCTAAATATACTTAGTTTTCACTTGCATGAATCTCAATCAATGCATTTAGCCCTTTTACACTCATTTAGTCTTATTACAACTCATTGGACTTTACTCTTTCTTAAGTCTATTTCCAATACATGTATTTCACCAAACTATCTTACAATCATATATACATGCTTAATAACTTTACTACATGCTTCAATCATCATTGAATACATGCCTACACCATTTTCTCTCATTTTCTCACATTCAAGCCAAAAATCTAGGTCACGGAGATTTTACATGTTCAAGGTGTTTTCAGCAACTCAAAAAAACACCCATCAACTCACCAAGACACTTATATTAACATATATGAAGTTGGTGTATTGAATCTTACCTAGCTTGAATTTTCCTCTTTTTTTTTTTTGCCAAATTGGGGAAATTTACCTTGCTCCTTCAATCCAAGGTTTCAACTTCTAGTTTTCAACTATGTTGTTCTCCTCCTTACAAGGAACAACTTTACTGAAGCAAATCTCACTCAAAACTGATTGAAAAGGGATGATTTTTGGAGTAGGAAAGGTTAGGTTTTACTTTGGTTCAATGAACGATTGGTTGTTCTTGGGCAAATGAAGGTGCAGAGGTCCAGTATTTATAGAATTGCTCTTGAAGATCGATATGCTAATCATGAGAGATCAATCTGCCCTGTATTTATCTCTTCAGAATTTGATTCTGAGAAGTTAAGATCGATATGTTCCCTACTATGAGATCAATCTGCTCTGTGTTATTACTCTTCCAGAATTTAACATTGAAAATGTGAGATCGATCTACTCCTTAATATGAGATCGATCTGCCCTTTGGTATGAGATCGATCTGTGCTATGCAGAACCCTTTGGAGATCGATCTGTCTTAACTAGAATCTATCCAAGATCGATCTGCCTTGAATGAGGGATCGATCTCCCCCTTGCAGAATGCTTTTCAAGCCATGAGATCAATCTCCCCTTGCTTATGAGATCGATCTGCCCTTCATCTACAGTATTCTTACTGTAGTTTTCCTAGAAAATCATTGTTACATTCATATCTAATTTGCTTCACTACCCGTTTTGCATTTCATAAACATTTGGAGCTTAAAAACATTCATTCCTTATGATTTATATCAAATGTGACTTGTCCATACATCACGAAATCATAAAGAGTACATATTATTTTACGGGTCTTATAATCCTCCCCTTCTTAAGAAATTTGGTCCTCTAAATTAGAACCAAGTTACTCTTCAAACAGCTGGGGGTGTCTTTCTAACATCAGACTCTCTAGCTCCCAAGTAGCTTTCTCTGAAGTGTGATACTGCCAGAGAACCCTAACTAACTCGATGGTCTTGTTCCGTAACACTTTTTCTTTCATATCCAGAATTCGGATCAATTTCTCTACATATGTCAGATCATCCATGAGCTCCAATGGCTCATACTAAATCACATGGTTCGTGTTTGGATGATACTTTCGAAGCATCAAAATGTGGAAGACATTATGCACTCCCGATAAGTCTGGTGGCAAAGCCAACCTATATGCCTTATCTCCCACTCGATCGAGTATCTCAAAGGGTCCAAATGTAGCGAGGACTCAGTTTACCTCTCTTCTCAAATCTCACTATACCCTTGGAAGGAAAAACTTTCAGTAACACTTACTCACCAACTGTCAACTCAAGTGGTCTTCGTCTCCTATCAGCATAGCTCTTCTGTCTACTCTGAGCTATCCTCAATCCATCAATGTCATGACCCAAACAACCCTAAAAATCAGAGTTAATTTTTCACGTTTTGTTATTTTCTTACTTAAATTCATACCTGTCTTCTGATCGTGACCACACTCCACTAACAATTGGGCTGTGCGTCAATGCCAGTCCCACCATTCATTTACCATAGTACTTATTTCTTCTCCAGTCATTTATAATTGTTTACAATATTTATACATCCCCCTAAAGTTACTTACAAACATGTTACTGTGCTATGCTTATTTAGATACAATATGTACAAGTGTATATACCTTAAATGATGGGCAACAGCAGAATCCGAAATGCAGTACTGAGTCGCCTCCACTTCAACTGGAGATTATCTGTGTGAGAAAATGAAAGGGGTGAGCACATCAAGCTCAGTAAGGCAATCCTACGAACAAGTAGGTAACCATACTACCTACATGAACGTGGTGCCATGCATAAACCACCCTTTCTCCACACATTTTAAAACAGATGATATGAGTTATGATGTTATGTAAATCCATTCGCATGGCAAAATTCAACATGCAATTATTTCAAATCATTTCTTTCTCGTTTAAAATTTCACAACAAGGCCAGGACTCAACCCATCCCTCGGGTGGACCTGACTCACATAAAACCATGAAAATCAGTTTACATCACACATGAGTTTAAAAAGCATGGAAATAGCATCATGCAAATTTAGTTTAAAACCCAGTTTCAATCGTCGTTAAGATCATCAACATGCGGACCAGGCAACATCTGTATATCGGTAATAACCAGGACTATGGCCATGTGTCCTCGTGAGCCCCTCTGCTACACGGATCCTAGTGTGCGGGGTCTTACCCTGATCGAGAACTGCTTGGGAGGTGGGTCAATCCAAACCGTCAGTCTTATCCGATCCCACGCATCCGAATATGCCGTATCCGAAGATACCCCGTATCCGAAGATACCGTATCCGAAGATACCACACGGTACATCGTACTCCATGCTACTTGCACAGTACATCGTACTCCGTGGACCCATATCATATCTCTATACTCATGCCATGTCTCAAAACGCACGTACGAGCCTATTTAATCGGTAACACACAGTCTACCCGAAGCTCCGAGCACGGCTTATCACATGTTCTCATAAAATCAGTGCGAGCGATGCTCAGCACTCTCATCAAATCAGGTAAAACTAGTGCGAGCTAAGCTCTAACACTCTGTATGCAAACCATCATGAAAATCATATATATATATATATATATATATAAAATCTGGTGCGAGCGAAGCTCTAACACCCTGTCTCAAAAATCATATAAGATATGGTGCGAGTTAGACTCTAGCACTGTATCACGAAAATCATAAAAAATCAAGTGCGTGTTAGATTTCAGCACCAATGCATGTAAAACTCTAGTGCGAGCTCTCGCTCCAGCACTAATGCATGCATCACACAACTCAAATTATCATGCGAGCTGAGCTCCAGCACGTCACATGTAAATAAAAACACGTAGGCGGCTCTGTTTCCTCAAAACAGTTTTCAAAACAATTATATCGTTGAAAGTATGCAATGCTGTGCATTTTCTTTCAAGGTTAGCCAGCCTACTCATGCATGCATTAAAATGTCTCCAGAACGAGCAGAAACCTCTTGTTCTTGCTCCCCCCAATTTTTTCTAAATTTGTAAATTTTACCCTTAACAAGGGTATTTTGGTAATTTACCATTCGGGGCACTAAAATTATTATTTGACCTCTAGACCCTTCAGATAATTTTTAAAGGACTGCAAATGAACTTCAAATTTCGTAAAGTTACCTCTAGCAGTCCGCAGAATTCCCTTACCTTATTTTCCTGTCGAGTTTGACCTTTCCTCTGATGTCACGTCACGCAGTCTGATCTGCTCCCAATCCAATGTCCAGAACTGCGTATAAATATTCCTCAGGTCAGATATTATACAACTTAATTATATTTAATACTTTCTAGGCTTAATTTAAATCATTGGGCCCAATTATCCCCATTGGGCCCGATTGCACCTTAATGGGCCTTAATCGGCCTTAAGCCCGTTTTCCACTTAATTTTTACATTATCGAGGCCTATTGGGCTCATTGGGCCCACTAACAATTCTTTGGGCCTCATTCTAACTCTCGAATAGCTAAAGTTACTATTTACGACAATTTATCTAAATTTCCAAAATTTAATTCAATTTATGCGGAATTTAAATTCATATCACGCATAACGATATAAATTATCGTAAATAAGGGTTACTTACTCGAGATTCCATGCTAGTACGCAACTCGAGGCTGTCTCAAGCTCTCGTTTGATGTCGATTGTAGAGCTACACAATTTCATAAATTTTCGGGTAAATTTCCAGTCGTAAATTAATTAAATAAAATATTCCAAAATTTAAATTGGTCAATTTCGACAGCTACTGACTTACCCGTAGCTCGATTACATCGTCGAGATTTTTCCTTAATTTTTTCTCTTTTTCTTTTTTCCCTTTTTCTCCTTTTTTCCTCTCTTTCTTGGTTGAACCGGTTCGGTCCGGTTCAGACCGGGTTCAAACCGTCGGTTCAGTCCGGTTCACTCCGGTTGTTCAGGGCCTTGCTGGTCGGTTCTCCGTCGGCTTCCACCGCCAGTAGCTCCTCTAGGTCGTCCGCAGCTTGGATCTGGTCTCGATTTCACACGAGGTCGCCGGAAAGTGGTCGATTTGGCTATTCTCCCTCGGCCATCGGAACCCATTTCCATTTATACCGTTTTTGGAGCCGTTCGTCGGTTTCGGCGACTGCCACCACCACCAATCTGCTCGTCTTGGCCTCGAGGATGTTCGGCGGTGGTCGATCGGTGCCGAATCGTCGTCGGTCGCCGGGAATCGGCTTCTCTTCTCTCGGTTTCGTTTCTCTCTGTTTCGCCGCCTATCGCCGCCGTTCGTGCCTCCATGGGGCCGGTGGTGGCTCGCTGATGCAAGCGTCTCCTTCGCCTGGGCCGCCGGTGCTGCCCGTCGGGTCTCTGGCTTCCGCTCGCGTTTCGTTTTTTTTTCGCTTCCTTTTTTTAATTTATTTATAATTTTTATTTTTATTATTTATTTATTTTATTATTTTAATCAATAAAATACATTAAAAATACCCAAATATCTCTTAAAATATCCTAAAATTATTATTTAATTCCTTTATTCAATAAATGAATTTATCAGTCTATTTTCGTCTTTCCGGTATATTTTTCGATTATTTTCGAGATTATTTTTCGAATTAAAAATTCTGATTAATCTCAATTAATTCTAATAAATTGATATCTTGATCAATTTAACCCAGAATAAATTTATTTCACTTTTATTGACCAAGATTTCTCAATCCATTATTTTTAATTAAATTTTTCTTCTCGAATTTATACCGGCTTTCGGTCTTCTGACCATTTTACCCTTGCACGTGTTCGGGATTAATTTAACCCGACTTCCTTTCACGAACACTCACTCACTTCGCATTTTAAATCCTTATTTCCAATCCGAATCCCATTCAGTTAAATTTTTGACCATTTTCATCCCTCATAAAAATTTACGATTTAATTTCGGGTCTTACAAATCTCCCCCACTTAAGGAATTTGGTGCTCCAAATTAGAACCAAGTCATATGAGTCCATATACAACTCCGGATACATCGATCGTATCATACTCTTAAATTCTCATGTGACATTTTTCGGAGTGTATTACTACCAAAAGACTTTAATTATGGACATCATCTTAAACCTCAATACTTTCTCTTTCCTGTTTAATGCCCGAATCAACTTTCAATATACTTATATTTGCATTAAGCTGAACTGTTGGATCTCATATCCTATCACCTATGCTGGATCTGGATAGTATTTTCGAAGCATCAAAAGATGGGACACATTGTGGGTGCCTGCTTATTCAAGTGGAAATGCCACCTACAGGTCTTATCTTCCACTTGTCCAATCTCTCAAAAGATTCAATCCAGCGAAACTCAATTTACCTTCTTCCAAAAGTTCGCTATGTCCCTATTCTCTTAGGACAAGAAACATTTCAACCATACTAATTCACCCTCGGTGAATTTCAATACTTTTCTATGTGCTCTGAGGTGTTCTTAATCTCTCATCCTTAACTAAACATCCTCAGAGACTTATTATCCAAAGTCGAAAATAATTCTATCTATCACCCACTTTTTCTTATCCAATTTGGGGAACAACCCCTACAGCCATACACTGCCTCATATCTTGTTATCCCGATACTCAAGTGACAACTGTCATTATTGACGAATTCGATTTGTAATAACTGATCATCCCAGGAGCATAAAAAATCAAGGGCACACGCTTTCATCGGATCCTCCAGAACCTGTACAGTCCTCTCTGACTGACCATCTGTCTGAGGATGGAAAGCTGTGCTAATACTCAGTCGGGTTCCCATAGCTTCCTAAAAATATCCTCAGAGGTGGGAAGTGAAGCGAGAATCCCTATATGATACCATGCTCACTGGAACGCTACTTAATGTTCGACAACCTTCCTTATATATAACTTTGCCTAAGCACTCAGAGTATCTGGGGGTTTCATAACCAGAAGGTGGGTAGACTTAGTCACTCTATCGACTATCATCCAAATAGCCTCGTAATTCACCTGGGTTCTTCTATAACCCATCACAAAATTCATGGAGACATGCTCTCATTTCTCGTGCCGTGTTAATATAGGTAGAGGCTACAATAACCCTGCAGACTTTTAATATTCTACCTTATCCTGCTGACATACTAGGCACTTTTCCACAATCTCTACATATCTCTTTTCACATCTGACCACCAATACCCTTTTCAGAGATTTCATATATATATTCGTTACTTTCCATATGCACTGTATATCCCGAAAAGTGAGCTTCTGACAATATCACTATCCCATCAACTGTGGTCTTGGGGAGCACTCATACTGTCTTGGAACCTCTGTAAATTATCATCACACTCTGTGAACTCTATTACTGTACCCTTCTGAATCTGACCCACACTATCGACACCCTGCTGATCATCACGCTAAGCCTGTGCAATCCGGGCACGTTCATCCGGTTCTAATCTCAGGCTAGCTATCACATAATCACTGTCATCATCAAAAGGGATCACATCACTACTGAGGCTCACAACTGCTCAAGTAGCTCACGCTCCCTAACCATCATATGGGGTACCATTCCGAGGCTCTTTCTACTCGAGGCATCAGCCATTACATTAGCTTTTCCTGGGTGGTACAATTTTCACAATCAAAATCTATCAGAAGCTCTAACCCACTATGTATTCTCATATTCGCCTCTTTCTGTGAAAAACAGATACTCGGGGCTTTATGATCAGTGCATATCCATAATTTCTCACCCTGTACATAATAGTACCATATCCTCGGTACAAATACTACTGTTACCAACTTAAAATCATGAGTCAAATAGTTTATTTCATGATCAAGGAGTTGTCTGACTCCATAATTGACTATCTTCCCATTATACATCGATACACAGCTCCTTCATTATTTTGAGGTATATCCATACTCACTGAGAACCTCTTGAGCTGTTGGGTATGGTGAAATTAATCATGGTGGTCAGTTCATACTTCACTACACCGAAATTCATGTCACATCTATCATCTTATTTATCATCTCATTCAAAGACCACGTTTTCTTAGTTAAACGTGTCAACAAAAAAAAATATACCCTTTTTAGAACTCGCAACAACCATCTGTAAAAGCAATTTTTTCAATTGTTACTTATAATTTTCCCTGGACTTTAACTACACTCAACATATCATCAATAAGGATGATGACAAATTGGTCCAGGTAAAGTTTAAATAACTCATTGTTGTTGAGCTCCACTACTTATTTCAATCGTCCATATCCTTGACTTATTTACGCATAAGCGTATAAGATCCTTCAAAATCGCTTACGTTTTCAAGCACTAACCTACGTCATTTCCTTTTCTTATCTTAACAGCTCTTATTAAATTTTACTATGTTAACCTTTATGATTTGTCGAATTTTAATATTCTTATCGTCTTAGTAAAGGTATCCTAATGCTGAAGGTATTTATTACGACGATCAATTTCACGTTATAGGTTATATATATATATACTTTTAGACGCTGTCAAGTCTTCAGGCGGGGAGGTATTTTGAAATACCTTTATTAACCTTCAGACTTAACCACATAGACTGGTTATGGTTATATCCATCTTTATCCTTGGTTATAATTTATATTCCCTACTTATCACTTAATCCCAATTAATTTGCATATTAAGGGTATTCCTTACCTAGCATATGTCTCTTACTCCAATACATCTTGTATTTAGGATCTATCTTATTTTAAAGATTATCTCCTTTCGTATATCCCTCATGAAAAAACTCTTTCATTATTCATTCCGTGAGTACAATCCTTTACTCCTTTAATTTCAACTGTTGCACCCCTTTTTATCACTTGTCAACACTTACAGTATACTTTTCAGTGATGTTTTCACTCCTGTTTTCAACTTAAAATCTCTATATCCATATTCCGTTAATTAATCCTCCTCCATTGGGGTACTCATTTATCAGTATTGTGCCCAATGATGTAGGCATTCATGCCTTTTACTCACTTATATGTGAATGAAAGCGGTATGAATAAATGTGTGGCACCAGGATCAATGAACATATGTACTTCATTATTCATAGCAAGTGTGGTATCTTACACCACATCCATGAAACATCAATAGTGTCCTGGTCCAAGACATCCTCTCGCCTTCGTCCAATAGACTACTTTCCTTTTTCTCTTCGGCTATGGCCTCCCTTTTCGTTGCAGCTATACTAACGAAGTTTTTCTCTATCTCTTTACTTTTCTGTGGGGCGATCTCGCCCAACCCTGTGCAATCAAAATCAATGGTCCGTCTTACCACACTTAACGGCCATTTTCATCAATACAGTGTAGGTATAGACCCTCCTTCCGTGGTATCTACCACACATCCCACACTGCTTACAGTGCTTACACTGCTACACTGCTTCGTAGTAGGTCGGGGTCCTTCAATCACAATGCCCCTCAAGAGTGCCAAATTGGATGCACTGGGGCCTTACCAATTATCTTACTCCATGACTCGTCAAATTAAATCTTTTATCAATTACCATTTTCCCATTTTAACATCTTTGTCATTTCTCAATTCTCTTTCTGTCTCTATTTCAGCCCTCACTACCTTTCCCAATCTCAGAGGCGTGCAATTCATGTTCTTATTTACCCAACTGTAAATCTGCGCACTGCCTCGGTATAGGTAATATCTCACAGGCCAATCGGACTCTAATTGAAAAGTTGAGCCATTTCATGAACTTTTAGACATCTCGACCGTCACTTGTTCATAGTGTCGAGGTAATATCTGCCCAGGAATATAATTGAGTTTCATACTCATAAGCATACTCATCAATAAATCAAATCCTCTGGGTAAGAGTAAGGACTTTTACCTATCATTTCTTTTAAACAATGTCCAGGATATCCTGTCACCGAAATACATCCATAAACATTTCTCATCTTAGCTCTGGATGTTTAACACTTAAGATGGGTCGAGCGGGTTTCCACCAATGCTCTGCTGTGCCCTCAAATCTCATTCATAATCTGAGCAATTAGCTCCTCAAAATAATCTCCACACTCTGCTCTAACCTCGTGAAGTGTGTCTCAATACTGTCCGATCTCTCTGTCGGACTCAGTGGGGCATGTTCAACATTAGCCTCCATTTCAATTTCATCCTGATTCTCACAGGTCAACTCAGCACGACTAGCAGACTCAGGTCTACCTCTACGACCTCTGCCTCATGCACTATCTCATCTAACGCGACTCATATTAGGCATTCCTGCATTCTCAACCATTGCTTAGTCAAAACCCATCTCGATATACACTATTGTATCTAACCAAGCACAGTAACATGGGGATGTAATTCCCAATTACTGACACTGACACACATCAGACCAATTGCTGCTCTGATACCACCTTTATATGTCACGACCCAAACTACCCAAAAAATCAGAGTTAATTTTTCACGTTTTGTTATTTTCTTACTTAAATTCATACCTGTCTTCTGATCGTGACCACACTCCACTAACAATTGGCTGTGCGTCAATGCCAGTCCCACCATTCATTTACCATAGTACTTATTTCTTCTCCAGTCATTTATAATTGTTTACAATATTTATACATCCCCCTAAAGTTACTTACAAACATGCTACTGTGCTATGCTTATTTAGATATAATATGTACAAGTGTATATTCCTTAAATGATGGGCAGCAGCGGATATCCAAAATGCAGTACTGAGTCACCTCCACTTCAACTGGAGATTATCTGTGTGAGAAAATGAAAGGGGTGAGCACATCAAGCTCAGTAAGGCAATCCTACGAACAAGTAGGTAACCATACTACCTACATGAACGTGGTGCCATGCATAAACCGCTCTTTCTCCACACATTTTAAAACAGATGATATGAGTTATGATGTTATGTAAATCCATTCGCATGGCAAAATTCAATATGCAATTATTTCAAATCATTTCTTTCTTGTTTAAAATTTCACAACAAGGCCAAGACTCAACCCATCCCTCGGGTGGTCTTGACTCACATAAAACCATGAAAATCAGTTTACATCACACATGGGTTTAAAAAGCATGGAAATAGCATCATGCAAATTTAGTTTAAAACCCAGTTTCAATCGTCGTCAAGATCATCAACATGCGAGACCAGGTAACATCTGTATATCGGTAATAACCAGGACTATGGCCATGTGTCCTCGTGAGCCCCTCTGCTACATGGATCCTAGTGTGCGGGGTCTCACCCTGATCGGAAATCGCCCGGGAGGTGGGTCAATCCAACCCGTCAGTCTTATCCGATCCCACGCATCTGAAGATGTCGTATCTAAAGATATCCCGTATCAAAAGATACCGTATCCGAAGATACCCCGTATCCGAAGATACCACACGGTACATCGTACTCCATGCTACTTGCACGGTACATCGTACTCCATGGACCCATATCATATCTCTATACTCATGTCATGTCTCAAAACGCACGTGCGAGCCTATTTAATCGGTGACACACAGTCTACCCGAAGCTCCAAGCACGGCTTATCGCATGTTCTCATAAAATCAGTGCGAGCGATGCTCTCATCAAATCAGGTAAAACTAGTGCGAGCTAAGCTCTAACACTCTGTATGCAAACCATCATGAAAATCATATATATATATATATATATATATATATATATATATAAAATTTGGTGCCAGCGAAGCTCTAACACCCTGTCTCAAAAATCATATAAGATATGGTGCGAGTTAGACTCTAGCACTGTATCACGAAAATCATATAAAATCAGGTGCGTGTTAGATTTCAGCACCAATGCATGTAAAACTCTAGTGCGAGCTCTCGCTCCAGCACTAATGCATGCATCACACAACTCAAATTATCATGCAAGCTGAGCTCCAGCACATCACATGTAAATAAAAACACGTAGGCGGCTCTGTTTCCTCAAAACAGTTTTCAAAACAATTATATCGTTGAAAGTATGCAATGCTGTGCATTTTCTTTCAAGGTTAGCCAGCCTACTCATGCATGCAATAAAATGTCTCCAGAACGAGCAGAAACCTCTTGTTCTTGCTCCTCCCAATTTTTCCTAAATTTCTAAATTTTACCCTTAACAAGGGTATTTTGGTAATTTTGCCCATTCGGGGCACTAAAATTATTATTTGACCTCTAGACCCTTCAGATAATTTTTAAAGGACTGCAAATGAACTTAAAATTTTGTAAAGTTACCTCTAGCAGTCCGCAGAATTCCCTTACCTTATTTTCCTATCGAGTTTGACCTTTCCTTTGATGTCACGTCGCGCAGTCCGATCTGCTCCCAATCCAATGTTCGAAACTGCGTATAAATATTCCTCAGGTCAGATATTATACAACTTAATTGTATTTAATACTTTCTGGGCTTAATTTAAATCATTGGGCCCATTTATCCCTATTAGGCCCGATTGCACCTTAATGGGCCTTAATCGGCCTTAAGCCCGTTTTCCACTTAATTTTTACATTATCGAGGCCTATTGGGCTCATTGGGCCCACTAACAATTCCTTGGGCCTCATTCTAACTCTCGAATAGCTAAATTTATTATTTATGACAATTTATCTAAATTTCCAAAATTTAATTCAATTTATGCGAAATTTAAATTCATATCACGCATAACGATGTAAATTATCGTAAATAAGGGTTACTTACCCGAGATTCCATGCTAGTACGTAAATCGAGGCTATCTCGAGCTCTCATTTGACGTCGATTGTCGAGCTACACAATTTCATAAATTTTCGAGTAAATTTCCAGTTGTAAATTAATTAAATAAAATATTTCAAAATTTAAATTGGTCAATTTTGACCGCTACTGACTTACCCGTAGCTCGATTTTTTCTCAATTTTTCCTCTTTTTTTTTCCCTTTTTCTCTTTTTTTCCTCTCTTTCTTGGCTGAACCGGTTCGATCCGGTTCAGACCCGATTCAGACCGTCGGTTCACTCCGGTTCGCTCCGGTTCAGGGCCTTGCCGGTCGGTTCTCCATCGGCTTCCACCACCAGCAGCTCCGCTGGGTCATCCGCAGCTCGGATCTGGTCTCGGTTTCACACGAGGTCACCGAAAAGTGGCCGGTCCGGCTGTTCTCCCTCGACCGTCGGAACCCATTTCCATTTCTGTCGTTTTCGGCGCCGTTCGTCGGTTTCGACGACTGCCACCACCACCAATCTGCTCGTCTTGGCCTCGGGGACGTTCGACGGTGGTCGGTCGCTACCGAATCATCGCCGGTCGCCGAGAATCGGCTTCTCTTCTCTCGGTTTTGTTTCTCTCCGTTTCGCCGCCTATCGCCGCCGTTTGTGCCTCCATGGGGCCGATGGTGGCTCGCTGATGCAAGCGTCTCCCTCGCCTGGGCCGCCGGTGCCGTCCGTCGGGTCTCCAAAATAAATTTAACCCAGAATAAATTTATTTCACTTTTATTGACCAAGATTTCTCAATCCATTATTTTTAATTAAATTTTCTTCTCGAATTTATACTGGCTTTCGGTGTTTTGACCATTTTGCCCTTGCACGTGTTCGGGATTAATTTAACCCGACTTCCTTTCACGAACACTCACTCACTTCGCATTTTAAATCCTTATTTCCAATCCGAATCCCATTCAGTTAAATTTTTGACCATTTTCATCCCTTATAAAAATTTACGATTTAATTTCGGGTCTTACAATCAACAACCAACCGGACATCCTCAGAGGCTTGTGTAACCAAACCAGGAGTAAAAATCTTTCGGTCACTCGCTTCTTCTCAATCGATAGAGGAATGACATCTACAGCCATACAAAACCTCATACGGTGCCATCCCGATACTCGAATGATAACTGTTGTTATAGGCGAATTCGGCTAGTGGCAAATGATCATCCCAAGAGCCTATAAAATCTAGTACACACGCTCTCAACATTTCCTCCATAGTCTGTATAGTCCTCTCTGACTAACCATCTATCTGAGGATGGAAAGCGGTGCTCAAACTCAACTGGGTTCCCATGGCTTCCTGAAAATGTTCCCAAAAGTGGGAAGTGAAGCGGGAATCCCTATCCGAGACAATGCTCTCTGAAACACCATGTAACCTCACTACCTCGCATACATACAATTCTGCCAATAAATTCAGAGTATCAGTAGCTCTCATAGCTAAGAAGTGGGCTGACTTCGTCAGCCTATCAACGATCACCTATATAGAATCGTGATTCCTTCGGGTCCTTGGTAAACCCATCACGAAATCTATGGTGATATGCTCTCATTTTCACGTCGGTATAGGTAGAGGCTACAATAATCCTGTAGGTTTCTGATGCTCTACCTTCACCTACTGACATACGAGACATCTTGCCACGAAATCTGCCACATCTCTTTTCATACCCGACCACCAGTACACCTTCCAGAGGTTCTAATACATCTTGTTACTCCCCGGATGTAATGTGTATCTCGACGAATGAGCTTCTAACAATATCAATCTCTTGAGCTCTAGATCCTCAGAAACACACAATCTACCTCTGAACCTCCGAAGTCCATCAGAACTTATCTCAAAATCAGTCATTGTACCCTTCTGTATCTAACTAGTCATAGCAATGTAATATAGATCAGTCTGCTGAGCCTATCTGATCCTGTCCAACAGATCTGGCTCCAAGCATAGACTAGCAATCATACAGTCCGTATCCATGTTAGAATGCACAACTCCCAAATTGAGGCTAGCAAACTACTCTAGTAACTCATGTTCCCTGACCATTATATACAATATTATGCCTAGGCTCTTCTTGCTCAAAGTATTAGCTATAACGTTAGCCTTACCTGAATGATAAAGTATTTCACAATCATAGTCCTTTAGAAGCTCTAGCCATCTTCTCTGTCTAATGTTCAGCTCTTTCTGCGAGAACAGATAATTGAGGCTTTTGTGGTCGATAAAAATCTGAAATTTTTCACCATACAAGTAGTGGTGTCATACCTTCAACGCAAACACTACTGCTGCTAGTTCCAAATCGTGGGTCAGATAGTTCTTCTCATGGTCCTTCAGCTGTCTGGATCCATAAGCAACTACCCTCCCAGCCTGCATCAATACATAGCCTAGTCCATGATGCGAAGCATCGGTATACATTGAAAATCCTCCTGAGCTGGTAGGGATAGTAAGAATCGGAGCTGTGGTCAATCGACGCTTCAGCTCCTAAAAACTCCTCTCACAATCATTGTCCCACACGAATGCTACACCCTTTCGAGTGAGATGTGTCAACAGAGCAGCCAACTTCAAAAATCCCTCAACGAATCTTTGATAATATCCTGCTAAACCTAGAAAACTTCTAATCTCGGTGACTATTTTCGACTGTTCACATTGAACTACAGCCTCAATCTTGCATGGATCTACCGATACTCTATCCTTCGACACAACGTGTCCTAAAAACGAGATCTAAGCCAACCAAAAGTCACACTTACTGAGTTTAGCATACAGCTTCTACTCTCGTAGGGTATACAATACAATCCTAAGGTGCTTCTCATGCTCTTCCTCGGATTTTGAGTGTACTAATATGTCATCGATGAAGACGATAACAAATAGATCCAAATATGGCTTGAATGCCATGAAAGCTGCGAGAGCATTCGTCAATTCGAATGGCATAACCAAAAACTCATAGTGGCCATATCGAGTCCTACATGTTGTCTTAGGTATATCCCCACTCAGAAATCTCAACTGATGATACCCAGACCTCATATCAATCTTAGAAAAGACCTATGCTCCTCGGAGCTGATCTAACCAGTCATTAATACATGGAAGGGGATACCTATTCTTAATGGTAGCCTTATTCAACAATCTGTAATCAATATACAATCGGAGGCTTCCATCCTTCTTCTTCACAAACAAAATCGATGCTCCCCAAAACGAACGGTCTGATGAACCCCCTATCCAACAACTCCTGTAACTGTCTCTTAAGCTCCTCCAGCTCAACTAAGGCCATATGATATGGTGGTTTCGATATAGGTTCAATACCATGCACCAAATCTATACAAAACTCAATCTCTCTGTCTAGTGGTAACCCTGGCAATTCATCCGAAAAAATATCTAAAAATTCACTAACCACAAGAATATCCACCAACTCCGGATGTGCCTTATCCGTATCAACCACGTACGGAATAAAACCTTCAATATATTCATTTCTCAGTCAGCATTGTATATTATTTATTGTAACCATAACTACTACTTTCATTTCTTTTCCTCAAACTTTACAACATATTTTTTAAGGTTAGGAAACATAATTGTCTTAGCATAACAATCTAACACAACATGGTTTGACGATAACCAATCCATTCCTAAGATTAAATCAAAATCACTCATACTTAACAATATTAGATTAGCTGTCATATCCTTTTCCCCTACTTTTAGCTTGCAATCATTTAACATATACTCAACTAGCTGATTGTTATCCATAGGTTTACTAATCAACATCATCCTACTTAAAGGTGTACGCTCTACATGTTTTGCTAACTTACATGCAAATGAAGGTGATACAAATGAATGCATGGCACCAGGATCAATTAGAACACATGCTTCTAAATCATACATCAGGATGTTACCTCTAATCACATCTGACGAAGCATCAGCCGTAACCTGGTCCTTGGCATGTACTCTCCCTCGTCCAATGACCTACTTCCTCTTCTCCTCTGACGTCGCTCTTCTTCTCGAAACAGACGTATCAGCTGGAGCTCTCTTTGAATCCTTGCCCTTCTATGGGGCAATATCGATTATCTCTAGGTAAATTCTCGCCATATGCCCTGGCTTCCCACATCTGAAGCACAATCCACTAGAAACAAGGTCTACCTCCATGGAATCTACCACATCTACTACACTGCTCAGTGGTAAGCCTCAGCCCTCCAATAACAATACCTCTAGCTGGAGCCATAGCCGGATATGCAAGAGATCTAATAGTCTTCTCATGTACTTTCTTAATCCTTGGTCTCTTACCGAAGAGTCTCCTCCCTCCTCGATATCCAAAACCTTTGGCACTATCACTCACCGACCTCTTCATATCTCAATCTCCACCCTTGTCAACTGTCCTGAACTCAGAGACATTCCTCTCATAGTCCTGCTCACAGAGTTGCGCCCTGCGCACTGCCTCATCATAGGTAGAGATATCAAATGGTACCAGTTTAGACCGTAATACTGGTCTCAGTCCATCAATAAATCTACGAACCTTCTTGGTCTCACTACTCATGGTATCGGGGTCATACCTACCCAGGGATATAAATCGTGTCTCGTACTCATCCACTAACTGAGTCTACTGGCTCAACCCTAAGAATTCCATCTGTAGCTTTCGCTGCTTTGTGTCCGGGACATACTGCCTCTTGAAGGTATCCAAAAGATATCCCAAGTGATCTTTGAGTGTCATGCTCTCAATATAACTTTAATGGACTTCCACCAATGTTCTGCTGATCCTTTCAGTAGGAACGTAGTAAACACGACAATCTCAATCGTCATACACTCAAAGAATCCATAAAGCTTTCCATCTTTCCCAGCCAATCCTCTACAACCACGGGGTCCTTCACCCCACTAAATGACGGAGTCCAAGCTTCTGAAATTATCATAATCTATCAAGCTCACAACCATACCCCAACGTACTACCGCCTAGTCGCAGAGTAACATGAGAAGACGTATCCTGAGCTGGTGGGGTGTAAGAGTATCTATAGGCTGTGGCATCTAATCTAGTTGTACAGGCGTACCAGGTGTAGCTGCCTCTCTAGGCGCAGTACCTGCATCCTACCTCTGTCCTCCTAGCAAAGTCTATGTCAGTAACTCCACTATAGTCTCAAGGTGATGCTCTAATCTCGTGAGCGTGCCTCGATACTCTTAGGTACCTGAATTGGACCTATCATCTCATCTTAGGCCTCAAGCCTACCTCTACGGCCACGAGCCCTACCTCTAGCCCCTCTACCACGACTGGTATTTCCCATAATGGCTTAATTCCTGCATTTATAACTATTAATTAGTTTGATTCCCATCTCGTATACACAATTGTAACTGAATAAAGCACAGTAATATAGGGATGTACACTTTCCTAATTACTAATACCGACTCATATCAGACCAACTCTGCTCTGATACCTTTCTATCACGACCTCCCATGACTTACCAAAATCCACTACAAATTTTTTGCATTTTCTTACCTTTCCTTCTGTCATAACTCAATCACCAAACCGTTGGGTTGTGATTCGAAATTAGTCACCTCAACCACATTCATTCCATAGCAAGCATACATGTCAATACAATTATCCATTGACTATAAGTACTCTTTTCTAAACATTAACTTCATATACATTAATACAATACTAGCACATATACATCCCCGACCGTACATTCGTTTACATAACTATGCTTTTACATTGTTCAGTACAAAATATTCAAATGTGTATACCTTTCGTAAGATGGGTATGCAGTGGATCAAGGAATATCAATCCTCAACCATGTCCAACTACTGTGAACGCTCTATAGAGAGGGGGAAATAAAAAGGGGATGAGCTCACAGCTCAGTAAGGAAATAAGGCAAGCAAGTAGATAACTACACTATCTACAAAAGACAATGCTCATGCCTTGAAATCATCTCCTTTTCGATTATCATCTAAAGCATGTGTCTTTTTTGAAATATTTATGCAATAAATACATATAGATACAAATCGTCAGTATGAACTAAAAACATGCTGGTTTAATAATCTCAGCAATTTATGTAAAACATTTCATTTCTCATGTAATTAATATAAGTCACATTTGATTATGCCATATCAATTAAATCAAAAACAAAGATGGCATATCATCATCTTAAAAACATGGAAATTCGGGCCTCACCCATCCTTCAGGTTACCCTTTCAAACACAAGGACACATATCGGGACTCAACCCATCCCTCGGGTCTACCCAATTATAAAACTTATGTGACTATTCAAACAAGAAATATCAGTAAGGTGAGATAGGCGACTACTTGTTTAGAGATTATGATCATAACTCATTTTTCATGATCCCAGGCTACACAGTACTCGGTGTACGAGGTCTCACACTTGCTGTAATGGGAGGTGGGTCAAATCCTCAACCGTCAGCTTAAAACTCTATATCATCGTGTACTCACAGTACATCGTACTCCATGTGACATACACAGTACAAAGTACTCCATGGACCCAATCCTTAAAGTCGGGGTGTCTGCCATAGGTCTTAGCCCTCATACCTAGATAATAGTTTCGATAGCCCTAGGCCATATCTCAAAATTTTACACATGGAGCATATAATCGATGCGACACACAATCTGTACAGGCTCCCAACACGGCTATTTCATGCTATCTCTTTCAAAACCGGTACGTGCGAGTAAACTCCCAACACGAACTCATGCATAAGGTCATATAAATCTAGTGCGAGCAATATTCCCAGCACTATGTCATGTAAAACTGAGTATGAGCAATACTTCAATACTCTATCATGCATCAATCAATAAAACTGAGTACGAGCAACACTTTAGTACTCTATCATCCATAAGTCACATTCAAATCAAGTACGAGAAATACTCAAGTACTATGTGATGCATATCTCATAAAATCTAGTACGAGTATTACTCTAGCACCAATGGTTTTCACAGAAACCGATAGATGGCTTATTTCAATTGAATTTCACTCAATTAAATCAAATTGGCACTTTAACGTGTTGTTTTCGCATATAACATGAAAACCTTAGCCAGTCTATCCACGCAACTGTCAAAACTAGTCAAAAACATGCTTCCTAAGCTTTTTACTCATATTTGGATAAAACCACAATTTTACCTTATCGGTTCCTACCGAAACTTTTCTATACACGAAAATCCATATACAATATAATAATCAAAATTCTTTACAAAATACGTGTAGTTATCTCTAGCTACTCACGAAATTCTCTTACCTCGGATCACGTCACGTGACCTCACTTCCTTGGTGCTGCTAAACCTCGCAGTCCGATCAGTTTCCAATATCACTCCGAAGCTGTAGATAATTATTCACATCAGTATACCTAAATATACTTGGTTTTCACTTGCTTGAATCTCAATCAATGCATTTAGCCCTTTTTACACTCATTTAGTCTTATTACAACTCATTGGACTTTACTCTTTCTTAAGTCCATTTCCAATACATGTATTTCACCAAACTACCTTACAATCATATATACATGCTTAATAACTTCACTACATGCTTCAATCATCATTGAATCCATGCCTACACCATTTTCTCTCATTTTCTCACATTCAAGCCAAAAATCTAGGTCATGAAGATTTTACATGTTCAAGGTGTTTTCAGCAACTCAAACATACAACCATCAACTCACCAAGACACCTATATTAACATATATGAAGTTGGTGTATTGAATCTTACCTAGCTTGAATTTTCCTCTTTTTTTTTCCAAATTAGGGAAATTCACCTTACTCCTTCAATCCAAGGTTTCAACTTCTAGTTTTCAACTATGTTGTTCTCCTCCTTACAAGGAACAACTTTACTGAAGCAAATCTCAATCAAAACTGATTGAAAGGGATGATTTTTGGAGTAGGAAAGGTTAGGTTTTATTTTGGTTCAATGAAGGATTGGTTGTTCTCGAGGAAATGATGGTGTAGTAGTCCAGTATATATAAATTTGCGCTTGAAAAGATCGATCTACTAACCATGAGAGATTGATCTGCCTTATGTTTATCTCTTCAGAATTTGATTCTGAGAAGTTGAGATCGATCTATTCCTTACTATGAGATCGATCTACTCTGTGTTATTACTCTTCCAGAATTTGACACTGAAAAGGTGAGATCGATCTGCTCCTTAATATGAGATCGATCTACCCTTTGATATGAGATCAATCTGTGCTATGCAGAACCCTTTGGAAATCGATCTGCCTTAACCAGAACCTATCCAAGATCGATCTGCCTTGAATGAGGGATCGATCTCCCCCTTACAGAATGCTTTGGCATTGTGTTTCAAGCCATGAGATCGATCTCCCCTTGCTTATGAGATCGATCTGCCCTTCATCCGCAGCATTCTAGCTGTAGTTTTCCCAGAAAATCACAGTTACATTCATATCCAATTCGCTAAAATCACAGTTACATTCATATCCAATTCGCTTCACTACTCGTTTTGCATTTCATACACATTTGGAGCTTAAAAAAATTCATTCCTTATGATTTATATCAAATGTGATTTGTCTGTACATCACGAAATCATAAATAGTACATATTATTTTACGGGTCTTGCATCATTATATGATGATTCAATAACTTTTTGGTGGTGTACACTCTCGTGGAGCTCACGAATCTAAATTAATCCTAACTAAATAATAAAATCTAAATAATGCATGAGAAATAAATATTTTTGGATTTTCTCAATTTAAAATGAAAACTAAATTAACAATGCATGAAACAATTTTAATCTAAGTTAATTCTAAATGCAACTCATAAAATTCTACACTAAAATTAAATCATAAATCCTATTATATAAAATTCACTATTAACATAAATTAAAACTAAAAATTAAATTAACAGGCAAAGACATTAAAACTAGCCTACCATTTTAATTGATCAAATTACCTAAACTAAAAACTAAAAAAGGATCAAAACAATTAAACTAATTAATATAAAAAATGAAATATTAAAATTGCAAGGGGAATGAGTGGCCAAACGTGGCCTTAACTGAAATGTGTAATCTGCTAACTGCCCCGACTGTGCACTGGTACTATGCACTGCACTCAGCAGATGGTGAATGTCCATTCCTGCTCTGCTCTATTCCCTGCAACACAACACGTAGCACGTCACCAGCTTGTTCTGCTTCAAGCTTCAACCGAACCCAGCCATCATCTCGCCACGTCCATTCACACGATGCCAGCTAGGTGATGTCCATTGCTGCCTCGCATGTTGCAGTGTTGTTCTGCACCCAAGCTGCTGTACATGTCGCACATTCCCTAGCCTTCCCTCAGCACCAGTCATCTACCATTGAAAGTAAACAACAATAGTGTGCAACAGTCACCGAGAATGTACAGCAGTTAGTGCTGCAGCAGACTGACCCAAAACTCTCGACAACTAGAGACGAGACAGAACAAGAAGACAGGGGTCAGACCTGATTATGGTTGCACAAACTCTGCACCCTTCAGCTGTAAACTATCAATATCTACACAACCACTTAGTAATGGTGATGGATTTTAGCATTTAACAACTTGAAACAGAATGCTAAAACGGGATTAAAATTGAATAACAGCACATAAAGACAATGAACAGTACATTAATATTGAAATAAAGCCAAACAGAGGAAAATGAGGTATACTCCCCACTGCGCCCATGGACACTGTTTTCAGCCAAACATAATAACTAAAGAGTCTAGAGAGATCAATGAGAAATTGCTAACACAGAATGTAGTAATTGAAACGGGATTACAGCAGCATAAGAAAGTGCAGTAAAACAATATGGCAACTAATATTTAAATGCAATAAGGGCTGAATCCATGCAATGCAAACAAAAAAATTGAATAACAATGCATTGCTAGATATAAGCTTAAAAACGAAAAGATCTAAGTAAAGATCAACAGCTAAAAATTAACCCAACTATCAACACCCGTAAATCACATGAAAGTAGAAATCCATCATCCTCGGTTTGCTTCATTTCCTGCTCCAATCGTGATTCCACATTGCTCTTGATGTGGAAATAATGCTAGGCATCAAAACCACACCAAAGCACTAGAACCGTGTTGAGATTGTGATATGCCATCTTCGGACGAGATCTGCTATGGACCGACGGGCTAGACTTGACCCACCTCCAGTGTGGAAGCAGATAGTGGTGATAACCCGCACACCTGATCCGTGTAGCCGGTATCACAGAATATGACCATAGTCCTAGAGGATATTTCCCTTGTTGTATTGCCTATCTCTCATGTCTATTATTTTATGAATAAATCTATATTTGAAATGATTTGTGGGTCAAGACAGTCCGAGGGAGGGGCTGAGTCCTGACAACTGTTGGATTATTTTAAGATGACGATTTGTTAATGGTTTTAAAGTGCACGTACGCATGATGTGTTTTCCATGCCTTATTTGTGAAATATGCAAGATGGATATTCCATTCTTTGAATTGAATTGTGTACTGGATTTTGATAGCATGAATGCTTTACATACCATTAACATAAGCATGAACTCATATTTTGAGAAAATGATAAAATGTATGCTTTGAGCATGGCATCACGATCACGTAGATAGTGCAGTATCTACATGTTCTCATGATTGCCTTACTGAACATGTGGTTTGCTCACCCCCTTATTTTCCCCCTCTCTACAGAGATTTGAGTACAGATTGAGAGCGACTGAAGGCGTTCCCTTTTTGGTATCCGCTACATCCCATCGCATAACGTATACACACTAATGAGTTTTTTTATGTAAACTTTTCATAGAACAGTAGCATTTTGGTATGTAACTATTGGGGATGTAAAGCAATGTAAACACATGTAAACAACAGCTCTAATTTATTTATACAAGTGTTTACTTATAAATAATATGCAATTTAAATTGGTATGGTGGAATGAGATAGACATTGACACACAGCCCAACTGTTGAGGAGAGTAGCTGCTCACGATCAAGGAAGGACGAATAATAGATAATGCATGAAAATGCGAAAAAATTTATACATATTTTTTTAAGTTGAGGGTCGTGACAGAAGTTGGTATCAGAACTGAGTTGGTCTGATGTGTGTCGTGTCTAAAATACTTAATAAGTTGGAAAATTACATCACCATGTTACTGTGCTTGTTTAGATACAAATTGTGTCTGTGTCGATGGGTTGATTAAGAATTTGATGTGAATGTAGGGAGTTGAGCAATTATGCCAATACCAGTCGTGGTAGAGGGGCGAGGGCGCAAGTTAGAAGCCGTATAGGTTGGCCTGGGGATCGTGTTGAGCTAGAAACACACGAGGCTCAGGAAGAGATTGAGGTGGAGTCTGAGGTTGAGCAGGCTCCACAGGGTCCAGAGGAGAGACCTGTGAGTATTGAGGCTCACTTCGTAAGGATTGAACGGAGCATTGAGATGATCTTGGAGTTGGTCACTCAATCATTGCCTGGAGTTAGGGGTAGACAAAGTCCCGCTACATATGGTCATGCCGAGCAAATGGCAGTTCCTGAGGTACGGGCCCGACCAGCCTAGAAACCTCAGACAACAGATACACCTACACCCCCACCTGCACAGGATATGCCTATGCCTGTTGCTACACCACAAGCCAATAAAGGTTGGGGTTACGGTTGCGATTTGGACAGACTGTAGCACTTCCAAAAGTTTGGACCGTCGTCTTTCAGTGGAATTAAGGACCTAGTGGCTGCGGAGGATTGGATAAATGAGATCGAGAAGTTGTATGGATTCTTCGAGTGCACTACTACTGAGATGGTAGCGTTTGCCCCTTTTATGCTGAAAGGACCAGCAGAGCATTGGTGAAAATTCACCAGGCCTATTTTGAGAGCCCGACATATTGAGATCAGTTGGGATATATTTTTGGATGCATTACGGAGACAGTATGTACCGGATACAGCTCAGCGAAAGATGAAAATGGAATTTTTGGGACTGACCCAAGGGAGTAGGACTGTGGATGAGTACGAGACGACCTTTATCTCCCTGGGCAGATATGATCCCAACACAATGAGTAATGAGGTCGAAAAGATCCAGAAGTTTGTGCATGGATTGAGACCGACCATCAGTCCAAATTGGTTCCTCTGGATATACCAACCTATGATGAGGCAGTGCACAGGGCGTAATTATGTGAACAAGATGTTGATAGAATTGCCTCAGAGTTTGGGAAAGTCGGTAAAGTGAGGGATAGAGATAAGAAGAGACCAGTGATGGATAGAGGTTTCAGCTATAATGGAAGCAAGCGGTTCTCTGAAAAGAGGTCGAGGATCAAGGAGATCTGGGAGATGACAGTTAATACTCCCATGTATCCGACCATAGCTCCAGCTAAGGGAATTATAATTGGAGGGCCACGGCCTATGACAGAGCAGTGCGCAAGTGTGGCAGGTACCATGGTACTCGACCATGCTATGGACACCTTGCGGTATGCTTTAGATGTGGAAAACCAGGGCACATAATCAGGGATTGCCTAGAGATGATAGAGAGAGCCCCACAGAAGGGCAAGGAGCTTGAGAGAGCTCCAGTTGGGACAATGGCTCTGAGGAGAAGCGCTACAGCTGAGGAAAAGGGGAAATAGGCAGTGGGTGTGAGCAAAGGACGAGTGCATGCACTGGACCAGGACACTACGGACCAGACTTCAGATGTGGCTAAAGGTACCTTCTAAATCTTTGATTTAGAAGCATTTGTACTGTTTAATCCTGGTACCACGCATTCCTTTGTATCATCATCCTTTGCATGTAAATTGTTGAAGCATGTAGAACCCACACTGCTAGATAAAATGTTGATGATATCTACCCCTATGAATGATAGTCAGTTGACTGAGCATGTATATAGAAGTTGGAAGATGAGGATAGGAGGTAAAGAAATGGCAGTCGATTTAATTTTATTGAATATGAGTGATTTCGATGTAATTATAGGGATAGATTGGCTGGCTACAAACCATGTTATTATGGATTGTCGGGCTAAAACATTGATGTTTCCCGAGATAGAAAATCTTATTGTAAATTTGGTGAAAAGAAATGAAATGGCATGATCTTTATAAATGAGAAAAGTATTATTTAAATACATGATATTCAAGAGATGAATTTGTTTATCAATTACATATGTGTATGTGATGATTTGAGTTACTAACGATGGAAAGGATAATGTGAAGGATACATTGCTTATGTGGTTGAGACGAATAAGGCACGTCCGAAGTTAATAGAGATCCCAGTGGTCAAGGAATATCCAGATATCTTTTCGGAGGAATTACCAGGGTTACCTCCAGATAGGGAGATGGCATTTGGTATAGATTTGGCACCTGGTACAGAGCCGATATCTAAGCCACCGAACAAAATGGCTCAAGTTGAGTTGGAAGAATTAAGGAAGCAGTTACAAAAGTTACTGGAGAAGGGGTTCATCAGGCCGAGCGTCTCACCTTGGAGAGCACCGATTCTGTTTGTAAGGAAAAAGGATGGAAGCCTTCGACTGTGTATAGATTATTGATTGTTGAATAAGGCCACCATCAAGATTAAGTATCCCCTTCCATGCATCGATGACTTGTTGGATCAGCTTCAGGGAGCGCAGGTCTTTTCCAAGATAGATCTGAGGTTTGGGTACCACCAATTGAAGATACGGAGTGGAGATGTACCCAAGACAGCTTTTCACACTCGGTATGGACATTATGAATTATGGTTATGCCATTCGAGTTAACGAATGCTCCCACAGCTTTTATGTCGTTAATGAATGAGGTATTTCACCAGTATTTAGATCGATTTGTAATCGTGTTTATTGATGATATACTGGTGTACTCAAGGTCTAGAGAAGAGCATGAAAGGCATCTAAGGATAGTGCTACAGACCCTTAGGGAAAAGAAGTTGTACGCTAAACTCAGTAAGTACAACTTTTGGTTAGAACAAATCTTTTTTTTGGGTCATATAGTATCAAAAGATAGAGTGTCAGTGGATCCATCTAAGATTGAGGTCGTAGTTCAGTGGCAGAGACCCCAGACAGTGACAGAGATCAGAAGTTTCCTGGGTTTAGTTAGGTATTACCGAAGGTTTGTAGAGGGATTTTTTAGGTTAGCTACTCCTTTGACATGTCTCACGAGAAAGAATGTTGAATTTGTGTGGGACGATAAGTGTGAGGAAAGTTTTGAGGAGTTGAAGAGGAGGTTAACTACAGCTCTGATACTCACCATTCCTACGGATGCTTCACACTAAGGACGAGGCTATGTGTTGATGCAGGATGGGAAGGTAGTGGCCTATGGATAAAGACAGTTGAAGGATCATGAGAGAAACTACCCAACCCACGATTTAGAGTTGGCAGCCGTAGTGTTTGCATTAAAAATATGGTGCCACTATCTTTATGGTGAGAGATTTCAGGTTTACACAGATCATAAGAGCCTTAAGTGCCTGTTCTCGCAGAAAGAGTTGAACATGAGACAGAGGAGATGGCTCGAACTCTTAAAGGATTATGATTGTAAGATCTTGTACCACTCGGGTAAAGTGAATGTGGTTGTTGATGCATTGAATGGAAAGCATCTCGGGTTGGTGTCATTCATGATGGTCAGGGAACACGAGCTGTTGGAACAGTTCATGAACCTCAGTTTGGATATGACCCCACCTGACGTTAATAGTGAATTTATGATAGCTAGCCTACAGTTGGAACTGAATCTGGTTGATCAAATTTGACAGGCTCAGCGAGTTGATCAGTAGTGCAGTAGTATTGTCGGGCAAATACAGAGGGGTACAGAGACGGACTTTGAGTTGAGTTCAGATGGATTGTTGAGGTTCAGAGGTAGGATATGTGTTCCTGGTGATGCAGAGATCAGAAGATTGATCATGACAAAAGCTCACTCATCGAAGTATATGATACATCCAGGAAGTACTAAGATGTATCAAAACCTTCGAAAGGTTTATTGGTGGTCTGGGATGAAAAAGCACATTGCTGAATATGTTGCTAAGTGTCTCATTTGTCAGCAGGTGAAGGTAGAGCATCAGAAGCCTGTAAGGTTATTGCAGCCTCTACCGATACTGACTTAGAAGTGGAAGCACGTCACCATAGATTTTATGATGGGATTGCCGATGACCTACATAGGTCATGATGCCATATGGGTGATTATGGATCAGTTGATGAAATCAGCCCATTTTTTAGCTATGAGAGCTATCAATACTCTGAGCCAGTTAGTGAACTTGTATATGCGCAAGATGGTGAGGCTACATGGAATTCCAGTGAGCGTTGTTTTTGATAGGGATGTCCGCTTCACTTCCCACTTCTAGGAACATTTTCAGGAAGCGATGGGGACCCAGTTGAGTTTTAGCACCATGTTTCATCCTTAGACAGATAGTCAGTTAAAGAAGACTATACAGACCCTAAAGGATATGCTGAGAGCATGTACATTGGATTTTGGAGGCTCATGGGATGACCATTTACCACTCGCAGAGTTTGCCTATAATAACAGTTTTCACACGAGTATCGACATGGCACCATATGAGGCATTGTATGGGCGTAGATGTCGTTCCCCTATTGGATGGGAAGAAGTTGGTGACAGAGAGATCTTTGCTCCAGACTTGGTTAGACAAGCCTCTGAGGATATCCAGTTGATTTGTGAGAGGTTACAGATAGCTCAGAGCAGACAAAAGAGTTATACTGATGAGAGACGGAGACCACTAGAATTTAATGTGGGTGAGTCAGTGTTTTTGAAGGTTTCTCCCTCGAAGGGAATTATGAGATTCGAGTAGAAGGGAAAGTTGAGCCCTCGATATATATGGCCATTTGAGATACTTGATAAGGTGGGAGATAAGGCATACAGGTTGGCATTGCCACCAGAGTTAGCAAGTGTTCATAACGTCTTCCACGTATCCATGTTACGGAAGTACCATCCGAACCTCGCGCATGTAATAAGGTATGAACCTTTAGAGTTCAATGAATGAGTGACGTACATTGAGAGACCGGTTCGGATATTAGACAGAAAAGAGAAAGTGTTGAGGACAAAGACAATTCCCTTTATGAAGGTTCCTTGGCAACATCATACGGTGGAAGAGGCCACATGGGAATTGGAAAGTTTGATGTGGGAGAAGTATCCCGAGTTGTTCACAGAATGATTGGTTCCAATTTGGACTACCAAATTTTCTAAGTGGGGGAGAATGTGAGACCTCGTATAGGTTTAACCTTGTACATTTATGTAAATGAATTCATAAGTATGGTGATATACTTGTAATGAGAAGTATATGTAATGTAAGTCCATGAGTTTAATGTACACACATGTAATAAGAGTTGTGATTGTACGTACAAGTTACATTATATATGAATATGAAGAAATTGACTTAAATATAAGAAGAATGTGAATGGAATGGAATATGAGTGGTATGGTAACATGGAAGGAAGATTTCATAAGTTGTGCACTTCCATTTGGTTTGTATCATGTACCTTTGGATATACAAAGATTTCACACAAGTTTTAATAGGTATAAAGTAGGAATGGTTGCCATTTTCAAGTCTCAAAGATGATTGAATGAGAAAATGACCATGGCAGTAAATTAAAGATGTTTTGGGTGAAGTTACTGTAAAAAAAACTGCAGAAACACTGAAAATATGAATGTCAGATCTATCTCATAAGATGAGAGATCGATCTGGAAGAACCAAATTACTCTTATTCGAGCAATAGAAATAGTGCAGATCAATCTCCAATGGAGCCAGATCAGCCTCCTAAACATTCTGTAAAATGAGGATTGATCCTTAAGGCAAACAGATCGATTTCCTTAGCTCTCGGGTTGAAGCAAGATTGATCTCCTCCCAAACCAGATCGATCTCCTGAAGCTACTGCCTGAGACAGATCGATCTCCAGTCTTCGACAGATTGATCTCCTACCTTCAAATGCCGTGAAAAAAGAGAGATTTTAAAAGGACCAGATCAATCTCCACCCAAGGCAGATCAATCTCATCAAGCTAAATCTATAAATAGGAGCTGTTAAAATCTACATTTCATGAGAACAACCATTCCCTTTCCATTTTCAACTTAAAACCTAGATTTTACTCTCTAAATCCGACCATTTTTAGAAGATTTGAGGGAAGGCTATCAGACAAAAAGTTGTTCACATCGAAGAGAAGAACAACTTAGCTGGGAGGCATTTTCCCATTTGTTGGATTTAAGGAACAAGGTGTATTTCCATTTGAGCAAAAAGGAAATCAAGCTAGGTGAGTGTCTAATGCAAATACTCAAGTACATTTTTTTGGATATTAATGAGGAAAATGATTGGTATACATAGAAATGGTAGAAACTACCTAGAGTAGAATGAATCCACCATGACCTAGAAATGGTCTAGTGTGAGAAAGTGAAATGTATTGAGATTAACGATGAATGGGATATCTTGAGGTGATAATAGTGTTATAAGTATGATTTTAAGATATGGTTAGTGAATAAATTGTGAGATTTACCTAAAAGGGGTAAAATGTGGATTAAGGCATTGGTAAAATGCATAAATGAATTATATTGACTAGTGAAGTCAAAATATGAGTTAACCACATTAACTCTAGTGATTTGGATGAATGAATCACAACTCTCGAGGATACACCGGAGCAAGGCGAGCCAAGAGCACAAGAAGCTAAAAGGAAGAGAGTTACACCCCGAGTAGATCGAGGTAAGAAAATTGTGTGGACTCTTAGAGATATCTGTGCGCAATTTGGGCGCTTAAATATTTTGCTAGAATGCATGTGTTACTAGGAAATGATATTGGGTAATTGAAGGGCAAAGAGTTGGGTATTAAGAAATGTACATGAAAACAAAGGCATAATGCTTTGGAAAAATCATGTTTTATTGCTTTTTAGCATGTGATTGGTAGGTTGGCTAACATTTGAAATAAATTGCAAAAGAAATGAGTTGTTTTGGTTTGTTAACCATATTTTGCAGGTTTTGTGAGAATAAAAGCGAGCTAGAGTGTGTCTCGCACGAGTTTTGATGTGTTTTATATGCATGACTGTTGGAGCTTAGCTTGCACTAGTTTTCACGTGGATTTTATATTGGTTTTAGCATGGTGTTGGAGCATAGCTCACATTAGATGCCCACTTTATTTGTTGTAGTGCTAGAAGCTTCGGGTAGACTGGGTATTGCACCGATTAAATAGGCTCACACATGCATTTGTGATATTTTGACATGTTGATAGCCGTGTTAGGAACTTCGGGTAGACAAGAAGTCTTACCGATTAAATAGGCTCACACATGCATTTTGAGATGTGGTGTGATATGATGTGTTGATATGGATCCACGAAGTACATTGTACCATGCATGTAGCATAGAGTATGTTGTACAGTGTTGAGATTGTGATATGCCATCTTCGGATGAGATCTGCTATCGACCAGCGGGTTGGACTTGACTCACCTCCCGTGTGGAAGCAGATAGTGGTGATAACCCGCACACCTAATACGTGTAACCGGTATCACAGGATATGGTCATAGTCCTAGAGGATATTTCCCTTATTGTATTGTCTATCTCACATGTCTATTGCTTTATGAATAAATCCATGTTTGAAATGATTTGTGGGTCAAGACAGTCCGAGGGAGGGGCTGAGTCCTGACAAGTGTTGGATTGTTTTGAGATGACGGTTTGTTAATGGTTTTAAAGTGCACGTACGCATGATGTGTTTTCCATGCCTTATTTGTGAAATATGCATGATGGATATTCCATGCTTTGAATTGAATTGTGTACTGGATTTTGATAGCATGAATACTTTACATACCATTAACACAAGCATGAACTAATATTTTGAGAAAATGATGAAATGTATGCTTTGAGCATGGCATCACGATCACGTAGATAGTGCAGTATCTACCTGTTCACATGATTGCCTTACTGAGTGTGTGGTTTGCTCACCCCCTTATTTTCCCCCTCTCTACAGAGATTTGAGTACAGATTGAGAGCGACTAAAGGCGTTCCCTTTTTGGTATCCCCTGCATCCCATCGCATAAGGTATACACACTAATGAGTTTTTTTTATCTAAACTTTTCATAGCACAATATCATTTTGGTATGTAACTATTGGGGATGTAAAGCAATATAAACACATGTAAACAACAACTCTGATTTATTTATACAAGTGTTTACTTATAAATAATATGCAATTTAAATTGGTATGGTGGAATGAGATAAACATTGACACATAGCCCAATTATTGAGGAGAGTAGCTGCTCACGATCCAGGAAGGACGAATAATAGATAATGCATGAAAATGTGAAAAAAAATTGTACGTATTTTGGTAAGTTAAGGGTCGTGACACAAAGTCATGACAGAATGCTGACAGTCAAATCCTCCTGAGCTCTATCTACTTCCCTCCTTCTTTCAGATTTCTTATGCTCAAGCCTTATATCCTCCATCCTAAAACAGTCTTGAGAGTCATCAGGAAACTTCAAAGGTTTGAAAACATTAAATGTCACCTCCTGATTTAAGACTTTTATGGTCAATTCCCCCTTTTGTACATCAATTAAAGTTCTACCAGTAGCTAGGAAAGGTCTGCCTAGTATAATGGAGACTTCCCTGTCTTCCTCCATATCTAATATAATAAAATCCTCAGGAAAAATAAATTTGTCTACATTTACTAACACATCCTCAATAACTCCCTTCGGATATTTAATGGATCGATTAGCTAGCTGAAGGGTCACTATGGTGGGCTTACCATCCCCTCTTCCTAACTTTTGGTAAATTGACCAAGGCATCAGATTTATCTGGCTCCTAAATCACACAAGGCTCTACCAAAGAACAGATTTCCTATCGTACAGGGTATGGTAAAACTCCCAGGATCTTTGAGCTTGGGAGTAATTTCCTCTGAATAATTGCACTACATTTCTTAGTTAAGGCCATCGTCTCATAATCTTCTAATCTTCTTTTCCTAGAGAGGATATCCTTCAAAAACTTCACATAACTTGGCATTTGCTCTAAAGCATCTGCGAAAGGAATGTTGATGTGAAGTTTCTTAAAAATCTCAAGAAATTTGGCAAATTATTGATCCAGCTTTTAATTTTGAAACCTCTGAGGAAAAGGTACTGGTGGTCTAACTGGGAGGGATGTAGTGGTGACATGTGTAGCATCAGATGACGAGAAAGGCTGTGAAGAAGTAGAAGGTATAGATGAAGAAGCACCTAACTTGGACTCCTTTGCAGACTGATCCTAATGTTCATGTTCTTTCTGAGCTGCCTCTTTAGACCCTAAGGGCTCTACCACTGTGGGCTTAACAGGATTGGACTTAACTTGTGGATCATCTAGCTCTCTGCCACTCTAAAGGGTGATGGATTTAACATGTTCCTTACCCTCCCTTTGCCTAACAGGATTAGCTTCAGTGCTACTAGGAATGGTCCATTGTGGACGTTAGCTAAGAGCATTGGATATTTGTCCAACCTAAACTTCTAAATTCTTGATTGAGGCAGCTTGATTTTGTAGGATCGTTGTGAACATTTCCTCAAGCGAGGGCTTCTTCTCAGCTGCTGGTAAGTGTTGGGGTTGTGGTAGTGGTAGTGGTTGACGGAAGTGAGGTGGAGGATGCTGAAATTGAGGTGGTAGATAACAATAATTAGATGGGTGAAGTGAAAATTGATGTTGTGGTGGTACATAAACTGGTGGAGATTGAAAACCAGGGGGTCCTACAGGTGTAGAATTAGAAGATTGCCCTTGGTTTTGGCTCCAGGAAAAGTTAGGATGGTTCCTCCACCATGGATTGTAGGTGTTTGAAAAGGGGTTATTCTGTTGCTTCTGAGATGGGGCAACGTACTAAACCGATTCTAAGTTAAGCGGACACCTATCTACAGAGTGTGTACCACCACACAGATTGCAAGAAAGAAAAGGACTTTGTACATAAAAAACAGGATTAGGACTGGTGGAAGGATTATATTGGGTACTGAGCGACTCTACCTTTTTCGTAAGGTTAGCTATTTGAGAGGTCAAGGTAGACAGCGTGTCGAGCTCATAGATACCTACCGACTTCTTAGGCAGTTGTCTCTCCGAATACCATTAATAGTTGTTAGCAACCATCTTGTCTAAGAGACCGTAAGCTTCCTCCTCTGTTTTGCACATTAGGGCTCCTCCCGCAGCAGCGTCAACGATGGTCCCATTTTGGCTTGTAAGTTCGTTGTAGAAGGTCTGGACTTGCAGCCACAAAGGTAGGCCATGATGAGGGAACTTCCTAAGAAGCTCTTTATATCATTCGCAAGCTTCGTAAAGAGATTCAGAATCAAATTGGGCAAAGGAAGATATGTCACTATAGAGTTTGGCCATTTTAGAGGGAGGGAAAAACTTAGTTAGAAATTGATGGGCTAACTCGTCCCAAGTAGAAATGGATCCTGGAGGTAAGGAGGTTAACCAGTGTTGCTCCCTATCCCTAAGCGAAAAGGAAAATAATCTAAGGCTAAGCGCATCATCCGATAATCCATTGTGCTTGAAGGTGTTGTAAAGGTCCAGGAATTGCCCGAGATGAGCATGTAGGTCGTCATGAGGAGGCCCACTGAACTGTAAAGAGGTTTGAATCATCTAGAGGATGGAAGGCTTAATTTTGAAATTGTTTGCAGGGATAGCTGGTGGCCTAATACCGGTATAATATCCTTCAATCGTGTGCACTGCATAATCTCCAACGGTCCTAATTTCTCTATTTTTTGTCATGGTGTTTTGCAGCGGAGTTATTAATTTTCGAGAATCCTTTCGAATTTTCCTAAAGGTTCTTTCAATTTCAAGATATAAAGGAAAGCAATCATAACTCCTGGCTCTACGCATGCAAACATCACAAAGGCCTCAGAAAAAAAAATTAATTTTTCATTTTTCATTTTTTTTTGTTTTTTGTTTTTTTTTAATTAGATGGAGAAAATTTAACTAACCTAAACTAAGACTCTAAATATTTACAACCTAAATATTTACAAGCTAGAATTACACCTAAGCATAATTTCACTGATATTAATTAATGGCTAATTATCCTCCCCGGCAACAATGCCAAAAACTTGATAGCCAAACTACGCATACTCTAAGTGACCTAGATGTTCTATCCGCAAGTGCACGGGTCGTACAAGTAATAATGGGATTTGAGTCCCGGATTATCGTTCCACAGAGAAGTTGATTAGCCTAATTAACTACCGGTTAATCTTACTCTAAATATATCCTAGCAAATTATGAAGTTGTTGATGGGTGATCTACAAGGCTAACAGTACTGAAATTAATAAAAACTATAAAATAAAGAAAATTAAACAGAGTTAAAATTACTTACAGAGCTCCAAGAAATTAAAAGCAAATACCTACAAAAGATAATTAAAATAGTTAAAATTAATTAACGCAATTAAAAATGCAAATATGAAAATAAGAAATAAAATTAATTAAATTAAAATTAAACCATCCTAAAATAAAAAAATGCATGTAATTAAACTAATTAATAAAAATGCAAATTAAACTAACTTAAAATTTATTGAAATAAAATTCTAAAAATAAAATTTCTAACTATATTTATAAATCTAAATGCCTAAAGTAGTGAATCTAAATTAATGCTAACTAACTTAATAATAAAATCTAAATAATGCATGAGAAATAAATATTTTTGGATTTTCTCAATTTAAAATGAAAACTAAATTAACAACGCATGAAACAATTTTAATCTAAGTTAATTCTAAATGCAACTCATAAAATTCTACACTAAAAGTAAATCCTAAATCCTATTATATAAAATTCACTATTAACATAAATTAAAACTAAAAATTAAATTAACAAGGAAAGACATTAAAACTAGCCTACCATTTTAATTGATCGAATTACCTAAACTAACAACTATTAAAGGATCAAAACAATTAAACTAATTAATATAAAAAAATGAAATATTAAATTTACAAGGGGAATGAGCAGCCAAACGTGGCCTTAACCGAAATGTGTAATCTGCCAACTGCCTCGACTGTGCATTGGTATTGTGCACTACACTCAGCATATGGTGAATGTCCATTCCTGCTCTGCTCCATTCCCTGCAACACAGCACGCAGCATGTCACTAGCTTGTTCTGCTTCAAGCTTCAACCAAACCCAACCATCATCTCGCCACGTCCTGCTTCCAATACATGCACACGTTGCTAGCCAGGCGGTGTTCGTTGCTGCCTCGCGTGTTGCAGTGTCGTTCTGTACCCAAGCTGCTGTACATGCCACACATTCATCGGCCTTCCCTCAGCACCAGTCATCTACCATTGAAAGCAAACAGCAGTAGTGTGCAACAGTCACCGAGACTGCACAGCAGTTAGTGCTATAACAGACTGACCCGAAACTCTCGACAACTGGAGACGAGACAGAACAAGAAGACAGGGGCCAGACCCGATTGTGGTTGCACAAACTCTACACCCTTCAGCTGCAAACTATCAATATCTACACAACCACTCAGTAATGGTGATGGATTCTAGCATTTAACAACTTGAAACAGAAGGCCAAAATGGGATTAAAACTGAATAACAGCACGTAAAGATAATGAACAATACATTAATATTGAAACAGAGCCAAACAGAGGAAAATGAGGGATACTCCCCACTGCACCCATGGACACCGTTTTCAGCCAAACATAATAACTAAAGAGTTTAGAGAGATCAATGAGAAATTGCTAACATGAAATGTAGTAATTGAAACGGGATTACAGCAGCATAAGAATATGCAGTAAAACAATATGGCAACTAATATTTAAATGCAGTAAGAGCTGAATCCGTGCAGTACAAACAAAGAAAAATTAAACAAAAAAATTGAATAACAATGCATTGCTAGATATAAGCTTAAAAACGAAAAGATCTAAGTAAAGATCAACAACTAAAAATTAACCCAACTATCAACACCCGTAAATCACATGAAAGTAGAAATCCATCATACTCGGGTTGCTTCATTTCCTGCTCCAATCGTGATTCCACATTGCTCTTGATGTGGAAATAATGCTAGGCATCAAAACCACATCAAAGCACTAGAACCGAGTGGACAGTAATGAAGGAGAATGAATCACCCGAATGAGCAATGAAGAACAAAAACAATGAACCTTAATAATGAGCAAACCGAAAGCTACCAACTATAGGAAATATAAGCTTTACATTAAAACTGAAAAATAAAGGAAATGAACTTTAACACAACCGAGAAGAAGGAAATGAAATTGATTGTCATTAATGAAATTACCAAAGACTAGAAAATGAAGAAGCTTTTCATAAAATGAAGATTGAATTAACAGTAAAATAAAATGGTGGCTTGAAAAAGCTAATCGAAAAAGCTTGGAAAATTACTAGAAAGAAAATAACCTTGAAACTTTAACTAAAAAAAAAAAACTAAACTACTTTTCCCTAGGCTCCCCTTTTCAATTGCTCATCATGTTCTATTTATACACAAACTTAAGGGTACAATGGTAATTTTTAATCCTAGATGAGTTGGCATTGTTTGACCACTTGTCTTTATTTGATTTGCTGCAGAGTGGAAGTGGTCCAGTTTCCTTTAACCCGTTTTCAGCTATTTTTTACTGAAACGACTGAGTTTCATCCGGATTTAATTTACCTGCACATTAAAAAATTTTAATTAAATAAAGAGGATAATTAATAAAATAAATTGGGGATTTAAATAATTAATTAAAAAATTAAGCACAAATAATTCTATTAAAAATAGAATTATCAGCTCGCACACCTATTCATACAGTTGTTGGCCTCCTTACCCTATAACTGTTCAATATGTATAAAATCAAGGCCCTCACATCCCATGACTTTAACTAAAATGACCTTAAACAATGTTCTTAACAGAAACAAATTTAAAAGCTTTGTTTTGTCTTTCCATTTTAGTTTATTTATTTATGAGAAATTTTATATTTATTTGTTTATGTGTATTTTAGATATGAATAGTATATTGAATACAGATGATTTTATTTATTTTTAATTTATTCATTTTTTTTTTCATTTTACTTGTCTTAAATGGCTAAAAACTTTTTTAATTTATTTAGCTTCGTTGATTAAAGTCATAAATCTAGAGAAGAGAGGAAGATATGGAGGTATAAACTTAGGCATGCAAATAGTTGTTTCATTGGAAGGCTGAAAACAATGGAGAATAAGGCTGGTGTTATTGCCTGCCGCAAGCAATGGGGAGCTTGCTCCAACATGGCAATTTGCGTAGTCGGTACTTACAAAGCTTTATTTATTTATTTATTTATTTATTTATTTATTTGACTCTTTCATTGTTACTTTTTAGTTAATGTCACCTTTTAGATTGAAGCTAGGGACGTAATTAGAGTAGACATATGTCATACCTCATTAATGAATAATTTCTTTTTTGTGACAAACTATCATTTAATGAAAATAAGTTCTTGGCAAATAATAGTGTAGTTTGATGTTTTCATTTATTCATAATATGGAATTATAAACACTAGAGGAAGTTGTAAAAAAAAAAAAAAATTAGAAGTTATAGTGATAGTAAAATGGAAAGAGAATGTTAGAGACTAATAGAGTTTAATTGCAATATGGTTTGGAAGAACTTAAAGGTAGGTTATGTTGTCTTTCCCTCCTGTTTTTCCTCCCTATACCCTTGACCCGATCCATAAGCATGAAAGATTTATGCAGAGAATAAAAGTGGATGGTTCACATTTTGCTTTTTTTAATTAACTCTATGAAGATGAAAGTAAGAGTTTGGTGTTAAATAAAGTATTATATTTATCGTTGACTTTTTCTTTTGTTTCATGCTTAATGTCTAATGTATTCAAAGGCTTATTAATGTTCTTGATGCTAGGACATTATAGTGACCTTCAATAATATCTTTGCCTTATTAATGTTCTTAATTTTATTTAAAACTCACTTCTTTACTTTAGAATACTCATTATTGAAGTTTAACTATTCTGTTTTAAAGAAACGTATTGCAATTTTCTCGATTGAATATTCATAACTCCGTATCTAGATTTCATTCTAATTGAATTAAGACCCATCATGCATTATTGACTACTTAACTTGTTTAATATATTTTTACTTTGCAAAATTGATCCTTAGATCTTTGAACTTAGAACTCAAATAAACATAACATGACAAGTATAAATATTTGTTTGATATCTACTTTTTGATATTGATGGTGGTCGTGTCACCAGATCCACGTGTGCAACTATCCGCCTGCCACGTGTCGAACCAAGAACAGGCCACGTGGCAGATTGGCGACAGAACCGCCATGCGACACCGTTCCTAGAGCTGCGACAGAGTGTCTGATGCGAGAGGAGTCTGCCGCCTCACAGTCTGCCGCGCATCGTGAGCGGCAGACCTCCATCGTCCATTCACATCACAAGACTCCGCATTGCCCCCGACACAAGTCTCCCGCACAGCATGCGGTAGAAGTCTCCCGCACAGCATGCGGCGTAGTCTCCAGCACAGATCGCGGTAGAGGTCTCCCGCTCAGCATGCGGCGTAGTCTCCCGCGCCGACCGCGGTAGAAGTCTCCCGCACAGATCGCGGTAGAGGTCTCCCGCTTAGACAGTGGTAGAGGTCCCTCGCCCAGCGTAGCGGCAGAGGTCTCCCGCACCAATAGCGGTAGAGGTTCCATGCATACTCTGCCGCCAGACTACTTCCCCGCAAGTTGCATGGCCCGAGGCGTGACAGAGTGCTCTATAACTCTGTCGCGGCCCAGACACGCGCCTGGGTCTCAGCCCGAATCGACTCAGAAGCCTATAAATATGAGGTGAGCCCTCTGAGATCCGGGACCGATTCAAAAAGAAAGAAAAAAACAGGGAGAAACACTTAAACCCTCTGATTTAAGCAATACTTTCTCCTTTTCTTACATACACCAACTCCCGATCACTGACTTGATCGTCGGAGTGCGCGTGCAGGGACAAATCCCTGCCCCCTCTGATTCCTGTTGTTTTTGCAGGATATACGAAGAACACGTGGAGCAAACTATGACGATTGACTTAACCGTCAACAGTACAATCCGATCACGTGGAAAGCAAAGCACTGTTGCTGTCAGGTAGGCAACATCAATTGGCGCCGTCTGTGGGAATCTCAACAAAAAGTCAGGTTCTCTATCGAAATGGTGAGGACACGCTCAACTGCAGAATTGACAGGAGGGCAGAACTCTGTAAGTCCCCCTGTCAGATCAGAACAGCGAAGAAGATACAGTGAAAGGGCTCAAGGAGAACCCTTAGTCTCTTTGGAGGAATTCGATGCCCTGAAGCGCAAAAATGAGGAGACTACAGCTGCATTGAAAGCTATGGTGAGCTTCTTCAGAGATGCTCTCCCCCAATTGAGCTTACCCCATGAAGTGCAGCAGTTAGTGGGGGAAAGCACACCGAGGGAGACCTACAAGAGAGGTCAGCCCTCCACTTTGGTGAATGCCGGACAAGGTGCAGGAACGCAAGACAATGCTACTGCCTACCCAGCAAGATAGAACTCACCCGCAGCTCAACAACGACAGAGGTCGCCTCTGGCCCTGAGGCGACAGAGCTCACCCGCATCCCCGCGACAGAGATCACCCGCGGCTCAACTGCGGTGTAGCTCACCTCTGCCCGATAGGCGGCGGAGTTCGCCAAACAAGCGACAGAGCTCTCCCCCGGCTCAAAGGCGACAGAGCTCCCCCGTCGACCACATGCGGCAGAGATATCCCAGGTCAGATAGGCGACAGCACTCTCCCGCCGCCGCTAGGAGGCAGAGTTCACCTTTGCCCGATGCGCATCAGACTTCACCTCTGTCGGCCAGGCGACAGAGTTCCCCTACAGCCCCTGTGCGGCAGAGTTTCTCTACACTCCGCAGCTCTTCTCCTTTGGAGTTTGTACAGGAGTTAGGAGAATATAGGACTGGGGAGCAGTGAAGACAAAGAGATTTTAACCCACAAGAAGGTCCCGAGATATCAAGTCCCTTAGTCAGAGGTACTGGAAGAGGTATTTACCAATCGGACTCTTCTAGACCGGAAGGGACAGGACCTTACTCAGCTCAAGGGTCGGAGGACGTGGAGAAGGTCGTCCAAAGGATCCTCGAGAAGAAAAGGCTAGTGTCTCCGGATGACGGACAAAGGAGGAGGATCCCATTCAGTCCGGAGATCATGAACAAACCCTTGCCGAAGAAGTTCAAAATGCCTTCTATGGCTACTTATACCGACAAAGCGGATCCCTACGACCATATTCAGAGTTATGAATCCCTCATGCTGCTTCATGGATGGGAGGACGAAATCATGTGCAGAGCTTTTTCTCTCACATTGTCCGGGCACGCTCTGAAATGGTTTAACGGGCTGAGCGAAGGTTCAATCTCCTCTTTCGACGAGTTAAGAAATGAGTTCCTCAAAGTGTTCATGATCCACAGCCAGAGGAAGAAAGACGCTACCTACCTACTCACGCTTAAACAAGGAAATAGAGAATCCTTGAAAAGCTATGTAGATCGCTTCCGAGATACAACCTTGGAGGTGGAAGATCTACCAGTAGGGGTAGCCTTGGCCGCAATGCTACAAGGGACGAGCTCCGAGAAGCTACAAGAATCGCTCTCTCTCGATCAACCGATGACGATTTCCGACCTCTTTGCCAAGGCTAACAAGTATGTAGCTCAAGAAGAAGTGATGAGAATGATACAGCCCAGGGAGGCGAAGGAAGGAAAGAAAAGAGAGAGAGACGCACCCGAGAGAAGCTTCCCAAGACCCGTGAGAACTGACAAATCCCCCAAGCTCAGGCATGAAGGTTATACCAGACTGAGCGAGCCTCGTACGACGATACTGGCAGCAATTGAGGTGGCGGGACTACTGGAATTCCCCAAGAAGAAAATTGGAGATGTAGGCCGAAACACTGAAGCCTACTGTGAATTCCATTGTGCTCACGGACACCCAACAGAGAGGTGTAGAGACTTAATGGACCAGTTAGAAAGACTGGCCAGAGAGGGGAAAATCAACCGTTTCCTGTGGCGAAGCGAGAGACCCCGATATCCTCCACGTGACCAAAGGAATAATCGTCCGCGGACGGGGGCAAATAATGATATCAGAAGGGATAGGCCTAGAAACGAAGTAGTCAGGCTCATCCCCCGTGCTAATTCGCCAAACAACGAACCTACAGCCCCCGCGATAAATGTCATCGCAGGCGGGGACTCAAGTGCAGGAAGCTCCTCTACTTCCCGCAAGAGTTACGCTAGGCAAGCGTATCAGGTTAACGTGGTGATGGAGGAGCAGGCGGATGAAGAGCCCATCATGTTCACTCCGGCTGACAGAGGCGATGTCGCCATGCCCCATGACGACCCCATGGTGATATCCACGATGGTGGCCAAACACCCGGTGAGCAGGGTCCTGGTCGATAACGGGAGCTCAGTGAACCTGATCTATTGGAACTGCTTCGAAAAAATGAGCATATCCGAGGATAGGTTGAAACCCATTATGACACCACTATATGGATTCACGGGGGAGCGAGTGAAAGTTGTCGGGTCCATAGAGTTGCCTGTAACTCTCGGTGAGCACCCGAAAGACGTGACCCGGCAAGTATTATTCATGGTAGTCAGATCGACCTCCGCTGCCTACAACATGATCTTGGGCAGGCCGGTGCTGAACGACATGAGGGCGGTGATATCCTCTTGCTACCTATTGATGAAGTTCCCCACTCCCAACGGAGTCGGGCAAGTACGCAGAAACCAAAGGAGTGCCCGTATTTGTTATCTCGCTTCCACTGCCAACAAGGTAGCACAGAGGAAAGAAGCCTTATGCATCGACGATCCGCCTAAACCCCAACCTGTAGAGGAAATAGAAGCCATTGCGCTAACTGAAGGGGATAGCGAAAAAAGGGCATTCATCGGGACTCAGTTGGGCGAGCAACAGAAAAAGGAGATAGTCGAGTGTCTAAGGAGAAACTCGGATGTCTTCGCCTGGAGCCCGACGGACATGCCCGGAATCAGTCCCGAAGTCATATACCATGAACTTAATATCATACCCGGACACAGACCAGTCAAACAGAAGAAGAGGAGTTTCGCCCCGGAACGACAGAAAGCAATCACTGAAGAAGTGAGTAAGCTCCTGGGCGCCGGATTCATTCGAGAGGTCTATTACCCTGAGTGGTTAGCCAATGTAGTGATGGTAAAGAAATCTAGCGGGAAGTGGCAAATGTGTGTTGATTTCACCGACCTGAACAAAGCCTGCCCCAAAGATTCATACCCCCTACCTCGGATAGACAGACTCGTAGATGATACATCCGGCTACGAATTCCTCAGTTTCTTGGATGCATTCTTCGGGTATCACCAAATCATGCTTCACCCAGAAGACGAAGAAAAGACTTCCTTTATAACCGATGACGGAACCTATTGCTATCGGGTAATGCCGTTCGGTTTAAAGAACGCGGGTGCCACCTACCAACGAATGGTGAGCAAAGTGTTCAAGGATCTTCTGGGAAATACCATGGAAGCCTACGTGGACGACATGATAATTAAGAGCCGCGTAGGAGAATCTCATACTGATCAAATGTCCAAGGTATTTGAAGTATTGAGAAGATTCAACATGAAGCTAAACCCCGAAAAGTGCTCATTCGGGGTAAAATCAGGAAAATTCCTAGGCTTCATGATCACTAACAGGGGCATCGAGGTAAATCTTGAGAAGATACAGGCTGTCATTGACATGAAACCCCCAACCACTGTAAGAGAGGTCCAAAGATTGACAGGCAGAATAGCGGCTCTGAATCGCTTCTTATCAAAATCAGCGGAAAGGAGCTTGCCTTTCTTCAAAACTCTACGGGGGGGGGGGGGGGAAGAACTTCGAATGGACGGAAGATTGTCAAAAAGCCTTTGAAGATCTCAAGGATTACTTGAAACAGCTGCCTTTGTTAACAAGGCCCCTGGAAGGAGAACAACTCTATATGTATTTGGGCGTCGACGATTTGGCCGTCAGTGCGGTGCTACTGAAGAAAGATGAAAGTGTGCACCGTCCCATCTACTATGTGAGTAAAGTGTTATTAAATCCAGAGACCCGCTATCCACTGGCCGAAAAGCTAGCATTAGCCCTTTTGATGGCCTCGCGAAAGTTGCGTCCTTATTTCCAAGCACATCCCATCACTGTCTTAACAGATCAACCATTAAGACAGATCCTCCAGAAACCTGAACATTCAGGAAGGTTAGTGAAATGGGCGGTGGAGCTTGGGGGATACGACATCACATTCCAACCAAGGCAGGCTATCAAAGGTCAAGCTCTGGCTGACTTCATCGTGGAATGCACTATCCCGAACGACTGCAGTGAAGGGGAGGCTCACCTATGGTTGCTGCATGTCGATGGGTCATCAAGTGCCAACGAAAGTGGAGCGGGTATAGTCCTGGTGTCGCCAGAAGTAAAATCCCTGGAATACTCCCTACGATTCGGATTCCCTAGTTCGAACAACATAGCGGAGTATGAAGCTCTGATAGCAGGGATGGCACTAGTGGAGAAACTGCAGGTTCACCACTTGGTAGCACACAGTGATTCTCAACTGGTGGTGAACCAATTCAGCGGAAAGTACGAGGTACGAGAACCGATGCTGGTTCCTTACTTAAAGAAAGTCCAACTCCTAGCCAAGACTTTCAAAAGCTTTCAGCTGATGCAAATCAACCGGTCCGAAAACACACATGCTGATTCACTGTCTAAGCTAGCCTCCTCCACAGAAACACAAGGAAGGACCGTAAAGGTGGAGAGGCTCGAACGACCGAGTATTGAAGGAGTCGAAGTGTGTGACATTCAAGTTGGAGACGATTGGAGATCCCCATTTAAACAGTATCTCACTGAGGGTACACTCCCCCAAGATAAAGACGAGGCTCGTCGCTTGAAAATACAAGGGGCGAAGTTCACACTCATCAACGGAGAACTGTACAAAAGGGGATACTCATCGCCACTGCTAAAATGTCTGGGACCGGAACAAGTAAGATATGCCCTAGCGAAAGTGCATGAAGGAATCTGCGGTGAACACTTAGGAGCAAGAGCCCTCGCTGCTAAAGTACTGCGATCGGGATTCTACTGGCCAACGCTGAAAAAGGATGCAATGGACCAAACCCGCAGGTGTGACAAATGCCAGAGGTTTGCGCCTATCACCACAGCCCCAGTAACTCCCTCTCAAGGCACAGTACAACCAATTCCTTTTGCACAATGGGGGTTGGACATCCTTGGACCTTTCCCATTAGCCACGGGTCAAAGAAAGTTCCTGTTAGTGGCTACCGATTATTTTACAAAGTGGATTGAAGCAGAGCCTTTAGCCACAATCACGGAGAAGAAAGTGGAGGCAATGGTGTGGAAAGACATTATCTGTCGATTTGGAATTCCCCGCATCTTGAATGCCGACCATGGAAAGCAATTTGATTACAACGCCTTCCGTGACTTTTGTAAGGACCTCAACATTCAGCTACGGATCTCTTCAGTGTCATATCCTCAAGCTAATGGACAAGCCGAGGTCAGTAATCGGACCATCCTCCATGGGCTGAAGACCAGGCTAGACAAAGCAAAAGGGGCCTGGGTGGACGAATTGCCTAGTGTTTATGGGCATATCGTACCACCAGTCGTGTGTCGGCTAAAGAAATGCCGTTCAGTCTTGTATACGGCGCAGAAGCATTGATCCCCGTGGAACTTGGAGCATTATCGCCAAGAGTGGTACCCTTAGTAGAGGAAGAAAACTCACAAGCTCTAAGGGAAGGCTTGGACCTACTCGATGAACACAGAGAAACCGTGGCTATTAGATTGGCATCCTATCATCAGAGGGTGGCCAACTACTATAATAGCCGGGTGAGAGATAGGCCAATGTCTGGGAGATCTAGTGCTCAGAAAGTCACAAATCACGAATGCCCTGAAGGAGGATGGGAAGTTCAGAGCCAACTGGGAAGGTCCCTACAGAATCAGATGCAAGATTGGACCCAACACCTGCGCTCTGGAAACTCTACAAGGGAAGAAGATAGGGAAAACGTGGAATTCAAATCACTTAAAGCTGTATTTGAATTAACCACTACATCTTCCTTCCCAAGCACTATTGTTTTATTTACACTGTCACCAGATGTCATTACCTAACCGATATATGAATTATCTTTTTGTTGTAAGTCAAAATCTCGTGACAGGATTCAAAACCGTAAGGGCTGCCCTTGGTTCGGGCCCTGCGAACGCAGGCTACCAACGGGCCAAACCCAAAGCGGACAATACAGGTTGAGTGGGCCAGACCCAAAGTAGACCGTTCAACCAAGCCGTAAGAGCCTGAGGCGCTATGCGTCACTGTGGCCAGGCGTAGTTCAACCGAGCCGTAAGAGCCTGAGGCGCTATGCGTCACTGTGGTCAGGCATAGTTCAACCGAGCCGTAAGAGCCTGAGGCGCTATGCGTCACTGTGGCCAGGCGTAGTTTAACCGAGCCGTAAGAGCCTGAGGCACTATGCGTCACTGTGGCCAGGCGTAGTTCAACCGAGCCGTAAGAGCCTGAGGCGCTATGCGTCACTGTGGCCAGGCGTAGTTCAACCGAGCCGTAAGAGCCTGAGGCGCTATGCGTCACTGTGGCCAGGCGTATACGCATCACTGTAAAACAGGTATATATACATCCACACAAGAGCCGTAAGAGCCTGAGACGCAACGCGTCACTGTGGCCAGGCGTATACTCAAAAAAGCCGTAAGAGCCTAAGACGCAACGCGTCACTGTGGCCAGGCGTATACTCAAAAGAGCCGTGAGAGCCTGAGACGCAATGCGTCATTAAGGCCAGGCATAAAACATTCAATTAATCATAAAGGCCTAAGACGCTACGCGTCACCGTGGCCAGGTAATCAAAAGGCTAAGGCTATAAAAACTAAAGACGCCTTCACGTCACAGTACTCAAGCCTTAAACAACTGCGCGTTTGCACAAAAAATTCTTCCTGAAAGTATACCTTTCTATCAAGAATGGGGGAGCATACACGAATATAAATACAAAGCTATGTACAAGCAAAGTATATACAAGCGAAACAAAAGAAACAATCAGACAAAGAATGATGAATGACAATTAGAGAAGTAGTGCGAGACAAAGCATGAACAAAAATCTCAATTTCATTTCATTCAAGTGTCGGTACAAGCAGATCTTTAACAGATCTTTACAATTAAATTTCGACAAAAGTACAAAGTTAAAACAAAAAACAAAGTACTTGAAATGAAATACAAAAAAAACAAAAAAGCAAAAATCCCTATCTACTCTCCGGGAGGAAGCTGGGGATCAGCTGCAAAACCTTCACTTCCAAGGGACTGCTCGCCCTCCTCGCCGTCTAAATCGATGAGGGCTTCTATAGGCTCAGGAGCACCGTCCAGATCCGCGGGCTCCCAAGGACCAGCAAGGTTGACGAGATCGTCCTGAGCAGTGCTCTTGAACAGCTCGTCCGCAGGCTCAGCCTCGGGCTCGTACTTGGTCCAATCAGGGGCCTCAAAGAGCATCGCCTCATGGGTGTATTGGAGCTCAGGAAATTCCTCTCCTTCCCTGTGTGCTTCTAGCCAAGATCGGGCCAGGTAGAACCCGTACTTAACATAAGGGTTGGAGAAGTCTTCCTTCCACCTCAAGCAGTCTTTGGAGAGATGATACTCCTTTACGGCCTCGGCCCGTATGCTATCAATCTCGGCCTGGGACAGTACAGGAGCAGCTTGGCCTTCCAACTCAGTAACACGCTGCTCGAGCTCTTGATTCCGAGTGAGCATAGAACTGTAGTTAGATTGCATACGGTCTAACTCAGAATGAGCCTCCTGCAGGTCCTCTTGGAGTTTACAAGACCGGGCCGTCTCCACTGTGAGATCCCCCTTGGCAAGACCAAGGTCTTGATGAGCCTTAGCAAGCTGATCCTCCAGGCTTCGAACTAAACCCAGAAGAGGGGACAAGTTGTTGACCGTGTTCTGTAACTCCATGACTTTGTCCCTCAACTCCCGGATCTCTCTGTCGACTCGCTCCCGGTAAGCCCGATGTTGGGCATTATTTGCCACGGTTCGTTGAGCCAGCTGCGAAAAAATGCAAAAATGTTAGATTCAAAACATGCTGCACAAAGCAATCAAAAAGAAAAGAAATCAGAAACTTACCCTCAACGCCTCGATATCGGCTAAGTCTTCCCCCTCGGGGTAGTTTCTGAATATCCTTGCCTCATCTCAAGGAAGGATAGTGGACCAGCTCAACCGGGAGGCCACCCCAGGAGTGTCCAGAACATCGTTATCATGAACCCCGGGGTAGACCCGAAACTCGTGGCCCCTCATAATATTCCCCCCATCCACGGAGTAGGGCCTCTCGTCGGCCGGACCAATCCTTGGCAATATCGGTCTGCTTCCCATCGAACCCTCGATGTACAGGCGCTTTCTATTCTTCCGCTGAGACGGAATGATATTGCATTCCGCGCGCTCCTCGGAGCGGGATTGCCCGGATGACCCAGAAGCCCCCCGTGAAGATGAGGTAACTCTCCCCCTATCCCGAGAGAGATCTCTCTGCTCTGAAGGAGGGGGAGGCATAGCCTGCCTAGAAACAGGAGGGGTCCGAGCGCGAGGTGGATGAGAGGGGACAGGTGCCTCACTTGGGACATCGTCAGCCAAACGATGCCTTTTCCTAGCAGGAGCGCTGGAAGGACCAGCCTCAGAAACCTGGCGACCTAATGATTGCCGAAAATGACTCATATCTGCAAAAAAGAAAAAGAAGATCAGTGGTTGATAAATTGATCAAAAATGATAATCAGCGGGAAAAAATAAAAGTTATCGTCAGGAGAGTCTAAGTGCTCCTGAAGGGACTCGATATTTATCCCCTCGTCGTCCGGGAGCACCAGGAAAGTGGAGCCGAACCCTTCCCAACCAGTGAGATCGGCTAAGGGTTCGCTACCAGAACTAGATTCCAGATTGGTGCCCCCTATATCCTCTTGTGGCCTAGGAGCTTCAGGATTCAACTCGGGAGAAGCCAAAGGCAGAGGATCCGACGACGGAACAGAGGGTCTGACAACAGGGACCGGACCCACACCCCAGCCTGCTAATATCAAATTTTCATTTGATACAAGGGTGTCGAGGCTAAGGGGATGAGGGACTAGCAGTTTGTCGATGTCAGAAGACAACTGCTCCCTAAGTGTGGCGACCCGGGGACCCTTGGGGATTTCGCGCCTATTTTCCCAACGAGTGAGGATATCCAGGCCCTCGGGCACTTCCACAACCAGCCATTCTGTCTCAAAACCATGAAGCTTGTTAGCAGGTTTCTCGAATAATCGGTTCTCAAAACCAGGCTGGTACACCCGCTGAAGCGAGTAAGGCACTAAGCCGGGACTCCCTCGAAGCCTAAAGAATACTTCTAAAAGAGGAAGAGACGGAGGGACGCCCCTTAAATGGCAGTGCACAGTGAATGCTACCAATTGCATCCATGCATGAGGATGCAGTTGCCCCGGGGATACCCTGTGCGTCCTGAGAAAGGAAGCCCCAAAGTCGGACAATGGGAAGCGGAGTCCTAACTCCAAAGCTGCCCTAAAAATGACAGCCCCGTTAGACACACGACGTATGTCGCTCTCCTGAGGGGTTGGGAGTCTATAAGTGTATCCCTCGGATAAAGGAAATCGAGATTCTAGGTCTTGGACGTCGGCTTCCTTTAAAGTCGACTTAACGCCTAGATCGATTTGCTTTCCTATGCCATGTCCAGCCATCTTAGAAGTTCGTAGATCAAAGAAGTGGGACTACGGGCTACGAAAAATTACCTAAGGTAATGGAAACAGAACTCGCGGCAGAGTGTGAAAATCCACGGCAGACTAGCGACACAGTAAGCAGTCCCGCGGTAGAGATGCGACAGTGTGGCGAAGAAGTTACGGCAGAGTTGCGACAGAGTGTCCTGAGAGTCGCGACAGAGTGTCCTTGCGAGAGAATTCAGTAGCGACAAGGACGTCAGGGGCCCAGTATTTATAGCGGCTCACCTGAGTACACACACGCGCGGAGGTCCGACCCGACCCGAGAAACGCCAGACCCAGATCCTCTTTCGCGGCAAAAATTCCCGCCAAAGAGTGGGGAGCAATTGATGGTGGTCGTGTCACCAGATCCACGTGTGCAACTATCCGCCTGCCACGTGTCGAACCAAGAACAGGCCACGTGGCAGATTGGCGACAGAACCGCCATGCGACACCGTTCCTAGAGCTGCGACAGAGTGTCTGATGCGAGAGGAGTCTGCCGCCTCACAGTCTGCCGCGCATCGTGAGCGGCAGACCTCCATCGTCCATTCACATCACAAGACTCCGCATTGCCCCCGACACAAGTCTCCCGCACAGCATGCGGTAGAAGTCTCCCGCACAGCATGCGGCGTAGTCTCCCGCACAGATCGCGGTAGAGGTCTCCCGCTCAGCATGCGGCGTAGTCTCCCGCGCCGACCACGGTAGAAGGCTCCCGCACAGATCGCGGTAGAGGTCTCCCGCTTAGATAGTGGTAGAGGTCCCTCGCCCAGCGTAGCGGCAGAGGTCTCCCGCACCAATAGCGGTAGAGGTTCCATGCATACTCTGTCGCCAGACTACTTCCCCGCAAGTTGCATGGCCCGAGGCGCGACAGAGTGCTCTATAACTCTGTCGCGGCCCAGACACGCGCCTGGGTCTCAGCCCGAACCGACTCAGAAGCCTATAAATATGAGGTGAGCCCTCTGAGATCTGGGATCGATTCAAAAAGAAAGAAAAAAACAGGGAGAAACACTTAAACCCTCTGATTTAAGCAATACTTTCTCCTTTTCTTACATACACCAACTCCCGATCACTGACTTGATCGTCGGAGTGCGCGTGCAGGGACAAATCCCTGCCCCCTCTGATTCCTGTTGTTTTTGCAGGATATACGAAGAACACGTGGAGCAAACTGTGACGATTGACTTAACCGTCAACAGTACAATCCGATCACGTGGAAAGCAAAGCACTGTTGCTGTCAGGTAGGCAACATCAGATATAATCGAGATTTTAGAACTTGAACTTAGAACTTATAAAGAAAACATGACAAGTATAAATATTTTTTTCCATATCTACTTTGATTTAATCAAAGATTTTTCCTGTTCTTCTGGTTTTATTACTCTCTAACACATGTTTCAGACATGAATGTTAACTACTCAAATGCATTTGCATGTAGATGTTTGAATGCAGAATTTGTATGTAATCATTAAACGCATAAGCTAGAGAAATCAACTCAAGAACCAAGCCATCTGCTGTTTACTAGCTCAATTTCTTTTGTTAACTTTTTTACCTATCATTGAGCATTGAGTTTTTATGATCGTTATCTAGAATGGAAATTTCCTTGCTTCAGTACCTAGGAACCATTTGCATGAAGTTGTTGTGGGTATGGGGTTATCTTTGTTGAGATCTTTGATATCTTCATTTCAATATGTTCTTTTTTAGAGGACATTTGCATCTGGCTTTGATGTCCCCTCTTTTCTTTGAATATGTCTTAGCATTCTACAGGGTCCATTAAAGTTATGCGTAGTCCTTTGTAGGTTCCATCTGTTGCATGTGGTCTGTATGGTATCTCTTACTTCCACTTCTTAGTATTAGTTGTGAGTAAATTGATCTCTTTATGCTTCCAATTGCTTTGATATCAATATTTGAGTTATAAAATTAAATAACTTTAAAAAGGTTATAATTAATACTTCCTCATTCAAAATTGAAAGGGAGTTAAGCTTACGAATATCTGAAGTTTTTGTTAATTGTTGGCCATGCATCTCCTAAGCAGCTTTGTTTTAACTATTGAATGCAGGCTTTTCAATCCAAGCTTTCTTTCTCCACATAACCTTATACTTAATCACTAAATGTTCTCTATTCTTAGAAATGCTATACCTATGCAAGGATACTAAGAGTTCTTTGAGTTTTGGTATTTTTAATACCTTATGGTAAATGTCTATTTTGAATATATTTTAAATGTGTTTTACAATGATAATGACTATTGTTTTGGATGTTATTTACGAAAAAATTAAAAAAAAATTTAATAACACGCGGGCAAAAATTCAAATAAATAAATTAAAAGAAATTTTAAAAACATATAGCACCTTTTAGTTGATAAAAAAATTTCTTCTTCCACACATCCAACCTCATTGAATACAGGTAGACATAGAAGAGTATGAGACATTAATTCACATTCGAGCATTTATAATCTTCACTTAGATGTGGTCTATAATAAAAATATATATTATCACTAAATTATCATGTTCTAGTTAGGAGCTATACTATATATTTGGATTTTAATATAAAATAAAAGAAGATTTGCAATAAGTGTTCTCCATAAATGATAGACTTTTAATACAGTAAAAGGATAATAATTTAATATATTATTAGTAAAATTTTTTAATCCACAAGTAGAATTAAAATAGTAACATATATCTTTATTTTTTTAATTTGTTAATATTTCTAAAGAATTTTATGTTACCACTTTAATGTTATTGTGTATTACAAAATTTTCATTAATAGTATATTAAATAATAATAATAATAATAATTCATAGTAAAATACTCATTTGAATATTGAATTACATGCATATGTAACCAAGATCTTGAAAGCAAGTCCTGGAGAAATCCTAGTTAGCAATGCACAAAGGATTATGATGCATTTAAACAATCACCAGAATAGAATAGTTGGGGCTGAGTTGTACTTCACCAAGAACAAAAAAAAAAAATTTACATTTAGGTGCCTGGCCTTAATCTCTCCACGTTTGACCAAAGCTTTTTCGATTAATTTAACGAAAGAAATTAAGTACACCGGACAAAGGCAAAATCTGCTTTGGAAGATAATATTCTTTATTCAACACCTTCATTTATAGTTGTTTTTCTTCATCAGCCTACCCCTCATTATCACTAAGAATAACATTAAAAAAAATACCCTTAATCTTTAAAAAAAAATTACTCTTAATTAACATAAAAACATTTTTTTGATATAAAAAATATTTTTAAATTTTAAACTTTAAACTTTTTAAGTAGAGTGTATTTCATTCAAAATTACAATTATAATCAACTTATTACATTTCTTTTCATAAAGTATACCTAACAATCATAACTATTAACTAAATAAATTAGTTGTTGTTGCTCAATTATAACGGTGACGAATTGTTGACGTCTTCATTTGATATTTGTGTCACGTGCTACCAAAAATTCTGCAAAAAAAAATAATAATCAGAGAAACGTATGGATTTTTTCCTGCGAAAGCACTCCGATATTTAAGTCAAAAAGAGAATTTGATAGAATTTCTATAAACACAATAGAGACCTCCCCTCAAGAATCATACTTGGCATCTATTTATAGGAATTAATTTCACATGTAATTACGTATTTATTTATTCATTAATTAAATATCTCTTACTGCTTTGTGGATCCTGCAGAATCAAAAATATTTAAAGGTAAAATTGTCTAAATAAATTTTAACACATGAAATCTAACCGCATGATTTTTTCATTTACGGTTTTGTACGTAGACAAGCTTGTATATGTTGCCCTCTTTTTTTTTTTATTGGCGGGAGACCCCTCCCGCCATTCATGCCACGTTGGGCGAGGTGGGAGGGTATCCTCCCGCTACAGTGTGAGAGGGTATCCTCCCACCCTTTTTTTTTATGTGGTGGAAGGTTCCTCCCGCCTATGTGCGAGAGACCCTTCCCCCTTGCTCCCGCCAAGCGGGAGACCACGTCTCCCGCAGGGTAATTAATGGCGAGAGACCAAGTCTCCTGTCCGTTTTCTTTACGCCATGTGGTGCGTTCTCCGTGCACCACGTGGCGCATTTTATTTTTATTTTTATTTTTTTATATAATGCACAACAATTGTTCATCACTCTTTCGCTAGGTATAACCTTACGGAAGAGTACATATATTCACGTCGTAGTTTCACGTCAAATCCTCAAGTTAAACTCTGAAATTAAATTCTTAGGCTAAACCCTAACGTTCAAACTCTGACATCAAATTCTCATCATAAACTCTGAGATCAAATTCTTAGGCTAAGTCTTGTGGTTAAATTCTCAAGTTAAACTCTGGCATCGAATTCTCAGGCCAAACCCTGAGGTCAAATTCTCAAGTCAAACTTTGAAGCCAAATTCTCAGGCCAAATCCTGAGGCCAAATTCTCAAACTCTCCGGCTGGGGATATCTGCTCAGTTTTTCATATTTTCTAATCGTCGATTTTATTACTTGCTCCCCAATAGTTGGACAAGGTAGCGAAAAAATAAATTTAGGTTCCTCTTCTAGGTTTAAGGAATCTGACATTCGGTCTATTCGTAACATTTTTCCTCTTTTAGGCTCTCAACTAAATGTAGAACACACTTCTCAAGCTGTTAGTAGCGGCGTCTTTGTAAATCGAGCCTCATATAGATTTCGCTTTCTTTCATAATTATGGCCTATTTCGAGAGAGTAGTTTTTCTTGCACACTTTTTACTTTAGGCCTTTGTTAATTTGAGTGTGTGGCTTACCTCACACATTTTTCTTTTTAAGCCCTTGCACATTTATTTATTTATTTTTGGCTTACCTCGCGTATTTTTCGCTTCAAGCCTTTTGTTTAGGTGCATGGCATACCTCGGGCATTTTTCGCTTCAAGCCCTTACACATTTTCTTTGTGGCTTACCTCGTGCGCTTTTCGCTTAAAGCTTTTCTTTTACTTGGGTGTGTGGCTTACCTCGCGCATTTTTCGCTTCAAGCTCTTGTACATTTCTTTGTGGCTTACTGTAAGACCCGTATTTTTGTGTGTAAACCTTATGAATTCATAAGCAATACACATGTACATGTCATGTGAAGCATAAATGATGTAAAGTCTATAAATTTAATGTACATACTTGTAATATGAGTTTGTGATGTACGTACAAGTTTCATTATGTATGAATATGAAGAAATGGACTTTTGTATGTGATGAAAGTGATTGGAACTTAAAATGAATAGTGCAACAAATTTAATGCAAGTATTTTGTTGAAAGTTGGGAAAAATGCAGCTAAGTGTGCTGCAGAACAAGAGGAGATTGATCTTAATGCAAGGGAGATCGATCTCAAGGGCCAAAACGAAAAGAATGAAGCGTTCTAGAATGAGGAGATCGATCCTCAATGCAAACAGATCGATTTTCTTAGCTCTCGGCCAAGAGCAGACCGATCTCATCCTTGTGCCAGATCGATCTGTTTAGCTCTCTGCCTAGAGAAGATTGATCTCATCCCTTAGAGTAGATTGATCTCATAATAACAAGGAGATCGATCTCATGCCTCGACAGATCGATCACATAGGCCTAAAAATGGTATTCTAAAAGGCTTAAAACAGAGGAAGATTGATCCTTGACCTAGGGAGATTGATCTCACCAAATATTTTCTATAAAACAGGACTTGCTGAACTGCATATTTCGGGAGAAACATAAACCTTTCCATTTTGAATGCCAAGTAACCTAAATTCCCTCCTTAAACTATCAACACTTTCCTTAGAGATTTGAGAGAAGATTATTACATCAAAGTTGTTCATAAAGTGGTAAAGAACAACATAGTTGGAAGCTAGAAGTTGAGTTGATTCATTGAAGGAGAAAAAAGAGTTTTCCCCAAAATTGTGCAAAGTAGAGAAAAGTTGAGATTGGTAAGATTTCAATACTCCAATATCATATATGTTAATCTATATACTTGTATGAGTAGATTGGTATGTAGATTTATGATTAAAACATCTTAGAAAATGCTAAACTCTCCATGACCTATAAAATGGTTAAATATGCCAAAATGAGGATTTGTTGAGTAGGCATGGATTTGAAGATGATTTGAGCATGCATAGATCTTAATAAGCATGTATAGATGCTTGTAAAATGGTTTGGTGAAATCCATTAGTTAGAATGCAAAATAGTGGAAATTTAGTAAATGAGGTGTTTGATGAAATGCCTTAATGAAATGAAAATGATGAACTAATGGCATAAGGAGCTAAATGTCGATTCAATATGGAATCAATGGACTCGAGGAGTCTAATGTATTCCAAAGGAACAAATGAAATAATTGAAATGTCTGATATTTATATAACGAGGCTAATGAGATATAAATGGCCAAAATGCATTGATCTAAATATCATGCAAGTGGAATGAAGTATATGGGAATATACTGGTGAGAATTATGAACACTTGTCGCTCTTAGAGATAAAGTCGGAGTTGACAAGACCAGATCACAAGCTATTGGAATCAAGGAAGACGATTCAAGCGTGATTCAAGGTAAGGGACTTATGTAAGCTATAGAGATAGCTATACGTATGTTTTCTTGCCTGCTAGAATGTACATGTATGCGATAAATACATAGATATTGATATGGCTAGATAGAAAACTACGTATGAAAATAAGTCGATAATATGAACTTATATAACTTCTGTGATTGTTGCGAAAAGAGGTTTTTGCAAACGATTTGAGAAAGAATGATATTAGAATGGCTCTCGGTTTAATCAATTGCATGAAATGTTTATAAAGAGTGATTGAAAGGAGATTTATCCTCTCACTCATAACTACATATGGAGCCCTTCTATTTCTTTTCTGTGTGAAATTGTGCTAGAGCATGAGAGGCTACGGTAGATTGACCAGCCCCGCTCGCACATTATTTTCAAAGTGTTTTTTAGAAAAGCTGAAGAGTGGTTGATGCCTCGGGTGATGATGTATGTTCCACTTGAGCTGCTCGCACAAGATTTTGGGAATCATGTTGGAGCTATAGAGTACTTCCTAGTGATCTTGCTCTGATTATGCTCGCATGTAACCCTCTCGATTTAAAGTGATGGAACAACCGTGCTCGATGCCTCAGATATGCTGTGTGCTCTACCTTGAGTTGCTCGAACGTAATCTCTTGAGCTTCTACGTGATAAGCAAAATCATGCTTGATGCCTCGATAATACTGTGTGTTCCACTTGAGAGCTCGCACGAGAGTTTATGAAATTGTTCTGTGATGGATAAACCGTGCTAGAGCCGTCGTGTACTGCTGTGTGTCTGGCACTGACCTGCTCGCACGTGATTTTGAGACAACGAAAATGGGTGATTAGGATCCACGGGAGGACGATGTACCATGAGCGCTAGCCATGGAGTACGATGTGCCTTGAGTTGAGTTGAGCTGACGGGATGGTTGATCCGCCTCCCTAAGCGTAGGATTCCCGCACACCTAATCAATATAGCCTGAAATCCGACTATGGCCATAAGTCTTTTATATCTGTGTGATATGATGTTGTCACTACTGTGTGAGGTGATAGATATCTTCCCTTGTTGTGTGTCTGGGGAATGTGATAACCTATGATTATGTCTCATATGAACATTGACTTGTTGTGTGCAAAGTGATTTCAAAATGAACCTGTGTGGTTTTAAGTAAAGCACTTTCTATTTATGAACTGTGTGAATGGATTATGTTGTGTGAAGCTGTGTGCTACTGTGTGAATATGCATATACCCATCTAGCGAATTAGTGGTTTCGCATTGATGGAAGTTGTTTTAACGAACATGCATATTGTTTTATAAGGAAAATCAACATATATGTATTTTAGCATGTAGATAGTGCAGTTATCTATCTCCTTACACTTTTTCCTTACTGAGCATGTTATGCTCACCCCCTTATTTCCTCCTCCACAGATACTACGCAGTAGTGAATACTGTAGTCATCCCTGCTAAGGTGTTCTCCAGTTCTCCAGCAGTATAGAGAGGTATACACTTGTGTTGAGAAAAATTATGTATCCTGTAAATTAATGCACAGTCTAGTGATATTTTGTACGAAAGGTATGTATAGATAATGGAAAATTGATGTAAACGCTTTTGCATATTTATAAAAGTCCAGTTTCCATTCTATTTCAAATTTGTTTAATTACAATTATTAAACTATAAATGGATGAAGTATGGATTGGATGTTGACTCACAGCCCAACTATTAGCTGTAAGTGGTAAGGTAAAGGTCATGGACTGGTATAAAGGGTCGTGACAGATTTAATGGTATCAGACTAGAGTTGGTCTGATGTGAGTCATATCCATAATTAGAAAATTATACATCCCCAAAGTACTGTGCATTATTAGGATACAAATGTGTATACCAAGGTAGAAATTATGATTGAGACACTTATTTTGAGTATGCAGGATGTCTGATAGACGACGTACTCGTACAAGAGAGAGTTTGCGCTCTCAAGGGCGTAGAGATAAGCCCGAGAGACACAGTGGGTCTAGTTCTAGTAGAGATCCACCCGATCTTAGTGAGGCCATTGAGGAGCATATAGCGCAGTTACAACACAGTATAGATACAGTTATGGAGATGTTTACACAGGTTATGGCCAGGTTTGAGGGTAGACAGGAGAACCATGCTGGTCAGGCTGTGCACTTGAGAGAGATGAGCCAGCACAGCCTGTACCAAGACCTCAAGATGCAGAGGCAAAGATACATGTACCCCTCTAGTTCAGGACTTTCCCCCACTGGTTCAGGATCCTGTAGCTCCACAATAGGTTGGTGGTGAGGGAGTTTATGAGTGCGATCTGGGTAGACTGAGAAAGTTTCTAAAGTTCGGATCACCTTCATTTAATGGGGTGAAGAACCCAGTGTTAACGGAGCATTGGATACGCAGTATGGAGAAGCTCTAGCGATTCTTCCATTGCTCTGACACAGAGAAGGTCACCTTTGCGATTTTTGTATTAGAGGATGAGGTTGAGCATTGATGGATGGGCACACAGCCGATGTTGAGTGCACGACACCCAGTTGTGACGTGAAATATATTCTTGGATGCCTTCAGGAGATAATACATTCCAGCTACTGCTCAGAGGAAGATGCAGTTGGAATTCATGACATTGACTCAAGGGAACCAGACAGTGGATGAGTATGAGTCTGGATTCACATCCCTGGACAGATATGATATAGTCACGATGAGCCTTAAGGATAGAAAGGTTCAAAAATTCCTAGAGGGATTGAGACCTTCCATTAGAGTTGGATTAGCTCCACTAGACATTACCACCTATGATGAGGTAGTACGCAGAGCTCAGTTATGTGAGCAATATTATGAGTTACTTACCTCGGAGTTGAGTAAGAGTGGTAAGGGCAGAGATAGAGACCATAAGAGGTCGATTGATGACAGAGGGTTACGAAAGGGTCGAAGTTATTCGGTAAGGGGCCTCAGATTAAGGAGACACGAGAGAAGCCTGTGAAGCCTTTAGTTCATCCAGCATCGAGGGGCATAGTCATTAGTGGGCCCAGACCTACCACCGAGCAATGCTGGATGTGTGGTAGATATCATGGGGGTAGAGTATGCCCTATGACGAGATTATGCTATAGATGCAGTAAAGCACGGCACAGAGCTCGTGAATGCCCAAGTTGACTAATATAACCCCACAAAAGGGTAAAGAGCCAAAGAAGGCTACGATTGAGACACCTACACCTAGGAGGAAAGCCATAGCTGAAGAGAAGAGGAAACAAGTTGTTGATCGTGGGTGAGTGTTTGCTTTGGACCAGGCTTCTGCAGAGACTTCTACGGATGTGATTAAAGGTACCATTCTTGTCTTTGATTTTGAAGCATTAGCATTGATTGATCCTGGTGTCATGCATTCATTTATATCGTCTACCTTTGCATGTAAATTGGTTGAACATGTAATACTTGTACCTCTAGGTAGGACTTTACTTATAAGCACTCCACTTAGAGAGAATGTAATGATAGAGTATGTCTGTAATGGTTGTAAGCTAAAAGTAGGGAAAAATGAGATGTTAGCCAATCTCATTCTATTAAACATGAAAGACTTTGATGTAATATTAGGGATGGATTGGTTAGCTATAAACTAAGTAGTCTTAGATTGTTATGCTAAGACAGTAATGTTTCCTACCCCTGAAAAGCATGTTGTAAGCTTTGCAAAGTAATAAAAGAAGTAGTAAATTATGTCCAAAGACGGATGATTTTACTAATCAAATGTGATTATGATATGTTGAAGGTTTTATAGCCTATGTGGTTGATTTGGATAAGCTGTATCCGGATATGGTTGACATCCCAATGGTTAGAGAATTTCTCGATGTGTTTCCAGAAGAATTACTAGAGTTGCCACCAGATAGAGAAATGAAATTCTGTATTGATTTGGTAGCTGAAACTGAACCGATATCCAAACCACCGTATCGAATGGCTCTAGTGGAATTGGAGGAGCTAAAGAAGCAATTGCAAGATTTGTTTGATAAGGGGTTCATCAGACCGAGCGTATCACCATGGGAAGCACCGGTTCTGTTTGTAAAAAAGAAAGATGGGAGTCTCCGACTGTGTATAGACTACCGATTGTTAAACAAGGCTACCATCAAGAATAAATATCTCCTTCCACGGATTGGATCAAATTAGATCAGTTGCAGGGAACACAGGTCTTTTCAAAGATAGATCTGAGGTCTGGGTATCATCAGTTGAGGATTCAGAGTGGAGATGTACCCAAGACAGCATTCAAGACCCGTTATGGCCATTATGAATTTTTAGTGATGCCATTTGGGTTGACGAATGCTCCTACAACGTTTATGGCATTAATGAATGACGTATTCAAGCCATACCTGGACAGATTCTTGATTATCTTTATAGATGACATATTGGTGTACTCGAAGTCCAGCGAAGAGCATGAGTAGCATTTGAGGACAGTGTTGCAGACCCTCCGAGATCAGGAGTTGTATGCTAAACTCAACAAGTGTGATTTCTGGCTGAGTGAGATATCATTTTTGGGTCACGTAGTCTCGAGAGATGGTGTATCAGTGGATCCGTTCAATATAGAGGTTGTGATACATTGGGAAAGACCTAAGACTGTCATAGAGATCCGTAGTTTCCTGGGTTTAGCAGGTTATTACCAATGATTTGTCGAGGGATTCTATAAGCTGGCTGCTCCATTGACACGTCTCACTCGAAAGAATATGGCATTTGAGTGGGATGATAAGTGTGAGAAGAGTTTCTACGAATTAAAGCACAGACTGACCATCGCACCTATTCTCACCATACCCACCAGCTCAAGAGGTTATACAGTGTATACAGATGCCTCGGGACAGGGACTGGGCTGTGTGTTGATGCAGGATGGGAAGGTAGTAGCCTATGGATCTAGACAGCTTAAGGACCATGAGAGGAACTATCTGACTCATGATTTAGAGTTGGCAGTTGTGGTGTTTGCATTGAAAATATGGCGCCACTACTTATACGGTGAGAAATTTCAGCTATATACAGATCATAAGAGACTCAAATATCTGTTTTCACAAAAAGAGTTAAGTATGAGGCAGAGATGATGAATAAAGCTTCTAAAGGATTATGAGTGCGAGATATTGTACCCTCAAGGGAAGGCTAATCTTGTGGCGGATGCCTTGAGTAGAAAGAGTCTCGGAATGGTATCGCACATGATGGTCAGGGAATATGAGCTACTAGAGCAATTTGCTCACCTCAGGTTGGATATAAACCCTCTTGATATTGACCGAGATTGTGTGATAGCTAGCCTGCAAGTGGAACCGAATTTGATTGACCAAATATGCTAGGCTCAGCATGCTAATCTACTGTGTGAGGGTCGTGCGAGTCAGATTCAGAGGGGTAATGTGGTTGATTTCTTTGTGAGTAATGATAGCCTACTGAGATTTAGAAGCAGGATTTACGTTCCCAATAACCCAAAGTTAAAGAGATTGATTTTGACATAAGCTTATTCATCGAGATACATATGGCATCTGGGAGATAATAAGATGTACCAGAATATTAGGAAAGTGTATTGGTGATCAGGGTTGAAAAGAGATATCGCAGAGTTTGTGGCAAGATGTCTAATATGTTTGCAACTGAAGGTAGAGCATCAGAAGCTTGTAGAGTTATTGCAACCTCTACCAATACCAACTTAGAAATGGGAGCATGTCACCATTGATTTCATCATAGGATTGCCAAGGACCAAGAGGAAACATGATGCTTTCTAGGTAGTGGTTAACAGACTGACGAAATTCACCCACTTTCTAGCTATGAAAGCTACAGATACCTTGAGTAGCTTGGCAGAGTTGTATGTACGGGAGGTAGTGAGGCTACATGGTGTACCAGTGAGTATCGTATCAGATAGGGATTCTCGTTTCACTTCTCGTTTTTGGGAACAATTCCAAGAAGCTATGGGAACCTGATTGAGTTTCAGTACTACTTTTCATCCTCAGACTGATGGTCAATCAGAGAGAACCATCCAAACGTTAGAGGATATGTTGAAAGCAAGTGTTATGGATTTTAAAGACTCCTGGGATGCTCACCTACCATTGGCCAAATTTGCATACAACAATAGCTATTATTCAAGTATCGGGATGGCACTATATGAATCCTTGTATGGTAAAAGGTGTCGATCCCCAATTGGATGGGAAGAAGTGGATGAGAGGAAAATGTTTGCTCCTGATTTGGTACAGCAAGCCTCTGAGGTTGTTCAGTTGATATGTGAGAGATTAAGAACAACTCAAAGTAGGCAGAAAAACTATGCTGACATAAGACGCAGGCCACTAGAGTTCACTGTGAGTGACTCACTTTTTTTGAAAGTTTCTCCCTCGAAAGGGATTATGAGGTTCGGTAAGAAGGGTAAGTTGAGCCCTCGGTATATCGGACTATTTGAGATACTGGAGCGAGTGGGAGATAAGGCTTATAGAATTGCGTTACCACCGGAGTTGGCAAGCATTCATAATGTCTTCCACATCTCGATACTTCGAAAGTACCATCCAGATCCAAGTCATGTGATTCGGTATGAGCCATTAGAGCTCAAAAATGACTTGACATATGTAGAGAAACCAATCCAGATACTGGATAGGCAAGAGAAAGTGTTAGGGAATAAGATGATTCCGCTTGTTAAAGTTCTCTGGCAGCACCATAATTCGGAAGAAGCTACCTGGGAGTTAGAGAACCTGATATGGGAGAAGTACCCCCTACTTTTTAAGGAGTAACTTGGTTCTAATTTGGAGGACCAAATTCTTTTAAAGATGGGAGGAATGTAAGACCCGTATTTTTGTATGTAAACCTTATGAATTCATAAGCAATACACATATACATGTCATGTGAAGCATAAATAATGTAAAGTCCATAAATTCAATGTACACACTTGTAATATGAGTTTATGATGTACGTACAAGTTTCATTATGTATGAATATGAAGAAATGGACTTTTGTATGTGATGAAAGTGATTGGAACTTAAAATGAGTAGTGTAGCAAATTTAATGCAAGTATTCTGTTGAAAGTTGGGAAAAATGCAGCTAAGTGTGCTGCAGAACAAGAGGAGATCGATCTCAATGCAAAGGAGATCGATCTCAGGGGCCAAAACGAAGAGAATGAAGCGTTCTGGAATGAGAAGATCGATCCTCAATGCAAACAGATTGATTTTCTTAACTCTCGGCCAAGAGCAGACCGATCTCATCCTTGTGCCAGATCGATCAGTTTAGCTCTCTGCTTGGAGAAGATCAATCTCATCCCTTAGAGCAGATCGATCTCATAGCAACAAGAAGATCGATCTCATACCTCGACAGATCGATCTCATAGGCCTAAAAATGGCATTCTGAAAGGCTTAAAACAGAGGAAGATCTATCCTTGACGTAGGGAGATCGAACTCACCAAGCATTTTTTATAAAACAGAACCCACTGAACTGCAGATTTCGAAAGAAACATAAACCTTTCCATTTTGAATGCCAAGTAACCTAAATTCCCTCCCTAGACTATCAACACTTTCCTTAGAGATTTGAGAGAAAATTATTGCATCAAAGTTGTTCATAAAGTGGGGAAGAACAACATAGTTGGAAGCTAGAAGTTGAGTTGATCCGTTGAAGGAGAAAAGGAGTTTTCCCCCAAAGTTGTGCAAAGTGGAGAAAAGTTAAGATTGGTAAGATTTCAATACTCCAATCGCATATATGTTAATCTATATACTTGTATGAGTAGATTGGTATATAGATTTATGATTGAACATCTTAGAAAATGCTAAACTCTTCATGACCTATAAAATGGTTAAATGTGCCAAAATGAGGATTTGTTGAGTAGGCATGGATTGGAGGATGATTTGAGCATGCATAGATGTTAATAAGCATGTATAGATGCTTGTAAAATGGTTTGGTGAAATCCATAAGTTAGAATGGAAAATAGTGGAAATTTAGTATATGAGGTGTTTGATGAAATGCCTCAATGCAATGAAAATGATGAACTAATGGCATAGGGAGCTAAATGCCGGTTCAATATGGAATCAATAGACTCAAGGAGTCTAATGGATTCTCGAGAAACAAAAGAAACGATTGAAAAGTTTGATATTTATATAACGAGGCCAATGAGATATAAATGGCCAAAATGCATTGATCTAAATATCATGCAAGTGGAATGAAGTATATGGGAATATACTAATGAGAATTATGAACACTTGCAGCTCCTAGAGATAAAGTCGGAGTTGACAAGATCAGATCACAAGCTATTGGAATTAAGGAAGACGATTCAAGCGTGATTCGAGGTAAGAGACTTATGTAAGCTATAGAGATAGCTATACGTATGTTTTCTTGCCTGCTGGAATGTACATGTATGTGATAAATACATAGATATTGATATGGCTAGATAGAAAACTACGTATTGAAATAAGTTGATAGTATGAACTTGCATAACTTCTGTGACTGTTGTGGAAAGAGGTTTTTGCAAACGATTTGAGAAAGAATAATATTAGAATGGTTCCCGGTTTAATTAATTGCATGAAATGTTTATAAAGAGTGATTGAAGGGAGATTTGCCCTCTCACTCATAACTACAGATAGAGCCCTTCTATTTCTTTTTTGTGTGAAATTGTGATAGAGCATGAGAGGCTACGGTAGATTGACCAACCCCGCTCGAACATTATTTTCAAAGTGTTTTTTGAGAAAAGCTGAAGAGTGCTCGATGCCTCGGGTGATGATGTATGTTCCACTCGAGCTGCTCGCACTAGATTTTGGGAATCATGTTGGAGCTATAGAGTACTTCTTAGTGATCTTGCTCTGATTATGCTCGCATGTGACCCTCTCGATTTAAAGTGATGGGACAACCGTGCTCGATGCCTCAGATATGTTGTGTGCTCTACACTGAGTTGCTCGCACGTAGTCTCTTGAGCTTCTGTGTGATAAGCAAAATCGTGCTTGATGCCTCGATAATACTCTATGTTCCACTCGAGAGCTTGCACGAGAGTTTATGAAATTGTTGTGTGATGGATAAACCGTGCTAGAGCCGTCGTGTACTGTTATGTGTCTGGCACTGACCTGCTCGCACGTGATTTTGAGACAACGAAAATGGGTGATTTGGATCCACGGGAGCATAATGTACCGTGAGCATTTTCCATGGAGTACGATGTGCCGTGAGTTGAGTTGAGCTAACGGGATGGTTGATCCGCCTCCCTAAGCGTAGGATTCCCACACACTTGATCAGTGTAGCCTGGAATCCGACTATGGCCATAAGTCTTCTATATCTGTTTGATATGATATTATCACTACTGTGTGAGATGACAGATATCTTCCCTTATTATGTGTCTGGGGAATATGATAACCTATGATTATGTCTCATATGAACATTGATTTGTTGTTTACAAAGTGATTTCGAAATGAACCTGTGTGGTTTTAAGTAAAGCATTTTCTATATATGAACTGTGTGAATGGATTATGTTGTGTGAAGCTGTATGCTACTGTGTGAATATGTATATATCCATCAAGCGAATTAGTGGTTTCACATTGATGGAAGTTGTTTTAATGAACATGCATATTGTTTTATAAGGAAAATGAACATATATGTATTTTAGCTTGTAGATAGTGTAGTTATCTACCTGCTTGCACATTTTCCTTACTGAGCGTGTTATGCTCACCACCTTATTTCCTCTTCCACAGATACTATGCAGTAGTGAGTACTGCAGTCGTCCTTGCTAAGGTGTTCTCCATAGTATAGAGAGGTATACACATGTGTTGAAAAAAAATTTGTAGCCTGTAAATTAATACACAGTCTAGTGATATTTTGTACGAAAGGGATGTATAGATAATGGAAAACTGATGTAAATACTTCTGCATATTTATAAAAGTCCAGTTTCCATTCTATTTCAAATTTGTTTAATTACATTTATTAAACTATAAATGGATGAGGTATAGATTGGATGTTGACTCATAACCCAACTATTAGTGGTAAGTGGTAAGATAAAGGTCACAGACTGGTATAGAGGGTCGTGACACTTACCTCGCTCACTTTTCACTTCAAGCCCTTTATTTGGGTGCGTGGCTTACCTCGCACATTTTTCGCTTCAAGCCCTTATACTTTTTCTTTGTGGCTTACCTCGCGCACTTTTTGGTTCAAGCCCTTTATTTTGGTGCATGGCTTACCTCGCGCATTTTTCGCTTCAAGCCCTTGCACTTTTTTCTTTCTGACTTATCTTGCGCACTTTTCGCTTCAAGCCCTTGGTACGATCAGTTATCTATCAATTATTTGAAAACCTCAACAGGTAATAAAATATCAACATGGCCTAAATCACAGTTTAACAAATAAAAGTTCAACTCATAGTTTAATAACAAGAAATAACATTAAATGAATTAAAGTCCCACTGCGAGTATGGTTTTAAGTGGTTGGTATTCCACGTCTTTGTTATCTTCTTGCCTTGTAATCTTTTCAAGATAAAGGTACTAGGTTTGATCATCCTCCTAATTTTGTAGGGTTATTCCTACTTTGCCCTGAACTTCTCATCTTCCTTCAAGGCCTTGGTGTGCTACCAGTTATGTACTCTCCACCGAAAATGACATTAATAGCAACTCCTGTAGGTTCATTATCTATCTGTTGATTCCTACGTTCTCCGCTTCTAGCCTCATTTCCTCTTTCTTCATTTCTCCTCATATTTTCTTTGTCATTGTCGTGTCTATCACGTGATCTATTATCTCCTTGAGCACGAGCGGGGTATTGAATCCTTTCATTCCTCTACATATAGCGATCTAACTTCCCTTCTCTAACCAACTTCTCAAGCTGGTTCATTAGTTTCTGATATTTTTTAGTTGTACGACAAAAGGCAGAATGGAAACTATAGTAGGACCTAAGATCTTGTCCTAAATTCTCTTCACCTCTCATAGAGAATTGAAGTATCCCAGTTCTCTCTATTGCTGCTAAAATTGAAGCACATGGTTCGATAAACTGTGTGTAATTAACATACTTCAATTTTGGGGCTTTATCTGATCTTCCTGTGTTTTTATCATCAGGCTCTCTTTCTCGCTTCCTTCCTTGAGGTCGTATGTCGGTATCATTTTCGTCACTTCTTCTTGATCGACATACTTATTTGCTCTAGAGAACAAGTCTGAAATTGTCGTTTGTTAATCCAAAGATAGCGACTCTTGTAACTTTTTAGAGTTTGTCCCTTGTAGCATAACTGTCACAGCTATTCCAACTTGTAGATCTCGCACTTCAAGAGTAGCATTACAAAATTGATCTACATAACTTTTCAATGATTCATTATTTCCTTGTCTTAGGGTAAGCAGATAAGTGGTCTCTTTCCTTTTCTGGCTATTTTTCACAAAAGGCCTTTAGAAATTCACTCCTCAATTGATCAAAAGATAAAATGGACCCTTTTGATAAACTATTAAACCACTTCAGCGCGTGACCAATCAAAGTTAGGGAGAATGCCCTACACAGGATCTCATCCTCCCATTCATGCAATAGCATTAATGACCCATAGTTCTGAATGTGGTCATAAGGGCTAGTCTTTCCAGTATATGTCGTTATCTATGGTATCTTGAATTTTGGGGGCAACGGTTTCTCCATGATCGTTGTACTGAATGAGACTCTTCTCCTCTGGTTTTCTTCAGCCAAAACTAACATTTTTTCTTCCAAGATTTGTTCCACCATTTTCTTCATATCTGTAGCATCTTGTACAATGGGTGTAGGTCAATTTTGCACCCTTTCGGTGTTACTTAAATCAGTTAGATCACAGTCAACAACATCTTTTCCCTGACTTCATAGGTTATGAGTTCGCTTTTGATGAGTCCGAGGTGGCAAGTTTACCATTTCTGCTTCAAGGTCCCAAGTAGGATCCATTTTCGAGTTTCTCCTCCAAGTGTGGGACCCTGTCATTCCAACACCTCATATACCATTAGTTGGCAGGCCATTAGTGTTTTGCAGCCAAGGATTTCCTGTATTCAAATATCTAGAATCTACCATAATTGGACTCTCAAGATTTTCAACACTTTGGCGTCTCAGGCCTCTATCAATCTCTAGTGCAGAGCCTCTCGTACCTTGACATTGGGGTTCTCCAACACCCTGATGTCTCCAGTTTGCTGTAGTCCTACTCAGGAGGCCTTTGGCACCCTGACGCCTTAGGATTTTCGCAGCCTCGGGCAAGGGTTCTTTCGCACCCTTGCGCCTCAAGTCTCTTGTATTCTCGCGTAGGGGGTCTCCCGCACCCTGGCGGTCTCCCACACCCTGGCACCTCAAGTCTTCTGCACCTTTGCACAAAGGGTCTCTCGCACTCTCGCGCAAGGGGTCTCCTGCACCCTGGCTCCTTAAGTCTTCCGTACCTTTGCACAAGGGGTCTCTCGCACTCTTGCGCAAGGGGTCTCCAACACCCTGGCACCTCAAGTCTTCCGCAGCCTCGCGCAGGGGGTCTCCCGCACCCTGGCCCCTCAGGCCTCCTGTACCCTGCCACAGGAGGTCTCCCGTACCCAAGCGCCTCAAGTCTTTCGCAGCCTCGCATAGTGGGAATCCCGCACCCTAGCGCCTCAGGTCTCCCACACCCTGGCGCAGAAGGTCTCCCTGACACATCCCACTTTCGGGTGTCCTTTATCCATACTTACGCTACTACGGTTGGGCTGTGAGGCGATGCAATTACTAAAGTTCCAAAAATTTACAGTGAAAATATTTAAAATTTAATTCACACTCCTAGGTGTGTAAATATATAAAATTAACTGTATAATAATATCTTTACATAACATTCTCATACCACTGTTTACATTTTCGATTTATAACTGTACGATACAATATAATATATACAAAATACTCATGTGTATACAAATCTTATACCTTTGCAACTGGTGGGAGCTGTCCAACACAAAAAGGGATCCAGAGACCACTGCACCGCCTTACTTCTCAGTATCTGGAGGGGAAAAATAGTGGGGTGAGCAAACCATAGCTCAGTAAGGAAATGAATGCTAGCAGGTAGATATCGTACTACCTACATAACCCATGCATGTATAAACCAAAACCATGTTTTCATTATAAATGGAAATGTTATCTAAAAATGCAATTAAACGTATATTTCTTATTTGGCATTTTTATGTAACACAAATATTCAGTATTTCCACTTAAAACATGTTTCATAAAACAGTGCTCTCACGGCACAAGTGTTTAATTCAGAGATTTATCAAATAAACAAAATCTCTTTCTTTTCTGAGTTCTACTCAATCTTTCGAATCTCTAAGACAGGCATGAAATTTTTGACAATCAAATATCCACGACTATGGCCATAGTCAGTGATCTCAGGCCTCACTGATCAGTTGTGCACAGGGCAACACTTCGCCTGAAGGGGGATGGGTCAGTCCTACCCTCCGACTCATCTCAATCAACCTCATCTCCTCATATACTCACAGTATAAGGTACGTCATGTGTCATCTACGCGATACTCGTTCTCACGTGCACCCAGCACGGTACATAGTATACCAACAGACAACTACACAGTACTACGTACGACCATGGACCCAAGTTCATACTCCAACTTCGATTGACTTTTCATCCTGAACCATGTCTCATATACCAGGTGAGCAATCAGCGTGACACACAGTCATCGCAAGGCTCCAGTGCGGTACGATTTATTGTTAAGGCTCTATCCTTTCCGAGGCCGTCGGTTAGCATCCCCTTGGGTATCAAAACCCCAGGTTTACCTCAACTCAATAAAAACATGTGTGAGCTAACACTTGAGCACATTATCATTCTAAAACCACATGCGAGTCACGCTCCAGCACAGTTTATCAAATCATGCAAATGTATGCCAGTCAAACTCAAACATAGTCAAAATCATTAAAACAGGTGTGAGCTAAAGCTCCAACACCATTTCATATCTCAAATCCGATAGACGGCTACTTTCTCTTTTAAAACTCAAAACATGTTTATTTATACAGCATGCCTTTCCATGCTAAAACATGTAAAACTATCCAACCTATCACTATCATTTCTCAATCACAAAATCAATACAAAATTGAGAAAACATTGAAATCATGCATATCATGCTATTTCCTTACCCTATCCCATTTCTCAATACATATATATCATAGTACATTTAATGCTTCCATATCATTTCATAGAATTATAGTATCTCACTAATTCTAGCGATATATCTACGAAATTGCCATAAAATACGTATGAACATCTATATGGCTAACACACAGTCCCTTACCTCGAATCGCACTCGTATTTCCTTTGTCACATATTCTGAGTTTGCGATCCGGGTTAGCCGCGTTCCACGTTCTTCCAATCTACACACATAACCATTAAGTCATTTCTTTTCTTTCTCCCAAATATCCTCATTATCACTTATTCTCCCATTTATACCTTTCAAGCCTTTAAATCATATTTCACTTTTCCATTTATATCACTTTCTCATTAAACTATTTCTTAAGCTTTCCATAGATTTCCCTCTTCTTAAATTTCTCTTAACATTACTCACTTATCACTATAAATCATTCTTATAAACATTTTACTTACCATTCAACCCATGTAATGTCTAGAATCCTTATTTAAAGCTTGAGGGTTGAAGAGCTTACCCCTTTTTCTTAGCCAAACTTGTGGTAGTCACAACTCCTTCTCTTGGTCACACCCATGTGAGCTTTTTAGGTATGTTGTTCTCCTTGCTCCAAGGAATAACTTTCCCTTCTTGAGCTTCTTCCAAAACTGGCTGAAATATGGTGATTTCTAGAGTGAGAAAGCTTGGGTCGTCAGAGAAAATGGCAGGTGAGGTTTGGTGGGGGAAGAGTTCTGAGTTTTCATCTTAATCACGTGCTCTTTTTACAGATGCAGGCTTATGAGATCAATCTGGTCCTTGTAAAGATCGATTTCTGCACGTTTGGTAGTCCTTTTCACCTAACGTAACCACTCCCAAATCGATCTTCTCCCCTGATGAGATCGATCTGTCGAAGGGCAATTTTTCCTCTTAGAGATCGATCTGCCTCTTGTAGGAGATCGATCTGCTCTTTACAGAACCCTCAAGGAGATCGATCTGTCTATGCTTGAGATCGATTTGTCTCAAATAGAGAGTTAAGGAGATCGATCTGTTTGCCTTAAAATCGATCCTCTCATTACAGAATGCTTAGCAGATCGATCTGGCTCCATTGGAGATCGATCTGTCCTACTCCATAGCTCAAATAAGTTCATTTTGGCTCTTCCAGATCAATCTCTCATCCTATGAGATCGATCTGTCATGCATATTTCCATATTTCTCCTGTAGTTTTCTGTAAAAATTCTCTCACACACATCCTTAATTTGCTGTCATAGTCATTTCCTCATTCATCCATCTTGAGACTTGAAAATGGCATCCAATCACACTTTGTAGACATTAAAACTTGTGTGTAATCCTTGTATGACCAAATATATACAACATATAACTAAATGGGAACATAAAGATTTGCACCACTTGTGCAATTTCATTCCATTTTTACTCTACTACTCATATTCCATTCCACTCACATTCATCATATATCAAAGTCCATTTCTTCATATTCATGCTTAATGCAACTTGTACGTATGTCACAACTCTTATTACAAATGTGTACATTCAACTTATGGACTTTGCATCACATATGCTTTACATTACTAGTACATTACAATACTTCATGAATTCATTTACATATGTATAAGGCTAAACCTATTCGGGGTCTCACATTCTCCCCAACTTAGAAAATTTGGTCCTCCAAATTGAACTAAGTCTATTCCTCAAAAACTTGGGGATATTTCTCTTTCATTAGATCCTCCAACTCCCATGTAGCTTTTTTCGATGTATGATGTTGCCACAAAACCTTAACCAATGAAATCGTCTTGTTTCGCAACACCTTCTCTTTTCTGTCCCATATCCAGATTGGTTCCTCCACATACGACATGTCCTCCTTGAGCTCTAATGGCTCATAGCTAATTACATGTGTTGGATCCGGATAGTACTTTCGAAGCATAGAAACATGGAAGACATTGTGGGCTCCTGCTAGCTTAAGTGGTAAGGCTAGCCTATACGCCCCATCTCCCACTCTATCCAAAATCTCAAAGGGACTAATATAACGAGGACTTAGTTTTTCTTTCTTCCTGAACCCGTTATTCCCTTAGAAGGAGACACTTTCAAAAATACAGACTCACCCACATCAAATTCAAGTGGTCTCTGTCTCCTGTCAGCATAGCTCTTTTGTGGACTTTGAGTTATTCGTAGCCTTTCACATACTATCCAAACATCCTCGGAGGCTTGTCTAACCAAATTAGGAGCGAGCAATTGTCTGTCACCAACTTCTTCCCAACCAATGGGTGATCGGCATCTACGACCGTATAGTGGCTCATAAGGGGCCATACCAATACTTGAGTGATAACTGTTATTGTAGGCGAACTCAATTAATGGTAGGTGATCATCCCATGAGCCTCTAAAATCCAGCACACGTGCTCTCAATATATCCTCCAAGGTCTGTATAGTCCTCTCTGACTGACCATTTGTTTGAAGATGAAAAACGGTGCTAAAGCTCAACTGGGTCCCCATCGCTTCCTAAAAATGTCCCCAAAAGTGAGAAGTGAAGTGGGCATCCCTGTCAAAAACAACACTCACTGGGACTCCATGTAATCTCACTATCTTCCATGCATACAAGTTCGCCAATGCACTCAAGGTATCTGTAGATTTCAAAGCTAAGAAGTGTGTCGATTTCGTTAATCGATTTACTACAACCCATATGGCATCATGGTTCTTACGGGATTTAGGTAACCCCATCACAAAATCCATGGTGACGTGCTCCCACTTCCAAGTCTGTATCGATAGAGGTTGCAATAATCCTCTTGGTTTCTGATGTTCAACCTTTACTTACTGACAAATGAGACATCTAGCGACATACTCAGCTATGTCCCTCTTCATCCCAGACCACCAATACACCTTCCAAAGACTCTGATACATTTTACTACTTCCCGAGTGTACTGTATATCTCGATGAGTGAGCCTCTGATAAGATCATTTTCCTTAACTCTGAATCCTTAGGAACACACATTCTATTTTCGAACCTTAGTATTCCATCTGAACTCAATTCAAATTTTGTACCCTTACCCTTTTGGATTTGGCTAATCACATCAATACACTATTGATCAATTTGCTGAGCTTGCCGGATTCTCTCAATCAACTCCGGTTTTAATCTCAAGCTAGCAATAATCTCATAGCTGCCAATCTCAGGTAGAGTCATATCCAAACTAAGGTTCGTGAATTTCTCCAACAACTCATGTTCTCTAACCATCATATGTAATACCAACTCGAGACTCTTTCTACTCAATGCATCAGTAACCACATTCGCCTTCCTCAGGTGGTATAAAATCTCACAATCGTAATCTTTGAGGAGTTCTATCCACCTTCTTTGTCTCATGTTTAACTCCTTCTGTGAGAATAGATATTTCAGACTCTTGTGATCCGTAAATATCTGAAATCTCTCACCATACAAGTAGTGGCGCCATATCTTCAATGCAAATACTATGGCCTCCAACTCCAAATCATGAGTGGGGTAGTTCTTCTTATGATCTTTTAGCTATCTAGATCCATAAGCTACTACATTTCCATCTTGCATCAAAACACAACCCAATCCTTGATGTGAAGCATCTGTATAAACAGAATAGTTTCCTGAACTGTTAGGGATGATAAGAACTAGCACTGTGGTTAATCTGCGCTTAAGTTCTTGAAAACTCCTCTCACATGCTTCATCCCACATAAACTCCACATTCTTCCTCGTAAGACGTGTCAACGGAGCAGCTAATATAGAGAAACCCTCTACAAATCTCCTGTAGTAACCAGCTAAAACCAAAAAACTCCTAATGTCTGTGACTATCCTGGGCTATTTCAATTGAACAACAGCATCAATCTTGGATAGATCTACTGACACCCCATCCTTCGATACAACATGGCCCAAAAAGAAAATCTGCTTTAGCCAAAAGTCACATTTACTAAGTTTAGCATACAACCTTCTCTCTCGAAGGGTTTGCAAAACAATCCTTAAGTGCTGCTTATGATCTTCTCTGGACCTTGAATACACTAGTATATCATAATGAAAACGGTTACAAACTAGTCTAAGTATGGCTTGAATATCTCATTCATTAAGGCCATAAAAGCTGCGGGTGTATTCGTCAACCCGAAAGGCATCACTAGGAATTCGTAATGACCATAGCGGGTGCAAAAAGCTGTCTTGGGCACATCCTCCTTCCGAATCTTCAATTGATGATACCCAGACCTTAGATCTATCTTGGAAAAGATCTACGCTCCACAGAGCTGATCCAATAAATCGTCGATGCGCGGCAAGGGGTATTTATTCTTAATAGTAGCCTTATTCAACATCCGATAATCTATACACAACCTGAGGCTCCCATCTCTGTTCTTCACAAACAATACTGGAGCTCCCCATGGTGAGACGCTCGGTCTTATAAACCCCTTATCTAGCATATCTTGCAACTGCTTCCTTAATTCCTCTAACTCAACTGGAGCCATTCTATATGGTGACTTAGATATCGGCTCTGTTCCAGGTGTCAAGTCGATACCAAATTCTATTTCTCTATCCGGTGGCAATCCTGGTAAGTCGTCTGGAAAGACATCAGAGAATTCTCTAACCACTAGAATGTCCTCCATATCTGGATGTACTTTGTCCAAATCCACCACATAAGCAATAAAACCTTCAAAACAACATTCATGTTATTTGATACCAATGTACTTTACTTGTCATAAAATTCAAGGTTTGATTTCTTCTCTTAAAATCTTACAACACATTCTTCGGGTAGAGAAAATGTAATGGACTTAGTGTGGAAATTTAAGACAGCATGATTGGTAGCTAACCAATCCATTCCCAAGATTACATCAATGTCATACATATTTAACAAGATCAAGTTGGCTGTCGCACACTTATCTCCTACCCTTACCTTACAATCCTTATACACTTGTTCAACTAATTGACCAACTCTCATTGGTGTACTTATTAGCAAAGTTCCATTTAGGTGTGTGGGTTCTACAAGTCTTATCAACTTTGATGCACATGCAGGTGATATGAAAGAATACGTAGCACCAGAGTCAAACAAAGTTATAGCTTCCAAATTGAAGATCAAAATTGTACCTTTTATCACCTCAGAGGAGGTATCAGCTGATACCTGGTCTATCGCATACACCCTGCCTTGACCCACAACTTGCTTTCCTTTTTCTTCAGTTGTGGCTCTCTTCTTTGCAGTAGGTGTAACTGTAGGAACTCTCTCTGGCTCCTTACCCCTCTGTGGAACTACCTTAACTGTCTCTGGACATTCCTTTGCATAATGTCTGAACTTACCACATCTGAAGTATTTGTACTCTGAAGATGACAAGGCCTGCCACTATGATATCGGTCACATATTCTGCACCGATCAGTAGTTGGTCGGGGTCCACCAATCACTATACCTATAACTGGTGTCTAAGTCGAAGGCATAAAAGATCTAACAGTCTTTTTCTGTGACTCATCTGCCTCTCTCCTACACTTATTCATAAATCTCCGACCGAATTTAGCACTCTTGTCGCCTCTCAGCTTGAACTCAGAAATCTGCAGGTCATAATCTTGCTTACACAATTGGGCCCATCACACAGCCTCTCTATATATAGCAACATCAAATGGGGCCAACTTAGTTCAAATCAAAGGCCTCAGTCCATCCATAAATCTACGGACTCTGATAGCTTCACTCCTTATAGAGTCCAGATTATATCAGCCCAATGAAGTGAATTGTGACTCATACTCATCTACAGTTTGATTTCCTTGAGTCAGATTCAGAAATTCCATCTGCAACCCAAGTCGAGCGGTATCTGGGATGTATTACTCTTTGAAAGAACCCAAAAACATATCTCACGTGATAGCCATACCCTAAGCTCTCAACATAGGCCTGGTAGACTTCCACCAGTGCTTTGCTTCGCCTCTTAGTACAAAGGCCACAAGCGCTAATCTCTTCGTAGCCGAACATCTACAGAAGTCAAACAACTTCTCCATCTGACTGATCCAGTCCTCAGCCATTATCGGATCCTTTACCCCGCTAAAAGAAGGAGGCTTGAAATCCATGAAATGCCTCAACCTCTCCATATCACAATCATACCCATACCCAAAATAATCCTCATCATATTACTGTGGGGCTACTTGTCACGACCCGAACTACCCAAAAATCAGAGTTAATTTTTCGCGTTTTGTTATTTCTATTTCATACTTACCTTTCCTCTGATCGTGACCACACTCCACTAACAAATTGGGCTGTGCGTCAATGCCAGTCCCACCATACATTTACCATGTAACTTATTTCTTCTCCAGTCATTTATAATTGTTTACAATATTTATACATCCCCTAGAGACACTTACAAACATGTTACTGTGCTATGCTTATTTAGATACAATTTGTACAAGTGTATATACCTTGAATGATGGGCAGTAGCGGACATCCGGAATGCAGTACTGAGTCGCCTCAACTTCAACTGGAGATTATCTGTGGGAGAAAATGAAAGGGGTGAGCACATCAAGCTCAGTAAGGCAATCCTACGAACAAGTAGGTAACCATACTACCTACATGAACGTGGTGCCATGTATAAACCACCCTTTCTCCACACATTTTAAAACAAATGATATGAAAGTTATGATGTTATGTAAATCGAGTTTGCACAGAAAATTCAACATGCAATTATTTCAAATCATTTCTTTCTCAATTAAAATTTTCACAATAAAGTCAGGACTCGACCCCTCCTTCGGGTGATCCTGACTCACACAAAACCATGAAAATCGGTATACATCACACATGAGTTTAAAAAGCATGGAAATAACCATCATGCACATTTAATTAAAAACCCAGTTTAAATCATCGAAATCATCGACATGCGAGACAAGGCAATATCTGTATAACGATAATAACCAGGATTGGCCATATGTGTCCTCGTGAGTCCCTCTAGCTTCACGGATCCCAGTGTGCGAGGTCTCACCCTGATCGAGAATCGTCCGAGAGGTGGGTCAATCCAACCCGTCAGTCTTATCTGATCTCACGCATCCGAAGATGCCGTATCCGAAGATACCCCGTATCACAGGATATCGTATCTGAAGATACCCCGTATCACAAAGATACCGTATCCGAAGATACTCGTATCACAAAGATATCGTATCCGAAGATACCCGTATCACAAAGATACCGTATCCGAAGATACCCCACGGTATATCGTACTCCATGCTACTTGCACGGTACATCGTACTCCATGGACCCATATCACTCTAGGTACTCCAGCCCAAATGGCCTGCTTCCCACAGAGAGGTTTTGTTTCTCAATACTCATGCCATGTCTCAAACGCACGTGCGAGCCTATTAAATCGGTGACACGCAGTCTACCCAATGCTCCAAGCACGGCTCATCGCATGTTCTCATAAAATCAGTGCGAGCGATGCTCAGCACTCTCATCAAATCAAGTAAAACTGGCAGAACCCGCTTTACATCCCCACAAGGCCGCCAACCTCATCCCTCACTCTCACCCCACTTACGAGGTCTTTTGAGCCTGTTGGGCCTTTTGGCTGACTCCAAGGGCAGACAGCGCTACTCCACAAATCCAGTAAAACTAGTGCGAGCTAGGCTCTAGCACTCTATATATAAATCACATGAAAATCTTATAAAATCTGGTGCGAGTTAGACTCTAGCACCGTGTCACGAAAAAGCATGTGAAATCTGGTGCGAGTTATACTCTAGCACCTATGCATGTAAAACTCTAGTGCGAGCTCTCGCTCCAGCACTAATGCATGCATCACACAAATCAAACATCGTGCGAGCTGAGCTCTAGCACGTCACATGTAAATAAAAACACGTAGGCGGCTCGGTTATCTCCAAATAGTTTTCACAGAAATTACATCGTTTAAGGTATGCAATGCTATGCATTTTTCTTTAAAAGTGAGCCAGGCTACTCATGCATGTGTTAAAATACCTCCAGAATGAGCAGGAACCTCTTGTCCTTGCTCCTCCCAATTTTTCCTAAAGTTGGAAACATTTACCCTTAACAAGGGTATTTCGGTAATTTTGCCCATTCGGGGCACTAAAATTATTATTCGACCTCTAGACCCTTTAGATAAATTTTAAAGACTGCATATGAACTTGAAATTTCGTAAAGTTTACCTCTAGCAGTCCGTAGAATTCCCTTACCTTATTTTCCTGTCGAGTCTGACCTTTTCTTTTCCACTGTTGTTTCGTCGCGCAGTCCGTTATGCTCCCAATCAAATGCCCGGAACTGTGTATAATTATTTCTCAGGTCAGATAACATACAATTTAATTGTATTTAATCTTTTCTGGGCTTAATTTAAATCATTGGGCCCGTTTACCCCTATTGGGCCTGATTGCACTTTAATGGGCCTTAATCGGCCTTAAGCCTGTTTTCCACTTAATTTTCACTTTATCGAGGCCTATTGGGCTCATTTGGGCCCACTAATAATTTATTGGGCCTCATTCTAACTCTCGGATAGCTAAATTTATTATTTACGATAATTTATCTAAATTTCCATAATTTAATTCAATTTATGCGAAATTTAAATCCAAAACACGCATAACGATGTAAATTGTCGTAAATAAGGGTCACTTACTTGAGATTCCATGCTAATACATAAATCGAGGCTATCTCGAGCTCTCAGTGGATGCCAATCGTCGAGCTACATAATTTCATAATTTTTTGGGTAAATTTTCAGTCAAAAATTAATTAAATAAAATATTTCAAAATTTAAATCGGTCAATTTGACCGCTTATCGACTTACCCGAAGCTCGATTGCATCGCTGGAACTTTCCCCAATTATTTTCTCTTTTTTTTCCTTTTTCTTCCTTTTTTCCTCTCTTTTTGGTTGAACCGGTTCAGTCCGGTTCGGACCGGTTCACTCCGGTTCGGCCGGTTCACCATCGGTTCACCGCCTTGCCGGCCGGTTCTCCGCCGGCTTCCACCGCCAGTGGCTCCGCAAGGTTGTCCGCATCACGAATCTGGGCTTGGTTCGCCTCTAGCTCGTCGAAAAACGGCCGTCCCGCCTGTTCTCCTCCGGCCGTCGGGACCCATTTCTCCTCTTGGCCGTCGCACGTGATTCCGATCATTTCGTCGGCTGATACCGGTGCAGAAAGAATCATCGTTGCCTGGGCTTTCAGAATCTGGCCTCGGATCCGCCCGAATCGCCGCAGGTGACCCTTTCTTTCCCGCCGCCTTCTCCTCCGTTTTTCGTCGGATTCCGGCGTCCTTGGCGCACGTCACCGGTGGCAGCAAGATCGCCTGGCGTCGGGCTTCCTTCGCTGGCCCTCGCCTGGGTCCCTGGCCTCCGGACGGCTCGCCGGTTTCCCTCGGGTTCGGCTGTCAGTTTTCGGGTTCCATTTTTCGTTTCTTCGCGTTTTTCGTTTCTGACTTTCTTTTTTTTTTCAATTCTTTAATTTATTATTATTATTATTATTATTATTATTATTATTATTTTAATCATTCAAATACCTTAAAAATACCCAAATATCCCCTAAAATATCCTTAAAATTATTATTTTATTCCAAATTAATTAATTTAATTTAATTTAATTTAATTTAATTTAATTTATTTATTATATTTTAATTTTTTTCGGGTATAATTTCTCTGTATTTTCGGGATATTGTCCCGAATGACTTTTCAGTATATTTTTCGATTATTTTCGGGATTATTTTTTCGAACTAAAAATCCCAATTAATCCCGATTAATTCCCATAAATTGATATCTTGATCAATTTAACCCGAAATAAATTTATTTCACCTTTATTGACCAAGATTTCTCAATCCATTATTTTAAATTAATTTTTCTCATCGAAATTATACCGGCTTTCGGTCTTTTGACCATTTTACCCTTACACATATTCGAGAATTAATTCAGTCAAACTTTCCTTCACGAACACTAATTCATTTTATGATTTTAATTAAATCGGGTCTTACAACTCTCCCCCACTTAAGGAATTTGGTCCTCCAAATTAGAACCAATTCATATGAGTCCATAAACTACTCCGGGTATATCGATCGTATCATACTCCTTTAATTCTCATGTGATCTTTTCCCGGAGTGTATTACTACCAAAGGACTTTAATTAGGGAGATCATCTTAAACCTCAATACTTTCTCTTTCCTGTTTAATGCCCGAATCAACTTATCAATATACTTATATTTGCATTAAGCTGAACTGTTGGATCTCATATCCTATCACCTATACTGGATTTGGATAGTATTTCCAAAGCATCAAAAGCTGAGACACATTGTGGGTGCCTGTTTATTCAAGTGATAACGCCAACCTACAGGTCTTATCTCCCACTTGTCCAATCTCTCAAAATATTCAATCCAGCGAAACTCAATTTACCTTCTTCCAAAAGCTCGCTATGTCCTTATTCTCTTAGGACAAGAAACATTTCAACCCTACTAATTCACCAAGGGTGAATTCCAATACTTGTCTATCTGCTCTGAGGTGTTCTTAATCTCTCATCCTTAACTAAACATCCTCAGAGACTTATTATCCAACGTCGAAAATAATTCTATCTGTCACCCACTTTTTCTTATCCAATTTGGGGAACAACCCCTACAGCCATAAACTACCTCATATCTTGTTATCCTGATACTCAACTGCCAATTGTCACTATAGCGAATTCAATTTGTAATAACTGATCATCCCAGGAGCATAAAAATCAAGGGCACACGCTTTCATCGGATCCTCCAGAACCTGTACAGTCCTCTCTGACTGACCATCTGTCTGAGGATGGAAAGCTGTGCTAATACTCAGTTGGGTTCCCATAGCTTCCTAAAAATATCCCCTGAAGTAGAAAGTGAAGCGGGAATCCCTATATAATACAATGCTCACTGGAACGCTACATAATGTTCCACAATCTTCCTTATACATAAATCCTCATATACACTCTGAGTATTTAGGGATTTCATAACCAGAAGGTGGGTAGACTTAGGCAATCTGTCGGCTATTATCCAAATAGCCTCGTAATTCACCTGAGTTCTCTGTAACCCATCACGACATTCATGGGGACTTGTTCCCATTTTCGTGCCGTGTCGATATAGGTAAGTGCTGCAATATCTCTGCAGACTTTTAATACTCTACCTTATTCTGCCGACATACTAGGCACTTTCCCATAATCTCTACCATGTCTCTTTTCATATCTGACCACCAATACCCTTTTCGAGATTTCGATATATTCTTTACTTTCGTATGCACTGTATATCCCGAAGAGTGAGCTTCTGACAATATTACTATCTCATCAACTGTGGTCCTGGGGAGCACTTATACTGTCTCTAAACCTCTTTGTAAATCATTATCATACTCTGTGAACTCTGTCACTGTACCCTTCTGAATCTGACCCCAAGCTATCGACATCATGCTGATCATCACGCTAAGCCTGTCAAATTCGGGCACTCTCATCCGGTTCTAGTCTCAGGCTAGATATCTCACAATCACTGTCATCATCAAAAGGGATCACATCAATATTGAGGTTTACAACTGCTTAAGCAACTCACGCTCCCTGACCATCATATGTGGTACCATCCCGAGGCTCTTTATACTCAAGGCATCAGCCATCACATTAGCCTTTCCTAGGTGGTACAATTTTCATAATCAAAATCTCTCAGAAGCTCTAACCCACTATGTATTCACATATTCGCCTCTTTCTATGAAAACAGATACTTGGGACTTTATGATCAGTGCATATCCACAATTTCTCATCGTGTACATAATAGTACCATACCCTCGGTACAAATACTGTTGCCAACTTTAAATCATGGGTCAGATAGTTTATTTCATGATTAAGGAGTCGTCTGACTCCATATTTGACTATCTTCCTATTATACATCAATACACAGCTCCTTCATTATTTGAGGTATCCATACTCATTGAAAACCTCTTGAGCTGTTGGGTATGGTAAAATTAATCACAGTGGTCAGTTCATACTTCACTACACCGAAATTCACGTCACATCTATCATCTCACTCAAAGACCACGTTTTCTTACTTAAACGTGTAAACCAAGTAGACCATATTGAGAATCGCAACAACCTATTTGTAAAAGCCATTTTCGATTATTGCTTACAATTTGCCCTAGACTTTAACTACACCCAACATATCATCGATAATTATGATTACAAATCGGTCTAATCCTTGACTTATTTACGCATAAGCGTATAAGATCCTTCAAAATCGCTTACGTTTTCAGGTACTAACCTGCGTCATTTCCTTTTCTTATCTTAACGGCTCTTATTAAATTTTACTATGTTAACCTTTATGATTCGTCGAATTTTAATATTCTTATCGTCTTAGTAAAGGTATCCTAATGCTAAAAGTATTTATTACGACGATCGATTTCACGTTATAGGTTATATATATATATATACTTTTAGCGCTGTCAAGTCTTCAGGCGGGGAGGTATTTTGAAATACCTTTATTAACCTTCAGACTTAACCACATTTACTTTATATACCAGTCCATGTGGTCTCAATTTATATTCGCTACTAATTGCTTTAATCCTAATGACTTCATATCGTAAGGATGTTCTTACCTAGCATACGCCTCTTACTCCGATACATCTTGTATTTAGGATCAACATATCTTATCTTAAAGATTATCTCCTTAGTGTATTTATTATAACGAAACTCTTGTCATTATTCATTTCGTGAGTACAATCCTTTACTCCTTTAATTTCAACTGTTACACCCCTTTTTGTCACTTAAAATCTCTATATCCATATTCCGTTAATTAATCCTCCTCTATTGGGGTACTCATTTATCAGTATATTCCCAATGATGTAGGCATTCATGCCTTTTACTCACTTATATGCGAATGAAGGCTGTACGAATAAATGTGTGGCACCAGGATCAATGAACATATGTACTTCATTATTCATAACAAGTGTGGTATCTTACACCACATCCATGAAACATCAATAGTGTCCTGGTCCAAGACATCCTCTCGCCTTCGTCCAACAACTTACTTTCCTTTTTCTTTTCGGCTATTGCCTCCCTTCTCGTTGCAGCTATACCAATGAAGTTTTTCTCTGTCTCTTTACTTTTCTGTGGGGCGATCTCGCCCAACTCTGTGTAATCAAAATCAATGGTCCGTCTTACCACACTTAACGGCTATTTTCATCAATACAGTGTAGGTATAGACCCTCCTTCCGTGGTATCCACCACACATCTCACACTGCTTACACTGCTACACTGCTTTGTAGCAGGTCGGGGTCCTCCAATCACAATGCCCCTCAACAGTGCCAATATTGGATGCACTGGGGCCTTACCAATTATCTTACTCCATGACTCGTCAAATTAAATCTTTTACCAATTACCATTTTCCCATTTTAACATCTTTGTCATTTCTCGATTCTCTTTTCTGTCTCTATTTCAACCCTCACTACCTTTCCCAATCTCAGAGGCGTGCAATTCATGTTCTTATTTACCCAACTGTAAATCTGCGCACTGCCTCGGTATAGGTAATATCTTACGGGCCAATCAGTCTCTAATTCAAAAGTTGAGCCATTTCATGAACTTTTAGACGTCTCGACTGTCACTTGTTCATAGTGTCGAGGTAATATCTGTCCAAGAATATAACTGAGTTTCATACTCATAAATCATACTCATCAATAAATCAAATCCTCTGGGTCAGAGTAAGGACTTTTAATCCGAAATTTCCTTTAATTCATGTCTGGGATATCCTGTCACCGAAATATATCCAAGATATTTTCCATATCAGCTCTTAAGATGGGTCGAGTGGAATTCCACCAATGCATCCGCTGCGCCCTCTTATCTTATTCATAATCTGAGCAATTAGCTCCTCAAAATAATCTCCACACTCCGCTCCAATCTCGCGAAGCGTGTCTCAATACTATCCGATCACTCTGTCGGACTCTGAGAGGCATGCTCAACATTAACCTCTATTTCAATATCATCCCGATTCTCACAGGTCAACTCAGCACGACTTAGCAGACTCAAGTCTACCTCTACGACCTCTGCCTCGTCCACTATCTCATCTAACGCGACTCATATTAGGCATTCCTGCATTCTCAACCATTTCTTAGTCAAAACCCATCTCGATATACACTATTGTATCTAACCAAGCACAGTAACACGGGGATGTAATTTCCTAATTACTGACACTGACACACATCAGACCAATTGCTGCTCTGATACCACCATTATATGTCACGACCCGAACTACCCAAAAATCAGAGTTAATTTTTCGCGTTTTGTTATTTCTATTTCATACTTACCTTTCCTCTGATCGTGACCACACTCCACTAACAAATTGGGCTGTGCGTCAATGCCAGTCCCACCATACATTTACCATGTAACTTATTTCTTCTCCAGTCATTTATAATTGTTTACAATATTTATACATCCCCTAGAGACACTTACAAACATGTTACTGTGCTATGCTTATTTAGATACAATTTGTACAAGTATATATACCTTGAATGATGGACAGCAGCGGACATCCGGAATGCAGTACTGAGTCGCTTCAACTTCAACTGGAGATTATCTGTGGGAGAAAATGAAAGGGGTGAGCACATCAAGCTCAGTAAGGCAATCCTACGAACAAGTAGGTAACCATACTACCTACATGAACGTGGTGCCATGTATAAACCACCCTTTCTCTACACATTTTAAAACAAATGATATGAAAGTTATGATGTTATGTAAATCGAGTTTGCACAGAAAATTCAACATGCAATTATTTCAAATCATTTCTTTCTCAATTAAAATTTTTACAATAAAGTCAGGACTCGACCCCTCCTTCGGGTGATCCTGACTCACACAAAACCATGAAAATCGGTATACATCACACATGGGTTTAAAAAGCATGAAAATAACCATCATGCACATTTAATTAAAAACCCAGTTTAAATCATCGAAATCGTCGACATGCGAGATGAGGCAATATCTGTATAACGGCAATAACCAAGACTGGCCATATGTATCCTCGTGAGTCCCTTTAGCTTCACGGATCCCAGTGTGCGAGGTCTCACCCTGATCGGGAATCGCCCTAGAGGTGGGTCAATCCAACCCGTCAGTCTTATCCGATCTCACGCATCCGAAGATGCCATATCCGAAGATACCCCGTATCACAAGATACCGTATCCGAAGATACCCCGTATCACAAAGATACCGTATCCGAAGATACCCGTATCACAAAGATACCGTATCCGAAGATACCCCATGGTACATCGTACTCCATGCTACTTGCACGGTACATCGTACTCCATGGACCCATATCACTCTAGGTACTCCAGCCCAAATGGCCTGCTTCCCATAGAGAGGTTTTGTTTCTCAATACTCATGCCATGTCTCAAAACGCACGTGCGAGCCTATTAAATCGGTGACACGCAGTCTACCCGATGCTCCAAGCACGGCTCATCGCATGTTCTCATAAAATCAGTGCGAGCGATGCTCAGAACTCTCATCAAATCAAGTAAAACTGGCAGAGCCCGCTTTACATCCCCATAAGGCCGCCAACCTCATCCCTCACTCTCACCCCACTTACGAGGTCTTTTAAGCCTGTTGGGCCTTTTGGCTGACTCCAAGGGCAGACAGCGCTAGTCCACAAATCCAGTAAAACTAGTGCGAGCTAGGCTCTAGTACTCTATATATAAATCACATGAAAATCTTATAAAATCTGGTGCGAGTTAGACTCTAGCACCGTGTCACGAAAAAGCATGTGAAATCTGGTGCGAGTTATACTCTAGCACCTATGCATGTAAAACTCTAGTGCGAGCTCTCGCTCCAGCACTAATGCATGCATCACACAAATCAAACATCGTGCGAGCTGAGCTCTAGCACGTCACATGTAAATAAAAACACGTAGGCGGCTCGGTTATCTCCAAATAGTTTTCACAGAAATTACATCGTTTAAGGTATGCAATGCTATGCATTTTTCTTTAAAAGTGAGCCAGCCTACTCATGCATGTGTTAAAATACCTCCAGAACGAGCAGGAACCTCTTGTCCTTGCTCCTCCCAATTTTTCCTAAAGTTGGAAACATTTACCCTTAACAAGGGTATTTTGGTAATTTTGCCCATTCGGGGCACTAAAATTATTATTCGACCTCTAGACCCTTCAGATAAATTTTAAAGACTGCATATGAACTTGAAATTTCGTAAAGTTTACCTCTAGCAGTCCGTAGAATTCCCTTACCTTATTTTCCTGTCGAGTCTGACCTTTTCTTTTCCACTGTTGTCTCGTCGCGCAGTCCGTTATGCTCCCAATCAAATGTCCGAAACTGTGTATAATTATTTCTCAGGTCAGATAACATACAATTTAATTGTATTTAATCTTTTCTGGGCTTAATTTAAATCATTGGGCCCGTTTACCTCTATTGGGCCCGATTGCACCTTAATGGGCCTTAATCGGCCTTAAGCCCGTTTTCCACTTAATTTTCACTTTATCGAGGCCTATTGGGCTCATTTGGGTCCACTAATAATTTATTGGGCCTCATTCTAACTCTCGGATAGCTAAATTTATTATTTACGACAATTTATCTAAATTTTCATAATTTAATTCAATTTATGCGGAATTTAAATCTGAAACACGCATAACGATGTAAATTGTCGTAAATAAAGGTCACTTACCCGAGATTCCATGCTAATACGTAAATCGAGGCTATCTCGAGCTCTCGGTGGATGCCAATCGTCGAGCTACATAATTTCATAATTTTTTGGGTAAATTTTCAGTCGAAAATTAATTAAATAAAATATTCCAAAATTTAAATCGATCAATTTGACCGCTTATCGACTTACCCGAAGCTCGATTGCATCGCTGGAACTTTCCCCAATTTTTTTCTCTTTTTTTTCCCTTTTTCTTCCTTTTTTCCTCTCTTTTTGGCCGAACCGGTTCAGTCCGGTTCGGACCGGTTCAGACCTTCGGTTCACTCCGGTTCGACCGGTTCACCATCGGTTCACCTCCTTGCCGGCCGATTCTCCATCGGCTTCCATCGCCAGTGGCTCCGCAAGGTTGTCCGCATCACGAATCTGGGCTTGGTTCGCCTCTAGCTCGCCGAAAAATGGCCGGTCCGGCCTGTTCTCCTCCGACCGTCGGGACCCATTTCTCCTCTTGGCCGTCGCCGATGATTTCGGCCGTTTCGTCGGCTGATACCGGTGCAGAAAGAATCGTCGTCGCCTGGGCTTTCAGAATCTGGCCTCGGATCCGCCCGAATCGCCGCCGTTCGCCGCCGGTGACCCTTTCTTTCCCGCGGCCTTCTCCTCTGTTTTTTGCCGAATTTCGGCGTCCTTGGCCCGCGTCACCGGTGGCAGCAAGATCGCCTGGCATCGGGCTTCCTTTGTCGGCCCCGCCTGGGTCCCTGGCCGCCGGACGGCTCGCCGGTCTCCCTCGAGTTCGGCTGTCGATTTTCGGGTTCCGTTTTTCGTTTCTTCGCGTTTTTCGTTTCTGACTTTCTTTTTTTTTTTTCAATTCTTTAATTTATTATTATTATTATTATTATTTTAATCATTCAAATACCTTAAAAATACCCAAATATCCCTTAAAATATCCTTAAAATTATTATTTTATTCCAAATTAATTAATTTAATTTAATTTAATTTATTTATTATATTTTAATCCTTTTTCAGGTATAATTTCTCTGTATTTTCGAGATATTGTCCGGAATGACTTTTCAGTATATTTTTCGATTATTTTCGGGATTATTTTTTCGAACTAAAAATCCCAATTAATCCCGATTAATTCCCATAAATTGATATCTTGATCAATTTAACCCGAAATAAATTTACTTCACCTTTATTGACCAAGATTTCTCAATCCATTATTTTAAATTAATTTTTCTCATCAAAATTATACCGGCTTTTGATCTTTTGACCATTTTGCCCTTACACATGTTCGAGAATTAATTCAGTCAAACTTTCCTTCACGAACACTAATTCATTTTATGATTTTAATTAAATTCGGGTCTTACACTACTGGAGGAGGTACTGGTCGAATATATGGATCTCGTGGCCTAACCGGTTCAGGTTATGCAGGTGTAACGTCCTCAGGTTCAGGTGCAGCTACTGGGGGATTCGGTGCAGCCTGTCCTGCTGTACCAGGTGTACCATCAAACCTAGCCATGATCTGTCCCATCATGATCATATAGTGCATATGTCTTCCTCTAATTGGGCTATCCGAGGATCGGAAGCCTCTATCTGTTCTTGGGGCTCATGACTAGAGGACGATCTACTGTACCTCTCAGTCCTGTCATTCCGCCCTTAAGCTCTTAAGCTCTCTCCCGTCTTGCGGTGTCTCTCAGGCATAACTCACTAGCTTGATAACTTCCTGCATTTATAACAAACTTTTAATTTACTACCAACTCCGTATACATATTTGTATCTAAATATCGCACAGTAACTTGAGGATGTATGTTTCCTAGTCCTAAACATCGACTCACATCAGACCAACCATGCTCTGATACCAAATCTGTCACACCCCACTTCCGGGTGTCCTTTATCCATACTTACACTACTACGGTTAGGCTGTAAGATGATGCAATTACTAGAATTTCAAAAATTTACAGCAAAAATATTTAAAATTCAATTCACACTTGTAACGACCCTTGACCCTTGAAAATCGGGGAAATTTTTTTTTTTTGAATTTAATTTACCCACTTACTCCTTAATTCACTTAGGTTGTATTCCTGTGCAGTGTCAAAATATTTTCCTAATTCTTTTCTCGTAATTTATAATTGATTTCCATATTTTAACTTATATGGCCGATAGAAATTTCGGCAGCATAACGACTTACATATAAGCCTACCCACCTGCAAATCAGTTGTATTCAACAATCCTAGATATCCACAACTACCAAGCATACTTTCCAATTCATCCTTACCACTTCAGACATCTATTTCAATTTAAAACCAGTCATCTCAAATATTATCCCAAAACAATAATGTTTACATCTTTCGTACAAAATTACATCCCAACTGATAACTTCGACACATGTCTGTGCATACGTTTATGTCTGGTACAGGAATGTAAATGTATACCTCTTGCGTGTACAAAATGTAGCCTAGGGTAGCTCTTCCCACCAGCCTACGTCGTGTACGCGGCAGGTAGCGCCTATAGATTCACTGCAAAAGATCTGAAGGTAGAGGGGTGAGCTTTTGGGGAAAAGCCCAGTAAGATAGTACCTTTAAATTAATCCTGATATATATATATGAAAAGCATGTAGAAATCATTTGTAAGATCATACTTTAAGTAAAAGGAAAAACTTAAATCATCACTTCATGCAATTCATCGCAAAAGTCATAAAGCATGCAAGTTCAAAGCAAGAATCATGCTCAACAATGCTATAAATTCTTTCGTAAGCTTTTCACATACATTGCATAATCATCTCATTTTACTTTCGTAAACATGTCATAAACATTTTGTGAAACTTTCATGAAATATTTCATAATCACTTTGTAAACATTACATACACGTATTGGTTCATAACCAATCATTGAAATTCATAAGGCACATATTCGTTGCCACATTTATCATTCATAACTAATTCATGGAGACCAGACTATAACTAAGTCATGCGATACGTGTCATTCTCCGTAGAGAGCTAAACATGTTACCTATGGCCATGGTAAGTGGCTGTAGACTGGATCAGGGTCGTACAGCTCTTTCGTAAAACATGGGTAGTATCCATCTTACATACTTTCACTAGCACATAGCTAGGACACGGGCACCAATGGCACTCTCCGTGTGGGCAACATAATTGCGTGCTGCACGGGCACGAGATACTACCGAAACATCATCATAAGCCACCAGTAGCACGACACCTTCCACACAGGTCGAGTCAAGTGCTAAAGGGGCCTACGTACCGGCACCTCAAGTGGTGGAGCCGGAACACCACGAGAAGTAGCCAAGCATGAAGCCTAAGTCTCAAAACATATTTTCTTTTTCCCCCTTTTCTTTGAGATTGTCAAAAGTTAACTTTAGCGATATGGATATAAAAATCATGAGTAAATATAAAACATCCATATGCTTCATACCTTAGGAAAAATTTATTTCATATCATGTCAAGTGTTCGGGGGACATTTAACATATTTAAAACGTGTTACATAATCATTGTACAGGTATAAAAGCATCTATAAATCATTTTGAAATCACATGCTCTTTTCATAAAGTCATTCATCGGTGAAAACAAATGCATTATCAGGACATAGTTAAATAATACCCCTTACCTCGATGTATCGGATATCTCACGTTCGCGAAACGACGCCTTCCAACACCTCCGTCAATTTCGTCTACGTTTTACCTACATCGAAGGTCATTTACTTAGCTTCCTATACATGCGAGTCACTCGAAATACGTTAAAATCGTAACCTATTCGTTCTTCCTCGTGTGTACGTTTAACCGTGCGTACCTAGGCTATTCACGTACGTATATATATTTTCCTTACCCTATATTATTTTTGTACGTACACACCTCGGTATACCTATTATTATATACAACTACATGTATATACTAGAGAGTATGTATGTATATATATTCCTATATATGTATCATTATTTGTTCTCATTTCTTTCCTCATCACATGTATCCATCCCATGTATGTACATATATTAAAACACATTCTTGCCTTATACCTTCATTTGTATATACCTCCTAGTATATACACATCTCTCATACATTCCTTTATATGTACACCTAAGTAAATACTCAATATATGTATATGTATACTCATACATACCCACATGGATACATGCGTATATATATATATATATATATATATATATATATCATTTTTACTTGTCTCCATTTATGTACCCTCACATAAATATACATATTTATATATATACACATACATGCATTACCTCTCCCTTTATCCATTATTCATCACTACCCCTTTTTTTTACACCATTTAAATTTATACTAATCATGCTTATAATTCAATCTATATATATACATGTAAATTAAATATGCATGTATACACTTAAATCTTACCTTCTTTTCTTTTTTTTTTCTCTTTTCTTTTTCTCCTTTTCCTCTCGGTCAGCCCTTCTTCTTCCTCCCTTTCTCCTTCGGTTCCAGCCCCTTCCTCCCTCACGGTTTCCCCTTTTTGGTCTCGGTTACAGCCTCCATTCCCAACTACAGTTCCTCTCGGGTTGCCCTGTTCTACCTCACCGATCCTCCTCTATTCCAGTTCAGCTCTCGGTCCTGCCTCAATTTCCTTCCTTCTCGATGCTGCTCCAATCAGAGGCTCTCGGTCAGCATTCAGCTTCAACTCTCTCAGCTCTTTCCTCCTCTGTTTTCTTTTCCTCACCTCACGATTTCCAGCACCCCCCTTCGGTTCCCCTGCTTTCTTCTTCTCCTTCCTGCTCTTCCCTTTCCTTTTTCTTCTTCCTTGGCAGGACAGCTCCCCCCTTCCTTCTTCCCCCTTCTCTTTTTGGCTCACTCTTCTCCCTCCTTTCCAATCCTCTCTCTCTCGGTCAGTCCCCCTTTCTTCTCTTCCTCTCTTCTTTCCAGCCGATCGATTCTCTCTCTCTTTTCTTCTTCCTCTTTCCTACCTTGCTTCTCTTCTTCCCTTCTTCCCCGACCAGCTTTCCCCCTTTTGGTTTTCCTCTTCCCTTTTCTTCCTTCCCTTTCATTCTTCTTCTTCCCCGGCAGGCCTCTCTTCCTTTCCTCCCTCTTTTCTTCTCCTCTTCTCCTCTTTCTCTCTTCCTTTTTTTTTTCCCGCCCGAGCCTCCTCTATTTCGTTTGATTTCCTTTCCAATTGCAACAGTGGCAGACGAAATTGGTTTTTCTAAACCAATTCCGTACATGCCATAATATATTTATATATATATATTAGTTTAATATATATATATATATATATATTATATTAGTATGTAGGTATTATTTGTTATGTATTTGCATAATTATTATATTCTTTTCTTTTTGTTCCCATTTTATTTTAAATGTCTTATACATTATTTATTTATCTATTATTTTTATTTAATTATTATTATTATCATTTTTATTTCATTCATTTTATTTTATTTTTTTTTATTTTACACATATACATTAAACACTATACATTTACATAACATATATATATATATATTTAACACATATATATATGTTATTACCTATCCATTTAATATGTTTTAGTATATATATATATACGTTTTATATATATATATATATATATATATATTCTTGTATAATCTATCCCAGGGCATAATAATCATATCCTCCATAAAATTTTATTATTCCAAAATAAAATGTCATTGACGTTCCATCCTTCCTCGTAAATCTCGACATAAATTTTTTTACATCCAACCCTTGACTAATAAATCAACACTTTTCAATCCTTCCATGTTTCTCCTTTGCTCCATCACATCTCGTGTCTCGGGTCCCTGGTCATCTTCGAGTCCTACAATGATCATGCACACTTCCATTAAAATTTATTATTTCTTTTTTGTATAATCTAACTAGAGATAGAAAATTTGCGGGGTTTACAACACTCCCAGGTGTGTAAATATACAAAATTAATTTTATAATAAAATCTTTACATAACATCGCGATACCACTGTTTACATTTTCGATTTGTAACTGTATGATACAATATAATAGATACAAAATACTCATATGTATACAAATCTTATACCTTTGCAACTGGTGGGAGCTGTCCAACACAAAAAGGGATCCAGAGACCATCGCACTGCCTTACTTCTCAGTATCTGGAGGGGAAAAATAGTGGGGTAAGCAAACCACAGCTCAGTAAGGAAATGAATGCTAGCAGGTAGATATCGTACTACCTACATAGCCCATGCATGTATAAACAAAAACCATGTTTTCATTATAAATGGAAATGTTATCAGAAAATGCAGTTAAACGTATATTTCTTATTTGGCATTTTCATGTAACACAAATATTCAGTATTTTCACTTAAAACATGTTTCATAAAATAGTGCTCTCACGGTACAAGTGTTTAATTTAGAGATTTATCAAATACACAAAATCTCTTTCTTTTCTAAGTTCTACTCAATCTCCGAATCTCCGAGACAGGCATAAAATTTTCGACAATCAAACATCCACGACGTATGGCCATAGTCAGTGATCCCAGGCTCACTGATCAGGTGTGCACAAGCATTACTTCGCCTGAAAGGGGATGGGTTAGTCTTACCCTCCGGCTCATCTCAATCAACCTCATCTCCTTATATACTCACGGTATAAGGTATGCCATGTGTCATCTACGCGATACTCGTACTCACGTGCACCCAACACGGTACATATACCAACGGACAACTACATAGTACTATGTATGACTGTGGACCTAAGTCCATACTCCAACTCTGATGGACTTTTCATCTTGAACCATGTCTCATATACTAGGCGAGCAATCAGCGTGACACACAGTCATCGTAAGGCTCCAGCGCGGTACGATTTATTATTAAAGCCTAGCCCGTTTCGAGGCTGTCGGCTGGCGTCTCCTTTGGTCCCAAACCCCAAAGTTTACCTCAACTCAGTAAAAACATGTGCGAGCTAACACTCCAGCACATTATCATTATAAAACCACATTCGAGTCACGCTCCAGCACGGTTTATCAAATCATGCAGACGTATGATAGTCAAACTCCAACATAGTCAAAATCATTAGAACAGGTGTGAGCTAAAGCTCCAACACCATTTCACATCTCAAATCCAATAGGCGGCTACTTTCTCTTTTAAAACTCAAAACATGTTTATTTATACAGCATGTCTTTCCATGCTAAAACATGTAAAACTAGCCAACCTATCACTATCATTTCTCAATCAAAATCAATACAAAATTGAGAAAACATTGAAATCATGCATATCATGCTATTTCCTTACCCCATCCCATTTCTCAATACATATATATCATAGTACATTTAATGCTTCCATATCATTTCATAGAATTGTAGTATCTCACTAATTCTAGCGATATATCTACGAAATTATCGTAAAATACGTACAAACATCTCTATAGCTAACACACAGTCCCTTACCTTGAATCGCGCTCGTATTTCCTTTGTCACGTATGCTCCGTTCGTGATTCGGGTTAGCCGTGTTCCACATTCTTCAAATCTACACACATAACCATTAAGTTATTTCTTTTCTTTCTCTCAAATATCTTCATTGTCACTTATTCTCCCATTTATACCTTTCAAGCCTTAATATCATATTTCACTTTTCCATTTGTATCACTTATCTCATTAAACTATTTCTTAAGCTTTCCATAGATTTCCCTCTTCTTAAATTTCTCTTAACATTACTCACTCATCACTACAAATCATTCTTATCAACATTTTACATACCATTCAACCCATATAATGTCTAGAATCCTTATTTAAAACTTGAGGGTTGAAGAGCTTACCCCTTTTTCTTAGCCAAACTTGTGGTAGCCACAACTCCTTCTCTTGGTCACACCAATATGAGATTTTTGGGTATGTTGTTCTCCTTGCTCCAAGGAATAACTTTTCTTTCTTGAGCTTCTTCCAAAACTGGCCGGAATGTGGTGATTTCTAGAGTGAGAAAGCTTGGGTCTTGAAAGAAAACGGCAGGTGATGTTTGGTAGGGGAAGAGTTCTGAGTTTTCATCTCAATCTCATGCTCTTTTTATAGATGCAGGCTTATGAGATCGATCTAGTCCTTGTAGAGATCGATTTTTGCATGATTGGTAGTCCTTTTCACCTAACGTAACCACTCCCAGATCGATCTTCTCCCTTGATGAGATCAATCTGTCGAAGGGTAATTTTTCCTCTTAGAGATCGATCTGCCTCTTGTAGGAGATCGATCTGCTCTTTACAGAACCCTTAAGGAGATCGATCTGTCTATACTTGAGATCTATCTGTCTCAAATAGAGAGTTAAGGAGATCGATATGTTTTCCTTAAAATCGATCCTTTCATTACAAAATGCTTAGCAGATTGATCTGGTTCTATTGGAGATCGATTTGTCCTGCTTCATAGCTAAAAATAAGTTCATTTTGGCTCTTCCAGATCGATCTCTCATCCTATGAGATCTATTTGTCATGCATATTTCCAGATTTCTACTCCAGTTTTCTGCAGAAATTCTCTCACACACATCCTTAATTTGCTGCCATAGTCATTTCCTCATTCATCCATCCTTGAGACTTGAAAATGGCATCCAATCACACTTTGTACACATTAAAACTTGTATGTAATCCTTGCATGACCAAATATATACAACATATAACTAAATGGGAACATAAAGATTTGCACCACTTGTGCAATTTCATTCCATTTTACTCTACTACTCATAATCTATTCAACTTATATTCATCATATATCAAAGTCCATTTCTTCATATTCTTGCTTAATGCAACTTGTAGGTACGTCACAACTCTTATTACAATTGTGTACATTCAACTTATGGACTTTGCATCACATATACTTTACATTACTAGTACATTACAATACTTCATGAATTCATTTACATATGTACAAGGCTAAACCTATACGGGGTCTCACACTCCCGTACCCTAGCGCCTCAGGTCTTCTGCAGCCTCGCGTAGTGGGACTCCCGCACCCTGACGCCTCAGGCTTTCCACAATCTCACGCCCGAGCTCTTCAGTACCTCGACGTTCATCATTCGCAATGTTCGAAGTACTCCTTCTCTGCATTCTTTCTCCCACCAAGTTTTGAACGATTGGTGGTAGATTCAATTGCGGGAAGGCACCCCTGAACAAATCAACCAAAGCCCATAAGGCTTGGGTGGTCTCTTTTCTTTGTTTCCTTATTGCTTCCAATTCTGCTACAAGGATTGTCATCATGTTTGACTCTCTCTCCCCTTGAGCTTCATCCCCTAAGTCACCAATTGGACAGCTCGCCATATCCTCATTTTCATCACTCTTCATTGCTGCTGAACGTGTCTGTACCATTGTTTCAAAGCAAAAAGCTTTTCTTTCGTTTCCTACAGACAGTGCTAATTGTTGTTGCTCAGTTACAACAGTGATGAATTGCTGACGTCTTCACTTTGATATTTGTGCCCCGTGCTAGCAAAGACTCTGCAAGAAAAATAATAATCAGAGAAACGCGGGGATTTTTCACTGCGTAAACACTCCGATACTTAAGTCAGATAGATAATTTGATAGATTTTTTGTAAACAAAATAAAGACCTCCCCCCAAGAATCATATCTGGCCCCTATTTATAGGGATTAATTTTATATTTAATTACGTATTTATCCATTAATTAAATATCTCTTACTACTTTACGAATCTTGCAGAATCAAAAATATTTAAGGGTAAAATTGTCTAAATAATTTTAATACATGGAATCTAACCACATAATTTTTTCATGTACGATTTCGTACATAGACAAGTTTGTATACGCTTCCCTCTATATTTTTTTTATTTGGCGAGAGACCCCTCCTGCTACAGTGCTGGAGGGTGTAGTGGGAGGGTATCCTCCCCCCCTCCCCCACCCTTTTTTTTAATTGGCGGGAGAACCCTCTCGCCATTCGCACCACGTGGCGCGAGGTGGGAGGGTATCCTCCCGTTACAGTGCGGTCCCTCCCGCCTTGCGTCCGCCAGGTGGGAGACCACGTCTCCCGCAAGGTAATTAATGGCGGGAGACCAGGTGGCGTATTTTTATTTTTATTATTATTTTTTTATATCATGCATAACATTAGTAAATACAAAAAATTATAATAAACTAAATTCAATTTCACATTTATGAGATTTAAACTTAAAACCTCAAAGTTCTAAGGTCTTTTTTTTATCATTGAATCGAGATCTCGTTAACAACTATAAAATTAAAAATATTATCGTTAAAGTAATATTTAATATAAGACATACATTATCTTTACTTCTCCAAAATTATACCTTAACCTCAATAACCATTTTTTAAAATAGAATTATATATATATATATATATATATATATATATATATGGAAGAGATATTTATTTATATTTGTGTAAAATTAATTAGTTTTATACAGTTTCATATATTTATGTATGATTTATATCTTTCTAGTCCGACCGTTGAATGTTATATTACATTCATGTAGATCATACACGTCAAATTCATAAAAAAATTGTTTCGTAATAATAAAATTTTAACCGTCAATATATATTAAAAAAATATTATTTTCGATTAACATGATAAGAATATCAAATCAACTTAAAAAGTTATATATAAAATAAATATAAATAGATTACTAAATTCAATCGTTAATTCATAAAAATATTAATTTTATCTAAAATTATAAAAAAATTATAAAATAAATTATTTTACACAATTAAAAGCAAATCTCACCTTATATGTTTGTGTGTATATATATAAAGGCGGCACATAAAATGGTATTTAAGTAGGAACAAGAGCGTAATCCAAAAGGAGAAAACCATGGTTACAAAAGTAACCCTGGTAAAGAAGGCAAATTTCGATATTATCCTATTCGGAAATAGAGGAATTTAAAATAGAATATGAACATACGGTATTCAGAATACTATTTTTCTGCAATTTCTCACTTTCACTTTCATTATTTTCTCTCTATTGAAAATCCAACACACCCTCCATTTTCTTCCTTCCTCTTTCCTTACGCCTTCCTTCCTTTTCTACTTTAGCCAACTTTCCGATTTCCGTTCAGTCCCAAACTTCAGCATCTCCTCGGCCGTAGTTTTTTCAACCGCCGTAACGCCTTGGTAAGCATCTCCTTCCAAAATTTTTACCGTTGCACCGTCGTTTTTGTATACTCACTCTTTCTTCTTGATCCACTGTTGACTCGCCATCTGTTTCTTCTAGAATTCCTGATCTAATTCGGTCGCTTAGAAAATGTGGGAAACAAAACCAAAACGAATTGCTTTTTTAATACCGTTTATTTTGGTTATGTTAAGCCGAGGAATCGGATACTGTGATCGGTTTTATCTTTATCATTTGATTATAAGATAAAAAGAAATTCGATCAGTTATTAGAATATTTATGTTCCGCTTAGATTCTTGGCGTGTAACTTCCACTATGAATTGTATTATTACTTTGTATTTTTGTTTTTTTTTTACTATATAAATTCGCAGAATTTTGTTGTGCTTGGCTGTGACCTTAGATTTAAAATTTTCGTTTGAGTTCGTTTGTTTGGTTTCGGAATTGACACTATCCTTTAAAAGAAAATTATTTCTTTTATAGAAAAATACGATTTGGATCAGAAAACTACAATATTCTTGAGGCTTCTTTTATTATTATTATTATTATTATTATTTAGTTTTAGTCGCGCTATTAACTGAAAATTATATGTAAGAGAATGCTTATAAATTTCAACATATCATCGATAAATATGCTGAAAAGTCAAAACTACAGAGAAAAAAGAAACATCTTGAAAGATTGATCTGTAAGAATGATCCCGGCTTGATATCTGTTTAAGTTCCAAGCAATTGGAAGAAATTATGGTGTTTAAGGCTCTGTAACGCTTGTTTGAATATTTGGTTTGATTAATTTGAATGAGCTCAATCGATTTATGCAATCGTTTTCTGTGTAGGTCTATAGAAATTTTAATCAAAACAGTAGTCCTGTAGTAAGGGTTTTATTTGTATGCCTTAGTAAAATAAATTCTTCATGGCATCAAGATCATGTGCGAATTTTTTACATTTAGCCTCTGGGGACCTACTTGATATTCCTCAGACTCCAAGAGCTCTCCCTCGGATAATGACTGTTCCTGGAATCATCTCTGACATAGATTGCTGTAGCAGTAATGATGGGGATTCAGATGTTACTTCATCTGGTTGCAGAGAACGCACAATTATAGTGGCAAATATATTACCTTTGCATGCTAAAAGAGATGCAGAAACTTCTAAATGGCGCTTCAGCTTGGATGAGGATTCACTTTTACTACAACTAAAGGATGGTTTTTCTCCTGAAATGGAGGTTATATATGTGGGATCTCTCAAGGTTGATATAGATGCCAGTGAACAGGAAGAAGTTGCCCAAAAACTGTTAGAGGATTTTAATTGTGTTCCTACCTTTCTTCCTCAGGATTTGCAGAAGAAGTTTTATCTTGGTTTTTGTAAACAACAGTTATGGCCACTTTTCCACTACATGCTGCCCATGTGTCCAGACCATGGTGATCGGTTTGATCGTTTTCTCTGGCAGGCATATGTTTCTGCTAATAAAATATTTGCTGACAAGGTTATGGAAGTAATCAATCCAGATGATGATTGTGTTTGGGTTCAGGATTATCACCTGATGGTTCTTCCCACATTTTTGAGGAAACGCTTTCGTAGAATCAAGCTTGGCTTCTTTCTCCACAGCCCATTTCCTTCATCAGAAATATATCGAACATTGCCTGTTCGGGATGAAATTCTGAGGGGACTGTTAAATTGTGATCTAATTGGTTTTCATACATTTGATTATGTGCGACATTTCTTGTCTTGTTGCAGTAGAATGCTGGGCCTTGATTATGAATCTAAAAGAGGACACATTGGTCTTGATTACTTTGGCCGCACCGTGTTTATTAAATTCTTCCTGTCGGAGTTCATACGGGTAGACTTGAATCAGTGTTGAATCTTCCCTCTACTGCTACCAAGATCAAAGAGATTAAGAAACAGTTTGAAGGGAAGAAATTGATTCTTGGCATAGATGACATGGATATTTTTAAAGGCATTAGTCTAAAACTACTGGCTGTGGAACAGCTCTTACAGCAGCATCCAGGCTTGCAGGATAAAATAGTCCTTGTTCAGATTGTGAATCCTGCTAGGGGTTCTGGGAAGGATGTCCAGGAAGCAAAGAAGGAGACTTATCTGACTGCTGAAAAGATCAATGAGGTTTATGGTGCACCCAATTATCAGCCAGTGATTTTGATTGATCGACCTGTTCCCCGTTATGAGAAATCTGCCTACTATGCGCTAGCAGAATGTTGCATAGTAAATGCTGTGAGGGATGGGATGAACTTGGTTCCGTACAAGTATATTGTTTGTAGGCAGGGGACTCCTCGCATGGACGAGGCACTGGATATAAAGTCAGATTCTTCACGAACAAGCATGCTCGTTGTCTCTGAGTTCATTGGTTGCTCACCTTCCTTAAGTGGAGCGATTAGGGTAAACCCGTGGGATATCGATGCTGTGGCTGAGGCCTTAAATACAGCTATCACCATGCCTGAGTCTGAGAAGCAATTGCGACATGAGAAACACTACCGTTATGTCAGTACTCATGATGTGGCTTATTGGGCTCGCAGCTTTGTGCAGGACTTGGATAGAGCATGCCAAGATCATTATAATAAACGCTGCTGGGGCATTGGTTTGGGCCTTGGTTTTAGAGTTCTGTCTCTTTCTCCTAGTTTTAGGAGGCTGTCTATTGATCACATTGTTTCGGCATATAAACGAACAAATAGAAGAGCAATATTTTTGGACTATGACGGCACTGTTGTTCCTGAAGCTTCCATTATTAAAACTCCTAGCCCTGAAGTTATCTCTGTCCTTAAGACCCTCTGTGATGATCCTAAGAACACTGTGTTTATTGTTAGTGGGAGAGGGAGAACTTCACTTAGTGATTGGCTTGCTCCATGTGAGATGCTGGGAATAGCTGCTGAACATGGGTACTTCATAAGGTAGGCTTATTAAAATATCTCGAACATTTAGCTAGTAATGAATCTAAATTCTCTAAAATAAACTGAGGCCATTTTCCTTTCTCCTCCTGCAGATGGAACAAAGACTCTGATTGGGAAACCAGCCCTGGGAGTGCTGACCTTGAATGGAAAAAGATTGTGGAACCCGTAATGAGCTTGTATAGAGAGGCAACAGATGGCTCCAGCATAGAGACTAAGGAAAGTGCTTTGGTTTGGCACCATCAAGACGCAAACCCTGACTTTGGATCATGCCAAGCCAAGGAATTGTTGGATCATCTGGAAAATGTTCTTGCAAATGAACCGGCAGTTGTTAAGAGAGGCCAGCATATTGTTGAAGTTAAGCCACAGGTATGGCAAGTGATTTTTCCCGCCTAAAAGCTGGCATCTGTCTTTTACCTGTCTCATATCTATGCTTGTAGTAGTTGAATCAAACTTTATCATCAATGTTTTTTGTCATTCAGGGAGTAAGCAAAGGGCTGGTTGCAGAAAAGGTTCTCTCGAGAATGCTCAATGGCGGGAAGCAACCTGATTTTGTGATGTGTGTTGGTGATGATAAATCAGATGAAGATATGTTTCAAAGTATATTAACATCGGTTTCTAGTCCTACCTTGCCTGTGGCTCCAGAAATCTTTGCATGCACTGTTGGGCGAAAGCCTAGCAAGGCTAAGTATTACCTAGATGATGCTGCTGACGTTCTGAAATTGCTTCAAGGCCTTGCAACTGCTACTTTTTCAAGGCCTAGTTGCCTTCCCCCGATCCAGGTTTCTTTTGAAAGTACTGCTTGACGCAAACAGCATAGCTGACACAAATTTACCAGTTCTACACATTGGAATGATTGATTTGCTTCCAGGGATTCCCCCTGAATGAGGGAAAACTCTTATCTGAAGCATTGTTGGTGTGGTACTTGCCAGATACGGTTGTAATGTGATGCCAGCCCTTGAAATGGTTCTCCATTGCTGGGAGTGAATGGCTGATCCAGAGGAACTGTCAGCTGACAACACTTATCCTTGTAAATGGTGATGTCAGTCATGCATTTACCGGTGCCAGCAAAAATTTTATGGGATCGATTCTCCCTTTGTTTATAGTGGTTTTACTGATTTGAGGCACCCTTAACTTGTATAGGTACATTGGTTTCCAATACAAAATGCCAATCTGATTTTAGTATGGCTTTCACATGTCTTGAGACAAAATGCAATATCCTAAATTAGGTCATTTTTTTTTTTTTTCTGTGAAGAAACGTAAAAATCGTTTTTATTTTAAAGATAGGATTCAACTCTTTTTCTTTTATTTTATTCTTCTTAATTTGGAAAAAAGTAAAATACGATTATTACATGTTAAGTTCATAACCAAATCATAAATTGGTTTTGTAATAGAAATAATAATGTTGGGTCTTACTCGGTTGAAGAAGGTATTTGTTTAAGATTGCATGGGCTTCTTTTGACATGCACTTAATCCTTATTTTGGGCTTGTAATGAGAGAAGGCCTTGGAGGGTTGTGCTTAAAAACGAAAGGGTCGTTAAAGAAAAAGAAGGGGAAAGCGCCTTCGGCGTCTCTGTACAAGGGGGAGGGAAGGCCTCTTTCTACAATATGATAAACGGTTATGAAAGGAAAACGAAACGATGATCGGTCTTGTTGGGAATCATTGGGAAAGAAGCAAAGAGAATCGCATAAAGGAGAAAAGAGAAAAAAAGAAGGGAAGGCCTGATATTTATCTGCTCCAGTTGTTCTCTCTTTGCAATGTCAAGAGTCAAGACAAACAAGAACCAAAATGGAAGCTGTTACATCAGCCATGGTCTGTTTCTTCTTTTAGTCTCCGGGCATGTTGGGTACAGCCTTCACCCTACAAAAGACACAAGCATGGGCCATGCCAATGCCTATGCCCATGCATTGATGAACACCATTGAATAATTTGTTATTATAACTTGTAATGAGATAAAAAGAGGCAATAATTTGTAAAATCAATGTACTCAAAAATCTTTTCCTTTAGATATTTTGGGAGAAAAGGGTTTCGAGGTTGGATTTTGTTTCTGATCATTTTTACATGAAATGGGAGATTAGTGATCTAAGCACAGAAACTGTGGTTTATTAATACAAATATCAAGATTTATAGTGATTTTGTAGCATCCCTGAAATCGTTCAATTCATTAGAAAACGGGACTGCCTGGGTGCAAAGGAACCTTGCTATTGCCTATTTTTCTCCAACTTAAACTTGGTAGCTATCCTTATTTCACATGGCATTATTAAAATTGACAACTTGCATTGGCGGAAGGGGTAGCAATTGTCATTTGTCTGGTCCAGTCCTCCCACCGACCTAACTTTCAAGTTTCACCCCCTTATCGCGAATCCTCTTCTCTGGTCAGTAGATGCGTCAACACACAGTGGGTTGGGTCATGGGTGGCTTGCTCAGCCCATTTTTACTCGTAGTTTTCTCACTTTCTTCACCCCCAACCATTTTTACCCATTTTTACAACTTTCATCTTATGGGTTACTCTAAAAAAATATAATTCATGTCAGGTGATTTCAGCGGGCAAATAGCAATAGAAGGGACGCTGCTGCCGTGCTGGTGCTGGACCACAGGACCACCAACTAAAATTCTGTCATGAAAATCATTTTCTCTACTCTTCAATTAATCACCCAAATGAAACCTGGCACAGGCAGGCATAAACCCATATTTGACTAGTAACTAGTTACTAGTTAAATCTAGCATTATTTATAGAGCCCCACCTTTCCATTTGCTGCTTAATTATTGAATTCTCAACTTGCTGCTCAATCTTATGTAGCAAATAGTGATGAATGATGGATGATCTAGATGTAAAAATGCTTTGGCTAATTTTAATTTTGACATTAGGCAAGGCCTACCATAAATAAACTTAAACAAAATTAGTTAAATCACACACACACACACATATATATATATATATATATATATATATATATATATATATATATATATATATATATATTCTCTCCTTGTCAAAACTCCTCAAAATGTGAAAAAATAGCATTGTAAAGGACTTTCTTAGTTCATTTCCAAACAAAGAAAGTTGAGGTTAAATGTGAAATTTTACAGTAAAATCATAAAATTTAATTTTATTATAAAATCAATATAAACCCATATAATTAAATATATGAATATAGTAAAAATTAAAAATAAAATTTTATACTTTTCATGTAAACATAAATTTTAATATGATATGAACACGATTTTATATGATATGAATATAATTATAAACATAAATTATTAAATCTAAAAATTAGATAAATAAAATATATGTATATTCTTTGTTTCTTTTCGAAACTCCACATAATAAGAAAAAAATATCATTATAAAGGACATTACTTTGTTCATTTTCATATATGCAAAGAAAGTTGAGATAAGGATGAAGCAAAACATTAATGGTGGTGTGAAACAAGAAAATTGCCCATTAAAAATAGAAAAAGAGAAAAACAGCCGGGAATTTTGGTGGGAATAAATGTAACGTTGTTGCTAAACCATGGTTTTTTTTTTTTTTCCACAAAACATCATATTGATTCTCTCTCTCTCTCACAGTCACAGTGAGTCCCCTTTGCCTCTTTTGCTTTATTATTTTTCTCATTGCTTTTTCTACCCTTTCTTGTCTCTTTCCCTTTCCTCTTCTATTCTCTACACGCCACTATACTCTATACACTCTCACACCCTCTCCAAAAAAACAAAGAACCAAGAAAAACAAAATCTTTTTTATTGTTATTAAAAACTAGAAGAAAAGAAGAACCCATTGAAAAGCACACTGTTTTACTCTAGCTCACAGTGGTCATTCGCTTTTCTCTGAAAGTGGCAATGGGCAAAAATGTTTTGGTTTTGGGTATAGCTCTTTTGCTTCTTCTTCTTCTTGGAGGTGTCTCCTCAGCTCCTACTACTTCTTCACCTGCAAGTAAGCTTCAAAACAAATAAAAAAAGCTTGCATTTATTTTGACATGCTTTTTAGATTTAAGCTTAAATCCTTGCTTTGATGACAAATGCATTTGATTTTTTTGGTTCTTGCAGAGATCGTTAGTGGGTTTTTCTCTAATGCTTTGTCTGCTTTTATGAAATGGTTATGGTCACTCAAAGCTACCACTAAAACAGGTTTAGATCTCTGACGATTAGAATTTAGAGTTTGAACTCGCATTTCCTTTTCTTTTTTTTTTTTTTCTTTTTTTTTGGCTTTGGGGACTTTTATCTGATTTGGTGGTCTTCATGAGATTTATGCATGTATAGCAATTACTGGCCGTCCAATGATGAAGTTCGAGGGTGGATACACTGTGGAGACTGTGTTTGATGGAAGTAAGCTTGGGATTGAGCCTCACAGTGTTGAGGTTTTGCCCAGTGGGGAGCTGCTGATTTTGGACTCTGCTAATAGCAATCTTTATAGGATTTCCAGTTCTTTATCTCTATGTAAGTTGGTTTTCTCTTTCTTTTAATATTATTCAAATGGTTGGATTTGCTAATTTTGTTGCATTTACCTTTAGTAATTCAAATAGTTTGCTTTGTTTGTCTAATGATATGCTTTTATAGTATCATCTTTGCTTACTGAATGTTCTAATTCTTGTTATTAATGGAAAAAAAGCATAGGTATTTGCATCTGTTGGCGGTTGAGTCCGGTCACTCAACTTGCCTTATAAAGGACAGTGCAAGTTTTTGCTGAGTGCTGAGTGCAATTTTTTATTTTCATAACCTTTTTAGAGCAGTTGTTTCATGTGTCAAGCATTTTATTGTGTTTCAAATGCATTTCCACTTAATATATTTGAAAATTTTTCAGTTAGATCCACGTAATATCCAGTAGTAAAAATATTGATTAGGTAGAACTTAAAAGAATAGTGCACTTGTTCTACCAATATTTTATCAATATTATTACATTTTGCTGCAAATAAGATGATGATGAATAGATCTATCACTAAAAGCATTTCTATCATTTGAAAGAGTATAATATTTTCTATCTCCACTTGGTAACTTGGGAATGCTGTCACCAAGAATATCTTGTATGTATCTCAGACATTTAGTGAGTTAAAAGGAACCTTAACTTATTGTGCTCCTGCTCAGTTTTTTTCTTATTAGTTCTTTTTGATGTGTTAACCACTGCAATTTTTTTAAGCGATTTTCCCTTTCCATTTTGGTGACATCCAACCATGTTACTCTTTTTTCACTCTACTGCATGCTTATAGTTATTCACTGATTCAATTCCAGTCATGCTATTATCTTGATTTGCCCGTGGAAATATATTTTCTTGTGATTATTTTATTTAAATTATGGGAGAACTGCAGATAGTAGACCAAAGCTAGTTACTGGATCCCCTGAAGGATATGCTGGACATGTAGATGGCAAGTTGAGAGAGGCAAGGATGAACCATCCAAAAGGGCTAGCAGTAGATGACAGGGGGAACGTTTATATTGCAGACACTATGAACATGGCAATCAGGAAGATAAGTGATGCAGGTAAGCAATGTAACTACCGAGTTTTCCAAAAGAAAAATTGCTAGTTCATTTGTTATTTTGATTTAACTATAAAAGTTTTATGTCCTTTATGCTTCTTGCATCTTACCTCCATGTCGCTTCAATTCTGTGTACTAAATATTTGCCGTCTTATGTTGTTTTCTCAACAATATTTATAGGCTCACACTTTGGCAATCTTAGTGTTTATTATCGTGCTAAATTTTTGCAATGTCTTATAATTTTCAAACAATGCTATCAGTATTGAAATTCAAAATAGATATGGTTGTTAACTATTGCTGATACAAGTGAAATCTTACTTCAGGTGTAACAACAATTGCTGGTGGTAAATGGAGTCGGGGAGGGGGACATGTAGATGGACCAAGTGAAGATGCAAAGTTTTCTAATGATTTTGATGTAGTCTATGTTGGAAGCAGTTGCTCCCTTCTTGTGATAGATAGAGGAAACCGAGCTATCAGAGAGATTCAACTACATTTTGATGACTGTGCCTATCAGTATGGAAGTGGTTTTCCTCTTGGTAAACTAATCCATCTAAACTTGATCTTCATTAGTTGTTGGCATTGGAGGTTTAAACATTATTATTTCTTTCATTTCAGGAATTGCTGTTCTTGTCGCAGCCGGCTTCTTTGGTTACATGCTAGCTTTGCTGCAACGTAGAGTGGGCACCATAGTATCATCCCAGAATGTGAGTATTCAGTGTTATGATTTATATGAAAATCCATTACATATGACTCGCATCCAGGTTATTTTAACTTGACTTTTGCTGTGGCTGAGTCTTGTGTGTAAAAATATCATCTCAGAAAGTGTTCCTCAATCCTAAGCCTTATTCTAAACCCTGGAGAATAGAAGCTTGAGAACCAAAACTTGAACCAAGATGAGGACAGCTTCGGCCCCTTTTTTTTCTTTTCTTTTCTTTCACCCCTGGTCCATATTGCATAATTCACAACTGAAATGGCAAATTAGCTTGCATCTGGATTCAAGGTTTGAAATCTTCTAAAACAGTGAATTTTTTATGTTTGTTTCTATGCTCGTGAAGGATCAGGATTCAGTTAAATTGAATGCTGCTGTATCGAGTCCTTATCAGAAACCCTTGATATCAGTCAGGCCACCTTTAATTCCTACTGAATATGAACATGAGAAGCAAGAAGAAGGTTTCTTTGGATCCCTTGGGAAGCTTTTTGTCAATGGTGGTGTTTCTGCTTTGGAAATTTTGGGTGGAGTATTTCCTGGTTTTAGAAAGAAGCCACTAAGCTATGAGTATCAGCATCAGCAACAACTGAAGCACTCAATGTCTTGGCCTGCACAAGAGAGCTTTGTGATAGCAGATGAAGATGAGCCTCCATCAATTGATACCCGAACCCCCACTCCACGGAAAATGTATCCTTTCATGTCCAAAGACGCTGAAAAAATCCATCAGTTGCGTCAAAGCCGGGCCTTCTACAGTGGATGGGATGCTGATATGCAGCAGCAGCAGAAACAGCAGCAGCATCATCGCTATCAATCATCCACCCCGCATACCTACTATGAGCAAAGCCATGAGAAGACCAAAGAGATCATTTTTGGGGCAGTTCAAGATCAAGATGAGAAGCATGAAGCTGTCGTCAGAAAGCCTGTTGGTCACGGAGATAACTTGTATGATCATCACAACATCTATGATCATAACAGTATTCGCATCCGATCAAATTTGAGTTACAATTCTGGCTATTAAATACACAACAGAGATTATGGAGTAATTACCTCATTCCAGCTTGATATTGGTCCTTAAAAATTTAGGATATAGTAGTTAATAAGATTTGTTGTAAGAGAAATGAGTGTCTGGTCTGTGGAGCAGCTTTTGTGCTACTTGGGGTTCACTCAGAGTCACAGATGGCCTAAATTTTGTAAGGCAACTGTCATTAAATATCAGGAAACTCTCTTTTCTCTGATCCCTCCCTCAGCTTCTTAGAAAAGATATCCAATTTTCTCTGAATGAAAGTTATTATTATTATTATTATTATTATTATTATTTCTTCAAGTTTGAAGTTAAGAGTGTTATGTAAGAAAACCCCTTTACGCAGTGCAGTGTCAAACACATCTTATCGTACTAACTTGCTTTAAACTATTTTACTATTGATCTAATCCTCCAAAACTATTGAAGCTTTTGCTTACTGCACGTGATTGCATATTTTTAATGATTTGTACCCTCTTTGGGTAGAAAAATACTAAGAGCATATGCGTAGACAATCATGTTGCTTTAGACCTTTGAAGATCCCATCCATCATGTTTTTAGTCTTTTCTCTTTTGGGACTAATACTCTCATCACTACTTACTGTTAATTATGTAGATAGGTTTGTACTGAGTTCCTTCTAATTCAATGAACTCAGTTCGACTTTCCAAGTGATCAGAAAGAAAAGAAATACACACAAAGAGAAAGAAGTAGCATAGTAGGTACCATAGAGCATTTACAACGAAAGAAAAGAAGACTATTCCACTGTTAACAAACTTGAAAGCAAACCATATGAAGTTATGCTTGGACTGAAAAACTGGGTAAATAATCAGAAACGAAGAATCTCAGACCACATCATTCAAATTGATGATTTCTTCTAGGCAGAAGAGTATCAAGATATGACCATGTTTAGCATATTTAAGGATAATCATAAATAATCATTTAAGGAGAATAACCGTGTTTAGATGTTAACAAGGCCCAGAAAACATACCTAACCTAAGTACCTAAGATATAGAATTTACATGCCTACATTGTTCATCGTCTCTTAACCAAAACCTGCGCTGCTAGTAACTGGTTGGGCAATAGTTTCTTCAGCTACATTTGTAAACTCCATAAAGTTAGATTGTATCAAAGCCTCTATCCTTCCATGGCAGTCGGGTAAAACATTATTGCCCTTTTGATTTCCAGCACTTTGCTTGAGCATTTCATCTGATGTGTTTGGCAACTCCAGGCTCCCATCAAAACAGATCAAATCTTTAAATTGATCACCAAAATTATGCAACCCTTTGACCTCAGAATCACTTGAGTCATCAGAATCAAGCAAAGAAACAGAAACATTTTGAGAAGTACAAGATTCTACATAATTAACCCTAAACATAAGATACAGATGAGAGAGGCACAACCAAAAGTGCTTCTGCACAAATGCATAAAGTTTGAAGTTAACAACTACGCTTCTGATGCCGAAGCAGAGTATCACAACTTGTTTCCCCAGAATTAGGCAAGACTTCCATATCTTGTTGAATTTGATGAGGGTGGAGCCTCCCTGTCTACAGAGTAGGGTTAGAAAAGGCACAAGTAAACCCTTTGTGACTTGTGGAATATAACATGATCACGAGTGACACTTACAGGAGTGATGATATAAGGGCGAACTAGGATCCCCACAACTAAGCCTAGTAAACATGAAAGTACCAGGCCTAGGGTCCAAATTGTAACTGCTCCCAGCCCTTAAAAATAAAAATATACAAACAATAAATTATTATCCCTTCAGGCTACGGTCAAGACTGATAATAATGCACCCAATGTAGGTTAGATTGAATGATTCTCAACGATGGAACACACTTTCCATTCCTGTAACACTAGTTCTCTAGTAATAGTGAAAAGACAAAGAGCTATGAGCAGATGTATATGTAACATTTGATCTTTTTAAAGTTTAATACAAAATTTTAATATAAGTAAATTTAATTGCAAGTGCATATCATGCAAACCGCAGTCAAAGATTCATAAACTTGTCTATAATATGTTTTTACAGAATGCACAAGGAAATCACTTATTTTTCAGTAAAAAATGCCACCATGCTGCGTTTTACAGAAGAAAAAAAATATCAGATCACAAAACACATAACAAAGTGATCTCAAGCATGTACGTGTAAAGGGCTATGTGGGGATGTGCATGGGGCATGAATGTGGATAGCTTAATATAAACACCCTTTTGCATCTACATCAAGTAGTTATATGCAATCCGAGAAGGTTGAACCGTTCAAAGATTAACTGACCACAACCTTTTGGCATATCTTGAAAATGAGAAAATATCAATTATCTGCTAAAAGAACTGCAAATATTATGCTGTTCATTATCTCTCTCTCTATCCACCTCAATGCAATGACAGAATATAGACCTCTCTAAAACTCAAATAATCCAAAAACATATCGACTAAAATTAAATAGAGTATAAGACTCAGTAATTCTTATAAATTCATATATACCAAAAGCATATGAACCGAAACAAAAGCCATTTTCCAGCCAAACTTGACAACAACATGAACATCCTCAACTAAAACAAAAGTAAATGAGAACAAAAATCCACCTCACTGCTGGCAGAACAAAAACATTTAGCAGCTAAAGAACACAAACAAACTATTGGTTATCAAAAACAACAATGTCAACGAAAATCACGTAAGTCAGGCAGTTGATGGTCCCTAATTAAGACAAGAAAGGACCACATCAATGTATTTTTAAAGCATTTTTAGGACACCGACATCACAGTCCACACCATACTGAAAGATTGCAGCTTAGTAACATAAACTTGTCAATGAAATTAGCAAGCAATATTTAAAAGTAAATTTAAGTCCTTATGCGGTTGCCTTAACTAAAACAAGACATTTATACCAAAATTTTGGCTGGACGGAAATGTTGTGGCGCAAACGTCCGGCTTAAGATCAATCTGGCGAACTGCTTGACTGCCGTGATCCACAACCAGTAAAATGCATCTGTCCACAACTATAGCTACCTCAAAATCATTAGAAAATGTTGCGTTCTGTGCCGGCCCGTCCTTTTTGCCTACTGCCTTTAAGTAACCGCCGGCGATGGTCGTCACGATACCTAAAAAATTTTTAAAAATAAAATAAAATCGCGCCAAGAATTTTTTTTTTTGTTTTAAAGCAAATTCAATTTTTTATTAATTAGAAAACGCATCGCTAATAATTATGGATAGAAAACGGAATTGAGACCCAAAGTGTTGATTTTCCTAATGACGTGGTTGTCCCTATCAGCCACATAAACGTTGCCTTTAGCGTCGACTGCGAAGCTTCTCGGGTTGCTGAATCGGGCCTGGCCCAATTCCGCGTCCCGATGACCCGGCTTTTCTCCTGATATTCGTTTTACCTCGCTTTCTGTTTTTTTTTTCAATTAAATAATAGATACCAAATATCAGTGTTAAGATAGTAAAGAGTGAAGAGACCTTTTGTTTCTTTTTTCTTTTACTTAAAAAAAATGGTTGGCGGGAGTGGTACCATTAGAGAGGGGAAATGATACAGTGTAAAGGTGACTATTGGAAGCATCAAGGAGTAGCAGATCAGAGGAGCGAGGAGGAGCGAGGACTGAGTGTGGATTTATATTGAGCTTGTGGCCGTCGATCACTGTCGTCACCGTGTACCCCTCTTCCAGTATTATCTCGCATGAAACTGCAAAACAAAGTTCTTTTTTTGTAAATAAATGTAAATAAGGAAACAAAATGAACAGAAATTAGTGCTTTACCATAGTTGAAGAGGAAGAAGAAGAGGAAGAGAGTGATAAAACCGAAGCGTGAAGCCATAACGATGATCATCAGAAGTTTTTTTGAGGGCTTATTATAATCAACAAGTCCAGTCAAGTCAAGTCAAGTGCTGTGCTTTCGCTGCTTTTTTCTAAACTTGTGGAAGAAGTAGTAGAGAAGAGAAAAAAGAAGGGAGAGAAAGTTCCTGTGCATTGCTGGCTTTAATCATCATCCACGTGGACACTGGTGCCACATTGGTGGTTCTGATGATTGTTCCGTTCGACTTTGATATGCTTTTGATTTGGTATATCATATCAGATCATCGTCTTGATGGACTTGACATCGGCCCGCTTGGTAAAGAGGACGTCGAAATTTTCGTCTTTGATGGTTGGGTTACAATTCAAATCATAGCTCTATTGCCGAATAGCTAATGACTGGGCTTGGGAGAGCATAGAGTGCGATTGGGCAACTTAGAGATGGTTTGGGATGGTTTTTTTTTTTTTGTTTACTGTTTTAAAAAATTATTATTTCTTAAATTCTAAAAGCAGAAAAAATATTTAGTTAAATATTATTACATATTTAAAAAATATTTAAATTGATTCAAATATAATAATTCAATTTAAAAATAAAATTCTAAAAATGTAAATAAAAGTAATCATATATTTATTAAATAATATTATTTTATACTATTTAATACTAATATTAAATATCTTCATTTAGTCATATTGAAATTTAATATAATATAAATATAAATATAAATATAAAATAATTACTCAAAATTAATTCAATAAAAATTAGATAAAATTTTAATATTAATTTTTTTAATAATAATTGAGATTTATAAAGTTCTAAGATTATATATGAAATAATATATCAATTAATAAATTAGAAATTATATTTAATAATGTTATTTAGTTTAATTGTAATAATATTAAATTACTAAATGATATATATTCAATTAATTAATTTATAATAGATTATATAATATAAAAATATTATTTAACGTTATGTATTCACTTATTTAATAATATTAAATTATATTAATAGTAGTAGTGATATATTTTAATTTTAATAATAATTTTATTTAGTATGATAATAATTAATTAAATTAGATAATATAACTTAGCAATAGTACTAATTATTAAAATATCAAAATTATAATAATGATTTACCATTGTAACCAAAAAATTATAATAAATGATATTATTTAAAAGATATAAGATATTAAATAATTTTTATACAAATTTAAGTTAAATAATATTATTATATTATAGTTTAATATAATTTATATTTAATTGCTTTTTACATTTTACATTGTTCTATTTTAAAATATATTAATTTTAAACTATTTATATTTTAATTAAATAATATAAATATTTTTTTAATTTAAAAATTAATTAATTAATTTTATTTAATTATGAAAATATATTAATATATAGACATTGTTTACTTACGAGTAACACCAAAAATGAAAAAAAAAAAATGGAAACAAAAAATTCCTACTTCCAACAAATTTGAAAAATTTTGTTTTCATTTTCATATTTTAAAAACAGAATCACATTATCAAACACCTTTTTTGCTACCATTTTCAAAGAACAAAATTGAAATAAAAAAAACGAAAAACAATGTCAAATGACTTCTTTATTTCAAGTTTCAACAGTCTGACTCAATTTTTTTATAGAAGTTATTGTTTCACTATATTATTTTTGGAAGTGTATTCAAGAAAAGTTAAAATAATATTTGATAAATTGAATATAAAAATATTGTAAAATTAGTTCAATCTTGTGCGATATACAAATTAGTATTTTTTTTTATAAACCATAAGGTATCTCTATATCATATTGGATATAAAATTAATCCCTGCTCACAATGGTGGTTGGTATTGGCCCAAGAAAATTTAACCTGATGAATTAGTTTTATTTACTTACATATGCATGTATAACTATTTATTTTGTGATTTAGATAATTTAAATTTTAAAATGAATTAGATGGTAGATAAATATTTTTAAAAATTAAAAGTGGATTAAATTTTAGATAATTTTTTAAATGTATTAGATATTACATAATTTTTTAAAATAAATTATGTGATTTATGAATTTTGATCTTCACAATATATGTCAAAAAGAGATAAAGAAAAAAAGAGATAAAATGGTATAAAGAAAATAAAATTTGCAATATTGTTTTTGAAAGTTAATCTGCATGATATGAGAATCCTAAATTACGGTTTTTTTTCTCTAATTAATTTAAGAAATTAATATAATATTTTATTTGGATGATTTCAGGGCCAAACCTATAGCTTTGTAGAGCAAGAAATTAAGCTTGAGGTTCGAGATGGTTAAATAACCCGAATATTCTCTGTGTATGACTTTATGTATTTATTAAGTAAGGATAAGAAATGACTTTATGTATGTATCGACTAATGAAGTATGATATGAGAATGTATTTGGATGAATGGAAATGAACGTTTAAGGTTATAGACAAAGAGAATAAGAATAACTAAGTTATTTAAGCTAACAAGATAGGAGTTTGAGAGCTTAGCTTGAATAATGGTGTTTACGCATGCAAAATGCAAACTTCATACCATCCAAGGAATTGCCATCTTAAGGTACATTGAGCCTACAAAGTTCTAGGGAAAATTAAGAAAGAAAAATGATATGATTAAGATTAAGGGTTGGCTTAAAGTTTAAAAATCAGCCAAGCATTTTAGGAGCATGCTTAAAGTTTAGGTGCATAAACATGACCAAATGAAGATCAAAAGAATTTGGTATTAAACCAAGAAAAATTTATGATGTAATTAAGTCAATTAAGAGATGAAATGAAGTCTTAAAGTGATTAATTAAGGTTGATTAAGTGGCCAAAATAAATTTGCAAAGGAGAAGGCTAAAACTGTGGAGTTCATGTGTACTAGGCGAAGAAATGCACCTAAATGGAAAGGAAATTATTCATATTAAAATGTGAGGTTAAGTTAGTCTTAAAATAGACTTAAAATAGGACAATTTTGCTGAGAAACCATGGCCAAATTCTAAATGAAAGATTCTAAAATAGATTAATTAAAACAATGCTCAAGCTCATTTACCCCTGCAGTAGTTGATCGAACAAGACTCTATGATTTAAGGGAAGAATTTGTTTTAAATTTAATCAATGCTTAACCATGGACTTCAGCTATACTATAGTTATTTGGCCAGTTAGGGTCCAAGCCCCCTCTATTTTCCAGCCAAAAACGTGAGAGAAACAACACCTAAGTCTAAAACTTCAAAGCCCAATGCATCCTCTGTAGCTTTCTTTTCCTGATATTTTTGAGGCATCAAACTATCAAGTTTAGCTAGGGTCCCTTGAGATTGAGTTTTCTACTAGAATTATTTTTTATGGGAATTTAAAAGGCCATCTAAGAGATGTTTTCTAGCCTAGAAGAACAAGGCACAGAAACTGCCATGTATCTAGATAAGCCAAGTTTTGAGATTTTGTTTCTATTGTGCCTTTGCTTTATAAATTGTGAGGTTTTAAGAATGATTTTTGGTGTTAAATGACAGCTGAAAACTTGAGGAAAAGAGGTGTTCTAAGCTAGTTCAAAGATAAGACAAGTGTAAGGAACTTTGATAACTCATTTTGGATGTTAGCGAGGTGATTTTGGTATGCTTTGTTGTTGTGGTTTATGGAATGGCTTGAGTATATTATGCTGGTGAAATTATAAGATTTAAGTACGCTAATTTATGATAATTTGGTGATAACATGAAGTGAAAAACCAAGTAATGCCTTATTTAGGGTTTCGACCACCTTGGAGTTCTAAGGTAGTGAATTTAATTTTAGGGCTATGGAAAAGTGTTAAGTTAAATTATGTTGATATGAATTTTGGAGTTAAAGATTAAAAGAAATAATTATGAGGCTAAGTTATACAATGGAAGCTTAGGTAAAGGAATTTTTAAGAATTAGATTATGTATAGAAATTATATGGATATGAAGACCTAATTTAGTGAAATTAAATGAATTATGATGTTAAAGGTGAATTATGATGAAGATTAAGGATTATGGGCCAATCGGCCACCTTAAGAGATTAAAAAATTAAACTATGGAAAGTAAGCTACATAAGCATTATGTTTAAGGAAAAAGAATAAGTTATGGAAAATATTGTAGTGCCCGTAACTTCCCTCGTATTTATTTTTATGAAGATATAATGTATATGTTCACTGTTACAAAAATAGCTTGAGAAGCTATGATGTATGTATATGTATTGTTACATGAGTACAAATGATAGAAGGATGTAAGGATTATGAATTTTAATGAAAACATACATGATATTAAGTTATGTGCACAAGTTTTGTTACCTATGAACTATATGGAATGAGTGACATTGTACGTTAATTGTGCACGGATTGTAAATTGAAGTATGAGGCAAATGTGGATAAGTGTACATTTGAAAATCTGTAGAAAACTGCAAAAAATGAGGGTGCAGGGGATGAGAGATCGATCTCATATGAAGGAGGGATCGATCTCCCCTTAAGAAATGCCAAGAATCAGTTCAATTGAACAAGGCAGATCGATCTCATGGGAGGGAAGATCGATTTCCTTAAGTCTTTGCCTAGAAGGAATCGATCTCTCACAAGGCGCAGATCGATCTCTTCTAAGCAACAGATTGATCTCATTAAGGTTCTGTAAGGAGCAGATCGATCTCCTACAAGAGGCAGATCGATCTCTATGAAAGATTTTGATAGCAAACAAATCGATCTCATCATGGAAGCAGATCGATCTGGTAGTGGTTACGTTTGGTAAAAAGGACTACCAAACCATGCAGAGATCGATCTCCACAAGGGCCAGATCGATCTCATGTGTCTGCGTCTATAAAAAGGGCATAGGAATTAGACTGAAAATCAGATTTCCCTCCCACCAAACCGCACCTGCCATTTTCTATCTGTTGGCTCTACCGAGAAGGGGGGTGAATCGGTTTTCTAAGGTTAATTGCAAATTTAAACTAAATTAAGTCTAATTGCAAATAATGAATAATCAATAAAATGTAATACAATGAATTGAAAGAAGATAAGGGAAGGAAATAGCAAACTCAGAAGTTTATAGAGGTTCGACCAATCTCTTGCCTACGTCATCTCTTCTTGACCTCCTTGTCAAGAGCTTTCTTTCACTCTTTCAATGAATGTTACACACTCCCTTTTACAGGTTAAGGAATAACCTCTCTACCCTTTTTACACAAAGATATATTCACCCTTTACAAAGTTGACACACAAAGGAAGTCTCATATTCTCTCTTAATTTGAGGATGAATATGAAGTGAAGCTTTGGTAGGATAAAAATAGCTTTTTCACAAAGGCTTATACAACAATATCAATAAATGAAGATTGAAGACAAATGGAATGTTGGAATGAAATTCTTGAGAATATACAGAATTTACAGGAATAGTCTCTCTCATCCCAGTGTCTTCAATGCTTGATTTTATACTAGAGGATTGGTAGTTGGAGCATTTAATACTGTTTTTCTCGTTGAAAGTTTTGCAAAAAGAGCTGCTGGGAACCTCCAGTTGAGTGCCAGATCGATCTTTAATTTTGACCAGATTGATCTCTTAGTTTAATTTCCTGCAATAGACAGATCGATCTTATAACCCTTATAGATCGATCTCTGCTTTCTCAATACCTTGTATAGATCCTTTTAAGAATTCAATCCTTTAGCAGATCGATCTCTGCTTTCTCAATACCTTGTATAGATCCTTTTGAGAATTCAATCCTTTAGCAGATCGATCTCATATCCTCATGAGATCGATCATCATACTAGAAAACCCAGGAGATCGATCTCTCATCCTTATCTCATCCTTAAAGACTTAGTTTCTGGTACTGATAACCTCTAAACATGTTTTAAATCATTTCTATATTATTGAGTTTACTTGATTTGTCATTTCAAAATATATTAACTCAACAATCTTTCCCTTTTTGATATGACAAAACTTATTCAATAAACATGTTTAGTTACCCATTTGCATTATGCACAAACTATGTTTTGCTTTCACAAAACTCCCCCTTTTTGTAAGCTCCCCCTTACTTTTAGCCCCTTAACTCCCCCTTAATTTAATCATTCCTTTAAACCATTAAACATGTTTTCTTATTCTTCTCCCCCTTTTTGTCATAGCAATGACAATAAAGATATAAAGGCAATTAACTTTCACAAGAAATGTCATGTCATTTCAAAATGGTAACTCATTAGAACACATTTCACAAAGAACTATCATGTCATTTCATAACGTAAGCATTCAAGCAACTGATGTTTTAATCAGCAAATAGTAAACATGAAAAACTATCTAAACATTCCTAACATTCATGTCCTACGGCTGAGGAGGGAAGCATTCCATAAGTTCCTCGACTCGAGTACGAGTAACCTGCAACTCATTGAACATAGCCTGCTGGGTGGCATGAAGGTTTGCAAAACCTTCATCCATCTTTTGGTTAAGCTCCATAATCATCCCCACAATCGATTCCAGCCCGTCGGATGAGGATGTAGGTGCAGTAGGCTGAGCAGTCGATGAAGATGGAACCTCAGTAGGTTCAGCTGGTGGGACAGTAGGCTCTACTGATGGTTCTTCTTCCATGGCTGCCTCAGACTGCTCGCTTTTTCCTCCATTGCCCTTAAAATCTTTATAGTATCCCATGTGGTGAAGTGTGCCAATGTTTAATATGCTCTTTGGGGAAGGCACTTCACCGGTTTCACACGAGCAATTGACCCCAACTCGTTGAAGCAAGTATGCAAGCGGTTGTGGAAAGACTATTGTGGAGGCTTGGCCGCGTACGATCTTTAGCCAATCTTCGTATATGAAGTGGACCAGATTGAGTTTTTGATTTGAGGAGTGGAGGTGGTGGAGCCAAAATCGATCTAATCTCCTAACCGTGGAGTGACGGGTACCAAATGGTTTAAGATTCCACGAGATGATATGGTGGAGTAACCTTGGGTGTATTGGTAGGTCACTCGCCTTATCCCCGGGAAGATCAAATTCTAAAGGGACTACCCCTCATCTTTTATTTTGAACACTTGGGCTAATATAGATGTGTCTATAGGGATTGATTTAGACATGACATACGTTTTAAACCCTAGAATTTTGTAGGCATCATCAGGGTCGTAGATGAGTTCAGCGTTAGAAAAGAAGGCCCTAACGATGTTTGGAGGTACGGGGGTATTGATTTTAAGAAATGGAAGCCAACCAAATTCTTCCATTTTTGACAGATACGGAAAGTCAATGCGATTTAAAAAGAGAAATCAATTGTTCGTCAATGTTTAATTGGCATAGTCGAGAAATACTCTTCATATCATTTCCTTTTTGCAGGTGTTTGAAAACACCTGTTAAAGGTAGTGACAGAAGAGGGAGGAGCTGTTTGAGAAGATGACCCTCTATCAGCATTTGGTCTAAGGGGTTTTTGGCCAACTCTCTTAAGTCGAGGCATGATTAAGATTTTAGCTAAACACACTCTAAATAGATTTGTAGTTCCTAGATAACAGTTCTCTAGAAACTTAGGCAATGGAACAGTTCTAGAATTGCCCTAATAAAGATTTCAGCACAAAAATAAGAAATTTTTGAAGAAAAGTCAGTAATGTAGGTTACTAGAACACTAAACGATGAAGAGATTTGATAAAAAAACCTTACCGAGATAGATCTGGGAGGGAGAATCGAAGGTTGAGGTGCGACAGGGGGTTAGGAATTTGAAAATTTAGGTTTTTGAGATTTGAAAATTTTGAAGCAGTTTTTATAATCCAGGGCTAAGGAGATCGATCTGTCGCGGCGACAGATCGATCTATTATTTTCAGAGACTTGAAGAGATCGATCTGCTGAATCAAAGGATCGATCTTAAAAAACACAGAAGCTCAAGGAGATCGATCTGCCAAATGCATAGATCGATCTACTGTTTTACAGAGGCTTAAGGAGATCGATCTGCCAAATGCATAGATCGATCTGCTGTTTTACAGAGGCTTAAGGAGATTGATCTTATATTAAAGAAGATCGATCTGCCTAGCTTAACCTTTCTGCTTTAGGCCAATTTGGTGCATGAAGATCGATCTATGGTGATAGGAAATCGATCTCTCATACTTTTTGCCCAGAAAAATCATTGAAAAATTCGTTTAAAATCATTTTGAAATCAAGGTTTTGAAGCAGATAAGGAACATTCATGAGTCCTAATTCACCTTTAAGAATACAAAACCTATCTCTATCAAGAGGTTTGGTGAAGATATCAGCTATTTGATGTAAAGTATCAATATACTCTAGAATTATATCTCCTTTTTGTACATGGTCTCTAAGAAAATGATGCCTAATCTCAATATGCTTAGTTCTAGAGTGTTAAATAGGATTCTTAGATAAATTGATGTACATTTGATTGAGACTTGCTTCATGTCAATACCATATTCTTTCATTTGTTGTTTAATCCACAACACTTGAGCATTACAACTACCTGCTGCTATATATTCTGCTTCAGTTGTGGATTGAGCTACACTATTTTGTTTCTTAGAGAACCATGAGATTAATCTATTCCCTAAGAATTGGCATGTGCCTGAAGTGCTCTTTCTATCTATTTTACATCCCCCAAAATCTGCATCAGAAAATGCATGAAGAGCAAAAGTGGAGTCCTTGGGGTACCAAAGTCCTAGAGAGGGAGTGTCTTTAAGATATCTAAAGATCCTTTTAGTGGCTAATAAGTGTGACTCCTTAGGAGAGGATTGAAATCTAGCACAAAGGCATACACTAAATAGAATATCTAGTCTACTTGCAGTAAGGTAAAGCAATGAGCCAATCATAGACCTATAAAGTTTAGTGTCTACACACTTACCACTTTCATCTTTATCAAGCTTGATGTTGGTGCCCATTGGAGTTGCTTGAGGTTTGCAATTATCCATTCCAAATCGTTTGAGCAATTCCTTAGTATATTTTGCTTGATTGATGAAGGTTCCATCCTTAGTTTGCTTCACTTGAAGTCCCAAGAAGAAAGTGAGCTCTCCCATCATGCTCATTTCAAATTCACCTTGCATGATCTTAGCAAACTCTTGGCATAAAGATTCATTAGTTGATCTAAAAATAATGTCATCTACATACACTTGAACAACTAGTAACTCTTTATTTTTATTTTTGATAAACAAAGTAGTATCTACTTTTCCTCTTGAAAATCCTTTTTCTATTAAGAATTTTGACAGCCTTTCATACCATACCCTAGGAGCTTGTTTCAAACCATAAAGTGCCTTAGAGAGTTTGAATACATGTTCAGGAAATTCATGACTTTCAAAATCGAGAGGTTGCTAAACATAAACTTCTTCATTAATGAAACCATTTAAGAATGCACTCTTCACATCCATTTGATATAATTTGAAGTTTTATAACATGCAAATGTAAGTAGCATTCTTATTGCTTCTAGTCTAGCTATAGGTGCATAAGTTTCATTATAGTCTATTCCTTTTTCTTGCTTATATCCTTGTGCAACTAGCCTAGCTTTGTTTCTTATGATCACACTATTTTCATCCATCTTGTTCTTGAAGATCCATTTAGTTCCAATTATAGAGTGATCACTAGGTCTAGGAACTAGTTTCTATACTTTGCTTCTCTCAAATTGATTTAATTCTTCTTGCATGGCTAAAAACCAATTATTGTCATCTAAGGCTTAATTGACATTTCTAGATTCAATTTGAGATACAAAGGTTATATATTGATACACATTCCTTAGAGATGATCTAGTTCTAACTCCAAGAGTTGGATCTCCTACTATTTCACAATCTTTTACATATCCTAATTCTCTTGGTGCTCTAGACTCTCTTTCTAATATTTCTATTTCTTCTTCATCTTCTTTATTAATGTCAAGTTTCTCTAATAGATCATTTTCTAAGTTTGAGATTTCTTTCAAGTTTTCATCAAATATTTCAATATCCTCATCACTGGTTGAATTTTTAGATAAATCATTTGACTCATCAAATATTACATGAATTGATTCTTCAACCATCAATGTTCTTTTGTTATATACTCTATATGCCTTTGAATTCAAAGAATACGCTAAAAAGATTCCCTCATCACTCTTGGCATCAAATTTTCCTAAATTATCTTTTCCATTATTTAAGACAAAGCATTTACAACCAAAGGGGTGAAAATAGCTAATATTAGGCTTCTTACCCTTGTAAAGCTCATAAGGGGTTTTCTTTAAAATTGGTCTAATCATAGCTCTATTAATGATATAGCAAGATGTATTTATAGCTTCAGCCCAAAAATATTTAGGTAAATTATTTTCACACAACATAGTTATAGCCATTTCTTCCAATGTTCTATTTCTTCTCTCAACTACCCCATTTTGTTGTGGTGTCCAAGGGGCTGAAAAATTATGACTAATTCCTTGATCATTGCAATATTCATCAAATCCAATATTTTCAAACTCCTTGCCATGATCACTTCTAGTACTAGTTATAGTGTAACCTTTTTCATTTTGAGTCACTTTTGTATAAGCAATGAATTTTTCTAAAGCTTCATTTTTCACTCTAAAAAAGAACACCCAAGTGAATCTAGTGTAATCATCAACAATTACAAACCCATAATGTTTCCCACCTAGGCTTGTTGTTCTAGTTGGTTCAAATAAATCTAGGTGAAGTAATTGAAGAGGCCTAGTGGTAGCTACACTATGTCTAGGCTTAAATGTTGTCCTTTTATGTTTTCCTTTAACACAAGCTTCACATATTTTGTCATAGTCAAAGGACAACTTCGGTAATCCTACAACAAGGTCTTTTCTAGCTAACTTAGATAACACATGCATGCTTGCATAACCTAGTCTTCTATGCCACAACCAAGGTTCTTTTTCCTTGTCTACCATTAGGCATATGTTTTCATTTTTAAGTTTATTTAGATAGACATTGTATATATTACCTTGCCTATGACCTAGGAAAAGAACTTTATTAGATTTAGGATCTATAACATGACATTTCAAGCAATCAAAAATTACTTTGTAACCTTTATCACAAAGTTGACTAATACTTAGTAAATTATGTTTTAGACCCCTAACAAGCAACACCTTTTCTAATGAAAAGTAGTCATTACCTATTGAGCCACTTCCTTCAACTTGGCCTTTGGAGTTGTCCACAAATGTGACTTCTCCACCAACTTTTGACTTAAATGAGTTGAACTGGCTTCTATCACCGGTCATGTGTCTTGAGCATCCACTGTCCAAGTACCAAGCTTCCGTTGTTTTAGCTTTGTGGCAATGCTCAATCACCTATAATCAAAATTCAAACTCATGTCTTAGGTACCCAAATTTTCTTAGGTCCTTTGGAGTTAGTGAATACAATTCTTGATCCCTTTGGGATCCATTTTACTATAGTATGAATATCTTTTGAATTGACTACCTCTTTTGGAACCCAAATTCTTTTTAGTATTTTTCCACTAAATGTTGTCATCTTCATATTGCAATTACATGATGCATGCCCCTTCTTATTACAATGTGAACAAATAGATGAGGGTTTATGCATGTTCTTTCTAGCTATGAAACTTTTGAGATGGGTCTCTCTACTTTTTCCATCATATCCTAATCCATTCTTATCAAAAAAGGCCCTTTGAGTTTCTAGCATGTTATCTAACTTTTGTTGACCTATATAGAATCTAGTAAAAGAATTATGCAAGTTACTATTTTTTTCTTTTAGGTCACAAATTTCAAGATTTGTAATTTCTAGTTTCTTTTCACATTCTATCTTATCCTTTAGTATTAACTCATTTTCTTTCTTCAATTTAGATATTAATTTTTTGTACTTCATACTCATGCATTCATATTCCAATGCAAGATCATCAAAAGCATCTTGCAATTCATCAAAAGAATATTCATTGAGGTCTGAAGTTACCTTTTATCCTCAATAGCCATGAAGCATAGGTTGGCATTATCCTCATTCGAATCATCATCGGAGCTATCACTGTCGCTCCATGTTGCCATCATTGCCTTCTTTTTATGGAACCTATCATTGGATCTTTTAAGAAAAAGGTAGTTAAATTTAATATGTCTAGGTTTTTTACATTCATAGCACACAATGGTATCTTTTCTACCTAACTCTTCTTGATCTTTCTTGTGGTTTCTCTTACCACTACCACTTGCTCTCATTCTTATGAATTTGTTAAATCTCTTGGCAAATATTGCCATCTCAAGATCTTCTTCACTACCACTCTCATTTTTACTCTCCTCTTGAGTAGTGGATTTCAGAGCTACTCCCACTTTCTTGGGTGGCTCTTCATTTCTTCTTAACTTCATCTCATACGTGAGTAGTGATCCTATTAGTTCATCTAGTGACAGTATGTGGGGATCTTTAGACTCCTCTATTGCAGTTACTTTAGCTTCCCATGATTTTGGTAGGCTATTCAATATTTTCTTAACCATTTCTATGTTTGAATAAATTTTTCCTAAGGACTTTAACCCATTTATTACATCAGTGAATCTAGTGAATATGTCACTAATTGACTCTCCTTCTTTCATCCTAAACAACTCATAATCATGTGTGAGCATTCCTACCTTAGTCTCCTTTACTTGAGTTGTCCCTTCATGAGTTATTGCCAATTTGTCCCATATTTGTTTGGCATTGTCACAACCAGAGACTCTATTATATTCATTTGGCCTTAAAGCACAAAATAGGGTGTGCATGGCCTTAGCATTTAGCTGAGCACATTTTACATCATTTGAATCCCACTAATCTTCTTCTTTAGGGATGTCTCTTCCTTCTATTCTTTTAGTTGGGATTTGAGGTCCTTTAGTTATAATCCTCCATACCTCATAATCATTTGCTTGAATGAAAAGCATCATACTAGTTTTCCAATAAGCATAATGTTCACCATTGAACATAGGAGGTCTAACTGTAGAATGCCCCTTTCCTACTAGATTGGTTGCTACATTGTTGTGAGCCATTAGATCGTTTTTAACTCTTAGGAAGTTATTCCTTTATGATCAAAGAGTCCTAGCTCTGATACCAATTGTTGGCTCTACTGAGAGGGGGTGAATTGGTTTTCTAAGGTTAATGGCAAATTTAAACTAAATTAAGTCTAATTGCTAATAATGAATAATCAATAAAATGTAATACAATGAATTGAAAGAAGATAAGTGTCACGCCCCGAAAATGCGGAAAATATGGCTAATTTAAAACTTTTTACTCATTAATTCACAATTAAGAGTGCATTCCTGTGCAGTGTCATACATCATCATAATTATTATGCCTCAGGATCTCATCACTAGGATTTATATATCATATCAAATACATTAATCCATCTCAAGTTAATTAATCCTAATACATCCCATATAATGTTATACATCGGGTGTCTGCAATTACAATAATAGTCTGGGTCCATGAAAAGATAAATATACCTCAAAGTACAAAATATATAGCCTGGAGCTCGAATCCTCCACTAGCCACTACTCCGTACGTCGCAGGGAAGTCCTTATTCACTTGAAGAACTCTGGGGGGAAAGAAAAACAGGGTGAGCTTCTAAATCGCTCAGTAAAGGGGGTAAGGAACTCATTTCATAAACCAAAATGCACATTACAAAAGGTTTATTTGTATGTGAAACTCATTTGAAAACCATAGCATGAAAGTACTCAAAACGACACTCTCATGTGTCAAGTCATGGGAAAACATGAAGTAAAAGGCTCACTCTAGAGCAATAACAAAGCATGTGAAAATAACGCGTTAAACGCTTTCTCAAATACGTGATAAAATCACAGTAAATATAATGCACGTGGCATAGCCACTAAACACGCGTGGCATAGCCACTGATTTAATTTCTCACGTGGCATAGCCACAAAACACACGTGGCAAAGCCACTGATTTAATTTCTCGTGTGGCATAGCCACAGAATAGGGTTTCTCAACGTGGCACAGCCACCAATGGGGTTTCTAAACGTGGCACAGCCACCAATGGGGTTTCTCAACGTGGCACAGCCACCAATGGGGTATAACGTGGCACAGCCACCAATGGGGTTTCTCAACGTGGCACAGCCACCAATGGGGTATAACGTGGCACAGCCACCAATGGGGTTTCTCAACGTGGCACAGCCACCAATGGGGTATAACGTGGCACAGCCACCAATGGGGTATAACGTGGCACAGCCACCAATGGGGTTTCTCAACGTGGCACAGCCACCAAGTATACGTGGCATAGCCACATAATAGGTTATTCTCACGTTACCAGAACGGAGAAGAAATCGGGCTTACATGCTACCAGAGCAATGCCCGGTGTGTACTCACAACTACACACCTAAGTCTTATCACGTAAGACTGGTTTGCCTTCACGTAGAACTCATGATGGTTTTTCTCTCATAAAACTCATTTGAAAATCGTTTTGTACTCAACACAAAATGTAATAAAACCGAGTTCCAACCGGCAAAGCACACGCACACATTTCTCCAATCTCAATATTGCCTTAACGTAGAGCCCAGTTATAAACTCATAAAAACATTGGGCCCCAACCGGCTATAAAATCGTGTGCAATTAAATCTCAACACAAAACTCAACATGCTTGTTTTATAAACCACAATTCATGCTAAAATAGTTTGCAATTCACATACACAAATGGTTTAGATTTTCCCTTACCTCTTTGCACCTCGTATAGTGCAATCGTTTCCCCCGTATCACGGACTAGCCTCGCATTCCACTCTGGAACTCCCGAGCTGTCCAAACGATGTTAAAACATCAATACTCAATTATCGCATCAACCTAAATTCTCAAAATCGAGCATAATTGCTCATAACACCTCAAATCTCTTGATTCTCGTAACTCAACCCTAAACTACAACCTCATTCCCAATATCTCAACGTCCTACATTCCTCATGCCAATTATCTAGGCTAATTCTCCACATTGTCTATATTTCCATTTATAGCTCAAAATTCCTAAAATTATCAAAATCGCTAAATATCATTATCACTCTAACCACATTGAAATTTCATCAATCCCTAATCATTTCTCAGCTATTTCAACACAATGACAACCACCAATATCATCAAAATCAGCTCAAATATCAAGATCGAGGTTTAGAAATTACCCAAAGCTTGTGAGACGCACAACTCACGCCTCGATCCGATTCGTCCTTCGATTTCCAAGTATGTTGTTCTCCCTTTGATGAGGAACAACTTTCCTTCTTACCACAACAGCTGATTCGGCCGAAAATGGGTGATTTGGATGAGTGAGAAGGTTAGGTTTTCGGTGGAAATGAGTTTGGAAGAGAGAGAAAGTGAGTTTGCAGGAGAAAACACGGGTTCCTTATATAGACTGGAGGTAGGAGATCGATCTGCCTCTTAATGAGATCGATCTGCGTTTGAAATTTGGGGACGATCTGGGCAATTTTATGCCTAGGAGATCGATCTGTCGAGGGGTGAGATCGATCTCTTTATGGCTTTATGAGATCGATCTGCTCCTAAGGAGATCGATCTTCTCCCCAAACAGAATCATTTGGAGATCGATCTCTTCCTCATGAGATCGATCCTTTCTCAAACAGAATCATTTGGAGATCGATCTCTTCCATTGGAGATCGATCTGCTCCTCAAATTCCTCCTTCCTCGTCATTTTTAACTCACCAGATCGATCTCTCCTTCTCCCAGATCGATCTGTCCTCATGGTTTATGCTTATTTTACACACTTAACATATAAATCTCCAATTATAATTCCCACAATTCACTTAGCTCAATAAATTACACTTCAAATTCTTATTACATCATTAAAATATGTCTGAAATTCTCAGATCTCACAATAAGGGAAGGAAATAGCAAACTCAGAAGTTTATAGAGGTTCGACCAATCTCTTGCCTACGTCCTCTCTTCTTGACTTCCTTGTCAAGAGCTTTCTTTCACTCTTTCAATGAATGTTACACACTCCTTTTTACAGGTTGAGGAATAACCTCTCTACCTTTTTTACACAAAGATATATTCACCCTTTACAAAGTTGACACACAGAGGAAGTCTCCTTTTCTCTCTTAATTTGAGGATGAATATGAAGTGAAGCTTTGGTAGGATAAAAATAGCTTTTTCACAAAGGCTTAAACAATAATATCAATAAATGAAGATTGAAGACAAATGGAATGTTGGAATGGTATGAAGCGAGACGTGGCAGTGGCAGAGTTTACTATTGCCAGAATTTACAGAATTTACAGGTGTATTCAATGCTTGATTTTATACTGGAGGATTAGTAGTTGGAGTATTTAATGCTGTTTTTCTAGTTGAAAGTTTTGCAGAAAGAGCCATTGGGAACCTTCAGTTGAGTGCCAGATCGATCTCCAATTTTGACCAGATCGATCTCTTAATTTAATTTCCTGCAATAGACAGATCGATCTTATAACCCTTATAGATCGATCTCTGCTTTCTCAATACCTTGTACAGATCCTTTTGAGAATTCAATCCCTTAGCAGATCGATCTCATATCCTCATGAGATCGATCCTCATACTAGAAAACTCAGGAGATCGATCTCTCATCTCACCAGATCGATCTCTCATCCTTATCTCATCCTTAAAGACTTAGATTCTGGTACTGATAACCTCTAAATATGTTTTAAATCATTTCTATATTATTGAGTTTACTTGTTTTGTCATTTCAGAATATATTAACTCAACACTATCAAAGATCCAAGCTTTCTCACTCTAAAAATCACTACATTCCAACCAGTTTTGGAAAAAGCTCAGAAGGAAAAGTTGTTCCTTAAAGCAAGGAGAACAATATACCCAAAAATCACACATTGGTGTGACTAAGAGAATGAGTTTTGGCTACCACAAGTTTGGCTCAGAAAATGGGTAAGCTCTTCAACCTCCAAGCTTTAAATATGGATTCTAGACATTTAATGGGTTGAATGGTATGTGAAATATTATTAGAAATGATAAGTATAGTGATGAGTGAGTAATATCAAGAGGGATTTATAAAGAGAAAATCCATGAAAAAGTGATGGAAAGCTAAGAGAAGATAAAATGATATTAGTGGGAAGGTGAAATGTGATCTAAAGGTTTGGGAAGTATAAATAGCTAAATAAGTGACAATGTGTATGCTTAGAAGAAGCAAAAGAAAATAACTTAATGATTTACACATGTAGATTGAAATACGTAGAATACAATTGACCCGGATCGCGAACAGAGCAAACGAGACGAAGGAAATACGAGCGCGATTCGAGGTAAAGGACTGTATGTTAGCGATAGAGATATTTGTACGTATTTTACTACGGTTTTAGTAGATATGACAATAGAATTAGTACGTTTAGCTATGAAATCATGAAATGTACTATGATATATATGTATTGTGAAAATGGGATGTGGTAAGGAAATAACATGATATGCATGGATCCGATGTTTTCTCAACTATGTATTGATTTTGTGATTGAGAAACGATGATGGATAGGTTGGCTAGTCTTACATGTTTAGCATGAAACGACATGCTACGTGAATATACATGTTTTGAGTTTTTAAAAGAGAAAATAGCCACATATCGGATTTGAGTTGTGATTTGGTATTGGAGCACTAGCTCACTCATGTTTTAATGATACTGACTATGCTGGAGTTTTACTCGTATACGCTTACATGTTTTGATAAACCGTGGTGAAGCGTGACTCGCACGTGGTTTTATAATGATAATGTGTTGGAGTTTTAGCTCGCACATGTTTCTATGTTTTTGATGTGCCGTGCTGGAGTTTAACTCGCACGATGATTTTAAGTAAGGTGCTGGAGCATTGCTCGCACCAATTTTTACTGAGTTGAGATGATACAGTGCTAAAAGTTGTTACTCGCACTGAAAGAGACCGCGCTAGAGCCTTGTGATGACTGTATGTCACGTCGAATCGCTCGCCTGGTAAATGAGACATGGTTCAAGATGATGAGTCCATCGGAGTTGGGTGGATGGATCGGGTCCACGGTTGTACGTAGAATTGTGTAATTGTCCGTTGGTATACTATGTACCGTGCTGGGTGCATGTGAGATCTGAGAATTTCAGACATATTTTAATGATGTAATAAGAATTTGAAGTGTAATTTATTGAGCTAAGTGAACTGTGGGAATGATAATTGGAGATTTATCTGTTAAGTGTTAAAATAAGTGTGTAACTATGAGGACAGATCGATCTGGGAGGATGAGAGATCGATCTGGTGAGTTAAAAATGACAAGGAATGAGAAATTTGAGGAGCAGATCGATCTCCAATGGAAGAGATCGATCTCCTTATGAATCTGTTTGAGAAGGGATCGATCTCATGAGGAAGAGATCGATCTCCAAATGATCCTGTTTGGGGAGAAGATCGATCTCTTCAGGAGCAGATCGATCTCATAAAGCCATAAAGAGATCGATCTTACCCCTCGACAGATCGATCTCCTAGGCATAAAATTGCCCAGATCGTCCCCAAAATTCAAACACAGATCGATCTCATCAAGAGGAAGATCGATCTCCTACCTCCAGTCTATATAAGGAACCCGTGTTTTCTCTGCAATTTCACTTTCTCTCTCTTCCAAAACCCATTTCCACCGAAAACCTAGTTTCTCACTCCTCCAAATCACCCATTTCCGGCCGAATCAGCTGTTGTGGTAAGAAGGAAAGTTGTTCCTCATCAAAGGGAGAACAACATACTTGGAAATCGAAGGACGAATCGGATCGAGGCGTGAGTTGTGCGTCTCACAAGCTTTGGGTAATTTCTAAACCTCGATCTTGATATTTGAGCTGCTTTTGATGTTATTGGTGGTTGTAATTGTGTTGAAATAGTTGAGAAATGATTAGGGATTGATGAATTTCAATGTGGATAGAGTGATAATGATATTTAGCGATTTTGGTGATTTTAGGAATTTTGAGCTATAAATGGAAATATAGACAATGTGGAGAATTAGCCTAGATAATTGGCATGAGGAATGTAGGACATTGAGATATTGTGAATGAGGTTGTAGTTTAGGGTTGAGTTACGAGAAATCAAGAGATTTGAGGTGTTATGAGCAATTATGCTCGATTTTTGAGAATTGAGGATTATGAGATAATTGAGTATTGATGTTTTAACATCGTTTGGACAGCTCGGGAGTTCCAGAGTGGAATGCGAGGCTAGTCCATGATACGGGGGAACGATTGCACTATACGAGGTGCAAAGAGGTAAGGGAAATCTAAACCATTTGTGTATGTGAATTGCAAACTGTTTTAGCATGATTTGTGGTTTATAAAACAAGCATGTTGAGTGTTTTGTGTTGAGATTATATTGCACACGATTTTATAGCCGGTTGGAGCCCAATGTTTTATGAGTTTATAACTGGGCTCTACGTTAAGGCAATATTGTGATTTGAGAAATGTGTGCGTGTGCTTTGCCGGTTGGAACTCGGTTTTATTACGTTTTGTGTTGAGTACAAAATGATTTCAAATGAGTTTTATGAGAGAAAACCATTACGAGTTCTACGTGAAGGCAAACCTGTCTTATGTGATAAGACTTGGGTGTGTAGTTGTGAGTACACACCGGGCATTGCTCTGGTAGCATGTAAGCCCGAATTCTTCTCCGTTCTGGTAACGTGAGAATAACCTATTCTGTGGCTGTGCCACGTTGAGAAAACCCCATTGGTGGCTGTGCCATGTTGAGAAAACCCCATTGGTGGCTGTGCCACGTTGAGAAACCCCATTGGTGGCTGTGCCACGTTATACCCCATTGGTGGCTGTGCCACGTTATACCCCATTGGTGGCTGTGCCACGTTATACCCCATTGGTGGCTGTGCCACGTTATACCCCATTGGTGGTTGTGCCACGTTGAGGAAACCCCATTGGTGGCTGTGCCACGTTTAGGAAACCCCATTGGTGGCTGTGCCACGTTGAGAAACCCTATTCTGTGGCTATGCCACGTGAGAAATTAAATCAGTGGCTATGCCACGTGTGTTTTGTGGCTATGCCACGTGAGAAATTAAACCAGTGGCTTTGCCACGTATGTTTTGTGGCTATGCCACGCGAGAAATTAAATCAGTGGCTATGCCACGTGTGTTTTGTGGCTGTGCCACGTGCATTATTTTTACTGTGATTTTATCACGTATTTGAGAAAGCGTTTATCGCGTTGTTTTCACATGCTTTGTTAATGCTCTAGAGTGAGCCTTTTACTTCATGTTTTCACATGACTTGACACATGAGAGTGTCGTTTTGAGTACTTTCATGCTATGGTTTTCAAATGAGTTTCACATACAACTAAACATTTTCTGATGTGCATTTTGGTTTATGAAATGAGTTCCTTACCCCCTTTTACTGAGCGATTTAGAAGCTCACCCTGTTTTTCTTTCCCCCCCCAGAGTTCTTCAAGTGAATAAGGACTTCCCTGCGACGTACGGAGTAGTGGCTAGTGGAGGATTCGAGCTCCAGGCTATATATTTTGTACTTTGAGGTATATTTATCTTTTCATGTACCCAGACTATTATTGTAATTACAGACACTTGATGTATAACATTATATGGGATGTATTAGGATTAACTAACTTGGAATTGAGTAATGTATATGATTCAATATACACTATATTATGATGAGATCCTGAGGCATGATAATTATGATGATGTATGACACTGCACAGGAATGCACCTTTATTTGTGAATTAACGAGTAAAAAGTTTTAAATTAGCCCTATTTTCCGCACTTTCGAGGCGTGACAGAGTTTTCTTGGTATCAGAGCTTAGGGTGTCTTGTACTGTCAGTGTCGGTTAAGTGAAATAGAATACATCCCAAGTGTCTGTAATAGTCTGGTCATGAACTGAAATTGAGGATTGAGATTTCAATCAATTTTGATATGTACGCGCAGGAGACGAGTTGAGATAGAGAATGAGTAAACGACGAGGTCGTTCGAGGAGGCAGGCAGAGTCCCCTCCGCCACCTGTCCCACAATCAGAGAGTCCTAACTCTCGATTTAATCGGATTGAGACCGATGTGAGGCAAGGTTTTGAGCAGATGGCAGCGTTGTTCGCGCAACACTTTGGAGTTAATGCCTCGGATACTACCCCTACACCACCACAAGGACCTCCCATACCCCCAGTGCTTCCCGTCACCCAGCCTGCGGATAGAAGTATGGTCCGACTAAGGGATTTTCTGAAGATGAATCCACCCGCGTTTAAGGGAAAGAAGGATCCTACAGAGGCTGAGGAGTGGTTGACGGAATTGAGAATTATATTTGATATTCTGGGGTGCACCGATGCTGAGAGGGTCAGTATGAGTGCCTATATGCTGAAGGGGAGAGCTCGAGATTGGTGGGGTACTACCCAGGGAATTCTGATATCCCACCATGGTGTGATTGGTTGGGAAGAGTTTCAGACAGCTTTTAGGACCCAATATGTACCACGGGCCGCTCAGAGAAAGAAACAGGCCGAGTTTTTGAGTTTGGTACAGGGTGACATGTCTGTGGATGACTATGAGAGCCAATTCACAGCGCTATTGAGATATGACCCAGAGACCTTCAAGAGTGAAGAGCTCCGCACAGAGAAGTTTGTGTATGGGTTGAAGCCCGTCATCAGAGATAGATTGATAGGGCTGTGCATCACTGAGTTTGGAGATGCTCTGAGACGAGCACAAGAGATTGAAAGAGGGATTGAGATGGTACAATCCCAGAATGAGCTCAGAGCGGTGAATAGAGATAAGGGCAAGAGGCCAGCACTTTTCCAGACAGAGGCTCGGAGAGGTTCCTTCAGAAGAGGAAGGATTGAGGTACAGAAGGACAGATTAGAGAGACCCAGAGCCTATCCTATTATCAAGGAGACCCCTCGATATGTCAGGCCGGAGATAAGGGTTTGTAGAGACTGTGGCCGATCGCATGAGGGAAGTTGTACTGGGTCGATCCATGGATGTTTCAGATGTGGTGACATGGGTCACAGAGTGAAGGACTGTCCCCAACCTCAGATACCACATGCTCCGGAGCCCACTAGACAACAGCCTCAGAGAGTGGATCCCCGGAGACGGGCCACTGCGGCAGAGAAAGGGAAGAAACCTGTGGCACAGGGACGTGTGTTCACCCTGGATAAGGAGACCGCAGACACTTCGGCAGAAACTATAAGAGGTACACTCTCTGTCTGTAATTATGAGGCTCATGTGTTGATTGATTCAGGATCCACGCATTCGTTTATTTCTGAGCATTTTGCATGTAGATTAAACTTGAAGTTTGAACCTCTAGAATACATACTACATGTAAATACCCCTATGCGTGAATCCCAGAGAACTGAGTTAATCTATAGAGGATGTGAGATAAAGGTGGGAGATAGAGTAATGTTAGCAGATCTAATCATGTTGAATATACATGGATTTGATGTAATTCTGGGAATGGATTGGTTGGCGACCAATCGAGTGAGTTTAGACTGCTACACTAAGATTGTAACTTTCTCCCTACCTGAACCTTACAGTGTACGGTTGAGATATTGAGGGAATGATTATGTGGATTTCTAGTAAGTAATTTGAGAATTTTAATATTATTTTGGAGAATATTAAATATCATTATTCTTGTGAAGGTTATGAGACACTCATCTCAGACGATGAGCGGGAACATCCGAGGATTGAGGATATACCTGTGGTTTGTGAATTTCTGGATGTTTTCCCCGATGAATTGCCAGGTTTACCACCAGAGAGAGAGCTGGAGTTTACCATTGATTTGGTTCCAGATACTCAGTCGATCTCTAAACCTCCTTACAGGATGGCATTAGTGGAACTTGAGGAATTGAAGAGACAACTACAGGAGTTGTTGGATCAAGGGTTTATTAGACCCAGTTTTTCGCCGTGGGGAGCACCAGTACTATTTGTTAAGAAGAAGGATGGTAGTCTCAGATTATGTGTAGACTACCGGCTGTTGAATAAAGCCACGGTGAAGAATAAATACCCACTACCCAGGATCGATGATCTACTTGATCAGCTGAGAGGGGCATCGGTCTTTTCTAAGATTGATTTGAGATCGGGCTATCACCAATTGAGGATCAAGGAAAGAGATATTCCAAAGACGGCCTTCAGGACAAGGTATGGCCATTACGAATTTCTGGTGATGTCTTTTGGATTGACGAACGCCCCTGCAGCATTTATGAGATTGATGAACGAGGTGTTCAGAGACTATCTGGATAAGTTTGTGATAGTCTTTATTGATGATATCCTGGTGTACTCTCGGTCGTATGAGGAGCATGCACAACATTTGTGGTTAGTACTTCAGATACTCCGAGATAAGCAATTGTACGAAAAGCTTAGTAAGTGTGAGTTTTGGTTGAACCGGATAGCTTTCCTTGGGCATATAGTCTCAGAGGAAGGAGTATCAGTGGACCCAAGCAAGGTGGAGGCTGTGCTTAATTGGGAGAGACCGAGGGCAGTTACTGAGGTTCGAAGCTTCCTTGGTTTGGCGGGGTATTACAGAAGATTTATGGAAGGATTTTCAAGGATTGCCGCCCCTTTGACTAAGCTCACGCGCAAAGAGACTCCATTTATATGGACTGATCAATGTGAGCTCAGTTTTCAGGAATTAAAGAGGAGGTTGACAGCGGCACCTGTGTTAACTATTCCTGAGGGATCAGGAGGATTCTCAGTGTATAGTGATGCATCTCACCAAGGATTAGGGTGTGTGCTTATGCAGCACGGAAGAGTGGTCGCATATGGATCGCGACAACTGAAAGACCATGAGCGGAATTACCCCACGCATGATTTGGAGTTAGCCGCTGTGGTATTTGCTTTGAAGATCTGGCGACATTACTTATATGGGGAAAGATTCCAGATTTTCACTGATCACAAGAGTTTGAGATATCTCTTTGATCAGAAAGAGTTAAACATGAGACAAAGGAGATGGATGGAACTCCTTAAGGATTATGACTGTGAGATTCTTTATCATCCGGGTAAGGCGAATGTGGTTGCTGATGCCTTGAGCAGGAAGAGTATGATATCTACTATGATGATCAGGGAATGGGATTTGTTAGAGCAGTTCGTCGAACTTCGGATCAGAGTTAAAGAGGTAGAGACTGGATTTTTGGCTAGCTTGCGGATAGAGCCCAGGATCATGGATCAGATTAGAACTGGTCAGCGCAGTGATCAGAGATTGATAGATATGGTTAGCCAAGCTGAGCAGAGTTCGCAGTCGGATCTCACCATCAGTGAGGATGGATTGTTGAGATTCAGAGGACGGATCTGTGTACCGGACGATGATACCCTGAAGAGACAGATATTGAGAGAATCCCACAGCTCGCGATACACCATGCACCCAGGGAGTACTAAGATGTACCGAGACTTGAGAAAGGTGTATTGGTGGAGTGGTATGAAGCGAGATGTGGCAGAGTATGTGGCCAGGTGTTTAGTATGCCAGCAAGTGAAAGCTGAGCATCGGAAGCCCGGAGGACTACTACAGCCCTTACCTGTACCTACATGGAAATGGGAGCATGTCACTATGGACTTTATTATGGGTTTACCGAGGACCCGGAGAGGTCATGACGCGATATGGGTCATTGTGGATAGATTGACCAAGAGTGCCCACTTCCTTGCCATCAAGAGCACAGATACGGTGGATGCCTTAGCTGAGCTATATGTCAGCGAGATAGCAAGATTACATGGGGCTCCAGTGAGTATTACTTCTGATAGAGATTCCCGGTTTACTTCCAGATTTTGGACCCAGTTTCAGGAGTCCATGGGATCTCGATTGAGTTTTAGTACCGCCTATCATCCTCAGACAGATGGTCAGTCAGAGAGGACTATTCAGACCCTGGAGGATATGTTGAGGGCGTGTACGATGGATTTTAAGGGATCATGGGATGATCACCTGCCCCTAGCAGAGTTTGCGTATAATAACAGCTATCATGCGAGTATTGGAATGGCACCTTTTGAGGCTCTATATGGTAGGAGGTGTAGATCCCCTGTAGCTTGGGAAGAGGTCGGTGACAGAAAGATAAATGCTCCCGAGCTTGTTGAGCAAGCCGTACAGAGTGTGAAACTCATATGTGCGAGGTTACGGGCTGCACAAAGTAGACAGAAAAGCTACGCGGATGTGCGTAGACGGCCACTCGAGTTTGACGTTGGTGATGCAGTATTTCTGAGGGTATTACCGAGCAAGGGTATCATGCGATTTGGAAAGAAAGGGAAATTGAGTCCTCGATACATAGGACCATTCGAGATTCTTGAGAAAGTGGGAGAGGTAGCTTACAGATTAGCACTACCCCCACAGATGTCCGGAATACACAATGTTTTTCATGTGTCTATGTTGAGGAAGTACCACCCGGACCCTTCTCATGTTATAGAGTATGATGAGATGGACATACAGGAGGACATGAGCTACACTGAGGAACCCGTCCGGATTCTCGATAGAAAGGAGAAGGTACTGAGAACCAAGAGCATCCCATTAGTGAAAGTCTTGTGGAAACATCACTCAAGGGAAGAGGCAACGTGGGAACTAGAGAGCCTCATGAAGGAGAAATACCCCCATCTATTCTGACTGGTTGAGTTGAATTTGGAGGACCAAATTCTATTTAAGGTGGGGAGGATGTGAGATCTGAGAATTTCAGACATATTTTAATGATGTAATAAGAATTTGAAGTGTAATTTATTGAGCTAAGTGAATTGTGGGAATGATAATTGGAGATTTATCTGTTAAGTGTTAAAATAAGTGTGTAACTATGAGGACAGATCGATCTGGGAGGATGAGAGATCGATCTGGTGAGTTAAAAATGACAAGGAATGAGAAATTTGAGGAGCAGATCGATCTCCAATGGAAGAGATCGATCTCCTTATGAATCTGTTTGAGAAGGGATCGATCTCATGAGGAAGAGATCGATCTCCAAATGATCCTGTTTGGGGAGAAGATCGATCTCTTTAGGAGCAGATCGATCTCATAAAGCCATAAAGAGATCGATCTCACCCCTCGACAGATCGATCTCCTAGGCATAAAATTGCCCAGATCGTCCCCAAAATTCAAACACAGATCGATCTCATCAAGAGGAAGATCGATCTCCTACCTCCAGTCTATATAAGGAACCCGTGTTTTCTCTGCAATTTCACTTTCTCTCTCTTCCAAAACCCATTTCCACCGAAAACCTAGTTTCTCACTCCTCCAAATCACCCATTTCTGGCCGAATCAGCTGTTGTGGTAAGAAGGAAAGTTGTTCCTCATCAAAGGGAGAACAACATACTTGGAAATCGAAGGACGAATCGGATCGAGGCGTGAGTTGTGCGTCTCACAAGCTTTGGGTAATTTCTAAACCTCGATCTTGATATTTGAGCTGATTTTGATGTTATTGGTTGTTGTAATTGTGTTGAAATAGTTGAGAAATGATTAGGGATTGATGAATTTCAATGTGGATAGAGTGATAATGATATTTAGCGATTTTGGTGATTTTAGGAATTTTGAGCTATAAATGGAAATATAGACAATGTGGAGAATTAGCCTAGATAATTGGCATGAGGAATGTAGGACATTGAGATATTGTGAATGAGGTTGTAGTTTAGGGTTGAGTTACGGGAAATCAAGAGATTTGAGGTGTTATGAGCAATTATGCTCGATTTTTGAGAATTGAGGATTATGAGATAATTGAGTATTGATGTTTTAACATCGTTTGGACAGCTCGGGAGTTCCAGAGTGGAATGCGAGGCTAGTCCGTGATACGGGGGAACGATTGCACTATACGAGGTGCAAAGAGGTAAGGGAAATCTAAACCATTTGTGTATGTGAATTGCAAACTGTTTTAGCATGATTTGTGGTTTATAAAACAAGCATGTTGAGTGTTTTGTGTTGAGATTAAATTGCACACGATTTTATAGCCGGTTGGAGCCCAATGTTTTATGAGTTTATAACTGGGCTCTACGTTAAGGCAATATTGTGATTTGAGAAATGTGTGCGTGTGCTTTGCCGGTTGGAACTCGGTTTTATTACGTTTTGTGTTGAGTACAAAACGATTTCAAATGAGTTTTATGAGAGAAAACCATTACGAGTTCTACGTGAAGGCAAACTTGTCTTATGTGATAAGACTTGGGTGTGTAGTTGTGAGTACACACCGGGCATTGCTCTGGTAGCATGTAAGCCCGAATTCTTCTCCGTTCTGGTAACGTGAGAATAACCTATTCTGTGGCTGTGCCACGTTGAGAAAACCCCATTGGTGGCTGTGCCACGTTGAGAAAACCCCATTGGTGGCTGTGCCATGTTGAGAAACCCCATTGGTGGCTGTGCCACGTTGAGAAAACCCCATTGGTGGCTGTGCCACGTTATACCCCATTGGTGGCTGTGCCACGTTATACCCCATTGGTGGCTGTGCCACGTTATACCCCATTGGTGGCTGTGCCACGTTGAGAAACCCTATTCTGTGGCTATGCCACGCGAGAAATTAAATCAGTGGCTATGCCACGTGTGTTTTGTGGCTATGCCACGTGAGAAATTAAACCAGTGGCTTTGCCACGTATGTTTTGTGGCTATGCCACGCAAGAAATTAAATCAGTGGCTATGCCACGTGTGTTTTGTGGCTGTGCCACGTGCATTATTTTTACTATGATTTTATCACGTATTTGAGAAAGCGTTTATCGCGTTGTTTTCACATGCTTTGTTAATGCTCTAGAGTGAGCCTTTTACTTCATGTTTTCACATGACTTGACACATGAGAGTGTCGTTTTGAGTACTTTCATGCTATGGTTTTCAAATGAGTTTCACATACAACTAAACATTTTGTGATGTGCATTTTGGTTTATGAAATGAGTTACTTACCCCCTTTTACTGAGCGATTTAGAAGCTCACCCTGTTTTCCTTTTCCCCCCAGAGTTCTTCAAGTGAATAAGGACTTCCCTGCGACGTACGGAGTAGTGGCTAGTGGAGGATTCGAGCTCCAGGCTATATATTTTGTACTTTGAGGTATATTTATCTTTTCATGTACCCAGACTATTATTGTAATTACAGACACTTGATGTATAACATTATATGGGATGTATTAGGATTAACTAACTTGGAATTGAGTAATGTATATGATTCAATATACACTATATTATGATGAGATCCTGAGGCATGATAATTATGATGATGTATGACACTGCACAGGAATGCACCTTTATTTGTGAATTAACGAGTAAAAAGTTTTAAATTAGCCCTATTTTTTGCACTTTCGGGGCGTGACAGTGCATATGAGTACGAGTATCGCGTAGATGACACATGACATACATTGTACCGTGAGTTGATGAGGGAGATGATGATGATTAAGATGAGCCGGAGGGTAAGACTGACCTATCCCCCCTTCAGGCAAGTGATGCCCATGCACACCTGATCAGTGTGGCCTGGGATCACTTACTATAGCCATATGTCATGGATATTAGATTGCCGAGAATTCCATGCCTGTCTCAGAGATAAGAGAAATTGAGAAACTCAGAAGAGAAAGAGATTTGATGAAAAGAAATGATTTGAGAAAAGCAAAGAGATATTGTGATTTGATAAATCTCTTGATCTGAATGCTTGTGCTAGGATAGCACTGTTTTATGACATGTTTTTAAATGGGAATATCGTATATTTGTTTTCATGAAAATGCTTATGTGAGAAGAAATGTTTAAATGCATTTTTCTAGTAATATTTCAATTTATCTTGAAACATGGTTGTATTTATGCATGCATGGGCTATGTAGATAGTGTACCATCTACCTGTTAGCATCATTTTCCTTACTAAGCTGTGGTTTGCTCATCCCACTATTTTTCCCCCTCCAGATACTGAGAAGTAGGGCAGTGCAGTGGTCTCTAGATCCCTGTTTGTGTTGGACAGCTTCCACCAGTTGCAAAGGTATAAAGATTTGTATACAAATGAGCATTTTGTATCTATTATAATGTATCGCACAGTTATGAATTAAAAATGTAAACAATTGTATGGGGATGTTATGTAAAGATAATACATTATACAATTGATTTTGTATATCTACACACACGTCTGGGAGTGTGAATCAAAGTTTTAAATATTTTCGCTGTAAATTTTATGGAATTTAGTAATTACATTGACTCACAGCTCAACCGATAGTAGTATATGTATGGATAAAAAACACCCGAAAGTGGGGTGTGACAGATTTGGTTTGATGTGAGTTGATGTTTAGGACTAAGAAACATACATCCCCAAGTTACTGTGCGATATTTAGATAGAAATGTGTATACAGAGCTGGTAGTGATCTAAGAGTTTGTTATAAATGCAGGAAGTTATCAGGCTTGTGAGTTATGCCTGAGAGACATCACAAGAGAGGAGAGAGCTCGAGTGCTCAGGGGCAAAACAATAGGACTGAGAGGCATAGTAAATCGTCCTCTAGTCATGAGTCTTAGGAACAGATAGAGGCTTTTGATCCTCGGGTAGCCCGATTGGAGGAAGATATGCGCACGATGATGACCGTGACGGGTCAGATTATAGCTAGGTTTTAAGGTATACCTGGTACAGCGAGATAGGCTGCATCGAATTCCCCAACAGTTGCACCAGAACCTGAGGATGTTGCACCTGCACAACCTGAACCGGTTAGGCCACGAGATCCCCCTATTTGACCAGTACCTCCTCCAGTAGCCCCACAACAGTATGATGATGATGATTTAGGGTATAGATATGATCGTGATATGGAGAGGTTGAGGCATTTTATGGATTTCAAGCCTCATTCTTTTAGTGAGGTGAAGGATCCAGTAGTGGTGAGGACTGGATAAGCCAGATAGAGAAGTTATTTGACTTTTGTAGATGTTTGACTACAAAGAGAGTAGCGTTTGCAGCCTTTGTACTGAGAGGCGAAGCAGAGTACTGGTGGAAGTCCACCAGGCCTATGTTGAGAGCTTAGGGTATAACTATCACGTGGGATATGTTTTTGGGTGCTTTCAGAGAGCAATACATTCCAGATACCGCTCGGTATAGGTTATAGATGAAATTTCTGAATCTGACTCAAGGGAATCGAACTGTGGATGAATACAAGTCACGATTCACCTCATTAGGTCGGTATGATCCAGACTCTACAAGGAGTGAAGCTATTAGGGTCTGCAGGTTTGTGGATGGACTTGGGCCTTCGATCAGAGCTAAATTGGCCCCGTTCGATGTTGCTACATATAGAGAAGCTGTGTGACGAGCCCAGTTATGTGAGCAGGATTATGACCTGCATATTTTAAAGTTTAGTTGGGGTAAGGACAAGGGTCCAAGAAAATTGGGAGATGACAAGAATGCCTGATTTGGTCGAAAATCTATGAGTAAGCATCGGAGAGAGGCAGATGAGTCACAAAAGAAGGTTGCTAGACCTTTCATGCATCTGACCCAGACACCAGCCAGGGGTATAGTGATTGGTGGACCCCGACCGACTACTGACCAATGTAAAGTGTGTGGCCGATATCATGGTGGTAGGCCTTGTTATTTTTAAGGTACACGATGTTTCAGATGTGGTAGGTTCGGGAACTATGTAAGAGAATGCCCAGAAGCAGTTAAGGTAGTCCCACAGAGGGGTAAGGAGCAAAGAAAGTTCCTACAGTTACACCTCTTGCAAGGAAGAGAGCCACGACTGAAGAGAAAGGGAAGCAAGTTATGGGTCAAGGTAGGGTATAAGCGATAGACCAGGCATCAACAAATACCTCTTCTGAAGTTATAAAAGGTACAATTCTAATTTTCAATTTGGAAGCTATAGCCTTGTTTGATTCTGGTGCTACGCATTCCTTCATATCACCTGCATGTGCATCAAGGTTAACTGATTTTGTAGAACCCACATACTTAAATGGGACTTTATTAATAAGTACTCCAATGAGAGTTAGTCAATCAGCTGAACAATTGTATAAAGATTGTAAGGTGAGGGTAGGAGATAAGTGTATGACAGCTAATCTGATCTTGTTGAATATGTATGACATTGATGTAATCTTGAGAATGAATTGGTTAGCTACCAATCATGCTGTCTTAGACTGTCATTCTAAGTTCATTACATTTTCTTTACCCGAAGAATGTGCTGTAAGATTTTGAGAGAAGTAATAAAATCTTGAATTTTGTGACAAGTAAAGTGCATTGGTATATACATGACATGAATGTTGTTTTGAAGGTTTTATTACTTATGTGGTGGATTTGAACAAAACACATTCGGATATGGATGACATTCCAGTGGTTAGAGAATTTTCTGATGTGTTTCCAGACGACCTACTAGGATTGCCACTGAATAGAGAAATGGAATTTGGTATAGATTTGACACATGGAACAGAATCGATATCCAAACCACTATACAAAATGGCTCTAATTGAGCTAGAGGAATTAAGGAAGCAGCTGCAAGATATGCTAGATAAGGGGTTTATAAGACCAAGCGTCTCACCATGGGGAGCTCTGGTATTGTTTGTGAAGAAGAAAGATGGGAGCCTTAGGTTTTGTATTGATTAACGGATGTTGAACAAGGCTACCATCAAGAACAAGTACCCCTTGCCGCGCCATCGACGATTTATTGGATCAACTTCGAGGAGCGCAGATCTTTTTTAAGATAGATATGAGGTCTGGGTATCATCAACTGAAGATTCGGAAGGAAGATGTGCCCAAGATAACTTTTCGCACCCGCTATGGTCATTACGAGTTTCTGCTGATGCCTTTTGAGTTGACGAATGCACCAATAGCTTTTATGGCTCTAATGAATGAAGTATTTAAGCCATACCTGAACCAGTTTGTGATTGTTTTCATTGATGATATATTAGTGTATTCAAGGTCCAGGGAAGAGCATGAGCAATACTTAAGAATTGTTTTACAAACCCTCCGAGAGAGAAGGTTGTATGCCAAGCTTTGTAAATACGACTTTTGGCTAGAGCAGATTTCTTTTCTGGGCCATGTTGTATCGAAGGATGGGGTGTCAGTAGATCCATCCAAGATTGAGGTAGTTGTTCAGTGGGAATAGCCTAGGACAATCACTAAGATTAGGAGTTTTCTGGGTTTGGCAGGTTACTACAAGAGATTTGTAGAGGGTTTCTCTAGATTGGCTGCTCCATTGACACAACTTATAAGGAAGAATGTGGAGTTTACGTGGGATGAAGCGTGTGAGAGGAGTTTTCAGGAACTTAAGCGCAGATTAACCACCGTGCCAGTTCTCACCATTCCTAACAGCTAAGGGGATTTTTCTGTTTACACAGATGCCTTGCACCAAGGGCTGGACTGTGTTTTGATGCAGAAGGGAAAGGTAGTCGTTTATAGATCTAGACAGTTGAAAGATCATGAGAAGAACTACCCCACTCACAATTTAGAGTTGGCGGCTGTAGTATTTGTATTGAAGATATGACGCCATTACTTGTATGGTGAGAGATTGCAGATCTTTACGGATCACAAGAGTCTTAAGTATCTGTTCTCACAGAAGGAGTTAAATATGAGACAGAGAAGGTGGTTGGAACTACTCTAGGACTATGATTGTGAAATTTTGTACCACCTGGGGAAGGCGAATGTGGTTGCCGATGCATTGAGTAGAAAGAGTCTCGGGTTGGTATCATATATGATGGTTAGAGAGCATGAGTTATTGGAACAATTCACGAACCTTAGTTTGGATATGACCCCACCTGAGATTGGCAACTATGAGATTATTGCTAGCTTGAGATTAGAACCGAAGTTGATTGAGAGAATCTGATAAGCTCAGCAAATTGATCAATGGTGTATTGATATGATTAACCAAATTCAGATAGGTAAGGGTACAAAATTTGTATCGAGTCCAGATGGAATGCTAAGATTCGGGAACAGAATATGTGTTCCTAAAGATTCAGAGCTCCAAAAGTTGATTTTATCAGAGGCTTACTTATCAAGATACACAATACATCCGGGGAGTAGTAAAATGTATCAAAATCTCTGGAAAGTATATTGGTGATCTGGAATGAAAAGAGACATAGTTGAGTATGTTGCTAGATGTCTCATCTGTCAGCAAGTAAAGGTAGAGCATCAGAAACTTGGAGGATTATTGCAACCTCTATCGATACCGACGTGGAAGTGGGAGCACGTTACCATGGATTTTGTGATGGGGTTATCGAGAACCCGTAAGAACCATGATGCTATATGGGTTATAGTAGATCGGTTAACTAAATCAGCACACTTTTTAGCCATGAGATCTACAGATACTTTGAGTGCACTGGCGAACTTGTATGTACGGGAAATAGTTAGACTGCATGGAGTCCCAGTGAGTGTTGTTTCTGATAGCGATGCTCACTTCACTTCCCACTTTTGAGGACATTTTCAGGAAGCGATGGGGACTGAATTGAGCTTTAGTACCGCTGTTTATCCTTAGATAGATGGTCAGTCAGAGAGGACTATATAGACCCTGGAGGATAAGCTGAGAGCGTATGTGCTAGATTTTAAAGGCTCGTGGGACGATCACCTGCCATTGATTGAGTTTGCCTATAATAACAGTTATCACTCAAGTATTGGTATGCGCCCTAATGAGGCACTATATGGTCGTAGGTGTCGATCACCCATTGGTTGAGAAGAAGTTGGTGCAGACAGTTGCTCGCTCCCGATTTGGTTAGACAAGCCTTCGAGGATGTTCAGATAATATGTGAAAGGCTGCGAACAGCTCAAAGTCGACAAAAGAGCTATGCTGACAGGAGACGGAGACCACTTGAGTTTAACGTAGGTGAATCTGTATTTTTTAGAGTATCTCCTTCTAAGGGAATAACGAGGTTCGGGAAGAAAGGAAAACTAAGTCCTCGTTACATTGGTCCCTTCGAGATTTTGGATAGAGTGAGAGATAGAGCATATAGGCTAACCTTACCACCTGAGCTAGCAAAAGTTCACAATGTCTTCCATGTTTCTATGCTTCAGAAGTACTACCCGGATCCAACACATGTAATTAGCTATGAGCCATTGGAGCTCAAGGAGGATATGTTGTATGTGGAGAAACCGATCCGGATAGTGGATAGGAAAGAGAAGGTACTGCAGAACAAAACGATTTCATTGGTTAAGGTCCTGTGGCAACATCATACATCAGAGGAAGCCACTTGGGAATTAGAGGACCTAATGAAGGAGAAATATCCCCAACTTTTTTAGGAATAGACTTGGTCTAATTTGGAGGACCAAATTTTTTAAGAAGGGGAGAAATGTAATACCCGTAACTTAGAGCATAAAAAGGTCCATTTCTTATGATTCACACTTAGAGCATAAAAAGGTCCATTTCTTATGATTCACATATTATGTAACTTGTCAGTACAATATGGAATCATAAAGGTGCATAGAATTCACTGGCCTTTCATCTTTTTTTCGTGTTTTAAGTCCTTATATTCAGTCAGAGTGGTTGAAATTCCATTCGTTTAGTCGGTGGCCACTTTAGCCCTTAATTTAGCCATTTACATGGATACATGAATATTCATTCATCTCTTTGCAATTCCATTTAAGCAAAAGCTCTTCTTATGATATCATTAACATATGAAAATATGTACTTCATATGAATCATAAGGAATACATCACCAAAAGTGGGTCTTATTGAATCGCATTATTCTAAAATTAAGAAGTTGGTATTTGCCCTCGTAGTAGCATAATGGAAGTTGCGACTAATTTTTTAAGCCTATTTAATCAAAGTTATGATATACTAACCTCTAAGAGAAACCCTATACAAAATTGACACCACGAGCAGAATGATGAGGTGGAATGTAGAGCTGAGTGAGTTTGGCCTAGAGAATAGACCACTGCGAGCCATAAAAGCACAAGTGTTTAGTTGTTTTCTTGACAGAATGCTCTTTCGTCGAAGATCTTTCTCAACAACTCAACTCACAAATAGAGTTTCTAAACTAAACCCAAACCCAACCACTAAAAACCACTAGATTTAAAAATTGGACCTTGCATGTGGATGAATCCTCAGGAAAATTGGCTTTTAGGGGAAAAATCATGCTTATTAACCCAGATGAACAAGAACCATGTATGGTTTACTGGTTGGTTTCGAGGTCACCAACAATGCACCAAAATATGTAGCATTAATAGTAGGGCTAGAGTTAGCTAAAGGCCTTAGAGCTAAGAGAATCATGGTTAACATAGATTCTAAACTAGTTACCCGCTAAATCATGAGGAATAGAAAGTGAAAGAACCCAGTCTTACCAAGTATCACATTATTGTGCAAACACTTATCAGAGTCTGCCAATATTTTGAAGTGAAACAAATCCCAAGATAGAATAATGCTAGAGTCGATGCCCTATCTCGCCTAGCAACAATGACAAAAACACACAAAGGGGAAAAGTTATGTTAGAATTATTGTAGCCCGCCCACTATGAAAAGCAGACTGAGGTTTATTATCGGTCCACTGAAGACAACTGGATGGCCCCAATCATTTCTCTACTCTGCGATGGAGCCATAACCTCAAACTCAACCATTGCTAAAGCAACACGAATAAGAATAGGGACTATTTTAAGGTATTCTATAAAAGAAAGCATTCTTGCTCCCCTTACTATGGTGTTTATCTCCACAAGAATCGGATTACATCTTTAGAGAAATCCATGAAGGTGTCTATAGGCACTGCTTGTGCAAGCGAACTCTAACCCAAAAAGCACTCCGACAAGGTTACTTTTGGCTTTCCCCCACTAACAACAAAAGGAAATTCCTCGTGATTGCCTGCAACTATTTTGTGAAATAAGTATAAGCATATTGGTCAAAAACTTTGTCTGGAAATTATATTATGTAGATTTGGACTCCTCTAGACAATCGTTGTTGATAATGGTACCCAGTTTTAAGTTGACAAGCTAAGAAAGTTTTATGAAAATTTCATAGTAAAGTTAGTACACATCCACAAAAAAGGGGCAAGTAGAGTCCATGAATAATAAAAGTAAGAAGAAGCTTGACGACGTAAAAGGTAAATGAGTAAAGGAAACTCCAGGCATATTATAGCAATCAAAACCACGTACCACTTTGGAAAAGAGGCAATGATCCTTGCTGAGATGAGGGTGAACTCACTTCGCACTGCAAGCTTCCACCTTGTTGCCAACAGTCCCTACGAGCAGACCTTAACTTATTATACGAAGGCAAATATTATAGAGAAGTCAACAATGCCGTTAAGGCTCATCAGGTTGCCAAACACTATACTCAAAAGTCAAGTATAGACAATTTCAGGTGGGGGATAGTACTTAGAAATTGTGAAGTGAGTCGCCTAGTAGAAGAACAAATGAAACTCACCAAGAAGGCCTGTATAAAGTAACCACCGTCGTTGGGCATAAAGCATACAAATTGACTAACTTAGAGGATGGGGAAATACCTTGGACTTAGAATGTCATCCATTTAAGAAGGTACTTTGTGTAATCACTAATGTTAATGAAAATTTTCCTTTCCTTTAGACTTATTTTTTTTATTGGCTAACATTTGAATTTAAAATCTTATTCATGTCAAGTAATTTATATTAAAGTGCTTTTCCAATGAACATGTTTTACAATTATAATCTATACATTTCTTAGTCTTGTTATAAAAGTCATTGGCTAATGAAAACAACATATAAGTTATTCACGAACAAAGGCACTTCGTTCACCAACGAAGGCAATACAACATCCCTTCGCTAACTAAGGCACCATATAAGCCATTTACAAACAAAGGCACTACAAAGCCCTTCGCCAATGAAAGCATTATGAAAGCCCTTTATAACGATAGCACCATGAAAGCCCCAATGAAGGTATTACAAAAGCTATTCACCAACAAGGCAACATATAAGCCCTTCATAAATAAAGGCACCATAAAACCCTTCGCCAACAAAGACACTATATAAAACCTTCGCCAACGAAGGCACTACAAAAAGCCTTTCACTAATAAAGGCATTATGAAAGACTTTTCCTACCAAAGGCATTACAAAATCCCTTCACCACTGAAGGCATTTCAAGGTGTCTTTCCTTACCCTTTACCAACTAATAATGTATAATGCAAAAGGCAAATTTTTAGCAGCATAAAGGTAGAGTGAATTGAAAAATACAAAGCACAAATGTGACAAAAAGTTTTCATCAATAAGGTAATCATTCCTTTACATTTACAAAGTATACTATACAATAATAGTATACGATTACAAGAAGGTTCAAATAAACCCAAGTAAAAAGAGAAAGAAAGAAATATAAAGCACACTATTACCTTACATTACCCTTCCCTTTCCTTATCCCCTCCATTCTCCCCTCTATCATCTACCACCATAACCTCTTCCATGTCCACCATGATGGGATCCCTCAAAATATGAAGGATCGATTAGAGTTGTCAAATCTACAAGAGGGCTAATAGCTTTAACTATCATAGGAAAAGTTAGAACATCACCGACCTATTAGAAGATCATGCACATTAACAACCATAGACACCTTAATAACGGGGGGAAAGTTAGAAACTATAGGGACTTTAACCTCCACAATAGCCTTGTCTCTCATAGCAGGAACTTCATCCCTAACATACACACTCTCAATGGAAATTTTAGGAGTACCAGGGATTGTTAAACCCTTTATATGAGCCTTAGCACTAAACTTTTCATTGTTTGGTCCATACATTTCAAAATTTGCATTGTCAGGCTCGTACATTTCAAAATTTACAAGAGGAGTCACATCTAATAAGGAGAGATCAAAGGGATTATACAACATTTGTACGTTGTACAAAGAAGAATTGCCTCATATTCTTAGCAACAGCCACTACCTATCGACTGCCTCTTCTATCAATCTCTTATGGTCCTGCTCAGCTTTAGCAACTAACTCCTCTATCTTGGTTATCATCCCTAGCAAATGTTAACCTCTAGCTTAACCGATTCCCCCTCTTCTATGCCATTTTCCCATTAAAATCAGTGAAAGCTTTGGCTAGCTCCTACTCAGCCGCCTAACTATTACAAGTCTCGACAGCCAAAGATGAGGTAATGGCTCGAAGATTATGCACTAAGTGGACTAACTTCTTCTCTAACACTTTCATTACTTGACCACACTCGAGATTCTCCCTTCTTAAACTCTCCATCAAAGCAACTCGCTTCTTAAATGTGTTGTTCAGTTTATTATGCGTCTCAGTCAACTTCTTCAGCTTACCATTAGTAGCCTTCACCTTTTCATGTAGGGCTGTCTGAGTACTAATAACCTGAAAGAATTAACTAATAGTCAATAACGATCTAAAAAATTATAAATGTAATAAGTACACCCTAAGAATGCATACAATGGCTAGCCTAATTATCTGTATCGTGAAAGTACGAAAGTTTCTCATCGCCTAAGAGAGACTGGTCTTAGGGTTAACACATAAGCTCTTAGTCCAGAACTTAAGCTGCATCGAACTAGTAATAACACCATAGTGGTAAGGCGACAACGAAGCAAAATGTTGTGAACCAACACTACCCTAATTTCCCTTCAAGCTAGAACAAAGAGAAGATAGATGACTAGTAGATTGCTCCACCAAACCAAAATCACAACCTCCCAACCAAATGAATCAACCACCACATTCGAACCATGGGGAGCAACATCACCTCTGTTGGAAAAGGAAGAAGGTGGTGGAATGGGTACCAAGTCAAAAAAAGTTGGTACCCATACCACTATCAACAACCCCAGAAGGAGATACTGACCTAGCAAAAATTGAGAGGATAAGGACAACATCTACTGGAACAACAACAAGATGAGCAACAACAGTAAATAAAATCATTGCAGTATGCCTATCTTTAATCATAACTATATATGAACCACTTTTCTACCTTTTGGTAGGAGGACCACTATTTGTAACACCTACAAGTCTTTTACCTTTCATCTTGGATTTTTTCGCCTTTGCCTTCGCCTAACTAGTAAGAACTACTTCCCCCTTTCTCCTCTGAGTTTCCTCGTGACCACTAATAATATCTAGAAAACAAGAAATGAAAAGAAAAACATTAGAAGGTTAATACAAATTACCTACCTTAAACAAAACCATGATGAAAAGCATCATCCACACCCTTACAACCTACTATAAGGACACTCAAAGTCTTGTCAAACAGGAAAGATAAAGGGCACAACAGGCTTAATAACTCACCAAAGTGGTTAGCTGAAACATCAAGCTTCAAATGATTAAAAGCTTGAGCTCTTACTAGTGAACTAATACACTAGTCCTTAAGAATCTTGCCACTTGCCAAACTCCTTCACATCTTGACTATTAGCTAAAAAATAAGTCATTTGCTCATTCTTATGAGGGAAGAAAGGAATTACCTCGTTCGCTTCAAGCCTTATCAAACTTCACTGTACATTAAAACCTTAACTACCATTCCTCATTTTAATAGCAAAATACTTATCCTTGTCCTGATGATAAATGGAAGTAGTCCTTTTCACTAATGTCTTACCCCTATTATGCAAAAAATAAAGCCTTTATCACATTAAACGTAGTTGGCCAACCAAGCCTTTCATACGACACAAACAAAGTCACTAAGTAAGCCCAAGCGTTCTTACCCAATTATGAAGCAACCACACCCTAGCCCTCTAAACATGTGGCGGAAAAATGATGAAGGGGATCAAAAACCTACATTGAAGTGCCAAATATAGAACCATGCTTTATTCCCAAAAACTATGTTTGGTCGATGAGAAAAGAAAGACAAATACATAGTGTATAGATTTGAATCCAACTGCCATTTTAAAGTCCCCAAAAACAAATATATGGTAGTCAAAGACTTAGTGTTGACAATGCAGCCAACCACCATCGAGAATTAAGAGAGGCAATTCACCACTACTATCTAACCACCATTAGCACATTCGTCGCTACCATCAACGACATCCTCCTCACTTCCACCATCGTCGACTTCACCCTGACCAATAGAGATACCGTTGTCACCACTCGAGCTTTCTTCAACAATAGAGATATCGTTGTCACCACTCGAGCTTTCTTCAACATCAAATTTAGTCTTAATCCCCTCAAAAAATCAAGGATCCACAACGACAACTTCCCTACCACCACCATTATCACCTTTCGACTCAGCAACCTCTTCAACCTCTTCACCATGACCTTTTTCACTACATAACTCACTACTAAACAACATAGCCTTCATGGCTCCATCTCTTTTGCAACCCACAATAAGGCTTTATCACTATCAACCTCAGACTCTTATTCATCGACAATCATCTTTCGCTGCCTTACCATTTTACTAGAAAAACTAAAGCTTTAATTTTTGGCTTCTTAATGCTTGAATGAATTCTACTAAACTATGGATTCGCATAGCCTCCCATGGTTCTTTGCTTAATATGATAAGCCATTATACCTTGCAAAAAACAACAATAAAGAAAGATATTAGAAATAAAAATAATTAGAAAAGTAACAAAAAGGGAAAAAAAGGAAAAGAATTTTTTATTTTAGTTTTTTTTTTATTTTTTATTTTTGAAAGAAAGGGTTTGAACTAAACCTAGGTATGATTAGGTATTAATACTAACTAAGAACAATCTAATCTAATCCCTACAATGACGCCAAAAACTTGTTGTGTTAGAACATATACTACAAGTAAACTGATCGCGAAAAGTAATACAGGGTGAAGTACAGTATCATTCCCACAAGATTTAATTAGAATTATTGTACCTAAGTACTAAAATTAGTCACCCTAAGTTTATTCAAACAATCAAAATTTTCTAAATTAAATTAACTATTAAAGCAATTAAAAAAACATAAAATAAATTTTGTAAAATAAAATGAAAGTGTATAAATTTAAAATTTCATAAATTAAATTTAAACAACTGAATTTACTTAAATCATAATGCATATAAATTTAAATGCTATTATACTAAAAATAAAAATTACCTAAAAGCTAAAAATTAAATTATATGACTAAATACCTATTTATTTAACTAATCAACTCTACCAATTTATTACTAAACTAATATAATATATTACTAAACTAACATAAGACCTAGCCATTCCCTGAATAGTAAATTAGTAACGCAGCAGACTGCTTTCATGCATTACTTCACCGGACCACGTCCTGCCTCTACCCATGCTTATTGCCTTTCACACACAGCAGAATGTCTTCAGCTCTTACAAGAACCACTCATATCAACAATAGCAAACTTCATGTCTAGCTCACAAATCACAGAAACACAGAAGTAGGAAACTGATCCTGCATGAATCTACAACTAGCCATGCCACCAGGTCCTAAAATCATTGCCTGTACACTAGCAAATAAAGGACATAACTCTGCTTTTCGTGCACCAGTGACCAATAGTGGAACACTGCTCAGCTACACACGTTTCAGCCTCCTCAAGGTAATAAACTTCATCCTTTTGCATGGCTATCAAGCACAGCAGCACCCAAAAACCTTATCAACGTTCCACTTCAGTCCTTACTTCTTCATGCCTCCATGCAACCTGAAACTGGTAAGCAGCAACACAGGAAACATAAACCAAAAAACGTGCAGAATAGGGAGTAGTAAAACATAGCAGATAAACTAAAATACAGAATAAAAAATGCTGGAGCAGAAAAAGAAAATAGTAAAGCAGTGCAGAATTAAGGATTTAGATGATGAAATTTAACACTTAAACTAAGAATCAAAGTATGAAATAACCAAACAAGACCAAAACAATAAAAATAATGAGAAACAGAGCATGGAAAGAAAAACAATCAAAAATAAAACTTTGTTGAATTTAAATTATCAAAAGAAAGTTCAATTTAATGTAATTAGACTATAAACTTAAAGATAAACTGAAAACCTAATTAAAATCTAAAGCAAAAGTAAATTAAAGCACAATGGAAAACTCAATAAGAACAGAAGAGAACTTGGCTGCTGTCACTCGATCGTTTCCACCACACCCATATCGGTTCTTGAAGTTGTCTTTATATAGGTAAGTTTAACATTCTTTCACCTTTGAGTGGACTCTTTTAAGGCAACTTCTTAGTCAACAGCTTTGTGTCTTATTAGGATTCTAAATCCATGCCAAAATAGTAGCTACCTACCTTAATTATTTAGGACAATTTAGAACTTAGTAGAGAACTTATACTAATTTCTTCTCTTATTATTTCCTTCTTAGTAGGATATCTTCTTGATCATTAAGATTCCTTCATGAATGGTGTGATAAGCTTGTATGGCTAGTTGGGTTTAGCATAGGTTAAAGGGTTGTGCTAAGTGTACGTTGGTTTAGGGTTTAAGAATAGGTTTAAGAAATAAGGTTTAGGGAAAAAGGGCTTAGGAAAAAGGGTTTAAGTCTTTCTAAGATTTAGAAGGGATTAAAGGTATTTTAGGGTTAGTGTTTAGGGATAAAGGACCAGCATTGGCCACTTTCCTTGAATTGCACCATTTTCTCAATTTTCTTTATTATTATCGAAATTCCTACGCATGAAGAAAAATTAAAGAAATAGAAGAAAAAGTAAATAAAAATTTCAAAATTCATCTAAAACTCATGTAATAATATCCCTTTAAAATAAATATTTTAGAGACTTATCAATAGAAAACCAAAATCACAACAAAATAAAAGGCACTTACTAATTTCTCCACGAGAAATCTACACTTCGTAGGAACACCGGCCACAACTACGAACTAACAACCACTGCTAACACTTCGACGAAAAGAAAGCCAAAGCGAAAATGTAACTTAAAACAATCTATAACTAAAACCTTATAAATAGAACTTACTAGGGGTAGAACGATAAAAAGACACACCTCCAAATCAATTTCTGTACACGATGAGGCCAGCAACCCCAATCTACTAAGTGGCGTGCCATTTAATAGCAAACAAACTTCAACTATCGGCTACTCTACGTGGAATCGATTGATTCGTCTCGTACCTACCAAGAAGTCGGAGCCTTTGCAATTACTAGAGGGTAGCCCAAAAATCTTAACTCCCAAACACCCAAAAATTTTAAAATACAAACTTTTTAAAATAACCAAAAAAGAGGTAAGTTGTACAAAAACAACACTAGGCCACAAAGGGTAGCTTAAAGCCTTCACTTACCTCATGTTAATGACGAATTGCTTCCCAAAAGAGAACACTTGTTGCAGTAAAACACTCTGAATAAACCCATTTATTCGGGTGTAGGGGTGTAAAACGGGCTCAAGTTCGCGAGTTGGCCCGTGAAAACCGCGGGCTTTTAACGATCCGGTCCATTAATATATGACCCGTTTAAAAATGGGCTTATACAGGTTAAGCCCGACGGGTAAATAATTTTTACGGGCCAACTCATACGGATACGGGTTGACCCGCGGGCTAACAACTAACCATTAGTCCATTACCAATTTGCCATATTGTTACTGTATTGTACACCCCTATTCGGCTATTCCTAAAAACCATTAGCAAACCTAATTCCAAAAACAGAGGATGCGATATAGGCGAAGGCGATACAGTAGCAGATTGTCTGCTTCCTCATGGCGTGCGACTCAGTGGAGGCTTGGTGGTTGGTGCGTGAGCAGAGCACGGTCAGGCAAAGGTGATAGCAGTAGCAGATCATCTGGTTCCTTCCTCACGGCGTGCGAATCAGTGGAGGCTTAGTTGGTGCGTGGGCAGAGCACGATCTGGTGAAGGCAATTGTCACGACCTAATACTACCAAAATCAGTACAAATTTTTCGCTTTTGAAAAATCTTTCTTACCTCATCGTGACATATTCCTCTAAACAGGTCGGGCTGTGAATCAATACCGATATACCATTCAAACCATTAAGAAATATCACACGTAAACATACATACTGATATCATTAATCATATAATAGAGTGGTCGGTATGTTTATACATCAAATAATTCTATATTTACATCCCCAAATATTCTTTCATATACAATACTGTGCTGTAAGCATACTAATACAAAATTTTGTACGTGGTGTGTACCTGATAGTCGATGGGAAACAAAGATATCAGCTATGCCGTCTACTCTCTACACCCGCTATCTCTATGGTGGAAACACTGAAAGTGGGTGGAAAATGAAAGGGTGAGCTCCACATGCTCAGTAAGGCAATAATACAAACGGGTAGATAGCTATACTATCTACATGCTGATAAGAAATCAGGATATATGTGAGCATGCGGTAAAAACAATGATATTCCATATATATAATATCATTTGTTCTAAAACAAGAAATCGGCATATTAAAACATGGAATAATTCTCATGTGAAAACATCTCATGCTCAATGAAACAACACGTTTTAAAATACCCCATCTGGGTCAAAATACGATACACTCACAAATCAAAATCCATTTCAACAAAATTCTTTATTTTCAAATCTCCGATATAAAATCACCCTTCTCACAGGGTTACAAATCAATGAAAGTCTCATAAAATCCCTCCATGGGAATAATCAAAACTCAATTGAAATCATAAGAAAATCGGGGCCTGACCCCTCCCTCGGGTCTACCCTGGTCTATCAAGACCAATAGTTATATCATGTGAGACATGTAAGCGACTATATCGGTAATATCTAAGACTATGGCCATAACCTCGTGATCCCTGGCACACGGATCCTAGTGTGCAGGGTATCACACCTGAAACGGGAGGTGGGTCATCCTACCTGCCAGAACAGCATAATATCAGGATTGTGAGGGCAATACTTGCTGTCTCGTGGCTAATGCTACTCCACTCCAACAATCCCCATGGTATAGTGTACTCCGCGTGACATACACGGTACATCGTACTCCGTGAACCCAAGCTCAATCAGGGGTGCCTGTAATAGGTCTTATCCACCCATGTCAAGTATGTCTCAGTATACACGTGTGAGCATATCATCTCACTGTGACACACAGTCAACAGGAGGCTCCAACACGGCTATACGTATGTCATATAAATTCCTGTACGAGCGAAGCTCCAGCAGGACTCCATGCATATTCATGATATCTGAAAACCTCGTGCGAACGAAACTCTAGCACAGTTTCATAGAAATCAATTAAAATATGCGTACGAGCAGCGCTCCAGTACGACTTAAACTGATTATAAATTCAATTCAAATCCACGTACGAGCATTGCTCCAGTACGGATAAGTATTAAAACTCAGTGAAAATCTCGTACGAGAAAAACTCCAGTATGGTAGTCATATAAAACAAATCTGTAAAATAGTGCGAGCAAGGCTCCAACACTCTGAGTATGAGTTAAAATATAAAATCCAGTGCGAACAGTGCTCAAGCACGGTTACAACTCATATAACACTGATAGGTGGCTCAATATTATCAAAACATGTTAACTAAATATCAACTGGCACCTAACCTGTGCCTTTTCACTTAAAACATGTAAATAATAGCCAACCTATCCATAAATTGCTTGAATTAAAGCAATATCATCATGAAAACATTAAAATCATGAAATTCATGCAATTTCATAGCCTTACTACCCTTTTTGAAATTTTCCTAACTGGGGGCCAAATAGTCATTTTCCACTATTTCCATATTTTTCCGTAAAAATTATTATTCTGTTTTTGGGTAGCCTATTGAATTTAACGTAATGTAAATCCCCTCAAAATTACGTACAGCTACCTCTAAGTGTTCATATAATTTCTTTACCTGGAATCACGCGCGAGCTTATCCCGACTCGACTGTACCAGGTTTCTCAATCCATTTCGCTTGTCTACGGAGCTGCAAATAACCACATATGGGTTCAGTTCAATATACAGATCAATATTTCACTCTTACTGATCGAATCTAAAGCTCTGGACCCGTTTTACTCTATTGGGCCCGATTGCACTTTAATGGGCCTCGAACCCCTTTTTCAGCCCGTTTCCACTTTTAAATCCCTTCTTCGGGTTTACTGGGCTCATTTGATTTATCAATAATCATCAGGCTTCGTTCCAAACTCAGTGGATAGCCCGGATACTGTTTACGATAATTACTTTGAAATTTCGAATAAAATTCCTTTTATGCAGAATTAATTCGTAATTTCCGTAAAATAATCGAAACTCTGCATTAAAGGACTCATATTATCGTAATTAAAATGTACTTACCCAAAATGGTGCGGGGTACAAAAATCGGAGCTAAATCGGCTCTCGTTCGGGCTTTGGAGTGACACTGCATAATTATTTAAATTCGAGTCATTTTTTAATAAAATAATATTAAATTGAATTCCCGAGATTTATCCACAGGTCAATCTCGACCCTCGGTCACTTACCCAAATTTTTGAGTCGTCCCCGGGTACATTTTCTTCCCTTTTTTTTCCTTTTCTTTTTCTTTTTCTTTTCTCCCTTCTCGGCTACGGTGCCGTTTTGGCCCGTTTGCCGTTGCCGGAGATTCCGGCCATCTCGCCGGCAGCCAATGGGTTCAACAGAACCGTCTCGGCCAGGGGATCGTTCTGCGGGGTTGAATCGACGCTAAGACGTCGTCGTTCGCCGGGACAGAGGCGATTTCTCCCCGAAACTTCCGTCGGTCAATTCGCCGGGAATAGCTGCCGTCGGCGCGCGTCACCGATACCTTCAGAATCGCCGGGCGTCGCTCTACCTTTTTCGACCGGTAGCTGGGCTTGTCGGACGCCGGTGGCTGGTCGGACTCCTCGGGTTAGCTGTCGGGTTCGCTGGTTCCGTTTTGGTTTCGCGGGTCTTTTTCTCTCCCCGACTGATTTCCAATTTTTGATTTTTCTGTTTTTTTATTAATTTATTTATTATTATTTTAATCAATAAAATATATTAAATAATCAAAATATCTCTTAAAAATCTAAAAAAATATTTTTAAATTCATTTAATCAATAAATGAATTTATTAGTGTATTTTCGTCTTTCTCGATATATTTTTCGATTCTTTTCGAGATAATTTTTCGAATTAAAAATCCCGATTAATTCCAAATTAATTCTCGTAAATTTCAATAAATTAATATCTAGATCAATCGGCCTCGAATTTAATTATTTTCCTCGATATTGATCCAGATTTCACAAATTCCATATTTTTAACGAAAATTACTTATCGATTTCATACCGAATTTTGGTCTTTTGACCATTTTACCCTTGTACGTGTCCGGGACCAAATTGAATCGACTTTCTTTCATCAATCCACAATCTTTTCCCTATTTTCAATTTTCATTTTCAGTCAACTCGATTTAATTCCTTAGACAACTTGTTGCTTCTTCATTTTCTCGATTTATCCTTATTCGATTTTACGTACATTATTTCGTTTCATCCACATTTATCAAATCCGAATCAACCATCTTATGAATCCATTAACATATACTAATGTCATACAATATGGAAATCATAAGGAATATCATACAAAAATTACGGATCTCACAGCAATAGCAGTAGCAGATCGTCTGCTTCCTTCCTCACGGCATGTGACTCAGGGAGGATTGGTTGGTGCGTGAGCAGAGCACGGTCTGGTGAAGGCGATAGCAGTAGCAGATCGTCTGCTTCCTTCCTCACGGCGTGCGACTCAGTTCAGTGGAGGCTTGGTTGGTGGTGAGCAGAGCACGGTCTAGCAAAGGCGATAGCAGTAGCAGATCGTCTGCTTCCTTCCTCATGGTGTGTGACTCAGTTCAGTGGAGGCTTGGTTGGTGGTGAGCAGAGCACGGTCTGGAGAGTGGACTAAAGAACAACTTTCTGATTTCCAGAATTCCAGGTATTTCCTTCATTTCATTGATGGAACTAGTTCTTTGTCTTGTCCTGAATAAATAAAATACAGTATATGAATAAATATTTTAATTTATGCTTGTGATATGAACTGTAAAAGTTGAGACCATTGATTTAAAGAAAACAATATCTCATAAGTGAGACTTCACAATTTGTGCTCGAACCCTCGAACTAAATTAGTCAGTGATTGTTTAAAAAACTCGAACAGGCCATTCACATGTCCTAGGATGAACAACATGTAGCAATAATTTTAATCACATTTCAAATGCTTGTCTACAACTTTTACTAGATTTCAAATGAAACTTCCTGCATAATGTTAAAAATTTACTCTAAAAGGATTTCCACACCTATGATTTCTGGTCAATCTTCACAACCATAATTGAAATGTCTGTAAACTTCTAGATGTTGTTCTAAAACTACTGAACAGAAGAATTGTCAATTTATACCATCCTAGATATTATGTTGTTTGTAACAGTATATCAAACACTGCACAGTTCATTGGATACGTTGCTAAAGAATTACAAAAATAAAATCAATGCATGTTTGACCAGTGTTCAGGATTTGAGTTCTTAAGAATACACAATTGATGGTGCTAGAAAGTTGTTTTTGTCTCTTAAGCTGTTCTTTCAACATGCAAAGGTTACAGTGCTAATGGGCACATAGATTTCAATTAGAGCCAAACTCCCTGTTCCACTGTTCAAGCTCTTCCCACTTGCTTTTGTTTAAGCTGGGTCTAATGACTGTCATTGCTTTTTGAAAGTCTTCATATCTTAGTGGTCTCACTTGGAATAATAAACATTGGTTAGTTTTAGAACAACATCTGGAATCAATCTGTAAACTTCCACACCTATGATTTCTGGTCAATCTTCACAACCATGACAACTGATGTCTAAAAGGATTTTCCAAAACTAAACAATTTTTGAATGTACACAGAATGTGCTTTCAGTAAATATGGTTCCTGGGCTTCAAAGCCTAATATACAAACAAGTAGTTGCATGTTACAGGTTCTGCATAGATATTTTTACATATAAAAACTCATTGCTTTCATAAAAGTAATTTATATACATGGGTTATGAAAAGTAGACTAAGATACTAAGTTTTCTATAAATTCAGTAGCTTACAATATAAAAAACCGATTCCCTCTCAGCTGGAGTGAAAACATTGTTTCCATATTGCACATATGCATGCCTCTTAGCAAGCTACATTGCAGACAATACATCAATAACTAAAGAAATAGAAAACATTTATATTTCAGCAGAAAGGTCAGGAGAAGTAGCAGCAGTTTTAACTCATAGCTCGACAAACGTAAAATCAATGATGGCATAATAAGAAGAAAATAGTACCAAATCTTACATCACTTTTCTTGGATGGAATTTTCCAATTGAGAAACACTGTTGAAAGGCTGGAATCGAATCTAAATGTCATTTTCTAGCCTGAAAGAAAATTCCCTTCTTCCAAACTAGACTTGTCACAAGCAGTATGCTTGCCATCTGCTGATAGAGCAAACACAAACATGGAAAAACACGAAAACATAGAAACACGATCGCGTGCATATGTACGAAGTGGAGAAGAGATTTGGATTTCCATTTTCGTAAGACATGCATTTAAAGATATCGGCATGAGGAAATAACTTATCTTTATGGAAAGAAGAGGCGAAGGATTGAGTTCTTTTCAAGTCTTTATAACGTGAATTTTGACTTTGAATTTCTTTAATTGGATGCGAATCAGGATCATTAGATTGTGGTCAATGTTATTTTTAATTTAAAAAAAAAGTTTACTAGTTACTAAATTTCATTGTCATTATTCTAAGATACTCTACAGTCTACGGCTTTGTTGACAGTGTTGTGTGTTACTTAAATGTTAATTGCGATTTTTTTTTTGTTATTGACAATGTTGATAATGGCATCTCATTCTCAAAATCAGACTCTACATAGTGATAACATTAACGTTGCTAGTGATAATGATAATGAAGATAGTGTTAATGAAGTTGAACATGAAGAATGTGAGGTTGGAACTGAAACTGAAATAATTGAAAATCAATTAAAAAGAGTTAGAAAGAATACTTCAGAAGTGTGAAAATTTTTTGAAAAACCAGTTATCAATGTTGATGATGGTAAACCACGTACTAAATGTAAAAGGTGTGGGATACTATATAAAGCGGGTCTTGGTCAATATGGAACTTCATCTCTAAGGTGTCATGTGCTTTCATGTAAAAAGATAGCAGTCTTAAGGGAAAAAGATATGTCTCAAATGATAATTGACTATTAAGGAAAGGTGAGAAGTAGAAAAATTGATCAAAAAGTTTATCGAGAAGTAGTAGCTAAGGCAATAGTAAGACATGACCTCCCTTTTTCATTTGTTGAATATGATGGAGTTAGGGATGTGTTGAAGTATTTGAACCTTGAGGTGAAATTTATTTCTAGGATCACTGCTGCCTCTGATGTTTGGAACCTTTACAAGGAAAATAAAAATAAATTGAAAGAATGCTTGGCTCTAATTAAGGTAGAATATGTCTCACTTGTGATTTATGGACAGCTTGCACTAATGAGGGGTATCTTTGCTTAACTGCTCATTATGTTGATTTAGATTGGAATATAAGTAGTAAGATTCTTGCTTTTTGTGATATGCAACCTCCACATTCGGGATATGAATTATCTAAAAAAGTAATGGAAATTTTAAATGATTGGGGGATAGACAAGAAAATTTTTTCCATTACTTTGGATAATGCCTCTGCTAATGATAACATGCAACTCAATTTAAAGGATGTGCTTTGTTTGCAAGAGAGCTTATTATGTGATGGTGAATTTTTTCATGTTCGATGTTGTGCCCACATTTTAAATCTTATTGTTCAAAAAGGTTTGAAAGTAGCTTCTATTGCCAATGAAAAAATTAGAGAAAGTATTAAGTATGTGAAGGGATCAGGGGCTAGAATGAAGAGTTCTGAAGAATGTGTAAAAAAGGTTTCAACTTTTTCAAATTCATATTTGGTTTTAGATGTACCAACTAGATGGAACTCTACTTACTTGATGCTTGAGAGTGCTTTGAAATTTAAGCGTGCATTTTCTATGCTTGCATTAAATGATAGAAATTATAAGCATTGTCCATCAAGTGAAGAGTGGAAGAGGGGAGAGAAAATTTGTGAATTTTTGAAGCCATTCTATGAAATCACGAATATGATTTCGGGAACTAGTCATCCAACCGCTAACTTGTATTTTGCTCAAGTTTGGAAAATTGAGATGCTTTTAATAGAGTACTTGGGTGGATATGATGAGATGTTACAAGGCATGGCTTTTAATATGAAGAAAAAATTTGACAAGTATTGGAGTGAGTATAATGTTCTACTTGTAATGGCAGTGATTCTTGACCCTCGTGTGAAGTTTACAATGTTGAAACGATGCTTTTTGAAAATTGATCCTCAAGGTTTTCAAGAGAGGTTAGATGTGGTGAAAAGGAAGTTATTTATGCTTTATGAAGAATATGCAAAGAATGCTTCTAGCTTATCACATGGTCAAGGCCAAGGTTAACAAAGCCAAACTTCACTTGCCTCTTCTATTATAATGGATTCTATCTCCAATACAGATGTAAGTATAAATAATAAACACATATATCTTAAATATTATATTCATCTTATTGTTAACTTCAATTTATCAATACTAACTTTTTATTTTTTTATTTTTTAATTGAATTTGCATAAAATGCATCAATATAGGTATGGATGGATTTGGCAAATGATGAAGATGATGATGTCCCAAGTTCCAAGTCCCAAAAGGAAGCATATTTGGAGAGGCCAAAACTTGATTTTTCCACTAATAAAGACTTAGATGTCTTGAATTGGTGGAAGGATCACAGTTTTAGATTTCCCATTTTGGCTAATATGGCTTGTGATTTGATGAGTATACCGATAACTACTGTGGCCTCCGAATCAGCCTTTAGCATTGGGGGACGTGTGCTAAACAAGTATAGGAGTCGTCTTCTTCCTAAAAAGGTTCAAGCTCTCATTTGCACACGTAGTTGGCTACATGGTTTCATATCGAGTGGTAATTTATTTTTATTGAATAAATATTTTTTTTACAAAATAATGTTATTGTATTTTTATTTAATAATTGACAATTTTATTTTATAGGTTGGGAAGATGATGAGGAAACAAAGATGAATTGGTGGAAGAATCAAATGATTCAAATCATTTGAGTAATGAGATTAACTCACATGTTTAATGTTGTTTGATGTGGAGTTTAATGGATGCTTGTAGATTTTATGACTTTTAAACTTATTTACTACTCTTTATTTAATTATTTAGACCATAATATTATGTCATGTGTAGTTTGTATTTGTAATGGGAGTTTGTTTAATGGATATTATGTTTGTGGATTGTATTTTTATTGGGATTAATATAATAATATTTGTAGAACTATTTTCACAATTTTATGACTTGCTTTCTTATGATATAATATATTGCTTATACTAATATATATATATATATATATATATATATATATATATATATATTACAAACCCATAATTTGCTTTTGTACATAATATATTGCTTTATGTGACTAACTTACAATTTGAAATTAAGTGGAGAACTCCAAATCATTTTGGTTTTTGCTTTGAACATGTTATATTTGATCATAAATGAGCTAATATTCCTCTTGTTAAAAAAAATTCTAAATTAAAGTTTGTATTTTAGTCTCAAATCTATGTGATTTGATTTTGTAACAATTTTGGTTAATTCCCAAAGCCCAATAATCATTTAACAAATTAAAATTAGACTTAATTAAGTGTTTAGGCTCAATTCATTATTTTTAAAAGTCCAATTCCTTATTTCCAAAAAAAAAAGTTAAGTTAGCCCGCGGGCCAATCCGGCCCGCATTAGAATCGGGCCGGTCTTCACAAATTTAATCCGTTTAAATGCGGGTTTAAACGGGCTCAACCCATTTAAACCCGTATCCGTATTAATCCGCATCGGTTCGTACCGTTCGGCCCATTTTACACCCCTATTCGGGAGACCAACTTACCTCTCAAGTGAACACTTTCTACTCTCCATCGTGCTAGGTTCAATTATTAAGCCCAAACTATATTCAAGACCCAAAATGGGAATATTAACCCACATTGGGCAAACTAGCTCAAGTCCCTAAAATAGAGCCTAACATCCTCACAAAGGCTCAGGTCACCAAAAAAGAGCTCATCTCCCCCACAGTTGACAAACCACTAGATAATCCTCGACTCTAGTGACATTTGCCACATGCCATATTAAGGAATGTGAATGCTACTAAGATAACGGATGTTTTCTACGTCTTTAGTGATGGCACGTGATTCCATGCAAGATAAAAAGGAAACAATGAAGAGTAGAGAGGAGACTGACAACCTTCTTCCCCAAATATCCATCGCCTTACTGAGCTCTTTCGAGTTGATAAGCACTTCAAAATCCCAAACCTCAGTTTCCTCACACATCTTTTTAGACTGTTCTATAACTTGTGAACTAATATTATGCTGAGGCCCTACCTTTTCACTCCGGCCACTCCATCATCTCATTCTCTATGTTGGCATTGGACATTTCCTTAAGAATCGACACAATCACCTCCAAGAGAAAATCATAATGCAAAAATAGTAAGTTTAAACAAGGGATGTAGAATATTTTTGAGAGTGCATTTAGAAGTTTTTCCCACTTTTTTTTTTTTATATAAAAAACTTAAATATAACTGAAATATATAACTAGAAAATTTTACCCAACTTGGCTCAGATTACAATTTTTTTAATGTGAACTAATAATACCTTTAAACAAAAGTATTTTTGAAAAGGTACGAATTTTAATTTTTTCATTCACATTATTGATATAAAATTATTGGAGATATAATAAGAACATGTGAACAGTGAAAAAGGGGCTAATACCCAATTTTTTTTTGTTTTACAATACAAGCATATATCTTAGCCGAACGAACAAATTGTGGAGTCCACAAGAGCGCGCAATCACCTAGAATCATCCAACATATCATGTATTAATGATATATGGTTTCAGGTATGCTTAATTGTCGCACTTAAAGTTAAATTCAAGCTTATCTCGAAAACGCGTAATAACCCCAAAAATAATGATTTTGTCTGTAATTCATAGGACCAAGTAGTTAAAGATGGTTGAAGAGGCTTGACTTTTAGGAGTAAAATGAATATGGTCAAACCTTAAAAGTGCTTCCCCAAATCCTGAGTTTAAATTGGTCAAGTTAGGAACGAAGCCAAACTAAATAATATCGAAATGTGAAAATTATACAAAAAGCTCATAAATTAAATGCGATCATCAGCCACCCATGTAAAGTATTAGATAAAGTGGCATTTAAAATGTTAAAATATATATGGAATAGTCAAAAGCCATGTGATTGAATTGAAACCATTAAGTAAATGATTTATATGATAAAAATAAAAGAAAACGAAAAAAAATTGTTTAATATCTCACATGGCTTACGAGAGAAGCCTTGTAATATGATTTGTTATTGATTAAATAAGTAATAATGTGTAATAGAAGACAAAAACCCATTGAAAGCTAAAAACCATTCTCATTTTAGCATGAAAATGATAAACCCATTTTTTCTTTATACTAAGATGAAACATGAGCTTTAGAACAATTTTTAGATATTTTCAGCTCTTACTTCCTTCTACAAAAATGTTCTCCTATGTCTTCTCTACAACATACTAAAATTTGGTGGTTTAATTCCCTATGAAAAATCAAGCATTTAAATGTAAAGATTTCGGTCAAAACCTAGATCTGGGGAGTTTTAGTTGTTTTCATTCCATGAATTTTACGTATGTTAAATAAGGGTTAACATAGAGTATTCCTATGATTTTGTACCGAAGAAAAACACTTCCCTTAGTAGTGGGCAAGATTCGGCCACTTTAGAATCTATGAGGTAAGGTTATTTCAAGCCTTGAATTTAATATATGTTGATCTTTATGATATGTTATGATGTTCCATAACATTAAATTGGAACATATTTGATGGGATCGTGGAGATTCATTTCCAACCATAAGGGTTTATAAAAGAAATTATGTGTAATTCAAAAGGGTTTTTGTAATTTGGCATGAAATTCAAGTAATTAGACATGAATCTAAGGAAATTGTGAAAATAAAATTGATGAGATGATATGTATAAGCAAGTGTATAGTTTCGGTCATGTGAAATGTAACATGATAATTTCACAATTTCGGTGAAAACTTAGTGCTAAGTGCTTGATAGACAAGTAATGATTTAATTAGTGCAATTAGAACGATTAATAAGTATGGAAATGTGACTTTGTCACTTTATTACTAATCGTAACAAAGGAAAAGTAATAGATGTTGAATGTTATATGATACTGTGTTAGTACATGGTGGTGAATAATGGACTTGTGATTATGTATTTGTAGTGAAAGCTTTAGTTTGAGTGGTGTGGTGTAGCATATCGATAAACTTAGAGAAATGCCCAATTGTAAAGCTTAGGGTAAATTAGACATGCAAGATGCTTAATAGCATACACAACGTAAGTGAAATGCAATCGAACTTAAAGATTTTGAGATATGCTTGTGTTTATGTGATTGAAAATGAAATGAAACTGTGGATTGAGTATCGAAATGAAACTGTGAATTAGTTATACCACTGCTTTTTATTAGCAAGAATAGGTAGAGTAATATGGTAAACTCGACCCTTTGTAGTATTTTCATGAAATGAAAAGAGAAAGAATATAAAATTCATATGAACCATGCCTTTATTACATCTTCCATCTATTGCATAGCATGATCTAGATTGGATTTTAAAGCTTGCATCATTTATCCTACAATATATAAAAGTTTAGAAATCATCTTATTACATGTTTTGAAATGATATGACTACATGGCTACTATTCCCTATGATACTATTTTCAGATGTAGCATTCATTTTCTTTTATAATCTGTTTTATCAACTATTGAATTTCGAAACATGTGATTAAACTGTTTAACAGTTTTTATTGGCTCTCTATCTCTTATACGGACTAATAAAGCAATAGGAAACATGCCTAAGTATTATTACTTGTGTTGGCAATATCGGCATGTCGGACAAATTGTCGTTGATAGGTTTTTGTAAGACCCAAAATTCGGTGTCATTTTTTTAGAAGTTGTTATTTTAAACATGGATTTTATGAAAATCTTGATCAATAAAGAAGAAATAAATCAATTTCAAGTCCAACTGATCGAGATATGAATTTATTGTGAAGACCTGAAATTTTCCCACATCGAGAATTTATCTCGAAAATATGAAAAAAATATTTTCAAAAATAATAATAATAAACAAAAATATTTCTGGAGAAATAAAAATAAAAATATGATGTAGATATATATATATTTGTGGAGAAAAATTAAATAATATATATGTACATGTGTATGGATATTAAGGTATAAAATACATTATGATAAAAAAATGATAAAATATAAGATATTTTCTTATATATATGTGTTTTATTATAAGATATATATATATTAAATATAATATAATATATAAATTTAATAAAAGAAATGAAAAAAAAAGAGTTAGGATCGCGCGACCCACAAGTAGGATCGAAAAATCGATCCCCCTGTTTCCTTTATCATTGGCACCATAGAGGGAGAGGGCGCGAGGGGTGACCGACGAAGGGTCGACTGGCACCAAGGGACCGTCTTAGCTCCATCACGCGCCCCATATTACTGACGATGGAGAGATCGGAGAGGAAGAAGCCACAGGAGAGAAGGGGAAACCGGGCGGAATCGGTGCCGATCTACCCCAGCTCAGGCCAAAAGAAGGCTTTAGAGGCAAAGCCAAGCCGATTGGTGGAGGAATCGACAGGAGAACCGGTTTGCAGCGCTGGGAACAGCGAAATGGCCCCTAAACCGGCTTGGACCGATTCAGTGTGAAAAGAGGCTGAACCGATCCGAACCTATTCAGCCAAAAGAGAGAAAAAATTTGGGAGAAAAATTTGATGATGCATCGGGCCAGGGATAAGCCGGTAAGTGGTCGAATTGATCGATTTAAATTTCAAAAAATTTATTTGAAATTATATTTGACCGAAATTGACTTGGATTAAATATATAAATGTGTAGTGTGACAATAGGCGATGAACGTGAATTCGATCGAGCCTCGAATTACGAGCCATCATGGAAACTCGGGTAAGTGGATCTTACTTGTTATAAATTGTATAGTTATACGGGTTAGGAATTAATCGCATAAGTTGTGGATTAACTCCGTATAAAATGCTTTATGTTTGAAAAGGCTTAAGATGGCGTGATGGTAGCGTTAATGGGCCCCACGAATGGCCGAATAATTTTTAATGGGCTTGATAAGCCCAATGAGCCTTGATAGAATAAATAATAAAGTCGAAATGGGCTTAAAATATAGTTGGGCTCATTAAGAGGCAACGAGGCCCAATAAAAGCAATTAGGCTCATTTGATGAAATAGATAGCATAGAAGAGGATAAATGAGTTAGCAAACTTAATTGATGTGATTGATAACTATTTGCAGCTCCAGAAGATATATTTGGAGCCGGATAAATGATATACGAAAAGTGGAAAAATGTGAAAAGTGCATTCGACTGGATTCTAGGTAAGGAATCTATGCTAGCTCTTAGAGATAGCTATACGTATTTTTATCGTCACTTGCATACACCTAAATTTCGTATAGAGTATGGATATGAAATTTCTGGATAGTACCCAACTATGAAAAAATACGAAAATACCCTTGACCCGAGAATTTTTGGAAATGCATAAAGTGCATGAAATCCATGTTTTCTTTGTCAAAAGAGATTTTATAAAGCTGGAATGATAGAGTGGCTTAAATTTTGACTATATGCATTAAATTGCACGTTTTTATAAAGTATGATTTGATTGACGAGTGATTTGATTTAAATTGCACGTTTTTATAAAGTATGATTTGATTGACGAGTGATTTGATGGGATGTTACCTACTCACTCTGTTTTGTATCGTTTTGCTTATCGCACTCGATTTTGAGTTCCACTGTTGTGGAAAATATAGCTAGCTGTCTATTTTGTGTGTGTGAAATCGTGCTGGAGCCGTTGGTTTACCTGTGAGTTACACAGACCGGATCGCACATGATTTTATATGATTTTTACATGATATAGTGCTTGAGCCTTGCTCGCACTAGATTTGATATGATTTGATAAACGATAAGGTGTTAGTGCTATGATAAGATTTGTGGATTTATCCAGATCCGTTCACACTTGATTTTGGTATGACATATGAACAGATCGTGCTGGAGTACTGCTTGCACTGGATTATGTTGTGATGTATGATTGAGATCGTGCCGGAGCTTACGTGTTGGACTATGTGTCACACTGACTTGCTCGTACTAATCTGAGATGACAGGCTATGATTGATAATTTATTTAGTTATGGTTGTGAGCTTGTGAGTCAGGCACCTACAACTGTGTGGTAATTATACTGTGGTTCACAGAGTACATTGTACTGCGTACACAACATGGAGTACACTATACCGTGCAACTATGGGATGTGAGGATTGCGTCTTTTGACTTGGGCATGCTGTGTAATTGCTCTGGTTTGTGATAGTCCTTAAATAGGAGTCGATGGATAGACTAATCCCCTACTCGGACTTTAAGATACCCTTGCACACCTAGCCACTGATAGCTCGAGGTCTCAGATTTTGTCCAAATGTCTTATGGATTTGTGTGGATCCCTGCCTAGTCTCATATGTTTTATTGGTTTCCATGACGTAACTATCTGTGATTTGATTTCTGTGATGAAACCATTTGAAATTAGAATGTGATTTAAATGTGAGTTTCAAAACTGAACACAAAAATATTTTACTCCGAATGAGTTTTGATATTCGGTTTTATGACATTAAATTGCTATGTGTTTTACTATGACGATTTGGTGTATGACATTGGTTTTCGGTATAAACCACGCATTATGAGCATCGTAGATAGTGTGGTTATCTACCTACTTTCATATATTTCTTACTGAGCATGTTGTGCTCATCCCTTTACTATTCCCGCCTCTACAGAGCATTTCCAGTAAAGTGTGTTAACTGCGTCCGTCTTGCAATCTTTTACACATAGCTATCCAGTAGCATCGAGGTATACATACATATGTACTTTTTGTATCTAAATAATAGTGTACAATGATGTATGAGTTTTCGCGATGTTAGTGCCTAGGACGAAAGCATTGCCTGATATGTACATATATAACATATGAAACTGAGTGATGGATATTGACTCATAGCCCAACAAGTGAAGTGAGGTAAGTTCGTAAAAAATTTGTATTGATTTTTGAGAAAATGAGTCACGACAGAAGTGGTATCAAAGCTTGGAAAGGGTGGTAAGGGTAGAGACAGAGACTAAAAGAGGTCTAGTGATGATAGAGGTCACAGAGAGGGGTAGAGGCCTTTTGGTGGGCGATAGAGGATCGATGAGTCGCGAAGTAGGGCCGTTAGACCCCTGCACATCCGACAGCAGCTCCGGCTCAGGGCATTGTGATTGGAAGCCCCTGACCTAATCCAGATCAGTGTAGTGCATGTGGTAGATACCACGGTAGTAGGTCCTGCCACGTATTGACTGGAGCATGTTTTAGATGTGGCCAGACAGGGATATGATAAGGGATTGCTCAGAGTTGGCCGAGATAGCCTAACAGAAGGGCAAGGAGTAAAAGAAGAATACTGTAAGACCCCGTATATGTATAAGGGTAATGTGTGTAATTGGATCAAATAATATGATTGGACTTGTAATGTAAAGTATGATTGATGTAAGTCCATGGATTCAATGTATGTATGTGTAATATAAATTGTAACGTACATACAAGTTTCATTGAGTAAGAATACGGAGAAATGTGTTCTACCAAGTGATGGATGTGATTGAGACTCAAGATGAGTAGTGTGGTAAAATGGGATGGAGTTATGCTTCCATTTGGTTTTATGTTGCATACCTTTGAATATACAATGAATGCACACAAGTTTCAATGTGCATAAGGTATGAATGGATGCCATTTTCAAGTTATAAAGGTGGATGGATGAGGAAATGGCCATGGAAATAGATTAAGGGTGTGTTGGTATGAGTTGCAGCAATGAAACTGCAGGAAATCTGGAAAACATGAGGTCCAGATCGATCTCCTAGGATGAGAGATCGATCTGGGAGAGCCAGAATGCTCTTATTTGGGCGAAAGAATTGAGCAGATCGATCTCCAATGGAGCCAGATCGATCTCTCAAGCATTCTGTAGTGGAAAGATCGATCCCCAAGCACCCAGATCGATCTCCTTAGCTCTCTGTTTGGGACCAGATCGATCTCATGCTTCGACAGATCGATCTCATGCTTCAACAGATCGATCTCATTGCTTCGACAGATCGATCTCAGGCTTAAAAAATGCCGTGAAAAAGAGGGATTTTAAGGGACCAGATCGATCTCCTCTTGGACCAGATCGATCTCCTCAAGTTATTTCTATATAAGGAGAGCTGAAAATCTGGAAATCTCGAAAAAACACCAAACCTTACAATCTCAACCCCAAAAACCTAACTTTCCCTCTCTAAAAATCAGCCATTTTCAGTGAGATTTGGAGAGAGACCATTAGAGGTAAAGTTGTTCCTATCAAAGAGAGGAACAACATAGTGAGAGGGCAATTTCCCATTCTTAGAGTTGAAGGAGTTAAGGGCTTTACCATTTGGAGCAAGAAGAGGAATCACATTTGGTAAGATTCTAACACTCCAATCCAAATGTATTAGTTATTTAATTGATTTTGGAGTTGATTGGTATGAGTATTGATGGGTAAACTACCTAGGAATGTAGTGGAGTTGGTGTGACCTAGAAATCTAAAATGGGTATAATGTGAGGAGAAGTGGGATTGAATGAGTTTATGATTTGTGGCATGCTAAAGTTGTTATTGGGGTAATGTTTATGATTTTAAATGGTTAAATGAGATTACATTGTGAGTTTGGAGGAATTGTAGAAATGGGTATGAATATGCTTGATAAATGCTATAGTGAGGGAATTCATGAAGCATGAACACTATGAGCTTAATATCGATTTGATATCGACTTTTGAGTAAGTTAATGGGCCTAAGAAGATCCATAGACTCGAGCTATGGGTAAAGTAATGAAACGAGGCCCAATAAGCTTCAATAGAGGCTATAGGTTAAATTGACTATAGCAAGCACAAGGGTTGTATAATATGGATCGAATATAATGCGGGATACGATTTTGTGCAGTCCCGAAGAGTTCGTTGAAGACGAATCGATCCGTACGAGTAAGCAGCTTAAGGAAGTGGAATCACGCATCGCGATTCCAGGTAAGGGAATTTTGTGAGTATATAGAGGTAGCTGCTCGTACTTTGAACTTGTGGGTGAATATTGGGTGTTTTTATGAAATGCATGATTGCTCAAATAAATGTTGAAGGTATTCGTGAAAGATGATGGGTATATGCGTGGTTTTGGATTTGAAGTGGATTTTATGAAAAAGGGATAGTAAGGCTAATAATTGCATAAACCATGTGTTTTGAATGCTTTTACAAAACACAATGCTTTAATTTGAGCAAATAAAAGGATAGGCTGGCTAGTACTTGAATGATGTTGTGAAATAGCCCATATGAGGCACTAAGCATATGATGAGATGTTTTGAATGCATGTAAGCCGCCTATCGCGTGCATGAGATATAATTCGCGTTAGAGCCTCGCTCGCGCGAGATTTCTATGTATTCACTTGTGTGAAACGTGCTTGAGATTAGCTCGCACTTTGAAATTGAATTGTGATGATGTTTATAAACCGTACTGGAGCTTATGCTCGTACGTGGATTTGAGTGGTTGTTCTTATGCATATAACTGTACTGGAGCTATGCTCGTACATGGTTTCTTCATATTTTATGCATAAATGCCGTACCAGAGCGTTGCTCGTACGGAGTGATTGGTTTTGATGCATGAATTCGCGCTAGAGCGTAGCTCGCGCTGGTTTTCACACTGTGGTATGTATGAGGCCGTGGTGAGAGATACGGATTAATCCAGGGAACCCAACAGGCCTGACAGACCTCTTAGGTGAGGTGAGGTGAGGGTGAGGGGCTAGGACCTGACTTAATCCATCCAGGGAACCCAACAGGCCTGACAGACCTCTTAGGTGGGGTGAGGGTGAGGGGCTAGGACCTGGATCAGGGAACCCAACAGGGGCGAGCAAGGCCATGAGGGGCTAGGACCTGGTATTGCGGTTACTCCCACGCGCTCTTGAGACTATAAAGGTTACAATTGACATGGGGTAGATAAGACCTATGGCAGGCACCCCCAAACATGTTATGGGTCCGCGGAGTACGATGTACCGTGTATATCACATGGAGTACGATGTACCGCGTGGTGGTTACTTGATTGAGAAAGTCTGGCGAAGAACTAACCCACCTTCGTGCCAGCATGATACCCCGCACACCGGAATCCGTGTGGTCTGGGATGATATGTGACGATTGGCCAATGTAGTCACTTGAGATATAGAAACCTGTCTCCTTGCTTGAATTACTTACTACCACATGATTTTAAATCTCTAAGTGTGATTGTGATTGTTTAAGGTAGACCCGAAGGAGGGGTCGAGCCTCGTGGATTTGAATTGTGAAATGAAAATGTGGTTGTGATTGTGATATGATGTGATGTGATTGTATGGGATGAGAAAGAGATTTATGACGTGGGTTTAAAAAGGAGGTTTCTTAATGAATTGCCCTTTTTATGAATTTCAAAGAGATTGAGCATGAGATGTTTTATACATGATGTCTCTACCATGTTTTATATGCCAATGCACATGATTTGATACATGATATATATGTATATTCACATGGCATAGTTTTATTCCTCATGCTCCTACTATAAATGATTTATGCATAACACTATCAGCATGTAGATAGAGTAGTTATCTACCATGCTTGCATTATTGCCTTACTGAGCGTGTGGTTGCTCATCCCACTCTATTTTCCCCCCCTACAGAGCGTGCATAGTAGCCCAGTGAGGACTGAGGCGTATCATTTTGGACTCCGCTGCATCTCCATCGCTAAGAGGTATATACACAGTGATTCTTTTTGTATCTAAACAATGTAAAAGCACAGTATTCTTTTGAGTTGTACTTATGGGGGATGTAGATGTCAGTAGAACATGTATTCGTATAAGTACACGATTAAATACACATGTATGACATCGTTTTAATTAATTGAGAATGAATGAGAGTGGTGTTTATTATTGACTCACAGCCCAACAGTGTGTGGTGAGTTTAGTTCATGACCGAGTAAGGTAACCGTAAAACGCGAAAAATTTTCAGTGATTTTGGTTAAAGAGAATGGAATTGGGTCGTGACAGAGATTGGTATCAGAGCTGTGTTGGCCTGATGTGAGTCATTAATAAAATGTAGGAAGGTACATCCCCATAGTACTGTGCTTTTATTTAGATATAACTGTGTATACTGTGATGGATTGAGCTTAATGAATTATTATAATACAGGGAGTTAGACACTATGCCAGTTACACGCAAAGGTAGAGGGGCGAGAGCACGTGCTAGAGGCCGTAGAGGTAGGCCTGAGAGCCGTGCGGAGCCACAGACTGAGCAGGCTCCACAGAACCCTGCTGAGAGAGCAGATGATACTGAGGCTCGCTTCGCTAGATTAGAGCGGAGTATTGAGAGTCTGGTGGAGATAGTCACGCAGGCCTTGGGCACCGGTGACAGACGAGGTCCCGCAGCACAGCCTACTACTGAACAGGCAGGTGCAGAGGCGGAGAGACCTCACGCTACTGAGACAGCTACAGTTACACCACCTCCAGCTCAGGATATAGCTTCTCCTATCGCTCCACAGCAGAGCGGTAGTGATTTGGGTTATGACTGCGACTTGAGCAGGTTGCAAGAGTTTCAAGCGCTGAAACCCCCAGTGTTTAGAGGGGTGAAGGACCCAGTGATTACGGAGGATTGGGTGTATGAGATGGAGAAACTGTATAGGTTTTTCCGATGTACTTCAAGTGAGAAGGTTGCCTTTGCCGTGTTTATGTTGAAAGGCGAGGCCGAGCATTGGTGGAGGTCCACCGAGACTATTTTAAGGGCCAGACACTCTGAGATTTCGTGGGAGATATTTCTAGAGGCCTTCAGGAGACAGTATATTCCAGCTACCGCACAGAGGAAACTGCGGATGGAATTTATGAACTTGGTTCAGGGGAACCGTACTATGGACGAGTATGAGTCCAAGTTTATGTCCTTGGGGAGATATGACCCGGACACGATGGGTAGTGAGACCCGAAAGATTCAGAAGTTCATGGATGGATTGAGATTGGCCATCCGAACTAAGCTAGCTCCCTTCGACATTGTGACCTATGAGGAGGCCGTACATAAGGCTCAGTTATGTGAGCAAGACTTTGAGCGAAATGCCTCCGAGATTGGGAGAGTCAGTGTCAGGAAGGACAGAGACCGGAAGAGATCCGGGTTTGGAAGAGTGGCCAAGAGAGATGGCCAAAGATTTTTCGAGAAGAGGCCAAAGATTGAGGAGGTGCGGGAGAGAGCCGCTAGACCTCCCGTATACCCAGCTTTGACTGCACCGAGGGGTATAACTATTGGAGGACCACGACCTACCACGGATCAGTGTAGGAGATGTGGGAGATACCATGGGACTAGGCCATGTCAGGCGCCCCCTGTTTCGTGTTTTAGGTGTGGGAGGCCAGGGCATATATCGAGGTACTGCACTGAGATGATTGAGGTTGCCCCACAGAAGGGCAAGGAGCCCGAGGGAGCTCCAGTTGAGACAGCAGCCCCGAGGAGGAGGGCTACAGCTGAAGAGAAAGCGAAACAGGCTGCGGGTGTGAGCAGAGGAAGGGTGCATGCACTAGACCAGGACACTGCAGACGCATCGACGGATGTGATTAAAGGTACCATCCGAATCTTTGATTTAGAAGCATTGGTATTATTTGATCCTGGTGCCACGCATTCTTTCATATCACCTTCCTTTGCACATAAATTGTTGAAATATGTGAAACCAACATTGTTGGATAAAATGTTGATGATTTCCACACCCATGAATGATAGTCAATTGACTGAGCATGTATGTAGGGATTGTAAGTTAAAGATAGAGGGGAAGGAAATGATAGCCAATCTGATTTTATTGAATATGAATGATTTTGATGTAATTTTGGGAATGGATTGGTTGGCTACCAATCGTATTGTGATGGATTGTCATGCCAAAACATTGATGTTTTCAGGATTAGACAATCTTATTGTAAACTTTGATGAAAAGAAATGATATGAAAAATATAATGTTTGTGGTAAATAAAGGAGTATGATTTTAAATTCATATTGCTTGAGAGATAAATTTATTACTTATGATAAATGTTGAATGTGGAGTGATGGTTTATGTTACTAACGATGGAGAGGATATTGTGAAGGGTTCATTGCCTATGTGGTCGATATAGATGAGGCACACCCGGAATTGAAGGACATACCCGTAATTACGGACTACCCTGATGTCTTTCCGGATGAATTACCAGGACTACCACCTGAAAGGGAAATGGAATTTTGCATTGAGTTAGTGCCTGGTACAGAGCCGATATCGAAACCACCTTATAGAATGGCTCCGATAGAATTGGAAGAGCTGAAGAAACAACTGCAAGAATTGCTAGAGAAGGGGTTTATCAGACCGAGTGTCTCACCTTGGGGAGCACCGGTTCTATTTGTAAGAAAGAAGGATGGAAGCCTCCGACTGTGTATAGATTACCGGTTGTTGAATAAGGCCACCATTAAGAACAAGTACCCCCTTCCAAGAATCGATGATTTGTTGGATCAGCTTCAGGGAGCCGAAGTATTTTCTAAGATAGATCTGCGGTCAGGGTACCATCAGTTGAGGATCAGGAGTGGAGATGTACCCAAGACAGCATTTCGTACCCGTTATGGCCACTACGAGTTTTTGGTGATGCCATTCGGATTGACGAATGCTCCCGCAGCATTTATGGCATTGATGAATGATGTATTCAAGCCATACCTGGACAGGTTTGTGATTGTTTTCATAGATGACATTTTAGTGTATTCCAAGTCCAGGGAAGATCATGAGGAGCACTTAAGGATAGTTCTGCAAACCCTCCGAGAGAGAGAATTGTATGCCAAACTCAGCAAGTGTAACTTTTGGTTGGAACAGATCTCATTTCTGGGGCATGTTGTGTCAAAGGATGGGGTATCAGTGGATCCATCCAAGATAGAGGCAGTTGTACAGTGGGAACAGCCCAAGACAGTAACTGAGATCAGAAGTTTTCTGGGATTGGCAAGATATTATCGGAGATTTGTAGAGGGTTTCTCCAAACTAGCTGCTCCGTTGACACGCCTCACGCGTAAGGATGTTAAGTCTACATGGGATGAGGCATGTGAGAGGAGTTTTGAGGAGCTCAAGCGTCGATTGACGACTGCTCCAGTTCTCACCATTCCTACCAGCTCAGGAGGATTCTCGGTGTACACGGATGCATAACACCAGGGACTGGGCTGTGTGCTTATGCAGGATGGGAAGGTAGTTGCCTATGGATCTAGACAGTTGAAAGATCATGAGAGGAACTACCCGACACATGATTTAGAGTTGGCGGCCGTAGTATTTGCTTTGAAAATATGGCGCCACTATCTCTATGGTGAGAAGTTTCAGGTGTTCACAGATCATAAGAGCCTTAAGTACCTGTTCTCGCAGAAAGAGCTGAATATGAGACAGAGGAGATGGCTCGAACTCCTGAAGGACTATGATTGTGAAATCATGTACCACCCAGGTAAGGCAAATGTAGTTGCCGATGCTTTGAGTAGAAAGAACCTTGGGTTGGTGTCTTATATGATGGTACGGGAACATGAATTGTTAGAACACTTTGCGAACCTCAGTTTGGATGTAACCCCACCTGGATCTGAGAGACTTGAGATCATGGCTAGTTTGAGACTAGAGCCAGAGTTGATTGGCCGTATTCGGCAAGCCCAGCAGAGCGATCGACGGTGTATCGATTGGCTGAGGCAGATACTGACAGGTATGGGTGTTGATTTTGAGCAGAGTGCTGATGGCTTATTGAGGTTCAGAGGCAGAGTATACGTTCCCAGGGATCCTGAGATCAGGAAAACGATTTTATCAGAGGCTCACTCATTAAAGTATACGATACATCCGGGAAGTACCAAGATGTATCAAAACCTTCGGAAGGTTTATTGGTTGTCTGGAATTAAAAGAGACATTGCGGAATATGTCGCTAAGTGTCTCGTTTGTCAGCAAGTGAAGGTAGAGCATCAGAAGCCTGCAGGATTATTGCAGCCTCTACCGATACCGACATGAAAGTGGGAGCATGTCACCATGGATTTTGTGATGGGGTTGCCGAGGACCCATAGAGGTCATGATGCCATATGGGTTATTGTGGACCGGTTGACTAAGTCCGCCCATTTCTTGGCTATGAGAGCTACCGATACACTGAGTCAGTTGGCGAACCTGTATATTCGAGAGATAGTACGGCTACATGGTGTACCAGTGAGCGTTGTTTCTGATAGGGATGCCCGCTTCACTTCCCATTTCTGGGAACACTTTCAGGAAGCGCTGGGGACCCGATTGAGTTTTAGCACCGCTTTTCATCCTCAGACAGATGGGCAGTCAGAGAGGACTATACAGACCCTCAAGGATATGTTGAGAGCATGTGTGCTGGATTTTAGAGGCTCCTGGGATGACCACCTGCAGTTAGCCGAGTTCGCTTATAATAATAGCTATCATGCTAGTATCGGGATGGCACCCTATGAGGCATTATACGGGCGTAGATGCCGTTCCCCCATTGGATGGGAAGAGGTTGGTGACAGACAAATTTTTGCTCCGGACTTAGTGCAGCAGGCATCTGAGGACGTTCAGTTGATATGTGAGAGATTACGGACAGCTCAGAGCCGACAAAAGAGTTATGCTGACAAGAGACGAAGACCACTGGAGTTTGATGAGGGTGAGTCGGTGTTTCTGAGAGTATCACCATCGAAGGGCATTATGAGATTTGGTAAGAAGGGCAAGCTGAGCCCTAGATATATCGGACCCTTCGAGATTTTGGAGAGAGTGGGAGATAAGGCGTATAGGTTGGCATTGCCACCGGACTTGGCAAACGTCCACAACGTCTTCCACGTCTCGATGCTTCGGAAGTATCACCCGGACCCGGCACACGTGATAAGATACGAGCCGTTGGAGCTCCATGAGAGTATGACGTATGTTGAGAAGTCGGTTCGGATATTGGACAGAAAAGAGAAAGTGTTGCGGAATAAGACAATTCCCTTGGTGAAAGTGCTTTGGCAACACCACACGGCGGAAGAGGCCATGTGGGAATTGGAGAACCTGATACGGGAGAAGTACCCCCAACTGTTTGAAGAGTGACTTGGTTCTAATTTGGAGGACCAAATTCCTTGAAGGAGGGGAGAATGTAAGACCCCGTATATGTATAAGGGTAATGTGTGTAATTGGATCAAATAATATGATTGGACTTGTAATGTAAAGTATGATTGATGTAAGTCCATGGATTCAATGTATGTATGTGTAATATAAATTGTAACGTACATACAAGTTTCATTGAGTAAGAATACGGAGAAATGTGTTCTACCAAGTGATGGATGTGATTGAGACTCAAGATGAGTAGTGTGGTAAAATGGGATGGAGTTATGCTTCCATTTGGTTTTATGTTGCATACCTTTGAATATACAATGAATGCACACAAGTTTCAATGTGCATAAGGTATGAATGGATGCCATTTTCAAGTTATAAAGGTGGATGGATGAGGAAATGGCCATGGAAATAGATTAAGGGTGTGTTGGTATGAGTTGCAGCAATGAAACTGCAGGAAATCTGGAAAACATGAGGTCCAGATCGATCTCCTAGGATGAGAGATCGATCTGGGAGAGCCAGAATGCTCTTATTTGGGCGAAAGAATTGAGCAGATCGATCTCCAATGGAGCCAGATCGATCTCTCAAGCATTCTGTAGTGGAAAGATCGATCCCCAAGCACCTAGATCGATCTCCTTAGCTCTCTATTTGGGACCAGATCGATCTCATGCTTCAACAGATCGATCTCATGCTTCAACAGATCGATCTCATTGCTTCGACAGATCGATCTCAGGCTTAAAAAATACCGTGAAAAAGAGGGATTTTAAGGGACCAGATCGATCTCCTCTTGGACCAGATCGATCTCCTCAAGTTATTTCTATATAAGGAGAGCTGAAAATCTGGAAATCTCGAAAAAACACCAAACCTTACAATCTCAACCCCAAAAACCTAACTTTCCCTCTCTAAAAATCAGCCATTTTCAGTGAGATTTGGAGAGAGACCATTAGAGGTAAAGTTGTTCCTATCAAAGAGAGGAACAACATAGTGAGAGGGCAATTTCCCATTCTTAGAGTTGAAGGAGTTAAGGGCTTTACCATTTGGAGCAAGAAGAGGAATCACATTTGGTAAGATTCTAACACTCCAATCCAAATGTATTAGTTATTTAATTGATTTTGGAGTTGATTGGTATGAGTATTGATGGGTAAACTACCTAGGAATGTAGTGGAGTTGGTGTGACCTAGAAATCTAAAATGGGTATAATGTGAGGAGAAGTGGGATTGAATGAGTTTATGATTTGTGGCATGCTAAAGTTGTTATTGGGGTAATGTTTATGATTTTAAATGGTTAAATGAGATTACATTGTGAGTTTGGAGGAATTGTAGAAATGGGTATGAATATGCTTGATAAATGCTATAGTGAGGGAATTCATGAAGCATGAACACTATGAGCTTAATATCGATTTGATATCGACTTTTGAGTAAGTTAATGGGCCTAAGAAGATCCATAGACTCGAGCTATGGGTAAAGTAATGAAACGAGGCCCAATAAGCTTCAATAGAGGCTATAGGTTAAATTGACTATAGCAAGCACAAGGGTTGTATAATATGGATCGAATATAATGCGGGATACGATTTTGTGCAGTCCCGAAGAGTTCGTTGAAGACGAATCGATCCGTACGAGTAAGCAGCTTAAGGAAGTGGAATCACGCATCGCGATTCCAGGTAAGGGAATTTTGTGAGTATATAGAGGTAGCTGCTCGTACTTTGAACTTGTGGGTGAATATTGGGTGTTTTTATGAAATGCATGATTGCTCAAATAAATGTTGAAGGTATTCGTGAAAGATGATGGGTATATGCGTGGTTTTGGATTTGAAGTGGATTTTATGAAAAAGGGATAGTAAGGCTAATAATTGCATAAACCATGTGTTTTGAATGCTTTTACAAAACACAATGCTTTAATTTGAGCAAATAAAAGGATAGGCTGGCTAGTACTTGAATGATGTTGTGAAATAGCCCATATGAGGCACTAAGCATATGATGAGATGTTTTGAATGCATGTAAGCCGCCTATCGCGTGCATGAGATATAATTCGCGTTAGAGCCTCGCTCGCGCGAGATTTCTATGTATTCACTTGTGTGAAACGTGCTTGAGATTAGCTCGCACTTTGAAATTGAATTGTGATGATGTTTATAAACCGTACTGGAGCTTATGCTCGTACGTGGATTTGAGTGGTTGTTCTTATGCATATAACTGTACTGGAGCTATGCTCGTACATGGTTTCTTCATATTTTATGCATAAATGCCGTACCAGAGCGTTGCTCGTACGGAGTGATTGGTTTTGATGCATGAATTCACGCTAGAGCGTAGCTCGCGCTGGTTTTCACACTGTGGTATGTATGAGGCCGTGGTGAGAGATACGGATTAATCCAGGGAACCCAACAGGCCTGACAGACCTCTTAGGTGAGGTGAGGGTGAGGGGCTAGGACCTGACTTAATCCATCTAGGGAACCCAACAGGCCTGACAGACCTCTTAGGTGGGGTGAGGGTGAGGGGCTAGGACCTGGATCAGGGAACCCAACAGGGGCGAGCAAGGCCATGAGGGGCTAGGACCTGGTATTGCGGTTACTCCCACGCGCTCTTGAGACTATAAAGGTTACAATTGACATGGGGTAGATAAGACCTATGGCAGGCACCCCCAAACATGTTATGGGTCCGCGGAGTACGATGTACCGTGTATATCACATGGAGTACGATGTACCGCGTGGTAGTTACTTGATTGAGAAAGTCTGGCGGAGAACTAACCCACCTTCGTGCCAGCATGATACCCCGCACACCGGAATCCGTGTGGTCTGGGATGATATGTGACGATTGGCCAATGTAGTCACTTGAGATATAGAAACCTGTCTCCTTGCTTGAATTACTTACTACCACATGATTTTAAATCTCTAAGTGTGATTGTGATTGTTTAAGGTAGACCCGAAGGAGGGGTCGAGCCTCGTGGATTTGAATTGTGAAATGAAAACGTGGTTGTGATTGTGATATGATGTGATGTGATTGTATGGGATGAGAAAGAGATTTATGACGTGGGTTTAAAAAGGAGCTTTCTTAATGAATTGCCCTTTTTATGAATTTCAAAGAGATTGAGCATGAGATGTTTTATACATGATGTCTCTACCATGTTTTATATGCCAATGCACATGATTTGATACATGATATATATGTATATTCACATGGCATAGTTTTATTCCTCATGCTCCTACTATAAATGATTTATGCATAACACTATCAGCATGTAGATAGAGTAGTTATCTACCATGCTTGCATTATTGCCTTACTGAGCGTGTGGTTGCTCATCCCACTCTATTTTCTCCCCCTACAGAGCGTGCATAGTAGCCCAGTGAGGACTGAGGCGTATCATTTTGGACTCCGCTGCATCTCCATCGCTAAGAGGTATATACACAGTGATTCTTTTTGTATCTAAACAATGTAAAAGCACAGTATTCTTTTGAGTTGTACTTATGGGGGATGTAGATGTCAGTAGAACATGTATTCGTATAAGTACACGATTAAATACACATGTATGACATCGTTTTAATTAATTGAGAATGAATGAGAGTGGTGTTTATTATTGACTCATAGCCCAACAGTGTGTGGTGAGTTTAGTTCATGACCGAGTAAGGTAACCATAAAACGCGAAAAATTTTCAGTGATTTCGGTTAAAGAGAATGGAATTGGGTCGTGACAAATACAGCCGGTACTTCTGCCCCGAAGAGGAGGGCTACGACTAAAGAGAAGGGGAAACAAGTTATAGGACACAGTCAAGTGTTTTCCTTAGATCAGGTGATCACAGATGCTTCAGTCGATGTGATTAAAGTAACGTCAGGGATATATATCGCATATGTGGTTGATACTGATAAGGCACACCCGAAATTGACAGACATTCCAGTGGCCAGGGAGTTTCTTGATGTCCTTTCGAATGATCTACTAGGGTTGCCACCAGAAAGGGAGATGGAGTTTTATATTGATTTGGTGCCTGGTACTGAGCCAATATCCAAACCACCATATCATATGGCTCCAGTGGAATTAGAGGAGCTAAAGAAGCAATCGTAAGAATTGCTGGATAAGGGGTTCATTAGACCGAGTGTTTCATCTTGGGGAGCACCAATTTTGTTCGTTAAGAAGAAGGATGGAAGCCTCCGACTAAGTATTGATTACAGGTTGTTGAATAAGGCTACCATTAAGACTAAGTACCCCCTTCCACAAATTGATGATCTGTTGGATCAGTTTCAAGGAGCACAGATCTTTTTCAAGATCGATCTGAGGTCTGAGTACCATCAGTTGAGAATCCGAAGTGAAGATGTGCCCAAGACAGTTGTCTGTGCCTGTTATGGTCATTATGAGTTTTTGGTTATGCCTTTCGGGTTAACGAATGCTCCCGCAGCTTTTATGGTATTGATGAATAGAGTGTTCAAGCCATACCTGGATCGGTTTGTCATAGCGTTCATAGATGACATTCTGGTGTATTTGAAGTCTAGGGAAGAACATGAGCAGCAATTAAGTATTATTCTGCAAACCCTCCGAGAGAAGCGGCTATATGCCGAGCTTAGTAAGTGTGACTTCTGGTTAGAACATATATCATTTCTAGGTCATGTTGTATCGAAGGACAGGGTGTTTGTTGATTCGTCCAAGATAGAGGTAGTAGTTCAGTGGGAACGACCCAAGATAATCACTGAGATCAAGAGTTTTTGGGCTTAGCTGGATATTACAGAAGGTCTGTAGAGGGCTTCTCGAAATTTGTTGCTCCTTGACTCATCTCAGTCGGAAGAATGTGGTATTCGAGTGGAATGACAAAATGTGAAGAGAGTTTTAGAGAATTGAAGCAGTGACTGACAACCACACTGATTCTCACCATTTCGACAAGCTCAGGAGGTTTCTCAGTATATGTAGATGCCTCGGGATAAGGACTGGGTTGTGTATTGATGCAGAACGGGAAGGTAGTTGCTTATGGATCCAGACAACTCAAGGACCTGAGAAGAACTATCCGACCCATGATTTAGAGTTGGCAACCGTAATGTTCACACTGAAGATATGTCACGCCCCGAAAATGCAGAAAATAGGGCAAATTTAAAACTTTTTATTCATTAATTCACAATTAAAGGTGCATTCCTGAGCAGTGTCATACATCATCATGATCATTATGCCTCAGGATCTCATCACTAGAATTTATATATCATATCAGATACATTAATCCATCTCAAGTTAATTAATCCTAATACATCCCATATAATGTTATACATCAAGTGTCTGCAATTACAATAATAGTCTGGGTACATGAAAAGATAAAATATACCTCAAGATACAATATATATGGCCTGGAGCTCGAATCCTCCACTAGCCACTACTCCGTACGTCGCAGGGAGATCTTTTTTCACTTGAAGAACTCTGGGGGGGAAAAGAAAACAGGGTGAGCTTCTAAATCGCTCAGTAAGGGGGGGTGAGGAACTCATTTCATAAACCAAAATGCACATCACACAATGTTTATTTGTATGTGAAACTCATTTGAAAACCATAGCATGAAAGTACTCAAAACGATATTCTCATATCTCAAATCATGTGAAAACATGAAGTAAAAGGCTCACTCTAGAGCAATAACAAAGCATGTGAAAATAACGCGTTAAACGCTTTCTCAAATAACGTGACAAAATCACAGTAAAAATAATGCACGTGGCACAGCCAATAAACAAACGTGGCGTAGCCACTGATTTAATTTCTCGCGTGGCATAGCCACTAAGCACACGTGGCATAGCCACTGATTTAAAATCACTCGTGGCATAGCCACAAAACACACGTGGCACAGCTACTGATTTAATTTCTCGCGTGGCATAGCCACAGAATAGGGTTTCTCAACGTGGCACAGCCACCAATGGGGTATAACGTGGCACAGCCACCAATGGGGTTTCTCAACGTGGCACAGCCACCAATGGGGTATAACGTGGCACAGCCACCAATGGGGTATAACGTGGCACAGCCACCAATGGGGTTTCTCAACGTGGCACAGCCACCAATGGGGTATAACGTGGCACAGCCACCAAGTATACGTGGCATAGCCACAGAATAGGTTATTCTCACGTTACCAGAACGGAGAAGAAATCGGGCTTACATGCTACCAGAGCAATGCCCGGTGTGTACTCACAACTACACACCTAAGTCTTATCACATAAGACTAGTTTGCCTTCACGTAGAACTCATAATGGTTTTTCTCTCATAAATTTCATTTAAAAATCGTTTTGTACTCAACACAAAACATAATAAAATCGAGTTCCAACCGGCAAAGCACACGCACACATTTCTCAAATCTCAATATTGCCTTAACTTAGAACCCAGTTATAAACTCATAAAAACATTGGGCTCCAACCGGCTATAAAAATCGTGTGCAATTAAATCTCAACACAAAACCCAACATGCTTGTTTTATAAACCACAATTCATGCTAAAATAGTTTACAATTCACATACACAAATGGTTTAGATTTCCCTTACCTCTTTGCACCTCGTATAGTGCAATCGTTTCCCCCGTATCACGGACTAGCCTCGCATTCCACTCTGGAACTCCCTAGCTGTCCAAACGATGTTAAAACATCAATACTCAATTATCTCATAAACCGTAATTCTCAAAATCGAGCATAATTGCTCATAACTCCTCAAATCTCTTGATTCTCGTAACTCAACCCTAAACTACAACCTCATTCACAATATCTCAACGTCCTACATTTCTCATGCCAATTATCTATGCTAATTCACCACATTGTCTATATTTCCATTTATAGCACAAATTCTTAAAATTACCAAAATTACCAAATATCAACATTACTCCAACTACATTGTAATTTCATCAATCCCTAATCATTTCTCAGCTATTTCAACACAATGACAACCACCAATATCATCAAAATCATCTCAAATATCAAGATCGAGGTTTAGAAATTACCCAAAGCTTGTGAGACGCACAACCCACGCCTCGATCCGATTCGTCCTTCGATTTCCAAGTATGTTGTTCTCCCTTTGATGAGGAACAACTTTCCTTCTTACCACAACTCTTGATTTGGCCGGAAATGGGTGTTTTGGATGAGTGAGAAAGTTAGGTTTTCGGTGGAAATGGGTTTGGAAGAGAGAGAAAGTGAGTTTGCAGGAGAAAAACACGGGTTCCTTATATAGACTGGAGGTAGGAGATCGATCTGCCTCTTGATGAGATCGATCTGCGTTTGAATTTTGGGGACGATCTGGGTAATTTTATGCCTGGGAGATCGATCTGTCGAGGGGTGAGATCGATCTCTTTATGGCTTTATGAGATCGATCTGCTCCTAAGGAGATCGATCTTCTCCCAAACAGAATCATTTGGAGATCGATCTCTTCCTCATGAGATCGATCTTCTCTCAAACAGATTCATAAGGAGATCGATCATCTTCCATTGGAGATCGATCTGCTCCTTAAATTCCTCCTTTCTTGTCATTTTTAACTCACCAGATCGATCTCTCCTTCTCCCAGATCGATCTCCTCCTTAAATTTCTCCTTCTTTGTCGTTTATAACTCACCAGATCGATCTCTCCTTCTCCCAGATCGATCTGTCCTCATAGTTTCACATTTATTTTAACACTTAACATATAAATCTCCAATTATCATTCCCACAATTCACTTAGCTCAATAAATTACACTTCAAATTATTATTACATCAATAAAATATGTCTGAAATTCTCAGATCTCACAAGATATGTTGCCACTATTTGTACGGTGAGAAGTTTTAGGTATTTACTGATCACAAAAACCTGAAATATTTCTTTTCACATAAGGAATTGAATATAAGGTAGGGACGATGGTAGAGCTTCTGAAAGACTATGATTGTGAGATACTTTATCATCCGGGTAAAGCGAATGTAGTCGCTGATGCCTTGAGCAGGAAGAACCTTGGGATGGTATCATACATGATGGTTAGGGAACATGAACTGTTAGAGCAGTTTACTAACCTCAGTCTAGATATAAACCTTTCTGACACTGACGTATATTGTGTCATAGCTAGTCTAAGATTGGAACTAGATTTGATAAACCGGATCAGACAGGCTCAGCGTATTGATCGCTTCTGTATTGATCGGGTTAGTCAGATACATATGGGTAGAGTGACTGAGTGCACAGCTAGTGATGATGGCCTGCTGAGATTCAGAGGTCAAATTTGCGTTCCCGATAACCTACAGCTAAAGAGATTAATTTTGACAGAAACTCATTCATCGAGGTATACAGTGTATCCATGGAGTAATAAGATGTATCAGAATCTCTGGAGAGTGTATTGGTGGTCAGACATGAAGAAAGATGTTGTAGAGTTTGTAGCTAAGGGTCGGGTATGTCAGCATGTTAGGGTAGAGCATCAGAAGCTGCAAGATTGTTGCAGCCTCTATCTATACTGATATGGAAATGAAAGCATATCACCATGGATTTCATCCTGGGTTTGTTGAGAACCCAAAAGAACCAAGATGCTATATGGGTGATTGTGGATAGATTGACGGAGTCAGCTCACTTCTTAGCCATGAAGGCTATGGATACACTGAGTGCATTGGTGAATTTGTATGTTCGGGAGATTATAAGGCTACATGGCATTCCAGTGAGTATTGTGTCTGACAGGGATTCCCACTTCACTTCCTACTTTTGGGAACATTTTCAAGAAGCTATGGGAACCCGATTGAGTTTCAGTACAGCTTTCCACCCTCACTCAGATGGTCAGTCAGAAAAAACCATCCAGACTTTGAAGGATATGTTGAGAGATTGTTTGATGGATTTCAGAGGCTCCTAGGATGACTATTTGCCATTAGTTGAATTCGCCTACAACAATAGTTATCACTCGAGTATTGGGATGACACCATATGAAGCATTACATGGTCGTAGGTGTCAATCTCTGATAGGATGGGGAGAAGTGGGTGATCGAAAAATGTTTGCTCCCGATTTAGTGAAGCAAGCCTCTAAGGATGTCCAATTGATATGTAAGAGATTGAGGACAGCTGAGAGCAGACAGAAGAGCTATACTGACGTGAGACGTAGACCATTGGAGTTTATGGTCGGTAAATCAGTGTTTCTGAAAGTTTCTTCCTCCAAAGGGATAATGAGGTTTGAAAAGAAAGATAAGTTGAGTCCTCGCTACATTGAACCTTTTGAGATCTTAGATCGAGTGGGAGATAATGCTTATAGGTTGGCATTGCCATCGGAGTTGGCAAGCGTCAATAACGTCTTCCTCATTTTGATACTTTAGAAACATCATCCGGATCCGGCACATGTGATTCAAGATGAGCCATTAAAGCTCAAAGAGGATATATCATATGTAGAGAAATCGATTCGGATATTGGATAGGAAAGACAAAGTGCTATGGTTTAAGACGATTCCTTTGGTTAAGGATCTTTGGTAATACCACACTTAAGAGAAAGTTACGTGGAAATTAGAGAGCTTGATGCGAGGTAAATATCCACACCTATTCGAAAACTAATTTGGTTCAATTTAGAGGACCAAATTTCTTAAGGTGGGAAGGATTGTAAGACCCGAAATTCAGTGTCATTTTTTTAAAAGTTGTATTTTAAACATGGATTCAAGAAAATCTTGATCAATAAAGAAGAAATAATTGAATTCCAAGTCCAATTGATCAAGATATGAATTTATCGTGAAGACCCGAAATTTTTTCACATTGAGAATTTATCTCGAAAATATGAAAAAATATTTTCAAAAAATAATAATAAATAAATAAAAATATTTCAGGAGAAATAAAAATAAAAATAAAAATGTGATGTACATATATATTTGTGGAGATAAATTAAATAATATATATGTACATGTGTATGGATATTAAGGTATAAAATACATTATGATAAAAAAATATTATTATAACAATATAAAATACTTTGTTTTACTATTATTATTATTATAATAATATGATAAAATATAAGATATTTTCTTTTATATATGTGTTTTATTATAAGATATTTATATATATATATATATTATATTAAATATAATAGAATATATATAATAAAATAAAAGAAATGAAAAAAAAAGAGTTAGGATCCCACGAACTGGGTCGCACGACCCACAGGGAGGATCGAAAAACTGATCCTCCTATTTCCTTCATCGATGGCACCATATAGGGAGAGAGCGCGAGGGGTAACTGGCGAAGGGTCGACCGGCACCGAGGGATCGTCTTAACGCCATCACACGCCGCATATCATCGGCGATGGAAAGATCAGATAGGAAGTAACCGCGAGAGAGAAGGGGAAATCAAGCGAAATCCGGCCCCTATCTACCCCAACCTAGGCCAAAAGAAGGCTCTAGAGGTGAAGTCAAGCCGATTGGTGGAGGAATAGGCCGGAGAATCAATCGGCAGTGCCGAGAACAACGAAATGGCCCTTGAACCGGTTCAGTGTGAAAAGGGGCTGAACCGATCTGAATCAGTTTAGCCAGGAGAGAGAAAAAAATATGGGAGAAAAATACGATGATGCATCGGGCCAGGGATAACCCGGTAAGCGGTTGAATTGACCGATTTAAATTTCAAAAAATTTATTTGAAATTTTAGTTGACCTAAATTGACCCGGGTTAAATATATAAATGTGTAGCGCAACAATAGGTGACAAACGTGAATTCGATCGAGTCTCAAATTGCAAGCCATCACAGAAACTCGAGTAAGTGAATCTTACTTGCTATAACTTGTATAGTTATACGAGTTAGGAATTAATCGCATAAGTTACAGATTAACTCCGTATAAAATGCCTTATGTTAGAAAAGGCTTAAGATGGTGTGATAGTAGTGTTAATGGCCCCACGGATGGCCCAATAATTGTTAATGGGCCTGATAAGCCCAATGAGCCTTGATAGAATAAGTGGTAAAGTCGAAATGGGCTTAAAATAAAGTTGGGCTCATTAAGAGGCAACGAGGCTCAATAAGAGCAATTGGGCCCATTTGATGAAATAGACTGCATAGAAAAGGATAAATGAGTTATCAAGCTTAACTGATGTGATTGATAACTATCTGCAGCTCGAGGAGATATATTCGGAGCCGGATAGACTGATATACAGAAAGTGGAAAAAGGTGAAAAATGCATTCGACTGGATTCCAGGTAAGGGATCTATGCCAGCTCTTAGAGATAACTGTACGTATTTTTATCGTCGCTTGCATATAATTAAATTTCGTATAGAGTATGGATATGAAATTTCTAGATAGTACCCAAATATGAGAAAATTACGAAAATACCCTTAGACCAATGAAATTTTTGAAATGCATAAATTGCATGAAATCTATGTTTTCTCTGTGAAAAAGAGATTTTGTAAAGCTAGAATGATAGACTAGCTCATAATTTGACTATATGCATTAAATTACACGTTTTTATAAAGTATGATTTGATTGACGAGTGATTTGATGGGATGTTACCTCTTCACTCTGTTTTGTACCGTTTTGAGTATCGCACTCGGTTTTGAGTACCACTGTTGTGGAAAATAGAGCCAGCTGTTTATTTTGTGTCTGTGAAATCGTGCTAGAGCCGTCAGATTACCTATGAGTTACACAGACCAGTTCGCATAGGATTTTATATGATTTTTACATGATATAGTGCTCTAGTCTTGCTGCTGGTGCTATGATAAGATTTGTGGATTTATCCAGATCTGCTCACACTTGATTTTCATATGCATATGAACAGACCGTGTTGGAGCACTACTCACACTGGATTTTGTTATGATGTATGATTAAGATCGTGCTGGAGCCCTAGTGTTGGACTGTGTGTCACACTGACTTACTCACACTAGATCTGAGACGACAAACTATGGTTGATAATTTATTTGGTTGGGGTGATGAGCTTGTGACTTAGGCACCTACAACTGTGTGGTAATTGTACTATGGTTCACGGAGTACATTGTATTGTGTAAACAACATGGAGTACACTGTACTGTGCAACTATGGAATGTGAGGATTACGTCCTTGGACTTCTGGCATGTTGTGTCATTGCTCTCGTTTGTGATAGTCTTAGATAGGAGTCGATGGATAGACTAATCCCCTCCTCGGACTCTGAGATACCATTGCACACCTAGCTACTAATAGCTCGGGGTTTCAGACTTTGGCCAAATATCTTATGGATTTGTGTGGATCCCTGCCTAGTGTCATATGTTTTACTGGTTTCCGTGACGAAACTATCTGTGATTTGATTTCTGTGATGAAACCATTTGAAATGAGAATATGATTTAAATATGAGTTTCAATACTGAACACAGAAATATTTTACTCATAATGAGTTTTGATATTCGGTTTTATGGCACTAAATTGCTATGTGTTTTACTATGATGGTTTTGTGAATGACATTGGTTTTCGGTATGAACCATGCATTATGAGCATCGTAGATAGTGTGGTTATCTACATGTTTTCATATATTTCTTACTGAGCATGTTGTGCTCATCCCTTTACTTTTCCCCCTCTATAGAGCATTTCCAATAGAGTGTGTTAACTGCGTCTGTCCTGTGATCTTTTACACACAGCTATCCAGCAGCATCGAGGTATACACACATATGTACTTTTTGTATCTGAATAATATTGTATAGTGATGTAGTCACATTATATGGGGGATGTATATGTAAGGCAATGTAAACGATTTTCTAATTATGAAATAGTAACTTTATGAGTTTCCACGATGTCAGTGCCTGGGACGAAAGCATTGCCTGATATGTATATATATAATATATGAAACTGAGTGATGGATATTGACTCATAGCCCAATAAGTGAAATGAGGTAAGTTTGCAAAAAATTTGTAGTGATTTTTTGGAAAACGAGTTGTGACAGTTTTAGTCTTATTTGATCACTAGGATTAGAGTTCATGTGGGTCTGGCTAAGGGTAATACCTTAGTTTTTGGGGTATCTTATACAGCTTGTTGATAGCTACAATGGGCAAAGTATTTTTTGGTTAATCATACGAGAGTTGCTTAACTGATATGATATGATGCGAATGGGTTTTTCCGATAAAATATGATACGAATGTGTTTTACCAATATGATATGATACATATATGCTTTACTTATATGATTATGATACGAAACTGATTTATCGATATAAATACGTTTTCCAAATATGTTTTATCGAGCATATGATTTGCATCAACCACCCAACTTTGAACTATGTGAAATTCATCGATTACTGATTTATCGGAAGTGCATTATGATTTGTGAGAGCCATATGTTTACTGAAAAGTACCGAGTTTATCGAACTGTGCCATTGTTTACATACATTAACCATCGTGACATGACATTTATAAGATCATCTAGTTGTGAGGTCCAGTCAGAAGGGAAACCAAGGTACTTCAAAGTTCATTCTCTACCTAGCAGACGTCAACAGTTCTATCGAGTCTTAATATCGAGATTTACATGAATAGTCATCGATAACCAAAAGTGAAATGATTATATGAAAAGTATTACATGCATAGTTATTGAAAACCGTATCGTATTGATTTGAGTGCATGCATTATTGAACAGATTTTATTGATATGGCTATTCTCACACTTGTATGGTTAACTTATTGGCCTCCCAGCTCACCCACTTACTTTCCTTACAAGTTAAGCTAAGATATTACCGTTTTAAGTGATTGAGATCCAGCTTCGCAAAGTTCAGGTTTCGTTACACTACGTAGTTCATCTTTCAGTATAAGGTTTACCTGCCAATTGATGTTATTTTAAATTGTTTTGTACAGTACTATGCATTGGGATGTTATGTAAATATAGACTTAAATTATGGAAATTGATTAAATCGGGATGTAAACAAATCTTTATTTGAATATAAAGTCAAAACCAAGAAAAATATTAGAATATTTCCAAAATAATATTTTTTGAGAGATCAAGTTATTCAAAAATTATAAAAATATTAGTAGAGTTAGATTATTAAGTAATATAGATGACTGGGTATTAAAATCTGAATTTTGACTACTTGTGAATAGCTGATTATGATCTGTCGAATATTATGTTGGCAAGGAGAGTAAGTATTTATGCGGAGATTCTGCCAAAATTTCTTTTGAACTTAGTATTAATGTTTATTGGGTTGGGGCTTTTAGTACGACTGCGTTAAACCTGTATCGGGCTACAAGACATTGATATTGACTATACTCATCGCATAAATAATAATTGAAAAAATGGAAAAAAAAAAGGCCTTAAAATCCTTATTTCGCAATAAGCGACTGTATTGTTGTGCCCTATGAGTCAGGAAAAAATTTGTTAGTATCAGAGCAAATTTGTTTATTTGTATCAACAAGAGAAAGGTCATAAGGTAATTTACATCCCTAAATCACATCTCGTAGTACTGTAACGTTTCGAATATGAATTGCGAAGCTATATGATACTTTTTAATGCATGCACTTTTATTACACAAAATAGTTCATGATGCGTAGTAGTTGAAAAAGACCCCCTCGGGTGAGGTTAGAGGTACCTCCACCATTTGAGACACCTCCACTTGCACCTCCTCCACCACAGCATCCGCCAAAGAGCTCAAATTCACAGAGCAGATTGGCAAGACTAGAGCAGAACATTGCCAACATGGCTATAGGTATGCAGAATCAACTGAGCTGATTGGATAGCTACACGGAGATGTTAATGCACCATCAGCCCTACCAATCTAACCAATAACAATCCTTCATAATAGCCACCTTTATCACCTCATCCAAAAGTCATTCCTCCTTAGTTTGCTGTAGCACCACGAGTTGTACTGAGTGCATATAACCTAAAGCAATTTCAAAAGATAAACCCCACCTGCATTTAAGGGGGTTAAAGATCCAAAGGAGGTTGAGACCTGGTTAATGAATATAGAGAAAGGTTTTGAGTAGATGGTCTATCAGTCCAAAGAGAAAGTACAGTTGGTTGCTCACATGTTTAAAAAGGAGGCAGAACACTTGTGGCAAGTAGTTAAGGTCGCATTGAAGGGACAAGATGTAAGACCCACTTTTGGTGGTGTATTCCTTATGATTCATATGATGTAACACATTTTCATATGTTAAATGAATCATAAGAAGAGATTTTGGCTTGAAAGAAGTTGCAAAGAGAATAAATAAACATCCATGAATCCATGTAAAGATTAAATGGCTGAAATGGCCACAAACTAAGCAAATGGAACTCAAACACGAAAGAATAATGCAAGGCCTGCGAACTCTAAGTATCTTTTACGATTCCAAGCAGTATACACGAGTCACATTGTATGTAAATCATAAGAAATGAACCTTTCTATGCTCTAAGTGGGATTAGAATGCAAAATGAGTATTGAAGTAATGAAATATGAGTTTACCTTTGAAGATCTGGGAAAAATGCAGTAGGAATGCTCCAAATGAATACCATCACCTATTCAAAGGAGATTGATCTCTTGTTCAAGTAGATCAATCTCAGGTTGGTTCTGTCTAGAAAATATTGATCTCTCCCCATGAGCAGATCGATCTCCATTTGTTTCTGCCTAACAGAGATTAATCCCTTCTTAATTGCAGATCGATCTCCATTTGACCCGTCAAGAGCATATCGATCTCTCCCCATGAGCAGATCGATCTCCAGTTGTTTCTGCCTAGCAAAGATCGATCTCTTCCCAAAGAGCAGATCTATCTCTCACTTATAATTCTGAATATTTCAATGGTTCAAAACCAAGGGAAGATCGATCTCTTACCCTAGGAGATCGATCTCACCACCCTTGTTCTATAAAAACCCGACGGCCAAACCTTCTTCTTCAGAAAATCAAAACATACCTCCATTTTTACCCAAAAAGAGTAACCTTTCTTACTCTAGAATACACCCCCTTCCAAATAGATTTGAGAAAAAACCATTTGAGCAAAGTTATTTATTGTGAGGAGGAGAACAACATAGCTTGGAATCAATATTCAACTTGTTGGATTGAAGGAGCAAATGGGTTTTCCAATTTCGGACAAGAGAAAAGTCAAGCTAGGTGAGTTTTCAATACACTAACTCTGAGTATGTTTATTTAGATGTTGTTAGGAGTTGATTGGTGTATGTATTGTTGGTTAAAACTACCTAGAATAAGATGAATCATTCATGACCTAAAATGGGTTTAGTGTGAGAAAATGAGATATGGTAGATTTTAATGATAAATGGATTATACCAAGGTGTTAATAATGTTATATGCATGATTTGAGATGGTTATGTGAAATCAATTTATGGGATTGGTCAAAGTGGTGAAATGTGCATATTTGGTGTTTGTAAAAAATGCATGAATGAATGGAAGAGCTAAGGTTAGAGCATGCAAGCGAAGTGCTTGATAAGAAAACTAAGTGAGTTGCTAGTTGAATTGGCTAGGAATGGCTGGATGGGTGTTTGTCCACCATGCCATGGCCAAATGTGTCATAGGCCAAAACTTGAATTCAATTAATTCGATAAGGTTGATAGACCTAGAATTCGGTCCAACGAGTGATAATGAGCCTAAGGAGTCCAATGGGCCTAGGTGAAATTATCAGTGCAATTGAAATCGACTTAAGAAGAGAATTAGGCTCAATAAGATATGTTAACTAAGATCAAGTCAGAATATGAGTTATTTGTAATTAACTCATGTGATAAATGAATTTTTGCAGCTCCCGATGATATATCCGGAGTAAATTGAGCCCAATCACAAAAAGTGGGAAAGGAAGAAGGAATTACTTCACAAAGAGTTGAGGTAAAGGAATTGAGTTAGCCCTAAAGGTATCTATATGCGTTTTTGGTCGTATTATGGTCTTCTAGAATGTTTGTGAGTAATAGGAAAAGAATTAGATGTTTGAAGGGTAAAGAAAATGGGGATTTTTGAGAAGTTCATGAAAAGCAAGAACATGAGGTTCTTGAGCCTTTTACTTCCTTTTTAGCATGCAAATTGGTAGGCTGGCTAGCATTTAAATGATTTGCATGAAAATAGTTGATTTGGTTTTAATAACCATGCTTTGCAAAAGAAATAGCCGCCTACATGAGTTTGTGGAAATAAAACATGCTAGAGCGATGCTCACATGAGATTTGATATGTTTTTACATGCATGAGTGCTGCAGCCTAGCTCGTACTAGTTTCCACATGAATTTTACGATATAATGCTGGAGCATGGCTCGCACTAGAGTTTTACATGCATGAGTGCTACAACCTAGCTCGCACTAGTTTTCACATGGATTTTGACATTGTGCTGGAGCGTTGATCACACTAGATGTCCACTATATACTTGTTGCCATGCTAGAGATTTTTCGCACGAGATTTTATGACATGTTGGGAGCCGTGGTAGGAGCTTCGGGTAGACTGTGTGTTACACCGATTAAATAGGCTTGCACGTGCGTATTGAGATGTGGCACGATATGATGTGATGATATGGGTCCACGAAGAACGTTGTACCTTGCAATATAGCATGGAGTACGATGTACCATGTATTGGATATGATATATATATACACTATCACGACCGCCCGTGACTTAACCAAAATCACTATAAAATTTTTGCTTTTTCTTACCTTTCTCATTATAAACAGTTGGGTTATGATTCGATGTTAATATCCTCGCTTACCATACCATTCATTATCATACATTCATGTTAATATACCATCTACTAACTGTAAATTCTTTTATAAAATAAGTGAGCTCATATAAAAGCTAATACAAATACTTCCCCTATAATTTACATCGTTTACATCACTGTGTTATTCATATGTTTAGATACAAAACCATACAAAATGTATATACCTGTCGATCGATAGGAAATGGCAGCGGACAGCAGGAGTACTATCCCTCAATCGTACTCACTCTACTGCGGATGCTCTGTAGAGAGATGTAAAAAAAGGGTTGAGCTCACAGCTCAGTAAGGAAATCAGACAAGCAAGTAGACATCTACACTATCTACTCAAAATAATGCTATGCCTCGAAAATATTATTTCTCTAACTCACTTTAAAAGCATGTATTTAAAATATATATAAACTTGTACAGATTAAATCTCATGTACAGAATTCATGCTTAGTTCTCAAATGTAGGCATTTTGGGCAAAACAACGCATCTTTATAATTTCATAATGCCTTTAGATAAATCATGCCATTTATATTCAAATCATAGTAAAAACTGCATTTAAATGATTCACAACACAACAATCGGATTTCGACCCATCCCTCAGGTCTATCCGTATCATAAAATCAATTAAGTGATATATCATGTAAGACTCTGTGGCTAAATACAATAATATCCTGGACTATGGTCATATCCTATATTGTGATCCTAGGCTACACGGTACCTAGTGTGTGGGGCAATCACTGCTGCAACGGGAGGGGGGTCAGTCCATCACAACCGTCAGCTATCAACTCCTCAACTCTTCATACACATCACAACAACACACTGTACAACGTACTCCATGACATATACACGATACAACATACACCCGTGGACCCTATCTCAATGGATAATCAATACCACATCTCTAAATCCACATGCGAACATCTCAACAGTGTGACACTCAGCCTACATGTGGAAATCAACATGGTTTTTAACATGTCTTATATATCACATAAAACTACAGTGCGTGCCTTTGAGTGCAACTCACCGTCGACACTCCGCTCAAACACTGTTTCACACATCACAAACTCGAACTCTAGTGTGAGTAACCCTTCAGCACTAGGTCATGCATAGTTTATGTTTCAAATCAAGTACGAGCAATTGCTCCAGTACCATGCTATGCACAAAACATATAAAACTGAGTACGAGTAATAACTCTAGCACTCTATCATGCATAAATCATATAAAACTGAGTACGAGCAATGTTCAGCATTCTATCATGCATGTCATGGAAATCTAGTGCGAATCATACTTTTCAGCACTAATATATGTGAAAAACATATGAACTCAAGTGCGAGTTGTGCTCCAGCACGATTTATTCTCACATAATTCGATAGATGACTCTTTAAAATGGATGATTTTCAAAACATAAAAATCAGCACTATAAATTGTGCTATTTCTCATCAACCATGAAAACATTAGCCCATCTACCTACTCTTCTGCTAAACAGTAGTAAAAACACTCATAAATGTGGTTTCCATGCTTTTTACAACTTTTCCCAAAAGTTGAATTTTTTCCTAACTAGGGGTAAAATCATAATTTACCACTATCGGGTCGCTATACTTATTATTCACTTTCTCTGACCCTCGGAGTTTTTAAGTGAATGCAAAGGCAGACGAAAATACGTGCAGGTATCTCTAACTACTCACAAAAGTCCCTTACCTGCAATCACTCGAGAAATTTTAGTTTCTCAATGTTGCTCGATCTAGCAGTCCGATTAGCTCCTCCAATAATCTTTGGAGCTGCTTATTACCATTCATCAGGTTAATTTTACTTTTCCTATTATATTTCACATTTAATACAGTCTTTTTCACTTAATGGGCCTTAATAAACCTTAATGGGCCTAACTCTGCCTTAAGCCTATTTTTATTTTACTATTCATTTTCGTTGGGCCTATTGGGCTTGTGAGGCCCACTAACTCTTATTGGGCATGTCCGAGACCCATTACATCACATTGGGTCAAAACCAATTGGGCTTGGCCTATTGGACCTCTCGACCACATGCCATGGTCGAGAACCACGCATGCCTAGCCATGCTGAGCACCACGCCACCATCGGCCATTTCACTGGCCATTCACTTAGGCATTTTCACGAACACTTGATTAGCAATGTTCTTAAGCTTAACTTAGTTCATTTAGGCATTTTATCAAACACCTTGATTGCCAACTTAATTCATCCACCAATTTATCAAACTGATTAATTCTAACTATACCATAATCATAAACACATGTATGGGTATTCATCAATTTATCATTACCCACTCTCGGCCAATCCATGTTCATAGTGATTTCATGTGTTTCAATGCTTAAAACATATATCAATCAACTTAGAATAATTCATACATTAACATATATGAATTTGAAAGCTTGAAATTATACCTAGCTTGAACTTTCACACTTGGCTGAAACTTTGAAGCTTCTCAGTTTGCTCACTTTGGCTCCTTAATAGCCAATTCCAACATATGTTAATCCCCTCTAAATTTGGAAAAACTTTCATGAAGATTGCAAGTCTCAAATATGTCTTGTTCCTAGTGATTTCTGGTGAGAGAAAGCTTGACTATGTGTTTGTTAATGGTTTCCTCTCTTTGCCGAATTCTTAAGGAAGAAGATGAAGTTGTGTTAGCTGATTTTATAAGTCAATTACTTAGTCATCAAGCCTTACTTTTCAGCTAACAATTTGAATTGAATTGGTTTAAGTAATAGTTACCAATTTGGCTATGGTTACCTTTTACTAATGGGCTTGAATTTTACCAATTTGGGCCTAGCTTTTGGGCCTCTCGTTTGGGTCTTCCTAATGGGCTTTCGGGCTGAAATCTTTACTACACATTGGGTCTTCAATTGTCTAATTATTGGGCCCATAAATTAGTCTAACAATTCGATCTAATGGACCTAAGAAATTCGGTCCACACTTGTTATACCTTAATGGACTTAAAAATTTCCACTTTAGCCCATTACGTTTTTACCCATTAAATTTAATCCAGATTTCAATTAAATAAATTTTCCTTAAATTTAATCCAGATTTCAATTAAATAAATTTTCCTTACTTTCGAGGATGATTATCTTGTATTTTGACAAAAAATATTTTTCCTCAAATTTTTCTCCATACTTAGGTTAGTTTTTAACCATGGTTAGTCAACTATGGTCAAAGTCATCTTTTCTTAACTACAGTTGACTTTTTCTTGACCATTGATCACGTTTGACTTTTTTTCAAAAATTTGAAAGTGTCCTATTTTATGGTTTACACTCTCGTCATTACGTTTTAGCCATTTTTAGTAGGTGAATATACCTAAAATACCTTAAACGAACCATTTCAGACTCGTTTAGCCCTTTTTGGCTTTTGCTCTTGTTTTCTGTGTTCGGGACCAAATCAAATCATCTTTCCTTCACGAGCTCTCTATATTTTCTCATTTTAAGTTTTTCTCTTCAGTCAGAGTGATTCAGATCTACTCGGTTTAGCCATGTGGCTCTTATAGCCCTTTTTTGACTTATATGTAGCTTATAAGTGTCTAATCATTTCACTAAAGCTTAAATCAAATAAATATTCTTCTTATGATTCCACTAACGAAATAAAGCGTTCGTACATATAGAAATTATAAGGAATAAGCTACATAAAAATACGGGTCTTACATATACCGTCTTTGGATGAAGGTTAGATCTGCTATGAACCAACGGGTTGGACGTGACCCACCTCCCGTGCGAAAGCAGATAGAGGTGATACCCCGCACACTAGGATCCGTGTAGGCTGGGATCACAGAGGATATGGTCATAGTCCTAGTTATTACCATTATTATTGTTATTTTCTTATCTCACATGTCACTTATTTTATAATGAATCCATGTTTTTAAATTGTTTTGTCGGTCAGGACAGTCCAAGGGAGGGGCTGAGTCTTGACAAATGGTGATTTTGGTACTGAGCTGTGTTGAGTACGAAATGCTTTTAAGTGCACCTTGCATGATGATTTTCTATGCTTTAATTACGACTTGTGCATGACTATTTTCCATTCTTTGTTTAAGAATTGTGCACTGATTTGAATAGCACATATTGCTTTATATATCATGAATATGTGCATGAACTGATGTTTTGGGTATGACAAGTAAATGCTTGATTTTATGCATGGCATCATGATCATGTAGATAGTGCAGTTATCTACGTGCTCACATGATTGCCTTTCTGAGCGCTTGGTTTGCTCACCCCTCTTGTTTTCCCCCTCTACAGAGCACTTTCAGTAGATAAAGAGCAACTGAAGATTGGGTTTTGATGTCCGCTGCATCCCATCACATAAGGTATACACATTTGTATAGTTTTTGTATCTAAACATGCCATAACATATTTTGAATGTAACTTTTGGGATGTAAGGAATTGTAAATATATGTAAACAACAACTCTGATTAAGAAATACAAGTGTTTATGTTTAAATGAATTGTAATTTGAAATGGTTTGGTGGGGATGAGATTGACACCGATACACAACCCAATTGTTGGTGGTGTAGCTATTCACGATCAAGTAAGGTAAGAGGAAAGAACAAACATTAAATAATAGAATGAAAAATAAAAAATTTATAGTGGATTTTCGGTGGATTGAGGGTCGTGACAAAGATTGGTATCAGAGCAAAGTTGGTCTGATGTGTATCGGTGTAAATAATTAGAAAAATTACATCCACATGTTACTGTGTTTGTCTAGATACAACTATGTATATCGAGATTGGTTTACTTAAGAAATGGTTGTGAATGTAGGAATCTTAGCATTATGTCTAACACTAGTCGAGGTAGAGGTGCGAGAGCACGAGCTAGAGGTCGTAAGGGTAGGCCTGAGAGCCGTATTAAGTCATTAGTACATGAGACTTAGGAGGAGATAGAGGTGGAGGCTAATGTTAAGCATGCCCTACAGGGTCCGATAGAGAGACCGAAGAGTATTGAGGCACGCTTCGCGAGGATAGAGGGGAGCTTAGAGATTATTTTGGAGTTGATTGCTTAGTCGTTACCTGGAGCTGGGGACGGCCAACGGCCATATACACAAGATGATGCTGAACAAGCAGCTGCTCCTGAGATGCTTGTATAGCTAGCCCAAAGACCTCAAACTACAGATAGGCCTACACCCCCACCAGTACAGGATACACCTTTTACTGTTGCTCCACCAAGGGTAGTGGAGATTGGGGTTATGGATGTGACCTGGATAGATTACAAAAATTCCAAAAATTTAAATCGCCATCTTTCAGTGGGATTAAGGGCCTAGTAGCTGCAGAGGATTCGGTGAATAAGATTGAGAAATTATATAGGTTCTTCGAGTGCACTACTACGAAAATGGTTACTTTCGCCGTAATCATACTGAAAGGATCGACAGAGCATTGGTGGAAGTTCACTAAACCCATTCTGAGAGCCCAATATACAGAGATCTACTGGGACATATTTTTGGAGGCCTTCCGGAAGCAATATCTCCTAAATACTGCTCAGCGGATGCTGCAGATGGAAGTTTTTGGATTGACCTAGGAGAGAAGATCGCTGGATGAGTATGAGACAAAATTTATCTCCTTGGATGGTATGATCCTGACACGATGGATAGTGAGGTCAAGAAGGTCCGAAAGTTTGTGGATGGACTAAGACCAACCATTAAGTCCCGATTGGTTCTTTTTTATATATCGACCTATGAGGAGGCAGTGCATAGGGCGCAGTTGTGTGAACATGATATTGAGCAAGTTGCCTCAGAGTTTGGGAAGGTTTGTAGAGTGACGGATAGAGATAGGAAGAGACAGGCAGTGGATAGAGGTTTCAGTCATAGAGGAAGCAAGAGATGTTTTTGGAACTGGCCAAAAATTAAGGAGATCTGGGAGAGGATAGTTAAGCCTCTAGTGTATCCGGCCAAAGCTCCAGCAAAGGGTTTAGTGATTGGATGACCACAACCTACAACAGAATAGTGCAGTAAGTGTGGTAGGTACCATGGTACTCGGCTGTGTTATGGACATCCTGCAGTATGTTTCCAATGTGGAAAGTCAGGGCATATGATTAGGAATTGCCCAAAAGATGACTAAGAGTGCCCCATAGAAAGGTAAGGAACCAGAGAGAGCTCATACTAATACTCCTACTTTGAGACGAAGGGCGACAGTTGAAGAGAAGGGGAAGCAGGTAGTTGGCAGATGGCGAGTACACGTTTTGGACCAGGATACTGCGGATCAGTCGTCAGATGTGGTGAAAGGTATCATCCTAATCTTTAATCTTGAAGCTGATGTTTTGATAGATCCTGGTGCCACACATTCATTTGTATCGCCTGTATTTGCATATAAATTGTTTAAGTATGTAAAGCTTACCCCGTTTAATAGGAGGATGCTGATAAGCACTCCCATGAATAATAGTCAGCTAGTGGAATGTGTTTAGGGATTGTAAGTTGAAAGTAGGGGAAAAGGAAATGTCAGTCGACCTCATTTTGATGTATATGAAAGACTTTGATGTAATCCTAGGAATGGATTGGTTGGCTGCAAACTGTGCTGTGGTAGATTGTTTTTCTAAGACGGTAACTTTTTCAGGGGTAGATAGCATTACGTTAAGTTTCTCCGAAAAAATGTAATGTAAAACTTCTTTGAAAAGTAATGAAAATAGTAATTTTTGTAAGTGAAATAGATGCATTTATATGCTGACTAAATGGCTAATGTTTTGAAAGGTTACATTTCGTACGTGGTTGAGGTAGATAAGACACGTCTGAAATTGAGAGACATCCTAGTGGTTAGGAAATTTTCAGACATCTTTTCGGATGAATTACCAGGGTTACCGCTAGATAGAGAGATGAAGTTTTGTATAGATTTGGCACCTTGTATAGGGCCGATATCCAAACCACCATATAGAATGGCTCCGATTGAGTTGGAGGAACTGAAGAAGCAGTTACAGGAGTTGTTGGATAAGGGGTTCATCAAACCGAGTGTATTGCCTTGGGGAGTACCGATTTTGTTTGTAAAGAAGAAGGATGAGAGTCTCCGATTGTGTATTGACTATAGGTTGTTGAATAAGGCGACAATCAAGAATAAGTACCCATTTCCATGCATTGAAGACTTGTTAGATTAGCTTTGGGGAGGGTAGGTCTTTTCTAAGATAGATCTGAGATCTGGGTACCATCAGTTGAGGATTCAGGATGGAGATGTACCCAAGACAGCTGTCGCACCCGGTATGGTCATTTTGAGTTTATGGTTATGCCATTCGGGTTGACGAATGCTCTCGCAATTGTTATGTCGTTAATAAATGAGGTGTTTCACCAGTAGTTGGATAGGTTTCTTATTGTGTTCATCAATGACATCCTGGTGTATTCGAGATCTAGAGAGGAGCATGAGCAGTACCTAAGGATAGTGCTACAGACCCTCCGAGAGAAGAAGTTATACGCTAAACTCAGTAAGTGTGACTTTTAGCTAGAGCAGATCTCTTTTTTGGGTCATATTGTATCGAAGGATGGTGTGTCGTGGACCCATCCAAGATTGAGGCAGCAGTTCAGTGGCAAAGACCCCTGGCAGTCACGGAGATTAGGAGTTTCTTGGGTTTAGCTGGGTATTATCGATGATTTGTGGATGGATTCTCGAGATTAGCTGCTCCATTGACATGTCTCACAAGGAAGAATGTTGAATTCGTGTGGGATGATAAATGTTAGAAGAGTTTTCAAGAGTTGAAGAGGAGATTAACCACAGCTCCAATTCTCACCATTCCTACCAGCTGAGGTTTTTTTGTATGTGACCCAACCTGATACTGATAGTAGCTTTATGGTAGCTAGCCTGCAGTTGGAACTGGATGTGGTAGATCATATCTGGCATGCTCAGCAGATTGATTGCAGTGCAGTGATATTATAGGGCAGATACAGAGGGGCACAGAGACTGATTTTAAGTTGAGTTCAGATGGATTGCTGAGGTTTAGGGATATGATTTGTGTTCCCGATAACCTAGAGATCAGGAGGTTGATTTTATCAGAGGCTCACTCATCAAAGTATACACTGCATCCGGGAAGTAACAAGATGTATCAGAACCTTCGGAGAGTATTGGTGGTCAGGGATGAAAAGAGGTGTAGCGGAGTATGTAGTGTTACAACTCGTGACCTCTACTTCTATCCCTAAGCACCTAAATTAATGCGAAAACGTTTTAAAGTAAATTAACATTGTTAAAGTTTGCTAATTGATACTTTAGGATCTTTTACTTGTAGTTTCGTATCCGATATAGGTTTAACGCTTTTAGATTAATATGTGAAGGATCTTATTAAAGTCCTAAATGTTTTAGAAATTTTGGCAGCATAACGGCTGCAATTTAACTCTACCCAACCTGCAAACAAAACAATATAGCAACCCATAACCTCAATACCATTCATGCAAATCAAATCATCTAAACAACCCTAGCTATCCACAACTAACAATCATGCTTTCCATTCACATTCTTTCATTAACTTCCAGATTCATCCTAATTCATAGTAACCTAATTAAATAGATGCATTATCTGGGAAAGGTATTATTGACTTGCTTAATATTCCTTCTTATAATGAAACAGCTAATACATCCCCAAACGACTATTACTTAAACCCGTGTATACATACAAGTCTGAAATAAAACTTTACACTGATTGCGTATACCTTAACACAAAAGTCGCGCACTTAGCACGAGGAATCTACAGTCTCTGAGCGGATCACCCACGCGAAATCTACAGTTGTATAAATATTTTTTGCGTTTAGTAAATCATGCACTTTGCAAAACAATGTACAAGCTTTATTTTGGTCTTTAAACATGAAAATACCTTAAACACAGATGAGTTAAATCAACATACTTTTTAAAATGGAAGATTACACAAAGCTTACACTCAATAGTTCATAAATTAATAGTATAGATTTTAAAACTCGAAAACCTTAAAATCTGGTGACATAATATTCATGCTAGAAATGAGTTCAGTAAATCAAAACATATACATGGGCTTCCATTAAAATATTCAACATAAATACGAGATGTGGAGCAATCTTAAACTTGTCATGGAATTCAATTTCATGATGTAAATACACCATGGCCATAGTGACTACCGCCTTATCCTAGACTGATAAGGTCTGGACTAGGGTATTCAAGACGGGATCAAGGTCTACAATAGTAGGTAGCTAGCACTGTAGGGAAATCACGCAGAACCTCCTACTTGTGCTGCTTAGAAAAAATCTCAATGCCATAAAGGTATTTCCATGAAGCACTTGGCACCGTAGGGCAATCACACAGAACCTCCTACCGGTGTTAGAGATGGCTCTCACGTCCCATAAACTCGATGCAACCCAGGCATCCCTGTGAAGCACTTGGCACCATAGGCCAATCACACAGAACCTCCTACCGGTGCTAGAGATGGCTCTTATAGGACATGACTGCCACAAAGGCATTTTCGAGGATCGCCAACAATCTCAAAATCAACAATTTATAGGAGCACAGTAAAAGCATGAAAATTCTCAATTCAACATCAAGTCCACGAAAAAGTACACCAATAACTTTAGAAAACATGTATTATTATCATAAAGCATGCTAACATCATTCCGTACACCATCATGCTTTCCCAAATCATATTTAAAAACAGCTCATGCGACCAAGTTACAAACATAATGCTTGATGCGTAAAACGATAAAATCGGATATTAAAACGTTGTACTCATTTGGGTTTATTTATTTTTATTTGACACTAAATTTAGTACACTTATAATTATAATTTCATTTCGACTAAGGCTAGTAACTACAAAAAAAGTTTCAGTTTTGTTAAAAATCGGGTAAGTTAGGTAATAAGTCTAAAATAAATCCTAGCTAAACTAATAGCCTATGGTTTCTAGTAAAGTTTTAGCTTAACCTGAGATATCCTACTAGCTACGAGCTATATAAATCCCTTACCACAAAAGCGATGTGTACTATTTATCCTTCTAGCCTTAGGCACGCATATATGTGCCTATGTCTCCTTGACATCCAACGAGGTAGTAGCTGCGATTTTCACATAAAAGAACATCCAATTAGCAGTCTTTTTTATTTATTTCAGTTCATAGTTTATTTGAGAATTTCATAAGTGCCATTGTGAAACTAACTTCTCATGCACATCTATCAACGTTGGATCATCTCCTAATGTATCATCCTTATATATTCAAGATTTGAATCTATTTTATACTTTACTAATTCCTTTAAAATGAAACATCTTATTTCATTATCCTTTTGTATTAAGCTTAATATCTAATATGAATTCGGCTTAAGTTTGACATAATTATTTATTTATCACTATTAATTTACATTACTAGCCTAAATTAATGGAATACTTAGTTAGGCTCGCCACGATATTTTATATATTAAATTTCATATTCGTTTTAACCTTATAAGAACTTATTTATACCTTAGTTATTTTTCGAAAAATAACCTACATTATTTGATTTAGTTTAAACTAAATTTCTAAGTCTCTCTATCTAGTTAATCAAAACTTACTACTTTGCATCTCTATTCATATAGCTTAAATTTGTTCATGCAACTATAAAACAATGTTATTTACATAATAATTTGCTGATTAAATCCTTCAAAATCTATTTAAACAATTTATCCCTAATTACAAACCCTAATTTCCTAATTTCTTCAAAACCAAAATTTAAATTAATTTTTACAACAATCATGCTTTTATAACACCATTTGTATAGAAATTTAACAATATAAAGTTTTGGTTTTTTACCTAGAATTTACTAGTACCAAAATGGAGAAACAGAAAAAGGGTAAAAATGGGTTTTCGAGTTTCCTGGGTTCTCTGAGTTTGAAAAAAGGGGAGAGGAGAAAAAGGAAAGGCTGTCGGCTCCGATGGCCGCCAGTGGCAAAGGGAAAACGACGGGCAAAATCTGGGAGAGGGGAGGGGGTTTTAGGTTTTCGGGTCTCGGGTCTCGGGTGCAAGGGAGGGGGAAGAAGGCATTTTTGGTGAATGGGAGGAAAAGAGGAGTCATCGATGGGTCTTCCGGCGGGGTCTTGGTCGCCGACGGTGATGAGGCTGGTCGAAAAATGGAGGAAACAAATAGTGTGAGATCTGAGAATTTTAGATATATTTTAATGATGTAATAAGAACTTGAAATGTAATTTATTGAGCTAAGTGAATTGTGGGAATTATATTTGGAGATTTATGTGTAAGTGTTTAACATAAGTGTGAAACTAAGAGGTCAAATCGATCTTGGGGAAGGAGAGATCGATCTGGTGAGTTAAAAACGACAAGGAAGGAGGAATTTAAGGAGAAGATCGATCTCCAATGGAAGAGGATCGATCTCCTTATGATTCTGTTTGTGAGAAGATCGATCTCATGAGGAAGGGATCGATCTCTAAATGTTTCTGTTTGGGAGAAGATCGATCTCCTCAAGGAGCAGATCGATCTCATAAAGCCATAAAGAGATCAATCTCACCCCTCGACAGATCGATCTCCTAGGCATAAATTGCCCCAAATCGTCCCCAAATTCAAATGCAGATCGATCTCATCAAGAGGCAGATCGATCTCCTACCCTTCGTCTATATAAGGAACCCCTGCTTTCTCCTGCAATTTCATTTTCTCTCTCTTCCAACCCCTATTTCTACCGAAGCCCTAGCTTTCTCACTCATCCAAAGCACCCATTTTCGTCCGAATCAGAGGTTGTGGCAAGAAGGGAAGTTTTTCCTCATCAAAGGGAGAACAGCATACTTGAAAATCGAAAGACGGATTGAATCGAGGCAAGAGATAAGCTCTCCACCAGTTTTGGGTAATTTTTAAACCTTGATCTTGATAATTGAGATGATTTTGGTGATAATGGTTGTTGGCATTGTGTTGCAGTAGCTGGAAAATGATTAGGGATTGATGAAATTACAATGTAGTTGGGGTGATAATGATAATTAGCAATTTTGGTAATTTTGGGAATTTTGAGCTATAAATGGAAATTTAGACAATGAGGTGAATTTGCATAGATATTGTGGCATGGGCAGTGTAGGATGTTGAGATGTTGTGAATGAGATTGTGGATTGAGATAGAGTTAGGAGAAATGAGAGATTTGAGGTGTTAAGAGCAATTATGCTCGATTTTGAGAATTGAGGTTACTGTGATGATGAGTATTGATGTTTTAACATCGTTTGGACAGCTCAGGAGTTTCAGAGTGGAATACAAGACTAGTCCGTGACAAGGGGAAACAATTGCACTATACGAGGTGCAAAGAGGTAAGGGAAACTAAACCATTTGTGTATGTGATTTGTGAACTATTATAGCATGATCCGTAATTTATAAAACAAGCATGTTTGATGTGCTGTGTTTTGATGAGAATGCACACGATTTTTATAGCCGGTTAGAGCCCATTATTTTATGAGTTTATAAGCTGAGTGTGAAATTGCTTTATAAACCATTGAGTTTGCGTGAAAAGTAAATTGGGCTCTACGTTAAGGCAATATTGAGATTTGAGAAATGTGTGCGTGTTTAACCGGTTGGAACTCGGTTTTAAATATGTTTTGTGTTGAGTACAAAATGGTTTTAAATGAGTTTTATGAGAGAAAACCACTATGAGTTCTATGTGAAGGCAAACCAGTTTTACATGATAATGGCTATTGATAAAGACTTAGGTGTGTAATTTTGAGTACACACCGGGCATTGGTCTGGTAGCATGTAAGCCCGATCCTTCTCCGTTCTGGTAACGTGAGATCCCCTATTCTGTGGCTGTGCCACGTATATTTGGTGGCCGTTGCCACGTGAGAACCCTAATTGGTGGTCATTACCACGTGAGATCCCCCATTCTGTGGCTATGCCACATATATTTGGTGGCCGTTGCCACGTGAGAACCCTAATTGGTGGTCGTTGCCACGTGAGATCCCTCATTATGTGGTTGTGCCACATATATTTGGTGGTCGTTTCCACGTGAGATCCCCCATTCTGTGGCTATGCCACGTATATTTGGTGGCCGTTGCCACGTGAGAACCCTAATTGGTAGCCGTTGCCATGTGAGATCCCCTATTATGTGGCTGTGCCATGTGTGAATCTAAATCAGTGGCTATGCCACGTGTGTTTGGTGGCTGCGCCACGTGCATTATTATTATAGTGATTTTATCACGTATATTGAGAAAGCCATTATCGCATTATTTTCACATGCTTGTTACTGCTCTATACTGAGCATTTTACTTCATGTTTTCACATGATTTGAGATATGAGAATGTTGTTTTGAGTACTTTCATGCTATGATTTTTCAAATGAGTATACTGAGTTTCACATACAAATAAATATTTTATGATGTGTATTATGGTTCATATAATGAGTCCCTTACCCCCTTTACTGAGCAATTTAGAAGCTCACCCTGTTTTCTTCCCTCCCAGATTTCTTCAAGTGAAAAAGGGTTTCCCTGCGACGTACGGAGTAGTGGCTAGTGGAGAACTTGAGCTCCAGGCCATATATATTGTGTTTTGAGGTATCATTTATCTTTTCATGTACCCAGACAATTATTGTAATTACAGACACTTGATGTATAACATTGTATGGGATGTATTAGGATTCATTAACTTAATGTTAAGTAATGTATATGATATGATATATACTACCTAATGATTAGATCTTGAGGTATGATATGCATGATGATGTATGACACTGTACAGGAATGCACCCTTAATTGTGATTTGATGAGTAAAAAGTTTTTAAATTTGCCCTATTTTTCACGTTTTCGGGGCCTGACAGAGCTTTCTTGGTATCAGAGCCTAGGGTGTCTAGTACTGTCAGTGTCGGTTAAGTGAAATAGAATACATCCCAAGTGTCTGTAATAGTCTGGTCATGAACTGAATTTGAGGATTGAGATTTCAATCGATTTTGATATGTACGCGCAGGAGACGAGTTGAGATAGAGAATGGTGGACGACGAGGTCGTTCGAGGAGGCAGACAGAGTCCCCTCCGCCACCTGCCCCACAACCCGAGAGTCCTAACTCTCGATTTAATCGGATTGAGACCGATGTGAGGCAAGGTTTTGAGCAGATGGCAGCGCTATTCGCGCAACACTTTGGAGTTAATGCCTCAGGTACTACTCCTACACCACCACAAGGACCTCCCATACCCCCAGTACAGATGGACCCAGTGCCTCCCGTCACTCAGCCTGAGGATAGAAGTATGGTCCGACTGAAGGATTTTTTGAAGATGAATCCACCCGCATTTAAGGGAAAGAAGGATCCTACATAGGCTGAGGAGTGCCTGAAGGAGTTGAGAATTATATTTGATTATCTGAGGTGCACCGATGCTGAGAGGGTCAGTATGAGTGCCTATATGTTGAAGGGGAGAGCTCGAGATTGGTGAGGTACCACCCAGGGTATTCTGATGTCCCGCCAGGATGTGATTGGTTGGGAAGAGTTTCAGACAGCCTTTAGGAACCAATATGTACCACGAGTCACCCAGAGAAAGAAACAGGCCGAGTTTTTAAGTTTGGTACAGGGTGATATGTCTATGGATGACTATGAGAGCCAATTCACCGCGCTATTGAGATATGACCCAGAGACCCTCAAGAATGAAGAGCTCCGCATAGAGAAGTTTGTGTATGGATTGAAGCCCATTATCAGAGATAGATTGATATGGCTATGTATTACTGAGTTTGGAGATGCTCTGAGACGAGCACAAGAGATTGAAAGAAGAATTGAAATGGTACAATCCCAGAATGAGCTCAGAGCAGTGAATAGAGATAAGGGCAAGAGGCCACCGATTTTCCAAACAGATGCTCGAAGAGGTTCCTTCAGAAGAGGAAGGATTGAGGTGCAAAAGGGCAGATTAGAGAGACCCAGAGGTTACCCTAACATTAGAGAGACCCCTCGAGATGTCAGGCCTGAGATAAGGTTTTGCAAAAATTGTGGTCGAATGCATGAGGGAAGTTGTACTGGGTCGATCCATGGATGTTTTAGATGTGGAGACATGGGTCACATGGTGAAGGATTACCCTCAACCTCAGAAACCACATGTCTTGGAGCCCACTAGACAACAACCTCAAAGAGTGAACCCCCCGAGACGGACCACTGCTGCAGAGAAAGGAAAGAGACCTATTACACAGGGACGTGTGTTTGCCCTAGATAAGGAGACCGCTGACACTTCTGTAGAAACTATAAGAGGTACACTCTCTGTCTGTGATTATAAGGCTCATGTGTTAATTGATCCAGGATCCACGCATTCATTCATTTCTGAGCATTTTGCATGTAGATTAAACTTGAAGTTTGAACCTCTAGAATATATATAATACATGTAAATACCCCTATACGTGAATCCCAGAGAACTGAGTTAATCTGTAGAGGATGTGGAATAAAGGTGGGAGATAGAGTGATGTTAGCATATCTAATCATGTTAAATTTGCATGGGTTTGATGTAATTTTGGGAATGGATTGGTTGGCAACCAATCGAGTGAGTTTAGACTGCTACACTAAGATTGTAACTTTCTCCCTACCTGAACCTTACAGTGTACATTTGAAATATTGAGTAAATAGACGTATGAAATTTTGTAAACAACTTGAGAATTTTAATATTATTTTGGAGAGTATTAAATATGATTGTCCATGTGAAGGTTATGAAACACTCTCTCAGACGATGAGCGAGAACGTCCGAGGATTGAAGATATACCTGTGGTGTGTGAATTTTTGGATGTTTTCCCAGATGAGTTACTAGGTTTGCCACCAAAAAGAGAGCTGGAGTTTACCATCGATTTGGTACCAGATACTCAGCCGATCTCTAGACCTCCCTACAGGATGGCATTAGTGGAACTTGAGGAATTGAAGAAACAACTGCAGGAGTTATTGGATCGAGGGTTCATTAGACCCAATATCTCGCCGTGGGGAGCACCAATTTTATTTGTTAAGAAGAAGGATGGTAGTCTCAAATTATGCGTAGACTATCGGTTGTTGAATAAAGCCACGGTGAAGAATAAATACCCACTACCCAGGATTGATGATCTACTTGATCAGCTGAGAGGGGCATCAGTCTTTTCTAAGATTGATTTGAGATCGGGCTATCACCAATTGAGGATCAAGGAAGGAGATATTCCAAAGACGACCTTCAGGACAAGGTATGGCCATTATGAATTTCTAGTGATGTCCTTTGGATTGACGAACGCCCCTGCAGCATTTATGAGATTAATGAACGAGGTGTTCAAAGACTATCTAGATAAATTTGTGATAGTCTTTATTAATGATATCTTGGTATACTCTCGGTCATATGAGGAACATGCACAGCATTTATGGTTAGTACTTCAGATACTCCGAGATAAGCAATTATATGGAAAGTTTAGTAAGTGTGAGTTTTGGCTGAACCGGATAGCTTTCCTTGGTTATATAGTCTCAGAGGAAGGAGTATCGGTGGATCCAAGTAAGATAGAGGCTGTGCTTAACTGGGAAAGATCGAAGACAATTACAGAGGTGCGAAGCTTCCTTGGTTTGGCAGGGTATTACAGAAGATTTGTGGAAGGATTTTCCAGGATTGCCGCTCCTTTGACTAAACTCATGCGTAAAGAGACTCCATTTATATGGACTGATCAATGTGAGCTCAGTTTTCAGGAGTTAAAAAGGAGATTAACAGCGGCACCTGTGTTAACTATTCCTGAGGGATCAGGAGGATTTTTCGTGTATAGTGATGCATCTCATCAAGGACTGGGGTGTGTGCTTATGCAGCTCGAAAGAGTGGTCGCATATGGATCGCGACAATTGAAAGACCATGAGCGGAATTACCCCACGCATGATCTGGAGTTAACTGCTGTGGTATTTGCCTTGAAGATCTGGCGACACTACTTATATGGAGAAAGATTCCAGATATTCACTGATCATAAGAGTTTGAGATATCTCTTTGATCAGAAAGAGTTAAACATGAGACAAAGAAGATGGATGGAACTCCTTAAGGATTATGACTGCGAGATTCTATACCATCTGGATAAGGCGAACGTAGTTGCTGATGCCCTGAGCAAGAAGAGTATGATATCTGCTATGATGATCAGGGAATGGAATTTACTGGAGCAGTTCGCCAAACTCCAGATCAGAGTTAAAGAGATAGAGACTGGATTTTTGGCTAGCTTGAGGATAGAGTCCAGGATCATGGATCAGATTAGAACTGGGTAGCGCAATGATCAGAGGTTAATAGATATGGTTAACCAAGCTGAACAGAGTTCGCAGTCGGATCTCACAGTCAATGAAGATAGATTGTTGAGATTCAGAGGACGGATTTGTGTACCGAACAACGATACCCTAAAGAGACAGATACTAAGAGAATCTCACTGCTCGCGATACACCATGCACCCAGGGAGTACTAAGATGTACCGAGATTTGAGAAAGGTGTATTGGTGGAGTGGTATGAAGCGAGACGTGGCAGAGTATGTGGTCAGATGTTTAGTATGCCAGCAAGTGAAAGCTGAGCATCGGAAGCCCAGAGGACTACTACAACCTTTACCTATACCTACATGGAAATGGGAGCATGTCACTATGGACTTTATTATGGGTTTACCGAGGACCCGAAGAGGTGTGACGCTATATGGGTTATAGTGGATAGATTGACCAAGAGTGCCCACTTTCTTACCATCAAGAGCACAGATACTGTGGATGCCTTAGCTGAGCTGTATGTCAGCGAGATAGTTAGATTACATGGGGCTCCAGTGAGTATTACTTCTGATAGAGATTCCCAGTTTACTTCCAGATTTTGGACCCAGTTTCAGGAGTCCATGGGATCTCGATTGAGTTTTAGTACCGCTTATCATCCTCAGACAGATGGTCAGTCAGAGAGGACTATTCAGACCCTGAAGGATATGTTGAGGGCGTGTACGATGGATTTTAAGGGATCATGGGATGATCACCTGCCCCTAGCAGAGTTTGCATACAATAACAGCTATCATGCAAGTATTGGGATGGCACCTTTTGAGGCTCTATATGGTAAGAGGTGTAGATCCCCTGTAGCTTGGGAAAAAGTCGATGACAGAAAGATAAATGCTCCCGAGGTTGTTGAGCAAGCTGTACAGAGTTTGAAACTCATATGTGAGAGGTTACAGGCTGCACAAAGTAGACAGAAAAGCTACGCGGATGTGCGTAAACGGCCACTCGAGTTTAATGTTGGTGATGCAGTATTTCTGAAAATATCACCGAGTAAGGGTATCATGCGATTTGGGAAGAAAGGGAAATTGAGTCCTCGATACATAGGACCATTCGAGATTCTTGAGAGAGTGGGAGAGGTGGCCTACAAATTGGCATTACCCCCACAGATGTCTGGAATACACAATGTTTTTCATGTGTCTATGTTGAGGAAGTACCACCCAGACCCTTCTCATGTCGTAGAGTATGACGAGATAGACATACAAGAGGACATGAGTTATACTGAGGAACCCGTCCGGATTCTCGATAGAAAGGAGAAGGTACTGAGAACTAAGAGCATCCCATTAGTAAAAGTTTTGTGGAAACATCACTCAATGGAAGAGGCAATGTGGGAACTAGAGAATCTCATGAAAGAGAAATACCCCCATCTATTTGACTAGTTGAGTTGAATTTGGATGACCAAATCCTTTTAAGGTGGGGAGGATATGAGATCTGAGAATTTTAGATATATTTTAATGATGTAATAAGAACTTGAAGTGTAATTTATTGAGCTAAGTGAATTGTGGGAATTATATTTGGAGATTTATGTGTAAGTGTTTAACATAAGTGTGAAACTAAGAGGTCAGATCAATCTTGGGGAAGGAGAGATCGATCTGGTGAGTTAAAAACGACAAGGAAGGAGGAATTTAAGGAGTAGATCGATCTCCAATGGAAGAGGATCGATCTCCTTATGATTCTGTTTGAGAGAAGATCGATCTTATGAGGAAGGGATCAATCTCTAAATGTTTCTGTTTAAGAGAAGATCGATCTCCTCATGGAGCAGATCGATCTCATAAAGAGATCGATCTCACCCCTCGACAGATCGATCTCCTTGGCATAAAATTGCCCCAAATCGTCCCCAAATTCAAATGCAGATCGATCTCATCAAGAGCCAGATCGATCTCCTACCCTCCGTCTGTATAAGTAACCCCTGTTTTCTCCTGTAATTTCATTTTCTCTCTCTTCCAACCCCCATTTCTGCCAAATCCCTAGCTTTCACACTCATCCAAAGCACCCATTTCCGTCCGAATCAGAGGTTGTGGCAAGAAGGGAAGTTATTCCTCATCAAAGGGAGAACAACATACTTGGAAATCGAAAGACGAATTGAATCGAGGTAAGAGATAAGCTCTCCACAAGTTTTGGGTAATTTCTAAACCTCGATCTTGATATTTGAGATGATTTTGGTGATAATGGTTGTTGGCATTGTGTCAGACCCGGATTTTTATGTAGCTTGTTCCTTATGATTCCTATGTGTATGAACACTTTATTACATAGTTGAATCATAAGAAGAGTATTTACTAACATGCAATCGACAATTTGAGAAATTAAAAATGCATGTAAGCTACATAACAGCGAAATAAGGGTTAAGTTGATTCCCGAACAAGTGCAGGGGTAAAACGATCAAATGACTGAAATTCAATATAATTTTGATAAGACAATTTCATTAAAAATATGAAATTGAGGAATCTTGATCAAAATCGAGAAAAATATTTAATTTCGAGCCCAATTGATCAAGATATAAATTTATTAGAATTTACCAAAATTTTTACCTCGAAAAATGAGCCCAAAAATAGTGGAAAAATATACCGAAAAGGTAAAATCGGACTGATAAATTCATTTATGGATTAAATGAATTTAATATAATTTTTTGAGATATTTTTAGATATTTTTGGGATATTTATGGGATATTTTTAGGATTTTTATTATTATTTTATAATAAAATAATAATAAAAATATATTATAAGTAAAAAAAAAAAAGAAACGAAATTTGAAGAGGAAACACGGGGAGAGAGAATAGAGGAAACGGAAGCAAACCGACGGAAGAAGAAGACCACAGGACGGCAAGCACCGGCCACCCCACAGGCAGGCCAGCGGCCGAAAAAGGAAGAGAAGGACCGTGCGCACCCATCGGCACCGGTCATGACCTCCACCGACCCCGGAGGCCGGCGAATCGAAGAGGAGAAGGCCGCGAAGGAAAAGAGGAATCCGGCGGCCATCGGCGGTGCTTGGTCCTGATCAAGCCCAGCCGAGTGTTGCCCAGGCTTAGGCGCACCGAACGGCGGTGGTGATGCGTCAGGAACCGGCCGGAATACGCCGGCACGACCAAAGGATGCCTGAACCGATCGGCGGTTCAGGGGAGAAGGTTCTGCGCTGAACCAGACCGGATCGGTTCAGCCAAGGAGAAAAGGGGAAAAAGAGGAAAAAGAAAGAAAAAGGAAAAGGGAAATTTTTAGGATTTCACCGGACTTCGGGTAAGTCGATACGAGGTCAAAAGTGACCGATTTAATTTCCGATGAATTTATTTAAATTATATTTAATCGAAAATTGACCCGGAGTTAAATATAATAAATTGTGCAGTTCGACAATAAATTCTGAACGGAAGCCCGATCGAACTTCGATTTACGTACCATCGCATATTCTCGGGTAAGTAAAGTTCATTTACGATAAATTATGTGATTATTGCGTATTTAAGATTTATTTTATGCATTTCGGATTAAATTCCGTATTTAGTGAATTATAATTGAAATTTTGAATTAACTGTCGTAAATGATATACGGGCTATCCAAAGAGCTTGGAATAAAGCCCAATGGGTATTGATAGGCCCAATAAGTCGATAGACCCTGATGAAGGGAAATAATAAGTGGAAAACGGGCTTAATACGGATTAAGGCCCATTAAGGATTATTAAGGCCCATTAAGGATTATTAAGGCCCATTAAGGGAAAATAGACTGTATTAATGTGTAATACAGTAGGAAAATTATGATTAACCTGAGGAATGGTTATTTACAGCTCCGGAGTTTACATTGAGAGCTGATCGGATTGCGAGATTGAGCAGCACCGAGGAAGTGAGGTCACGTGACGTGATCCGAGGTAAGGGACTTTTGCGAGTAGTTAGAGATACCTGCACTATTTTCGTCTGCTTTTACAATCACTTAAAAACTCTGAGGGTCAGAGAATGTGAATAATAATTATTATGACTCGATAGTGACAAATTACGATTTTGCCCCTAGTTAGTCAAAAAGTCAACTTTTGTGAGAAGTTGCAAAAAGCATGGAAAATACTATTGTGAGTGTTTAATTTCTATTAGCATGAAAATAAATAGATGGGCTAATGATTTTAAGGTTGATATGACTTAAGCACACTTTTGGTGCTGATTTTACCATTTTGTAAACAATCCCTTTTTAAATAGCCATCTATCATATTATGTGAGAATGAATCGTGCTAGAGCATAGCTCGCATTGGATTTCATATGTTTTCCACATACATTAGTGCTGGATTTTTATACGCACTAGATTTCCATGACATGCATGATAGAGTACTGGAGTTTTACTCGTACTCAGCTTTAAATGATATATGCATGACAGAGTGCTGGAGCGATTGGCTCATACTCAATTCTTCATGGTTTATACATGACATAGTACTAGGAGCTATTGCTCCTACTTGATTTGATATTGTGCATAGCATAGTACTGGGAGCTATTGCTCGTACTTGATTTAATACATGAACTATGCATAGACCTAGTTGCTGGAGATTGCTCACACTAGAGTTGAGTTTGTGATGTGAAACAGTGTTCGAGCGTAGTGTCAACTGTGTGTCGCACTCGAGGGCGCACACTGTATGTGATATTATATACATGGTACCTATTCATGCCGTATTCTTGTGTGACTGAGTGTCACATTTTGAGAGGATGGCCAGCATGAGGGTATTTGTGAATGTGGTATAAATATTTCCATAGTTACGAGGGCTAAGTCCTATGGGAGGCACCCTGGCTGTGAGGGTCCACGGGTGTACTTTGTACCGTGTCTGAGTGGCACGAGGTGTACACTGTACCGTGTGTTACGCATAGCTGACGGCTGTAGTGGACTGACCATCCTCCCGTTGCAGCAGTGATGCCCCGCACACCGAGATCTGTGTAGCTTGGGATCACTTTTCGGATATGATTATAGTCCAGGATACTATTTGCATTAACCACAGAGTCTTACATGATATATCACATTGATTGACTGATTTAAACTGCGGACAGACCTGAGGGATGGGTCGGACTCCGATTTTGTATTGTGAATCATTTGATGCCATATTTATTGTGATTTAAATATACATGGCATGATTTACATAAAGGCATGATTTATATACAATGCATTGTTTTGCACTACATGCCTACATTTGAGAAAGAAAGCATGATTTTCTGTACATGGGATTTATTCTGTACAAGTATATATATTATATTTCAAGACATGCTTTTTAAAGTGAGTAAAGGAAATAATGTTTTCAAGGCATAGCATTATTTGGAGTAGATAGTGTTGATATCTACTTACTTGCCTGATTTCCTTACTGAGCGCGTTGTATACTCACCCCCATTTTCTTTACATCTCTCTACAGAGCGTCAGTAGAGCGAGAGCTATCGAGGGATAGTATCCCAGAGTCCACTGCTAGTTCCTATCGATCGCCAGGTATACATATTATGTACAGTTGTGTATCTAGACATAGAAACAGCACAGTGATGTATACATTATATATTTTGGGGATTATATTTGTATTAGATTTTATATAATCTTACATGTATAATAAAAGTAGTTACTGTCAGTAATAATATATTGACATGTATGTATGAAATGGATGATGTGGTAAGTGAGGACTCTGACATCGAATCACAGCCCAACCAGTGAAGAGAGGAAAGGTAAGTTAAAATGCGAAAAATTTATAGTGATTTTTGGATAAAGTCATGGATTGAGAACGGGTCCTGACACATTGTGTTGTAGTAGCTGGAAAATGATTAGGGATTAATGAAATTACAATGTAGTTGGGGTGATAATGATAACTAGCAATTTTGGTAATTTTGGGAATTTTGAGCTATAAATGGAAATTTAGACAATGAGGTGAATTAGCATAGATATTGTGGCATGGGCAGTGTAAGATGTTGAGATGTTGTGAATGAGATTGTGGATTGAGATAGAGTTAGGAGAAATGAGAGATTTGAGGTGTTAAGAGCAATTATGCTTGATTTTGAGAATTGAGGTTACTGTGCTGATGAGTATTGATGTTTTAACATCGTTTGGACAGCTCGGGAGCTCTAGAGTGGAATGCGAGACTAGTCCGTGACAAGGGGAAACAATTGCACTATACGAGGTGCAAAGAGGTAAGGGAAACTAAACCATTTGTGTATGTGATTTATGAACTATTATAGCATGATCTACGATTTATAAAACAAGCATGTTTGATGTGTTGTGTTTTGATGAGAATGCACACAGTTTTTATAGCCGGTTGGAGCCCATTATTTTATGAGTTTATAAGCTGAGTGTGAAATTGCTTTATAAACCGTCGAGTTTGCGTGAAAAGTAAATTGGGCTCTACGTGTGAGACCCCATATATGTATAAGGGTATATATGTACATAGAAATGTAAATAGAGTTGTACTATGAATTCATGAGTGAAGTATATGTGATGTAAGTCCATAAGTAATGTACACACTTGTAATGAGAGTGGTAATTGTACATACAAGTTACATTAAGTATGAATGTGAAGAAATGGACTTAAACATGTGGAGAATGTGTGTAGAATGGATTATGAGTAGTTTGGTAAAATGGAAGCAGAATTGTATAAGATGTGCACTTCCATTTTTGTTTATATTAAGTACCATTGGTCATGCAAAGATTCTACACAAGTTTTAATGTGTATGAAGTGAGGATGGATGCCATTTTCAAGTCTCAAAGATGAATGGATGAGAAAAGGATCATGGTAGCAAATTAAGGATGTTTGGTAAGTGTTGCTGCAGAAGAACTGCAGAAAATCTGGAAATTGTGAAGGACAGATCGATCTCATGGGATGAGAGATCGATCTGGAAGAGCCAGAATGCTCTTATTTGGGCAAAGGAATAGAGTAGATCGATCTCCAATGGAGCCAGATCGATCTCCTAAGCATTCTGTAGTGAAAAGATCGATCCCCAAGCACCCAGATCGATCTCCTTAGCTCTCTGTTTGGGAGCTGATCGATCTCATGCTTCGACAGATCGATCTCATGCTTAAAATGCCGTAAAAAAGAGGGATTTAAGGGGACCAGATCGATCTCCTCTTGGACCAGATCGATCTCCTCAAGCTATTTCTATATAATGAGTGCTGAAAATAAAAAATTTTTGGGAAAAACACAAACCTTCCACTTTCAACCCAAAAACCTAACTTTCTCTCTCTAAAATCAGTCATTTTCAGTGAGGTTTGAAGAGAGACCATTAGAGACAAAGTTATTCCTATCAAAGAGAAGAACAACATAGTTGGAAGGCATTTTCCCATTGTTGGTATTGAAGGAGTTAAGGGCATTGCCATTTGGAGCAAGAAGAGAAATCAAATTGGGTAAGATTCTAACACTCCAACTATGGTACATTGTCTATATAATTGATTTTGGAGTTATTTGGCATGAGTATGGATGGTTAGAAACTATCTAAATACATTGGAATGATTATGACCTAGAAATGGTCTAGAGTGAGAAAGTGGAATGTATGGAGCTTAATGATGAATGAGATATATAGAAGTTATTAATAGTGTTATGGGTATGATTTTAAGATGTTGTTGGTGGATAAATTGTGAGATTTACCTAAAAGAGGTAAAATGTGGAATAAGGCATTGGTAATGCATAAGTGAATAATATTGACTAGTGAGGTCAATTATAGGTTAAATACATTAACTCAATTGATTTAATGAATGAATCGTAGCTTCCGAGGATACGCCGAGGCGAGTTGAGCCAAGAGCGTGAGAAGCTAAAAGGAAAGGAGTCACACCAAGTAAATCGAGGTAAGGGAATTGTGTGAACTCTTAGAGATATCTGTGTACAATTTGGGCGCATTAAATGCTTTGCTAGTATGCATGAGACATTAGAAAATGATGTTGGGTGATTGAAGGGAAAAAGTTGGGTGTTTGATAAAATGTCATGAAAACAAAAGCATATTGCTTTGAAAATCATGTTTTATTGCTTTTTAGCAAATGATTGGTAGGTTGGCTGACATTGAAATGATTTGTAAAAGAAATGAGTGTGTTTTGGTTTTGTTAACCATACTTTGCAAAGTTTTGAGCCACCTACATGATTTCGTGAGTATGAAAGCGTGCTAGAGTATGACTCGCACGAGATTTGACGTGTTTTATACACATGAGTGCAAGAGGCACTAGTTTTCACATGGATTTCATAATTGTTTTGGCATTGTGCTTGGAGTTTGTCTCGCACTGGATGCCCACCTTGCATGTTGCCGTGTTTGGAGCTTCGAGTAGACTGGGTGTCACATCGATTAAATAGGCTCACACGTGCATTGTTTTGACATGATCAATTAGCCGTGTTAGGAGCTTCGGGTAGACAAGAGGTCGTACCGATTAAATAGGCTCACACGTGCGTTTGAGATGTGGCATGATATGATGTGTTGATTGGGTCCACGGAATACGTTGTACCGTGCATGTAGCATGGAGTACATTGTACCGTGTTGAGATGTGATGTGCCGTCTTCGGACGAGATCTGCTATGGACCGGCGGGTAGGATTTGACCCACCTCCCGTGCCGAAGCAGATAGTAGTGATATCCCGCACACCTGATCCATGTAGCCGGTATCACAGGTTATGTACATAGGCCTTGAGGTTATTACCTATTGTTGAACTGCCTATCTCACATGTTTACTGCTATTTGAGAATAAATCCATGTTTGAAATGATTTGTGGGTCCGAAAAGTCCGAGGGATGGGCCAAGACCTGACCAGTGTTGAATTGATTTGTTAATGGTTTTTAAAGTGCACGGATGCATGATGTTTAATGCCATGCTTTATTGTGAAAATGCATGATGTTTAATGCCATGCTTTATTATGAAAATGCATGATGGTTAATGCCATGCTATTTGAGAAAAATGCATGATGGGTAATGCCATGCTTTTATTGTGAATTATGCATGATGATTTATACCATGCTTTGAGTTGAAATGTGCACTGGATTTTAATAGAATGAATGCTTTACATACCATTAACACAATCATACACTCATGTTTTGAGATAAATGATGAATTAAATGCTTTTGAGCATGGCATCACGATCACGTAGATAGTGCAGTATCTACCTGTTCGCATGATTGCCTTACTGAGCGTGTGGTTTGCTCACCCCCTTATTTTCCCCCTCTCTACAGAGATTTGAGTATAGATTGAGCGTGACTGGAGGCGTTTCCCTTTTGGTAATCCGCTGCATCCCATCGCTAAAGGTATACACACTTGGATTATTTTGTATCTAAACTAGACATAGCACAGTAGCATTTTGTATGTAACTACTGGGGATGTAAGACAATGTAAACACATGTAACAACTCTGATATATATACATTTATACAAGTGTTTACTCATAAATAATGTTTCAAATTGAATTGGTATGGTGGAGTGAGTTAGACGTCGACACACAGCCCAACTGTTATGAGTGTGGTTGTTCACGATCGAGGAAGGATGATTAAAGATTGATGCATGAAAATGCAAAAAATTTGTACGTATTTTGGTAAGTTGAGTGTCGTGACACTACGTTAAGGCAATATTGAGATTTGAGAAATGTATGCGTGTTTCGCCGGTTGGAACTCGATTTTAAATATGTTTTGTGTTGAGTACAAAACGATTTTAAATGAGTTTTATGAGAGAAAACCACTATGAGTTCTACGTGAAGGCAAACCAGTTTTACATGATAATGGCTATTGATAAAGACTTAGGTGTGTAATTTTGAGTACACACCAGGCATTGCTCTGGTAGCATGTAAGCCCGATCCTTCTCCGTTCTGGTAACGTGAGATCCCCCATTCTGTGGCTGAGCCACATATATTTGGTGGCCGTAGCCTCGTGAGAACCCTAATTGGTGGCCGTTGCCACATGAGATCCCCCATTCTGTGGCTGTGCCACGTATATTTGGTGGCCGTTGCCACGCGAGAACCCTAATTGGTGGCCGTTGCCACGTGAGATCCCCCATTTTGTGGCTGTGCCACGTATATTTGGTGGCCGTTGCCATGTAAGATCCCCCATTCTGTGGCTGTGCCACGTATATTTGGTGGCCGTTGCCACGTGAGAACCCTAATTGGTGGCCGTTGCCACGTGAGATCCCCTATTCTGTGGCTGTGCCACGTGTGAATCTAAATCAGTGGCTATGCCACGTGTGTTTGGTGGCTGTGCCACGTACATTATTATTACAGTGATTTTATCATGTATATTGAGAAAGCCATTATCGCATTATTTTCACATGCTTGTTACTGCTCTATACTAAGCATTTTACTTCATGTTTTCACATGATTTGAGATATGAGAATGTCGTTTTGAGTACTTTCATGCTATGGTTTTTCAAATGAGTATACTGAGTTTCACATACAAATAAATATTTTATGATGTGCATTATGGTTCATATAATGAGTCCCTTACCCCCTTTACTGAGCGATTTAGAAGCTCACCCTGTTTTCTTCCCCCCAGATTTCTTCAAGTGAAAAAGGGTTTCCCTGCGACGTACGAAGTAGTGGCTAGTGGAGGACTTGAGCTCCAGGCCATATATATTGTGTTTTGAGGTATCATTTATCTTTTCATGTACCCAGACAATTATTGTAATTACAGACACTTGATGTATAACATTGTATGGGATGTATTAGGATTAATTAACTTAATGTTAAGTAATGTATATGATATGATATCTACTACCTAATGATGAGATCCTGAGGTATGATATGCATGATGATGTATGACACTGTACAGGAATGCACCCTTAATTGTGATTTGATGAGTAAAAAGTTTTTAAATTTGCCCTATTTTCTGCATTTCCGGGGCGTGACAAAAAGGAGGGGGTTCTCAGGTAGGGCGAAAATCAGGAGGGAAGGGAGGGTGGTCTCTTGAGTGTTGCCGGTTGTTGGGGGGGAGGGGGTCTTCGATCTCCAACGATAGCAGGAGGAAGGACGACAGGTCATCGACAACGACAAGGGAGGGGTTCGGGCGAGCAAAAGAAAAGAAGAGAAAAAAAAAGGTTTTGTGGGTGTGTCGCGCGACCCTTTTTTTTTTCTTTTCAGTTTTTTTTACTTTATTTATTTAATTATACCTAGATAAATATATCAATATATATGCAATAAATTTAAATTTTGATCTAAATTATAAGTCCTCATATATTTTATTACTTGTATAAATTTTATTACCAAATTATAAAATTTTCCCTCTTTAATTTATATTACGCCTTTTTAATTATATTGTCTTATAATCACTATGATTAAATTATTTTAGCTTTTTGGTTTACCTATTTTATTTAAATTCCTATACCTTATGCTTTATAAAAGATTTAATAATTTTTCCCCAAACTAAATCTAATTGCATGCATCTATTTATTAACTAGTATTTAGCTAAAATTTTGGATATACAAGTTAGTGGTCTTACATTTCTCCCCGCCTTATTGAATTCGGTCCTTTGAATTCTCGAGCCAAGTCAAAAGAGTTGTGGGTATCTCTCTCGCATCAAGCTCTCTAACTCCTATGTTGCTTCCTCAGTAGTGATGTTGCCAAAGAACTTTGACAAGAGGAATGGTTTTAGACCTCAGAACTTTATCCTTTTTATCAATAATCCGGATCGGTCTTTCTTCATAACTCAAGTCCTTCCCGATCTCCAAGGGCTCATAAGCAATAATGTGAGAAGGATCGGGCTGATATCTACGGAGCATGGATACATGGAATACATTATGTACCTCGGCTAGTTAGGGTGGTAAAGCTAGTCGGTACGCTACCTCACCCACACACTCCAATATCTCAAATGGTCCCATATACCGAGGACTCAACTTGCCCTTCTTCCCAAATCTCATAGCACCTTTTGTTGGAGAGAATTTTAAGAAGACATGATCACCCACTTCATACTTCAAATCCCTTCTCCGATGATCTGCATAACTTTTCTGTCTATCTTGGGCTATTTTGAGCCTTTTACAAATCATGTGAACCTTCTTGGATGCTTGCTCAACCAAGTCCGGAGCATAAATCTTCCTGTCACCAACCTCTTCCTAACCAATCGGTGATCTACATCTCCGTCCATAAAGAGTTTCATACGGGGCCATTCCTATACTGGCATGATAGCTATTGTTATATGCAAACTTTGCCAACGACAAGGGCTCCTCCCACAAACCTCTAAAGTCAATCACGCAAGCACATAGCATATCCTCTAAAGTTTGTATTGTCTGTTCGGACTGCCCATCAATCTGTGGGTGGTATGCTGTGCTAAACTGTGTCTTAGATCCTAAGGACTCCTGAACTTACTTTCAAAATTGAGAAGTGAACCTAGAGTCCCTGTCTGAGGTGATACTAACTGGAGTTCCATGTAGTCTCACTATCTCATTGATAAACAATTCTGCCAGCACATTCAACGGAGTAGTGGAGCTAATAGCTAAGAAGTGGGCTGATTTGGTAAGCCTATCCACAATTACCCAAATTGCATCGTGCTTCTTTTGAGTTCTGGGTAAGCCCATAATGAGATCCATGGTTATGTGTTCCCACTTCCAAGTTGGTACAGGTAAAGGTTGGAGCAAACCTGCTGGCCTTTGGTGCTCTACTTTTACTTGCTAGCACACCAAGCACTTAGCTGCAAACTCTGCAACGTCCCGTTTCATTCTAAGCCACCAATACAGCCTCCGTAGATTTTGATACATTTTGGTACTACCAGGATGTAGAGTGTACATACTGTCATGGGCTTCAGTCAAAATTAACCTTTTCAGATCCTCATCATTAGGCACACAAATCCGACCTTGGAACCTCAACAACCCATCACTACTAATCTCAAACTGCATATTCTAGCCCTCATGAATCTGTCCAAAGACCTCAAGTAATCTCTGATCAAACTTATGAGCTTGTCTAATTTGTTCCATCAACTCCGGTTCAATCCTGAGACTAGCAACTATAAGACTCTGCTCGAAAGGTGTTATATCAATACTCAGGCTTGCAAATTGTCCCAGTAAATCTCATTCTTTGACCATCATATAAGACACTGCACCTAAAATTTTCCTACTTAAGGCATCAGCCACAACATTAGCTTTCCCTGGGTGATACAGTATCTCGCAATCATAGTCCTTTAACAATTCCATCCATCTACGCTATCTCATATTCAGTTCCTTCTAGGAGAATAGGTACTTTAGGCTCTTATGATCTGTATAAATATGAAACTTGTCTCCATAAAGGTAATGTCTCCATATTTTCAATGCAAAAACCACCGCTGCCAATTCTAAATCATACGTGGGATAATTCTTTTCATGCTCTTTCAACTACCAGGAACCATACGCTACTACTTTGCCTAAGCTTTGATCTTTGATCTTTGATTTTGAAGGAGATTTCTACAATTGTGGCTGTAGATGTGGTGATGAATTAGCTGGAAATGATTAGGGTTGGTAGAAATAATGAGAAATTATGAGAAATTAGTTGGTGAGGTTATTTAAGATGTTTAATGAGAATGTGAGCAATTATGCTCAATGTTGAGATTAGAGACAATGTGAGGATGTTTTTACATCGTTTGGACAACCTGAGAGTTTTGTAGAGGAATGCGAGGCTAGTTCATCGTTTGGGGGAACGATTGCACTATACAAGGTGTAACGCGGTAAGGGAAAACTTAAACTCATTGTGTTTGTGATTTTGTGATGATAATTGTAGCATGAAACGTTTTGAGAAAACAAGCATGTTTTATGAGTTGTGATTGAGTTATTACACACAGTTTTATAGCCGGTTGGGGACCAATTTTTATGAGTTGTAAACAAAGTGTGAATTTGTTTTACAAACCGTTTGAGTTTAAAATGTGAAATGGGATTTGGGCTCTACGTTAAGGCGTACTGAGATTTGAGAAATGTGTATGTGGTTTTGTCGGTTTGAGCTCGGTTTTGACATATTTTGTGTTGAGTACAACAAGGGTTTTTATATGAGCTTTATGAGAAAAACCATTATGAGCTTTACGTGAAGGCAAAACGGTTTTATATGATAATGTCTATTACTAAGACTTATGCGTGTCATGTGATAACACATCGGGCCTTGTTCTGGTAGCATGTAAGTTCGATATTCCTCCGTTTTGGTAACGAGAGATGCCTCCATTCTAGTAACGTGAGATGACCCCCGCTCTAGTAGCACTAGGTGGCCTTGCTTTGGTAGCATATAAGTCCAGGCCTTACTTTGGTAGCATGTAAGACCAATAGTGTGTATGAGGAGAGGCCTTGCTCTGGTAGCATGTAAGTCCGGGCCTTGTTCTGGTAACACGTAAGACCAATACACCATGTACACGACCATATTGTCGACGTTCCCTCTTTGAGGATGCCTAGGATGCGCACCCAGAAGAGATTATTTGATGTACCATGACGAATGTTTTATATGAGTTTTAATAACCTAGTCTCCGTTTTACACATGAGATTGTGTTTTGGTGGCTGCACCACGTGTATTACTCTTGAGGTGATTTTTATCACGTTTTACGAGAAAAGCCATTATAGCATCCTTATTTCCATATGCTTGTAACTATGGTTTTCATACTGAACCATTTACTCTCATGTTTCTATCTGAGCTTTGAGAAATGAGATGAGAATGATGTTTAATGATTTTATGCTATGTTTTCTACTGAGTTTATTGAGTTTCATGTGCAAAATAAAATGATTGTGTTGTACGAATCATTATTTTTTTAATGAGTCCTTTACCCCCTTACTGAGCGATTTAGAAGCTCACCCTATTTTTATATCCCCCCAGATTTCTTCAAGTGAAGTGAGTTTCCCTGCGACGTACGGAGTAGTAGCTAGTGGAGGACTTGAGCTCCAGGCTACATATTGTATTTTGAGGTATACTTTAACATTTCATGTACCCAGACTAAAGTTTTATTTACAGACACTTTATGTATAATGATGCATGGGATGTATTAGGAGTAATCAGCTTTGAATTGAGGATTGTATTTGGTACGATATATGAATATTAGATGATGAGATCCTGTAGTAAAAGTTTTTTAATATTTATATGATGATGCATGACTCTGCACAGGAATGCACCAGAATAGTGTATTGATGTAAATAAGTTTTAAATTTGCCATGTTTTTTTACACTTTCGGGGCATCACAGAGTTTATTTGGTATCAGAGCTTAGGGTGTTTAGTACTGTCAGTGTCGGGTAAGTAAAATACAATACATCCCAAATGTCTGCATAAGTCTTGTCATGAACTGAAATTGAGGATTGAGATTTCAATCAAGTTTGATATGTACGCGCAGGAATGTATTGAGATTGAGAATGAGTGGACCACGAGGTCGTTCGAGGAGGCAGCAGAGCCACCTTCGCTACTTGCCCCGCAACCAGAGAGTCCTAACTCTCAGTTTAACCAAATTGAGACAGATGTGCGGTAGGGTTTTGAGCAGATGACAACGATATTCGCGTAACATTTTGGAGTTAGTACCTTGGGTACTACTCCTACACCACCACAAGGACCTCTCACGCCCCCAATACAGATGGACCTGATACCTCTCGCCACTCAGCCCGATGACAGAAATATGGTCCGACTGAGGGACTTTTTAAAAATGAATCCACTCGCATTCAAGAGGAGAAAGGATCCCGTAGAGGCTGAGGAGTGGCTGATTGAGTTGAGAGTCATATTTGACTATTTGGGATGCACTGATGTTGAGAGGGTCAGTATGGGTGCTTATATGTTGAAAGAAAGAGCCTAAGATTGGTGGGATACTATCGAGAGTATTTTGATGTCTCGATAGGATGTGATTAGCTGGGAAGAGTTTCAAAAGGTCTTTAGAGCCCAATATGTACCACGAGCTGCCAGAGAAGGATGCAGGCTGAGTTTTCGAGTCTGGTACAAGGCGATATGTCTGTGGATGATTATGAGAGTCGATTTACCACTCTATTGAAATATGATCCATAGACTTTTAAAGATGAAGAGCTCCACACCAAGAGATTTGTATATGGACTAAAGCTCATCAGTAGAGATCGATTGATAGGCTGTGTATTACTAAGTTTAGAGATGCTCTGAGACGAGCACAAGAGATTGAGAGGGGAATCGAAATGGTACAATCCCAGAATAAGTTCAGAGTAGTGACTAGAAATAAAGGCAAGAGGCCAGCGATTTCCTAGACTGATGTTCGAAGAAGTTCCTCCAGAAGAGGAAGGATTGAAGTGCAGAAGGGCAGATTGGAGAGACCCAGAGATGATCCCATCATTAAGGAAACCCCTAAAGATGTCAGGCCTAAGATAAGGGTTTGTAGAGATTGTGGCCAATCGCATGAGGAAAATTATACTGGGTTGATCCGTGGATGTTTTAGATGTGGAGACATGGGTCACAGAGTAAAAGACTGTCCTCAACGTCAGAGACCACATGCTCCGAAGCCTACTAGTGTAAGACCCGAATTATATCGTAATTTCGTATGAAGCATTGAAAATAGTCTTAAATTAAATGAAACGGGATTTGGACAGGAGGTAAGGATTTAAAATACGAAATGAGTGAGTATTCGTGAAGGGAAGTCGGGTTAAATTAATCCCGAACACGTGAAGGGCAAAACGGTCAAAAGACCGAAAGCCGGAATAAATTCGATAAGAGAATTTAATTAAAAATAATGGATTTAAGAATCTTGATCAATAACGAAGAAATAATTAAATTTCGGGTTAAATTGATCAAGATATGAATTACTGGAATTAATCGAAATTTTCGTTCGGGACAATAACCCTAAAATACGGAGAAAATATACCGAAAAAGGTTAAAAATATAATAAATAAATTAAATTAAATTAAATTGTTTGGAATAAAATAATATAATTGTAGATATTTTTAGAATATATTTGAATATTTTAATGAATATTTTAATAATAAAACAAATTGTTAAAAAAATAAAATAAAATAAAATAAAATAAAAATCAGAAACTTTAGTCGGGGAGAGAGAAAGAAGTGAGAAACGGAGAAGCTAGCCGAAATCGGGGAGAAGATCGGCGGGCCACCGACGACCCAATCGGCCAGGTGAAGGTCGGAAAAGGAAGAGGAGAGGCCGGCGACCTCCCTGGTACCGGCGGTACCGCCCACCGACGTAGAAATCCGGCGAAAACGAAAGAGAGGGAACCCGAGGGAGAAGAGGAGATCGGTGGCAACCGGCGCCGATCTAGCCCCAATCGACCCCAGCCGAGGCTTCCCCAGGCCCAGACGACGCGATCGATGGTGGTCACGACGAAAGGCGAAACCGACGGACGGCGCCGGAATCGACGGAAAAAGGGAGAACCACCGACGGTGAAAGGAGAAGAGGCCGGACCGGCCACTTTTCGACGACCTCGTGTGAAACTGAGACCAGATCCGAGCTGCAGATGACCTCGCGGAGCTGCTGGCGGAGGAAGCCGACGGAGAACCGACCGACAAGGCACCGAACCGACCGAACCGGAGCGAACCGGAGCGAACCGGAGTGAATTGATAGAACCGGACCGGTCTGAATCGGGTTGAACTGGACTGAACCGGTTCAACCAAGAAAGAAGGGAAAAAGGGAGAAAAAGAGAAAAAGGAAAAAGGGAAAGAATTTTTGGGGATACACCGAACTTCGGGTAAGTCGGTAAGAGGTCAAAAGTGACCGATTTGAATTCCGAGAAATTTATTTAAATTATATTTGATCAGAAATTAACCCGGGATTAAATATAATAATTGTGCAGTTGTACGACAAAGCCCGAATAAGAGCCGATTGAGCTCCGATTTTCGTACCCCACATCACATTGGGTAAGTATATTTTAATTCCGACAATTAGAGTCCTTTAATACAGAATTTCGATTATTTTACAGAATTTATGGATTAATTCTGTATAAAAAAGGGATATTAATCGGAATTGCAACGTAATTACTGTAAATAGTATACGGGCTATCCAATAAGTCTGGAACGAAGCCCGATGATTATTGATAAGCTGAATCAGCCCAGTAAACCCGAAGAAGGGATTTAATAAGTAGAAACGGGCTGAAAACGGGCTCGAGGCCCATTAAAGTGCAATCGGGCCCAATAAAGTAAAACGGGTCCAGTGTTTTAGATTCGATCAGTATAAGTGAAATACTGATAAGTATAATTGAATTGACCTAAATACATGGTTATATGCAGCTCCGTAGACTTGGCTTGGAGTAAATTGGACTGAGAGACCTGGTACGGGCGAAACGGGATAAACTCGCTCGTGATTCCAGGTAAGGGAATTTTGTAGGTGCATAGAGATAATTATACGTATTTTGAGGGGGTTTACAGGGTCTAGAATTCCTTAAAGTATCTAGAAAAGAAATAATAATTTTTGCAAAAACCAGGGCTTAGATAAATAAAGAAAAAGATGATTTTACCCCTGGGAGTAAAATTTATAAAAAAGGTAGTAAGGCAGATAAATTGCATGATTATCCTGTTTTAATATTTTATATAAATGTATTGCTTTGATTTAAGCAAATATACACATAGGTTGGCTATTCATTTCATGAATTATACGAAAGGGTACCGGTTTGTACCGGTTACTATTTTAAAAGATGTTTTATAAAGATTGAGCCACCTATCGTATTTACACGAGTAAAAAGAGTGCTGGAGTCTTTCTCGCACTCAAGTTTACTGATTTATTTCTCATGAAAAGTCGTACTTGAGCATTGCTCGTACGAGAAATTTATGTGAACAAAACCGTACTGGAGCTTCGCTCGCACGAGATTTTAGATATCATGATATACATAGCGTGGTGCTGGAGCTTCGCTCGCACTAGACGTGAGTTGACATGCATATAGTCGTGCGGAAGCCTCCTGTAGACTGTGTGTCACAGAGAGTTGAGATGCTCGCACGTACACTTTGAGACATGGGTTGGTTATTGACATAGTATTGGGGTGGATAAGACCTACGGCAGGCACCCCCAAACTATGATATGGGTCCACGGAGTACGATGTACCGTGTGTGTCACACGGAGTATGCTATACCGTCCAGTCATGATGACTCTATGATGTTACTTGATATTCTGGCGGGTAGGACTTGACCCCACCTCCCGTTGCAGTTGTGATGCCCCACACACCGGGATCCGTGTAGCCTGGGATCACAGGGACAAAGTATGGCCATAGTCCTCAATTTTCATACAGTAACCTACATGCCTCACATGATATCATACGGTCTAGATAGACCAGGACAAACCCGAGGGAGGGGTAATATCCCGATTTATGTTTTTAAAAGAAATGTGATTTAACAAATCAAAGTATTCCCGAGAGATGGGTTTAGCCTTGATGTGGTTGTTTTATGATAAAACAAATGAGTTTTAATGTGATGAGTTTATGATGAACACAACTAAGTTTTTAATGTGACGAGCATGAGATGACATAAATGATGATTTTTCCATGTTTGATTTATATGTCGACTTCATGATTTCTCTTATATGATATATACATACATGTGGCATCGTTTTAGTCATACCTCATGCTCCAAATGTAAACGATTTTATATCATGACATTATCAGCACGTAGATAGTATAGTTATCTACCTGCTTACATTATTGCCTTACTGAGCTGTTTATGCTCCCCCTTTCATTTTTCACCCCACAGGGTATATTCAGTAGAAGAGAACGATAGTAGTCATATCCGCTGCTTCTTATCAAGACCAGGTATACACATTTGTATAATTTTTGTATCTGAACATATAGAGGCACAGTACTGTAAATGGATGTAATATTGGGGATGTATTTATTTAAAATAAATTGATATGTAAATGAAATATGGAAATGGAATGGTAAATAGGTGAGAGGTGACTAACACCGAATCATAGCCCAACTGTTTAGTAGTGTAACTGTTCACGACGGGTAAGGAAATTAAAAAGCGAAAAATTTACTCTGATTTTTAGGTAATTTGGGTCGTGACAGAAAAGATGGTATCAGAGCAGAGTTGGCCTGATATGAGTCGGTGTTAGTAGTTAAGTAAATTTACATCCCCATGTACTGTGCATTGTTTTGATACAATTGTGTATATCATGGTGGAACAGCAGCTAAAAATTTAGTTTCGAATGCAAGAATCTAGTCTTTATAAATGATAGCCGCTATGGTAGAGAGGTAAGTACACCTGCTCGAGGCCATAGAGATCGGCCTGAGAGTCGAATGAGTCGTCACATGAAACTCAGGATGAGAGTGTAGAGGCTGATGATGAGCATACTCCACAGGGTCCTATAAGGAGACCAAACAGTATTGAGACACGCTCCGAGAGGATGGAGTGGAGTATAGAAAATATTTCAGAGTTGTTTACTCAGTCTATGCATGTAGTTGAGGATAGGCAGGGTAAAGCCTAAACAGATGCCTTAGAGTATAGAGATTTTCACACCCCTCCGGTATATAGCGAAGTAAAGAAACCAATAGTTACTGAGGACTGGGTGTATGAGATAGCGAAGTGCTATGGATTCTTTCGGTGTATGTCAACTGAGAAAGTTACTTTTAAATGCGTTTATGATGGAGGAGAGGCGGAGCATTGATGAAAGTTCGCTCGACCCATCTGAAGAGTTAGATGTCCAGAGTCGACATGAGAAATATTTTTGAATGTATTCCGATGATAAAATATTTTAGACACTACTTAAGGGAAATTACAGGTAAAATTTCTTACACTGACCCAAAGACACTAGTTGATTGATGAGTATGAAACTCAATTTATATCTCTGGACAGGTGTGAACTTGATACCATGGGCAGTGAGAGTTGAAAAGCCCAAAAGTTCATAGAATGCTCAAATTGTTGATTAGAGTCCGATTGGCTTATTACCTATGTCGAGGCAGTGCGCAGAATACAGTTGCGTGAATAATATCATGTGTTGCACGCCTCTGAGATTGGGAAAGGTAATAAGGGTCGAAATAGAGACAAAAGAAAATAGAGAATAACAGAGATGTCAGAGCGAGAAATAAACCAGTTGGTAAGACATTAGAGCTGATGAGTCACGGGGTAAGATAATTGGTAAGGCCCTAATATATCCAATTTCAACACTTTTGAAGGGTATTGTGATTGGAGAACCCTGACCTGCTACGAAGCAGTGTAGCAGTGTAACAGTGTAACAGTGTAACAGTGTAAGTAGTGTAGCAGTGTAGGATGTATGGTAGATTCCACAGAAGTAGGGCCTACACCTACACTTTATTGACTAAAATAAGCGTTAAATGTGGCAAGACGGGCCAATTATTTAATAATTGCTCAGAGTTGGGTGAGACTGCCCTATAGAAGAGCAAAGAGACAGAGAAAACCCTGTTGATATCTCTGCACCAAAAAGGGAGGCCACAGCCAAAGAGAAAAGGGGAAAGTAGGTTGTTGGATGAGGATGAGTGTATGCCTTGGACCAGGACACTATTGATGTTTCATATGATGTGGTGAAAGATACCACACTGGTTATGTATAGTGAAGTAATTATTTTAATTAATCATGGTGCCACGTATTTAGTCATACCGCCTTCATTTGTATATAAGTTAGTAAAAGACGTGAATGCCTACACCTTTGGGCACAATGCCGATAGTTAGTACACCAACGAAGGAGGGTTAACTAACAGAATAATTATGAAGAAATTATAAGTTGAAAACGGGGGAAGAAGTATAAGTCAGCCGATTTTATTCAATGGACTATGAATAAATTAAAGTAATATTTGAGAATAAAGTAGTCGGCTGCATATTATGATGTTCGGATTTCTATCCTAAGATAGTGATATGGTTACCCCTAAAATGTATACTGTAAGTTTTGATAAGTACTAAAAAGGGGTGCAACGGTTGAAATTAAAGGAGCAAATGATTGTACTCACGGAATGAGTAATGACAAAGTTTTTGTTATAAGTGTTATACGAAAAGAGATAGACTGGAATAAGAGGCGTATGTAAGGTACGAATATCTGTGATACGTGAAGTAAATTGGGATTAAAGCAATTAGTAACGAATATGAATTGTGACCACATGAACTGATATGTAAAGTAATTGTGGTCAAGTCTGAGGGTTAATAAAGGTATTTCAAAATACCTCCTCGCCTGAAGACTTGACAGCGTCTAAAAATATACGCAACCTATAAATTAAAATGCGATAGTCGTAATATATAAATTTAAAATTAGGGTACCTTTATGGGTATGATAAGAAATATAGAATTCGATTAATCAAGAAGGTTTAAAAGTTAAAATTTTATAAAAAGCCGTTAAAAAGGAAATGATGCAGGTTAGTAGCTTGAACGAAAGCGATTTTGAAGGACATTTTACGTTTATGAGTACATAGGCCAAGAAAATGGGTAATTGAAATATTCAATAGGACTCAATTACGACAAGTTATTTAAACTTTACCTGGACTGATTTGTTAGCATCCTTATTGATGATATTTTGGGTGTATTTAAAGTCTAGGGAAAATTATAAGCAACAATTGGAGATTGTTTTTACAGATGATTTGTTGAGAGTTCTCAAAATAGATTACTTTGTTGACATGTTTAACTTTGAAAAAGTTGTATTTGAATGAGATGATAGACGTGATAGGAGTTTTTGTGTATTGAAGTAATAAACTGACCACCGCATTTATTCCCACCATACCCAACAGATTAAGAGGTTTCTCATGAGTCTGTGGATACCTCAAAATAATGAATGGGCTGTGTATTGATGCAAAAGGGGAAGATAGTCAATTATGAATCCAGACAACTCAAGGATCATGAAAGGACTATCCGGCCCATGATTTAAAGTTGGCAGCGATAATGGTTGTATTGAGTATATGACACTACTATGTATACGGTGAAAAAATTTCAGGTATGCACTGATCATAAAAGCCCCAAGTATTTGTTTTCACAGAAAGAGTCGAATGTGAGAACAAAGAGGATTAAAGCTTCTGAATGGTTATGATTGTGGAAATTGTACCATCCAGGAAAGGCTAATGTAATGGCTAATGCCTTGAGCAGAAAGAGCCTCGGGATGGTATTACATATGATAGTCAGGGAGCGTGAGCTGCTAGAGCAGTTGTGAGCCTCAATAGTAATGTGATCCCTTCTGATGATGACAGTGATTGTGTGACAGCTAGCCTGAGACTAGAACCGGATGAGAGTGCCCAGATTTGACAGGCTTAGCGTGATGATCGGCATAGTGTCGATAATTTGGGTCAGATTTAGAAGGGTACAGTAACAGAGTTCACAGGGAGTGATGATGACTTACTGAGGTTCAGAGACAGTATAAAGTGCTCCCCAAGACCATAGTTGATGAGATAGAGTCATTGTCAGAAGCTCACTCTTCGAGATATTCAGTGCATTCGAGAAGTAATAAATGTATCGAAATCTTAGAAAAGGGTATTGGTGGTCAAATATGAAAAGAGACATGGTAGAGATTGTGGAAAAGTGTCTCGTATGTCAGCAGAATAAGGTAGAGCAAAAGAAGTTGCAGGGCTATTACAATTTCTACCTATATCGACACGAAAATGGGAACAAGTTACCATGAATTTCGTGATGGGTTACAGAGGACCCCGATGAATCACGAGGCTATCTGGGTGATAGTCGATAGATTGACTAAGTCTACCCACCTTCTGGTTAGGAAATCCCCAGATACTCTGAGTGTGTAGGTGCATTTATGTGTATGGAAAATTATGAAACACCAAGTATCTTTCCAATGAGCATTGTATCATATAGGGATTCCCACTTCACTTCCCACTTCTGGGAATATTGTTTCAGGAAGTTATGGGAACCCGACTGAGTGTTAGCACAGCTTTTCATCCTCAGACAGATGGTCAGTCAGAGAGGACTGTACAGGTTCTGAAGGATATGATGAGAGCGTGTGCCATTTATCTGATAAGCTCCTGGGATGATCAGTTGTTACTAATCGAATTTGCCAATAATGACAGTTGTCACTTGAGTATCGGGATGACTTCAGATGAGGCATTGTATGTCGTAAGGGTTGTTTTCCTGATTTTGATAAGAAGAAGTGGGTGACAGATAGAAAATTGTTCCCGAATTGGTAAGACAAACCTCTGAGGATGTTCAATTAATTGTGAAGGATTAAGAACACCTCAGAGCAGATAAACAAGCTATGCTGACAAGAGACAGAAACCATTGGAATTCACCGAGGGTGAATTAGTATTGTTGGAAGTTACATGCCCTTGGACATAGCATAAGGACGTAACGAGATTCAGAAAGAGATATGGACAAAGTGGGAGATAAGACCTGTAGGTTGGCGTTATTACCTAAATAAGCAGGCATCCACAATGTGTCCTATCTTATGATGTTTCGAAAATATTATCCAGATCCAGAATATGTGATTAGATATGAGCTCCAATAGCTTAGCTCAATGGAAGTATAACGTATGATTGGAAAAACTTGATTCGGGCATTAAACAGGAAGGAGAAAGTATTGAGGTTTAAGATGATCTCCCAAATTAAAGTATGTTGGTAGTATTACACCCAAAAAAAAGTCACATAAGAGTTAAAGAGTATGATATGTGTGAAATATCCGGAGTGATTTACAGACTAACTTGGTTCTAATTTGGAGGACCAAATTTCTTAAGTGTGGGAGATTTTGTAAGACCCGAATTATATCGTAATTTCGTATGAAGCATTAAAAATGGTCCTAAATTAAATGAAACGGGATTTGGACAGGAGGTAAGGATTTAAAATACGAAATGAGTGAGTATTCGTGAAGGGAAGTCGGGTTAAATTAATCCCGAACACGTGAAGGGCAAAACGGTCAAAAAATCGAAAGCCACAATAAATTCGATAAGAGAATTTAATTAAAAATAATGGATTTAAGAATCTTGATCAATAACGAAGAAATAATTAAATTTCGGGTTAAATTGATCAAGATATGAATTACTGGAATTAATCGAAATTTTCGTTCGGGACAATATCCCAAAAATACGGAGAAAATATACCGAAAAGGGTTAAAAATATAATAAATAAATTAAATTAAATTGTTTGGAATAAAATAATATAATTGTAGATATTTTAGAATATATTTGAATATTTTAATGAATATTTTAATAATAAAACAAATTGTTAAAAAAAATAAAATAAAAAAATAAAAAATAAAAAATAAAAAAAAATCAGAAGTCAGAAACTTTAGTCGGGGAGAGAGAAAGAAGTGAGAAACGGAGAAGCTAGCCGAAATCGGGGAGAAGACCGGCGGGCCACCGGCGACACAATCGGCCAGGTGAAGGTCGAAAAAGGAAGAGGAGAGGCCAGCGACCTCCCTGGTACCGGCGGTACCGCCCACCGACGTCGAAATTTCACGAAATCGAAGGAGAGGGAACCCGAGGGAGAAGAGGAGATCGACGGCATCCGACGCCGATCTAGCCCCAATCGACCCCAGCCGAGGCTTCCCCAGGCCCAGACGACGCGATCGATGGTGGTCACGGCTGGCGAAACCGACGGACGGCGCCGGAATCGACGGAAAGAGGGAGAACCACCGTCGACGAAAGGAGAAGAGGCCGGACCAGCCACTTTTCGGCGACCTCGTGTGAAACCGAGACCAGATCCGAGCTGCGGACGACCTCGCGGAGCTGCTGGCGGCGAAAGCTGACGGAGAATCGACAGACAAGGCACCGAACCGGCCGAACCGGAGCGAACCGGAGCGAACCGGAGTGAACCGGCTGAACCGGACCGGTTTGAACCGGGTTGAACCGGACTGAACCGGTTCAGCCAAGAAAGAAATGAAAAAGGGAGAAAAAGAGAAAAAGGGAAAAGGGAAAGAATTTTTGGGGATACACCGAACTTCGGGTATGTAAGACCCCGTATATGTATAATGGTAATGTGTAATAAATATGAATGGGCTTGTAATGTAAAGTATGATTGATGTAAGTCCATGGATTCAATGTATGTATGTGTAATATGAATTGTAACGTACATACAAGTTTCATTGAGTATGAATATGAAGAAATGAGTTCTGGCAAGTGATGGATGTGATTGAAACTCAAAATGAGTAGTGTGGTAAAATGGAATGGAGTTATGCTTCCATTTGGTTTTATGTAGCATACCTTTGGACATACAATGAATGCACACAAGTTTCAATGTGCATAAGGTATGAATGGATGCCATTTTCAAGTTATACAGGTGGATGGATGAGAAAATGGCCATGGCAACAGATTAAAGATGTGTTGGTATGAGTTGCAGCAAGGAAACTGCAGGAAATCTGGAAAACATGAGGGCCAGATCGATCTCATATGATGAGAGATCGATCTGGAAGAGCCAGAATGCTCTTATTTGGGCAAAAGAACAGAGCAGATCGATCTCCCAAGCATTCGGTAGTGAAAAGATCGATCCCCAAGCACCCAGATCGATCTCTTTAGCTCTCTGTTTGGGAGCAGATCGATCTCATGCCTCGACAGATCGATCTCATGCTTCGACAGATCGATCTTAGGCTTAAAAATGCCATGAAAAAGAGGGATTTTAAGGGACCAGGTCGATCTCCTCGTGGACCAGATCGATCTCCTCAAGCTATTTCTATATAAGGAGGGCAGAAAATCAAGAAATCTCGGGAAAAACACTAACCTTCCACTTTCAACCCAAAAACCTAACTTTCCCTTTCTAAAATCAGCCATTTTCAGTGAGATTTGAATAGAGACCATTAGAGGCAAAGTTGTTCCTATCAAAGAGAAGAACAACATAGTGTGAAGGCATCTTCCCATTGTTGGTATTGAAGGAGTTAAAGGCATTGCCATTTGGAGCAAGAAGAAAAATCATATTTGGTAAGATTCTAACACTCCAATCCAAATACATTGACTATTTAATTGATTTTGGAGTTGTTTGGCATGACTATTGATGGGTAAATTATCTAGGGATGTGGTGGAATTGGTGTGACCTAGAAAACCTAGAATGGGTATAATGTGAGAATATATGGGTTGAATGAGTTTATGATTTATGGGCATGCTAAAGTTGTTATTGAGGTAATGTTTATGATTTTAAACGGTTAAATGAGATTACATTGTGAGTTTGGAGGAATTGTGAAAATGGGTATGTATATGCTTGACAAATGCCATAGTGAGGGAATTCATGAAATATGAACACTATGAGCTTAATATCGATTTAATATCGATTCGGAATAAGTTAATAGGCCTAAGAAGATCCATAGACTCGAGTTATGGGTAAAGTAATGATACGAGGCCATATAAGCGTTAATAGAAAACTATAGGTCGAATTGACTATAGTGAACGCACGATGTCATATTATATGGATCGAATATAATGCGGGATACGATTTTGTGCAGTCCCGAAGAGTTCGTTGAAGATGAATCGAACTGTACGAGTAAGCAGCTTAAGGAAGTGGAATCACCCATCGCGATTCCAGGTAAGGGAATTTTGTGAGTATATAGAGGTAGCTGCTCGTACTTTGAACTTGTGGGTGAATATTGGGTGTTTTATGAAATGCATGGTTGCTCAAATAAATGATTGATGGTATTCGTGAATGATGATGAGTATATGCGTGGTTTTGGATTTGAAGTGGATTTTATGAAATGGGATAGTAAGGCTAATAATTGCACAAATCTAATGTTGTGATGCTTTTCAAAACAAAATTGCTTGGTTTTAAGCAAGCTTGTAGATGGGTCGGCTAGTATTGTATTGTTGTTGTGGAAAAGCATTTGTGAGTGCTAAACCCGATTGCCGGGATTGTTTGATTATGTATGAGCCGCCTATCGTATTTGTATGACATAAATCGCGCTAGAGCCTCGCTCGCGCTGGATTTCTATGTTTTCATTTGTATGAAACGTGCTGGAGCTTAGCTCGCACCTTGATTTGGAAACCATGATGATGTTTATAAACCGTACTGGAGCTTCTGCACGTACGAGGCTTTTGAGTGGGTTGTCTTATGAGTATAACCGTACTAGAGCTATGCTTGTACGCGTCTCCTTATGAGAGGATGCATGAGTCGTGCTAGAGCTTTGCTCGCACAAGTTTGCACATTGTGATATGTATAAGGTTGTGAAAGATGGTAAGATCCTTAAGCCCTACATCCTTAAGCCAACATCCTTAAGCCCAAAGAGGCGGGGAGGCTCTGTTAGGCGGGGAGGCTCTGTTCGGTGGGGAGGCTATCTTACGGTGGGATCCTTAAGCCAACATCCTTAAGCCCTGGAGGGGCGGGGAGGCTCTGTTAGGCAGGGAGGCTCTCCTACATGGGTACGGTAAGATCCTTAAGCCCTACATCCTTAAGCCAACATCCTTAAGCCCAAAGAGGCGGGGAGGCTCTGTTAGGCGGGGAGGCTCTGTTCGGTGGGGAGGCTCTCTTACGGTGGGATCCTTAAGCCAACATCCTTAAGCCCTGGAGGGGCGGGGAGGCTCTGTTAGGCATGGAGGCTCTCCTACATGGGTACGGTAAGATCCTTAAGCCCTACATCCTTAAGCCAACATCATTAAGCCCGAGGAGGCGGGGAGGCTCTGTTAGGTGGGGAGGCTCTGTTCGGTGGGGAGGCTCTCTTACGGAAGGATCCTTAAGCCCTACATCCTTAAGCTAACATCCTTAAGCCCGAGGAGGCAGGGAGGCTCTGTTAGGCGGGGAGGCTCTCCTTCACGGATATGGAAAACTCTTGGTATGGGGTAGGTAAGACCTAGGAATGGCACCCCCAATCACGATATGAGTCCGCGGAGTATGCTGTACCGTGTATATCACATGGAGTACGATGTACCGCATGATGGTTATGTAATGAGAAAGTCTGGCGAGGGATAATCCATCTTCGTGCCAGCATGATACCCCGCACACCTGGATGCGTGTGGTCTGGGATGATTTACGGTGTAATGGTCCACATCGGCACTTTTGATATAGTGACCTAGTTTTTATACACATGCGTGAATTGTGAAATGAAAATGTGGTTGTGATTATGAGTTGATTTGGTGGTATTTATGTGTTGAGAAAGATGTTTATGATGTTGGTTTAAAAAGGAGGTTTCTTAATGAATTGCCTTTTTTATGAATTTAAATGAGATTGAGCATGAGATGATTTATACATGATGTTTTTACCATGTTCTATATGCCAACGTACATGATTTTAATACATGATATATATGTATACTCACATGGCATAGTTTTATTTCCTCATGCTCCTACTATGAACGATTTATGCATAACACTATCAGCATGTAGATAGAGTAGTTATCTACCATGCTTGCATTATTGCCTTACTGAGCGTGTGGTTGCTCATCCCTCTCTATTTCCCCTACAGAGCGTGCATAGTAGCCCAGTGAGGACTGAGGCGTGGTATTTTGGACTCCGCTGCATCTCCATCGCTTAAAGGTATAGACACAGTGATTCTTTTTGTATCTAAACAATGTAAAAGCACAGTATTCGTTGAATTGTAATTACGGGGGATGTAGATGTCAGTAAAACATGCTTTTGTATAAGTACAAGATTAAATGCAAATGTATGACATCGTTTTATTTCACTGAGAATGAATGAGATGTGGAGTTTATTATTGACTCACAGCCCAACAGTGTGTGATGAGTTTAGTTCACGACCGGGTAAGGTAACAGTAAAACGCGAACAATTTTCAGTGATTTTCGGTTAAAGAGAATGGAATTGGGTCGTGACAGAGATTGGTATCAGAGCTGTGTTGGCGTGATGTGAGTCATTAATAAAACGTAGGAAAGTACATCCCCATAGTACTATGCTTTTGTTTAGATATAACTGTGTATACGGTGATGGATTGAGCTTAACGAATTATTATAATACAGGAAGTTAGCACTATGCCAGTTACACGCAAAGGTAGAGGGGCGAGAGCACGTGCTAGAGGCCGTAGAGGTAGGCCTGAGAGCCGTGCGGAGCCACAGACTGAGCAGGCTCCACAGAATCCTGCTGAGAGAGCAGATGATACTGAGGCTCGCTTCGCTAGGTTAGAGCGGAGTATTGAGAGTTTGGTGGAGATAGTCACGCAGGCCTTGGGCGCCGGTGATAGACGAGGTCCCGCGGCACAGCCTACTACTGAACAGGCAGCTGCAGAGGCGGAGAGACCTCAGACTGCTGAGACAGCTACAGTTACACCACCTCCAGCCCAGGATATAGCTTCTCCTATCGCTCCACAGCAGAGCGGTAGTGATTTGGGTTATGACTGCGACTTGAGCAGGTTGTGAGAGTTTCAAGCGTTGAAACCCCCAGTATTTAGAGGGGTGAAGGACCCAGTGGTTACGGAGGATTGGGTGTATGAGATGGAGAAACTATATAGGTTTTTCCGATGCACTTCAGTTGAAAAGGTAGCCTTTGCCGTGTTTATGTTAAAAGGCGAGGCCGAGCATTGGTGGAGGTCCACCGAGGTTATTTTGAGGGCCAAACACTCTGAGATCTCGTGGGAGATATTTCTAGAGGCCTTCAAGAGACAGTATATTCCAGCTACCGCACAGAGGAAATTGCGGATGGAATTTATGAACCTGGTTTAAGGGAACCGAACTGTGGACGAGTATGAGTCCAATTTTATATCCTTGGGGAGATATGACCAGGACACGATGGGTAGTGAGACCCGGAAGATTCAAAAGTTCATGGATGGATTGAGATTAGCCATCCGGACTAAGCTAGCTCCCTTCGACATTGTGACTTATGAGGAGGCTGTACATAAGGCTCAGTTGTGTGAGCAAGACTTCGAGCAAAACGCCTCCGAACTTGGGAGAGTCAGTGTTAGAAAGGATAAGGACCGGAAGAGATCCGGGTTTGGAAGAGTGGCCAAGAGAGATGGCTAAAGATTTTTCGAGAATAGGCCAAAGATTGAGGAGGTGCGGGAGAGACCTGCTAGACCTCCCATATACCCAGCCTTGACTGCGCCGAGGGGTATGACTATTGGAGGACCACGGCCTACTACTGATCAGTGTAGGAGATGTGGGAGATTTCATGGGAATAGGCCCTGTCTGATGACCCCTATGGTGTGTTTTAGATGTGAGAGACCAGGACATATGGCTAAGTATTGTCCCGAGAAGATGAAGATTGCCCCACAGAAGGGCAAGGAGCCTGAGGGAGCTCCAGTTGAGACAGCAGCCCCGAGGAGGAGGGCAACAGCTGAGGAAAAAGGGAAACAGGCTGCGGGTGTGAGCAGAGGAAGAGTACACGTGCTGGACCAGGACACTGCAGACGCATCGACGGATGTGATTAAAGGTACCATCCGAACCTTTGATTTAGAAGCATTGGTATTATTTGATCCTGGTGCCACGCATTCTTTCATATCACCTTCCTTCGCACATAAATTATTGAAGCATGTGAAACCAACATTGTTGGATAAAATGTTGATGATTTCCACACCCATGAATGATAGCCAATTGACTGAGCATGTATGTAGAGATTGTAAGTTAAAGATAGAGGGGAAGGAAATGATAGCCAATCTGATTTTATTGAATATGAATGATTTTGATGTAATATTGGGAATGGATTGGTTGGCTACCAATCGTGTTGTGATGGATTGTCATGCCAAAACATTGATGTTTTCAGGATTAGACAATCTTACTGTAAATTTTGATGAGAAGAAATGATATGAAACTTGTATAATCGTGGTAAAAAAAAAAAGTAAAGTATAATTTAAAAGCATATTGCTTGAGAGATAAATTATTTGTTTTTGATAAATATTGAATGTGGAGTGATGGTTTATGTTACTAACGATGGAGAGGATACTGTGAAGGGTTCATTGCCTATGTGGTCGATATAGATCAGGCACACCCGGAATTGAAGGACATACCCGTAATCACGGATTACCCTGATGTCTTTCCGGATGAATTACCAGGACTACCACCTGAAAGGGAAATGGAATTTTGCATTGAGCTAGTGCCTGGTACAGAGCCGATATCGAAACCACCCTATAGAATGGCTCCAATAGAGTTGAAGAGCTGAAGAAACAACTGCAAGAGTTGCTGGAGAGGGGTTTATTAGACCGAGTGTCTCACCTTGGGGAGCACCGGTTCTATTTGTAAGGAAGAAGGATGGAAGCCTCCGACTGTGTATAGATTACCGGTTGTTAAATAAGGCCACCATTAAGAACAAGTACCCCCTTCCAAGAATCGATGATTTGTTGGATCAGCTTCAGGGAGCTGAAGTATTTTCTAAGATAGATCTGCGGTCAAGGTATCATCAGTTGAGGATCAGGAGTGGAGATGTACCCAAGACAGCATTTTGTACCCGTTATGGTCACTACGAGTTTTTGGTGATGCCATTCGGATTGACGAATGCTCCCGCAGCATTTATGGCATTGATGAATGATATATTCAAGCCATACCTGGACAAGTTTGTGATTGTTTTCATAGATGACATTTTGGTGTATTCCAAGTCCAGGGAAGATCATGAGGAGCACTTGAGGATAGTTCTGCAGACCCTCCGAGAGAGAGAATTGTATGCCAAACTCAGCAAGTGTAACTTTTGGTTGGAACAGATCTCATTTCTGGGGCATGTTGTGTCAAAGGATGGGGTATCGGTGGATCCATCCAAGATAGAGGCAGTGGTACAGTGGGAACAGCCCAAAACAGTAACTGAGATCAGGAGTTTTCTGGGATTGGCAGGATATTATCGGAGATTTGTAGAGGGTTTCTCCAGACTAGCTGCTCCGTTGACACGCCTTACGCATAAGGATGTTAAGTTTACATGGAATGAGGCATGTGAGAGGAGTTTTGAGGAGCTTAAGCGTCGATTGACGACTGCTTCAGTTCTCACCATTCCTACCAGCTCAGGAGGATTCTCAGTGTATATAGATGCATCACACCAGGGACTGGGCTGTATACTTATGCAGGATGGGAAGGTAGTTGCCTATGGATCTAGACAGTTGAAAGATCATGAGAGGAACTACCCGACACATGATTTGGAGTTGGCGGCTGTAGTATTTGCTTTGAAAATATGGCGCCACTATCTCTATGGTGAGAAATTTCAGGTGTTCACAGATCATAAGAGCCTTAAGTACCTGTTCTCACAGAAAGAGCTGAATATGAGACAGAAGAGATGGCTCGAACTCCTGAAGGACTATGATTGTGAAATCATGTACCACCCGGGTAAGGCAAATGTAGTTGCCGATGCTTTGAGTAGAAAGAACCTTGGGTTGGTGTCTTATATGATGGTACGGGAACATGAATTGTTAGAACACTTTGTGAACCTCAGTTTGGATGTAACCCCACCTGGATCTGAGAGACTTGAGATCATGGCTAGTTTGAGACTAGAGCCAGAGTTGATTGGCCGTATTCGGCGAGCCCAGCAGAGCGATCGACGGTGCATCGATTGGCTGAGACAGATACAGACAGGTGTGGGTATTGATTTTGAGCAGAGTGCTAATGGGTTATTGAGGTTCAGAGGCAGAGTATGCGTTCCCAAGGATCCTGAGATCAGGAGAACGATTTTATCAGAGGCTCACTCATCGAAGTATACAATACATCAGGGAAGTACCAAGATGTATCAAAACCTTCGAAAGGTTTATTGGTTGTCTGGAATGAAGAGAGACATTGCTGAATATGTCGCTAAGTGTCTCGATTGTCAGCAAGTGAAGGTAGAGCATCAGAAGCCTGCAGGATTATTGCAGCCTCTACCGATACCGACCAGGAAGTGGGAGCATGTCACCATGGATTTTGTGATGGGGTTGTCGAGGACCCGTAGAGGTCATGATGCCATATGGGTTATTGTGGACCGGTTGACTAAATCCGCCCATTTCTTGGCTATGAGAGCTACCGATACACTGAGTCAGTTGGCGAACCTGTATATTCGAGAGATAGTACGGCTACATGGTGTACCAGTGAGCATTGTTTCTGATAGGGATGCCCGCTTCACTTCCTATTTCTGGGAACATTTTCAGGAAGCGCTGGGGACCCGACTGAGTTTTAGCACCGCTTTTCATCCTCAGACAGATGGGCAGTCAGAGAGGACTATACAGACCCTCGAGGATATGTTGAGAGCGTGTGTGCTGGATTTTAGAGGCTCCTGGGATGACCACCTGCAGTTAGCCGAGTTCGCTTATAATAATAGCTATCATGCTAGTATCGGGATGGCACCCTATGAGGCATTATACGGGCGTAGATGTCGTTCCCCTATTGGATGGGAAGAGGTTGGTGACAGACAGATTTTTGCTCTGGACTTAGTGCAGCAGGCATCTGAGGACGTCCAGTTGATATGTGAGAAATTACGGACAGCTCAGAGCCGACAAAAGAGTTATGCTGACAAGAGACGAAGACCACTGGAGTTTGATGAGGGTGAGTCGGTGTTTCTGAGGGTATCACCATCGAAGCGTATTATGAGATTTGGTAAGAAGGGCAAGCTGAGCCCTAGATATATCGGACCCTTCGAGATTTTGGAGAGAGTGGGAGATAAGGCGTATAGGTTGGCATTGCCACCGGACTTGGCAAATGTCCACAACGTCTTCCACGTCTCGATACTTCGGAAGTATCGCCCGGACCCGACACACGTGATAAGATATGAGCCGTTGGAGCTCCATGAGAGTATGACGTATGTTGAAAAGCCGGTTCGGATATTGGACAGAAAAGAGAAGGTGTTGCGAAATAAGACAATTCCCTTGGTGAAAGTCCTTTGGCAACATCACACGGTGGAAGAGGCCACATGGGAATTGGAGAACTTGATACGGGAGAAGTACCCCCAACTTTTTAAAGAGTGACTTGGTTCTAATTTGGAGGACCAAATTCCTTGAAGGAGGGGAGAATGTAAGACCCCGTATATGTATAATGGTAATGTGTAATAAATATGAATGGACTTGTAATGTAAAGTATGATTGATGTAAGTCCATGGATTCAATGTATGTATGTGTAATATTGTCACGCCCCGAAAATGCGGAAAATAGGGCTAATTTAAAACTTTTTTCTCATTAATTCACAATTAAAGGTGCATTCCTGTGCAGTGTCATACATCATCATAATTATCATGCCTCAGGATCTCATCACAACATAGTGTATATTGAATCATATACATTACTCAATTCCAAGTTAATTAATCCTAATACATCCCATATAATGATATACATCAAGTGTCTGTAATTACAATAATAGTCTGGGTACATGAAAAGATAAATATACCTCAAAGTACAAAATATATAGCCTGGAGCTCGGATCCTCCACTAGCCACTACTCCGTACGTCGCAGGGAAGTCCTTATTCACTTGAAGAACTCTGGGGGGAAAGAAAAACAGGGTGAGCTTCTAAATCGCTCAGTAAGGGGGGTAGGGGACTCATTTCATAAACCAAAATGCACATCACAAAGCATTTATTTGTATGTGAAACTCATTTGAAAACCATAGCATGAAAATACTCAAAACGACACTCTCGTGTGTCAAGTCATGTGAAAACATGAAGTAAAAAGGCTCACTCTAGAGCATTAACAAAGCATGTGAAAACAACGCGATAAACGCTTTCGCATATAACGTGGCATAGCCACTGATTTAAAATCACTCGTGGCATAGCCACAAAACACACGTGGCAAAGCCACTGATTTAATTCTCACGTGGCATAGCCACAATACACACGTGGCAAAGCCACTGAATTATTTTCTCACGTGGCATAGCCACAAAATAGGGTTTCTCAACGTGGCACTGCCACCAATGGGGTTTCTCAACGTGGCACTGCCACCAATGGGGTTTCTCAACGTGGCACTGCCACCAATGGGGTTTCTCAACGTGGCACAGCCACCAATGGGGTTTTCTCAACGTGGCACAGCCACCAATGGGGTATAACGTGGCACAGCCACCAATGGGGTATACGTGGCACAGCCACCGATGGGGTAAACGTGGCACAGCCACCAATGGGTTTTCTCAGCGTGGCACAGCCACCAATGGGGTTTCTCAACGTTACCAGAACGGAGAAGAATTCGGGCTTACATGCTACCAGAGCAATGCCCGGTGTGTACTCACAACTACACACCCAAGTCTTATCACATAAGACAGGTTTGCCTTCACGTAGAACTCGTAATGGTTTTCTCTCATAAAACTCATTTGAAATCGTTTTGTACTCAACACAAAACGTAGTAAAACCGAGTTCCAACCGGCAAAGCACACGCACACATTTCTCAATTCACAATATTGCCTTAATGTAGAGCCCAGTTATAAACTCATAAAACATTGGGCTCTAACCGGCTATAAAATCGTGTGCAGTTCAAATCTCAACACAAAACTCTCAACATGCTTGTTTATAAATCATAAATCATGCTATAACAGTTTACAAATCACATACACAAATGGTATAGATTTCCCTTACCTCTTTGCACCTCGTATAGTGCAATCGTTTCCCCCGTATCACGGACTAGTCTCGCATTCCACTCTGGAACTCCCGAGCTGTCCAAACGATGTTAAAACATCAATACTCCACATCACATAAGCCTCAATTCTCAAAATCAAGCATAATTGCTCATAACACCTCAATTCTCTTGATTTCTCGTAACTCAACCCTAAACTACAACTCTATTCACAATATCCCAATGTTCGATATCTCTAATACCAATTATCAACGCTAATTTACCACATTGTCTATATTTCCGTTTATAGAACAATCCTCAAAATTTGCCACAATTTCCAAATATCATTATCACTCTATCCACATTGAAATTCATCAATCCCTAATCATTTCTCAACTATTTCAACACAATTACAACCACCAATAACATCAAAATCAGCTCAAATATCAAGATCGAGGTTTAGAAATTACCCAAAGCTTGTGAGACGCACAACTCACGCCTCGATCCGATTCGTCCTTCGATTTCCAAGTATGTTGTTCTCCCTTTGATGAGGAACAACTTTCCTTCTTACCACAATAGCTGATTCGGCCGGAAATGGGGGATTTGGAGGAGTGAGAAACTAGGTTTTCGAAAAAATAGAGGTTTTGGAAGAGAGAGAAAGTGAAATTGCAGAGAAAACACGGGTTCCTTATATAGACTGGAGGTAGGAGATCGATCTGCCTCTTGATGAGATCGATCTGTGTTTGAAATTTGGGGACGATCTGGGTAATTTTATGCCTAGGAGATCGATCTGTCGAGGGGTGAGATCGATCTCTTTATGGCTTTATGAGATCGATCTGCTCCTAAGGAGATCGATCTTCTCCCCAAACAGAAGCATTTGGAGATCGATCTCTTCCTCATGAGATCGATCCCTTCTCAAACAGATTCATAAGGAGATCGATCTCTTCCATTGGAGATCGATCTGCTCCTCAAATTTCCCCTTCCTCGTCATTTTTAACTCACCAGATCGATCTCTCCTTCTCCCAGATCGATCTGTCCTCATGGATCATGCTTATTTTACACACTTAACACATAAATCTCCAATTATAATTCCCACAATTCACTTAGCTCAATAAATTATACTCAAATTATTATTACATCAATAAAATATGTCTGAAATTCTAAGATCTCACAAATATGAATTGTAACGTGCATACAAGTTTCATTGAGTATGAATATGAAGAAATGAGTTCTGGAAAGTGATGGATGTGATTGAAACTCAAAATGAGTAGTGTGGTAAAATGGAATGGAGTTATGCTTCCATTTGGTTTTATGTAGCATACCTTTGGACATACAATGAATGCACACAAGTTTCAATGTGCATAAGGTATGAATGGATGCCATTTTCAAGTTATAAAGGTGGATGGATGAGAAAATGGCCATGGAAACAGATTAAAGATGTGTTGGTATGAGTTGCAGCAAGGAAACTGCAGGAAATCTGGAAAACATGAGGGCCAGATCGATCTCATAGGATGAGAGATCGATTTGGAAGAGCCAGAATGCTCTTATTTGGGCAAAAGAACAGAGCAGATCGATCTCCAATGGAGCCAGATCGATCTCCCAAGCATTCTGTAGTGAAAAGATCGATCCCCAAGCACCCAGATCGATCTCCTTAGCTCTCTGTTTGGGAGCAGATCGATCTCATGCCTCGACAGATCGATCTCATGCTTCGACAGATCGATCTTAGGCTTAAAAATGCCGTGAAAAAGAGGGATTTTAAGGGACCAGATCGATCTCCTCGTGGACCAAATCGATCTCCTCAAGCTATTTCTATATAAGGAGGGCTGAAAATCAGGAAATCTTGGGAAAAACACTAACCTTCCACTTTCAACCCAAAAACCTAACTTTCCCTCTCTAAAATCAGCCATTTTCAGTGAGATTTGAAGAGAGACCATTAGAGGCAAAGTTGTTCCTATCAAAGAGAAGAACAACATAGTGTGAAGGCATCTTCCCATTGTTGGTATTGAAGGAGTTAAAGGCATTGCCATTTGGAGCAAGAAGAAAAATCATATTTGGTAAGATTCTAACACTCCAATCCAAATACATTGTCTATTTAATTGATTTTGGAGTTGTTTGGCATGACAATTGATGGGTAAATTATCTAGGGATGTGGTGGAATTGGTGTGACCTAGAAAACCTAGAATGGGTATAATGTGAGAATATATGGGTTGAATGAGTTTATGATTTATGGGCATGCTAAAGTTGTTATTGAGGTAATGTTTATGATTTTAAACGGTTAAATGAGATTACATTGTGAGTTTGGAGGAATTGTGAAAATGGGTATGTATATGCTTGACAAATGCCATAGTGAGGGAATTCATGAAATATGAACACTATGAGCTTAATATCGATTTAATATCGATTCGAAATAAGTTAATAGGCCTAAGAAGATCCATAGACTCGAGTTATGGGTAAAGTAATGATACGAGGCCATATAAGCGTTAATAGAAAACTATAGGTCGAATTGACTATAGTGAACGTACGATGTCATATTATATGGATCGAATATAATGCTGGATACGATTTTGTGCAATCCCAAAGAGTTCGTTGAAGACGAATCGAACCGTACGAGTAAGCAGCTTAAGGAAGTGGAATCATGCATCGCGATTCCAGGTAAGGGAATTTTGTGAGTATATAGAGGTAGCTGCTCGTACTTTGAACTTGTGGGTGAATATTGGGTGTTTTATGAAATGCATGGTTGCTCAAATAAATGATTGATGGTATTCGTGAATGATGATGAGTATATGCGTGGTTTTGGATTTGAAGTGGATTTTATGAAATGGGATAGTAAGGCTAATAATTGCATAAATCTAATGTTGTGATGCTTTTCAAAACAAAATTGCTTGGTTTTAAGCAAGCTTGTAGATGGGTCGGCTAGTATTGTATTGTTGTTGTGGAAAAGCATTTGTGAGTGCTAAACCCGATTGTCGGGATTGTTTGATTGTGTATGAGCCGCCTATCGTATTTGTATGACATAAATCGCGCTAGAGCCTCGCTCGCGCTGGATTTCTATGTTTTCATTTGTATGAAATGTGCTGGAGCTTAGCTCGCACCTTGATTTGGAAACCATGATGACGTTTATAAACCGTACTGGAGCTTCTGCTCGTACGAGACTTTTGAGTGGGTTGTCTTATGAGTATAACCGTACTAGAGCTATGCTCGTACGCGTCTCCTTATGAGAGGATGCATGAGTCGTGCTAGAGCTTTGCTCGCACAAGTTTGCACATTGTGATACGTATAAGGTTGTGAAAGATGGTAAGATCCTTAAGCCCTACATCCTTAAGCCAACATCCTTAAGCCCAAAGAGGCGGGGAGGCTCTGTTCGGTGGGGTGTGTGCTCATGCAGTATGGAAGAGTGGTCGCCTATGGATCGCGACAGTTGAAGGATTATGAGCGAAATTACCCAACGCATGATTTGGAGTTAGCTGCTGTGGTATTTTCCTTGAAAATCTGGCGGCACTACTTATATGGGGAGAGATTCCATATCTTCACTGACCACAAGAGTTTGAGGTATCTGTTTGATCAGAAAGAGCTAAATATGAGACAAAGGAGATAGATGAACTCCTTAAGGATTATGACTGCGAGATTCTATACCATCCGGGAAAGACAAACATAGTTGTTGATGCCCTAAGTAGGAAGAGTATGATATCTACTATGATGATCAGGGAATGGGATTTATTGGAGTAGTTGGCCGAACTTTAGATCAGAGTTAAAGAGGTAGAGATTAGATTTTAGGCTAGCCTGCGAATAGAGCCTAGGATCATGGATCAGATTAGAACTGGGCAGCGTGATGATCAGAGATTGATTGATATGGTTAGCCAAGCTGAGCAGACTTCGCAGTCGGATCTCATAGTCAATGAGGATAGCTTGTTAGGATTTAGAGGACGAATTTGAGTATCGGACGATGATACCCTGAAGAGACAGATACTGAGAGAATCCCACTGCTCGTGATACACCATGCACCCAGGGAGTACTAAGATGTATCGAGATTTGAGAAAGGTGTACTGGTGGAGTGGTATGAAGCGAGACGTGACAGATTATGTGGCCAGATGTTTAGTGTGCCAGTAAGTGAAAGTTGAGCATCAGAAGCCTGGAGGATTATTACAGCCTTTTCTTGTGCCTACATGGAAATGGGAGTATGTCACCATGGACTTTATTATAGGCTTACAGAGGACCCAAAGAGGTCGTGACACTATTTGGGTCATAGTGGATAGACTGACAAAGAGTGCCTACTTTCTTGCCATCAAGAGCACAGATACTGTGGATGCCTTAGCTGAGTTATATGTCAGCGAGATAGCTAGATTACATAGGGCTCCAGTGAGTATTACTTCTGACAGAGATTCTCGATTTACCTCCAGATTTTGGACCCAGTTTCAGGAGTCCATGTGATCTCAATTGAGTTTTAGTATCGCCTATCATCCTCAGACAGATGGTCAATCAGAGAGGACTATTCAGACCCTGGAGGATATGTTGAGGGCGTGTACAATAGATTTTAAGGGATCATGGGATGATCACCTGTCTCTAGTAGAGTTTGCGTATAATAATAGCTATCACGCGGGCATTGGAATGGCACCTTTTGAGGCTCTATATGGTAGGAGGAGTAGATCCCCTATAGCTTGGGAAGAAGTAGGTGACAGAAAGATAAATGCTCTCGAGCTTGTTGAACAAGCTGTATAGAGTGTGAAACTTATATGTGAGAGATTACGGGCTACACAGAGTAGACAGAAAAGCTATGCGGATGTGCGTAGATGGCTACTCGAGTTTAATGTAGGTGATGCAGTATTTCTGAGGATATCATCGAGTAAGGGTATCATGAGATTTGGAAAGAAAGGGAAATTGAGTCCTCGATACTGTGAGACCCCGTATAGGTTTAACCTGGTACATACGTAAATGAATTCATAAGTATGATGATGTACTAGTAATGTGAAGCATATGTTATATAAGTCCATAAGATTAATGTACACACTTGTAATAAGAGTTGTGATGTGCGTACAAGTTTCATTAAATATGAACATGAAGAAATGGACTTTAATATATAATGAATGTGAGTGGAATGGAAAGTGAGTATTGGGGTAAAATGGAATAAGTTGCATAAGTGGTGCAAGTCTTTATGCTTTCATCTAGTTATATATTGTGTACATTTGGTTATATAAGGATTACACACAAGTTTTAATGTCTATAAAGTATGAATGAAAGTCATTTTTCAAGCCTCAAAGGTGGATGAATGAGAAAATGACTATGGTGACAAATTAAGATGTTTTAAGTGAAGTTACTGCAGAAAAAATGTAGAAAATCTAGAAAATATGAAGGCCAGATCGATCTCATGGGATGAGAGATCGATCTAGAAGAGCCAAAATGACCTTATTTTGAGTAATGGGACAAGACAGATCGATCTCCAATGGAGCCAGATCGATCTGTTAGACATTATGTGATGAGAGGATCGATTTTAAGGCAAGAGGATCGATCTCCTTAACTCTTTGTTTAAGAACAGATCGATCTCAAGACTCGACAGATTGATCTCCTTAAGGGTTCTGTAAGGAGCAGATCGATCTCCTACAAAGGGAAGATCGATCTCCAAGAGGAAAAATTACCTTCGACAGATCGATCTCATCATGGAAGAAAATCGATCTTATAGTGGTTGTGTTTGGTGAAAAGGACTACCAAACCTTACAGAGATCAATCTTCATAAGGGCTAGATCGATCTCATGTCTTTGCATCTATAAAAAGAGCACGGGATTGAGATGAAAACTCATAACTGTTCTCCCACCAAACCTCACCTGCCATTTTCTCTCAAAAACCTAAGCTTTCTCACTCTAAAAATCACTACATTGCGGTCGGAATCTAAAGGAGCTCAAAATGGAAAGTTGTTCATTGAAGAAATGAGAACAACATATCCAAAAATCATACATTGGTGTGATCAAGAGAAGGAGTTGTGGCTACCACAAGTTTGGCTAAGTAAAAGGGTAAGCTCTTCAACCTTCAAGCTCTAAATATGGATTCTAGACATTGTATGAGTTGAATGAGATGTGAAATATGGTTAGAAATGATGAGTGTAGTGATGAGTGAGTGACATTGAAAGGGATTTATGGAGAGAAAATCCATGAGAAATGGGGAAAACTTAAGAGAAGTATAATGAGATTGTGAGAAAGATGAAATGTGATTTAATGGGTTGAGGAGTATGAATAAATAAATAAATGACAATGTAGAGGCTTAGAAGAGGGAAAAAGAAATAACTTGATGATTGTACGTGTAGCTCGAAAGAATATGGAGCACGGCTAACCCGGATCGCGAACGGAGCGTACGTGACAAAGGAAATACGAACGCGATTCGAGGTAATAGACTGTGTGTTAGCTATAGAGATGTTCGTATGTATTTTATGGTAATTTCGTAGATATATTGCTAGAATTAGTACGATACTACGATTTTATGAAATGATATGGAGCATGAAATGTACTATGATATATATATATATATGTGTTGAGAAATGGGATGGGGTAAGGAAATAACATGATATGCATGTTTTCAATGTTTTTCTCAGTTTTGTATTGATATTGGTGATTGAGAAATGATGATGATAGGTTGGCTAATTTTACATGTTTTAGCATAGAGAGGCATGTTGCAATAAATAAACATGTTTTGAGTTTTAAAAAGAGAAAATAGCCATCTATCGGATTTGAGAAGAGATTGGTGTTGGAGTTCTAGCTCACACCCGTTTTAATGACTTGACTATGTGCTGGAGTGTTAGCTCGCACATGATTCTATGCTTTTGATGTGTCGTTCTGGAGTTTAACTCGCACGATGGTTTTGAGAAAGTGTTGGAGCTTTGCTCGCACCTGTTTTTACTGAGTTGAGGTAAACCTGGGGGTTTGGGACCCAAGGGGATGTCAGCCGACGACCTTTGAATGGGCTGGGCCTTAACGATAAATCGTACCGCACTGGAGCCTTGTGATGACTATATGTCACACTGCTTGCTCGCCTGGTATATGAGACATGGTTAAGGATGAAAAGTCCATCGGAGTTGGATTATGGACTTGGGTCCACGGTCGTACGTAGTACTGTGTGGTTGTTCGTTGGTATACTATGTACCGTGCTGGGTGCACGTGAGTACGAGTATCGCGTAGATGACACATGGCGTACCTTATACAGTGAGTATATGAGGAGATGAGGTTGATTGAGATGAGCCAGAGGGTAGGACTGACCCATCCCCCTTCAGGCGAAGTGATACCCTGTGCACACCTGATCAGTGAGGCCTGGGATCACTGACTATGACCATATGTCGTGGATATTTGATTGTCAAAAAATTCCATGCTTGTCTCAGAGATTCGAGAAAACAGAGACAATCTCAGAAAAGAAAGAGATTTGAGGAAAAAAAAGAAATGATTGAGACAAGAAAGAGATTCTTTTGTATTTGATAAATCTCTGATTTAATCACTTGTGCCATGAGAGCACTGTTTTATGAAACATGTTTCAAGTGGAAATATTAAATATTTGTATTCATGAAAATGCCAAATGAAAAATATACGTTTACTACATTTTTCGATGATATTTCCATTTATAATGAAAACATGGTTTTGTTTTATACATGCATGGGCTATGTAAGTAGTACGATATCTACCTGCTAGCATTCATTTCCTTACTGAGCTGTGGTTTGCTCATCCCACTATTTTCCCCTCTATATACTGAGAAGTAGGAAAGCGGTGGTCTCTGGATCTCTTTTTGCGTTGGACAGCTCCCATCAATCGAAAAGGTATAACAACAGTATACACAAGAGCATTTTGTATCTATTATCTTATATCGCACACTGATACCTTAGAAATGTAACAGTTTTATGAGGATGTTATGTAAAGATATTATTATACAATTAATTTTGTATGTTTACACACCTAGGAGTGTGAATTAAATTTTAAATATTTTCGCTGTAAATTCAAGGAACTTTAGTAATTGCATCGCCTCAGGGCCCAACCGCAGTAGAGTAAGTATGGATAAAGGACACCCAAAATTGGGGTGTGACAGATACATTAGACCATTCGAGATTCTTGAGAGAGTGGGAGAGGTAGCCTACAGGTTGTCATTACCCCCACAGATGTCTGGGATACACAACGTCTTCCATGTATCTATGTTGAGGAAGTACCACCCGGACCCTTCTCATGTCATAGAGTATGAAGAGATGAACATACAAGAGGACATGAGCTACAAAGAACCCGTCCGAATCCTTGATAGGAAAGAGAAGGTGCTTCGGACTAAAAGCATCTCATTAGTGAAAGTTTTATGGAAGCATCACTCAATGGAAGAGGCAACTTGGGAGTTGGAAAGCCTCATGAAGGAGAAGTACCCCCATCTGTTTGATGAGTCGAGTTGAATTTGGAGGACCAAATTCTTTAAAGGTGGGGAGGATGTGAGAATTGCAAATTTTATGTACCCCCAATTATGAGAATTGTAATTTGATGTATGTAATTATGATATGTTGATGTGTAAACCCCACAAATTTTCTACGTTTAACTAAATTATATAAAAATGGAAATAATATATATTAATGGAAGTGCGAATATTCGTTGTAGGGCTCGAGGACTATAGGAACCGAGAAGCCTGTGAATGACCGGGAACTCGAAGATACAAGGAGTGATAAGACGAATGTGAGTGTAGAGGGATTAGAAAATTTTAATTTGTTAAATGGAAAATTGTTGATGTAAACTTTGGTATCGAGAATTTATGAAGAATGATGGAATCCCGATACTATTTCATTTTCGGAGTAAGAAAAATTTCATGGAAGGCATGATATTATGTTTTTGGATAAATTATATAAGAATATGTATATATGTAGATATATACATAGGTGAATATGTATATATATATATATATATATATACATACATATTTACTAGACATTTAAATAAAAGAAAGTGTATATGTATATATATATATATATATATATATATATATATATATATATACATACATAGGTATAATGTATATATATACTAGACAATTTAAAATGGAAGAATGATATATATATATATATATATATATTTAACAAATATATATATATATATATATATTGTAATGTATAATGTATAAGGTATTTAAAATAAAATGGAAACAAAGCAAAAATAATAATAATAAAAAAAATAAAAATAAATAAATAACAATGACAATACACAAACAATATATATATACTAATATAATGTATAAACATACATTAATACACTATATAGGAGTGGGTATAAAATATAATATATATACGTATAATATAATATTTAGGTGTATATATATACATAATATGGTGTACGGATTGGCTTCAAAAAGAAGCCAATCCCGCACCTAGAAATTGAAAGAAAAGAGGGGTGTGTTCGAAAAACAGAGGAGCCTCGGGCGGGAAAAAGAAGAGGAGAAAAAGAGGAGGTGCTCGGCTGGAGAAGAAGGGAAGAAGAGAGAAAGAGGAGAAGAGGAAGAAGAAGAAAAGAGGGGGGAAAGAAAGAGAGGTCTGGCCGGGAGAGAAAGGAAACCAGGAAAGAAGAGGAAGCTATCCTGTCGGGGAAGAAGAAAAGGAAAGGAAAGAAAGGAAAGGGAAGTTGTCCAGCGAGGAAGGAAGAAAGAAAGGAAGAAAAGAAAATAGAGGGACTGCTGGCTGAGGAAGATAGGAGAAGAAAAAGGGAAGGAAGGGAGGAGAGGAAAAAGAGGAGAGGACTGATCGGGAGTGCTGAACCGAGAGTGTGCAGGGTAGCTGCTGCTGGAGGTGAGACCGAGAGAAGGAGAAGAAACTGCAGCAGAGCAAACTGAGAAAGGAGACCAAAACAGAAAGGGGCTGGAACTGAGGCAGGGGAGCTTGAGGAGAGGCAGCACCGAGGGCCACAAAGCTGGAGCTGAATGGAGGCAGACCGAGAGGGGAGAAAAGAGAGTTCCAGTCGCCTGATGAAGAATGAAGAAAATTGTGCTTAAGGTGGTGAAGCAATGTGTGAGCACGGAGGGTGTTGAAGCTGAAACTAAGATTGAAGGGAATTGAAACCAAGAGCAACCAGGAGAAACCGTGAAGAAGAGGGGCTGAAACCGAGAAAGGAGAAAGGAAAAGGAGAAAAGAAAAGAAAAAAAAAAGAGGAAAGAAGGAAAAGGAAATAGAAAAAGGTAAAAAGGGTATATTTATGTTTATATGTATATTTAATATACATGTACATTTAGATTGAAATACAAGCATGTTTAGTGTAGACTTAAATTAGACAAAAATGGAAAGATGAGGAAAAAAAATGGGAAAACAATATTAATGTATATATATATACATGTATAGGAGTGTATATATATATACATGTATATTTATTTATTTAGGTACATGTACATATAGGTGTATATAATGAATTGGGTATGCTAGTATTTGTACAAAAAAAAATAAAATATGTATGCAAATGTGATAAGGAAAAATGGAAAACAATGATATATATATATATATATATATATATTTATTTATTTATTTAAGTGCATATACATATGGATGTACATAGGATGAATGTGTGCTAGTATATGTATATACAAAGAATGTATATATATATGAGATAGGGAAATATGAAAAACAAATATAGTATATATGTGTATATACAAAGAATGTATATATGTGAGATAGGGGAACATGAAAACAATAAAAGTATATATATATATATATATATATATATACATATAGGAGTGTATATATATATATATATTTATGCGTGTATACATGTGGATGTATATAATAAAGGTATATGTTAATACTTGTAGGAGCAAATATATAAATAGTACAGAAATATATAAATGTGCGTATTGGCCTAAGGATATACAATAATACGTACACACGTAGTAGGAACAATAAATTATGATTTTAACGTAATTTGCATGAATTGGGTGCTAAGTCTACAATTTCGGTGTAGGTGATTGTAGAAGGGATTAAATGAGGTACTAGGAGACGTCACCGTTCGAGTCGAGATATCCGATAAATCGAGGTAAGGGGTATTATTTAACTTAGTTCTGATAATGCATCCTTATTTCACTTATAAATGATTTTATGAAAGAGCATATGATTTGAAGTGATTTATCAATGCTTTTATACTTGTGAAACTGTTTACGATGCATGTTTTAATTTATCGAAATATTTCTCGAGTACTTTACATGTTGTGAAATGAATTTCCTAAGGTATGAAGTGTATGGATGTTTTACATCTATTTATGTTTTTATATCCATACTGTTAAAGAAACTTCGACAATTTCAAAAGTATTTAAGAAAAGAAATTGTTTTCGAAAGGGGATTATGGGGGCCACCTCTTGAGTCCTATGAGAACAAAGTGCCACACAGTATTTCGGTTTTATGAAAGAGTATTCAGATTTTAAGGAAATTCGATGTTATTACTTGATATGAGTTTATGAATTATAAAACCCAAGAAAGATTTTGGAAACTCTGTTTTGACTATAGGCTTCATGCATGGTTACTTCTTGTGGTGTTCCGATTACACCACCTGAGGTGCCGGTACGTTGGCCCCTTTAGCACTTGACTCAACCTGTGTGGAAGATGTCGTGCTACTGGTGGTTTACGATGATGTTTGGTAGTATCTCGTGCCCGTACAGCACGGATGAATGTTCCCCGCATGGTGAGTGCCACAGGTGCCCGTGCCCGTGCCCTAGCTATGTGCTAGTATATGATAAGAAATAAGAAAATACTACCCATGTTTATAATTATTATTGCTGTACGAACCTGATCCATTCTACAGCCCCCCTTACCATGGCCATAGGTATGATGACTCTCCAATGGAGAATGACACGTATCGCATGACTTAGTTATAGCCTAGTCTCCTCAATTTGATTATGAAAAATCGATTATGATGAATGAATATGTGTTTTCATGATTGCGAAATATTCATGAAATGTTTACGAAACGATTATGAAATATTCATGAAATGTTTACGAAACGATTATGAAATATGCATGAAATGTTTACGAAACGATTATGAAAGATTCATGAAATGTTTACGAAATGATTATGAAATATGCATGAAATGTTGACGATATGATTTACGAAATGTTTATGAAAAGTTGTAAAATGGTTAAGCATGTTAATGGTTTTATTGACACGCATGCTTTATGAAGTTTATGCATGAAATGAAAATTTCTGTATTACATTAAGTTTCGTTCCATGAACAATTTTAAATACTTTTATATGTCAGAACTGTTTTAATAGTACTATCTTACTGGGCTTCTCCCCAAAAGCTCACCCCTCTACCTTCAGATCATTTGCAGTGAATCTGTAGACGCTACCTGCCGCGTACACGACGTAGGCTCGTGGGAAGAGCTACCATAGGCTATTTTTTTGTACACGCAGAAAGGTATACATTTACATTCCTGTACCAGACATATCTGTACGCACAGACACATATAATAGAAATACTTTATTGGGATGTAATTTGTAAGGAAATGATGTAAAGAATATAATTCTTGGGATTAGGTTGTAAGATGATTGGTATAAATCGATATCGATATATTGAGTTGTAAAAGTGGATTGAGAAAGTATGCTTGGTAGTTGTAGATATCTAGGATTGTTGGAAGGCATGCTTGGTAGTTGTGGATATCTAAGATTGCCAAAAACAATTGAATTGCAGGTGGGTAGGCTCATATATAAGTCATTATGCTGCCGAAATTTCTATCGATCATATAAGCTAAAGTATGAAAATTAATTATAATTACGAGTAAAGAATTAGGAAAAATGTTTTGACACTGCACAGGAATACAACCTAAGTGAATAAGGGAATAAGTGGTAAATTAAACAAAAAAAAAATTCATCCCGATTTTCAAGGGTCAAGGGTTGTTACATGATGTACACACAAGTTTTAAATATGATGAAGTATAAGGAGATGAGGTTTTTAAGTTTTAAATGTGTATAGGTTGAAATATGGACATAGGGTAGATTATGGGAAGTTCTACATTGAGTTTTCTGCAAATTGATGCAACAGTAGTGCAATCCGTAAAGGCCAGATCGATCTCCAAGGATGAGAGATCGATTTCATGGCTCCAGAATGCAGAAAATGTGCAAGAACTGATAGGCAGATCGATCTTATAAGCAAGCAGATCGATCTTATAAGCAAGCAGATCGATCTCTAAATGTTTCTGTAAATAGTAGATCGATCTTCTATGGGAGCATATCGATCTCAAAATGTTTCTGTAAATAGCAGATCGATCTCCTCACAAGGAGCAGGTCAATCTCCTCAAGATTATGAGATCGATCTTACCCCTCGATAGATCGATCTGGTAGGCATAAAAAGTGCCCAGAACGTTCCCAAAATTCTAAGGCAGATCGATCTCCTACAGGAGCAGATCGATCTCCTACCCTCTGCCTATAAAAGGACCCCTAAGTTTTTCCTGCATTTCATCCTTTCTCTCTCCAAAAAATCAAAAACCCCATTTTGGTTGAAATCCCTAGCTTTCTCTCTCTTCCAAAACGCCCATTTTCGTTCGAATCAAAGGTTATGGCAAGAAGGAAAGTTGTTCCTTGTCAAAAAAAGAACAACATACTCGAAAATCGAAGGACGATATGAACTGAGGCGTGAGTCGAGCACTCCACAAGTTTTGGGTAAATTTCGAAGCTTTGATCTTTGATTTTGAAGGAGATTTCTGTAATTGTGGCTGTAGATGTAGTGATGAATTAGCTGGAAATGATTAGAGTTGGTAGAAATATTGAGAAATTATGAGAAATTGGTTGGTGAGGTTATTTGAGATGTTTAATGAGAATGTGAGCAATTATGCTCGATGTTGAGATTAGAGACAATGTGATGATGTTTTTATATCGTTTGGACAGCCCGAGAGTTTTAGAGAGGAATGCGAGGCTAGTTCGTCGTTTGGGGGAACGATTGCACTATACGTGTCACGACCCAATTCCATTCTCTTTAACCGAAATCACTGAAAATTTTTCGCGTTTTACTGTTACCTTACCCAGTCGCGAACTAAGCTCACCACACACTGTTGGGCTGTGAGTCAATAATAAACACCACATCTCATTCATTCTCAATTAATTAAAACGATGTCACACATGTGCATTTAATCGTGTACTTATACGAATACATGATTTACTGACATCTACATCCCCCATAAGTACAACTCAAAAGAATACTGTGCTTTTACATTGTTTAGATACAAAAAGAATCACTGTGTATATACCTCTCAGCGATGGAGATGCAGTGGAGTCCAAAATAATACGCCTCAGTCCTCACTGGGCTACTATGCACGCTCTGTAGGGGGAAAAATAGAGTGGGATGAGCAACCACACGCTCAGTAAGGCAATAATGCAAGCATAGTAGATAACTACTCTATCTACATGCTGATAGTGTTATGCATAAATCGTTTATAATAGGAGCATGAGGAATAAAACTATGCCATGTGAATATACATATATTTCATGTATCAAATCATGTGCATTGGCATATAAAACATGATAGAGACATCATGTATAAAACATCTCATGCTCAATCTCATTTAAATTCATAAAAGGGCAATTCATTTAGAAACTTCCTTTTTGAACCAACAACATAACACCACCAAATCAATTCACAAACCATAACCACATTCACATTCCACAATTCACGCATGTGTATAAATCTAGGTCACTATATCAGAAGTGCCTATGTGAATCATTACATCATAAATCATCCCAGACCACACGCATCCAGGTGTGCGGGGTATCATGCTGGCACGAAGATGAATTATCCCTCGCCAGACTTTCTCATCACATATCCATCATGCGGTACATCGTACTCCATGTGATATACACGGTACATCGTACTCCGCAACTCATATCATGATTGGGGGTGCCATTCCTAGGTCTTATCTACCCCATACCAAGAGTTTTCCATATTCCGAGAAGGAGAGCCTTCCTGCCGAACAGAGCCTCCCCGCCTAACAGAGCCTCCCTGCCTCCTCGGGCTTAAGGATGTTAGCTTAAGGATGTAGGGCTTAAGGGTCCTTTCCGTAAGAGAGCCTCCCCACCGAACAGAGCCTCCCCGCCTAACAGAGCCTCCCTGCCTCTTCGGGCTTAAGGATGTTAGCTTAAGGATGTAGGGCTTAAGGATCTTACCTTTACCATACCCATGTAGGAGAGCCTCCCTGCCTAACAGAGCCTCCCCGCCTCTTTGGGCTTAAGGATGTTGGCTTAAGGATCCCACCTTTACCATACCCATGTAGGAGAGCCTCCCTGCCTAACAGAGCCTCCCCGCCTCTTTGGGCTTAAGGATGTTGGCTTAAGGATCCCACCGTAAGAGAGCCTCCCCACCAAACAGAGCCTCCCCGCCTAACAGAGCCTCCCTGCCTCCTCGGGCTTAAGGATGTTAGCTTAAGGATGTAAGGCTTAAGGATCTTACCCACTTTCACAACCCTATACGAATCCCATTGTACAAGCTTGTGCGAGCAAAGCTCTAGCACGACTCATGCATCATGCATCTTCTCATAAAGAGGCGCGTACGAGCATAGCTCTAGTACGGTTATACTCATAAGATAACCCTTCACAATCCACGTACGAGCAGAAGCTCCAGTACGGTTTATAAACATCATCACAATTAAATTTCAAAGTGCGAGCTAAGCTCAAGCACGTTTCACACAAGTGAAAACATAAAAATCTCGCGCGAGCGAGGCTCTAACGCGAATTATATCACATACACGCAATAGGCGGCTTACATGCATTCAAAACATCTCATAATATGCTTAGTGCCTCGTATGGGCTATTTCATAACATCATTCAAGTACCAGCCAGCCTATCCTTTTATTTGCTCAAATCAAAGCATTGTGTTTTGTAAAAGCATTCAAAACACATGATTTATGCAATTATTAGCCTTACTATCCCTTTTTCATAACATCCACTTCAAATCCAAAACCACGCATATACCCATCATCTTTCACAAATACCATCAACATTTATTTGAGCAATTCATGCATTTCATACAACACCCAATATTCACCCAGTTCAAAATACGAGCAGCTATCTCTATATACTCACAAAATTCCCTTACCTGGAATTGCGATGCGTGATTCCACTTCTTTAAGCTGCTTACTCGTACAATTTGATTCGCCTTCAACGAACTCTTCGGGACTGCACAAAATCGTATCCCGTATTATATTCGACCCATATATTGCAACCCTTGTGCTTGCTATAGTCAATTTAATCTATAGCCTCTATTAAAGCTTATTTGGCATCGTTTCATTACTTTATCCATAACTCGAGTCTATGGATTTTCTTAGGCCTATTAACTCATTCAAAATCGATATCAAATCGATGTAAAGCTCATAGCGTTCATATTCCATGAATCCCTTCACTATGGCATTTATTCATCACATACATATCCATTTCCACATTTCTTCCAACCCACCATGTAATTTCATCTAACCATCTAAGTCATAACATTATCCCAATGACAACTTTAACATGCCATAAACCATAAGTTCATTCAATCCCACATATCCTCACATTATACCCATTTTAGATTTCTAGGTCACACCACTTCCACTACATTCTTAGGTAGTTTATCCATCAATACTCATACCAATCAACTCCAAAATCAATTAAATAGCTAATGCATTTAGATTGGAGTGTTAGAATCTTACCAATATGATTTCTCTTCTTGCTCCAATTGGTAATGCCCTCAACTCCTTCAATTCCAAAAATGGGAAAATGCCCTCTCACTATGTTGTTCTCCTCTTTGATAGGAACAACTTTGCCTCTAATGATCTCTCTTCAAATCTCACTAAAAATGGTTGATTTTTAGAGAGGGAAAATTAGGTTTTTTGGGGTTGAAGTTGTAGGGTTAAGTGTTTTCCGAGATTTCCAGATTTTTCAGCTCTCCTTATATAGAAATGACTTGAGGAGATCGATCTGGTCCCTTAAAATCCCTCTTTTTCACGGCATTTTTAAGCCTGAGATCGATCTGTCGAAGCAATGAGATCGATCTGTTGAAGCATGAGATCGATCTGTCGAAGCATGAGATCGATCTGGTCCCAAACAGAGAGCTAAGGAGATCGATCTGGGTGCTTGGGGATCGATCTTTCCACTACAGAATGCTTGAGAGATCGATCTGGCTCCATTGGAGATCGATCTGCTCAATTCTTTCGCCCAAATAAGAGCATTCTGGCTCTTCCAGATCGATCTCTCATCCTATGAGATCGATCTAGACCTCATGTTTTTCCAGATTTCCTGCAGTTTCATTGCTGCAACTCATACCAACACACCCTCAATCTATTGCCATGGCCATTTCCTCATCCATCCACCTCTATAACTTGAAAATGGCATCCATTCATACCTTATGCACATTGAAGCTTGTGTGCATTCATTGTATATTCAAAGGTATGCAACATAAAACTAAATGGAAGCATAACTCCATTCCATTTTACCACACTACTCATCTTGAGTCTCAATCACGTCCATCACTTGCTAGAATACATTTCTCCGTATTCATACTTAATGAAACTTGTATGTACGTTACAATTTATATTACACATACATACATTGAATCCATGGACTTACATCAATCATATTTTACATCACAAGTCCATTCATATTATTTGATCCAAGTACACACATTACCCTTATACATATACGGGGTCTTACATTCTCCCCTCCTTCAAGAAATTTGGTCCTCCAAATTAGAACCAAGTCACTCTTCAAAAAGTTGGGGGTACTTCTCCCGTATTAAGTTCTCCAATTCCCACGTGGCCTCTTCCGCCGTGTGGTGTTGCCAAAGCACTTTCACCAAGGGAATTGTCTTATTCCGCAACACTTTCTCTTTTCTGTCCAATATCCGAACCGGCTTCTCAACATACGTCATACTCTCATGGAGCTCCAACGGCTCATATTTTATCACGTGTGCCGGGTCCGGGTGATACTTCCGAAGCATCGAGACGTGGAAGACGTTGTGGACATTCGCCATGTCCGGTGGCAATGCCAATCTATACGCCTTTTCTCCCACTCTCTCTAAAATCTCGAAGGGTCCGATATACCTAGGGCTCAGCTTGCCCTTCTTACCGAATCTCATAATACCCTTCGATGGTGATACCCTCAGAAATACCGACTCACCCTCATCAAACTCCAGTGGTCTTCGTCTCTTGTCAGCATAACTCTTTTGCCGGCTCTGAGCTGTCCGTAATCTCTCACATATCAACTGGACGTCCTCAGATGCCTGCTGCACTAAGTCAGGAGCAAAAATCTGTCTGTCACCAACCTCTTCCCATCCAATGGGGGAACGGCATCTACGCCCATACAATGCCTCATAGGGTGCCATCCCGATACTAGCATGATAGCTATTATTATAAGCGAACTCGGCTAGCTGTAGGTGGTCGTCCCAGGAGCCTCTAAATCCAGCACACACACTCTCAACATATCCTCGAGGGTTGTATAGTCCTCTCTGACTGCCCATCTGTCTGAGGATGAAAAGCGGTGCTAAAACTCAGTCGGGTCCCCAGCGCTTCCTGAAAATGTTCCCAGAAATGGGAAGTGAAGCGGGCATCCCTATCAAAAACAACGCTCACTGGTACACCATGTAGCCGTACTATCTCTCGGATATACAGGTTCGCCAACTGACTCAGTGTATCGGTAGCTCTCATAGCCAAGAAATGGGCGGACTTAGTCAACCGGTCCACAATAACCCATATGGCATCATGACCTCTACGAGTCCTCGGCAACCCCATCACAAAATCCATGGTGACATGCTCCCACTTCCATGTCGGTATCGGTAGAGGCTGCAATAATCCTGCAGGCTTCTGATGCTCTACCTTCACTTGCTGACAAACGAGACACTTAGCGACATATTTCGCAATGTCTCTTTTCATTCCAGACCACCAATAAACCTTCCGAAGGTTTTGATACATCTTGGTACTTCCCGGATGTATCGTATATTTCGATGAGTGAGCCTCTGATAAAATCGTTCTCCTGATCTCAGGATCCCTGGGAACGCATACTCTGCCTCTGAACCTCAATAAGCCATCAGCATTCTGCTCAAAATCACTACCCACACCTGTCTGTATCTGCCTCAGCCAATCGATACACCGTCGATCGCTCTGCTGGGCTTGCCGAATACGGCCAATCAACTCTGGCTCTAGTCTCAAACTAGCCATGATCTCAAGTCTCTCAGATCCAGGTGGGGTTACATCCAAACTGAGGTTCGTAAAGTGTTCTAACAATTCATGTTCCCGTACCATCATATAAGACACCAACCCAAGGTTCTTTCTACTCAAAGCATCGGCAACTACATTTGCCTTACCCGGGTGGTACATGATTTCACAATCATAGTCTTTCAGGAGTTCGAGCCATCTCCTCTGTCTCATATTCAGCTCTTTCTGCGAGAACAGGTATTTAAGGCTCTTATGATCTGTGAACACCTGAAATTTCTCACCATAGAGATAGTGGCGCCATATTTTCAAAGCAAATACTACGGCCGCCAACTCTAAATCATGTGTCGGGTAGTTCCTCTCATGATCTTTCAACTGTCTAGATCCATAGGCAACTACCTTCCCATCCTGCATAAGCACACAGCCCAGTCCCTGGTGTGATGCATCCGTGTACACCGAGAATCCTCCTGAGCTGGTAGGAATGGTGAGAACTGGAGCAGTCGTCAATCGACGCTTAAGCTCCTCAAAACTCCTCTCACATGCCTCATCCCATGTAAACTTAACATCTTTACGCGTGAGGCGTGTCAACGGAGCAGCTAGTCTCGAGAAACCCTCTACAAATCTCCGATAATATCCTGCCAATCCCAGGAAACTTCTGATCTCAGTTACTGTCTTGGGCTGTTCCCACTGCACAACTGCCTCTATCTTGGATGGATCCACTGATACCCTATCCTTAGACACAACATGCCCCAGAAATGAGATCTGTTCCAACCAAAAGTTACACTTGCTGAGTTTGGCATACAATTCTCTCTCTCGGAGGGTCTGCAGAACTATCCTCAAGTGCTCCTCATGATCTTCCCTGGACTTGGAATACACCAAAATGTCATCTATGAAAACAATCACAAACTTGTCCAGGTATGGCTTGAATATATCATTCATCAATGCCATAAATGCTGCAGGAGCATTCGTCAATCCGAATGGCATCACCAAAAACTCGTTGTGGCCATAACGGGTACGAAATGCTGTCTTGGGTACATCTCCACTCCTGATCCTCAACTGATGGTACCCTGACCGCATATCTATCTTAGAAAATACTTCGGCTCCCTGGAGCTGATCCAACAAATCATCGATTCTTGGAAGGGGGTACTTGTTCTTAATGGTGGCCTTATTCAACAACCGGTAATCTATACACAGTCGGAGGCTTCCATCCTTCTTCCTTACAAATAGAACCGGTGCTCCCCAAGGTGAGACACTCGGTCTAATAAACCCCTTCTCCAACAACTCTTGCAGCTGTTTCTTCAGCTCTTCCAATTCTATCGGAGCCATTCTATAGGGTGGCTTCGATATCGGCTCTGTACCAGGCACTAACTCAATGTAAAATTCCATTTCCCTTTCCGGTGGTAGCCCTGGTAATTCATCCGGAAAGACATCGGGGTAATCCGCAATTACGGGTATGTCCCTCAATTCCGGGGGTGCCTCATCTATATCGACCACATAGGCAATGAACCCTTCACATTATCCTCTCCATCATTAGTAACATAACCCATCACTCCACATTCAACATTTATCAAAACAATAAATTTATCTCTCAAGCAATATGAATTTAAAATCATACTCCTTTTATTTACAACAACCATGCTAGTTCCATATCATTTCTTTTCATCAAAGTTTATAATAAGATTGTCTAATCCTGAAAACATCAATGTTTTGGCATGACAATCCATCACAACACGATTGGTAGCCAACCAATCCATTCCCAAAATTACATCAAAATCATTCATATTTATTAAAATCAGATTGGCTATCATTTCCTTCCCCTCTATCTTTAATTTACAATCCCTACATACATGCTCAGTCAATTGACTATCATTCATGGGTGTGGAAATCATCAACATTTTATCCAACAATGTTGGTTTCACATATTTCAACAATTTATGTGCAAAGGAAGGTGATATGAAAGAATGTGTGGCACCAGGATCAAATAATACCAATGCTTCTAAATCAAAGATTCGGATGGTACCTTTTATCACATCCGTCGAAGCATCTGCGGTGTCCTGATCCAGTGCATGTACTCTTCCTCTGCTCACACCCGCAGCCTGTTTCCCTTTTTCCTCAGCTGTAGCCCTCCTCCTCGGGGCTGCTGTCTCAACTGGAGCTCCCTCAGGCTCCTTGCCCTTCTGTGGGGCAATCTCCATCTTCTCGGGACAATACTTAGCCGTATGTCCTGGTCTCTCGCATCTAAAACACACCATAGGGGTCATCGGACAGGGCCTATTCCCATGGAATCTCCCACATCTCCTACACTGATCAGTAGTAGGTCGTGGTCCCCCAATATTCATGCCCCTCGGCGCAGTCAAGGCTGGGTATACGGGAGGTCTAGCAGCTCTCTCCCGCACCTCCTCAATCTTTGGCCTCTTCTCGAAAAATCTTTGGCCATCTCTCTTGGCCACTCTTCCAATCCCGGATCTCTTCCGATCCTTGTCCTTTTTAACACTGACTCTCCCAAGCTCGGAGGCATTTTGCTCAAAGTCTTGTTCACATAACTGAGCCTTGTGTACAGCCTCCTCATAAGTCACAATATCGAAGGGAGCTAGCTTAGTCCGGATGGCCAATCTCAATCCATCCATGAACTTCTGAATCTTTCGGGTCTCACTACCCATCGTGTCCGGGTCATATCTCCCCAAGGACATAAACTTGGACTCATACTCGTCCACAGTACGGTTCCCCTGAACCAAATTCATAAATTCCATCCGCAGTCTCCTCTGTGCGGTAGCTGGAATATATTGTCTCCTGAAGGCCTCTAGAAATATCTCCCATGAGATCTCAGAGTGTCTGGCCCTCAAAATAACCTCGGTGGACCTCCACCAATGCTTGGCCTCGTCTTTCAGCATAAACACGGCAAAGGCAACCTTCTCACTTGAAGTGCATCGGAAAAACCTATACAGTTTCTCCATCTCATACACCCAATCCTCCGTAATCACTGGGTCCTTCACCCCTCTGAACACTGGGGGTTTCAGCGCTTGAAACTCTCGCAACCTGCTCAGGTCGCAGTCATAACCCACATCACTACCGCTCTGCTGTGGAGCGATAGGAGAATCTGTATCCTGGGCTGGAGGTGGTGTAACTGTAGCTGTCTCAGCAGTCTAAGGTCTCTCCGCCTCTGCAGCTGCCTGTTCAGTAGTAGGCTGTGCCGCGGGACCTCGTCTGTCACCGGCGCCCAAGGCCTGCGTGACTATCTCCACCAGACTCTCAATACTCCGCTCTAACCTAGCGAAGCGAGCCTTAGTATCACCTGCTCTCTCAGCAGGGTTCTGTGGAGCCTGCTCAGTCTGTGGCTCCGCACGGCTCTCAGGCCTACCTCTCCGGCCTCTAGCACGTGCTCTCACCCCTCTACCTTTGCGTGTAACTGGCATAGTGCCTAACTCCCTGTATTATAATAATTTATTAAGCTCAATCCATCACAGTATACACAGTTATATCTAAACAAAAGCACAGTACTATGGGGATGTACTTTCCTACATTTTATTAATGACTCACATCAGGCCAACACAGCTCTGATACCAATCTCTGTCACGACCCAATTCCATTCTCTTTAACCGAAATCACTGAAAATTTTTCGCGTTTTACTGTTACCTTACCCAGTCGCGAACTAAGCTCACCACACACTGTTGGGCTGTGAGTCAATAATAAACACCACATCTCATTCATTCTCAATTAATTAAAACGATGTCACACATGTGCATTTAATCGTGTACTTATACGAATACATGATTTACTGACATCTACATCCCCCATAAGTACAACTCAAAAGAATACTGTGCTTTTACATTGTTTAGATACAAAAAGAATCACTGTGTATATACCTCTCAGCGATGGAGATGCAGCGGAGTCCAAAATAATACGCCTCAGTCCTCACTGGGCTACTATGCACGCTCTGTAGGGGGAAAAATAGAGTGGGATGAGCAACCACACGCTCAGTAAGGCAATAATGCAAGCATAGTAGATAACTACTCTATCTACATGCTGATAGTGTTATGCATAAATCGTTTATAATAGGAGCATGAGGAATAAAACTATGCCATGTGAATATACATATATTTCATGTATCAAATCATGTGCATTGGCATATAAAACATGGTAGAGACATCATGTATAAAACATCTCATGCTCAATCTCATTTAAATTCATAAAAGGGCAATTCATTTAGAAACTTCCTTTTTGAACCAACAACATAACACCACCAAATCAATTCACAAACCATAACCACATTCACATTCCACAATTCACGCATGTGTATAAATCTAGGTCACTATATCAGAAGTGCCTATGTGAATCATTACATCATAAATCATCCCAGACCACACGCATCCAGGTGTGCGGGGTATCATGCTGGCACGAAGATGAATTATCCCTCGCCAGACTTTCTCATCACATATCTATCATGCGGTACATCGTACTCCATGTGATATACACGGTACATCGTACTCCGCAACTCATATCATGATTGGGGGTGCCATTCCTAGGTCTTATCTACCCCATACCAAGAGTTTTCCATATTCCGAGAAGGAGAGCCTTCCTGCCGAACAGAGCCTCCCCGCCTAACAGAGCCTCCCTGCCTCCTCGGGCTTAAGGATGTTAGCTTAAGGATGTAGGGCTTAAGGGTCCTTTCCGTAAGAGAGCCTCCCCACCGAACAGAGCCTCCCCGCCTAACAGAGCCTCCCTGCCTCTTCGGGCTTAAGGATGTTAGCTTAAGGATGTAGGGCTTAAGGATCTTACCTTTACCATACCCATGTAGGAGAGCCTCCCTGCCTAACAGAGCCTCCCCGCCTCTTTGGGCTTAAGGATGTTGGCTTAAGGATCCCACCTTTACCATACCCATGTAGGAGAGCCTCCCTGCCTAACAGAGCCTCCCCGCCTCTTTGGGCTTAAGGATGTTGGCTTAAGGATCCCACCGTAAGAGAGCCTCCCCACCAAACAGAGCCTCCCCGCCTAACAGAGCCTCCCTGCCTCCTCGGGCTTAAGGATGTTAGCTTAAGGATGTAAGGCTTAAGGATCTTACCCACTTTCACAACCCTATACGAATCCCATTGTACAAGCTTGTGCGAGCAAAGCTCTAGCACGACTCATGCATCATGCATCTTCTCATAAAGAGGCGCGTACGAGCATAGCTCTAGTACGGTTATACTCATAAGATAACCCTTCACAATCCACGTACGAGCAGAAGCTCCAGTACGGTTTATAAACATCATCACAATTAAATTTCAAAGTGCGAGCTAAGCTCAAGCACGTTTCACACAAGTGAAAACATAAAAATCTCGCGCGAGCGAGGCTCTAACGCGAATTATATCACATACACGCAATAGGCGGCTTACATGCATTCAAAACATCTCATAATATGCTTAGTGCCTCGTATGGGCTATTTCATAACATCATTCAAGTACCAGCCAGCCTATCCTTTTATTTGCTCAAATCAAAGCATTGTGTTTTGTAAAAGCATTCAAAACACATGATTTATGCAATTATTAGCCTTACTATCCCTTTTTCATAACATCCACTTCAAATCCAAAACCACGCATATACCCATCATCTTTCACAAATACCATCAACATTTATTTGAGCAATTCATGCATTTCATACAACACCCAATATTCACCCAGTTCAAAATACGAGCAGCTATCTCTATATACTCACAAAATTCCCTTACCTGGAATTGCGATGCGTGATTCCACTTCCTTAAGCTGCTTACTCGTACAATTTGATTCGCCTTCAACGAACTCTTCGGGACTGCACAAAATCGTATCCCGTATTATATTTGACCCATATATTGCAACCCTTGTGCTTGCTATAGTCAATTTAATCTATAGCCTCTATTAAAGCTTATTTGGCCTCGTTTCATTACTTTATCCATAACTCGAGTCTATGGATTTTCTTAGGCCTATTAACTCATTCAAAATCGATATCAAATCGATGTAAAGCTCATAGCGTTCATATTCCATGAATCCCTTCACTATGGCATTTATTCATCACATACATATCCATTTCCACATTTCTTCCAACCCACCATGTAATTTCATCTAACCATCTAAGTCATAACATTATCCCAATGACAACTTTAACATGCCATAAACCATAAGTTCATTCAATCCCACATATCCTCACATTATACCCATTTTAGATTTCTAGGTCACACCACTTCCACTACATTCTTAGGTAGTTTATCCATCAATACTCATACCAATCAACTCCAAAATCAATTAAATAGCTAATGCATTTAGATTGGAGTGTTAGAATCTTACCAATATGATTTCTCTTCTTGCTCCAATTGGTAATGCCCTCAACTCCTTCAATTCCAAAAATGGGAAAATGCCCTCTCACTATGTTGTTCTCCTCTTTGATAGGAACAACTTTGCCTCTAATGATCTCTCTTCAAATCTCACTAAAAATGGTTGATTTTTAGAGAGGGAAAATTAGGTTTTTTGGGGTTGAAGTTGTAGGGTTAAGTGTTTTCCGAGATTTCCAGATTTTTCAGCTCTCCTTATATAGAAATGACTTGAGGAGATCGATCTGGTCCCTTAAAATCCCTCTTTTTCACGGCATTTTTAAGCCTGAGATCGATCTGTCGAAGCAATGAGATCGATCTGTTGAAGCATGAGATCGATCTGTCGAAGCATGAGATCGATCTGGTCCCAAACAGAGAGCTAAGGAGATCGATCTGGGTGCTTGGGGATCGATCTTTCCACTACAGAATGCTTGAGAGATCGATCTGGCTCCATTGGAGATCGATCTGCTCAATTCTTTCGCCCAAATAAGAGCATTCTGGCTCTTCCAGATCGATCTCTCATCCTATGAGATCGATCTGGACCTCATGTTTTTCCAGATTTCCTGCAGTTTCATTGCTGCAACTCATACCAACACACCCTCAATCTATTGCCATGGCCATTTCCTCATCCATCCACCTCTATAACTTGAAAATGGCATCCATTCATACCTTATGCACATTGAAGCTTGTGTGCATTCATTGTATATTCAAAGGTATGCAACATAAAACTAAATGGAAGCATAACTCCATTCCATTTTACCACACTACTCATCTTGAGTCTCAATCACGTCCATCACTTGCTAGAATACATTTCTCCGTATTCATACTTAATGAAACTTGTATGTACGTTACAATTTATATTACACATACATACATTGAATCCATGGACTTACATCAATCATATTTTACATCACAAGTCCATTCATATTATTTGATCCAAGTACACACATTACCCTTATACATATACGGGGTCTTACAATACGAGGTGCAACGAGGTAAGGGAAAACTTAAACTCGTTATGTTTGTGATTTTGTGATGATAATTGTAGCATGAAACGTTTTGAGAAAACAAGCATGTTTTATAAGTTGTGATTGAGTTATTACACACAGTTTTATAGCCGGTTGGGGCCCAATTTTTATGAGTTGTAAACAAAATGTGAAATTGTTTTACAAACTGTTTGAGTTTAAAATGTGAAATAGGATTTGGGCTCTACATTAAGGCGTACTGAGATTTGAGAAATGTGTGTGTGGTTTTACCGGTTTGAGCTCGGTTTTGACATATTTTGTGTTGAGTACACAAAGGGTTTTTATATGAGCTTTATGAGAAAAACCATTATGAGCTTTACGTGAAAGCAAAACGGTTTTATATGATAATAGCTATTACTGAGACTTAGGTGTGTCATGTGATAACACATCAGGCCTTGCTCTGGTAGCATGTAAGTTCGGGCCTTGCTCTGGTAGCATGTAAGTATGATATTCCTTCGTTTTTGTAATGAGAGATGTCTCTGTTCTGGTAACGTGAGATGACCCCCGCTCTAGTAGCGTTGGGTAGCCTTGCTTTGGTAGCATATAAGTCCGGTCCTTACTTTGGTAGCATGTAAAACCGATAGTGTGTATGAGGAGAGGCCTTGCTCTAGGAGCATGTAAGTCTGGGCCTTGTTCTGGTAACACGTAAGACCAATACACCATGTACACGACCATATTGTCGACGTTCCCTCTTTGAGGATGCCTGGGATACGCACTCAGAGGAGATTATTTGATGTGCCAAGATGAATGTTTTATATGAATTTTTATTGCCTAGTCTCCGTTTTACACATGAGATTAGGTTTTGGTGGCTGCGCCACGTGCATTACTCCTGAAGTGATTTTTATCACGTTTTACGAGAAAAGCCATTATCGCATCCTTATTTCCATATGCTTGTAACTATGGTTTTCATACTGAACCATTTACTCTCATGTTTCTATCTGAGCTTTAAGAAATGAGATGAGAATGATGTTTAATGATTTCATGCTACATTTTCTACTGAGTTTATTTAGTTTCACGTGCAAAACAAAATGATTGTGTTGTGCGAATCATAATTTTTTTAATGAGTCCCTTACCCCCTTACTGAGCGATTTAGAAGTTCACCTTGTTTTTATATCCCCCCAGATTTCTTCAAGTGAAGTGAGTTTTCTTGCGACGTACGGAATAGTGGCTGGTGGAGGACTTGAGCTCCAAGCTACATATTTTATTTTGAGGTATACTTTCACATTTCATGTACCCGGACTAAAGTTGTATTTACAGACACTTGATGTACAATGATGTATGGGATGTATTTGGAGTAATTAGCTTTGAATTGAGGATTGTATTTGGTACGATATATGAATATTAGATGATGAGCTCCTGTGGTAAAAGTTTTATAATATATATATATATGATGATGCATGACACTGCACATGAATGCACCCAGAATAGTGTATTGATGTAAATAAGTTTTAAATTTGCCCTGTTTTTTCGCGCTTCCGGGGCGTCACAGGCGAAGCTCCGAACGACGAAGGAGAGAATCGAACTGGAGTGAATCGGGCTGAACCAGTCGAAACCGGTCTGAACCGGTTCAACAAAAAAAAAGAGAAAAAAAGAGAAGAAGAAGAAAAAGAAAAGAAAAATAAAAAGAGGAAAAAAAGGAAAAGGAAGAGGAAAATTTCGGAAATGCTTCGGTTTGACGGTAGACTGGTAAGTGATCGAAAAAGACTGTTTAAATTTTTAGAAAAATTATTTAAATTTATATCTAAACAAAATTGACCCGGTTTAGAAATATATGTGTGTAGCATGAAAGTGGGCGACAAAGAGAGATCGATACAGTCTTGATTTACGTGCCATTATGAAATCTTGGGTAAGCGAATCTCACTTGCTACCACTTGGATACTTATACGAATTATCAATTAATCGCATAATTTTTGGATTAATCTCGTATAAATTGCATTATAATCGAAATTGAAAAATCGACTATCGTAAACGATATTATGAACTATCCAAAGAAATTAGAAAAGGTTTAAAATGACCTGATGGTGATAGTAGGCCATGTAATCAGCTAAACGTCTATAATGGGCCCAACTTGTGTAACAATCGGCCTAAGCCCATTAATGACCTAATGGACAGCCCATAAATTGTAATTGAGCCTAAATAGTTAAATGGATTTTAAGGATTGAATAAGGGAGTTGAAACGGGCTTAGGATAGAGGTAGGCCCATTAAGAGACTATAAGGCCCAATAAAAATAATTGGGTCTAAAATTTTATCTGAAGTGAAATTACACTGCGTACGTGTTTATAAGAAATAATGATATACGATTTGTGATTAATTACAACTTCAGAGGACCGAATTGAGAGTAAATCGGACAGAGCGAAATCTCAACATTTAGAAAAGTTAGACTGTACAGAGAAATCGAGGTAAGGGGTACTATTTAACTTAGTTCTGATGATGAACCCTAGTTGCTTTGAAAAAAATATTTACGAATCAATGTTATGTTTTGAAATGATTTATAACTGTTTTCATACTTATGGAACGGTTTACGAAACATGATTTCGTTTTAGGAAATGTTCACCAAGTACGTTTATGTTTATGAAATGAATTTTATGAAAATGCATAAAAGTTTTATAATAGTTTGAAAACCTATATTTATGCTTTGAAAGGAACTTTTGACATTTTCAAAAGTATTCAAGAAAAGAGAAAAGAATTTTTGAGACTATAGGCTTCATGCATGGTTACTTCTCGTGGTGTTCCGGCTCCACCACTTGAATGTCGGTACGTAAGGCCCCTGTAGCACTTGACTTTACCTATGTGGTAGTTAACTTGCTACTCGTGGTTTATAATGATGATTTCTGGTAGTATCTCATGCCCGCACAGCACGTATGTATGTTTCCCTCACGGTGAGTGCCATAGGTGCCCGTACCCTAGCTATGTGCTAGTATATGATAAGAATGAGAAGATACTACCCATGTTTATGATTATAATTGTTGTACAACCTTGATCTAGTCTACAGCCCCCTTACACGTATTGCATGACTTAGTTATAGCCTAGTCTTCAGGATTATGATTGTAATTATGAATATGTTTATGATGATGATGATGATGAATGACTATGATTTTACGAGATTTTGACGAAATGTTTACGAACAATATGATTTATGACGAAATGTTTAAGAATGATTATGTTTTATGAAACATTTACGAATGACGGTGATTTTATGAAATCATCCATGAATTATGAAAAAATTATGAAGATTTAAGCATGTATTTGATTTAAAGAATCATGCTTCATAATTTCTTATGATGACTATGCATGAAATGAAAGTTTACATATTTTCTAAATATTAGTTTCTAAAAGAAACTTATGATCAGTTTTTCTGAAACAAAGTTTGTTTCATGAATGATTTTACATGCTTTTACATATCAGGACTATTTTAAATGTATTTTCTTACTGGGCTTTTTCCTGAAAGCTCACCCCTTCACCTCTCAGATGTGTTGCAGTAAAACTACAATTGATACTTGCTGCGTAGATGACGTAGGCTGGCGGATACAAGTTTCCCCAAACTACTTTTGTACATGCGTGAGGTATACATTTCTATCTCTTTACCAGGCCATTTATATGCACAGACATCTATTGAAAGTAATGTGTCGGGATGTAATTTGTATAAGGATAAATGAAATGAAATATTTTTAAAGATTGATTTTTGGGAGTAACTAGACGTGTTTTGGAATATGTAGAATGATTTGATGATATGACTTGGAAATCATATCTGATAGTTGTGAATATCTAAGATTGTTAAAAACATATGGTCTGCAGGTGGGTAGGCTTATATATAAGTCGTTATACTGCCGAAATTTCTATCGGCCATATAAATCCAAATGTGAAACTTAATTATAATTACGGATAAAGAAGTAAGAAAATGACTTGACACTGAATAGGAATACAACCTAAGTGAATAAAGGAATAAGTGGAAAATTGAAGTTTCAAAAAAAAATTTTCCCCCGAATTTTTATAGGTCACGGGTCGTTACATGAGATTCTCGAGAAAGTAAGGGACATAGCATATCGTTTGGCATTGCCACAACAATTGGCTAGTGTTAACAACATCTTTCATGTATCAATGCTGAGAAAGTATTAGTCGAATCCCTCTGACATTATACAGTATAAGCCACTTGAGATACGAGAGGATATAAGCAATATTGAGAAGTCGATGCAGATACTGCATCGCAAGGGAAAGACTTTGAGATCTAATTCTACACTAGTTAAGGTTCTGTGGCTGCATCACACTTAAAAGGAAGCAACTTAAGAACTAAAGAGCCTTATGTGAGATAAGTACTATTATCTATTTGATCAGACGAAGAAGAATTTAGAGGACTGAATTCCTTTAAGGTGGTGAGGATATAAGAATCATAATTTTCTATTCATATTGTTGATTTAAGATTATTAGAAACATAATGAGAACATGTGAACAATAAAAAGAGGCTAAGACTTGATTTTTTTATTTTCCATACAAGCGCAAATTTTGGCTAAACGGACAGATTTGTGGGGTTCACAAGAGCACGCATTCACATAGAATCATCCAACATGTCATTTATTAATTATATATGGCCTCAGCTAAGCTTAATTGTCACATTTAAAGTTAAATTCAAGCTTATCTTGAAAAACGCGTAATAACCCAAAAAATGACAATTTTGTCTATAATTCATGGGACCAAGTGGTCAAGATGATTTATGAGGCTTGACTTTTAGGAGTTAAATGAATGTAGTCGAACCCTAAAAATTCTTAGCTAAACCCCAAATTTAAATTGGCTAAGTTAAGACTGAAACCAGATGACATAATACCGAAATGTGAAAATTGTACAAAAAGCTCTTAAATTAAATAATATGGCTGGCCACCTATGTAATGTATTAGATAAAGTGGCAATTAAAATGTTAATATATTTATATATATATTTATATATATATATATATGGAATAGTCAAAAGCCATGTGACTAAATTAAAATCATTAAACAAATTATTTATATGGTAAAAGTAGAGGAAAAATAAAATAAAATGGTTGAATATCTCACATGGCTTACAAGAGAAGCCTTGTAATATGATTATTTATTGATTAAACAAGTAATATATGAGTAATAGAAGACAAAAACCCATTGAAAGCTAAAAACCATTATCGACATTTTAGCTTGAAACTGAGAAACCCATTTTTTGTTTGCTACTAAGGTGAAACGTGAGATTTGGAACCATTTCTAGCCATTTCAGCTCTTGCTTCCTTATGTATCCTCTACAACATACTTGAATTTGATGGTATAATTCCTCAAAAATAATCAAGGATCTAAATGTAAAGATTTCAACCAAAACCTAGATCTAAGGAGTTTTAGGTTATTTCAATTTATGAATCTTACATATGTTAAATAAGGATTAATATGAAGTATTCCTATGATTTTATATTAAAGAAAAACACTTCCCTTGGTAGCGGGTAAGATTCGGCGACTTTGGAATCTATAAAGTAAGGTTGTTTCAAGCCTTGAATTTAATATATGATGATGTTTATGATATGTTATGATGTTGTATGACATTAAATTGGAACAAATTTGATATGATCATGGAGATTCATTTCGGCCATGTGTAATTCAAAGTGGTTTTGTAATGTGGCATGAAATTCATGTAATTAGAGATGAATATAAGGAAATTGTGAAATAAAATTCATGATATGATATGTATAGACAAGTGTATAGTTTCAGCCATGTGAAATGTAATATGGTAATTTCATAATTTAGTCACAACTTAATGCAATGTGAGTGATAGACAAGTAATAATATAATTGGTGCAATTGGAATGATAGAAAAGTATAGAAATATGACTTTGTCACTTTATTACTAATGGTAATAAAGGAAAGGTTATAGGTGTTGAATGTTAAATGGCACTGTGCTAGTACTTGGTGGTGAATAATAGACTTCTAATTGTGTATTTGTAGTGAAAGCTTCAGTTTCGGTGGTGTGGTGTAGCGTATCTATAAGCTTGGACAAGTGCCCAATTGTAATGCTTCGAGTAAGTTAATCATGCGAGATGCTTGGTAGCATCATACAACGTAAGTGAAATGCAATTGAACTTAATGATTTTGAGGTATGTTTATGTTTATGTGACTGAAAATGAAATGAAATCGTGGATTGAGTATTGGAATAAAACAATGAATTGGTTATACTACTGCTTTCATTTACAGGGTTGGGTAGAGTAATATGATAAACTCGACTCTTTGTAGTATTTTCCAGAAATGAAAAGTGAAAGAATATCGATTTCATATGAACCATGCTTTTATTGCATCTTGCATCTATTGCATAGCTTGGTATTAAAGCTTGCATCAATTTATACTACTATATATAAAAGCTTTGAAATCATCTTGTTACATGTTTTGAAATGATATAACTACATGGCTACCATTTCCTATGATACTGGTTTTGAATGTAGCATACAATTGCTTTTAGAATTCGTTTTATCGACAATTGAATTTGAAAAGTTATAATTAAATTGTTTTACAGTTTTTATTAGCTCTCCATCTCTTATATAGACTCATAAAAGAATAGGAAACATGCCTAGTATTATTACTCGTGTAGGCAATACCGACTTGTCCAATAAATTGTCGTTGGCAGGTTCCAGTCTTATTTGATCATTAGGATTAGAGTTCACATAGGTCCATAGCCATAGGTAACATCTTAGTTTTCGGCGTATCTTATATAGCTTGCTACTAGCTACACTGGGTAAAGGCTTTAATGGTCAATCATACAGGTGTTGCCTAACTGATATAATATGATAAGAATGTGTTTTACCAATATGATATGATATAGATATTTTTTACTGGTATGATTATGATACAAAAATGATTCACTGATATGAATAAGTTTATCGAGCATATTGTGAGATCCGCATCTTTGTATGATATTCCTTATGATTTCCATATTGTAAGACATTATTATATGTTAATGGATTCATAAGATAGTTTATTCGAATTTGATAAATGTGGATGAAACGAAATAACGTACATAAAATCGAATAAGGATAAATCGGGAAAGCAGGGACCCAACAAGTTCATTTAAAGAATTTAATCGAGTTGACTGAAAATAAGGAATTGAAAATAGGGAAACGATTGTAGATTTATGAAAGAAAGTCGATTTAATTTGGTCCCGAACACGTGCAAGGGTAAAATGGTCAAAATACCAAAATTCGGTATAAATTCGATAAGTAATTTTCATTAAAATATGGAATTTGTGAAATCTGGATTAATAACGAGAAAAATAGTTAATTTTGAGTCCAATTGATCTAGATATAAATTTATTGGAATTTATGGAAATTAATCGGAATTAATTAAAAACTAATCGAGATTTTTAATTCAAAAAATTATCTCGAAAATAATCGAAAAATATACCGGAAAGACGAAAATAGACCTATAAATCCATTTATTGATTAAATGGATAAAATAATATTTTTTAAGATATTTTAGAGATATTTTAGGTATTTTTAATATATTTAATTGATTAAAATAATAATAAATAAATGAATAAAAAATAAAAATAAAAACAAAGATCAAAAAATCTAAAATCGGGGAGAGAGAAACCCGAAAAACCAACCCACTGAACCTGATTTTGCAACCCAACCCCCCGACGAGCCACCAGCGACCGAAGAGCCCAGCTGACGGTCAGAGAAGGTAGAGGAGAGTCTGATGAGACCATTGGTATCGATAACGCGCGCCGACGGCACCGATTTCTGGCGAATCGATGGACGAAAGATCCGAGGAGAAATCGCATCGGTCCCGGTGAACCACGATGTCCCAGCACCGATTCGACCCAGTCGAGCACTCCCCTGGCCGAAAACGGCACCGTAGCCGAGAAGGAGAAAAAGGAAAAAGAAAAAGAAAAAAAAGAAAAAGAAAAGGAAAAGGAAAATGAAAAGAAATAAAGGGGAAAAAGGAAAGAAAAGTACCCGGAGACGACTCAAAATTTAGGTAAGCAATCGAGAGTCAGGATTGACCTGTGGATAAATCTCGGGAATTCAATTTAATATTATTTTAGTGGAAAATGACCCAGATTTATATAATTGTGCAGTGTTACTACAGAGCCCGAACGAGAGCCGATTTAGCTCCAATTCTCGTACCCCGCATCATATTGGGTAAGTACATTTTAATTACGATAATATAAATTCTTAAATGCAGAGTTAAGATTATTTTACGGAATTTACGGATTAATTCTGCATAAAAGGAATTTTATTCGAAATTTCAAAGTAATTATAGTAAATAGTATCCGGGCTATCCAATGAGTTTGAAACGAAGCCCGATGATTATTGATAAACCAAATGAGCCCAGTAAACCCGAAGACGGGATTTAAAAAGCGAAAACGGGCTGAAAAAGGGTCGAGGTCCATTAAAGTGCAATCGGGCTCAATAGAGTAAAACGGGTCCAATGCTTTAGATTCGATCAGTAAGAGTGAAATACTGATCAGTATATTTGAATTGAAAACCATGTGGTTATATGCAGCTCCGTAGACGAGCAAATTGGACTGAGAGACCTGGTACGATTGAGTGGGGATAAGCTCGCACGTGATTCCAGGTAAGGGAATTTTACGGACTGCTAGAGGTAACTTTACATAATTTCGACATCATTTACATTCCCTAAATTGTTTGAAGGGTCTAGATTTACGATAAAAATTTTAGTGCCCCAGATGGGTAAATTACCAAAATACCCTTGTTAAGGATAAAATTTCCAAATTTAGGAAAAGCTTAGAGGAGCAAGAACAAGAGGTTCCTGCTTGTTCTTGAGGTGTTTTGACACATACATGAGTTGGCTGGCTAACTTTTAAATAAAATGCACAACATTGCATAACTTTAATCAATGTGGATTTTCTCTGAAATTGATTTGAGAAATGTAGCCGCCTATGTGATTTTCTAGAAATGTGACGTGCTAGAGCTCAGTTCGCACGTGTTTTGATTTGTCTGATGCATGCATTAGTGCTGGAACAAAAGCTCGCACTAGAGTTTTACATACATAGGAGCTGGAGTCTAACTCGCACCAGATTTTCATATGATTTCGTGACAGGGTGCTGGAGCCTAGCTCGCACCAGATTTTCACATGATTTTGTAACAGAGTGCTAGAGCTTAGCTCGCACTAGTTTTACTTGATTTGATGAGAGTGCTGGAGCATCGCTCGCACTGGTTTTATGAGAACATGCGATGAGCCGTGCTTGGAGCTTCGGGTAGACTGTGTGTCACCCCGATTAAATAGGCTCGTACGTGCGTTTTGAGATAGGGCATGAGTATGGATATGAGTTATGGGTCCACGGAGTACGTTGTACCGTGCAAGTAGCAGGGAGTACGCTGTACCATGTTGAGATTGATTATGTGGCATCTTCGGATGCGAGTGGCATCTTCGGATGCGAGTGATCGGACAGGGCCGACGGGATGGACTGACCCACCTTCCGAGGCGGTCCTCGATCGTGGTGAGACCCCGCACACTAGGATCCGTGTAATAGTGGCATCATAAGGACATATGGCCATTGACCTAGTTATTTGCCTGAGATATACATATATTGTCTAGTCTCGCATGTTGATGATTTTGAGAAACACATTTTGTGGATTTGTGTGAGTTTGGATCACCCGATGGAGGGGTTGGATCCTGACTAAGACATGATTTTAATGAGAATGAAACTGAGTTTTAAACGGAAACTTGCATGACGTTATTTTACATGTTATTTAAACCCATACGTGATATAAACTCTCGCATGTTACTATCGCTTTGAAAAACATTTGATTTCATGTTTTTATGTGAGTCAGGAACACCCGAGGGATGGGTTAAGTCTTGGCTGTGTTATGAAATTTTAACGAGAATGAAATTATTTAAATGGATTTGCATGATGAGTTTTCATGCTCTTTGAAATCCATATGTGCACTTGTTTTACATGACATCATGAATCGTAGCATTTGTTTTGAAATGTGTGGAGAAGGGGTGGCTTATGCATGGCACTACGTTCATGTAGGTTGTATGGTTATCTATTTGTCCGTAGGATTGCCTTACTGAGCTTGATGTGCTCACCCCTTTCATTTTCTCACACAAATTTCTTTCAGTAGACCTTGAGGAGACTGAATACTGCATTCCAAACATCCGCTACTGCCCATCCTTTGAGGTATATACACGTTGTATAAATATTGTATCTAAATAACATAAGCATAGTATTATATTTTGTATTGACACTGGGATGTATAGACTGGGTACATATTGTAAAGAAATGAAAAGAAATTAGTGCATAACGTATGAGTTAATATTTTAATTTAAATTGTGCACTATCTGTAAAATGTATGGTGATGATATGGGCACTGACACACAGCCCAATTATTTATTGTGGTTGGTCACGATCAGAGGTCTGGTAAGTATAAAAGAAAAACGAAAAATTTACTCTTATTTTTTGGGTAGTTTTGGGTCATGATAAAAGGTGGTATCAAAGCGAAATTGGTCTGTTATGTGTCAGTGTCAGTAATTAAGAAATTACATCCCCGTGTTACTATGCTTGGTTAGATACAATCGTGTATATTGAGATGGGTTTTAGCTAAGAAATGGTTGTGAATGCAGGAATATAAGCATTATGCCTATTACCCGTAGCGGTAGAGGAGGTCGGGCACAAGGCAAGGCCGTAGAGGTAGGCATGCACCTGTTGGACGTACCGAGTTGCCTCATGAGACTTAAGAGGAGGCTGAGGTAGAGACTGGGGTTGAGCATGCCCTATAGGGTCCTGCAGAGAGGGATACTGTAGAGAGACCTACTGAGACGATCGAGGCGCGTTTCGCTAGGATAAAGCGGAGCCTCGAGATGATTATGGAGTTATTTACGCAGTCAATACAGGGAGTTAGAGGTGGATAGGGTGATGCTGGACAGGCAGCTGGTCCTGATGCGCCTGCTCAGCAAGTTCAGGATGCGGATATTCCTATACCCCCACCAGTCCAGGACACGGATTCTCCTGTTGCCCCACAGCAGAGTACTAGAGATTGGGGTTATAATTGTGACATGGACAGACTGCGACAGTTTCAGAAGTTCAGATCGTCGACATTTAGCGGGGTAAATGACCCAGTAGTAGCTGAGGATTGGTTGAGTGAGATGGAGAAGCTATACAGGTTCTTTGAGTGTACCCCTACTGAGATGGTAGCGTTTGCTGCATTTATGTTTAGGGGATCGACGAAACATTGGTGGAAGTCCACCAGACAGATTCTTAGAGCCAGACATACAGAGATTAGTTGGGAGGTATTTCTAGATGCCTTTCAGAGGCAGTACGTCCCGGATACAGCGCAGCGAAAGCTGCAAACTGAGTTTTTGAGTTTGATCGGAGTAGATCGGTAGATAAGTATGAGATGAGGTTTATCTCCCTGGGCAGATATGATCCGGATACTATGGGTAGTGAGGTTAAGAAGGTCCAGAGATTTATTGATGGATTGAGGCCAGCGATCAAATCTAGATTGATTCCTTTGGTTGTCTCGACTTACGAGGAGGCAGTGAGCAGGGCGTAATTGATAGAGCAGGATTTTAAGAGGACTACCTTAGAGTTCGGGAAGACTGGCAGAGTTAGAGAGAGGAAGAGACCAATAGGAGACAGAGGATTTGGTTATAGAGGGGGTAAACGGTTGACTGGGAAGAGGCCGAGGATAGAGGAGATTCGAGAGAGGCCAGCTAGACCTCTAATTTTTTTGGCCATTACTTCTGCTCCACAGAAAGGTATTGTGATAGGGGGGCCATGACCTATGACTAAGAGATGTAGTAGGTGTGGTAGATATCACGGTGATAGACCCTATTTTGGTACCACAGTGGTATGTTTCAGATGCGGAAAGCCACATGTGATTAGAGAATGTCCAGAGATAGTTGAGAGTGCCCCTCAGAAGGGCAAGGGTTCAGAGAGGGCTCCCGATAAGACTTTTGCACAGCGGAGGAAAGCGATAGCGGCAGAGAAGGGGAAGCAGGTGATTGGTACAGGGCGAGTGCATGCTCTAGACCAGGATATAGCAGATCATTCGTCAGATGTGGTGAAAGGTACTATTCTGATCTATTATTTAGAAACATATGTATTAATAGATCCTGGTTCTACGCATTCATTTGTATCGCCTTTGTTTGCATGTAAATTGTGTAATTATGTAAAACCTACCCCTCTGAGTAGTAAGTTGTTGATAATTACACCCATGAACACTAGTCAATTAGTGGAGTATGTATTGAGGACTTGTGAGCTGAAATTAGGTGGCAGAGTGATGACAGCCAATCTAATCTTGATACACATGAGAGACTTTGATGTAATCCTAGGAATGGATCAGTTGGGTGCTAATCGAGCTATTTTAGGTTGTTTTGCTAAGACAGTCACATTTCACACTCCAGAAAAATGTATTGTGTAATTTCCTTGAAGTTAATGAGAATGAGAATTTTGTAAGAGTATGAATGAATGATGTACTAATTAGATGAATAATGTTTTGAAGGTTATATTACGTACGTGGTAGATACGGCTAAGGCACGTTCGGAATTGACAGACATTTCAGTAGTCAGAGAATTTCCTGATGTCTTTCCGGATGAGTTACCAGGGTTACCGCCAGAAAGAGAGACAAAATTCAGTATTGATTTGACACTTGGTACAGAGCCGATATCTAGACCACCGTACAGGATGGCTCCGATTAAGTTAAAGGAGCTGAGGAAACAGTTACAGGAATTATTAAAGAAGGGGTTCATCAGACCGAGTGTATCGTCGTGGGGAGCACCGATTCTGTTTGTGAAGAAGAAGGATGGGAGCCTTCGATTGTGCATCGACTACCGATTGTTAAATAAGGCTACCATCAAGAACAAGTATCCCCTTCCGAGGATTGATAATTTACTGGATCAGCTATGGGGAGCACATGTCTTTTCTAAGATTGATCTGAGATTAGGGTACCATTAGTTGAGAGTTTGGGATGGAGACGTACCCAAGACAGCTTTTCGCACCCATTATGGTCACTTTGAGTTTATGGTTATGCCATTCGGGTTGACAAACGCTCCTGCAGCTTTTATGTCATTGATGAATGAGGTGTTTCGACCTTATTTGGATCGATTTGTGATAGTGTTTATCGATGACATCCTGGTTTATTCGAGATCCAGAGAGGAGCATGAGCAGCACCTGAGGATTGTATTGCAAACCCTCCGTGAGAAGCAGTTGTATGCTAAACTCAATAAGTGTGACTTTTGGCTTGAGCAGATCTCCTTTTTAGGACATATTGTGTCGAAAGATGGTGTGTCGTGGACCCATCCAAGATTGAGGCAGTAGTTCAGTGGCAGAGGCCTCAGACAATTACGGAGATCATGAGCTTTTTCGGTTTAACTGGATATTATAGACGATTTGTGGAGGGGTTTTCGAGGTTGGCTGCTCCGTTGACACGTCTCACTCAGAAGAGTGTAGCATTTGAGTGGGACGACAAATGTGAGGAGAGTTTTTAGGAGCTGAAGCGTCGATTGACCACTGCTTCAATTCTCACCATTCCTACTAGCTCAGGAGGTTTTTCTGTTTACACAGATGCTTCTTACTAAGGACTGGGCTGTATATTGATACAGGACGGGAAGGTAGTCGCTTATGGATCCAGGCAGTTGAGGGATCATGAGAGGAACTACCCGACCCATGACATAGAGTTGGCGATCATAGTGTTTGCATTGAAGATATGGCACCACTATCTGTATGGTGAGAAATTTTAGATATTTATCGATCACAAAAGCCTCAAGTATCTGTTCTCGCAGAAGGAATTGAACATGAGACAGAGAAGGTGGCTTGAGCTTCTGAAAGATTACGATTGTGAGATTCTATACCACCCGGGTAAGACGAATGTAGTGGCTGATGCATTGAGCAGGAAGCATCTCGAGTTGGTTTCGTATATGATGGTACAGGAACACGAGTTGTTAGAGCAATTTGTGAGCCTCAGTTTGGATGTGACCCCGCCTGATGCTGATAGTGGGTATATGATTGCTAGCCTATGGTTGAGCCGGATTTGATGGATCGAATTCGACAGGCTCAGCGTGATGATCAGCAGTGTATTGAGATAGTCAAGCAGATGCAAGGGGGTATTGAGACTGATTTTGAGTTAACTTCGGATGGATTACTGAGGTTCCGAGACAGGATATGTGTTCTCGAGGATCTTGAGATCAGGAGGTATATCTTGACAGAGGCTAATTCGTCGAGGTATACCTTGCATTCGGGTAGTACAAGGATGTATCAGAATCTCCAGAAGGTATACTGGCAGTCGGGGATGAAGAGAGACATAGCAGACTTTGTTGTGAGATGTCTCGTCTGTCAGCAAGTGAAAGTAGAGCATCAGAAGCCTGCAGGGTTATTGTAGCCTCTACCTATACCGACTTGGAAGTGGGAGCATGTCACCATGGACTTTATGATGGGTCTACTGAGGACTCGTTGAGGGAATATGTCATATGGGTGATAGTTGACAGATTGACGAAGTGGACACATTTCCTAGCTATGAGAGTCACCGATACTCTGAGTAGATTGGCGGAGCTATATGTGCGCGAGATTATGAGACTACATGGTGTCTCAGTGAGTATTGTATCGAATAGCGATTCCCGCTTCACTTCCCGTTTCTGGGAACACTTTCAGGAAGCTATAGGGACCCAGTTGAGATTCAGTACAGCTTTCCATCCTCTGATAGATGGGCAGTCAGAGAGGATTATACAGACCCTTGAGGATATGTTGAGAGCTTGTGAACTTATTTTAGAGGCTCCTGGGATGATCACCTACCACTCGCGGAGTTCGCCTATAATAACAGTTATCATTCGAGTATCGGGATGGCACCATATGAGGCCTTGTATAGCTGTAGATGTCGTTCTCTTGTAAGATGGGAGGAGGTTGGTGACAGGCAGATATTCTCTCCCGATTTGATACGTCAGGCCTTTGAGGATGTCTAGTTGATTTGTGAGAGATTGCGGATAGCTCAGAGTCGACAAAAGAGTTACGCTGACAGGAGACGCAGACTACTAGAGTTTGTAGAGGGTGAGTCGGTGTTTTTGAGAGTTTCTCCTTCCAAGGGTATCATGAGGTTCGGTAAGAAAGGTAAACTGAGCCCTCGTTTTATTGGACCCTTTGAGATTCTGGAGTGAGTGGGAGATAAGGCCTATAGATTGGCATTGCCACCAGAATTGGCAGGTGTACACAATGTCTTTCACGTTTCTTTGCTTCGGAAGTACCATCCGGATCCGTCACATGTGATTCACTACGAGCCGTTAGAGCTCAGTGACAGTATGACATATGTTGAGAGACCGGTTCGGATTTTGGATAGGAAGAAGAAGGTATTGCGATCCAAGACGATCTCCCTGGTGAAGGTTCAATGGCAGTATCACACTCCGAAGGAAGCTACTTGGGAGTTAGAGAGCAGGATACAGGAGAAGTACCCGGAGTTGTTTACCGATTGATTTGGTTCTAATTTGGAGGACCAAATTCTTTTAGTGGGGAGATTGTGAGATCCGTATCTTTGTTTGATATTCCTTATGATTTCCATATTGTAAGACATTATTATATGTTAATGGATTCATAAGATGGTTGATTCGGATTTGATAAATGTGGATGAAACGAAATAACGTACGTAAAATCAAATAAGGATAAATCGGGAAAGCAGGGACCTAACAAGTTCGTTTAAGGAATTTAATCAAGTTGACTGAAAATAAGGAATTGAAAATAGGGAAAAGATTGTGGATTTATGAAAGAAAGTCGATTTAATTAGGTCCCGAACACATGCAAGGGTAAAATGGTCAAAAGACCAAAATTCGGTATAAATTCGATAAGTAATTTTCATTAAAATATGGAATTTACGAAATCTGGATCAATAATGAGAAAAATAGCTAATTTCGAATCCAATTGATCTAGATATAAATTTATTGAAATTTATGAGAATTAATCGAAATTGATTCAGAATTAATCGGGATTTTTAATTCGAAAATTATCCCGAAAATAATCAAAAAATATACCGAAAAAGACAAAAATAGATCGATAAATCCATTTATTGATTAAATAGATAAAATAATATTTTTTAGGATATTTTAGAGATGTTTTGGGTATTTTTAATATATTTAATTGATTAAAATAATAATAAATAAATTAATAAATAAAAAAATCGAAAAATCTGAAATCGGGGAGAGAGAAACCCAAAAAACCAACCCACCGAACTCGATTTTGCAACCCAACCCCCCGATGAGCCGCTAGCCCAGCTGATGGTCGGAGAAGGTAGAGGAGAGTTCGACGAGTCCATTGGTACTGGTAACGTGCGTCGACGGCACCTATTTCTGGCGAATTGGAGGACGGAAGTTCCAAAGGGAAATCGCGTGGATCCCGGCGAACCACGGTGTCCCAGCATCGATTCGACCCAGCCGAGCACTCCCCTGGCAGAGGTGGTTCTTTTGAGCCCAGTGGCGACCGACGAAACGGCCGGGATCCTCGGCGACGTTGAAAGGCTCAAAACGGCACCGTAGCCAAGAAGGAGAAAAAGGAAAAAGAAAAAGAAAAAAAGAAAAAGAAAAGGAAAAAGAAAAGAAAGAAAGGGGAAAAAGGAAAGAAAAGTACCCGGGGACAGCTCGAAATTCGGGTAAGTGACCGAGAGTCGAGATTGACCTACGGATAAATCTCGAAAATTCAATTTAATATTATTTTAGTGGAAAATGACCCGGATTTATATAATTGTGCAGTGTTACTACAGAGCCCGAACGAGAGCCGATTTAGCTCCAATTTTCGTACCCCGCATCATATTGGGTAAGTACATTTTAATTACGATAATATGAGTCCTTAAATGCAGAGTTAAGATTATTTTACGGAATTTACGGATTAATTCTGCATAAAAGGAATTTTATTCGAAATTTCAAAGTAATTATCGTAAATAGTATCCGGGCTATCCAATGAGTTTGGAACGAAGCTCGATGATTATTGATAAACCAAATGAGCCCAGTAAACCCGAAGAAGGGATTTAAAAAGTGGAAACAGGCTGAAAAATGGGTCGAGGCCCATTAAAGTACAATCGGGCCCAATAGAGTAAAACGGGTCCAGTGCTTTAGATTCGATCAGTAAGAGTGAAATACCGATCAGTATATTTGAACTGAAAACCATGTGGTTATATGCAGCTCCGTAGACGAGCGAATTAGACTGAGAGACTTGGTACGATCGAGTCGGGATAAGCTCGCGCGTGATTCCAGGTAAGGGAATTTTATGGACTGTTAGAGGTAACTTTACGTAATTTCGACATCATTTACATTCCCTAAAATTGTTTGAAGGGTCTAGATTTACGATAAAAATTTTAGTGTCCCGGATGGGTAAATTACCAAAATTCCCTTGTTAAGGGTAAAATTTCCAAATTTAGGAAAGTTGAGAGGAGCAAGAACAAGAGGTTCCTGCTTATTCTTGAGGTGTTTTGACACGTGCATGAGTAGGCTGGCTAACTTTTAAATAAAATGCACAGTATTGCATAACTTTAATCAATGTGCATTTTCTCTGAAATTGATTTGAGAAATGTAGTCGCCTACGTGATTTTCTAGAAATGTGACGTTCTAGAGCTCAACTCGCACGCGTTTTGATTTGTGTTATGCATGCATTAGTGCTAGAGCAAAAGCTCGCACTAGAGTTTTACATGCATCGGAGCTGGAGTCTAACTCGCACCTGATTTTCATATGATTTCGTGATAGGGTGCTGGAGCCTAGCTCGCACTAGATTTTCACATGATTTGTGTAACATAGTGCTAGAGCTTAACTCGTACTAGTTTTACTTGACTTGATGAGAGTGCTAGAGCATCGCTCGTACTGGTTTTATGAGAACATGCGATGAGCCGTGCTTGGAGCGTCGGGTAGACTGTGTGTCACACCGATTAAATAGGCTCACAAGTGCGTTTTAAGATAGGGCATGAGTATGGATATGAGATATGGGTCCACGGAGTACGTTGTACCGTACAAGTAGCAGGGAGTACGCTGTACCATGCTGGGATTGATTATGTGGCATCTTTGGATGCGAGTGATCGGACAGGGCCGATGGGATGGACTGACCCACCTCTCGAGGCAGTCCCCGATCGTGGTGAGACCCCGCACACTAGGATCCATGTAGCAGTGGGATCACAATGACATATGGCCATTGTCCTTGTTATTTACCTGAGATATACATATATTGCCTAGTCTCACATGTTGATGATTTTGAGAAACACATTTTGTGGATTTTTGTGTGAGTCTGGATCACCCGAGGGAGGGGTTGGATCCTGACTGAGACATGATTTTGATGAGAATGAAACTGGGTTTTAAACATAAACTTGCATGACGTTATTTTTCATGCTATTTAAACCCATGCGTGATATAAACTCTCGCATGTTACTATCGCTTTGAAAAGCATTTGATTTCATGTTTTTGTGTGAGTCAGGAACACCCGAGGGAGGGGTTGAGTCCTGGCTGTGTTGTGAAATTTTAACGAGAATGAAATTATTTAAATGGATTTGCATGATGAGTTTTCATGCTCTTTGAAATCCATATGTGCACTTGTTTTACATGACATCATGAATCATAGTATCTGTTTTGAAATGTGTGGAGAATGGGTGGTTTATGCATGGCACTACGTTCACGTAGGTTGTATGGTTATCTACTTGTTCGTAGGATTGCCTTACTGAGCTTGATGTGCTCACCCCTTTCATTTTCTCATACAGATTTCTTTCAGTAGACCTTAAGGAGACTGAGTACTGCATTCCAGACATCCGCTGCTGCCCATCCTTTGAGGTATATACACGTATATATATTGTATCTAAATAACATAAGCACAATATTATATTTTGTATTGACACTGAGATCTATAGACTGGGTACATATTGTAAAGAAATGAGAAGAAATTAGTGCATAACGTATGAGTTAATATTTTAATTTAAATTGCACTATCTCTAAAATGTATGGTGATGATATGGGCACTGACACACAACCCAATTATTTGTTGTGGTTGGTCACGATCAGAGGTCAGGTAAGTATAAAAGAAAAACGAAAAATTTACTCTGATTTTTGGGTAGTTTTGGGTCGTGACACATATGATTTACATCGACCACCTAGCTTTGAACCAAGTGAACTGCAACGATTATCGATTTATCAAAAATGTATTGTAATTTGTGAAAAGCCATATGTTTACTGAAAAACTATCGATTTTATTGAACTGCATCATTGTTTACAAGCACTGAGCATTATGACATGACATTTATTGGACTGTCTAGTTGTAAGGCCAGGTTGAAGAGAAACTGAGGTACATCAAAGTACCCTCTCCCCCTAAAACACCTTGACCATGTCATCGAGTCCCATTATGGAGATTTATACGAACAGTTATTGTGACAGCCCGAAAGTGCGAAAAATAAAGCAAATTTATAATTTTTCTTAAAACAAACTACCAACTCTGGGTGTATTCCTATTCAATACTTTAAATCGCTATCGTTTACACACAAACATTATCCCCAAGATCATACAAATTATACTTCATGAAATCAAATACATAATATCCCCAAAAAGAATTAACCCTTAAGTCACAACTCATTTCTTTCATATCAACCTAATTACATCCCAAAATACTCATCACAAGTGTCTCTATTACATCATTGTCCGGATACAAAATAAACTGAATTATACCTTATACGTGTACAAGCGATAGCCTGGGGAGATCTTGTCCACCAGCCTATATCACGTACGCGGCAGGTTCTATCTCGCTTACTTCAAGTAATCTGGAGGGGGGAGGAAAAAGGGTGAGGTCTTAAAATGCTCAGTAAGGAGGATAAGGGAAGTTATAAAAGTCATCATCACAAACACAATATGATGGAAATATTGAGCATGCAAATCGTTATAGAAATAACGGTAGAAAATAATGGCATCAGCACAATTCACGTGATAAAATCACAAATCTCATCACATCAAATCTCAATGCGTGATATAAATCGCAGTTGTAAAATCACATCATCATCACAGAAATCGAGACTAGGCATTTATAAAAACTCATATGAAATCAATGTCATAGGTACATGACATCAATTGAATTCGTCCCCTAGGCGGACATCCCCAATCGAGGGATTTCGTTGACAATAGCACACATGGTCGTGATTCGTTGTAGATTTGATCAGAGTCGTAGAGCCGTCGATCTTACACGCTATCAAAGCACAGCCCGATCTTACATGCTATTAAAGCAAGGCCACCCATCGCTACCAGAGCGGGGTCATCTCACGTTACCAAAACTGAGGCGTCGGTCTTACATGCTACTAGAGCATGACCCGACCTTACATGCTACTAGAGTAATGCCCGATGTGCATCTCATGACAAGCCATAGTCTCAGTAAAAAATCGTTTTGCCTTCACGTAGAGCTCTTAGTGGTTATCACAAAACCTATTTCGGTTATAAACCATTGTGTTCACATTCGTGCAAAACTCATCAAAATCGAGCTCAAACCGGTAAAATACTCACACATTCATCAACACATTAATAGTCTCTGTAAAACAAGGCATTGTTGTATTAAAAATCGTTTTGCCTTAATATAGAGCTCATAGTGGTTATCACAAAACTCATTTTGGTTATAAACCATATGTGTTCACAATTACACAAATCACATCAAATCGAGCTCAAACTGGCAAAACACCCACACATTCATCAAAACATCAATTCATCTCATTTATCATAAACATGCTCATTTCATCAAACCATTTTCATGCTATTAAAATGTTTTCATTCATTCAAAAACTCACAAGGACAAATGGTTTTATTTCCCTTACCTCTTGCACCTTGGGTGGTACAATATCCTCGGGTTCTCGGACTAGCCTCGTTTCCCATGTCAGATTCTCGAGTTGTCCACACACATCATTAACCCATCAATATACATCATTCTCATTTTTAACTCAATATGATCTCAAAACTCTTTCTACATCTTTATCAACACTTTAGTTAACTCATAACCTTCACAAGTCATGCACATTAAATCTACTAACTAAACCCATTTGTTGATTCCATCATGCCTTAACATTTCCAACCAAATATATAAACATACATGTTTATCCACCTATGTATAAAATGATAATGCTCAAGAAACAAGGTCTTGTGAGCTTACCTAGTTTATCTCCTCTTGACCAAATTCTTAGAGTGCTTGCCTCTTCCTTTGCTCAATCCCAATCTTTGATTTCCTAGTATGTTATTCTCCTTGCCAAGAGGAACAACTTTGTTTCTTACCCCTTTATCTAATTTTATCTAGAATAGGGTGAATCTTAGAGAGAGAAAGCGTGGTTTAGGGGAAAATGGTGAAGGTTTAGGTTTCAAATAGAGAAAGGCTCAGTTTCAGGTGAAAATCTCGTGCTCCTTATATAGACAGGGGCTATGAGATCGATCTGGTATTTGAAGGAGATCGATCTTTGCTCTATTCAACTGCTCCAAACTGCTCCCTTAACAACTACAAGATCGATCTAGCCGAGGGTGGAGATCGATATGCTCTCCATAAAAGACTAAGTGGAGATCGATCCGCTATAGGGTAGAGATCGATCTCTTCTAGGCCGAGAGTTAAGGAGATCGATCTGCATTTGTGACAAGATCGATCCTTGCTAGGCAGAGGCATTAGGAGATCGATCTGCTTCCTCATGAGATGGATCTGCCTGCCTGTTCTCGCACATTTTCTATCTTCTGGAGCTATGGGATCGATCTCTCATCCTTGGAGATCGATCTGGCCTTTACAGATTCTACTGCTGCTGCATCAATTGTAGGAAACTCAATGCAAAATTCACCAAAATCTACTCATAGGCCATATTTCAATTCATACACATTTAAGACTTAAAAACTTCATCTCCTTATACTTCATTAAATTCAAAACTTGTGTGTACATCAACATATCATAATTACATTCACTAAATTACAATTCTCACTTAGCAAATCTCATAAAATTTACAGTTCTCACATCCTCCCCACCTTAAGAGAATTTGGTCCTCCAAATTCAAGTTGATCTATTAAATAGCTGAGGATACTTCTCCTTCATAATACTCTCTAGTTCCCAAGTTGCTTCCTCCATTGAGTGGTGTTTCCAAAGAACTTTAACCAATGGAATTCTTTTCGTCCGAAGTACCTTTTCCTTCTTATCAAGTATTCGGATGGGTTCTTCCACATAACTCATATCCTCCTGAATATCCAATGCCTCATACTCAATGACATGGGAGGGATTCAGATTATATTTCCTCAACAGGGATACGTGAAAGACATTGTGTATCTCAAAAAATTGCAGAGGTAAAGCTAACTAATAGGCTACATCTCCCACCCTCTCCAAAAATCATCGAGGACTCAATTTCCCTTTCTTCCCGAAGCGCATGATATGTCACGACCCTTTTTATCCTCTTATTACCGAAAATCTCAATAAATTTTTCGCATTTATTCCTTTCTCTACTCGGTCGTGAACAAATTTACCACTACACTGTTGGGCTGTGAGTCAATAATAATTCACTCGCAATGTCCATTCTCAGTTAATAAAAGTGATGTCATACATTTGAACATTAATCATTCATTTATTCAAAATATGATTTCTGACATCTACATCCCCAATAATTACAACTCAAAAAGACTACTATGCTTTTACAATTGTTTAGATACAAAAAGAATCTTCATGTGTATACCTCTTAGCGATGGATGGCAGCAGATATCCAAAATACAACGCCTCAGTCCTCACTGGGCTACTATGTACGCTCTGTAAAGGAGGAAAGTAGAGAGGGATGAGCAACCACACACTCAGTAAGGTAATAATGCAAGCATGGTAGATAACTACTCTATCTACATGCTGATAGTGTTATGCAAAATATTTATAATAGGAGCATGAGGAAATAAAACTATGCCATATGAGTATACATATATCATGTATCAAAATCATGTAAAATTGGCATACAAAACATGGAAACATCAACATGTAAAATCGCCTCATGCTCATTCTCATTTAATCTCATAAAAGGGGTAATTCTTATAAGAAACTTCTTTTAAATCACGTCAAAAAGCTCATTCTCAATACATAAAATCCCGTCGAAATCATTTCTCAATCACAAACATTCTTATCATTTCACAAATCAAATCCCACAAGACTCGACCCCTCCCTCGGGTCTACCCTAGACAGTCAAAATCACACTCAAGTATCAAGACCATGTGGTATTATGTAATAAACAAGGAGACAGGTCACTATATCTCAATGGACTATGTTAGCCAACTATGTCATAAATCATCCCAGACCACATGGATCCCGATGTGGGTATCATGCTGGAACGAAGGTGGGTTAGTTCTCCGCCAAACTTTCTCAAATCAAGTAACCACCACGCGGTACATCGTACTCCATGTGATATACAAGGTACATCGTACTTCACGGACCTATATCATGGTTGGGGGTGCCTGCAGTAGATCTTATCTACCACATACCGAGTGAAACCTATAGTCTCGAGTAAATGTGGGAGTACTCTTAATACCAAGTCCTAGCCCCTCATGGCCTTGCCTGCCCTTGTTGGGTTCCCTGATTCAGGTCTTAGCCCCTCACCCCACTCAAGAGGTCTGTTAGGCCTGTTAGGTTCCCTGAATGGATTAGTACCAGGTCCTAGCCCCTCACCCTCACCCCACTCAAGCTATTAGGCCTGTTGGGGTCCCTGAACACAAATCCGTATTACCCTCACCACGGCATCATACATACCACAGTGTGAAAACCTGCGCGAGGTACGCTCCAGCGCGAATTCATGTATCATCATTAAATCACCTTGTACGAGCAACGCTCTAGTACGACAATTATGCATAAAACATGAAGAAAACCACGTACGAGCATAGCTCTAGTACGATTATATGCATAAGAAATCCACTCAAAATTCACGTAAGAGCAAAAGCTCCAGTACAGTTTATAAAGCATCGTCATAGTTTCAAACCAAAGTGCGAGCTAAGCTGCAGAACGTTTCAAACATATGAAAACATCAATACCTAGTGCGAGCTAGGCTCCAGCACGGTTTAATTCACATAAACATGATAGGCGGCTCATGAACATTCAAAACCAATCTTAAAAATATATTTAGCACCTCTCATGTGCTATTACATAACATAATTTAAACAATAGCCAGCCTATCCAACCATTTTCTTAAAACAAAGCATTGGATTTTGTGAGAACATTCAAACAAGTGATTTATACAATTACTAGCCTTACTATATCTTTTTCAAGAATCATTTCGGAAACCAAATCGTATACGTACTCATAATTATTCACATACATCATCAACCACTTTTCCAAACTATCATGCAAACTAACAACACCCTATATACCCATAAAATACGAGCAGCTACCTCTATATACTCACAAAATTCCCTTACCTGAAATCGCGATGCGTGTTCCACTTCCTTAAAGCTCCTTACTCATGCGGTTCGATTTGTCTCCTCCGGACTCTCTGAAACTGCACAAAATCTTATTTCGTATTACTATAGTCCATTATAATCCAACTCTTGCGTTTACTATAGTCGATTCGACCTATAGTCTCTATTAACGCTTATAAGGCCTCATTTCATTACTCTACTCATAACTCGAGTCTATAGGTTCTATTAGGCCTATTAACTCATTCCAAATCGATATTAGATCGATACTAAGTCCATAGTGTTCATACTTCATTGATTTCTTCACTATGTCATTTATTAAGCATATTACATACTCATTTCCATAAATTCACTCAATCCACAATGTAGTTTCATTTAACCACTTTAAATCATTCACATTACTCAAATAACAACTTAGCATACCTACCATTTCATCAATTCATCCAAATTACACTTTCTCACACTAGATTCATTCTATTTCTAGGTCACATACTAATTCCATCTCATCCTAGGTGTTTCCTATCATCCATACACATGCAATTCAACTCCAAAATCACTTAATAAACAATGTACTTGGATTGGAGTATTAGAAACTTACCAAATCAAATTTCTCTTCTTGCTCCAAAGGGAAATGTTCCTTACTCCTTCAATACCAATAATGAGGTTTTGGGTTTCAACTATGTTGTTCTCTTCCTCAAGATAAACAACTTTGTGTCTAATAACTTCCCCTCAAATCTTACTAGAATGGGTGGATTTTAGAGAGAAAAATCTAGGTTTTGGATTGGAAATGGAAAGGGTGATGTTTTTCCCGAAATCTGCAGATTTTCAGCGCCCTTTTTATAGAAATCACTTGAGGAGATCGATCTGCACTAGGAAGAGATCGACCTAGTCCCCTTAATTCCCTCTTTTTCACGGCATTTTAAGCATGAGATCGATCTGTCGAAGCTTGAGATTGATATGCTCCAAACAGAGAGCTAAGGAGATCGATCTGTATGCTTGAGGATCGATCTTTTCATTACAGAATGTTTAGGAGATCGATCTGGCCCCATTGGAGGTCTATCTGCTCTATTCCATTGCTCAAATAAGAGCATTTTGGCTCTTCTAGATCGATCTCTCATCCTATGAGATCGATCTGGCCTTCATATTTTTCAGATTTTCTGCAGTTTTTCTACAATAACACACACCCAAACATCCTTAATTTGCTGCCATAGTCATTTTCTCATCCAACCACCTTTAAGACTTGAAAATGACATCCATCCAGACTTTATACACATTAAAACTTGTGTGTATTCTTTGCATAGCCAAAGGTATACCATACCAAGTTAAACGGGAGTTCAACTTCGTTCCATTTCACCACACTACTCATTTTGAGTTCCAATCACATTCATCACTTATAAAAGCTCATTTCTTCATATTCATACACAATGTAACTTGCATGTACATTACAAATTCATATTACACGTATGTACATTACATTGATGGACTTTACATTTATTTGATCCATTTACACATATTACAACTATACATGTATGGGGTCTCACATGATACCCTTACTTGGAGATACTTTAAGGAACACAGAATCTCCAACCTGAAACTCGAGTGGCCGCGTACGTACATCGACGTAACTTTTCTGTCGACTCTGAACAGCCCGTAATCTATCACAAATGATTTCACATTTCGAACTGCCTGTTCAACGAGCTCGGGAGCAATTACTTTCCTGTCGCCCACTTCTTCCCACGCTATAAGGGATCTACACCTCCTACCATATAGAGCCTCACAAGGTGTCATACCAATACTTGCATGATAGCTATTGTTGTACGCAAACTCAGCAAGGGGCAGGTGATCATCCCATGATCCCTTAAAGTCCATCATACATGCCCTTAACATGTCCTCCAAGGTCTGTATTGTCCATTAGGACTGACCATCAGTCTGAGGATGATAGGTGGTACTAAAATTCAACCGAGATCCCATGGCCTCCTGAAAATGAGTCCAAAACCAGGAGGTGAATCGAGAATCTCTATCAGAGGTAACACTCATTGGAGCCCCATGTAGTCTAGCTATCTCTCTAACATATAGCTCGACTAATGTACTCAATGTATCTGAGATCTTGATGGCAAGGAAGTGGGCACTCTTCATTAATCTATCAAGTATCACCCATATTGCATCATGACCTCGTCGGGTCCTCGGTAATCCCATGATAAAGTCCATGGTGATATGCTCTCATTTCCATGTAGGCACAGATAAAGGTTTAAGCAATCCCCCGGGCTTCTGGTGCTCAGCTTTCACTTGTTGGCATACGAAACATCTGGCCACATATTCTGTCACGTCTCGCTTCATACCACTCCACTAATACACCCTTCTTAAATCTTGGTACATCTTGGTACTTCCCGGATGCATGGTGTATCGCGAGCAGTGAGACTCTCTCAGTATTTTTTGCTTCAGGGTATCATTACTCGAAAAACAAATTCGACCCTTAAACCTCAATAACCCATCATCACTGACCATGAAATTCGACTGCGAGGTCTGTTCAGCTTGGCTAACCATATCCAATAGCCTCTGATCATGTCGCTGTCTGACTCTAATCTGATCCATAATATCAAGCTCTATCTGCAGGCTAGCCATAAATCCGACCTCTACTTCCTCAACTCCGATCCTGAGTCCAGCGAACTATTCAAACAAATCTCATTCTTTGATCATCATAGCAGATATCATACTCTTCCTGCTCAAGGCATCAGCCACTACGTTCGCCTTCCCCGGATGATAGAGTATCTCGCAATCATAGTCTTTAAGGAGATTCATCTATCTCCTTTGTCTCATGTTTAAGTCCTTCTGGTCAAATATATATCTCAGGCTCTTGTGATCAGTAAATATCTGGAACCTTTCCCCATAAAAGTAATACCGCCACATCTTCAATGCAAACACTACTACGGCTAACTCTAAGTCATGCGTGGGGTAGTTCCGCTCATGATCCTTTAGCTGTCGCGAACCATAAGCGACTACTCTCCCATGCTTCATGAGCATGCACCCCAATCCTTGTTGAGAGGCATCATTGTACACTGTGAAGCCTCCAAGTCCATTTGGAATAGTCAACACAGGTGTCGTCGTTAATCTCCTCTTTAACTCTTGGAAGCTCAGCTCACACTTCTCAAACCATACAAAAGGAGTCTCCTTACGTGTGAGTTTGGTCAAAGGAGCGACAATCTTGGAAAATCCTTCAACAAACGTTCTATAATATCTAGTAAGCCTAGAAAACTCTAAATCTCTGTAACTGTCCTCGGTCTCTCCCAATTAAGTACAGCTTCTATCTTAGATGGATCAATATGACCAAGAAAAGGTATTTGGTCTAGCAAAAACTCACTCTTGCTAATCTTTCCATAAAACTGCTTATCTCTGAGCACTTACAGCATAATTTTCAAATGTTGTGCATGTTTCTCATGAGACCGAGAATACACAAGGATATCATCAATGAATACTATCACAAACTTATCTAGATAGTCTCTAAAGGCCTCATTCATCAAACTCATAAAAGCAGCAAAGGCATTTGTCAATCCAAAGGGCATCACTAAGAACTCGTAGTGGCCATATCTAGTTCTGAAGAACGTCTTTAGAATATCCTCTTTCCTGATTCTTAACTGGTGATAGCCCGATCTTAAATCAATCTTAGAAAAGATAGAAGCCCCTCTCAGCTAGTCGAACAAATCATCTATCCTTGGCAGGGGGTACTTGTTCTTCACCGTAGCCTTGTTTAGCAATCTGTAGTCTATACATAGTCTTAAGCTACTATCCTTCTTCTTTACGAACAACACCGGAGCTCCCCATGGCGACACACTAGGCCTAGTAAAACCTTAGTCAAGCAGTTCTTACAACTGTTTCTTTAACTCTTCTAATTCGACCAACGCCATCCTGTAGGGAGTTTTAGAGATCGGCTAAGTATCTGGTACTAAATCGATAGTGAACTCTAGCTCTCTTTCCAGTGGTAAGCTAGGTAATTCATCTAGGAATACATCCAAAAACTCACATACTATCGGTATGTCCTCTATCCTCGGATGTTCTCAACTCATATCAGAGATAAGTGCGATGTAACCTTCACATCAATAATTCAATCAATATTTATAGCGATATAATCATCTCTTAACATTTCATAATAAACTTCACACGTCTTTATTCTTTATTCATTCAAACATACACTAAACTTTTCAGGTAGGGAGAAAGTTACAATCTTAGTGTAGCAGTCTAGGCTCACACGATTGGCCGTTAACCAATCCATCCCCAAAATCACATCAAAACTACACATGTTTAACAATACTAGATCTGCTAACATCACTCTATCTCTCACCTTGATCTCATAACTCCTACACACCATATCAGTCCTCTGGGACTCACGCATGGGGGTATTTACATGAAGAATATAATCTAAGGATCTATGCTTCAAACTCAGTTTACATACAAATTGTACATTAATAAAAGAATGCATGGATCTCGAATCAAATAATACATGAGCCTTATAATTACAGACAAGAAATGTACCTCATATGGTCTCAGACGAAGTGTCTGCAGTCTTCTTATCCAAAGCAAACACATGTCCCTCTGTGACCGACTTCTTGCCTTTATCAATAGCAGTAGCTCATCTTTAGGGAATCATCCTTTGTGGCTGCTGTCTATGAGGCTATTGAGAATGTGGCTTTTGTGGTTACAGGCAATATGTGGCTTTTGTGGTTGCAGGCAATATCTCACTCTGTGACCCATGTCCTCGCATCTATAGCATCCTTGTATGGTTCTGGGACAGCTTCCCTTATGTGATCTGCCACAATCTCTATAGACTCTAACCTCTGGTCTGACACCTCGAGAGGTCTCCATAGTGATCGGAGGAACCCTGGGTCTGTCAACCCTTCCTCTCGACCCCTCAAACTATCTCCTCTTAAAAGAACCTCTTTGAAAGTCTGTGTGGGAGGTCATGAGTCACTTACTCTTATCCCTAGTCAAAATTCGAGACTCAGTTTAGGACTATACCAACTCTAGTCCCCTCTCTACTTCTTATGCTCGTCTCAGAGCATCCTTAAACTCAATGATACAGAACCCGATCAATCGGTCTCTAATGATGGGTCTCAGTCCATACACAAATCTCTCTGATGGAGCTCCTCATCCTTAAGAGTCTTCGGGTCATACTTTAATAAGGTGGTGAATCGGCACTCATACTTATCAACCGTTATATTGCCCTAAGCCAAATTTAGGAATTCAGCTTGCTTCCTCCTCTGGGTGGCTCTTGGCACATACTGAGTTCTAAATGCCGATTGAAACATCACCCAGCTAATCACCTCATGGCTAGTCGTCAATATACTCTGAGTAGTATTCCACCAATCTCGGGCTTGACCCTTTAACATATAAGCACCCATAATGACCCTCTCAGCATCGACGCATCCCAAAAAGTCAAAAATGACTCACAACTCTGTCAGCCACTCCTCAGCCTCTGCGGGATCTTTCATCCCTCTAAAAGTCGGTGGGTTCATCTTTAGAAAATCCCTCAATCGACCTTTATCTTTGTCATCTAATTGGGTCTGTACCGCAGTCTGTGTGGTGGGAGACATCGAGTCAGTCTGTAATGGGGGTGCAGGTGGTCCCTGTGGTGGTGGAGGAGTCGACACCGGTGTAGTGCGCGAGGCATTAGCCCCAAAATGTTGTGTGAATTGCGCTGCCATCTGCTCGAATCCCTGGCGCACATCGTGCTCTAGGCGATTCATTTGAGAGTTAGGACTCTCAGGCTGTGGTTCAGGTGGCAGAGGTGGCTGCGCCTGCCTCCCTGAACGTCCTCTTCTCCCCCTCATATTCTATCTCTTACGTGCCTGCGCGTATTAATTAAACATTGATCATACTCTTACTCGTTAAATTCAATTCATTACCAGACAATACAGACACTTGGGATGTAATCTATTTCCAATTGATCGACACTGACAGTACTAGACACCCTTTGCTCTGATACCAAGAAAAATCTGTGATAGCCCGAAAACGCAAAAAATAGGGCAAATTTATAATTTTTCTTAAATCAAACTACCAACTCTGGGTGTATTCCTGTGCAGTATCTTTAAATCGCTATCGTTTACACACAAACATTATCCCCAAGATCATACAACTTATACTTAATGAAATCAAATACATAATATCCCCAAAAAGTATCAACCCATAAGTCACAACTCATTTCTTTCATATCAACCTAATTACATCCCAAAATACTCATCACAAGTGTCTGTATTACATCATTGTCGGGATACAAAATGAACTGAATTATACCTTATGTATGTACAAGCGATAGCCTGGGGAGATCTTATCCACCAGCCTATATCACGTACGCGACAGATTCTATCTCACTTACTTCAAGTAATCTGAATGGGGGAGGAAAAAGGGTGAGCTCTCAAAACGCTCAGTAAGGAAGATAAGGGAAGTTATTAAAATCATCATCAAAAACACAATATGATGAAAATATTGAGCATGCAAATCATTATAGAAATAACGGTAGAAAACAATAGCATCAGCATAATTCACGTGATAAAATCACAAATCTCATCACATCAAATCTCAATGCTTGATATAAATCACAGTTGTAAAATCACATCATCATCATAGAAATCGAGACTAGGCATTTATAAAATCTCATATGAAATCAACGTCATAGGCACATCACATCAATTGAATTCGTCCCCTAGGCGGACATCCCCAATCGAGGGATTTCTTCGACAATAACACACATGGCCATGATTCGCTGTAGACTTGATCAGAGTCGTACAGCCATCGGTCTTACATCTATCAAAGCACAGCCCACTCTTACATGCTATTAAAGCAAGGTCACCCATCGCTACTAGAGCGGGGTCATCTCACGTTACTAGAACTGAGACGTCGATCTTAGATGCTACTAGAGCATGGCCCGGCCTTACATGCTACTAGAGCACGGCCCGGCCTTACATGCTACTAGAGCACGACCCGGCCTTACATGCTACTAGAGCAATGCCCAATGTGCATCTCATGACAAGCCATAGTCTCAGTAAAAATTGTTTTGCCTTAATGTAGAGCTCTTAGTGGTTATCACATTTCGGTTACAGACCATTATGTTCACATTCGCGCAAAACTCATCAAAATTAAGTTCAAACCGGTAAAACACTCACACATTAATCAATACATTAACAGTCTCAGTAAAACATGCCATTGTTGTATTAAAAATCATTTTGCCTTCACGTAGAGCTCATAGTGGTTATCAAAAACTCATTTTGGTTCTAAACCATATGTGTTCACAATTACACAAATCACATCAAATCGAGCTCAAATAGGTAAAACACTCATACATTCATCAAAACATCAATTCATCTCATTTCTCATAAACATGCACATTTCATCAAACCATTTTCAAGCTATTAAAACATTTTTGTTCATTTGAAAACTCACAAGCACAAATGGTTTTATTTCCCTTACCTCTTGCACCTTGGGTGGTACAATATCCTCAGTTTCTCAGACTAGTCTCGTTTCCCGTGTCAAATTCTCAAGCTGTCCACACACATCATTAACCCATCAATATACATCATTCTCATTTCTAACTCAACATTATCTCAAAACTCTTTCTACATCTTTATCAACACTTTAGTTAACTCATAACCCTCACAAGTCATGCACATTAAATCTTCTAACTAAACCCATTTGTTGATTCCATCATGCCTTAAACATTTCCAACCAAATATATAAACATACATGTTTATCCACCTATGTATAAAATGATAATGCTCAAGAACAAAGGTCTTGTGAGCTTACCTAGCTTGTCTCCTCTTGACAAAATTCTTAGAGTGCTTGCCTCTTCCTTTGCTCAATCCAATCTTTGATTTCTTAGTATGTTGTTCTCCTTGCTAAGAGGACCAACTTTGTTTCTTACCCCTTTGTCTAATTTTATCTAAAATAGGGTGAATCTTAGAGAGAGAAAGCTTGGTTTGGGTGAAAATGGTGAAGGCTTAGGTTTCAGAGAGAGAAAGGCTCGATTTCAGGCGAAAATCTTGTGCTCCTTATCTGCCATTGTGACAAGATCGATCCTTGCTAGGCAGAGGCATTAGGAGATTGATCTGCTTCCTAATGAGATCGATCTGCCTGCCTGTTCTCACACATTTTCTGCCTTCTAGAGCTATGGGATCGATCTCTCTTCCTTAGAGATCGATCTAGCCTTCACAGATTCTACTGCTGCTGCATCAATTGCAGGAAACCCATTGCAAAATTCACCAAAATCTACTCCATAGGCCATATTTCAATCCATACACATTTAAGACTTAAAAACTCCATCTCCTTATACTTCATTATATTCAAAACTTGTGTGTACATCAACATATCATAATTACATTCACCAAATTACAATTCTCACTTAGCAAATCTCATAAAATTTACAGTTCTCATAGTTATCGATTATCTAAAGTGAAATGATTATATGAAAAGTATTATATGCATAGTTATTGAAAACCGTCTAGCGTTAATTTGAACACATGCATTACTGAATTGATTTTATTGTATGTGGTTATTCTCGCACTTGTATGGTTAGCTTACTGAACCTCCCAGCTCACCCCATTACTTTCCTTCCTTACAAGTCAAATCGGGATAGTACCATTTTAAGTGATTGAGTCTAGCTTCGCAAAGTTTAGGCTTTTCTACACTGCACAATTCATCTTTTGGTATAAGGTTTACATGTCAAATGATATTATTTTTGGAATACGCATTAGGAAATTTATTATGTGAATATGGACTTAGATTAAGGAAAATGATTAAATTACGATGTAAACATATTGTAGGAAAATATTATAATATTTACAAAACAATATTTTTCGAGAGATTGGGTTATCTGAAAATTATGAAAATATTGGTAGAGTTAGATTATCAAGTGATACAAATGACTGGGTATTGAAATTTGAAATATGACTGCTTGTGAATAGTGAATTGTGGTCTATCTAATATTGTGTTGGCAAGTGGGAATCATGCATTTTTGCAGAAATGTTACTAAAATTTCTTTTGAACTTAGTATTAATGTTTATTGGGCTGTAAGTTCGACTACCTTAAACCTATACCAAGCCACAGGGTACAGATATTGACCATAGAACATTAAGTCATTACACAAACAATGAGAGAAAAAAATGAAAAAAAAAAAAGTTAGCCTTAAAATCCTTATTCCGTAATAAGTGATCATATTGTCTGCCCTTCAGGTCGTGATAAAAATGTAGATGTTATGGCATCACGTAAAATCAAATAACATTTAATCATCATTTCAATAATATTAATTAGAACCGTCAAGATTTAATTGTACAATAAGCATCAAAGTTATGAATAAAACAAAAATAAATAAATATGACATATGTAAAATGTTAAATATGCTTATAACAAATTTAACAAAAGAGTAATCCAAATGCTACCATTTTTTCCCATTCCCATCACCAACTCCACCATCAGCTAACAACTATAATTAAAGTTTCAACTCTTTGATTTTCTCTCTTCTTCACATAAGAAAACACCTAGTCAAATGCTTTCAGATTGCACAACTAAAACATATGTAAATTGGTCAAAATTGGCCTCTGTCAGGACCCCATTCTCAATCCATGACTTTATCCAAAAATCACTATAAATTTTTCGCATTTTTTTTAACTTACCTTTCCTCTCTTCAATGGTTGGGCTGTGATTCGATGTCAGAGTCTTCACTTACCACATCATCTATTCTCATACATACATGTCAATATATTAATTCTGATTGTAGCTGCTGGTATTATACATGTAAGACTATATAAAATCTCATATAAATACATTCCCCATAATATATAACGTATACATCACTGTGCTGTTTCTATGTTTAGATACACAACTGTACATAATATGTATACCTGGCGATCGATAGGAATTAGCAGTGGACTCTGGGACACTATCCCTCGATAGCTCTCGCTCTACTGACGCTCTGTAGAGAGATGTAAAGAAAGGGGGTGAGCATACAACGCGCTCAGTAAGGAAATCAGGCAAGCAAGTAGATATCAACACTATCTACTCAAAATAATGCTATGCCTCGAAAACATTATTTCCTTTACTCACTTTAAAAAGCATGTCTTGAAATATAATATATATACTTGTACAGAATAAATCCCATGTACAGAAAATCATGCTTTCTTTCTCAAATGTAGGCATGTAGTGCAAAACAATGCATCGTATATAAATCATGCCTTTATGTAAATCATGCCATGTATATTTAAATCACAATAAATATGGCATCAAATGATTCACAACACAAAATCGGAGTCCGACCCATCCCTCAGGTCTGTCCACAGTTTAAATCAGTCAATCAATGTGATATATCATGTAAGACTCTGTGGTTAATGCAAATAGTATCCTGGATTATGATCATATCCGAAAAGTGATCCCAAGCAACACAGATCTCGGTGTGCGGGGCATCACTGCTGCAACGGGAGGATGGTCAGTCCACTACAGCCGTCAGCTATGCGTAACACACGGTACAGCGTACACTTCGTGCCCCGGGCACGGTACAAAGTACACCCGTGGACCCTCACAGCCAGGGTGCCTCCCATAGGACTTAGCCCTCGAAACTATGGAAATATTTATACCACGTCTATATCAACCTCATGCGGATATCCTCTCTAGCTATGACACACAGCCACACAAGGACTCAGGCATGGGTTTTAACATGTATTACATATCACATACAGTGTGCGTCTTGAGTGCGACTCACAGTCGTCACTCCGCTCAAACACTGTTTCATGTCACAAACTCAACTCTAGTGCGAGCAACCTCCAGCAACTAGGTCTATGCATAGTTTATGTATTAAATCAAGTACGAGCAATAGCTCACAGTACTATGCTATGCATAATATCAAAATCAAATACGAGCAATAGCTCCCAGTACTATATCATGTATAAACCATGAAGAATCGAGTACGAGCAACGCTCTAGCACTCTGTCATGCATATATCATTCAAAGCTGAGTACGAGTGAGAACTCCAGTACTCTATCATGCATGTCATGAAAATCTAGTGCGTATCAAAATCCAGCACTAATATTATGTGGAAAACATATGAATCCCAGTGCGAGCTGTGCTCTAGCACGATTCATTCTCACAAAATATGATAGATGGCTATTTAAAAAGGGATTGTTTACAAAATAGTAAAATCAGCACTAAAAGTGTGCTTAAGTCATATCAACCTTAAAATCATTAGCCCATCTATTTATTTTCATGCTAATAGCAATTAAACACTCACAATAGTATTTTCCATGCTTTTTGCAACTTCTCACAAAAGTTGACTTTTTGACTAACTAGGGGTAAAATTGTAATTTGCCACTATCGGGTCGCAATAATTATTATTCACTTTCTCTGACCCTCAGAGTTTTTAAGTGAATGTAAAAGCAGACAAAAATACGTGCAGGTATCTCTAACTACTCGCAAAAGTCCCTTACCTCGGATCACGCATCTGACCTCACTTCCTCGGTGCTGCTCAATCTCGCAGTCCGATCAGCTCTCAATGTAAACTCCGGAGCTGTAAATAACCATTCCTCAGGTTAATCATAATTTTTCTACTGTATTATACATTAATACAGGCTATTTTCCCTTAATGGGCCTAACTAGGCCTTAAGTCCATTTTCATTTTACTATTCACTTTTGTTGGGCCTATTGGGCTTGTGGGGCCCACCAACTCTTATTGGGCTTGTCATAGGCCCATTACACCTTATTGGGCCTAAAATAATTGGGCTTGGCCCATTGGGCCTCTCGGCCACATGCCATGGCCGAGAGCTAGCCATGTCTCGGTTTCACCATGGCATGTTATCCATGCCTATTTTCTAGCCATTTTCACTTAGGCATTTCCACAAACACTTGGTAGGCAACATTACCAATCATCATATGGTTCATTTAGGCATTTTATCAAACACCTTGATTGCCAACAATTTACATGTATAAATTAATCAATTTGATTAATTCTAATTATACCATTAACATTAATACATGTATACTAATCCATTTATGTCTTAAAATCAAATTGACATATTTCAATACCCCATTGATCACTCTCGGCCTAACCCATTTCATGGTGATTTAATATGTTCCAATACTTAAAACATACATCAACATACTTGAAATCATTCATACATTAACATATATGAAATTGGAAATTAGAAAATATACCAATTGTTGTGTTCACCCTTTGGCCGAAACTTTGGAGGCTCTCGGTTTGCACTCTATGGCTCCTTGATAGCCAATTCCAACATATGTTAATCTCCTTTCAATTTGGAACAACTTCCATGAAGAATGCAAGTTCCAAATATGCCTAATTCCTAGTGATTTCTAGTGAGAGAAAGCTTGGATGTTTATGTTTCAATGGTTTCTTCTCTAGCCGGAATTGGTGTGATGAAGATGACAATGGTGTGGCTGCATTTATAAGCCACTTACTTAGCCATTAAGCCTTACTTTTCAGCCATTATGCTTGACTTTCCAAATCTGAACCATGAGTCACCTTATGAGTCACCTTATGAGTCATAGTTAACTTTAACTATGGTTAGATATTTATCTCATGGGCTTTTCCAATTGGGCTTCTCGGTTTGGGCTTTCCTAATGGGCTTCCGGGCTGAAATTTTCACTATACCTCGGGCCTTTTATTGTCTCAAAATTTGGCCGATCAATTGGTCCAACAATTCGGTCTAAAGGACCTAAGAATTTCGATATAAGTTTAGTATACCTTAATGGGCTTTAAAATTTTCACCTTAGGCCCATCACGTTTTTAACCATTAAATTTATTCTGGAATCCTTCCGAATAAATTTTCCTTACTTTTGGGAATGATTATCTTGTATTCTGGCCAAGAATATTTTTCCCCAAATTTTTCTCCACACTTAGGTTAATTTTTAACTATGATTAGTCAACTATGGTAAAAGTCCACTTCCTTAACTATAGTTGACTTTTTCCTTAACCATTGACTATGTTGACTTTTTCTCCAATTTTCAAAAGTGTCATATCTTATGTCTTACACTCTCGTCTTTATATTCCAACCGCTCCCGGTGGATAATTTCACCCGAAACTCCTTTTCTTGCCAAAAAGGTCCATTTTACCCTTTTTAGCTTTTACACTCGTTTTGTATGTTCGGGTCTAAATCAAGCTGACTTTCCTTCATGAGTTCTCTACGCTCTCTTATTTTAAGTTCTTATTTTCAGTCAGAATGATTTAGAATAACTCATTTTAGCCTGTGATACCCATCGTTCACATAGGCATTTTATGTAGCTTTTGCGTGTTAAATCATTTCAATAACACTTTATGTCAAATAAATACTCTTCTTATGATTCAACTATAATAACATAGTGTTCATACACATAAGAATCATAAGGAAATAAGCTACAAATATCCGGGTCTGACAGCCTCAAAATTAAAATCAAACCAACCGAAAGTCTAATGACGTGTCAACTAAAGAAAAAATCAAATGTTTCTGAGGTATGGATCTCCATGAAATAACTCAAACTCAAACAACTGCAAAAAAGTAGCACTTACTCCAACTGTTAGAAATCCATTTATATCGATTCTAACATTCTTAATAGCCTAAGATGTATTGAGACAAAGTGCTGAAAAAAATGATACACCACAAAACCATTTCTAGAAGATCGTATATTGTGTACCATCTTGATATTTAAACCTATGGGTTAGTGCACTGAATACCATCTATTCATTCTATTACCAAAACATGTGAGCCAGAAAAATGTTTGTTGTAAGGCCCGTGAATTTCTATGTAATCTTATGATTTCCATGATGTACAGATAAGTTACACAATAAATGAATCATAAGAATTGGATATTTTTTAGTGTTAAGTGTGAATGAAAAGCAAAATGGGTATTGAAGTGATTGAATATGAGTTTAACTTTGAAAAATCCAAAAAATTGCAGCTGAAATACTACAAGATGAAGGCCAGATCGATCTCATTGAAAGGGGAGATCAATTTATTGCCTTGAAATACAATGTCAAGCATTCTGCAAGAGGGTGATCGATCCCTCATCCAAAGAAGATCGATCTCAAGTTGCTTCTGTTTGGGCCAAATCGATCTCCTCCCATAAGGTAGATCGATCTCTAGTCTAGATCGATCTAATCGTAAGGGGAGATCGATCTCATTGCCTTGAAATACAATGCCAAGCATTCTGCAAGAGGGAGATCGATCCCTCATCCAAAGAAGATCGATCTCAAGTTGCTTCTGTTTGGGCCAGATCAATCTCCTCCCATAAGGCAGATCGATCTCTAGTAGCCTCTGGATAGGCCAGATCGATCTTTGAAGCCTTCTGCTTGGTCGAAATCGATCCCATCCCATGAACAAAGATCGATCCTATCCCTTTGAGCAGATCAATCTCATGCAAATAGGCAGATCGATCCCCTAGCCTGCATTGTCGAATTCTGGAGTTTAAACAAGGGCAGATCGATCTCCCACCCTAGGATATTGATCTGGTGAAGCCAATTCTATAAAACCCGACAGTTGAATCTTCATTTTTTATGAGACATCCCAAAAATCCTCCATTTTAACAATTACCTAGCTTTTTCACTTTAAAAATCACCATTATCCAATAAATTTTGAGAGAAGTTCCTTTGAGCAAAGTTGTTCCTAGTGAAGAAGTGAACAACATAGTCAAAGATTGGAAGCTCAAACTTTGGATTCAAGAAGCAAAGGTTTTTCTCCAATTTGGCAAAAAAAGGAAAAAGTCAAGCTCGGTAAGATTTCTATACATCATCTTCTAGTATGTTAATGTAGACATTTTGATGAGTTGATTGGTGTATATAATGTTGGATAAAATGTTCATGTACATGCTTAAACAACATGACCTAGAATGGGTTTAGTGAGGAAAGTTGAAATGGCATGGAGTTGATGATAATTTGAACATGTAGAGATGTTAGTAAGCATGTATAGATGATTTTAAGATAACTTTATGAAATCCATATGTGGGAATCGATGATGATTGGAAATGGGCATAAGAGGTGTTTGATAAATTGTCATAGTGAAGGAAATGATGAACTAGAGGAATTATGAGCTTAATGTCCGTTTAGTGTAAATCAATAGACCTAAAGAGTTTAATAGATTCTTGAGAAATGAATAGAGCAATCAAAATAGACTTAAGAGAAAGTAAGGCCTTATAGGTGTTGATGGAAATAATAAGTCAAATCGACTATATTAAACGCGAGAATTATGTTGTATTGGGTTAAATTGATGTGATAAGTAATTTCGTATAGCCCTGGAGAATTCATTGGGAGCAAATAGGATTGCGCGGTCGAGCAGCTTTGAGGAAGTGGAATCACTCGACGCGATTCCAAGTAAGTGAATTTTGTGAGTATCTAGAGGTAGCTGCACGTATTTTGAGGGTATTTATAAGGTTTTGTAAATGCTTGGTTATCTAGAAAAGAAATAATGATTTGTGCGAACGATTTCGGATATAGATGATTTTGGTTTTGGAAGTGAATCTTAAAAAAGGGTAGTAAGGTTAATAATTGCATAAATCTCATGTTTTGATATTTTTACGAAATACATTGTTTTAGCTTAAGCAAATCTACAGATAGGTTGGTTATTGACTTCATAATTTCATGAAATAGCACGAGTCAGGTGCTAACTGTTGTTTTAAACGTGTTTTGTTGAAATAAAGCCACCTATCAAATTTGTGTGAGTTAAATCATGTTGGAGCCTACTCGCACCATATTTTGAGTTGTGATGTTTTACAAGTCGTACTAGAACTTTTGCTCGTACGTGGATTTTCATTGATTTTCTTATGCATATAACCGTACTGGAGCTATGCTCGTACGTGATTTCCTCATTATTGATTATGCATAAAGTCGTACTAGAGCATTGCTCGTACGAGAGTATTTACTGATGATGCATGAAATCGTGTTAGGGCTTTGTTCGGACTGGGCTTTTCTTGAGTATTTGTTGATGATGCATGAGTCGTGTTAGATGCCTCGTGTAGACTTTGTGTCACACGGATGAGATGCTCGCACGAGCTGTGCTGGATGCCTCATGTAGGCTGCTAGTCACACGGATGAAATGCTCGCATGTGCACTTGAGACTGAGTAGGTTATACATGGCATGGGGTAGATAAGACCTACAGTAGGCACCCCTAACCATGATATGGGTCCATGGAGAATGTTGTACCGTATATATCACATGGAGTACGTTGTACCATGTGGTTGTGATGTTGATTTAAAAGTCTGGCATAGGATTAACCCACCTCCGTTCCAGTATGATGCCCTGCACACCGGGATCCGTGTGGTCTGAGATGATAGTGACATAGTTAGCTAACAGAGTCCTCGATTATATAGTGACCACCTGCCTCACATGATATCACATGGTTTTATATACTGAATATGATTTGTGTTGTCCAAGGTAGACCCAAGGGAGGGGTCTAACCTTGTGGGATGTTTTTAAAAGGATGATATGCTGACTGTGATGAGTTTTACTAATTTTGATTTGATGTTAAACCCGAAGGAATGGTTTTTATGCCGAGTTTTATTATGATGAGCATGAGAAGTTTTACATGATGGATTTCCATGTTTACATGCCTATTTTCATGTTTTTCAGTACATGATATATGTATATACATGTGGCATAGTTTTAATATTTTCTCATGCTCTAGATATTAATGATCTTTATGCCATGACATTATAAGCATGCAGATAGTGTAGTTATCTGCCATGCTTGCGTTATTGCCTTACTGAGAGTGTGGTTGCTCATCCCTATCATTTCCCCCCTCTACAGAGCGCACATAGTAGTCTAGTGAAGGACTAAGGAGTTGTATCCGGATATCCACTGCTCTCTATCGCCAAGAGGTATACACACAAGAAATCTTTTGTATCTAAACATGTAATAGCACAGTAATCAATATGAATTGTAATATGGGGGATGTAAGTGTTAGCAAACATGTATAAATGTAGAACTTAAACTTTTAAATGCATGTGCTTGCTCTTGATTCATTAAAAGATGAATTGTAAATGATGATTAATACTGACTCATAGCCCAACTGTTATCGGTGAGAGTTGTTCATGACGGGGAAAGGAAATGAAAAAGCGAAAAATTTATGGTGATTTTCGAGTGAAAATGATGAAAAGGGGTCGTGACATTTGTAATCACCTTTGAAGTTTTCAAGAAAGTTTTCTATATTCTTGGCTTCCTAAATAATAAAGAAAGAGAAAAAATAGAAGACAATAATACTACAATAAAAATACAAAAAACACCTCTACTTTAATTTTTTTTCAACTAAGATGAATTTGTAAATGTAAGGAGTTTCATGTCAATTGTAAGTCAAGAAAAGTTTCATTATTATCTACATAAAAAAGCATACGCAATGCATCAGGCAGCTTTCAATGTACCAAGGTATAATTAAGCTCCTTCAAAAGCTTTTCACCAAATTCATCAACTATCAATTCAACCTTGTAACCCAATTTTTGTATGTTAATTCCATTAAAGAAGGAAGCCAACGTTCAGAACAGAAAAAGGTGGCAATATATTATAGGTTCTATTTTAATCTTCTAAACCTGTAAGTACCTGAAATTATATTAATTTTGTTTGTAAGATCACCATATTAAAGTTGAACTTTGAAAAAGACTCCTAAAATACAAATTTTAAAGCATGACAGAGCATAACCACTACTTTTCTCAGTAAAAATAAAATAATTCATTGGGAGATTTTTAGTAGATAGACTAAATGGGAGAATGAAAGAAACAAATGTAAATCAACAGGAAACGTAATAGAAAGTTATTCAAGTAAGGGAAAGTAAAATTATAAAAAAAAATATATTGATCCTCACATGCAAAAACCCTAATTAGTAATTATTACTTTTTAAACTTAGGTTGATGGCATAATTAAAGACATGCAAACTAACATGGTGTAGGAAAATGTTCTAAGATAATTTGTAGAAGCTAAGCAAAATAACCAAAATTATCAAGATAATCTACATAAGATGCAAAGAAACCAAAATTTATATCCTTTAAGCATCCGTGGCCAATCTCTTTGGCTACTCAGGTGGCTCTTCAAGCTACAAATAAGGCGAATAAGTAACCTAAAGTAAAGATATCATTGGCAAAGTTACAACTATAAAGAAACACTAAGCACACTCTGTCATGACACATTTTTACCTAAAATCGGTACAAATTTTCCTCTTTTTCCTTTCCTTTCCCGATCGTGAACATTCTCACCACTAAACAGTTGGGCTAAGAGTCAGTATTAGTCACTCTTTACCATCTACTATGCCATCTATCATTTAATTTATTCAAAAGGAAACACGTATACTTTTTAATTGAGGTTTAATACTTGTACGTGTTTACTAATATTTACATCCCCCATATTACATTCCAAAATGATTACTATGTTATTACATGTTTAGATACAAAAAGATACCAGTGTGTATACCTCTTGGTGATCAGAAGTAGCGGATATCAGGATGCAACTCCTTGCCACTCACTAACTACTGTGTGGACTCTGTAGAGGGGGAAAATGAAAGGGATGAGGTCAGTAGCTCAGTAAGGCAATAATGCAAACAGATAGATAACTACACTATCTACGTGCTTATAATGTCATGATATAAAATCGCTTACATTTAGAGCATGAGGTAACACTAAAAACGATGCCACATGTATATATCTATCATATAAGATAAATCATGAAATCAGGCATATAAAACAAACATGAAAAAATCATCATGTATGACATCTCATGATCGTCACATTAAAACTTATCAGTTTCATCATAAAAACAATACATCATCCTTTAAAAACATCACACAAGGTTTGACCCTCCTTCGAGTCTACCCTGGATAACACAAATCATGTTTAGTGCATATAAAATCATGTGATATCATGTGAGACAAGTGGTCACTATATATAATCAAGGACTCTACTGGCCAACTATGTCACTATCATCCCAGACCACACGGATCCCGATGTGCGGGGCATCATGCTGTATCGGGAGGTGGGTCAAATCCTACCCGCCAGAATATAAATCAACATCATCTACACATGGTACAACGTACTCTATGTGATATATACGGTACAAGGTACTCCATTAACCCATATCACGGTCGAGGGTGCCTGCTGTAGGTCTAATCTACCCCATACCATGTATAATCGACTCAGTCTCAAGTGCACGTGCTAGCATCTCATCCGTGTGACTAATAGTTTACACGAGACATCTAGCATAGCTCGTGCGAGCATCTCATCTGTGTGACACACAGTCTACACAAGGCATCCAGCACGACTCATTACATATCACAGTGTGAAAAGTCCAGAGCAAGGCTCTAGCACGATTTCATGCATAATCAGTAAAAATCCTCGTACGAACAATGCTCCAGTACGACTTTATGCAAAATAAATAATGGTAAAATCATGTACGAGTAAAGCTCTAGTATGGTTATATGCATAAGAAATAAGTTAAACCCACGTACGAGCAAAAGCTCATGTACAGCTTGCATGCACTCAACTCAAAATATGGTGCGAGCTAGGCTCCAACACATTCCATGCATGTTAAAATATAAAACTCCAATGTAAGCAAAGCTCCAGCACGATTAAACTCATATAAATCTGATAGGAGGCTCTATTTCAACAAAACACGCTCAAAATCAAAGTTAGCACCTAACTCGTGCTATTTCATAAAATTATAAAATCAATAGCCAACCTATTCGTAAATTTGCTTAAATCAAAGCAATATATTTCATAAAAATATCAAAAACATGATATTCATGCAATTTATTAGCCTTACTACCATTTTTTTTGTAAAATTTGCTCCCAGGGGCAAAATTATCTTTTTCACCTATATCCAAATTTTTTCATAAAAATTATTATTTCTTTTCTAGGTAACCAAGAAAATTTAATGCCCTGTAAATACCCTCAAAATACGTGCAACTACCTTTAAATACTCACAAAATTCCCTTACCTGGAATCGCGTTGAGTAATTCCACTTCCTAAGAGCTGCTGGATTGCGCAGTCCGATTCGCTCCTAATATAATCTCCAGAGCTGCACGGAATTATTTATCATATTAAATATAGTTATTTATCTATATTTCACTTTCACTACAATCGATTTAACTTATTGGGCCCATTTACTCTTATTGGGCCTTACTTTCTCCTTGTTCATTTTGATTATACTATTCATTTCTCGAGAATCTATTAAGCCCATCAAGCCTACTGATTCATATTGGGCCGGCCTTAGGTCCACAATGCCTTATTGAGCCGAATACTTAAGGCTTGGTCCACTTGATCATTCGGTCACACAAGGTGTGCCTTGCCTAGCCATGGTCGACACCACGGTTGCCTAGCTCTCATGGTTATTTCGGCAAACACTTGGTGTGCTTGCCTTAAGTTCATCACTTTCCTTCACTAAGGTATTTCATCATATACCTCTTATGCCTATTTTAAATCATCATCTATTCCAACATATTGGTTTCACAAAACCATCTCAAAATCATGCATATAACATCAATAACACCATAGTATAATCAATTCATCATTAAATCAACCATAGTTCACTTTCTCACACTAAACCCATATTAGGTCATGGATGATTAAGCATGCTCAAGGATGTTTTAGCCAACCATACATACACCAATCAACTCATAAAAATGTTTAGATTAACATAATTGAAGTTGGTGTATTGAAACTCACCTAGCTTAACCTTTCTCTTTTGGCCAAAATTGGGGAAACACCTTGCTCCTTCAATCAAGAAATTTAACTACTAGTTTTTTACTATGTTTTTCTCCTCATCACAAGGAACAACTTTGCTAAAAGCAACCTTTCTCAAATCTGTTTGGAAGGTGATGATATTTTAGAGTGAGAAAACTTGCTCACTTTGCTAAAATGGAGAGATATTTGTTAATCTGGGGAAGAAGACTCGTCTGTCAGGCTTTTAAATAGAAATGGGCATTGTGAGATCGATCTTCAATGGTAAAAGATCGATCTTCCTTTGGTTAAACTATACAAGTATTCAGTAAGTAGGCTGTAGGATCGATTTGCTCTTGGGAAGGGATCGATCCTTTCTATTAAGAAACCATTCGAGATCGATCTGTGTTTGGGAAGGGATCGATCCTTTCTATGCAGAATCACTTCGAGATCGATTTGCTTCCCTATGGAACCTTTGTGATTTCATTCTGGAATTACAAGATCGGTCTTGTCGTGAAATGAGATCGATCTGGCATTCATTTGCAAGATTCCAGCTACAAATTTTTCTAGAATTTCAAAGGAAAGATTGAATTTAAATGCTTCACTGATAATTTTGCATTCTATTCACACTTAGAGCATAAAAATGTTCATTTCTTATGATTCACGTATTATGTAACTTGTGTGTACAGCAGGGAATCATAAAGGGTACATAGAATTCACGGGCCTTACATCTCTTATGATTCATATCGCATGTAACAAGCGTGTACATCATGGAATCATAAGGAATACATATAAAAGTACGAGCCTTACACATTTATAGAATTGAAACTAAAATAACACTTAAGCATAGAAAATTTGATCATCAAGAATAAAAACAGAGTGTGGTTTAAACTAAGCAAATAGAAATGCTTATTCCTTACATATATACCAAGATCATAAAATAAATCAATTTAAATACAACGATTTCAAACAGCAACTTCAACATTACTTTGTTGTATGAGATCAAATTAGAAGCAGACACTAATCAAAATTCCAAAGAACATTAAAATCAAATCAAGTAAACATGCCAAAAGGAAAAAAAAAAAGAATAACAGATTGAAAAAAATATATGATTTGATTATTGGTATGTAATATTTTCGTATTGTCTCATGAGAGTACTTGTGAGAAGGGATGCAAAACTGCACTTAATATCAAGTTATTTCATGGCACTGCTAGACTTCTCCAAAGGTAATGCCTTATCCTTAAAGCCAGTCAAAGACATTAAACTCCTCTTGGCTATTTCATTAACCATAACAATTTCAGTCATCGGTGCAATCAAATTAGAGACAGTAATTGTTGAGAGTTTTTTTTATGTGGCCTATTGTAAGAGGCTAGAGAAGGTTAAAATTAAGGTTTGTTTATGCAATTTAGGTGAATTAAGTTCATATAGAAACCTTTTGAGGGTTGGGGGAGAGGAAGAGGGATCCTAATTTGGAGTTGGGAAGGAAGTAGCGAAATAGACAACTGCATGATATTTTTACATATAGTTTTTAACTTATAAGTAATGAATTATAATTTTAAAAGCAGAAAGGTAATGGAATTTGAGTTTCTGATTGGTTTATGTCTACACTTTTCCCTGTGGCATAATGTTTGTCAGTTGCTATGCATGGCCATCGGCAAAACATAGGGCAAAGAAGCAACTCTCTTTAAATCTAGAGAGATAAAGATAGATAGACAACATAAAAGAAAAGTGAGAAGTGAAACGTGTAGAGAAGAAAAGTCAGATCTCAACATGTGTGATTCATGCAATACCACAGACTAACAATTGTAATTCAAGTTCCAATTCTTTGTTTTTTTTAATCGAAATTTGCGTCATATTTTATATATGTAATTCAATGTCAGGGTTATAAAAAAGAATCAATGGTTATTTAATCACTCTTTTTTCTCCTTAATTTTATAGTCTAGCTTTGGTACATTGTGAGCAAATTTATTTGCTAGATGACTAACATATACAATATCAATAGTAATAAGCTTAGTCTTTAAATCTTGAATTGTAGTAATCATACTAACTCCATTCCAAAAAAACTTTTTTGCTCTACCAATTTCTTGTACTGCCAGTAGCTAATCGCTCTCGAGTGTAAGAGATGTATAACCACATTGCCAAGCAATTGATAACCCAAACCATATAGCTTTTATTTCTACGGATAGAGGATCATTAAGATGGTTCAGCCTAGTCAAGGTCGAGTGTAACACCTTGCCTGTCAAGTCTCTTGAAATCATACCTAATGAAGCATGATAATCTGAAAAAGACGCATCAACATTAACTTCTAATCTTCCTTGCACTTGGTGGATTCCATGTCGTTGCCCCAATCATGTGGTTTATCTGCTATTTGATTGTTGTAGTAGTCTTATGGTTGTGTTCAAGAAAACAATAGTTTCTATTTTGCCATAAAGCATAGTAGCTGGTAGCAATTTTAATAGTGTCCCCCATTTCACTTGCTTTACCCAACATTACCTCCTAGAAATTAAGTTTGTCCCCTCCTCCATTATGAACAAAATACACTCATTCTAGAGAAGTCTGCCTCACTTTTTCTACTAACCTTATAATCGAAAAAAATGGTACCAGTTCTCGCCTATCATACCACACATCGAACACTAGTCTTTAACTTTAAAGTGTTGCGCTTTCAACTTCATTGTTACTGGCAGTATGTCATGGCTCCACATGAACGCACGTTGATGAAGACTACACCCACTCTAAATTACCCAGACGTGTTAACCGTAAGTGTACAGGTCGTACAAGTAATAATGGGATTTGAGTCCCGGATTATCGTCCCACAAAGAATCTAATTAACCTAATTAAGTACCGATTAATTTTACCCTAAATATATCCTAACAAATTATAAATATTTAGTGGGTGATCTACAAGGCTTAAACTAAAAGTACTGAAAAACAATAAAAATTATAAAATAAAGAAAATAATAAAAATAGAGCAAAAATTACTTACAACGCCCCAACCAAATAAAAACAATAATCTGCAAAAGAACAATAATGAAACTAAAATTAATTAGTGTAAATAAACTAAAATGCAATTATAAGCAAAAGAAAAATAATTAACACTAGAAAATTCTAATAAAATTGCATGTAATTTAATTTAATGCAAAATCCTCTAACCTATGGTCTAATGAAATTAAATTCTAGTAATTTAAAGAAATTCCTAAATATAACTAAGAAGCTAGATGTCTAAAATGGTGATTCTAATTAAATGTAACTATAGCTAATGACTAACTTAATCAAATAAAATCTAAATAATGCATGAGAGATAAATATTTTTGGATTTTTAAATTTAAAATAAAAACTAACTAAAAAATGCATGAAATAACTCTACCCCTAATTTAATTCTAAATGCATTACCTAAACACTAGAATTAAGTTTTAAATCCTATTGCATAAAATTAACTATCAACATAGTTAAAACTAATTTTTAAACTAATAGCAAAGAACATTTAACTAACATGCAAATTAATTCAAAACTATTATTACCTAAGCTAACAATTAATATCAACATAGTTAAAACTGATAATAGCAAAGAGCATTTAACTAAAATGTTCAATATAGAACATGAAAAATATGAAAAATAAATTGTGAAGATTAAATAAAAACTGCCAAACATGGCCTTGCTCTGTCAACAGTACATCGCCTGCTCCATTCATCTACTATTTACGCTAAAGCTCCCATTTTCTACAATAAGCACACATCCTCTGTACCGTGCCTTCAGCAACTACTATATACGGGTAACTACAGTAGAACACGTACGCACCAGCAGCAGGGCACCAATGGTTCACCTGCATTCATGCAGCAAACTGGGTTCCGCCAGAGAATGTCCAGCAATCAAGAACAGCAACCACCCAGCGGTCACACCCTACTTCCCTACTACACACGAACATCTAGGTCCTGTGCACCATCAGCAATCCAGAAATAAACAACAAAGAATCAACATAAATGGGTTGCCAAATAAAATAAAATAGTGCAGAGAATTTAACAGAAAATTGGAAGGAAGTTGCTGTGAATCCGAGACTTGAAAATGTTGTAAAATAAATTAAATGCATGTAAAACAGAGAAGTAAATGGCATCACTCAGCACCAGCCTTCATGCTACCCTCCTCCGAATAACACCGATCCATCAAGGCAGATAAACTGAAGATATCATCTGCAGAAACCCGAAGCATCAACAGCAATAGATTAACACATAATAATGCGTAAAACTATGGTAAACAGTAACAAAATGCAAGAACAGGGCAGAATAGAGAATGAATGTTTGTTTACCATTGTCACAGCCAAACTCACGGTCAGCGCCAAGTCTACTCTGCCCGATTCAGCTAGTACACCAGCAAGTTCAGTTCTGTCGTATTGCTCTTCTGCATCATTCCCGATCACTAGAGTACACTACACGATCCCAGCAGCACCATGTCCAGCAGTAGCAACCCAGCTTCAGCCTCCTTTGCTCATGCTTCAGTTATACATCCAAACACCAGCTCCTCGGCACCACACAGAAATGCCAGCAAATGAAGTCGAAACCGAGAAGAATAGAAAATGCTGAAAGCTAACACTAATGGAAGAAAAATGAGTAAAAGCAGTAGCTGAAAACTAAACCAAAACTAGAGAAAACTTTAACACAAATGCAAAATCCCAGTGGCCTCGGCTTGCATTTTGCCTCAACTCAGAACAGTAAAATTTTCATCATAAGATTTTAAGAAATTGGAGTCGATACTAGTAAAAAGGTGATGAAACAGTAACCGAATGAAACACTACTGGACTGTAAACAAAAAAATAGAAAATGATAAAACGCTCAACTAGAAAACGGAGGATAGACAGAATAAAGAAAAATATGCAGTAAATGAAAATGAAACAGGGGCAACGGGTTGAGTAATATTATTGCTGTCATCAGCCCTTCAAACCCAGATAAACAATAACAAAGGAATGAAAACAAATGCAATAAAAGAAATTAATCGCAGTTGAAAGGAAACTTTTTTCATTTAAAGAAAATACAATAGAAGCGTGTAAATTTCTATAACAATGGTGGTTACAAAAGACTAACGGGAAAGCTTAAAAAGAACAAGGAAAAATATAAACTTAGCAATAAGACCTTAAACTAAAGCTACCCTAGCACTCTACTCTACCCTAAAATTATTTGCCCTAGACTACTTCTATTCTACCCTACTTACTTAGTTTTTCAATTGCTCATCATATTTTATTTATACACAAAATTGAGGGTACAATGGTAATTTTCAATCCTAAATGAGTTGGCATTGTTTAGCCACTTGTCTTCATTCCATTCGCTGCAGGGTAGATATTTTCACGTCATTCGTCTTCTTATCCACTTGGAGGTGTGATGTGACCCGACGTGTGTCTTCCAGAAGGTGGGCACAGTATCCGTCGATCTTATCTTTTCAAGGCGAATAAAATACGAACTCCCGGTATCATACGTGTCCAGACGAATGGTGACTCAGACTGCAAAATGGTAGTGGTCTTGTCTCATTTAGCCCATTTTTCAGCCCATTTTCGATTGAAATACATCCAGATTTAATTTACCTGCACACAAGAGAATTTTAAATAAATTGAAGGGATAATTAATAAAATAATATAGGGATTAAAATAATTAATTAAGAAATTAAGCACAAATAATTCTATTTTAATAGAATTATCACACCCCAAACTTAAGCTTTTGCTTTTCTTCAAGCAAAACAAGATACATGTAGGAATGACAAGTATCAAACATAATGGTTTCCCCAATATTATCCTCAAAGAAAAAGTACCAACTTTGATATCAAAGATTCACGATTGTAAGTCCAATAGAATCATCCAATCATAAGTCCTAACCCAAATTGGACTCCTCGTGTGTGTGTGTGTGTGTGAAAATGTCAAAGCCACTTCACAATACATTACCCGGATCAAATTATGCAAACACAGTGAATGCAAAGTCAATGACAAGTGATCATTCTCATAAGTTTGCTTTTCACTTATCTCTCCACTAATGTAGTCACAATTAACCAAAGATCAATAAGACTTCATTAAGCTTGTAATGTAAGGCTAGGGCTAAGGTATGATAAAGTCGATTTAGGTTTAATTACCCCTTAATATGCATTACTTCTAGGATTTTAATGTAAGAGCTCATAATTGTTTCCCCCAAATTTATTTAATTTGCTAAACATTTTTATTCTATTTTTGTATTTTTCTTCCTCTTCTTCTTCTTCTTCTTCTTCTTCTTCTTCTTCTTCTTCTTTTGAATTTCACTATCACCTATAACCCATACGTACATAGCTCAATATATATCCTAGTGAATTTATAGCTTTTGGGGTAAGGGATAGGAAAAGAGTGTTTAAGCTAAGGAAAAATGTGCAGGTGTATTTACAGAGAAAAGCTTATTTGGCCCAAATGGGTGACTAGGGGTAAAATATATATAGGGATGGCTAGAAAGGCTCAAACGATCCAAAGATGACTTAAATCATCTCTTTAATTAAGTGTGATCTGATATTTCACCTCGAGATCAGATCAAACAAATTCTAGAATATGATGCACAAAATCAACTGAACAAATGCAATCCTATATCCACATAAGCTTTCTCTAAATAAATATACAGATTCACGACATGACATGTGCATAAGATGAGGAAATCACAATCAAAATCAAGACAAATTCAGGAATTCAACTTCATGTTTTTCCTATAATCATGTTTCTTATTCAATCAAAGTCAGACTAAATCATGGGGTTATAACATCAGAATATGGGAAAACTACATGCTAAGTACTAAATCATCTTAAAATCAAACAATGTAAGCTCATATTTTCGAAAACAAATTTCAATTTTGCCCAAAAATGCTCAAGTGATATCCCCTCTCCCAAACTTAAAGTGCACAGTGTCCTCAGTGTGCTGATAATATAAGAACTGAAGCTCAAGAACAGAATACTCCCCTATCTGATGATGATGATGAAGAACAACCGAAGCTTGATTGAGAAAGTGATACTATAAAAGAAATCTACAAAGTGAACAAAGAAACAAACAGCAGAAAAGAGTAAAGAACTGTACAAAAAGTAAAAAGAAAATAAAACATCATAAAGTAAAGTGAAGCTATGTAGCAGGATTAGAAGTAGGAGGATAAGCTAAAGTGGTAATAGAATCCTGACGATCAAATCCTCCCCCAAAATAATGTTTCAGTCTACACTCATTAACCTTAAAGGGTTTCTTCAGGGTTTCATCCATAATTTCAATTGCTCCATGAGGGCATACTTGTGTAATGATGAAAGGTACTTTCCACCTAGACTTAAGCTTGCCTAGAAACAGCTTCAATCGTGAATTAAATAACAGAACTTGTTGGCCTAGCTCGAAGTGTCTATCCTTGATTTTCTTATCATGCCATCGCTTAGTCTTTTCCTTGTAGAGCTTGGCATTCTCATATGCCTGCAACCTGAACTCATCTAACTGATTGAGCTATAGTAGCCTCTCCTTTCCTGCTGCATCTAAATTGAAATTCAGGTTCTTAAGGGCCCAATAAGCCTTATGCTCAAGCTCCACTGGTAAATAACAGGCCTTACCATAAACAAGCTGATCCATTCCTAAACGTGTTTTGAAGGCTGTCCTATAGGCCTAAAGTGCATCATCTAACCTAATGAACCAGTCCTTCCTACATGGGTTTACTGTCTTCTCCAATATCCCCATAATCTCCCTATTGGACAACTCTACTTGGCCACTCGTCTGTGGATGATAAGCAATGGCTACCTTATCTTTGACCCCATATTCCTTTAAAAGCCCATCAAAACTCCAATTGCAAAATTGGGATCTCCCATCACTAATGATGGCCCTAGGTGTGCCAAATCTTGTAAAAATGTTTTTCTTCAAAACGTTGACCACCACCTTGGCATCATTAGTTGGTAAAGTCATTGCTTCAACCCATTTTGACACATAATCTACAGCCACTAAAATGTAGAGATTGCCATATGAAGGAACAAAAGGTCTCATGAAGTCAATACCTGATACGTCAAAAAGCTCTACTTCTAAAATATTAGTCAGAGGCATCTCATTTCTTTTGGAAATATTACCTACCCTCTGACATCTATCACATTTCAACACAAAGTAATGGGCATCCTTAAATAACGTGGGCCAGTAATATCCAGATTGCAAAACCTTGGCAGTTGTCCTTTCTCCTCCAAAGTGTCATCCATAATCAGAAGAATGGCAATGTCTAAGTATATCTTTTACTTCATCCATAAGAACACACCTCCTTAAAATTTGATCTTTACATTACTTGTACAGGAAGGGTTCATCCCAAACATTATACTTGACATCACTCAAAAACTTTTTCTTTTGATGGGCAATCAAATCAGGTGGCATCACATTGCCCACCAAGTAGTTCACAAAATCAACGTACCAGGGCAAACTGGAATGCCCGAAAGTAAATAACTGCTCATCAGGAAAGGACTCATTAATAGTTGTACCATATTCCTTAATTCCACTCTCCAATCTAGATAAATGGTCAGCAACCTGATTCTCCGTTCCATTCCTATCCCTAATCTCCAAGTCAAACTCCTGCAGCAGGAGGATCCATCTAATCAGCTGAGGCTTTTCATCCTTCTTGGAGACTAAGTACTTAATGGCAGCATGATCAGTATAAACTACTACCTTAGTACCAATGAGATAGGAGCGAAATTTATCAAACGTAAATACTATAGCCAACAGCTCCTTCTAGGTAGTAGCATAGTTCAACTGGGCTTCATTCAAAGTTTTGCTTGTATAATAGATAGCACAAAAGACTCTTCCTTTTCTTTGTCCTAGTACAGCCCCAACAGCATAATCACTTGCATCACACATAAGCTCAAAAGGTAAACTCCAATTCGAAACTGTGATTACAGGGGCTGTAACTAATTTTTCCTTCAAAATCTTAAATACTCCTAAGCATTATTCATCAAAGCAAAATGCAGTGTCTTTTTCTAGGAGATTACATAAAGGCTCTGAGATCTGAGAAAAATCCTTAATGAACCTTCAGTAAAATCTCGCATGGCCTAGGAAACTTCGAAACCCTTTAACAAAAGTAGAGGGAGGTAACTTCTCAATAATTTCCACCATAGCTTTATCCACTTCTATCCCCCTAGCAGAAATTTTGTGCCCTAACACTATGCCCTCTTTCACCATGAAATGACACTTTTCCTAATTAAGCACTAAATATGTTTCTTCACACTTTTTCAAAACAAGTGTCAGATTATGCAAACACAACTCAAAGCTATCCCCAAATACTGAAAAATCATCCATGAAAACTTCAAGAAAATCCTCCACCATATCATGAAATATGGCCATCATGCAACGCTGGAAGGTAGCAAGTGCATTGCATAGGTCAAAAGGCATTCTCCTAAAAGCAAATGTCCTATAGGGACAGGTGAAGGTAGTCTTTTCTTTGTCTTCCGAGGCTATAGCTATCTGATTGTACCCAGAATATCCATCCAACAAGCAATAAAATTCATGACCAGTTAATCTGTCTAACATTTGGTCAATAAAGGGTAAAGGGAAGTGGTCTTTCCTGGTGGCCTTGTTGAGTTTCCTATAATTCATACATACTCGTCAACCAGTGACAGACCTAATGGGGATGAGCTCATTATTTTCATTTTCAATCATCGTCATTCCTCCCTTCTTAGGGACACAATTTACTAGGCTCACCCAAGCACTGTCAGAAATGGGATATATGATCCCTGCATCCAACCACTTAATTATTTCCTTATTGACCACTTCTTTCATTATAGGGTTTAATTGACGTTGGTGCTCTATTGATGACCTATACCCTTCCTCCAATAGCATCTTATGTATACAGATTGAAGGACTGACACCTTTGAGATTAGAGATAGACCAGCTTATAGCTTTCTTGTGCTCTCTTAAAACTTGTAATAATTTCTCTTCCTGATCATTAGAGAGAGCAACAGACACAATCACTAGTCTAGTGGAGGATTCACCTAAGTAAGCATATCTAAGGTGTGAGGGTAAAGGTTTAAGCTCTAAAGCTGGAGGATCACTGGTGGATGGAAAGACATCTGAAGCTGGAATAGATGAAGTGCCTAGAATCTCAAATTTGGCAATTTCCTCAAAAAGAGTAACCTCTAATAACTGTAAAACCTCATAGACTTCATCATCATCCTCATTGTATTCCTTAAGATCAACAGATTTCACCAAAGAAGCATATAGAGGGTTCAATGGATGGGTTTTGGAAAACTCCTCAGTGATGTCTGTCTCTACTAAGTCCATCCTAAAACAATCTTGAGAGTCATCAAGGAACCTTAAAGATTTGAAAACATTAAACTTCACCTCTTGATCTTAACTCTCATAGTTAATTCCCCATTTTGTACATCAATTAATGTCCTACCAGTAGCTAGAAAAGGTCTGACTAAAATAATAGGGACTTCCTTGTCTTCCTCCATATCTAATACAATAAAATCTGCAGGGAAAATAAATTTGTCCACCTTTACTAATACATCCTTAATGACTCCATTTGGATACTTAATAGATCTATCAGCTAATTGAAGGGTTACTGTGGTAGGCTTTTGATAGGAGACTACGCCCACTCTAAGTGACCTAGACATGCATCCGCAAGTGCACGGGTCGTACAAGTAATAATGGGATTTGAGTCTCGGATTATCGTCCCACAGAAAAGTTGAATTGCCTAATTAACTACCGGTTAATCTTACCCTAAGTATATCCTAGCAAATTATGAAAATTCAGTGGGTGATCTATAAAGTCTAAAATTAAAATTACTGAAAAAACAATAAAAACAACTAAAAATAGATAAAATGGAGTTAAAATTACTTACAAAACTCCAAGTAATAAAAAGCGATAACCTACAAAAGATAATTAAAACAGTTAAAAATAATTAACGCAATTAAAAATGCAAATATGAAAATAAGAAACAAAATTAATTCAACTAAAATTAAACAAACTTAAAATAAAATGTGCATGGAATTAAACTAATTAATGCAAATTAAGCTAACCTAAAGTCTAATGAAATAAAATCCTATTAACATAAAGAAAATTCTTAAATCTAACTAAGAAATTAATTACCTACAAAATGATCCTAAATTAAATCTAACTCTAACTAATCACTAAAAAAAGCTAAATAATGCATGAGAAATTAATATCTTTGGATTTTTAAAATTTAGATGAAGCCTAACTTAAAAATGCATGAAACAAATTTAATCTAAATTAATTCTAAATGCAACTCATAAAATTCTACACTAAACTTAAGTCCTAAACATTGTTATATATAATTAACTATTAACATAAATTAAAACTAAAAATTAAATTAACCAACAAAGATACTATAACTAACCTACCATTTTAATTTAACAATTTACCTAAGCTAACAACTAATAAAGGATCAAAAGAATTAAACCACTTAATATAAAAACATGAAATGTAAAGTTTGCAAGGTGCATGAGTTAACCAAACGTGGCCTTGCACTGTTTCAATCAGCAGCCTGTCACCCTGCCATACTGTGCTCTGCAATCCCATTCTTCACTCACGCCACCATGTTCCTACACTTACTGCCAACGGTCAGCTTGCCATGCTCCAACCCGTTAGCCCAGCTAACCTCGCATGCCACCTTCTGCTTCTGTTGTCCGCTGCACATCCTTGTCTTGCCCAGCTAGCGTACATCTTCCTCTGCTCCTCGGGTGGCTGCAGCAGATCGTGCACGCAGCAGCAGATCGTGCATCTTCCTTGCTCTGCCGATGATGTCGCGTACCTGCAGTACAAGATAAATGCTTCAGTTTTGTTCCCTGCAATCAGCGTGATCAGCAACACTACTACCAACACAATCCGTCATCCATGCATCAGTCCTTGCTTCAGCAACCGAGAAACAGCAGAAAATGATAACATGGAGATAAGCTTACTGAATACAAAGAAAAGAAAATCAGTCAGTAGAAATATACCTAAGTAACAACCAATTTATGAACAGTACTTAAGAAATGAAAACAGAGCAGAACAGAGCTGTGATTTATGGTTCCTATCCACTGCCATGAGCAATCCTGATTCTATTGTGTATCAAACAATAGTCGTCCCACCTACTTCAGCACCAACTAGCAACTACTCCAGCTAGTTCACCACTACACAGACCCGCCTAGCACTGAATACAAGTGGGCTCGAAAATAGCGAGGGAACTGGGAATAGCTTCTGCCTTCGACAAGAACCTTATATCTCTCTTTAACTAGCAACTATCATTTAAACTAACATAAAAATTAAACCCACAAATGAAGTTGTATAACATAAACTCAGAAGTTACTAATAGAGAAAAGCTACAAAGAAACGAGTTTCACAAATATTTCACGGAAATAAATATAAATCTATATATATTTTTAGCTAAAACAAAATTTAGATGGCTATTAACGGTGTAAGAGAGGAAGAGAAGCATGGGAAAGATATACTGTATAATACAACCTCCTCGAGTTACCCATTTTTGCTTCTCTATACCTGCCACCGAGATTTGCCACCATAGTCCTAGGTTGCTAAATCCAAACCAGATGATAGTAAAAATAAGTGCTGATTTAAGAACTTGAAAGAACAATAGTTAAATGAGCAGTGAATAAAAATGTCAAAATAAAAGAGATTGGAATGTTGAACAAAACAAAGAAAAGAAAATGGTGGCTGCCACCATAACATAAACTACTCAGAACTAGGAAAGAAATAAAAAACATTTCATAAAATAAAATCAATATTTTCCATGAACAGTAAAAAAATGAGAATAAGAACAATGGTGGCTAAAAAGAATAACAAACGGGAAAGTTTCTAAAAACAAGGAAAATGAAACTAAGATTATTCTATCTATGCTACTTCCTTTTTTTTTTCAATAGCCATCATGTTCTATTTATACACACACTTAGGGGTACAATGGTAATTTTCCATCCTAGATGAGTTGGTATTGTTTGACCACTTGTCTTCATTTTATTTGCTGCAGAGTATATATTTTCACGTCATTCGTCTTCTAGTACACTTGGTTGTGCGATGTGGCCCAACGTGTGTCTTCTAGAAGGTTGGCACAATGTTCGTCGATCTTATCGTTCCGGAGCGAATAAAATACTAACACCTGGCATCCTGCGTGTCCAAACAACTGGTGACTCGGTCTGCAAATTGAAAGTGGTCCAGAATTATGTCCACCTGCACATTAAAGAATTATAATTAAATAAAGGGGATAATTAAAAAAATAAATTGGGGATTTAAATAATTAATTAGAAAATTATGGAAAATAATTCTATTAAAAATAAAATTATCACAGCCCCAAACTTGAACTTTTGTTTGTCCTCCAGCAAAAAAAAAATACATGTAGGAATGACAAGTACCAACATAATAATTTTCCTAATATTATCCTCAAAGAAAAAGTACAGACTATTATCTCAAAGACTCATAATTACAAGTCCAACATTCAGAATCATTCAATCATAAGTCCTAACCCAAATTGGACTCCTCGTGTGTGTGTGAAAAATGTCAAAGCCATTTCACAGTACATTATCCGGATCAAATTATGCAAACAAAGTGAATGCAAAGTCAATGACAAGTGATCATTCCCATAAGTTTGCTTTTCACTTATCTCCCCACTAATGTAGTCACTCTTAACCAACGATCAATAGGACTTCATTAAGCTTGTAATGTAAGGCTGGGGCTAAGGTATGATAAAGTCGATTTAAGTTTAATTACCACTTAACATACATTACTTCTAGGATCTTTAATGTAAGAGCTCAAATTTATTTCCCCCAAACTTATTTATTACACTAAAATTTTTATTCTATTTTTGTATTTTTCTTCTTTCTTCTTTTCTTTTTCTTTTTCTTTCTTTTTCATTATTTTAAATATATACTCCTTCACTATCACTTAATACCCATATGTACATAGCTCACAATGTATCCAAATGACTTTTCATGCTTCCAGGGTAAGGGATAGGAACAGAGTATTTAAGCTACGAAAAAAATTTGCAGGTGTATTTACAGAGAAAAGCATATTTGGCCCAAATGGGTGACTAGGGGTAAAATATGTACAAGGATGGCTAGAAAGGCTCAAACAATCCAAAGATGGCCTAAATCATCTCCCTAATTAAGTGTGATCTAATATTTTGCCTCGAGATCAGATCAAACAAATTCTAGAATATGATGCACAAAATCAACTGAATAAATGCAATCCTATGTCCACATAAGCTTTCTCTAAATAAATATACAGATTCATGACATGATATGTGCATAAGATGAGGAAATCACAATAAGAATCAAGACAAATTCAAGAATTCTACTTCATGCTTTTCCTATAATCATGCTTCTTATTCAATCAAAGACAGACTAACTCATGGGGTCATATCATCGAAATATGGGAAAACTATATGCTAAGCACTAAATCATCCCAAAATTAAACAATATAAGCTCAGATTTTTGAAAAAAACTTGAAAAATGTTTTTCAGACTTTCGAAAAAATTTTAAAAATTTTTTCAATTTTGCCCAAAATTGCTCAAGTGATATCCCCTCCCCCAAACTTAAAGTGCACAGTATCCTCATTGTGCAGATAATATAAGAATTTAAACTCAAGAACAGAGTACTCCCCTATCTGATGATGATGATGATGAACAATTGAAGCTTGATTGAAAGCGTAATACTAGAAAAGAAATCTGTAAAATAAACAAAGAAAGAAACAACGGAAAAGAAAAAGAAAAGAGAACTATATACAAAGTGAAAAGAAAAATTAAGCCACTTAAAATGCGACTGAAGAAAACAACACTCAGCAGCAGGGCGAAGAGTAGGAGGGTCAGCCAAAGTGGTGACAGAGTGCTGACAGTCAAATCCTCTTGAGCTCTATCTACTTCCCTCATTCTTTCAGATATCTTGTGCTCAAGCATTCTATCTTCCTTATCCTTCATCCTAAAACACTCTTGAGTGTCATCAGGGAACTTCAAAGTTTTGAAAACATGAAATGTCACCTCCTGATTTAGGACTCTCATAGTCAATTCCCCCTTTTGTAAATCAATTAATGTTCAACCAGTCACTAGGAAAGATTTGCATAGTATAATGGGGACTTCCCTGTCTTCCTCCATGTCGAACACGATAAAATTTGCAAGGAAAATGAACTTGTCCACCTTTACTAATACATCCTCAATGACTCCCTTCGGATACTTAATGGATCTATCAGCTAGCTGAAGGGTCACTGTGGTAGGCTTGACATCCCATATTCCTAACTTTTGATAGATTGACCAAGGCATCAGATTTATACTGGCTCCTAAATCACACAGGGCTCTACCAAAGAACATATTTCTTATCATTCAGGGTATGGTAAAACTCTCAGGATCCTTGAGCTTGGGGGGTAATTTCCTCTGAATAATTACACTACATTCCTCAGTTAAGGCCACTGTCTCATAACCTTCCAATCTTCTTTTCCTAGAGAGGATATCCTTCAAAAACTTCACATAACTTGGCATTTGCTCTAAAGCATCTGCGAAAGGAATGTTGATGTGAAGTTTCTTAAAAACCTCAAGAAATTTAGCGAATTGTTGATCCAGTTTTTTATTTTGGAACCTCTAAGGAAAAGGTATTGGTGGTCTAACTGGAGAGGATGTAGTGGAAACATGTATAGCATCAGAGGACGGGGAAGGTTGTGAAGTAAAAGAAGGTATCAATGAAGAAACACCTAGTTTGGATTCCTTTGCAGACTGATCCTAATGTTTCTGCTCCTTCTGAGCTGCCTCTTTAGAACCTAAGGATTCTTCAACTATGGGTTGTTCAGGTCTGGACTTAACTTGTGGTTCATCTAGCTCTCTACTACTCCTAAGGGTGATGGATTTCACATGTTCTTTACCCTCCATTTGCCTAACAATGTTAACTTCAGTATTACTAGGGAAGGTCCCTTGTGGATGCTGGTTAAGTGCACTAGCTATTTATTCAACCTGAATTTTTAAGTTCTTAATTGAGGCAGCTTGGTTTTGCAGGATCGTTGTGAACATTTCCTCAAGCTAAGGCTTCTTTTCAGCTGTTGGTAAGTGCTGGGGTTGTGGTAGTGGTTGATGGAAGTGAGGTGGATGGGAATGATTAGGTGAATGATGTGGATACTAAGGTGGTGGATGGTGTGGAAGTTCAAGTTGTAGTGGTACATGAACCGGTGGAGCTTAAAAATCAAGGGGTCCTACAAGTCTAGAATTAGAAGGTTGCCCTTGGTTTTGGCTCCAGTAAATGTTAGGATGGTTCCTCCACCTTGGATTGTAGGTGTTTGACAAATGGTTGTTCTGTTGCTTCTGAGATGGGGCAACGTATTGAACCGATTCTAAGTTAACCGGACACCTATCTACAGAGTGTGTACCACTACACAGATCACAGGAAAGAACAGGACTTTGAACAGAATACATAGGATTAGGATTGGTGGAAGGATTATGTTGGGTACTGAGCGACTCTACCTTTTTCGTAAGGTTAGCTATTTGAGAGGTCAAGGTAGACAGCGTGTCGAGCTCATAGATACTCGCCGACTTCTTAGGCAGTTGCCTCTCTGAAGACCAATGATAGTTGTTAGCAGCCATCCTGTCTAACAGCTCGTAAGCTTCCTCCTCTGTTTTGCACATCAGGGCTCCACCTGCAGCAGCGTCAACGATGGTCCTATTTTGGCTTGTAATTCCGTTGTAGAAGGTCTGGACTTGCAGCCACAAAGGTAGGCTATGATGAGGGCACTTCCTAAGAAGCTCCTTATATCGTTCTCAAGCTTCGTAAAGTGATTCAGAATCAAACTGGGCAAAGGAAGATATGTCGCTACGGAGTTTGGCCATTTTAGAGGGAGGGAAAAACTTAGCTAGAAATTGATGGGCTAACTCATCCCATGTAGAAATGGATCCTGGAGGTAAGAAGGTTAACCAGTGTCGCTTCTTATCCCTAAGCGAGAAGGGGAATAATCTAAGCTTAACCCCATCATCAAATAAGCCATTGTGCTTGAATGTATTGCACAGGTCCAGAAACTGCCCGAGATGACCATATGGGTCGTCATGAGGAAGCCCACTAAACTGTAAAGAAGTCTGAATCATCTGAAGAATTGAAGGCTTAATTTCAAAATTGTTTGCAGGGACAACTGGAGACCTAAAGCCAGTATAATACCATCCAATGATCGGTACTACATAATCTCCAATGGTCCTAATTTCTCTATTTTCTGCCATGGTGTTTTGTAGTGGAGCTATTAATTTCCTAAAATCTTTTCGAATTTTCCAAAGGGTTCTTTCAATTTCAAGATCTAAAGGAAAGTGATCATAACTCTTGGCTCTACGCATGCAAACATTAACAAGTCCTCAAGAATTTTTTTTTTTTTATGAGAGAGAAAATTAACTAATCTAGATTAAAGCTCTAAATATTTACAACCTAAATATTTACAAGCTAGAATTACACCTAAGCATAATTTCACCGATATAAATTAATTGCTAATTATCTTCCACGGCAACGGCGCCAAAAACTTGATAGGAGACTACACCCACTCTAATTGACCTAGACATGTATCCGCAAGTACATGGGTCGTACAAGTAATAATAAGATTTAAATCCCGGATTATCGTCCCACAAAGAAGTTGCATTGCCTAATTAACTACCGGTTAATTTTACCCTAAGTATATCTAGCAAATTATGAAAATTCAGTGGGTGATCTACAAAGTCTAAAATTAAAATTATTGAAAAACAATAAAAACAACTACAAATAGATAAAATGGAGTTAAAATTACTTACAAAACACCAAGTAATAAAAAGCGATAACCTACAAAAGATAATTAAAACAGTTAAAAATAATTAACGCAATTAAAAATGCAAATATGAAAATAAGAAACAAAATTAATTCAACTAAAATTAAACAAACCTAAAATAAAATATGTATGGAATTAAACTAATTAATGAAAATTAAGCTAACCTAAAGTCTAATAAAATAAAAGCCTATTAACATAAAGAAAATTCTTAAATCTAACTGAGAAATTAATTACCTACAAAATGATCCTAAATTAAATATAACTCTAACAAATCACTAAAACAAAATCTAAATAATGCATAAGAAATATTTTTGGATTTTTAATTTTAAGATGACGACTAAATTAAAAATGCATGAAACAAATTTAATATAAATTAATTCTAAATGCAACTCATAAATTTCTACACTAAAATTAAATCTTAAATCCTATTATATAAAATTAACTATTAACATAAATTAAAACTAAAAATTAAATTAACAAACAAAGACACTAGAACTAACCTACCATTTTAATTTAACAATTTACCTAAGCTAACAACTAATAAAGGATCAAAAGAATTAAACCACTTAATATAAAAACATGAAATGTAAAGTTTGCAAGGTGCATAAGTTAGCCAAACGTGGCATTGCCCTGTTTCAATCAGCAGCCTGTCACCCTGCCATACTGTGCTCTGCAATCCCATTCTTCACTCACGCCACCATGTTCCTGCACTTACTGCCAATAGTGAGCTTGCTATGCTCCAACCAGCCAGCCCAGCCAACCTCGCACGCCACCTTCTGCTTCTGTTGTCCGCTGCACATCCTTATCTTGCCCAGCTAACGTACATCTTCCTCTGCTCCTCGGGTGGCTGCAGCAGATCGTGCACGCAGCAGCAGCTCCTGCATCTTCCTTGCTCTACTGATCATGTCGCGTACCTGCAGTACAAGATAAATGCTTCAGTTTTGTTCCCTGCAATCAGCGTGATCAGCAACATTACTGCCAACACAATCCGTCAACCATGCACTAGTCCTTGCTTCAGCAACCGAGAAATAATAGAAAATGATAGCATGGAGATAAGCTTACCGAATACAAAGAAAAGAAAATCGGTCAGCAGAAATATACCGGAGTAACAACCAATTTATGAATAGTACTTAAGAAATTAAAACAGAGCAGAACAGAGATGTGATTTATGGTTCCTGTCCACTGCCATGAGCAATCCCAATTCTATTGTGTATCAAACAACAACTGTCCCACCTACTTCAGCACCAACCAGCAACTACTCCAGCTAGTTCACCACTACACAGACCCACCTAGCATTGAATACAAGTGGGCTTAGAAATAGCGAGGGAACTGGGAATAGCTTCTGCCTTCGACAAGAACCTTATACCTCTCTCTAACCAGCAACTATCATTTAAACTAACATAAAAATTAAACCCACAAATGAAGCTGTATAACATAAACTCATAAGTTACTAACAGAGAAAAGCTACAAAGAAACGAGTTTCACAAATCTTTCACGGAAATAAATATAAATCTATATATTTTGTAGCTAAAACAAAATTTAGATGGCTATTAACGGTGTAAGAGAGCAAAAGAAGCATGGGAAAGATATATTGTATAATACAGCCTCCTCGGGTTACCCCTTTTTGCTTCTCTATACCTGCCACCGAGATCTGCCCCTATAGTCCTAGGTTGCTAAATCCAAACAAGATGATAGTAAAAATAAGTGCTGATTTAAGAACTTGAAAGAACAATAGTTAAATGAGCAGTGAATAAAAAATGTCAAAATAAAAGAGATTGGAATGTTGAACAAAACAAAGAAGAAAAGAAATTGGTGGCTGCCACCATAACGTAAACTACTCAGAACTAGGAAAGAAATAAATACATTTCATAAAATAAAAACAATATTTTCCATGAACAGTAAAAAAATGAGAATAAGAACAATGGTGGCTAAAGAGAATAACTAACGGGAAAGTTTCTAGAAACAAAGAAAATAAAACTAAAACTATTCTATCTATGCTACTTCCTTTTTTTTTCAATTGCCATCATGTTCTATTTATACACGCACTTAGGGGTACAATGGTAATTTTTAATCCTAGATGAGTTGGCATTGTTTGGCCACTTGTCTTCATTTTATTTGCTGCAGAGTAGATACTGCCACGTCATCCCTCTTCTAGTACACTTGGTTGTGCGATGTGGCCCGACGTGTGTCATCCAGAAGGTTGGCACGGTGTCCATCAATATTATCGTTTCGGAGCAAATAAAATACTAACACCCGGCATCCCACACGTCCAGACGACTGGTGACTTGTTTTGCAAATTAGAAGTGGTCTAGTCTCCTTTAACCCGTTTTCAGCCCATTTTTGACTAAAATGACTAAGTTTCATCTAGATTTAATTTACCTGCACATTAAAGAATTTTAATTAAATAAAGGGGATAATTAATAAAATAAATTGGAGATTTAAATAATTAATTAGGAAATTATGTACAAATAATTCTAATAAAAATAGAATTATCACACCCCCAAACTTGAGCTTTTGCTTGTCCTCAAGAAAAACAAAATACATGTAGGAATGACAAGTACCAACATAATAATTTTCCCAATATTATCCTCAAAGAAAAAGTACAGACTATGATCTCAAAGACTCACAATTACAAGTCCAACATTCAAAATCATTAAATCATAAGTCCTAACCCAAATTGGACTCCTCGTGTGTGTGTGAAAAATGTCAAAGCCACTTCACAGTACATTATCCAGATCAGATTATGCAAACACGGTGAATGCAAAGTCAATGACAAGTGATCATTCTCATAAGTTTGTTTTTCACTTATCTCTCCACTAATGTAGTCACACTTAACCAAAGATCAATAGGACTTCATTAAGCTTGTAATGTAAGGCAGGGGCTAAGGTATTTAAGTTTAATTACCCCTTAACATGCATTACTTCTAGCATCTTTAATGTAAGAGCTTAAATTTATTTCCCCCAAACTTATTTATTTCACTAAAATTTTTATTCTATTTTTGTATTTTTCTTCTTTCTTCTTTTCTTTTTCTTTTTCTTTCTTTTTCATTTTTTTTAAATATATACTCCTTCACTATCACTTAATACCCATATGTACATAGCTAACAATATATCCCAATGACTTTTCATGCTTTCGGGGTAAGAGATAGGAACAGAGTATGTAAGCTACGAAAAAATTTTGCAGGTGTATTTACAGAGAAAAGCTTATTTGGTCCAGATGGGTGAGTAGGGGTAAAATATGTACAAGGATGGCTAGAAAGGCTCAAATGATCCAAAGATGGCCTAAATCATCTCCCTAATTAAGTGTGATATAATATTTCGCCTCGAGATCAGATCAAACAAATTCTGGAATATGATGCACAAAATCAACTGAACAAATGCAATCATATGTCCACATAAGTTTTCTCTAAATAAATATACAGATTCATGACATGACATGTTCATAAGATGAGGAAATCACAATCAGAATCAAGACAAATTCAAGAATTCTACTTTATTCCTTTCCTATAATCTTGCTTCTTATTCAATCAAAGTCAGACTAACTCATAGGGTCATATCATCGAAATATGGAAAAACTATATGCTAAGCACTAAATCATCCCAAAATCAAATAATATAAGCTTAGATTTTCGAAAAAAATTTGAAATTTTTTTTTTCAGATTTTTGAAAAATTTTGAAAATTTTTCCAATTTTGCCCAAAATTCCTCAAGTTATATCCCCTCCCCCAAACTTAAAGTGCACAGTATCCTCATTGTGCAGATAATATAAGAATTTAAACTCAAGAATAGAGTACTCCCCTATCTGATGATGATGAACAATTGAAGCTTCATTGAAAGCGTAATACTAGAAAAGAAATCTGCAAAATAAACAAAGAAAGAAACAACAGAAAAGAAAATGAAAAAAGAACTATATACAAAGTGAAAAGAAAAATTAAACCACTTCAAATGCAGCTGAAAAAAATAACACTCAGCAGCAGGGCGAAGAGTAAGAGGGTCAGCCAAAGTGGTGACAGAGTGCTGACAGTCAAATCCTCCTGAGCTCTTTCTACTTCCCTCCTTCTTTCAGATATCTTGTGCTCAAGCATTCTATCTTCCTTATCCTCCATCCTAAAACCTTTTGAGAGTCATCAAGGAACTTCAAAGGTTTGAAAACATGAATTGTCACCTCCTGATTTAGGACTCTTATAGTCAATTTCCTCTTTTGTACATCAATTAATGTTCTACCAGTCACTACGAAAGGTCTGCCTAATATAATGAGGACTTCTTTGTCTTCCTCCAAGTCCAACACGATAAAATTCGCAGGAAAAATGAACATGTCCACTATTACTAATACATCCTCAATGACTCCCTTCGGATACTTAATGGATCTATCAGCTAGCTGAAGGGTCACTGTGGTGGGCTTGACATCCCCTATTCCTAACTTTTAGTAGATTGACCAAGGCATCAGATTTATATTGGCTCCTAAATCACACATGTCTCTACCAAAGAACATATTTCCTATCGTGTAGGGTATGGTAAAACTCTCGAAATCCTTCAGCTTAGGGGGTAATTTCCTCTGAATAATTGCACTACATTCCTCAATTAAGGCCATTGTATCATAATCTTCCAATCTTCTTTTTCTAGAGAGGATATCCTTTAAAAACCTCACATAACTTGGCATTTGCTCTAAAGCATCTGCGAAATGAATGTTGATATGAAGTTTCTTAAAAACCTCAAGAAATTTAGCGAATTGTTGATCCAGTTTTTATTTTGAAACCTCTGAGGAAAAGGTACTGGTGGTCTAACTGGAAAGGATGTAGTGGAAACATGTATAGCATCAGAGGACGAGGAAGGCTGTGAAGTAGAAGAATGTATAGATGAAGAAGTGCCCAGCTTGGATTCCTTTGCAGACTGATCTTGATGTTCCAGATCCTTCTGAGCTACCTCTTTAGAACCTAAGGATTCTTCAACTATAGGTTGTTCAGGTATGAACTTAACTTGTGGTTCATCTAGCTCTCTGCCACTCCTAAGGGTGATGGATTTCACACGTTCTTTACCTTCAATTTGCCTAACAGGGTTAACTTCAGTATTACTAGGGAGGGTCCCTTGTGGACGCTGGCTAAGTGCACTAGCTATTTGTCCAACCTGAATTTCTAAGTTCTTAATCGAGGCAGCTTGGTTTTGCAGGATCGTTCTGAACATTTCCTCAAGCGAGGGCTTCTTTTCAGCTGCTGGTAAGTGCTGGGGTTGTGGTGGTGGTTGATGAAAGTGAGGTGGATAGGAATGATTATGTGAATGATGTGGATACTAAGGTGGTGGATGGTGTGGAAGTTCATGTTGTGGTGGTACATGAGCCGATGAAGCTTGAAAACCAGGGGGTCCTATAGGTCTAGAATTAGAAGATTGTCCTTGGTTTTAGCTCCAGGAAACGTTAGGATGGTTCCTCCACCTTAGATTGTAGGTGTTTAACAAGGGGTTGTTATGTTGCTTTTGAGATAGGGCAATGTACTGAACCAATTCTAAGTTAAGTGGATAGCTATCTACATAATGTGTACCACTAAACAGATCACAGGAAAGAAAATGACTTTGAATAGAATACACAGGATTAGGACTGGTGGAAGGATTATGTTGGGTACTGAGCAACTCTACCTTTTTCGTAAGGTTAGCTATTTGAGAGGTCAAGGTAGACAGCGTGTCGAGCTCATAGATACCCACCGACTTCTTAGGCAGTTACCTCTCCAAAGACTATTGATAGTTGTTAGCAGCCATCTTGTCTAACAGCTCGTAAGTTCCTCCTCTGTTTTGCACACTAGGGCTCCACTCGCAGCAGCGTCAACGATGGTCCTATTTTGGCTTGTAAGTTCATTATAGAAGGTCTGGACTTGCAGCCACAAAGGTAGGCCATGATGAGGGCACTTCCTAAGAAGCTCCTTATATCGTTCCCAAGCTTTGTAAAGTGATTCAGAATCAAACTGGGCAAAGGAAGATATGTTGCTACGGAGTTTGGCCATTTTAGAGAGAGGGAAAAACTTAGCTAGAAATTGATGGGCTAACTCGTCCTATGTAGAAATGGATCCTGGAGGTAAGGAGGTTAACCAGTGTCGCGCCCTATCCCTAAGAGAGAAGGGGAATAATCTAAGCCTAAGTGCATCATCAGATAATCCGCTGTGCTTGAATGTATTGCACAGGTCCAGAAACTGCCCGAGGTGAGCATGTGGGTCATCATGAGGAAGCCTACTAAACTGTAAAGAAGTCTGGATCATCTAAAGGATTGGAGGCTTAATTTTAAAATTGTTTGCAGGGACAGCTGGTGGCCTAATGCCGATATAATACCCTCAAATGGTCGGTACTGCATAATCTCCAACGGTTTTAATTTCTCTATTTTCTGCCATGGTGTTTTGTAGCGGAGCTATTAATTTCCTAAAATCCTTTCGAATTTTCCTAAGGGTTCTTTCAATTTCAGGATCTAAAGGAAACCAATCATAACTCTTAGCTCTACGCATGCAAACATTAACAATTCCTCAAGAAATTTTTTTTTATGAGAGAGAAAATTAACTAATCTAGATTAAAGCTCTAAATATTTATAACCTAAATATTTACAAACTAGAATTACACCTAAGCATAATTTCACCAATATTAATTAATGGCTAATTATCTTCCCCGGCAACGGCACCAAAAACTTGATAGGAGACTACGCCCACTCTAAGTGATCTAGACGTGTATCCGCAAGTGTACGGGTCGTATAAGTAATTATGAAATTTGAGTCCCGGATTATCATCCCACAGAGAAGTTAAATTGCCTAATTAACTACCGGTTAATCTTACCCTAAGTATATCCTAGCAAATTATGAAAATTTAGTGGGTGATCTACAAAGTCTAAAATTAAAATTACAGAGAAACAATAAAAACAATAAAAACAATAAAAACAACTAAAAATAGATAAAATGGAGTTAAAATTACTTACAAAACTCCAAGTAATAAAAAACGATAACCTACAAAAGATAATTAAAACATTTAAAAATTATTCGCGCAAATAAAAATGCACATATGAAAATAAGAAACAATATTAATTCAACTAAAATTAAACAAACCGAAAATAAAATATGCATGGAATTAAAATAATTAATGCCAATTAAGCTAACCTAAAGTCTAATGAAATAAAATCCTATTAACTTAAAGAAAATTCTTAAATCTAATTAAGAAATTAATTACCTACAAAATGATCCTAAATTAAATCCAACTCTAACTAATCACTAAAACAAAATCTAAATAATGCATGAGAAATCTTTTTGGATTTTTAATTTTAAGATGAAGACTAAATTAAAAATGCATGAAACAAATTTAATCTAAATTAATTCTAAATGCAACTTATAAAATTCTACACTAAAATTAAATCCTAAATCCTATTATATAAAATTAACTGTTAACATAAATTAAAACTAAAAATTAAATTAACAAACAAAGACACTAAAACTAACCTACCATTTTAATTTAACAATTTACCTAAACTAACAACTAATAAAGGATCAAAAGAATTAAACCACTTAATATAAAAACATGAAATGTAAAGTTTGCAAGGTGCATGAGTTAGCCAAACGTGGCCTTGCCCTGTTTCAATCAGCAGCCTGTCACCCTGCCATACTGTGCTCTGCAATCCCATTCTGCACTCATGCCACCATGTTCCTGCACTTATTGCTAACTGTGAGCTTGCCATGCTCCAACCCGCCAGCCTAGCCAACCTCACCCGCCACCTTCTGCTTCTGCTGTCCGCTGCACATCCTTGTCTTGCCCAGCTAGCATACATCTTCCTCTGCTCCTCGGGTGGCTGCAGCAGATCATGCACGCAGCAACAGCTCCTGTATCTTCCTTGCTCTGTTGATGATGTCGCGTACCTGCAGTACAAGATAAATGCTTCAGTTTTGTTCCCTGCAATCAGCATGATCAACAACACTACTGCCAACACAATCCGTCATCCATGCATCAGTCCTTGCTTCAGCAACCGAGAAATAGCAGAAAATGATAACATGGAGATAAGATTACCGAATACAAAGAAAAGAAAATCGGTCAGCAGAAATATACCGGAGTAACAACAAATTTATGAACAGTACTTAAGAAATGAAAACAGATCATAACAGAGTTGTGATTTATGGTTCCTGTCCACTGCCATGAGCAATCCTGATTCTATTGTGTATCAAACAACAGCCGTCGCACCTACTTCAGCATCAACCAGCAACTACTTCTGCTAGTTCACCGCTACACAGACCCACCTAGCACTGAATACAAGTGGGCTCGAAAATAGCGAGGGAACTGGGAATAGCTTCTGCCTTCGACAAGAACCTTATACCTCTCTCTAACCAGTAACTATCATTTAAATTAACATAAAAATTAAACCCACAAATGAAGCTGTATAGCATAAACTCAGAAGTTACTAACAGAGAAAAGCTACAAAGAAACGAGTTTCACAAATCTTTCACAAAAATAAGTATAAATCTATATATTTTTTTAGCTAAAAAAAATTTTAGATGGCCATTAACGGTGTAAGAGAGGAAAAGAAGCATGGGAAATATATTGTATAATACAGCCTCCTTGGGTTACCCCTTTTTGCTTCTCTATACCTGCCACCGAGATCTACCCCTATTGTCCTAGGTTACTAAATCCAAACAAGATGATAGTAAAAATAAGTGCTGATTTAAGAACTTGAAAGAACAATAGTTAAATGAGCAGTGAATAAAAATGTCAAAATAAAAGAGATTGGAATGTTGAACAAAACAAAGAAGAAAAGAAATTGGTGGCTGCCACCATAACGTAAACTACTCAGAACTAGGAAAGAAATAAAAACATTTCATAAAATAAAAACAATATTTTCCATGAACAGTAAAAAAATGAGAATAAGAACAATGGTGGCTAAAGAGAATAACTAACGGGAAAGTTTCTAAAAACAGGGAAAATAAAACTAAAACTATTCTATCTATGCTACTTCTTTTTCTTTTTTCAATTGCCATCATGTTCTATTTATACACACACTTAGGGGTACAGTGGTAATTTTTCATCCTAGATGAGTTGGCATTGTTTGGCCACTTGTCTTCATTTTATTTGCTGCAGAGTAGATATTTCCACGTCATCCATCTTCTAGTACACTTGTTTTTGCGATGTGGTCTGACGTGTGTCTTCCAGAAGGTTGGTAAGGTGTTCGTCGATCTTATCGTTTCAGAGCGAATAAAATACTAACCCCCGGCATCCCAAGTGTCCAGACGACTGGTGACTCGGTCTGTAAATTGAAAGTGTTCGAGTCTCCTTTAGCTTGTTTTTAGCCCATTTTTGACTGAAATGATTAAGTTTCACCTGGATTTAATTTACCTGCACATTAAAGAATTTTAATTAAATAAAGGGGATAATTAATAAAATAAATTAGGGATTTAAATAATTAATTAGGAAAATATGTGCAAATAATTCTATTAAAAATAGAATTATCAGCTTTGCATCCCCTACTCCTAACTTATGGTAAATAGACCAAGGCATAAGATCGATACTGGCTCCTAGATCACACAGGGTTCTACTAAAGAACAGATTTTTTTTAGTGTAGGGTGTGGTAAAACTACCTGGATCTTTGAGCTTGGGGGGTAATTTTCTTTGAATAATGGCACTACACTCCTCAGTCAAGGTCACCGTCTCGTAGTCCTCTAATCTTCTTTTCCTCGAAATGATATCCTTCATAAGCTTCACATAACTCGGCATTTGCTCCAAAGCATCTGCGAAAGGAATGTTGATGTGAAGTTTCTTAAAACTTCAAGAAATTTAGCGAATTATTGATCAAGCTTTTGGTTTTGGAACCTCTGAGGGAAAGGTACTGGTGGTCTAACTGGGGGAAGTGTAGTTGTAACATGTGTAGCATCAGATGAAGAGGAAGGTTGTGAAGAAGAAACAAATGAAGAAGCGCCTGACTTCGTTTCCTTTGAAGCCTGATCTTTTTGTTCCTACTCTTTCTGAACTGCTTCTTTAGAACTTATGGGTCTACCACTGTGGGCTTACACAGGATTGGACTTAACTTGTGGATCATCTAGCTCTTTGTCGCTCCTAAGGGCGATGACTTTAACATGTTCCTTACCTTCCCTCTTCTTAACAGGATTAGCTTCGGTGTTACTAGGAAGGGTCCCTTATGGACGCTGGCTAAGAGCATTAGCTATTTGTCTGACCTGAACTTCTAAATTCTTAATTAAAGCAGCTTAATTTTACAGGATAATCGTGAACATTTCCTCAAGTGAGGGTTTCTTTTCAGCTACTGGTGTAGGTAAGTGTTAGGGCTGCATTGGTGGTGGTGGATGATGTTGAAATTGTTGAGGTGGAAATTGCTGATCTTGTGATACATGAACAGGTGGAGCTTAGAAACCAGGGGGTCTCACAGGTCTGGAATTAGAAGATTGCCCTTGATTATGGCTCCAAGAAAAATTAGGATGGTTCCTCTACCCTATATTATAGGTGTTCGAAAAGGGGTTGTTCTATTGCTTTTGAGGTGGCGCAACATACTGAACAGACTCTAAATTTAGGGACACCCATCTACAGAGTGTGTATCACTACACAGATTACAAGAAAGAAAAGGACTTTGGATAGCTAGAATAGGTTAGGACTGCGGCAGGATTATGTTGGGTACTGAGTGACACTACCTTTTTCGTAAGGTTGGCTATTTGAGAAGTCAAGGTAGACAGTGTGTCTAACTCATAGATACCCACCGACTTCTTAGGCAGGTACCTCTCCGAAGACCATTGGTAATTGTTAGTTGCCACCTTATCTAACAGACCGTAAGCTTCCTCCTCCGTCTTGCACATTAGAGCTCCTCCCACTGTAGCATCAACGATGGTCTTATTTTGGCTAGTGAGTCCATTATAAAAGGTCTGGACTTGCAGCCATAAGGGTAGGCCATGATGAGGACACTTCCTAAGAAGCTCTTTATATTGTTCTCATGCTTCGTAAAGGGATTTAGAATCAAATTAGGCAAAGGAAGATATGTCACTACGGAGTTTAGCCATTTTGGATGGAGAAAAAAACTTAGCTAAAAATTGATGGGCTAACTCATCCCAAGTGGAAATGAATCCTAGAGGTAAGGAAGTTAACCAATGTCACGCTTTATCTCTAAGCGAGAAAGGAATAGTCTAAGCCTTAGTGCATTATCCGATAATCCATTATGCTTGAAAGTGTTATACAGATCTAAGAATTGCCCTAAGTGAGCATGTGAGTAGTCATGGGGAAGCCCACTGAACTATAGTGAAGTTTGGATCATTTGGAGGATTGAAGGCTTAATTTCAAAATTGTTTGCAGGGACAGCTGGTAGCCTAATGCCAGTATAATAACCTCCAATAATCAGTACCGCATAATCTCCTACGATCATAATTTCTCTGTTCTCTGCCATGGTGTTTTGCAGCGGAGCTACTAATTTCCTAGAATCCTTTCTAATTTTTCTAAGTGTTCTTTCAATTTCAGGATCTAAAGGAAAGTAATCATAGCTCTTGGCTCTACGCATACAAACATCTAAAAGTCCTCAGGAATTTTTTTTTAATTTTTTAATTTTTTTAAAGAGAAAGAAAATTAACTAAACTAAATTAAGACTCTAAATATTTACAACCTAAGTATTTACAAAACTATAATTATACCTAAGTATAATTTTCACTAATATTAATTAATGGCTAATTAAGGTTCCCCGGCAACGGCGCCAAAAACTTGATACAGACTACGCCCACTCTAAATTACCCAGACGTGTTAACTGCAAGTGTACGGGTCACACAAGTAATAATGAGATTTGAGTCTCAGATTATCGTCCCACAGAGAATCTAATTAGCCTAATTAAATACCGATTAATTTTACCCTAAATATATCCTAGCAAATTATGAATATTTAGTGGGTGATCTACGAGGCTTAAATTAAAAAGTACTGAAAAACAATAAAAATTATAAAATAAAGAAAATGATAAAAATAGAAAAAAATTACTTACAACACTCCAAGCAAATAAAAACAATAATCTGCAAAAGAACAATAATGAAATTAAAATTAATTAGTGTAAATAAATTAAAATGCAATTATAAGCAAAAGAAAAATAATTAACACTAGAAAATTCTAATAAAATTGCATGTAATTAAATCTAATGCAAAATCCTCTAACCTATGGTCTAATGAAATTAAATTCTAGTAATTTAAAGAAATTCCTAAATATAACTAAGAAGCTAGATGTCTAAAATGGTGATTCTAATTAAATGTAACTATAGCTAATGACTAACTTAATCAAATAAAATCTAAATAATGCATGAGAGATAAATATTTTTGGATTTTTAAATTTAAAATAAAAACTAACTTAAAAATGCATAAAATAAATCTACCCCTAATTTAATTCTAAATGCATTACCTAAACACTAGAATTAAGTTTTAAATCCTATTGCATAAAATTATCTATGAACATAGTTAAAACTGATTTATAAACTAATAGCAAAGAACATTTAACTAACATGGAAATTAATTCAAAACTATTATTACCTAAGCTAACAATTAATATCAACATTGTTAAAACTGATAATAGCAAAGAGCATTTAACTAAAATGTTCAATATAGAACATGAAAAATATGAAAAATAAATTGTGAAGATTAAATAAAAACTACCAAACATGGCCTTGCTCTGTCAACAGTACATCGCCTGCTCCATTCATCTGCTATTTACGCTAAAGCTCCCATTTCCTACAATCAACACACATCCTCCGTATCGTGCCTTCAGCAACTGCTATATACGAGTAACTGCAGCATAACACGCACGCACCAGCAGCAGGGCACCAGTGGTTCACCTGCGTTCATGCAGCAGACTAGGGTACGCCAGAGAATGTCTAGCAACCGAGAACAGCAACCACCCAGTGGTCACACCCTGCTTCCCTGCTACACACGAACATCCAGCAACAGCTCTGCCTCTGTCCTGTGCACCATCAGCAATCCTGAAATAAACAACAAAGAATCAACAGAAACGGGTTGCAAAATAAAATAAAATAGTGCAGAGAATTTAACAGAAAATTTGAAGAAAGTTGTTGTGAATTCGAGACTTGAAAATGCTGTAAAATAAATTAAATGCATGTTAAGCAGAGAAGTAAATGGCATCACTCAGCACTAGCCTTCATGCTACCCTCCTCCGAATAACACCGATCCATCAAGGCAGATAAACTGAAGATATCATCTGCAGAAACCAGAAGCACCAACAGCAATGGATTAACGCATAATAATGAGTAAAACTATGATGAACAGTAACAAAATGCAAGAACAGGGCAGAACAGAGAATGAATGTTTGTTTGCCATTGCCACAGCCAAGCTCACGGTTTGGCCAAGTCTACTCTGCCCGGTTCAGCTAGTACACCAGCAAGTTCAGTTCTATCGCATTGCTCTTCTGCTTCATTCCCGATCATTGGAGTACACTACACGATCCCAGCAATACCATGTCTAGTCATAGCAACCCACCTTCAGCCTCCTTTGCTCGTGCTTTAGTTATACATCTAAACACCAGCTCCTCGGCACCACACAGAAATGCCAGCAAATGAAGTCGAAACCAAATGGAGTAGAAAATGCTGAAAGCTAACACTAGTGGAAGAAAAATGAGTAAAAGCAGTAGCTGAAAACTAAACCAAAACTACAGAATGCTTTAACACAAATGCAAAATCCAGTGGCCTCGGCTTGCATTTTGCCTCAACTCAAAATAGTAAAATTTCATCATAAGATTTTAAGAAATTGGAGTCGATACTAGTAAAAATGTGATGAAACAGTAACCGAATGAAACACTACTTGACTGTAAACAAAAAAATAGAAAATGATAAAGCGCTTAACTAGAAAATGGAGGATAGACAGAATAAAGAAAAATATGCAGTAAATGAAAATGAATCAGGGGCAACGGGTTGAGTAATATTGTTGTTGTCACCAGTCCTTCAAACCCGAATAAACAATAACAGAGGAATGAAAACAAATGCAATAAAAGAAATTAATCGCAGTTGAAAGGAAACTTTTTTCATTTAAAGAAAAAATAATGGAATCTTGTAAATTTCTATAACAATGGTGGCTACAAAAGACTAACGGGAAAACTTAAAAAGAACAAGGAAAAATATAAACTTAGCAATAAGACCTTAAACTAAAGCTACCCTAGCACTCTACTCTACCTTAAAATTACTTACCCTATACTACTTCTATTCTACCCTACCTACTTAGTTTTTCAATTGCTCATCATATTCTATTTATACACAAAATTGGAAGTGCAATGGTAATTTTCAATCCTAGATGAGTTGGCATTGTTTGGTCACTTGTCTTCATTCCATTCGCTGCAGAGTAGATATTTTCATGTTATTCGTCTTCTTATCCACTTGGAGGTGCGATGTGGCCCGACGTGTGTCTTCCAGAAGGTGGACACGGTATCCGTCGATCTTATCTTTTCAAGGCGAATAAAATACGAACACCTGGCATCACACGTGTCCAGACGAATGGTGACTCAGACTGCGAAATGGTAGTGCTCCAGTCTCCTTTAATGCATTTTCAGCCCATTTTCGATTGAAATACATCCTGATTTAATTTACCTGCACACAAGAGAATTTTAATTAAATTGAGGGGATAATTAATAAAATAATATGAGGATTAAAATAATTAATTAAGAAATTAAGCACAAATAATTCTATTTTAATAGAATTATCACACATACCTTTAGTGAAGTTTGCAAGGACCAGACTTGCTTCCGAATTAAATATCGTTGACTACGGTTCCTCATAGGTTTCCCTAGTAATACCCTTGCAACATAGTACGTAGATCTCACTGAAAATTGTCTAAGCAAGGGCTCTTTCCAAATTAGTTTATCAGTTGGCAAGTTAGAATGAAAAGGAATCTGTAATATTAGATATCTATCCTTTAGGCTGAATAGCTTTTCCAACATCTCTGCTCCCCAAGCTATTGTCTCTGCATTAATTAATATATGAACAAACATCAATATTGGTGTACTAGTCACCTGAGGAGATGGTTTCCAAGTTGGTGGTTTGTCAGTCTATCTATCCCTTCATACATCTACTCCCAATCCATTGCCTACACGCCATCAAGATTCTTTATCCACCACTTTCTTTTCTTCTAGCAGACTTTTCCAATAAAAAGATGAATTAGAAACATCCTTAGCTTCTATAAGGTATGTGTTGGGGAAATACCTTCCTTTCAGCACCTTAGCATATAATGATAAATCATTTTTTTTTACCCTTCACCATTGTTTTGATAAAAAGAGCCAAATTTAAGGATTCAAATTTGAATCCTAACCCACCATCTATTTTGGAACAACACAATGAGTCAAACCTCATCTAATGAATATGTCTCCTATCATGACTATTACCCTACTAGAAGCTTGCTACAATCGAGTGCAATTGAGCAATTAGTGACTTAATGTCACGACCCAAACTACCCAAAAATCAGAGTTAATTTTTCTCATTTTGTTTATTTACTTGAATTCTTACCTGTCCTCGAATCGTGACCACACTCAACCAACAAATTGGGCTGTGCGTCAATGCCAGTCCCACCATACAATTACCATCTAACTTATTTCTTCTTCAGTCATTTATAATTGTTTACATTATTTACACATCCCCTAAAGTTACTTACAAACATGTTACTGTGCTATGCTTATGTAGATACAATATGTACAAGTGTATATACCTTAAATGATGGGCAGCAGCGGATATCCGGAATGCAGTACTGAGTCGCCTCAACTTCAACTGGAGATTATCTATGGGAGAAAATGAAAGGGGTGAGCATATCAAGCTCAGTAAGGCAATCCTACGAACAAGTAGGTAACCATACTACCTACATGAACGTGGTGCCATGTATAAACCACCATTTCTCCACACATTTTAAAACAAATGATATGAGTTATGATGTTATGTAAATCAAGTTTGCACGGAAAATTCAACATGCAATTATTACAAATCATTTATTTCTCAATTAAAATTTTCACAATAAAGTCAGGACTCGACCCCTCCTGCGGGTGATCCTGACTCATACAAAACCATGAAAATCGGTTTACATTCACACATGGGTTTAAAAAGCATGGAAATACCATCATGCAAATTTAGTTTAAAACCCAGTTTGATCTCATCAAAATCGTCGACATGCGAGACTAGGCAACGTCTGTATATAGGCAAATAACCAGGACTATGGCCATATGTGTCCTCGGGAGTTCCTCAGCTACACGGATCCTAGTGTGCCGGTTCTCACCATGATCGGGAACCGCCTAGGAGGTGGGTCAATCCATCCCGTCAGTCTTATCCGATCCCAGGCATCCGAAGATGCTGCATCCGGAGATGCCGTATCCGAAGATACCACACGGTACATCGTACTCCATGCTACTTGCACGGTACATCGTACTCCGTGAACCCATATAATATCTCTATACTCATGCCATGTCTCAAAACGCACGTGCGAGCCTATTAAATCGATGACACACAGTCTACCCGATGCTCCAAGCACGGCTCATCGCATGTTCTCATAAAATCAGTGCGAGCGATGCTCAGCACTCTCATCAACTCAAATAAAACTGGCAGAGCCCGCTTTACATCCCCACAAGGCCGCCAACCTCATCCCTCACTCTCACCCCACCTAAGAGGTCTTTTGAGCCTGTTGGGCCTTTTGGCTGACTCCAAGGGCAGACAGCGCTACTCCACAAATCCAGTAAATCTAGTGCGAGCTAAGCTCAGCACTCTGTATATAAATCATATGAAAATCTTATAAAATCTGGTGCGAGTTAAACTCCAGCACCCTGTCTCGAAAATCATGTAAAAATATGGTGCGAGTTAGACTCTAGCACCCTGTCACGAAAAAGCATGTGAAATCTGGTGCGAGTTATACTCTAGCACCTATGCATGTAAAACTCTAGTGCGAGCTCTCGCTCCAGCACCAATGCATGCATCACCCAAATCAAAACATCGTGCGAGCTGAGCTCTAGCACGTCACATGTAAATAAAAACACGTAGGCGGCTCTGTTTCCTCAAAACAGTTTTCAATACAATTTCATCGTCGAAAGTATGCAATGCTGTGCATTTTCTTTCAAGGTTAGCCAGCCTACTCATGCATGCATTAAAATGTCTCCAGAATGAGCAGAACCCTCTTGTTCTTGCTCCTCCCAATTTTTCCTAAATTTGTAAATTTTACCCTTAACAAGGGTATTTTAGTAATTTGCCCATTCGGGGCACTAAAATTATTATTCGACCTCTAGACCCTTCAGATAAATTTTAAAGACTGCATATGAACTTGAAATTTCGTAAAGTTTACCTCTAGCAGTCCGTAGAATTCCCTTACCTTATTTTCCTGTCGAGTCTGACCTTTTCTTTTCCACTGTTGACTCGTCGCGCAGTCCGATAAGCTCCCAATCAAATGCCCGAAACTGCGTATTAATATTTCTCAGGTCAGATATCATACAATTTAATCGTATTTAATACTTTCTGGGCTTAATTTAAATCGTTGGGCCCATTTATCCCTATTGGGCCCGATTGCACCTTAATGGGCCTTAATCGGCCTTAAGCCCGTTTTCCACTTAATTCTCACTTTATCGAGACCTATTGGGCTCATTGGGCCCACCAATAATTTATTGGGCCTCGTTCTAATTCTCGAATAGCTAAATTTATTATTTACGACAATTTATCTAAATTTCCATAATTTAATTCAATTTATGCGGAATTTAAATTCATATCACGCATAACGATGTAAATTGTCCTAAATAAGGGTCACTTACCCGAGATTCCATGCTAGTACGAAATTCGAGGCTATCTCGAGCTCTCGGTGGATGCCAATCGTCGAGCTACACAATTTCACAATTTTTCGGGTAAGTTTTCAGTCCAAAATTAATTAAATTAAATATTCCAAAATTTAAATCGGTCAATTTGACCGCTTATCGACTTACCCGAAGCTCGATTGCATCACAGGAATTTTCTCCAATTTTTTCTCTTTTTCTTTTTCCCTTTTTCTTCCTTTTTTCCTCTCTTTTTGGCTGAACCGGTTCAGTCCGGTTCGAACCGGTTCAGACCGCCGGTTCACTTCGGTTAGACCGGTTCACAGCCGGTTCACTGCCTTGCCGGCCGGTTCTCCGCCGGCTTCCACCGCCAGTGGCTCCGCAAGGTTGTCCGCACCTCGAATCTGGCCTCGGCTTCGTCCAAGGCCGCCGAAAAGTCGCCGATCCAGCTGTTCTCCTCTTCGCCGTCGGTGGTTCCCCCTTTTTTCATCGATTCCGGCGCCGTCCGTCGGTTTCGCCAGCCGTGGCCACCACCGATCGCATCGTCTGGGCCTGGGGAGTCCTCGGCTGGGGGTGGGGTCGGCCAGATCGGCGCCGTTTGCCGCCGATCGGAGCTCTTTCTCCAGCGGCTTCTCTCCCCCGATCCGCCGGATTCCGGCGTCGGTAGGCTGCACCGCCGGTACCATCTTGCTCGCCGGGCGTCGCTCTACGTTTTTCGACCTTCGCCTGGGCTCAACGGTCGCCGGTGGCTCGCCGGTCTCCCTCCCCGTTTTCGGCTTCCGTTTTCGTTTTCTCTCTCCCCGATTTTCGTTTTCTGACCTTTTTTTTTTTCAGCTTCTTTCTCTTTTTTTGTTTTATTATTATTATTATTATTATTATTATTATTATTTATTTAATTATTTCACTATTCATTAAAATACTCCATAAAATCCAAAATATCTACACTTATATTATTTTTATTCTAATTTAATTTATTTAATTTAAATTTAATTTATTAAATATATTTTTCTTCAAATTTTCGATATTATTCCTTCGCGCTTTTCGAGATATCGTTTCGGTAATTTTTCGATATTTTTAAAATTTCTGAATCTTGATCAATTGACCCAAATTGTATAATTTCCTCATTATCGATCAAGATATCTAACATCCTTATTTTTAATTAAAATTTTCTTATCGCCTTAATACCGGGTTTTGGTATTTTTACCATTTTACCCCTGCTCTTGTTTCGAAAATCAATTTTAACCTGACCTTCCTTCATACATCCCCCATCTTTTCTTATTTAATTTTCGTATTTTAATTAAATTCGGGTCTTACACTTAAGCTGTCACGACCTATGGTGTCCGGGTCATATCTCTCCAGAGACATAAATTTGGATTCATATTCGTCCACAGTACGATTCCTTTGAACCAGATTCATGAATTTCATCTGTAATTTCCTCTGCGCGGTGGTCGAAATATACTATCTCCTGAAGGCCTCCAAAAATATCTCCCATGAGATCTCGGAGTGTCTAGCCCTCAATATAACTTTAGTGGATCTCCACCAGTGCTCTGCCTCGCCTTTAAGCATAAACACGACAAAGACTACCTTATCAGTTGATGTGCACCTGAAAAATCGGTACAGCTTTTCCATCTCATACACCCAGTCCTCCGTAATAATCGGGTCCTTCACCCCTCTGAACACTGGAAGTTTCAACCCTTGAAATTCTCGCAGTCATAGCCCGAATCACTACCATTCTGCTGCGGAGCGATAGGAGAAGCTATATCTTAGGCCGGAGGTGGTGTAACTGTAGCTGTCTCTGCAGTCTGAGGTCTCTCCGCCTCTGCTACTGCTTGTCCAGTAGTAGGTTGTGCCGCGGGAGCTCGTCTATCGCCGGCACCCAAAGCCTGTGTGACAATCTCCACTAGGTTCTCTATACTCCGTTCTATCTTAGCGAAGCGAGCCTCAGTATCCCCTAATCTCTCAGCAGTGTTTTGTGGAGCCTGATTAGTCTGTGGCTCCGTACGGCTCTCAGGCCTACCTCTACGGCCTTTAGCACGTGCTCTCGCCCCTCTACCTTGGTGCGTAATTGGCATAATGCCTAACTTCCTGTATTAAAATCATTTATTAAACTCAATCCATCACGGTATACAAAGTTATATTTAAACAAAAGCACAATACTATGATGATGTAACTTTTTCTACGTTTTATTACTGACTCATATCAGGCCAACACAGCTCTGATACCAATCTCTATCATAACCCTTTTTATTCTTTTTTAACCAAAAATCTCAATAAATTTTTCGCATTTATTCCTTTCTCTACTCGATCATGAACAAACTTACAATCTCTACATACATGCTCAGTCAATTGACTATCATTTATGGGTAGTGAGACCCGAAAGATTCAGAAGTTTGTTGATGGATTGAGACTGGCCATCTGGACTAAGCTAGCCCCATTTAACATTCAGACCTATGAGGAGGCAGTACACAAGGCTCGGTTATGTGAGCAAGATTTTAAGAAGAATGCCTCCGAACTTGAAAAGTTTAGTGTCAGAAAGGACAAAGATCAGAAGAGATTCGAGATGGATAGAGTGGCCAAGAGAGGAGGCCAGAGATATTTCGAGAAGAGACCTAAGGTCGAGGAGGTGTAGGAGAGAGCTGCTAGACCTCCCGTATACTCGGCTTTGACTGCACCGATGAGTATGGTTATTGGAGGACCACGGCCTACTACTGAGAGGTGCAGGAGATGTGATAGATTTCATGGGACTAGGCCCTATCCGATGACCCCTATGGTGTGTTACAGATGCGAGAAACCAGGACATATAACTAAGTATTGTCCCAAGAAGATGGATACTGCCCCACAGAAGGGCAAGGAGCCGGAGAGAGCTCCAGTTGAGACAGCTGCCTCGAGGAGGAAGGCCACAACTGAGGAAAAAGGGAAGCAAGTAGCGGGTGTGAGCAGAGAAAGAGTACATGCACTGGATTAGGACACCGTAGATGCATCGACGGATGTGATTAAAGGTACCATCCTAATCTTTGATTTAGAAGCGTTGGTATTATTTGATCCTGGTGCCACGCATTCCTTCATATCACATTCTTTTGCACATAAATTATTGATGCATGTGAAACCAACATTGTTGGATAAAATGTTGATGATTTTCACACTCATGAATGATAGTCAATTGACTAAGCATGTATGTAGAAATTGTAAGTTTGTTCACGATCGAATAGAGAAAGGAATAAATGCGAAAAATTTATTGAGATTTTCGGTTAAAAAAGAATAAAAAGGGTCGTGACATAAGCAGTTTAAAACAACTCATGTAGTACCTAGGAATTGATATTGAAATTGATTTGACAAGAATCTCCTTCCTTGCAAGAAACAAAGTTTATCCTCGCCAACCTTAGACTTTCTACGAGATTCTCTCCTTGATTGAAGCAAATTCTATTTGCCTGAAGGGTCTTATGAGCTAAATATATGTTGACACCTAACTAAGATTGTCAATTGGATCTTCTACGTTCCTCCACATTAGCACTGAAAAAGACTGACAATTTCTATAAATTCACTTGTTGTCTTAACTCTTTTTAATATAGATTTAGAATCCTCATAATAGTCTCACAATCCTGTTCTTGAGCTTGGAAGAAAAAAATGTAGCCATCCATAAAAAATAAATTAGTAACTAGAGGTGTGACTCGAGCAATACGCACACCATGCAACAGGTTTTCCATAGCTGCTGTTTGTGTCAAATAAGATAATTCTTCAGAGCGGTTGAGAAATAGATACAATGATAATAGATCACCTTGTCGTAGCCCTCTCGATAGGATAAATCGCCTCCTAAGTCTCTTATTGTTTCTAACAGAGTAAGAAATAGTACGAACACATGTATCGATTAGATCCAATAAGCTATAAAACCCATAGCTATCATCATATCATCCAAAAAATTACATTCAACACGATCGTAAGCCTTACTTATATCGAGTTTCAAGGCTACCTCATTAACTAATCCTATTGTATGATTCTTCATGTGATGGAACACCTCATAGGGCATCATTGCATTATCAAAGATTTGTCTCTCTAAGACGAAGGCACTCTGTAATTCCTCTATAATTTTTGCTAACACCCCTTTCAGTTTGTTGATAAGAACTTTAGAGATTAGTTAGTAAATAACATTACATAAACTAATTAGTTTGTATTCATGCACTGTCAATGGAGATCTAGACTTTAGGATAAGCACAATGATAGTTTGGTTAATGCAGCTAATGTCTAAATCCCCATTCAAGAAATCCAACGCCACTTAGAGTATATCCTTACCCACAACATGCCAATAGGATTGATAAAAGCAATCAATCATGCCATCGGCACTAGGGGATTTTAAGAGGTCCATTTGCATCAGTGCATAGTATACCTCATTGTTGGTGAATCCAGACCCCAATATGGTGTTGTCATTTTTCATTTAACCTCTGGTTCATTGTCGAGGAAATGGTATTTAATCTAGTTTTGAAAGTTATGGTGTAAATGGCAGTGAAAAATTAACAAAAGTTGTATGTATCTGCATATGGTTAGTTGGTAAAGCACCGTTTTCTGATTGCGATTATGTGATTGCATTATTTCTCTTGTGTCTCAAAGCCTCAACATGGGAACACTTTGTATTTCTATCGCCCTTCTTCAGCCACAATGCTTTAGACCATTATCTCCACCTAATCTCCTTACAGTGAAGAAAGTCAAATAATTGTTCAATGAGACATTGTCATTCAACCATACCATAAATAGAAGAATCAAGGCTACGTTGTTGTTGTAGAGTTTGAATTTTTCCACTCAAACACCTATTTTCCTACTTATCCTAATCATTATAAGTCATTCCCATAAGTCCTGATTTTGGAAACAAGATTATGGAAATCATCAACATTGCCAACACCTCAAGCTTCCTTAATTATCTCCTCACACCGTGGTTGACATACCCATATGTTTTCGAATAGAAACTTTTTGCGAGATCTACCTTTGCTTACATGGCAATGAAAATCAAAACATAGGAAATAATGGTATGAAGTTGAGGAATGTACATATTACTCAATTACTGTTAGGAACATGTTCCACTAATCCTGATTTCTAAAACCCCCATCGAGACTTTTTTCCACCTTATATCATCTGAACCCCTATCCATGTTTACCATGATCCCTGCACTAGACAATCTATAAAATTGCAATCATTACTAATATATTGGAAACCAGTCATTTGGGAACATGGTCGAAACTACCCTTACGTTTATCCCTCACATCTATGAGTTTATTGAAATCTCTAATGCAAAATCAAGGAGAACTTGCTTCTTAATTTAGTCTCCACAATAACTCTCATGAGCAAGATCGCAAATGTGTAACATGATGACCATAGAAACTAGTAAACCACCATGAAGACAAGTCCGTAGATAGAGAGATAGTGACATCGATATAATCCAAAGAATGAGACCTGCGATTAATGCCAAGAGAGTCATCCTACATCAAACACAAGCCTCCTACCTTACTAATACAACCAACCATAAAGAAACCATGAAAACCCAAGCACACATGTAACCACACCATTTCAACACTCTTTCTCCTTGTTTAACTTAGGATGAGTAGTTGGGTTAATGTTGATTAACCATCTTGATCATCTCGTGAACTAATCGAGGGGACCTCAACCCTCGACAATTCCAACATAAAAACCTCATTTAGTTTGGCAGGGTTAGCTAAAGTTGCCAACCTCTACCGATGAAATCTTGTTTGATAACTCTCCCACAACAATTCTGCAACTTTCCGGACCCTTTTGCTCTCCACAATGTCGATGAGGATATATGCACTATCAAGTCCACATTTTTGGTAAACTGGAACCTCTCTTCATGCCTTAACCAGATCTTATTTTTGAGGCTTTTCTAGTCGTACTCCTATAAGCTTCTTAGAAGTGGGCCCATTGTCAAAGCTATCCCCATTCGTAAGGCCAAACAGGTTACCTCCTCATGTAAGTGGTATTGGGGATGGAACCTTAATGCTCGAGGGTTTTCTAATATTGTGTGCAACACCCCTAATACAATTGACATCAGTATCCATAAGCATATCTAATGAAGGTGAGGAGCCCAATAGGTTTGTGAAATTCCTTTGCATTTATGCACGTAACTAGTGGCAGTATCCTCTAGAGATAGATCCCATTTCCTTTTTCTGGTTGAGTGCAATAGTACCATCTAGTTTTTTAACGGTCTAAACATCTGCAAACAAAATAGAAATCAGGCAATCGTTCATAATGGAAAAAGTCCAACTTGGATTCTCCAAAGCCAAGCATTTTGATTTTGGTCCCTCTTTTCAGTGGGTTGCGTGTATCCAGGGTCACACGAACTCGTAACCATCTTCCCCATCCAATGGCATCTTCGTCGAAGTCTACCTCTTTAACAACGTCAATCAATTCACCAAGAACAGTACCAATGGTAGGTAGTCCATGAATTTGCACCTAAAGTGGACAGAACAATATGTTAACAACATCAGGAGCAAAACAAACCATCAAAATCTTTCTACACCATCAAAGATTCATTGAAGGACCAAGGTTGTGCCCATAGTACTTTTTCTCTATTTGATCTCCAAAATAGAACAACAACAATTTCTCTCCAATTTCCCGAATCAATATACTTTCAGAAAATCTCTAAAATTCTTATAAAATTGTTCTCATTGCATCTAGATTCATCGGTTATTTGGCGAACACACAACTAATCAAACATTTTTGTCCTTTGTCAATGGTATCTGCAACCCATGATTTTTCAATGACCATATAATTCTACTCATTCTTTGTTGTCAAAAATAGTCGTTCCCAAAGATTTTCTAGATTATCAACCATTACAAATCTTCTCTAGTTAACCCAAATTATTGAATCAGCAAGAATAAAACAGTGTGCATTGTGCAATTGAAAGAGACGAAAACAAGAACAAAACTATACGATTAGAAGACAAACTCCCATGTAACAAATAGTATCCGTCAGAAAGACAATTCTCCATTTTCTTTCCTTCACATAGGAAAAAACTCAACTAAATGCCATCGAATTACACACTTAAAATATTTATAGATCGGTCAAAATTGACCTTAAAGTTATAATTAAACCAATATAAAATATGATGATGTGTCAATAAAAAATTTAAAATTTTGTTTTAAATTATCTTTAATATTATTGTTCTATAGATTGTTCTTTCCTTCGCATAGGAAAGAATTCATGTAAATGCCATCGGATTGCACATTTAGAACACATATAGATTGGTCAAATTGACTTCAAAATTACAATTAAACCAATCCAAAAATTGATGGCGTGTTAGTTAAAGAAAATTCAAAATTTATTTTTTGGAAACTATCTTTAATATTATAATTATATAGGTTTATATAGATATTCTTTAAAGTTAATTTTTAATAATCAAAAATCTTTTTAATCACTTATGCTCAGCTTGGATTAAAATTAAAAGATAAAAGGGTGGTCCGGTGGCATACTAAAATATATATTTTTAGTGTATATTTATTTTAATTTTGAACTAAAAAAAATACTCAAAATTCATTACAAAATTTAAAATATTTGCACACGGGATACAAGCTAATATACGGGTTATCGACCCAGAACTCGCAATTGAAAATTTGAGCGCTCACGTTTTTACTTGCCCTGTTCCCCCCGTTTCGTTCTTTTTATTTATTTATTTATTTTATTTTTTACCAAGACAAAAGAACCTGCCAGCATTTTCATCGTCACTGGTGAAATAGAAGGGAAGAAAAGGAGAGAAGAGACTTCGTATTCTCTGTCCCTCAGATCCAAATCTCTGTTTGGTTCTCTCTTTTAGATCTCCGAATTCCGGCATTTGGATCTTGAATTGCCGATTCTTAGATTTGTGAAATAAAATCGATTTAATTCCGAATAGCGCTAATTCTGTGATTGATTTAGTCGCTGCATTAGGTTTACTTGTCATTTGATTGGATCTGATTTGAGTTCCCTACATAAGCATCAACCCTGGACCCAATCATGAATCCTTTCTCGTCTGGTACACGTCTACGGTGAGCACCAATTTCTTCTGTTACCATGTCTTCTTTTAGGTCTTCCCTTTCCTTTTAATTGAAAATCAGATCAAGAAAACGTGAGTTTTTTTTTGATGGATTGGTTTTATTATTAAAAGAGCTGGGCGTTTGTTCAATTGGGGGTTGTTTTGATTGCCGTGATTTAAATTTGGGGAGTTCGGTTGTAGTTTGTGCCACTTAAAAGATGATTGCTCTGAATTTAGAGCTAAGTGGAAGTTTGTTAGGCTTTTTTTTTTCATGATTTGGTTCTTGTAGTTAGCTTTTCCTTTACTTTTTGATTTGCTATAAATCAGTTGTTACTATGGATGAAAATGTAGAAGTGTCTGAAGTTGTAACGTACCTATTTAGTAAAATGGTTTGAGAGTGGCTTGATCTCTTGTTTCTTGAATTTTGATGATATGAAATGATGCGCCAAACAGCTTTGGTGTCAAAAGGTCATTTTCTAGAGAGGAACGGAAAGGGGGGTGGGTTTGGTACTAAAACCTAATTCTACTTTTGCATTGTAGAAATGAAAGTTATGCAGTATGTTTTGGAACATTGATATTACGTACATGAGTAACTAGCGGCAACAGTTTGAGAGAGTTATGATTTAAATATAACATACACTCCAAGGTAGTCATGCATGCAAGTATCCCATCCAATATGGTCACAGAAATACAATCAGAATAACCTGGTTACACGGTTGTACACATAATTCTGGTGGTTATATGTTCAAACCGGTTTGTGGAACTTGGCACACTTTTAGGCAAACATTTTAAAATTGAAACCCATCAGTGTTTTTAGAAGGTGCATATGTCTGTTGCAATGGAACTGAATAGTTATATTTGTCTCCATATAAATTTAGCACAGTTAAAAAAATTATTGAGATAGCGAAAGAAAATCTGGTTCTGAATGATAACATCCATACCTTTTCATGAGGATTATGAGTTAGTTCTTTGTATTAGATTACTGGATTTCACCCATACTTTATGAGTGTGGAGATCTTGATTTCCTTGTCTTAGTCATTAGATAGTTGTATGTCTTGAGGTGATTCCCATATGGAGTGATCAGTAGTGAGTGTTGCTTTTAAGGAACAAACCAGTAGGAAGGAATGGTCTCCCTCTCTTACACATCTGTGAATATCTTGTTTTTCAGGAAATTATTGATAAGAACTGTTTATGTACATTGGAAAAAGGGATCTAAGCTATATTTAATTTTTTAGGGATTAAGAATAAAGGGCCGTTTATCCCACTTCCTACACTATGAAAAGTTTCTTCTCAGTCAGGGTCTATGGCTGGTTACTATGAACATGATTGTCCTTTCTAAAATGATTTTCTATCAATGATTCATTTCTGCTTAAACCTCCCTGAATCAAATTACAAGTAGCATATATTTTTGTGCATATTCTATCCCAAGTAATATTGATGAATCTAAATGATTGACTTGACTGTAATTTGTATGCATATTAATCGAAAATGGTCAAACTTCTCCAATGCAGGGACATGATACGGGCTATACGTGCATGCAAAACTGCAGCAGAAGAACGTGCTGTTGTAAGGAAAGAGTGTGCTGCTATTCGTGCTTCAATTAATGAAAATGATCAAGATTATAGGCACCGAAACCTGGCAAAGCTCATGTTCATTCAGATGCTTGGTTATCCTACTCATTTTGGCCAAATGGAGTGCCTGAAGTTGATTGCATCTGCTGGATTTCCAGAGAAGAGGATTGGCTATCTTGGTCTTATGTTGCTTCTTGATGAAAGACAAGAAGTTCTGATGTTGGTCACAAACTCATTAAAGCAGTATCCTATGCGTAGACCTTTCTCTAGCTTAATTTGTTTCCATTTCCTTCTCCCTTTTACCATTTCTTTTCTGGATGAATAAGTTTGGTATTACGGGTGTAAAAATAAGAAAATGGAGAGATTTACTTTACTTTGCAGGAACCTTAACTTATTTGCAGAGATCTCAATCATTCAAACCAGTATATTGTAGGACTTGCTCTTTGTGCTCTAGGAAATATTTGTTCAGCAGAAATGGCCCGTGATCTTGCACCAGAAGTAGAAAGATTGCTGCAGTTTCGAGATCCAAATATCCGGAAAAAAGTAAGTGTCCTACTTTTTATTCAAGGGCCTGTTGGCTAAAGATTCTGAATTTGGTGAGATGTAAATGTAAAGGAGGGAAAGGGAGGCTGCTGGACTCCAGAATTTTGAATTTCTGGATAATTCAATGATATTCCACAACATTCATATGAAAGCTACTTTTGTGAAATCTGGATAATTCTCTACCAATTTATCTTAATCTGAGAATTTGCAGCATATAATAATTCAAGGGAAAAATGCCAACATATAATAACCTTAAGTCTGATATCTTAGTGACTCCAAGAAAATCAACTTCAGATGCTTCTCTGATGGTTTGAGAGAAAGACATCTATTGACCGTTGCCAGCCATTCTGTGAAGGCATTTTTATTGGTTCATCGAGAATTACCCCATTTTCTTGTGGATGATGGATTTGATTAAACAGGCTTCCTGCTTTAATTTTCCCCTCTGCCAAGTGGTGCTTGGTTTTGAATTCTCATCATGCGCATTATTTGATAATTTGCAGGTTATCTGTCATTTCTTCTGCAATCTGACTGCAATCGTTAACTCCTCTTGACTGTATCTGTTGTTTGTAGGCAGCACTGTGCTCCATACGGATCATAAAGAAAGTTCCGGACCTGGCTGAGAACTTTATAAATCCTGCTGCTTCCTTACTTAGAGAAAAGCATCATGGAGTCTTAATAACAGGAGTTCAACTTTGCACGGATTTATGTAGAGTCAGTTCAGACGCCCTTGAATATTTTAGAAAGGTAAATTGGTTATGGCTTTATAACAATATAGCTATAGTATCAGAAAGACAAACACTCTATTGAGTGTGTAATTATTTGCTATACTTATTTGCCCGTGGAAAAAGCTATCATGAATAAAGTTTCTTGTAAGTATTTAGTTCCTGTTTTGGTTTGTCTGGAGCATCCATGTGGGCAAAGCAGTCTACTTTCCTGCAATCTTTTCTTTTTCTTCTGTTTCTAGCTAAAGAGTACTTACCATCAAAAGGATTGATAAAAAAAGAATCAGGTTTACTGGTTTTTTGTCCTAAACTGTTGGCTATCTTTTGCCTTAGTCGATAGTAAGATGCTTCAGGCTAATTTTTCCATTTGGTTTCTATGGGACTTATGAACTTGTTTAGGCCTTAGGATCATAATATCTTCTTTTATCATCACTGCAGAAGTGTACTGAAGGTTTGGTCAAAACTCTGAGGGATATTGCGAACAGTCCCTATTCACCTGAGTATGACATTGCTGGCATTACAGATCCCTTCCTTCATATAAGATTGCTTAAGCTTCTGCGGATATTGGGCCAGGGAGATGCTGATGCTAGTGACTGTATGAATGACATACTTGCCCAGGTCAGTTATGAACTTGTGAAGTTTTTTTGTGATCTATCTGTTTCTTTTGTAATATGTTCATGGCGGAAAATTAGAGTATTGTATTTAAGAAAAACTTACACAAAGATACAAGCTCAAAGAACTACAAAGGACTACATGACTGTCGGTTGGAATAGTTTGTGGATTCCGAATGGCGATAATGGCGGAACTTAATAAGATAGCAATTACAACCCCAGAAGTAATAAGTACTGGGCATGGACTTGGAAACCTCCTAGTTGCCAATAGAAATGTTTGCCGACCTCCACACCAGCGATATCGTATAACCCGTTTAGTGCATTGCTGTGAGGGATAAAATAAAAACTAAATCTTCTTAAAACTAATCCCTGTTTTCATCCTTAATATAGGAATACAAATATTTACAGATTTCTTACTAAACAGTACAGCTGGAACTGTGTATTTTACCACAGTTCAAAGTCCTGAAAGAAGTACTTAAGGATAATGCGTGTTCTATATATTATTTATCTCTTATTAGTAACTAAATTAAGGTTTTTGTTTTGAATCTCTTTCTTTTGCTATAGATTTCATTAGCATGCTAATTGCCAGTAGTACACCTGATTTTCTTCTTAGAGGTTACGAAAAAACTTTTTGTGCGAGAAAAAAAAATGATTGCTTTATCGAGGAAAGAGGTTTGTCCTTCCATTTTATGATTTAAGATGGTATTGCATGATGAAAGAATACAAGTTATGTCCTTGTAGAAAATAAACCTGACATTCTACTTATATGTTGTTTCTGCTCATGAGAAAAACCTTAATGAAATTGCTTGGAACATTTGAATTGAAAATATGGTAAACTATATGGGGTATATTGGATATTGAAAAGATGCTAGCAGCTAAAAATGTTGCAGAGAACTCCTTTCACGGTTTACAACAACTGTTAATGTCATAATGAGGTTAAGGTTGCTTGGAACATTTGAATTGAAAATATGGTATACTATATGGGGTATATTGGATATTGAAAAGATGCTAGCAGCTAAAAATGTTACAGAGAACTCCTTTCACGGTTTACAACAACTATTAATGTCTTAAGTAGGTTAAGGTTTTCTTTTTCTCCTGTTTTTCTTTGTTGTCACACTTTTTTGTTTTCTTAGGTGGCAACAAAAACTGAGTCGAACAAGAATGCTGGAAATGCTATTCTCTATGAATGTGTTGAAACCATCATGAGCGTTGAAGATAATGGTGGTTTACGGGTGCTTGCTATCAATATATTGGGAAGATTCTTGTCAAATCGTGACAACAATATCAGGTAGTTTCATTCAAATCTCTTATCTTGATTTTATGTCCCTTTCTACACACTCTACTATAATATGAAACTGAACCTTGCATGTTGTTCAGATATGTTGCTTTAAACATGCTTATGAAGGCTATTACAGTGGATGCTCAAGCAGTGCAGAGGCATAGGGCAACAATTTTGGAATGTGTAAAGGTACATCCTGATGACATTTAATTTCATGTTTGATGGTTTCAAAAGGTTTCTGATTTAGTTCTTTCTCAAGAAGCACTTAAGGAGTTTGCTTTTGCTGTCCTTTTCTCTGCTCTGATGCTTTGGTTCTATTATTTATTTGTTACTTTTGGTGAACCCCATATGTGAGGGAATTAGACTCTTCTTACTTGCTAAAGCAGTGAGGATTAATTTTCTCTTTAGATATCACTTGATCTTTTGTTTCTGCCCTTAAGAATAGAGACCCTCTAGTTGTCTCCCTGTTTTTAGGGTACCGTCTAGTTGTATAAAATGTGACTGTTATGATCTTTTTTGGATTGGTAGCTCTTCTTGCATTTTGATTGATATTTGGACTGATACTTAGGGATTCAATTTTTGGCAATATAGCATTTTCCAGCACCGTGCCTTGGGCTCGGATCAGGGTTTGGATCGAGTAGGAATTGGGTAGAGATTCTAAGTTTGAGCCTTGTACTCTAAACCAATAAAAAACAGTTTCCGGCATTTTCTTAGTTGCTTTTGAACTGCATTCTGATCTAATTCTGAAGTGTCATTAGTGTCAAAAAGGAGTTTTCTCATGTGCTACTAAAGAAGTTTTTGATTTGATGTATTCTTTTTCCAGGATTCAGATGCTTCAATTCGGAAAAGGGCACTTGAACTTGTCTACCTGCTAGTGAATGAAAATAATGTGAAGCCTTTAACTAAAGAGCTAATTGAATATTTGGAAGTAAGCGATCAAGAATTTAAGGGAGATCTTACTGCCAAGATTTGCTCCATTGTTGAAAAGTAAGTTGTGCTATTTGTTAGTTACATGAGAAGTGCTGTTTCAGCTTTCCTTGTGTATTCTATATTATTTGTAATTGTCTTCTTGGCTCAGTATTTTCACGTATCATGTGTTGTGTTTTGTTATGTACATGCATACATGGATGTATGTATATGCCTTGTATAATCTTTCCTCCAACCCCATTTTTAGTGCATTTTCAAAGGATTGGTTATATTCCTGGAAAAGGCAGTTATTTCACCCAAATTAATTTGATATAGTCAATTTTAGTGGATTGCTATCTTCATTAAATTCATAGAAGTTCCTCTTATTGTTCTCTTTATGATATTTTCTTCTGGTTTATTGGACAATTTTTTCTTTGCAGCATTTAGTCAATTAACATTCATTTTTATTGCCTCAGGTTTTCCCCTGAGAAGATTTGGTACATTGATCAGATGCTCAAGGTTCTTTCTGAGGTATGTGTTGTCTTTCATAGCATCGTTGTATGATTGGAGTAAAGATGCTTTATTTGTCATATTCCACTCAATTAATCCCTATCCATGTTTCTCTTTTGCTACTTTATTCTCACTTGATCGAGTTGTATCCATCAGCAGTGTTTGTTCCTACTGCAGAATATCACATTTTCTTATATCTTGTCCATCATATTATTGTTTCAATGATGTGCTTACTATTTCAGTCCTTGATTTCATCCAATGTTTTCCATGTGAGTCCATTAAGTAATGGTGTATAACATGTTGTAATCTTTACTCTTTTGATTAAAAGAGCTTCTCTGTTGAACATTATGACCTTGCGGATAAGTCCTTGCAAAAGAAAGAGAATTACATTCTTGCACTGTTTACTGATAATTTATAAAAATAATTGGCAATATTTATACTCTTTTTTTTTTTTTGTTTTTGTTTTGTTTTTCTGTTTTTTGTCCTTTTTTTTTGTGTGTGTGTGTGTGTGTGTGTGTGTGTGTGTGTAATGTTGGCTGAGTGATCCCAAGTTTGCTGTCAATCTGCATAAGTCCTCCCACTTGATTTTTCAAGTTAAATCTAGTGGTTGAACCTGTCTCAGCTATGACTTATGCTGCTTGTGGCCTTTGAGTGAATGAATCATCGAAGGCTGAAAATGGGATATTCCATCCCACATTAGATAGAAGTAAATATCATTGATGAAACCATATAAGGCCTCAAATTAGTGACTTCTAGAACTTGAGTTTAAGCTTTTGACTTTTGAGAATTGGGGGTTTAGGCCTGAATTGTTGGGCCATTGTAATCTGTATTAGCTCATCTTTTAACTTGGTGCGACTGCTGGTGTGATCTTGGTCCTTTTGGTGTTGCTTACAATTTGAAGTGTGAACCCAATGAGGATATTGAGGATTTCTATGGGGAGGACTATTATGCCCTTTCTCTGTCAATTAGTATATAGGAAAGTGATTGATGGAATCCATTTAAGACTTCAAGCCACCACTACTAGTAACTTGTTAAGGACTAGCAGTTTGGATCCGGAAAAGTAGCCGGGTCAGTGGTTTTTGGACCTGAAGCACAATAGAACAGCAAACACTTTGAAATCCTGAGAAAAGCTCTTAAAAAAAATAGAAATAAAAAAAAAAACCTAATATATAGAGGAGAATGGATGCTTTAAGAAGCAAATGTGAATTGGTTTAAGGAAGCAATTGGGAAAGTAGGTATTATAATTTGCCGGAAACTGTGGCAACTCAGGTGTATAGCCAGTAATGGTTCATCTTACCCAGTACTATATTTTCATTTTTGCATTTTATTGTTGAATCTAAAGTGTTGATAAAAAGAAACTGATTGAATGCTTGTTCTTTTAACCTTGCCTGGTTTGAGATTCTCCGAAATTTGCTGGATGTGTACTCTCATTTCTATCTGACAAAATTCTAGTTAGGAGCGAGAAAGGGAGTGAAGGTGAACCTTTTCGATTTTCTGAAACTGCAACATTTGTTATTAATCTTCTTAGTTCTTTCAGTGTTTCTATTAATTATTTTGTTCCAAGAGTACTGATATTTATCCTTTGCATAGTAGGCTGGAAATTTTGTAAAAGATGAAGTCTGGCATGCCCTTATTGTTGTCATAAGTAACGCTTCTGACCTCCATGGATATGCAGTCAGGGCATTGTACAGAGCATTCCAAACATCAACAGAACAGGTATTCTTTGTTTTATTTTTGGATTTTTATGTCTGAATTTGATGCTCTTATCTGCTTAATTATTTAAATGCAAATTAATGTTTTCATTAGGAAACGCTTGTTCGAGTGGCAGTTTGGTGTATTGGTGAATATGGTGACATGTTGGTGAATAATGTTGGGATGCTTGATATTGAAGACTCAATAACGGTAAGTGCATCCTTATCCATGGAATGCTTAGTATACACTTCTGCTGTACTCAACTGGTCATGTTGCACTTATTTATCTTCAGAAAAAAAATATGAAAACAGTTGGGTAATGTGCTGTGTTATACAAATGCGAATATGCATAGGGGAAGCTTCTAACTGAAGAAAGTTGATTAGGACCCTTTGTGCAAACATTTTCATAAAGTTTTGACTTCAAGACTTATGATATGTTTGAATTTAAGTAATTGGTAAGTTGTGAGCGGAACCGGTAATTGTATTGTTTGTTTAACTGGTAGTAAAAAACATGTAAACCATTTTTTTTTTTTTTTGCTTAATCAAATGTTTAATTTTCTAGAGTTTTTCTTGTTGAACATGCATTTTTATTTTGGAGTGGTTATAACTGAATTAGTTACTGGTTGAAAGTTTGTTTTACTTTATAACAATCAAATTCATTTAGACTACCTAGGGATAAATCTATTTTAAAAAAATGAATCAAAATGGTCTAGACATAGTATGGCTTGATTTTGGGCTTATGGTTGATGTGATTTTGCAGATGTAGAATTGGGCAAGGAACCATTCAGTTCCTCTTTCAACAAGGCATTGCAATGTGCCTTCTGATTTTATTCAAAACATCTTGTTTAAGTATTTTTTATTTTTTTTATTTTTTTATTGGAACAATCAGATGTAATAATGGGTGTCTCCAAATGGAGTTCTTTGTTACTCTGGGTCTTTTCCATTGAATCACGTGAATATAATATATATTTTTAAACTAATAAGATTCTTAACTTACTGTATGCTAAGCTGAAAGTCCTCCATGGACAATATCAGAATCCTGTTCTTTTGTCCAGTGGCTGCATTACCTAATTTGAATGCTTAGACCTATCATTCTGCATCTTACAATACTGTTTGGAGAGTTCTCAGTCAATTTTTATTTCCTAAGCAGGTAATGGAATCTAATGCTGTGGATGCCATAGAGGTTGCTATTAAGCGTCATACTTCAGATCTCACTACTAAAGCAATGGCTTTGATTTCTCTGTTAAAGCTCTCTTCTCGATTTCCTTCTTGTTCAGAGTATGTTAATGTTTTGCCAACATGCATTTTATCATTTATCATTGTCATTCCTATGGTTACTTGTTTCTACTGGCCTCTTAGCTTGGTCTAGGTTTTAAAAAGAGTCTTTTATACACTTGATGGAGTTACAAACTCTATCTAAAAATGACACAAGTTGAATTTATTTCTCAACAAATATGATTAACCATCCTATTTTTTTGTCAAATTTCTGCCTGAAATAATTGAAGAATTTCTTCTTATTTGTTTGTGGCATGAAAAAATCAATTTTCATTGATTGGTATCTCCAGGAGGATCAAGGATATAATTGTCCAAAATAAAGGAAGCCTTGTGCTTGAGTTGCAGCAGCGATCTATTGAATTTAATTGTATTCTTCAGAAGCATCAGAACATTAGGTATATGATTAAAAAGCCGTCTTTGTTTGGCCTCATTAATTTTAGAATGTTTCCAGCATTGCAGCATAATTGTGAATCACAAAGCTGATGGATAAATTTGTACAGATCTGCGCTGGTTGAAAGGATGCCAGTTTTGGATGAGGCAACTTTCAGCGGAAGGAGGGCTGGCTCCTTGCAGACAGCTGTTTCAACTTCCACTGGGACAGCACGTAATCTTCCAAATGGAATTGCTAAACCAGCTGCAGCTCCTATTGCAGACTTACTTGACCTAAGTTCAGATGATACCCCTGCTCCTAGCTCTTCAGGTGGTGATTTTCTTCAGGATCTTCTTGGTGTTGATTTGTCCCCAGCTTCTGCACCATCAGGTTAGTTGGGATGTATAATGGTGTGCATCTTTAAGAAATATTTGAGGAGTGATTCATTTTTTAGAGCATGTGCTTATGTTTTGAACTACCTTATTGTTCAAGCTTCTTAGGATTGTACAGTGTTATTGCTGAAGTTAGCATTTTCAGAGTAATAAGTCCGTTCAAGACCCAAATATTTTTTTCTTTTATCCATTTTATTTATCTTTTACTTGTTGAGAATTAATCATCTATATCTCAGAATCAGAGGGGACAGTAGTTCAGGCAAACATCTGTTGATTAAAATTAGTGGATTCTAAACTTTATGACTCAGACCAACTTTTTTTTTTCTATAAAAGAACATAACAAATCACTTTGAAATTTGATTTCCTATATTTATAAGCATGAATTCCAGATTGGTTTTGAATTTATAATGGGGCGTGATGCTGGTTCAATCTCATAATTACTTAATTTGACATTTCTGAGAGTGTAGCAATGTTAAAATAAGTTGTATTGCATAAAGAGAAATCTTAAATGTTTCGTTTATGGTTAAAAGTGAATCAGTTTCAGTGCCTGATCACTTGTTTCCTTTGAATTAAAAAAGCTTGATTTTATGCTTGACTTTTAGGCACAAATGATCCTCCAAAAGCTGGTACGGATGTCCTGCTGGATCTTTTGTCAATTGGAACATCGCCTCCTGCACAAAGCCACTCACCTGCATCTGACATATTATCCTCCATTCAAGACAACAAGGCACCAGTTGCCAGTTTAAATGGCCTTGCATCACTTTCTTCACCCTCTGCAAATGCCACTTCTCGTGCAAGTGCTGCTCCAATGATGGATTTATTGGATGGGTTTGGCCCCAGTCCTCAAAAGCTTGGTAAGTTTTTACAGTTTACAACTCTGTTTGGCAGGTGTTGTAGCCTTTTAGTTGTGAAAGTAGTTATAGTTTTCTTTTCTGTGTGCAGAGGAAAATGGTCCAGCTTATCCATCTTTGGTTGCATATGAGAGCAGTGCCTTAAGGATGACATTCAACTTTGCGAAGCAACCAGGAAACCCACAAACAACGTTGATCCAGGCTACTTTTACAAATCTTTCATCTAATGTTTATAATGATTTTCTCTTCCAGGCAGCAGTACCAAAGGTATCTCAAGATGGTCGTATATTGAGCTTGTACTTATAGTATAGAAATTTATAATTGGGTTTCACCCCTGTTTAAGGTGGATTTTGCATTATCAGTTTTCACATCTGTTGCTTTATTTATCATGGATTTAGGTGAAAATAATAAAACTTTTCAGTTTGCAACTTAAAGCCTGTCGACACTAGTAGTTCTCTATTTTCCCTAAGAATCTCTTTTTATTAGCCTTGTTTGTCGAGTTCCTAAAATCTAGGCTTGATTAATTTCACAAAATTTATAATATTGTTTCCTTAAAATAACAGTTAAAGCTTGTAAATCTTATTATATAGAATTTCATGTGCTTCTTTGTTTAATATGTTTAATGCTGATACAATTTGCTGCTGTTAAAATCTGCAGTTTCTTCAGTTGCACTTGGATCCAGCTAGCAGCAACATGTTGCCTGCAAGTGGTAATGGGTCCATCACACAAAGTTTGAAAGTTACTAATAGCCAACATGGGAAGGTATGTGTCCTGAGTTTTATTAATATCTATGATATTTATCCTGAATCTCAGGGTTTAGCAAGAGAAAGCGTTAGCATATTACCCACCGTGGCTCCAGTGCAGCACGGTGAAAATTCTCACCGTGTTGCAATTCCAATTTTACCTTAAACACTTTTCTTTAAATTTTAATATAGCATCTTTAATAGTCATTTTATCACTTATTTCACCGTCACCGTTGCTATTGAATCTAAACACATTACCGTTTGACACTAAAGTAACTGTCACTGCTATTTTCAATCTCATCGGAACCAATCGCACTACCCATCCAAACTAACCATTAATCGGTTAAAGTTGCTTTACAGAACTGATAATGTTACACTCTGTCTTAATTAGCATATTGTGGCAGCCATCCTCCACTTATAGCTTTTTGTGATGCTATTTTGCTGTTTCATCATTTAAAGGCATTTTTTGATTTTTGGTCATAGGGTTTATAAGCACTTGGGACGCATTAGTTTTACTTTGACTTAGCATGTTTTAACACTACCTTTTATCAATGCTTTGGACTTCTTTATTAGTATTTAACTTTTACAAGTATGTGTTCTAGATCTATATCGTGTCGTGTTAAATGATGCTTGCATATAGTTCCACTATAGCCAAGAAATGAAACTTAATGTGATTTTATATATTATTATTATTATTATTATTATTATTATTATTATTATTATGGAGGAGACGAGACTGGTTTAGGCTCTGTGGTGATTAACATTTGTTTTACTTTTGTGCCCAAGAATATGAAATCAAGTACATAGGAAAGGCTTGTTTATAAATTCTATAATTCTGTTTTATGTTAGTAGCTTTCCAATTATTTTATTGGTAGCAGAAGAGAAAGAAAGAAAGCAATGGAAAAGATTTTAATACCTTCTATTGACATTTGTTGGTAATATTCAATAAAATCTGATAATGAAACTAATGAAACAATTGTCCTCCTGGTTGGTTGTCAGTAAGCTTTAACAATTAAATTGCCCCTGCTACCTGTGCTTGGAAAGAAATTCCGAATGTGGTATGGCACTGTAATTTATCTTTTTATAGGAAGGATAATCATTCATCTTATATTTTTATTGCTGCTACCCCTCTTCCATTGGGTCGTCTTCTACAGAGTCCAATTTACTATATACCTATTTTACTCTCAGAAATCATTGGTCATGCGCATAAGGATAGCTTACAAGATGAACAACAAAGATGTATTGGAAGAAGGACAAATCAACAATTTTCCTCATGATTTGTGAGGTTTGATTGATCCACATAGAAGCACTGCCTTTTTGTTTTGGTATCCCTGGGAAACTTTTTCTTCTCACCATTTGTAATGATAGTGCAATCTTCTTGTTTGAATTGTTGTAGCCGGGGGGCATATAGTGTGTAGCACATGGCAAGAGATTTTGCTTGGGTTTGTGTTGTGCTTAATGGGGTTACACTATTCTTCACAAATTTTCTCCTCTTAGGTGATTTTGTGTATATTATATTATATTATATTATACCATTTCTGTACCGAATTAATTTTTGAATTAGGTGGTAGAAAACGAAATTTGTTATAATGTTGGAATACATACGAACCTTGCAATTTAAGCACATATTCGTGGTGTAGGAAAGCTAGAGATGTAGTGCCTGTATATTTTTCTGGTGAAAGCTAATTATTTCTAGTATTATTTTTTTTCTGCCATTTACATAATTTTCAGCATATTGGAGTCCGGCTATTACTCCATGTCAACTTAAATAATACAAATATAAAACGGTAATTCGGTGATCATTATTAGAATTGAATGGTTTTTGTGATTATTATTTTTATTTTTTCATTCTGAAGTTGGGAGAAGAATGAAGTGTGCATTCCAAAGCAAATTAAATTCTAAAACCCTATTGCAATGTTTTTGTTTTAATTGCACACACCAGAGGCGCATATGTTACCAACTTGAAGTTGTAGTCTAAATTAATGGTGCTTGGAAGTTTTCAATTCAATTCAAGTACTAATTTCAAATTCATTTTCGTTAATGCCGAACAAAAGAAACCTAGGATTCTTCTACCAAACCTCAATAACCAACCCATTCTTGTTTTCAATCAAACAATTTCTCTTTCTCTCTGCAAATCTGGAGCTTGAAAAAGACTTGTGTTTGAAAGATTGCTATGTTTTTGACTTGTGGCTCAATATCATGGAGTTGTTATTTTTATGATCTCTTAGCTTACCAAATCCCTCACGAGTCATGCCTGCCATTCATGCATCACTTGGTTTGACTTTTGGCTCACTTGCTGTCATCTTTCTCCTGCTCCAGCTCCTGCACTTCAGTCCATGTCATGTGCCAGTCTCACACGGTTACCTAATGAAGTATTGGATTTGGAAGAAAACAATGGTTAACATTCTCCCTTTTCAACTGAATGAATTTTCCCTTTTGTGTTGAAGTATCAGAACTAAAAACACTTTCAAGTTTCAGTAAAGCATCAAGCCTGCTACCATCTTCCCATGTTGTGTTCTGCTTTAAATGAGCATTTTTAAATATGTAGTAAGCTCAAGATATCCACGATGATTTGCTGAAATAATTTGTAACGAGGCATCTTGTTTTGGGGTTTCTGCAATCAGTCTCAAAAATGTTATTTTCGGATGATTTTGCAGTGACTCTTCGTGTCAATATTTACTTTAATTGGATTGAGAGAATACTATTATGACCCCACAATCCACTGACTTATGTCTCATGTCAACTTCTCAAATAAAGGCTACACACAAGAGACGCTCAAAGCACTTTTTAGGGATCCCACCACCCTCATCAATCATCATGCAAAGCAGAAAAGGTTCCTATTTGAAGATTAAATAAATAAATAAAGCCCCTAGAGATGCTCTTAGAACAGTTATTCCTATCTTTCCTTTCTGTTTATTTATTTATTTTTTTTGTTGATATTGATGCAGAGGGAGAGTAAATACTAGAAATCACTTTATAACATCAATATGTGCAGTTCAGTTCACATCATGAAAAAAAAGGAGGTTTTTAAGGCAGGCACTATGTTGAATTTTACTGAAAAGAACAAAGACATTGCAAGTTGCTACTTGCCATTAAAAAAAAAAACAACAACAATCATAAAAGTAAGAACGTCAAAGAAACAAATTTCGCAGAAGTTGCATAATAGTAAAGAATCGATTTCTTTGAAAGAAAGGAGAAAGTAAAAGATAAAGGAAAGGCTCTACTAAATAGATTCATTGAATATATAAAATAAAGGAACAGTAAATACTTTCAAGTTTCAACTAAGCTGAGTTCTATTATCACTCCATGGCAAACCAACGGTCGGAGAGGAGGAGCCTACGCCTATAGCATCTGACGAACTTGGGAATTTGCCCTTCTTAGACCATTGCCAGATCTTGGAAACGGAAAAGCTTTCACCTTGGATTGTCATGTTAATTTTCTTTCCCTCTACATCCCCATCATTTCCTGAATTCCCATTTTGTCCAATTCTCAATCTCCCTTTCACAACCTTCATACTGGCACTACCATTGCCTAGCCTACTGGGGCATACAGCTATTTGCAAGTCTGAATCAGCAACCACATATTGGTATGACCCCATCGAGTAACATCTCCTGGCATCCAAATTACTGCTGCTGCTCTCTCCCTCTCCTCTCAATCCACCTCCTTCTGCTTCTCTTCCATCATTACAACTTCTAAATTTGCCTAGTCTGACGGAAAACACCCTCTTTCCAATGTCATTCTCTGCAGGTTTGGGGCCTAGGGACAGCCCGGTTGCGGTTCCTCCGTTGCTTGATAACAAATTTTCTTCCCTTGGAAATCCAAAGTCAAAAACTGCGTTTTCAAATGGAAGCCCGGGTGTGAAAAGGGTCCCTCTACAGAGAGGGCAAGTAGAATTAGACATCAACCATGTGTCTATACAGTCTATATGAAAGGCATGACTACACACAGGAAGTAATCTCAATTTGTCTTGTTCCAAGAATTCACAAAGGCAAATTGCACAATCAAATGGCTCCTTCGACCCCATTATTTCCTTGTAAAGAAACACAGGTAGAGCATCTATAAAAGCTTGATCTAAACCTGAATCGTGAAGATGGAAGAGTTGTTGTAATTGTCTCTGGAAAGCTTCAGACCCTGACATTTCTGGGTATCTGTTGGATTCGGATACTGATGAGGGAGATCTATGCTTCAAGAGAAATCTAACAAGCAAGTGAAGAAGGCCCGAGATGAAAAATATAACAGCGAGAATAACTATGATGAACAGAACAGCTGGGCTTATTTTACTACCTGAAGTTGATGATGATGGAGGGTTAGGTTGCTTTTGGTAATCACTGTTGTACGGCAATGAAGGAGAGGAGGAAGAAGAAAGTAGAGAGTGAGGATGGTAATACAAAGGAACATTGTTTAGCTTGATTTGAGATTGTATCCAAGACATTTTAGGAAAAGGGCATGCTAGAAACGCCTGCTTCTTCAATCTTCTGGGACTAACTGCAGTCACCTATATGGAATCTCGGGAAACCATGTTCTCTTTCTCTTGCTTCCTTTCACATTAAACCCAACTCATAAACTCAAATGAACAAGCAATGGGCACATGATTTCTTGCATCCACAACAAAACCCAGCTCACTTCAGCCAATAATGTGTGCCAAAAATCTAACCTTGACTAAGATTTACAACTAAGAGGATTGCTTAGGTACAAAACTTGCTAATTAAAAAAAAAAAATAGTAACTTGTAATTGGTTCAAGTTGTAACAAGAACACAAGACAAGTAGCAAACTCTCTTGTAACACTTTTAAGTGAGTCAAGGTTTTAGTTTACCTACCTCAGAAAGTGGAAAAATCTGCCATTATGGAACCCCATATTTAATAAGTTGGTCCAGAGATTTTTGCATTGAACCCCATTTATTCCTTTGAGAGTCTCCAATTCCTTTATATTTAAGAATCGGAAGCTTTGCTTGTTTGATAGAGCCTAGCCCTAGAGGTATGGACGGAGGGCGTGGCAGGTGGCCTCCAAAAAGCAGAGGCTGGGAGAACGAAATGAATATCAAGGGCAGTTTTGTCATTTACCATTATAAGGGTTCTCGCACTTTTGTCAGGGCATCCTTTGGGAAAAAATCTGGACACAACCTTAGGTCCAGTGGATTGCCATACTGTCTTGTGATGAGTGATTTCGTGGCTCAATCTTTGGCACTTTTGGCAGTAAGACAAACCCAAAAAAAACGACTCTACAAACTTTTGGCAGTTAATTTCTGTATCTTTCCGCCTGGCCTGGTAGCTGGCCAGCTGCCCTGGCTTGCTTGGTCACCCATTGAGCTTTGTAGTTTGCACTTTGCACACAGAAAATGAGATTGGGCCAGTGCATCAAAGATAAAATATGATCCACTGGACGCAAGACATTGGCAGCCCATCAAACAAACAATTGGAACATAGACACTATCGTTTCAAAATCAAACTTAAGCAGTTTCTTCAGAATGTGAAGTGTTAGTCTGGGTTGAACTAATTCTTTAGATTAATAAATATTATTTCTTATTTTCTTATCTTTCACTATCATCTTACTATGATCTAATCAAATAGTACTGATTGGTGACGAGAGGCTTAGCCACCATAGCGTTTAAAAGAAGAACAATCTCATCCCACCTATTCGACAAGTTTTATATAGCAGACTTACCGTGTAAGTTGCAACAAATTCATAAGGTTGTTTGATAGAATTGTTGACGAAAATTTTCAAATCCTAGATGGAAAAATATTTTAGAATTAAAGATTTTTTTATTTATATTTAACTTTAAATATATGTTTAAAAATAATAACAAAATAAATTTAAACAAGTGAGATGAGCCGAATCTTAAACAAGCTTTCAAAAGTGTTTACTGAAATTTATTTTTAGCTAATTTAATTTTTTTTATACATTGGGTGATTGATACATTTTATACTGAAGAGATTATGTTTATATTATGTACAGAGTATATTCAAGTCAAGTCAAGACGATTTAGTATCAAATTCAAATTTAGCTTGGAATTTGGCTCGAGTTTGATTGAACTTAATTTTTGAAACTCAAGTTTGAGCTTAACTCGAAAAAATACTCGAGCTACTTGAACTTGACTTGATAAGCTCGACAATAACTCAATAGGCTTGATTTATCATTTTCCAGCAATGTATTACAAGGATAAAATGATACATTATTAAATATAAAAAATATATTTTAGAAAAAAAAACTTGATTAGGCTCACGAGTCGCTCAATTTGAGTATTAAAATACTCGAACTAGACTTGATTTGTTACTCAAGTACCTTAAGCTTGTCTTAAAAATAAAAGAGTCAAAGAGAAGGTGTGATGAGGATCGATTTGCCCATAAAATAGGATTGGATGCCGGTAATTGCACATGGATCATCTAAGGTACGAATTATGTTTGCATGGAATGGAGGTACAAATTTTGAGGAATTTTGTCTAATCGAATTCCTTAAAATGAGTAAGATATAGAAAGTTGATTTGCTCAAGGAAATTAAATTCGATTATCCACCCATAGCAGATTTTCATGTGTGAGAAGTGCATGGCATAATTGGCATGCTCCTCGGGTGTGCGAAAGTATCAGTTAAAAGAAGTGAAAAACACGAGGGAAGTGGAAGATGGTGGTGCCTTTCGCTTAGAAGTGGATTGATTGGTGCGATGAGGCATAGTAATGATATGGGAGTGAAATGAAGAGCAATGAAGTGGAAAAGTGATGAAAAAGTCTTTGGGGAATTTTATCACACTTTGTGTGCAAGGGTGTTAGAGAAAAGAGACAAAGGATGGTGAAGAAATGGATAACCCAAAACCTACAATTCTAAGTTTCTAACAACACCAAGCTATAAAAAGAAGGGATTTAATGGAAAATGGAGTAAAGTGAAGAGTGAGTTTTGAAGTACGTAAATGAGCTTTGAAGATGATGAAATGTGAAATGGGAAGATGGAAAACAAGAAAATGGTGAGGGAAATGAAATGAGAATTGATAAAGAACAATTTTGAAAGAAATTTGAGAAGAAACGGTGATGAAATGAAGATTTTATGAAGAAAAGAAAATTTTGAGGTTTTTGAGGTGAAGAAGGAGTGAACACATGGGTTTCAGCGAAAAAAATTAAGAAAAATGACTTCTATGCCTATATTTTGAGTAAGGGGATCGATGTCATGCTTACAAGCATCGATTTCGCATCAGACAGAAATGTTCTGTCTGCTTAGGCATTGATCCTTGGAGACAGAAGATTGATGCGTCTTCAACACATAAGCTTTTTGTGTTATAGAAAATCATAGGGATCAATGCCTATGTATGAGGCATCAATCCCATGCCTTGGGACCTCAACTTTTACAAAAGAAATTCAATTGGTGAGGTCCCAAAACTTAGATTTTATGATTTCTAAGTCTAAGAAGTGATTTGAGCATTTATAAAACAAGATTTTGGACTTGTGTGAATGAACATTAAGAATGAAAAATCATTTGGCCATAAATTTTGCAATCTTGGGAGGATTTTCACACAAAAATGCATTTTTGGCCTCAAGACATGACATTTTAAGAGATTTGAACATTTTGACTTTATATACATTAGATAAAATAAATACGTTCACATAAGTTTCAAACAAATATATCATCAAATCATCATCTATGTAAGTATTAAACCTTAATATGCAATTTCTTCAATTTAATCAAGACTCACAATTAGGCATCAACACATATGGCATATTTTAAGCAAATAATCATAGTTTCAATACATATCAAATTTGTTCAAACTAACAACTAATTCAATAAAACACCAAATCATTATAAAATCATTAATCATGCTTATGGTGAATTCATTAACTCAAGTTCATTACAAAATGCATTAAGGAATGTTATTATATTATCTTGTCATGGTATACAAGGATTTTGAGCATATAAGATTTAAAGATTGAAAGTTCATGCTTACAGTGCTCCTTTGCATGAAAGTGTTTTTCCATGTTGCTTATTGTGAGAGGGCTTGTTTAGTAGAGTTGCTGCGTAAAGTGCCTCAAGCTTTTCTCTCAATGTGTGTGTTTAGAGTACTTCAAATTCCAATCAAATGTTTGTAACTCCATGCTCTAACACACCTAGAATAAAAATCTAAGACTTCTTTGGTACCTAAACTTTCTTGGATCCTTGAAAGTTAGCATGCATAATTTTTTATCCTTTGAAGATCCATTTCAATTTTAGTTCATCATCATAGGAAATTACTATTTGCTTAGGAATCCACGATTTCCTAACTACCTTCCCTTTAGATGTAGTATTCTTGTATGTGCGTGCTTGTGACAATTGTCCTATCCTATTACATAGTGAGCATATGATGGATATATCATGTAAGTTCTTTTTACTCACTAGGAAGTTCTTAAGATGGATTTCCTTATTGTTTGCATTATATCCTAATCTATCTTTATCAAAGAAAGCTCTTTGGGTCTTTAAATATGATCAAACTTTTGTTGACCAATGTAAAACCTCTTATTTCTTTTCACACTTAAGCTTAACATTTTTGAACATTTCATTTTATACTTTCAAATTTGCTACTCTTTTTCTACATTTGGCACTCATGCACTCAAATTCACTAGCTAGCTCATCAAAGGCATTTTGTAATTCATCAAATGTATATTCATTGCATTCACTGACCAATTGCTATAAGGCAAGAGTAGGCTATTTCATTTTCAACATTTTCCTCATCGAAGCTATCACTATCGCTCCATGTAGCTATCATTGCTTTCTTTGAAGGCTTCTTACCATCTTCTTTCCAACTTATCTCACCTTTATTTATCTCTTTTCTTTGAAGTTTCCTATTGTTTCCACTAGCCCTCAATTTCATGAACTTATTAAATCTTTTCGCAAAGTTTGCCATCTCCAAATATTCTTCATCATCTTTTCTCTTTTCTCCAACTTCTTCTTGAGTAAAAGATTTCAAAGCAACCATACTTTCTTTGATGGTTCTTCATTTCTCTTTAATTTCATCTCATAAGTAAGTAGGGAGCCCATGATGTAAGACCCATAACTTTGCATTATATTACTTATGATTCATCAATGTAAACATTGAAATATGTTATTGGAATTATAAGGAAAGTTGTATCACAATTCCAAGTCCAAGTTAAAGTAGAAAATGCCTTAAATGCATTAAAAAGCCAATTGTGAGCTATAGTGAGCTCAGGCTAAACCGAAGGTATGCCGACCATTCTGACTGAAGATAAGAACTTAAAATATCCTAATAAGGATAGTTCAAGAAGGAAAGTTGGTTTGCTTTGATCCCGATAAGGTTGAAGTGGTGAAAATGCTAAAAAAGGCTCAAACGAGCTCAAAATGGATCGTTTGATGTGTTTTTGGCACATTCACCTACAAAGGGTGTCCAAAACGTTGAGATGGACTAACCATGCATTGAAATGCATAAATTTGGGTTAGTTGACTTTAGTCAAACGTGGCCAATGGTCAAAGCTAAGAGAAAAGTCAAGAATTGAAAAATAAGCTTTGACTAGGTAATCAAAACATGGTTAACTCAACTATGGTTAAGACTTGAGAAAATTATCTTGGGCTAAGAACACATGGGAATTCGGTGGAGGACTTAGAAAAATAAATGAAATGCAATTGGGTTTAATTATATTGGGCTGAAAATGAAGAAAAACTATTGGGCCAAATAGTTAAATTATTAAAGCCCATTAAGCATAAAACAAGGTGGGCCGAATTAGTGCAAGAGTTTTGGGCCGAATATTGGGCCAAGTCTTGGGCTGCAATTGGGCCAAATAATAGGCCCAAATACCAAGAAAATTTAAGCCTAAAATCTGAAATCTTAAAGCCCAAATTGAAAGCCCATTAGGAAATGAAGACCAAGCCCAATTGAAATAGTTCAAGCCCAATTTCCAAGCCCAAAGTTAACCAAGCCCAAACCAACTGCAAGCCCAACTTATGGGCTGATTTAATGAGTCAATTGGTTGAATTTTTATGCCTTAAAATCAGAAAATTTGCTAAGGCATAAACGGGTTCTTCTTCTTGAAACAATCGACCACCATTAAACATGAAGCTTTCAAGTTTTCTCTCACTAGATTTCACCCATCTACAAGTATAATTGGAACAAATGATCTTCATGAAAGTTGTTCCATATTTAGAGGAGATTAACATACCTTAAAACCAGCACCAAAGAAGTTGAATTGGAGAGTCATACCCCTTCCTTCATTCTCAGTCAAGTTGGAAAGTTCAAGCTAGGTGAGTTTTCAATCCACCAATCTTACCTATGTTAATTTAGGGATTTTATGGAGTTGATTGGTGTATGAATTACATGAAAAAAAATCACCTAAGGTAGAGATTCAAGTTTGGCCGAAATGGGTATTTAGAAAGATGATGAATATGCATGATGTTTAATGGCATATATGTGTTGGTTATGATGTGTACATGATGGTGGTATGATTAAGTGAAACCAATTTGTAAGATTAGATAGGTTTATGAAGCATGCATATAAGATGTTTGATGAAATGCCTTAATGAACTATATGAAAGGCTTAAGGCAAGCACACCAAGTGTTTTTCGAAATGCCTAAGGGAACTAGGCAAGCATGGCAAGCAAGGATGATGAACTCTCGGCCATGGCTAGGCGTAATGGTGCATGGCACACCATGCATTGGCCGAAATGGTTCATGGGCTAAGCACATGATGCAATCAGCCCAATTGAGCTAATGAGCCTTATGGCCGACCCAATAAGTGTTAATGAGCCTAAAATGCCAAATGAGCCTTAATGGAAAAGTTGAAATGGGCTTAAGATAGAGTTGGGCCTATTTAGGGGCAACAAGGCCCAATAAGAATAATTGGACCCAATACTTTAAATATACCATAGAGAAATGAAATATGAGTGTATAAGGTTTGACTAATGTGATTGATAACTATTTGCAGCTCCAGGAGACATATTCGGAGTCGAATAGACCAAATTTCAGAAAGTGAAAATGATAGAAATGTATTCGACTGGAATCTAGGTAAGGGATCTATGCGAGCTATTAGAGATAATTATACGTATTTTTCTCACTTCCTACATGCACTTAAATTCCGTAAAGAGTATAGATATGAAATTATCTAGATGATAGCCAATTATGGAACAATTACCAAAATGCCACTGGAAAATTATTGAAAATCATAAATGCATAAAATGACTTATTTCAGTGTTTTCTTCATGAAAAGTGGTTTTGTAAGAGTGTAATGATAGACTAGCTTAAGAATTTACTGTCTGCATTAAATTGCACAATTTTCAAAGTTAAGCGTGCTTGAGTGGGAGAAATTCTATGGATGGGTGACTTGACGAGAAGTTACCCCTTTCACTCCGTGTTGAACCGTTTTTCGTGTTGAACTCAGTTTTAAGTACCGTTTTCACCCGAATCGAGCCATCTGTCTATTTTCTGTGTGAAACTGTGCTGAGCTGTCGTGTTAACTGTGAGTTACACAAATCTGCTCAGATTGGATTTTGATGTGATATGTGTGTGAAACCGTGTTGGAGCCCTCGTGTAAACTATGTGTCACATTGACTTGCTCGTACTAGATTTTGAGACATAATGATGGTTGATATTGACGCTGGGGTGGTAAACCTTAAGATTACTCAGTTCTTTCAGTATATTAGGGTCCACGGAGTACGCTGTACCGTGTAATGAGACATGAAATATGCTGTACTGTGCAACCTTCAAACTTTTGTTGACCGACGGGATGGATTAACCCACCTCTTTGAGGAATATGATATCGCGCACACCTGATTTGTGATGTCTGAAATCATTGACTATGTACATATGTCCACCGACTGTTATTAAATCACATCTTAGTCTCCAGTGTTATCAGAGTGTATGGAATTATTTATCGATTGTACTGAAAGTGATATGAAGCGAAGTGAATGAGTTTTCTATCGAGTGATAATTATCGTATAGAAGCTATTGTTTTCAGTGATTGTAACTGTTCTATCGAATGATAGAGTGTATGTAACTATTTTGTAAAGTGATAAGTGGATGCAATTGTTTTACAAGATGATAAAGCATGCATCATACGCATTGTAGATAGTATAGTTATCTACTTGCTTTCATATGTTCCTTACTGAGTGTGTTAGCTCACCCCTTCACTTTTCCCCCTCTAGAGAGTATCTATAGTAGAGTGTGACAGCTGCGTAGTCCTACAATTCCTTTTGCCCACAGTGACCCAGCAGTATAAAGGTATACACACTCATGTGTAACTTTTTGTATCTGAATAATAGTGCAAAGTGATGTAGTCTTGTATATATATGGGGAATGTATATGTAAGGTGTGATAGCTCGAAAGCGCGAAAAATAGAGCAAATTTAAAATTTTCTTAAATTAAAACTACCGACTCTCGGTGTATTCCTGTGCAGTGTCATTTAGTCACTTATGTTCATACCAACATTTTTCCCCAAGATCATACAACTCATACTTAATGAAATCAAATATATAATATCCTAAAAAGAGACAACCATAAGTCTCAACTCATTTCTTTCATATCAACCTAATTATATCCCAAAATACTTATCACAAATGTTTGTATTACATCATTATTTGGATTAAAAAATAAACTGAATTATACCTTATGGATGTACAAGCGATAACCTGGGGAGATCTTGTCCACCAGCCTATATCACGTACACGGTAGGCTCTATCTCGCTTACTTCAAGTAATTTGGAGGGAGGAGAAAAAATGGTGAGCTCTCAAAACGCTCAGTAAGAAGGATAAGGGAAGTTATAAAAATCATCATCACAAACACGATATGATGGAAATATTTGAGCATGCAAATCGTTATAGAAATAACGGTAGAAAATAATGGCATTAGTACACTTCATGTGATAAAATAAAAAATCACATCACATCAAATCTCAATGCGTGATATAAATCGCAGTTGTAAAATCACATAATCATCACAGAAATCGAGACTAGGCATTTATAAAACTCAAGTGAAATCAACGTCATAAGCACATCACATCAACTAAATTCGTCCCCTAGGCGGACATCTCTAAGAGAGGGATTTCGTTGACAATAATACACATGGCCATGATTCGCTATAGATTTGATCAGAGTCGTACAGCCGTCGGTCTTACATGCTATCAAATCACAACCCGATCTTACATGCTATCAAAGTAAGGCCACCCATCACTACTAGAGCGAGGTCATCTCACATTACCAGAACAGAGGCGTCGGTCTTACATGCTACTAGAGCACGGCCTGACCTTACATGCTACCAGAGCAAAGCCCGATGTGCATCTCATGACAAGCCATAGTCTCAGTAAAAATAATTTTGCCTTCACGTAGAGCTCATAGTGGTTATCAAAAAATTCATTTCGGTTATAAACCCTATGTGTTCACAATTACACAAATCTCATCAAAATCAAGCTCAAACCGATAAAAACACTCACACATTCATCAACACATCAATAGTCTTAGTAAAAACATGCTATTGTTGTATAAAAATTGTTTTACCTTCACGTAGAGCTCATAGTGGTTATCATAAAACTTATTTCGGTTATAAACCCTATGTGTTCACAATTACACAAATCTCATCAAAATCGAGCTCAAACCAGCAAAATACGCACACATTCATCAACATATCAAATCATCTCATTTCTCATAAACATACTCATTTCATTAATCCTTTTTCATGCTATTAAAACGTTTTCATTCATTCAAAAACTCACAAGCACAAATGGTTTTATTTCCCTTACCTCTTGTACCTTGAGTGGTACAATATCCTCGGGTTCTCGAACTAGCCTAGTTTCCCATGTTGGATTCTCGAGTTGTCCACACATCATTAAATCATCAATATACATCATTTTCATTTTCCATCTCTTCCTCTTACTCATTCTAACTCAACATTATCTCAAAGCTCTTTCTACATCTTTATCAACACTTTAGTTAACTCATAACCATCGCAAGACTTCCACATTAAATCTTCTAACTAAACCTATTTGTTGATTCTCTCATGCCTTTAAAATTTCCAACCAAATATATAAACATATATGTTTATTCACCCATATATAAAATGGTAATGCTTAAGAACAAAGGTCCTGTGAGCTTACCTAGTTTGTCTCATCTCTTGACCAAGCTTGTAGAATGCTTGTCTCTTCCTTTTGTTCAAGCCAACCTTTTATTTTCTAGTATATTGTTCTCCTTGCCAAGAGGAACAACTGTCTTTTACCCCTTTGTCTAATTCAGTCTAGAATGGGGTGAATCTTAGAGAGAGAGAGAGCTTGGTTTGGGTGAAAATGGTGAAGGTTTAAGTTTCAGAGAGAGAAAGGCTACGTATCAGGCGAAAATCTCGTGGTCCTTATATAGATAGAGGCTATGAGATCGATCTGGTATTAATGAGGATCGATCTCTGCTTCATTTCAACTGCTCCATTTGCTCCATTAACAACTACAAGATCGATCTGGTCGAGGGTGAAGATCGATCTGTTCTTCTAAGTGGAGATCGATCCGACATTGAATTAGGGATCGATCTCTTCCAGGCCAAGACATAAGGAGATCAATCTGCCCTTGTGACAAGATCGATCCTTGCTAGGCAGAGGCATTAGGAGATCGATCTTCTTCCTTATGAGATCGATCTGCCTATCTGCTTTTTCACGTTTTCTGCATTCTGGAGCTATGGGATCGATCCCTCATCCTTAGAGATTGATCTGGCCTTCACAGATTCTACTACTGCTGCATCAATTTCAGGAAACTCAATGCAAAACTCACCATAATCTACTCCATAAGCCATATTTTAATCCATACACATTTAAGACTTGAAAACTTCATCTCCTTATACTTCATAAAATTCAAAACTTGCGTGTGCATCAACATATCATAATTACATTCACCAAATTACAATTCTCACTGAGCAAATCTCATAAAATTTACAGTTTTCACATCCTCCCCACCTTAAGAGAATTTGGTCCTCCAAATTCAACTCGACCCATTAAATAGTTGAGGGAACTTCTCCTTCACAAGGCTCTCTAGTTCCCAACTTGCTTCCTCCAATGAGTGGTGTTTCCAGAGAACCTTAACCAATGGAATCCTTTTCGTCCGAAGTACTTTCTCCTTCCTGTCAAGTATTCAGGTGAGTTCTTCCACATAACTCATATCCTCCTGAATATTCAATTCCTCATACTCAATGACATGGAGACGTGAAAGACATTGTGAATCGTAGAAAGCTGTGGGGATAGAGTTAACCGATAGGTGACGTCTCCCACTCTCTCCAAAATCTCAAATGGTCCTATATATCATGGACTCAATTTCCCTTTCTTCCCGAAACGCATGATACCCTTACTTAGAGATATCTTAAGGAACACCGAATCTCCAACTCAAAACTCAAGTGGCCGTCTACGCACATCTGCCTAACTTTTCTGTCGACTCTGAGCAGCCCGTAATCTATCATAAATGGTTCTCACATTCTGAACTGCCTGTTCAACTAGTTCGGGAGCAATTACTTTCCTGTCACTCACTTCTTCCCACGCTATAGTGGATCTACACCTCCTACCATACAGAGCCTCATAAGGTGCCATACCAATACTCACATGATAGCTATTGTTACACGCAAACTCAACAAGGGACAGGTGATCATCCCATGATCCCTTAAAGTCCATCGTACATGCCCTCAACATGTCCTCCAAGGCCTGTATAGTCCGCTCGGATTGACCATCAGTCTTAGGATGATAGGCGGTATAAAAATTCAACCGAAATCCCATGGCCTCCTAAAAATGAGTCCGAAACCTAGAGGTAAACCGAGAATCTCTATCAGAGGTAACACTCACTGGAGCCCTATGTAGTCTAGCTATCTCTCTAACATATAGCTTGTCTAATGTACTCAATGTATTCGTGCTCTTGATGGCAAGGAAGTGGGTACTCTTCGTTAATCTATCAACTATCACCCATATTGCATTATGACCTCTTTGAGTCCTCGGTAATCCCATGATAAAGTACATGGTGATATGCTCCCATTTCCATGTAGGCACAGGAAAAGGCTTAAGCAATCCTTCAGGTTTTTGGTGCTCGACTTTCACTTGTTGACATACTAAACATTTGGCCACGTATTCTGCCATGTCCCATTTCATACCACTCCACCAATATACCTTCCTCAGATCCTGATACATCTTGGTACTTCCTGGGTGCACAATGTACCGTGATCAATGAGACTCTCTCAGTATTTATTGCTTCAAGGTATCATCATTCGGAACACAAATTCAACCCTTAAACCTCAATAACCCATCGTCACTGACAATGAAATCCGACTGTGAGGTCTGTTCAGCTTGGCTAACAATATTCAATAGCCCCTGATCATTTCGTTGCCCGACTCTAATCTGATCCATAATGCTGGGCTCTATCTGCAGGCTGGTAAAAAATCTGACCTCTGCTTCCTCAACTCTGATCCCGAGTCTGGCGAACTGTTCCAACAAACCCCATTATTTGATCATCATAGCAGATATCACACTCTTTCTGCTTAAGGCATCAGCGACCACGTTCGCCTTCCCGGGATGGTAGAGTATCTCGCAATCATAGTCCTTAAGAAGTTCCATCCATCTCCTTAAGAGTATCTCGCAATCAGGCTCTTGTGATCAGTAAATATCTGGAACCTTTCCCCATATGAGTAATGCAGCCAGACCTTCAATGTAAACACTACTACGGCTAACTCCAAATCATGTGTGGGGTAATTTCGCTCATGATCCTTCAGCTGTTGCAAACTATAGATGACCACTCTCCCATGCTGCATGAGCACACACCCCAATCGTTGTTGAGAGGCATCACTGTACACTGCAAAGCCTCCGGGTCCATTTGAAATAGTTAACACAGGTGTCGTCGTTAATCTCCTTTTCAATTCTTGAAAACTCTGCTCACACTGTTCAGAACATACAAAAGGAGTCTCCTTACACGTGGGTTTAGTTAGAGGAGCGACAATCTTAGAAAATCCTTCAACAAACCTTTTATAATACCCTGCCAACCCTAGGAAACTCTAAATCTCTGTAACTGTTCTCGGTCTCTCCCAATTAAGTATAGCCTCTATCTTTGACGGATCAACTGCCACCCCATCTTTGGATACAATATGACCAAGAAAAGTTATTTGATCTAGCCATAATTCACTCTTACTGATCTTTCCATACAGCTGCTTATCTCTGAGTACTTGCAGCACAATCCTCAAATGCTGTGCATGTTTCTCATGAGACCGAGAATACACAAGGATGTCATCAATGAAGACTATCACAAACTGATCTAGATAGTCTCTAAAGACCTCATTCATCAAACTCATAAAAGCAGCAGGGGCATTCGTCAAAGCAAAGGGCATCACTAAGAACTCGTAGTGGCCATACCTAGTTCTGAAGGCCATTTTTAGAATATCCTCTTTCTTGATTCTTAACTGGTGATAGCTCGATCTTAAGTCAATCTTAGAAAAGATAGAAGCCTCTCTCAGTTGGTCAAACAAATCATCTATCCTTGGTAGGGGGTACTTGTTCTTCACCATAGCCTTATTTAGCAATCTGTAGTTTATACATAGTCTTAGGCTACCATCCTTTTTCTTCACAAACAACACCGAAGCTCCCCATGTCGACACGCTAGGTCTAATAAAACCTTGGTCAAGCAGTTTTTACAACTGTTTCTTTAACTCTTCTAATTTAACCAACGCCATCCTATAAGGAGGTTTGAAGATCGGCTGAGTATCTGGCACTAAATCGATAGTGAACTTCAGTTTTCTCTCTGGTGGTAAGCCAGACAATTCATCTGGGAATACATCCGAAAACTCACATAGTATCGATATGTCCTCTATCCTCGGATGTTCTCGACTCATATCAGAGATGAGTGCAATGTAACCTTCACATCAATAATTCAATCAGTATTTATAGCGATATAAACTTCACACGTCTTTATTCTTTAATCATTCAAACATACACTAAACTTTTCAGGTAGGGAGAAAGTTACAGTCTTAATGTAGCAATCTAGACTCACATGATTCGCCGCTAGCCAATCCATCCCTAAAATCAAATCAAAACCACACAGGTTTAACATCACTAGATCTGCTAACATCACCTTATCTCCCACCTTGATCTCACAACTCTTGCACACCCTATCAGTCCTTTAGGACTCACGCATGAGGGTATTTACATGTAGAATAAAATCTAAGGATTATACTTCAAACTCAGTTTACATGCAAATTGTACATCAATAAAAGAATGCGTGGATCCCGAATCAAATAACACATGAGCCTTATGATTACAGACAAGAAGTGTACCTCGTATGGTCTCAGACGAAGTGTCTGCAGTCTCCTTATCCAAAACAAACACACGTCCCTCTATGATCGGGTTCTTGCCCTTATCAACAGCCGTAGCCTGTCTCTGGGGAATCGTCCTCTGTGGCTACTGTCTAGGAGGCTCTTAAGAATGTGGCTTTTGGGGTTGCGTGAAATATCTCACTCTGTGACCCATGTCCCCGCATCTATAGCATCCTTGTATGGTTCTCCGACAGCTTCCCTCATGTGATCTGCCACAATCTCTGTAGACTCTAACCTCTGGTCTGACACCTCGAGGGGTTCTCCATTGTAAGACCACTAACTGGTATGTCCAGAATTTTTTTGCTAAATACTGGTTAATAAATAGATACATGCAATTAGATTAAGTTTGAGAAAAATTATTAAATCTAGTATAAAGCATAAGGTGTAGGAATTTAAATAAAATAGGTAAACCAAAAAGTTAAAACAATTTAATCATAGTGATTATAAGACAAAATATAATTAAAAAGATGTAATATAAATTAAAGAGGGAAAATTCTATAATTTGGTAATAAAATTTATATAAGTAATAAAATATATGAGGACTTTATAATTTAGATCAAAATTTAAATTTATTGATATATTTATCTAGGTATAATTATATAAATATAAGATAATAATAAATAAATAAATAAATAAAAGAAAAAAAATAGAAAAGCAAAAAGGGGGGAGGGGGATCGCACGACAGGGTTCTCCCTGTCGTGCGACCCAGAAAAAAATTTCACCCCCCCTCATTTCTTTACTTTTGCCTGGCCGAGGACCCCTCCTTCCCCTTCTCTCCCCGACGACCATCCTTAGCTGTCGCCGATGACCGAGCCTCTCCCCCAGCCTCCCACCCCCGGCGAAATGCAACAGACCCCCTCCCCAGTTCTTTCTTTTCTTTTTGCTTAGCCGAGCCCGACCCCTGACCCCCTTCCCTTCACTGCGCTTGTCGGCCTTCCCCTTCACCGTTGACTACCCAACCCCACCGAAAAACTGAACAGTAGCATTCCTATTCCCTCCCCTCTCCTCTTCCCTCACTGAAACCTGAGAACCCAGCAAAACCTGAAACCCCCGAAGCTTCTCCCTCTGTTCCGCGAGTCACCGACGATCGGAGAAGACGCCGACACCTCCAAACGGAACCCCAGCGACCCCATTTCCCCTCTGACATGTTTTCCTTTCCTCTCCGACACCAACAGTAGCCAAACCAGCAAAACCAAATTTTTTTGCTTCTCCATTTTTGTACCAGTAAATTCTAGGTAAAAACCAAAATTTTATACAATTAAATTCTGCTACAAAATGTGTTATAAAAGTATTATGGTTGTAGAAATTAATTTAAATATTTATTCTGGAGAAATTAGAAAATTAGGGTATGTAATTTGATAATATTAGAGATTTTGATAATTAGATTAAATACCTATATTTTGGATAAAATTTATGAATATATTTTGGATGAATTTACTGTTTGTCAAGCTAGATTTAAGTTATTGTTGAAAGAAAATATGAAATGGATATAAGGGTTAATTACGGTCACTTAGAGATAATTGAGGATAAATTGTTTAGCTGAGATTTAAGGTTTAAATCAGTAAATTTCAATGGGATTACTATAGTTTTATGATTACATGATTTAAAACTATAAAATTATAATATAATCAGTATATAAATTGGGTGTATGTAGTTTTATGGAGGAATATTTAGATTTGGAAATTTAGTTGAATTTAAATTGATAGTGTAGATTACTTTCTAGAAATAATTAATATGTATATGAGTCCTTATAGGATCAGAATGTATACAAAATTTAATATATTAGGAAGAGTGTAAATTTTGATATTAGGCTACATGAAGAAAGAATAAGATATTTTCTTTTATTCCATCTTGTTAGTAAGATAAACTAATAGTTATATCAATCTAGAAATGAGTTTACAATTACATGTTAAGCTTAACACAAATGGATGTAAAATGAGATGGAAACTTAGGTAAAGGATTCAACTTACTAGGGGTAGATATAGGATTAAAGTCTAAATAGATTAAGCAATGGAGAAATACATGATTTGAATTTAAATGAAGCACTTGGTAGTTTGTAACTGTCTTAAGTAAATTTTGAACTAAATTAAGTATAGAGAGTAATCATCGAATGTTTTATATGTGGAAATGCAGCAACTGTCTCGACGAGTGCTAAGGAAGTTTAGACACATATATGCGAGCCTAAGGCGATAAGGGTAGTTGTTACGCATCGGTTGCGGTAAGGGGTTTACATAGCTCGTAGCTTGTAGGATACCTCAGGTTAAGCTAAAATTTTATTAGGAACCATAGGTTGTTAGTTTAGTTAGGGTTTATTTTACACTTATTACATACTGTGAAGCCCCAGAAGCGTGGAAAACAGGACAAATTTAAAATTTCTTTACATCATTTCACAATTCTAGGTGCATTCCTGTGCAATGTCATGAATCATCATATATCTATATATGTGTTATAAAACTTTAACCTCAAGATCTCATCATTCAACATCAATGTATTACATCATATACATTCCTCAGGTTCGAATTAATAAATCCTAATACATCTCATACATCATTGTTCATCAAGTGTCTATAAATACAATATTAGTCTGGGTACATGAAATGATAAATTATACCTCAAAGTACAATATATGGCTTGGAGCTTAAGTCCTCCACTAGCCACTACTCCGTATGTCGCAGGAAATTCTCCTCACTTGAAGAAATCTGGGGAGAGATAAAATAGGGTGAGTTTCGAAATCGCTCAGTAAGGGGGTAAGGGACTCATTGATAAAATAATGATTTGTACAGCACAATCATTTTATTTTGTGGGTGAAAACCCAATAAAACTCAGTAGAAAAGTGTAGCATGAATCATCAAAACATCATCTCAACTCACTTCTCAAAGCTCATGTAGAAACATGATAATAATTGGTTTAATATAAAACCACAATTACAAGCATGTAGAAAACAGGATGTGATAATGGCTTTTCTCATAAAACGTGATAAAAATCACCGTAATAGTAATGCAAGTTGGGTAGCCACAAAACACAATCTCATGTGTAAAATGAGACTAGACAAATAAAACTCATATAAAAACTCGTCATGACACATCAAAACGATTGAATTCGTCCCCTAGGAGGACATCCCGAATCGAGGGATTTCATTGACAATAATACACCCATGGCCATGGTTCGCTGTAGACTTGATCAGAGTCGTATAACCGTCGGTCATACATGCTATAAAAGCATGGCCCGATCTTACATGCTATCAGAGCAATGCCACCTATCGCTGCCGCGGAGCGGGGTCATCTAATGTTATCGAAACGGAGGAGTCGGTCTTACGTGCTGCTAGAGCATGACCTGGTCTTACATGCTACAAGAGCAAAGCCCGATGTGTATTCAACATGACACGCCTAAGTCTCAGTAATAGCCATTATCAAATAAAACCGTTTTGCCTTCACATAGCACTCATAATCGTTATTCTCATAAAACTCATCTCAAAACCGTTTTGTACTCAACACAAAACATGTCAAAATCGAGCTCAAACAATCAAAATCACGTACACATTTCTCTAATCTTAGTACGCCTTAATGTAGAGCCTAAATCACTTTTCACTTTTTAAACTCAAAACGGTTTTTAAACTCAAAATGGTTCTAAAAAAAACAATTTCACATTTAGTTTACAACTCATAAAAATTGGGCCCCAACCGGCTATAAAACATGTGCAATAACTCGTTCACAACTCATAAAAACATGATTGTTTTCTCAAATCACATTTGATGCTACAATATCATCACAAAATCACATACACAATTGAGTTTAAGTTTCCTTTACCTCGTTGCACCTCGCATAATGTAATCATTCCCCCAAACGATGGACTAGCCTCACATTCCTCTTTGGAACTCCCGGGCTATCCAAACGATACTAAAACATCAATATTTCATCTCAATCACATCATCGAGCACATATTTGCTCATATTCTCGTTAAATACTACAAACCTCGTTTTTTCTCATATTCCTATCATAATCTACATTCTCATCCACTACATTTCAAATCCTACATTTTTCATGCATAATATCCATGCCAAAATCACCTCATTGCCTCAATTCCAATTTATAGCAAAAATCCTAAAATTACCACAAATTGTATAATATCATTCTCACTCCAACAAAATCACAATTTCATCAACTCTAATCATTTCCTAGCTATTTTATCACAACACCCATAGTCACAATCACCAAAATCACCTCAATATAAAAGATTAAAGCTTAGAAATTTACCCAAAACTTATGAAGAGCTCTATTCACACCTCGATTCGATTTATCCTTCGATTTTTAAGTTTGTTGTTCTCCTTTGGATGAGGAACAACTTTCTTTCTTGCCTCTGCTTAAGATTCAAATGAAAATGGACGATTTGGAGGAGAGAGAAAACCAGGGATTTTGATTTCTAAAGAGAGAGAGAATGAATATCCAAAAAAACACAAGGGTTCTTATATAGGCCAAAGGCAGGAGATCGATCTAGTCCCTGATGAGATCGATCTCTTTTTGAATTTGGAAACGTTTTGAGATAATTTTATGCCTAGGAGATCGATCTCTTAATTGCTTCATGAGATCAATCTGTTCCTTGAGGAGATCGATCTTCTATTTATAGAATGCTTTATGAGATCGATTTGCTCCTTGAGGAGACCGATCTTCTCTTTACAGAAACATTTTAAGATCGATTTGCTTGCCTATGAGATCGATCTGGCTTTCACAGATTGTACTGCTACTGCATCAATTCATAGAAAACTCAATGTAAAACTTCCCAAAATCTACCCCATAGTCTATAATTCAATCCATACACATTGAAGACTTAAAAACCTCATCTTCTTATACTTCATCATATTTAAAACTTATGTGTACATTAACATATCATAATTAGATACACCAAATTACAATTCTCATAACTGGGGTATACCAAATTCTCAGTTCTCACATCCTCCCCACCTTTAAGGAATTTGGTCCTCCAAATTCAACTCAACTCGTCAAATAGATGATGGTACTTCTCCTTCATGAAGCTTTCCAATTCTCAAGTTACCTCTTATATTGAGTGATGTTTCCACAAAACTTTCACTAATGAGATGTTTTTGGTTCTAAGTACCTTCTCTTTCCTATCAAGGATCCGAATGGGTTCCTCAGTGTAGCTCATGTCCTCTTGTATATCCATCTCTTCATACTCTATGACATGAGAAGGGTCAGGGTGGTACTTCCTCAACATAGATACATGAAAGACGTTGTGTATTTCAAACATCTGTGGGGGTAATGCCAACCTGTAGGCTACCTCTCCCACTCTCTCAAGAATCTTGAATGGTCTAATGTATCGAGGACTCAATTTTCCTTTCTTTCCAAATCTTATGATACCCTTACTCGGTGATATCTTCAAAAATACTACATCGTCAATATCAAACTCGAGTGGCCATCTACGCATATCCACTTAGTTTTTCTGTCTATTCTGTGCAGCCTGTAATCTCTCACATATGAGTTTCACACTCTGTACAGCTTGTTCAACAAGTTTGGGAGCATTTATCTTTCTGTCACCCACTTCTTCTCATGCTACAGGGGATCTACACCTCCTACCATATAGAGCCTCAAAAGGTGCCATTCCAATACTCGCATGATAGCTATTATTGTACGCAAACTCTACTAGGGGTAGGTGATCATCCCATGATCCCTTAAAATCCATCGTATACGCCCTCAACATATCCTCTAGGATTTGAATAGTCCTCTCTGACTGACCATATGTCTGAGGATGATAGGCGGTACTAAAACTCAATCGAGATCCCATGGACTTCTGAAACTGGGTCCAAAATCTAGAAGTAAATCGGGAATCTATGTCAGAAGTAATACTCACTGGAGCCCCATGTAATCTAGCTATCTCGCTGATGTATAACTCAGCTAAGGCGTCCATAGTATTGGTGCTCTTAATGGCAAGGAAATGGGCACTTTTTGTCAGTCTATCCACTATGACCCATATCGCATCACGACCCCTTCGGGTCCTCGATAAACTCATAATAAAGTTCATGGTGACATGCTCCCATTTCCATGTAGGCACAGGTAAAGGCTGCAATAATCCTCCGGGCTTTCGATGTTCAGCTTTCACTTGTTGGCACACTAAACATCTGGCGACAAAATCTGTCACGTCTCACTTCATACCACTCCACCAATATACTTTTCTCAAATCTCGATACATTATAGTACTTCCTAGGTGCATGGTGTATTGCGAGCAGTGAGATTCTCTCAATATCTGTCTCTTCAGGGTATCATCGTTCGGTACACAGATTTATCCTCTGAATCTCAACAATCCATCCTCACTGACTATGAGATCCGACTGCGAAGTTTGCTCAGCTTGGCTAACCATGTTAATCAACCTGTGATCATCACGCTGCTCAGTTCTAATTCGATCCATGATCCCGGGCTCTATTCGCAGGCTAGCCAAAAATTTGATCTATACCTCTTTAACTCTGATCCAGAGTTCGATGAATTGCTCCAATAAATCCTATTCCCTGACCATTATAGCAGATATCACACTCTTCCTGCTCAGGGCATCAGCAACCACGTTCGCCTTTTTCGGATGGTACAAAATCTCGTAGTCATAATCCTTAAGGAGTTCCACCCATCTCCTTTGTCTCATTTTTAACTCTTTCTGATCAAACAGATACCTCAAACTCTTGTGGTCAGTGAAGATTTGAAATCTTTCCCCATATAAGTAGTGCTGCCAGATCTTCAAGGCAAACACCACAGCAGCTAACTCCAAATCATGCGTGGGGTAATTTCGCTCATGATCTTTCAATTGTCGGGAACTATAGGCAACCACTCTTCCATGCTGCATGAGCACACACCCCAATCCTTGATGGGAAGCATCACTGTACATTGAAAATCCTCCTGATCCCTCAGGGATAGTCAACACAGGTGCCGTTGTTAATCTCCTCTTTAATTCTTGAAAGTTGAGCCCACATTGATCAGTCCATATGAATAGAGTCTCCTTGCACGTGAGCTTGGTTAAAGGAGTGGCAATCCTGGAAAATCCCTCAACAAATCTTCTGTAATACCTTACCAAACCAAGGAAACTTCGTACCTCAGTAACTGTCTTCAATCTTTCCCAATTAAGCACAACCTCGACTTTCGTTGGATCAACTGATACTCCATTTGCTGAAACTATATGACCAAGGAAAGCTATTCAATCTAGCCAAAACTCAAACTTACCAAGCTTTTCATATAATTGCTTATCTTGGAGTATCTGAAGTACTAACCACAAGTGTTGTGCGTACTCCTCATAAGACCGAGAGTACACCAAGATATCATCAATAAAGACTATCATAAACTTATCTAGGTAGTCTCTGAACACCTCGTTCATTAACCTCATAAAGGCTGCAGGGGCGTTTGCCAATCCAAAGGGCATCATTAGAAATTCATAATGTCCATACCTTGTATTGAAGGTCGTCTTCAGAATATCTTCTTCTTTAATCCTCAATTGGTGATAGCCCGATCTCAAATCAATCTTAGCGAAGATTGAAGCCCCTCTCAGCTGATCAAGTAGGTCATCAATCCTGGGCAATGGGTATTTATTCTTCACCATGGCTTTATTCAACAGTCGGTAGTCTATGCATAATCTGGGACTACCACCCTTCTTCCGTACGAATAACACTGGTGCTCCCCACGGTGAGACACTGGGTCTAATAAATCCTTGATCCAATAACTCCTATAGTTGTCTCTTCAATTCCTCAAGTTCCACTAATGCCATCCTATACGGAGGTCTAGAGATAGGCTAAGTATCTGGTACCAAATCAATGGTAAACTCCAGCTCTCTCTCTGGTGGTAAACCTGTCAACTCATCTGGGAAGACATCCAAAAATTCACACACCACAAGTATATTCTCAATCCTCGGATGTTCCCGCTTATCATCTGAGATGAGTGGTTCATAAAATTCACATGAACAATCATATTTAGTACTCTTAAAAGCAACATTAAAATTTCAATTTGCTTACAAAAAGTTCCACACATTTATTTCCTTAATATTTCAAAAATACACTATAAGGTTCAAGTAGGGAGAAAGTTACAATCTTAGTGTAGCAGCCTAAACTCACTTGATTGGTTGCCAGCCAATCCATTCCCAAAATTACATCAAATCCATGTATATTTAGCATCATTAGATATTCTAACATCACTTTATCTCCCACCTTTATTTCACACCCTCTACAGATTAAATTAGTTCTCTAGGACTCACGCATAGGGGTATTTACATGTAGTACATACTCTAGAGGTTCAAACTTCAAATTTAATCTACATGCAAAATGCTCAAAAATAAATGAGTGCGTGGACCCTGGATCAATCAACACATGAGCCTTATGACTACAGACAGAGAGTGTACCTCTTATAGTTTTCGCTGAAGTGTTTGCTGTTTCCTTGTCCAGAGTAAACACACGTCCCACTGTAACGGGCTTCTTTCCTTTCTCTGCTGCAATAACCCATCTTAGGGGATTCACTCTCTGAGGTTGCTGTCCAGTAGGCTCCGGAGCATGTGGTCTCTGAGGTTAAAGGCAATCTTTTACTTTGTGACCCATGTCTCCACATCTAAAGCATCCATGGATTAACCTAGTACAACTTCCCTCATGCAATCGACCACAATTTCTGCACTAGATTCAAAAACTCTGCTTGCTTCCTTATCTGAGCAGCTCATGGTACATATTAGGCTCTAAATGCCGTCTGAAACTCTTCCCAACCGATCACATCCTGGCTAGACATCAGAATACCCTGGGTAGTACCCCACTAATCTCAAGCTCTCCCTTTCAACATATAAGTGCCCATACTGACCCTCTCAGTATCAGTGCATCCCAAATAGTCAAATAGGACTCTCAACTCAGTCAACCACTCCTCAGCCTCTACGAGATCCTTTTTCCCCTTAAACGTAGGTGGATTCATTTTCAAAAAGTCCTTCAGTCGAACCATAATTCTGTCATCAGGCTAAGTGACGGGAGGCACCGAGTCTATCTGTACTGGAGGCACGGGAGGTCCATGTGGTGGTGTAGGAGTAGTACTCGAGGCATTAACTCCAAAATGTTGCGTGAATAGCGCTGCCATTTGCTCATAACCTTGCCGCACATCATGCTCAATCCGGTTAAATCGAGAGTTAGGACTCTCCGGTTGTGGGGCAAGTGGCGGAGGTGGCTCTGCCTGCCTTCTCGAATGAGCTCGTCGTCTACTCATTCTCAATCTCAATACGTTTCCTGCGCGTACACATCAAATTCGATTGAAATCTCAATCCTCATTTTTAGTTCATGACCAGATTATATAGACACTTGGGATGTATTCTATTTCACTTGACTGACACTGACAATACTAAACACCCTAAGCTCTGATACTAAGAAAACTCTGTGATGTCCCAAAAGTGTAAAAAACAGGGCAAATTTAAATTTTTTTTACATCATTTAACAATTCTAGGTGCATTCCTGTGCAGTGTCATGCATCATCATATATATATATGTAATAAAACTTTAACCACAAGATCTCATCATTCAACATCTATATATTACATCATATACATTCCTCAAATTCGAATTAATAAATCCTAATACATCCCATACATCACTATTCATCAAGTGTCTATAAATATAATATTAGTTTGGGTACATGAAATGATAAATTATACCTCAAAGTACAATATATAGCCTGGAGCTCAAGTCCTCCACTAGCCACTGCTCCGTATGTCGCAGGAAATTCTCATCACTTGAAGAAATCTGGGGTGAGATAAAACAGGGTGAGCTTCTAAATCGCTCAGTAAAGGGGTAAGGACTCATTGATAAAATAATGATTTGCACAACACAATCATTTTATTTTGTGGGTGAAAACCTAATAAAACTTAGTAGAAAAGTGTAGCATGAATCATCAAAACATCATCTCAACTCATTTCTCAAAGCTCATGTAGAAACATGATAATAATTGGTTTAATATAAAACCACAGTTACAAGCATGTAGAAAACAGGATGCAATAATGGCTTTTCTCATAAAACGTGATAAAAATCACGACAATAGTAATACACGTGGCACAGCCACAAAACACAATCTCATGTGTAAAATGAGACTAGGCAAATAAAACTCATATAAAAACTTGTCATGGCACATCAAAATGATTGAACTCATTCCCTAGGAGGACATCCCCAATCGAGGGATTTCGTCGACAATAATACACCCATGGCCATGTTTCACTGTAGACTTGATCAGAATCGTACAACTGTTGGTTTTACATGCTATCAAAGCACGACCTGGTCTTACATGCTATCAGAGTAATGCCACTCATCGCTGCTACGGAGCGGGGTCATCTCACTTTACCAGAACGGAGGAGTCAGTCTTACGTGCTGCTAAAGCACGACCCGATCTTACATGCTACAAGAGCAAAGCCCGATGTGTATTCAACATGACACGCCTAAGTCTTAGTAATAGCCATTATCAAATAAAATCGTTTTGCCTTCACGTAGCGCTCATAATGGTTTTTCTCATAAAACTCATCTTAAAACCGTTTTGTACTCAACACAAAACATGTCAACCATGCACACATTTCTCAAATCTCAGTACGCCTTAATTTAGAGCCCAAATCACTTTTCACTTTTTAAACTCAAAACGGTTGTAAAAGAATTTCACATTTAGTTTACAACTCATAAAAATTGGGCCCAACCGGCTATAAAACCATGTGCAATAACTCGTTCACAACTCATAAAAACATGCTTGTTTTTTCAAATCACATTTCATGCTACAATATCATCACAAAATCACATACACAATTGAGTTTAAGTTTCCCTTATCTCATTACACCTCGTATAGTGCAATCGTTCCCCCAAACGACGAATTAGCCTCGCATTTCTCTTTGGAATTCTCGGGCTGTCCAAGCGATGCTAAAACATCAATAATTCATCTCAATCACATCATCGAGCACATATTTGTTCATATTCTCGTTAAATACTACAAACCTCATTTTTTCTCATATTCCTATCATAATCTACATTTTCATCCTCTACATTTCAAATCCTACATTTTTCATGCATAATATCCATGCCAAAATCACCTCATTGCCTCAATTCCAATTTATAGCCAAAATCCCAAAATTACCATAAATTGTATAATATCATCCTCACTCCAACAAAATCATAATTTCATCAACTCTAATCATTTCCTAGCTATTTTATCACAACACCCATAGTCACAATCACCAAAATCACCTAAATATAAAAGATTAAAGCTTAGAAATTTACCCAAAACTTATGGAGAGCTCTATTCACACCTTGATTCGATTCATCCTTCGATTTCTAAGTATGTTATTCTCCTTTGGATGAGGAACACCTTTCCTTCTTGCCTCTGCTTGAGATTTGAACGAAAATGGGCGATTTAGAGGAGAGAGAAAGCTATGAATTTTGATTTTTGAAGAGAGAGAGAATGAATTTCTAAAAAAACACAGGGGTCCTTATATAGGCCAAAGGTAGGAGATTAATCTGGTCCTTAATGAGATCGATCTCTTTTTGAATTTGGGAACGTTTTTGGCTAATTTTATGCCTAGGAGATCGATCTGTCCTGGGGTGAGATCGATCTTTTAATTGCTTCATGAGATCTATCTGTTCCTTGAGGAGATCGATCTTTTGTTTACAAAATGCTTCATGAGATCGATCTGCTCCTTGAAGAGACCGATCTTCTCTTTACAGAAACATTTTGAGATTGATCTGCTTACCTATGAGATTGATCTGCCTATCAGTTCTTGTACATTTTCTGCATTCTGGAGCCATGAGATCGATCTCTCATCCTTAGAGATCGATTTGGCCTTCACAGATTGTACTGCTACTGCATCAATTTGCAGAAAACTTAATGTAAAACTTCCCAAAATCTACCCCATAGTCCATAATTCAATCCATACACATTGAAGACTTAAAAACCTCATCTTCTTATACTTCATCATATTTAAAACTTGTGTGTACATTAACATATCATAATTACATACACCAAATTACAATTCTCATAACTGGGGTATACAGAATTCTCAGTTCTCACACATACCTTACCCGATTCTTAGAGACTTTGTTCATAGTTACGAGCTTTAGTCAAAAAGATGTTAGAAATATAAGTTTTATTGATTTTTAATGTCTAGCAAAAATAGTTAAACCCAAATTAATACAAATGTCTCACTACCTTAATTTATTGTTTTGCGCATTTATGCATGATGTTTACAAAGTTGTTGCATGAGTTGTTTGAACGTGATTTGGAAAAGTGCAATGTTTTAAACGAATTGATGGTGGTAGGTTTTGAAATGATATTGCACATTTTAACAATCAATGGTTTACTTTTTCGAACCTTGGTTTTGAATTGCAATGATTACATACTTATATTATACACCCATCGTGGTGGTTGGTTTTTTTGAGAATGGTGGTGGTCCTTGAAAATGCCTGTGTGGCAGTCATGTCCTGTGAGAGCCATCTCTAGCACCGGTAGGAGGTTCTGTGTGATTGCCCTACGGTGCTAAGTGCTTCACGAAAATGCCTTTATGGCATTGAGATTTTCTAGTAGCACCAGTAGGAGGTTCTGCGTGATTTTCCTATGGTGCCAACTACCTACTACTGTAGACCTTGAATCCCATGACAAGTTTAAGGTTGCGCCACATCTCGTATTTGTGTTGAATATTTTAATAGAAGCCCATGTATATGTTTTAATTTACTGAACTCGTTTCCAGCATGAATATTATGCTACAGGATTTCAAGGTTTTCGGGTTTTGAAATCTATACTATTGAGTTTATGAACTATTTAGTGTAAGCGTTGTGAAATCTTTAGTTTTGAAAAGTATGTTGATTTAACTCATTTGTGTTTAACGTATTTTCATATTTAAAGACCAAAATAAAGCTTGTACATTGTTCTACAGAGTGCATGATTTATTAACGCATAAAATATTTATAGAACTGCTTACTTGGTATGTTATTAGCTTCAGTTATATAATTTTCTTACTGAGCGTGTGGTTGCTCACCCCTTCTTTAAACATTTCAGATTAGTTCGTGGGTGATCTGCTCAGAGGCGGTAGATTCCTTGTGCTAAGTGTGCGATTTTTGTGTTAAGGTATAAGCAATCAGTGTAAAGTTCTATTTCGGACTTGTATGTATGCACGAGTTTAAGTAATAGTCGTTTTAGGATGTATTAACTGTTTCATTATAAGTAGAAATATTAAGCAAGTCAATAATACCTTTCCCAGATAATGCACCTATTTAATCAGATTACTATGAATTAGGATGAATCTGGAAGTTAATGCAACAATGTGAATGGAAAGCATGATTGTTAGTTGTGGATAGCTAGGGTTATTTGGGATGATTTAATTTGCATGAATGATATTGAGGATATGGCTTGCTATATTGTTTTGTTTACAGGTTGGGTAGAGTCAAATTGCAGCCGTTATGCTGCCGAAATTTCTAGAAAATTTAGGACCTCAAGAAAATCCTTTACATATTAATTTAAAAGATTTAAACCTATATCGGATACGAAACTACAAGTAAAAGATCCTAAAGAATCAATTGGCAAACTCTAACAATGTTAATTTACTTTAAAATGTTTTCGCATTAATTTAGGCACTTAGGGATAGATGTAGAGGTCACGGGTCATGGCAACCTTTTTAGTATCAGAGCGAGGTTTGTAGCTAGACTGTGTCGGTGTAGGTTAGCTAATATAGCAATGCATCCCAAATACCGTGCATGTCTAAAATATATATTTGTTTGTTGCGTATACTTTTGGTTGTTAATGAGTGTGTTTGGGTCTTTAATATAGGAATCATAGTAAATATGAGTGGGAGACAAAGACGAGGTCGAGGTAGAGGGAGACAGGCTCCTCACCTCCAATACCTTCTCCTCCTCCTCCTCAGCCAGGAAGTCTGAGAACACTGATGGTAAGACTTGAGCAGACAGTGGAGTAAATGTCTGCTACTCTTACACAATTCATGGCTACTTTTGTAAACTTCGCGAATATGCCACAAGCTCCCCCACCACCACCCACAACCAGCTCCCCAAGTACCTGAACCACCACCTGCTGCCCCACAACCCCAAGAGGTACAATAGCCAGCTCAAAACCTGGTGGATAGGAACTTGACACGGCTGAAGCAATTTCAGAAGATGAATCCACCCGCCATTAGGGGTGTTAAGGATCCCACGGTTGCGGAAGAGTGGGTTATGAAGCTGGAAAAGATGTTCAAGTGTATGGGGTTTAGGGTTTAGGGTTTATATCTTCCTCTTTAATCCTCAATTGGTGATACCCCACTCTTAAATATATCTTAGAGAAGACTGAGGCCCCTGTCAGCTGATCAAGTAGATCATCAATCTTGGGCAATGAGAATTTATTCTTCACCGTGGCTTTATTCAATAGTCGATAGTCTATGCATCATCTGAGACTACCATTTTTCTGCCTTACGAATAATACTGGTGCTCCCCACGGTGAGACATTGGGTCTAATAAATTCTTGATTCAATAACTCCTGTAGTTGTTTTTTCAATTCCACTAGTTCCACTAATGCCATCCGATATGGAGGTCTAGAGATAGACTGAGTATCTGGTACCAAATCAATGGTAAACTTCAGCTCTCTCTCCGGTGGTAAACTGGGCAACTCATCTGGGATACATCCAAAAATTCACACACCACTGGTATATCCTCAATCCTTGGATGTTCTCGGTTATCATCTGAAATGAGCGCTTCATAACCTTCACATTAAAAGTAAATTTGATGCTCTTAAAAAGTAAAATCATAAATTTCAAATTGCTTACAAAAATTCCTCACATTAATTTCCTCAATATTTCAAATGTACACTGTAAGGTTCAGGTACGGAGAAAGTTATTATCTTAGTGTAGCAGTCTAAACTCACTCGATTGGTTGCCAGCCAATCCATTCCTAAAATAACATCAAACCCATGTATATTTAACATCATTAGATCTGCTAACATTACTCTATCTCTCACATTTATTTCACATCCTCTACATATCATATCTGTTCTCTGGGACTTACGCATAGGGATATTTACATGTAGGATATACTCTAGAGGTTCAAACTTCAAATTTAAACTGCATACAAAATGCTTAAAAATAAACGAATGCGTGGATCCCAGATCAATCAATACATGAGCCTTATGATTACAGACAGAGAGTGTACCTCTTATAATTTCTGTAAAAGTGTCTGCGGTTTCCTTATCTAGAATAAACACACGTCCTACTGTGACGGGCTTCTTTCCTTTTTCTGCAGCAGTAGCCCACCTCGGGGGATTTACTCTCTGTGGCTGCTGTTTGGTAGGCTCCGAAGCATGTGGTCTCTGAGGTTGAGGACAGTCTTTTTCTCTGTGACCCATGTCTCCACATCTAAAACATCCACTGATCAACCCAGTACAATTTCCCTCATGCGGTTGGCCACAGTCCTACAAATCCTTATCTCAGGCCTGACATCTCGAGGGGTCTCCCTAATGATGGGATAAGCTCTGGGCCTCTCCAATCTACCCTTTTGTACCTCAATCCTTCCTCTTCTGAAGGAAGCTCTCCGAATCTCTGTCTGGGAAATTGTTAGCCTCTTACCCTTATCTCTAGTCACTGCTCTGAACTCATTCTGAGATTGTACCATTTTGATTCCCCTCTCAATCTCTTATGCTCGTCCCAGAGTATCTCCAAACTCAGTAATACATAGTCCTATCAATCGATCTCTGATGATGGGCTTTAGTCCATATACAAATCTCTCGGTGCGAAGCTCTTCATCTTTAAAGGTCTCTGGATCATATTTCAATAGAGTGGTAAATCGACTCTCATAATCATCCACAGACATATTACCCTGTACCAGACTCGAAAACTCAGCCCGCATCCTTCTCTGGGCAGTTCGTGGTACATATTGGGCTCTAAATACCTTCTGAAACTCTTCCCAGCTAATCACATCCTGGCGGGACATCAGAATGCCCTGGGTAGTATCCCACCAATCTCGAGCTCTTCCTTTTAACATATAAGCACACATACTGACCCTCTCAGCATCAGTGCATTCCAAATAGTCAAATATGACTCTCAACTCAGTCAGCTACTCCTCAACCTCTACAGGATCCTTTCTCCCCTTGAATGCGGGCAGATTCATTTTCAAAAAGTCCCTCAGTCGGACCATACTTCTATCATTGGGCTGAGTGGTGAGAGGCACCAGGTCTATCTGTACTGGGGGCGCGGGAGGTCCTTGTGGTGGTGTAGGAGTGGTACCCGAGGTATTTACTCCAAAATATTGCACAAACAACACTGCCATCTGCTCAATTCGGTTAAATCGAGAGTTAGGACTCTTCGGTTGTGGGGCAGGTGGTAGAGGTGGTTCTGCCTGCCTCCTCGAACGACCTCGTCGTCCGCTCATTTTTCGATCTCAATATGTTTCCTGCACGTATACATCAAACTTGATTGAAATTTCAATCCTCAATTTCAGTTCATGACCAGACTTATACAGACACTTGGGATGTATTCTATTTCACTTAACCGACACTGACATTACTAAACACCCTAAGCTCTGATACCAAATAAACTTTGTGACGCCCCAAAAGTGCGGAAAAACAGGGCAAATTTAAAACTTATTTTCATCAATACACAATTCTAGGTGTATTCTTGTACAGTGCCATGCATCATCATACATAAATTATAAAACTTTCACCTCAAGATCGCATCATCTAATATTTATATGTCATACCATATACATTCCTCAATTTAGAGTTAATTCATCCTAATACATCCCATACATCATTGTTCATCAAGTGTCTGTAATTACAACTTTAGTCTGGGTGCATGAATGTTAAAATATACCTCAAAACACAATATATGGCCTGGAGCTGAAGTGCTCCACTAGCCACTACTCCGTATGTCGCAGGAAACTCTCTTCACTTGATGGAATCTGGGGGATATATTAAAAATAAGGTGAGCTTCTAAATCGCTCAGTAAGGGGGTAAGGGACTCATTAACAAAAATGATTAATTACACAGCATAATCATTTTGTTTGTAGGTGAAACTCAATAGCTCAATAGAAAACGTAGCATGAAATCATTAAAACATCATCATCATTTCACTTCTCTAAGATTATGCAGAAACAGAAAGTAAATGGCTCAGTATAAAAACCATAGTTACAAGCATATGGAAATAAGGATGCGATAATGGCTTTTCTCATAAAAACGTGATAGAAATCACCTCAGTAATGATGCACGTTGCACAACCACAAAACACAATCTCGTGTGTAAAACGAAGACTAGGCAAATAAAAACTTAGGTAAAAACATCCGTCATGGCACATCAAAATAATCTCCTCTGGGTGCGCATCCCAGGCATCCTCAAAAGAGGGAACGTCAACAAAATGGTCGTGTACAGGTGTATTGGTCTTACGTGTTACCAGAACAAGGCCCGGACTTACAAGCTACTAGAGTAAGGCCTCTCCTCATGCACACTATCGATGTTACATGCTACCAAAGCAAGGCCCAGACTTGCATGCTACCAAAGCAAGGCCACCCACCACTACCAGAGTAGGGGTCATCTCGTGCTACCAAAATGGAGGCATCTCTCGCTGCCAAAGCGGAGGAATATCGGACTTACATGCTACCAGAGCAAGGCCCGATGTGTTATGACATGACACACCTAAGTCTCAATAATAGCCATTATCATATAAAACCATTTTTCCTTCATGTAAAGCTCATAATGGTTTCTCTCATAAAACTCATCTGAAAACCTTTTTGTACTCATTACAAAATATGTTAAAACTGAGCTCAAACTAACAAAACCACACACACTTTTCTCAAATCTCAGTATGCCTTAAAGTAGAGCCCAAATCTGTTTCACTATTTTAACTCAAATGGTTTGTAAAATAATTTCACACATTGTTTACAATTTATAAAAGTTGGGCCCCAATCGGCGATAAAACTATGTGCAATAACTCAATCACAACTCGTAAAACATGCTTGTTCTCAAAACATTTCATGCAACAATTATCATCATAAATCACATACACAAATGAGTTTAAGTTTTCCCTTACCTCGTTGCACCTCGTATAGTGCAATCGTTTCCTCGAACGATAGACTAGCTTCGTATTCCTCTCTGGAACTCTCAGGCTGTCTAAGCGATGTAAAAACATCATCAACACGTTATCACATTATCTCTAATCTCAACATCGAGCATAATTGCTCACATTCTCATAATTTCTCAATACTTTGATAAATCTAACAACCCTAACCATTTTCAACCTACTCATCACAACATCTACAGCCACAATCGTAGAAATCTACTTCCAAATCAAGGATTAAAGTTTAGAATTTTACCCAAAACTTGTGGAGTGCTCAATTCATGCCTCAGCTCAAATTGTCCTTCGATTTCCATGTATGTTGTTCTCCTTTTGATGAGAAACAACTTTCCCTCTTGTCACAACCTCTGATTCAAACGAAAATGGGTGTTTTGGAAGAGAGAGAAAGCTAGGGATTTTAATTTTCTGAAGAGAGAGAAGATGAATTCCAGAAAAAACACAGAGGTCTTTATATAGGCAGAGGGCAGGAGATCAATCTGCTCCTATAGGAGATCGATTTGCCTTTGAATTGGGGGATGTTTCAGCACTTTTTATGCCTACCAGATCGATCTGTCGTGAGGGAAAGATTGATCTTATAATCTTGAGGAGATCGATCTGTTCCTTGTGAGGACATCGATCTTCATTTTACAAAAACATTTGGAGATCGATCTGCTCCTATAAGAGATCGATCCCATTAAGGCAGAATCACAAGGAGATCGATCTACCTCCATTGGAGATCAATTTGCTCGTTTAGATTTTCCATTCCTTGTCACTTTAGCCTTCCAGATCGATCCCTTCTTCTCCAAGATCGATCTGGCCTCATAGTTTCACACTATGGTTATACTCTTGGCATAAAATTTCCATATATAATTGCCATAATTTACTCTATTGATTATTTTTTCATTCCATACTCATTCATCATTTAGAAATTTCATTCCATACCACTTCAATATATGAGTACATCACATTTAACTCAATTAATTACACTTCATGTTCACATTACATAATTAGATGAGTACAGAATTCTCAAGTCTCACATTGGGCAAGTCTCACAATTCATTCCATAACACCATCTTAAAATCATACCTACAATACCATTATCACCTTAAGATATCCCATTCATCATTAATACCACTACATTTCACTTTCTCACTCTAACCTATTTCTAGGTTATAATTGTTCCATTGCATTCTAGGTGGTTCCTACCATTTATATGCACACTAATCAATTCCAAAATTAATAACTAAACAAATAAACTTGGATCGGTGCATTAGAAACTCACCTAGATTGATTTCCTCCTTGCTCCTAATGGAAATGCACCTTGTTCCTTAAATCCAACAAATAGGGAAATGACTCCAAGCTATGTTGTCCTTCTCTTCGATGTGAACAACTTTGTGTCTAATAGCCTTCCCTCAAATCTTTATGAAAATGGGCGGATTTAGGAGTGAGAAAGCTAGGTTTTGGATTGAAAATGGAAAGGAAATGGTTGCTCCTGTGAAATGCAGATTTTAACTGCTCCTATTTATAAAATTGCTTAATGAGATCGATCTGTATTGGGTGAAAATCGATCTGGTCCTCTTAAATCCCTCATTTTCATGACATTTTGAAGGCATGAGATCGATTTGTCGAGAGCTTAAGATCGATCTGTCTCAGGCAGAGAGTTAAGGAGATCGATATGCTCCAACCCAAAAGCTAAGGAAATCGATCTGCTTGCATTAAGGATCGATCTCTTCTTTACAGAATGTTTAACAGATCGATCGGCCCCATTGGAGATCAATCTGCCCTGTTCCATTGCTCGAACAATAGCATTTTTGGATCTTCCATATCGATCTCTCATCCTATGAGATCGATCTGGCATTCATATTTTTCCAGATTTTGCTGCAGTTTTCTGTAGTAACTCACACAAACATCTTAATTTTTGCTGTCGTAGTCATTTTCTCATCCCACCACCTTTAAGACTTGAAAATGATCTTCATTCATATTTTATACACATTAAAACTCGTGTGCATTCATTGTATAACCAATGGTATCCAATACAAAACTAGATAGAAGTCCAAAGATTTATGCAACTCATTGCAACTTCATTCCATTCTACCACACTACTCATTTTTCATTCCCCTCACATTCATCACATACAAAAGTCCATTTCTTCATATTCATACATAATGAAACTTGTACGTACATCACAAACTCTTATTTCAAGTGTGTACATTGAACTTAGGGACTTTATATCACTTATGCTTCACATTACAAATATATCACCATACTTATGAATTCATAATTACTTGATCCAAAATCATTCATTTTACAATTCCATTCACATATATACAAATTTATACATATATGGGGTCTCACATTCTCCCCCACTTAGAAATTTTGGCCCTCTAAATTGAAACCAATCATTCTGTGAATAACTCGGGATACCTCTCCCGCATCAAACTCTCTAATTCCTATGTGGCCTCTTCCATCGTGTGATGTTGCCAAAGAACTTTCACCAAAGGAATTGTATTTGTCCTCAACACTTTCTCTTTTCTATCCAATATCCAAACCGGCTTCTCAACGTACGTCATGCTTTCATTGAGCTCCAAAGGCTCGTACCTTATCACATGCGCCGGGTCCGGGTGATACTTCTATAACATGAATACGTGGAAGACGTTATGTATACTCGCTAGCTTAGGTGGTAATGCTAGCCTATATGCCTTATCTCATACTTTATCAAGTATCTCAAATGACCCTATATATCGAGGGCTCAACTTCCTCTTCTTCCCGAATCTCATAATCCCCTTTAAAGGAGAAACCTTCAAAAACACTGATTCACCCACCATAAACTCTAGTGGTCTCCATCTCCTGTCAGCATAGCTCTTTTATCTGCTCTAAGCTATCCGTAATCTCTCACAAATCAACTGGACATCCTCAGAGGCTTGTTTAACCAAGTCAGGAGCAAAGATCTGTCTGTCACCAACCTCTTCCCATCCAATAGGGGAACGACATCTACGTCCATACAATGCCTCATATGGTGCCATCCCAATACTCGCATGAAAACTGTTATTATATGTGAACTCTATGAGTGGCAAATGGTCATCCCAAGAGCCTCCAAAATCCAACGCACATGCTCTCAACATATCCTTCAGGGTCTGTATAGTCCTCTCTGACTGACCATCTATCTGAGGATGAAATTCGGTGCTAAAACTCAATTGGGTCCCCATCACTTCCTGAAAATGTTCCTAGAAATGGGAAGTGAAGCGGATATCCGTTTTAGAAACAACGCTCACTGGAATTCCATGTAGCCTCACTATCTCGCGCACATACAAGTTCGCTAACTGGCTCATCATAGCTAAGAAATGGGCTGATTTCATTAACCGATCCATAATCATCCATATGGCATCATGACCTTTGTGGGTCCTCGGTAATCCCATCAAAAAATCCATGGTGACGTGATCCCACTTCCAAATCGGTATTGATAGAGGCTGCAATAACCCTGCAGGCTTCTAATACTCTACCTTCACCTGCTGATTAACGAGACACCTAACGACATATTCAACAATGTCTTTCTTCATCTCAGACCACCAATAAACCTTTCGAAGGTTTTGATACATCTTAGTACTCCCTTAATGTATCATATACCTCGATGAGTGAGCCTTTGTCAAGATCAACTTCCTGATCTCTGGATCATCGGGAACACATATCCTGCTTCTAAACCTTAACAATCCATCTGAAGTCAATTCAAAATCAGTCTCTGTACCCCTCTATATCTACTCGACAATATCACTGCATTGCTGATCCATTCGCTGAGCTTGTTAGATTCGATCTACCAGATCCAATTCCAACTGTAGGCTAGCTAACATAAAGCCACTATCAGCGTCAGGTGGGGTCATATCCGAACTGAGGTTCGTGAACTGTTCCAATAGTTCGTGTTCCTTAATCATCATGAACGACACCAACCCGAGATGCTTCCTACTTAGTTCATCAACAACCACATTCACTTTACCCGGGTGGTACAGGATCTCACAATCATAATCCTTTAAAAACTCGAGCTATCTCTTCTGTCTCATGTTCAACTCTTTCTGCGAGACCAGGTACTTAAGGCTCTTATGATCAGTGTACACATGAAATCTCTCACCATAGAGATAGTGAAGCCATATTTTCATTACAAACACTACGGTCGCCAACTCTAAATCGTGGGTCGGGTAGTTCCTCTCATGATCCTTCAACTGTCTTGATCCATATGCTACTACCTTCCCATCCTGCATCGATACACAGTCCAATCCTTGGTATGAAGCATCCGTATACACCGAGAAACCTCATGAGCTGGTAGGAATGGTGAGTATCGGAGCTGTAGTCAAACGACGCTTCAACTTCTGAAAACTTTCCTCACACTTATCATCCCACACAAATTCAACATTCTTTCTCGTGGGACGTGTTAAAGGAGCAGCTAATCTCGAGAATCCCTCCACAAACCTTCGATAATATCCAGCTAAACCTAGGAAACTTCTGATCTCTGTCATTGTTTGGGGTCTCTGCCTGTATCACTGCCTCAATCTTTAATGGATCCACTGACACTCCATCTTTCAATACTATATGACCTAGAAAAGAGATCTGCTCCAACCAAAAGTCTCACTTGCAGGTTTAGCATACAACTTCTTCTCTTGGAGGGTCTTTAGCACTATCCTTAGATGTTGTTCGTTCTCCTCTCTAGATCTTGAATACACCAATATATCATCAATAAACACAATAACAAATAGATCTAAATACTGGTGAACTACTTCATTCATCAATGACATAAAAGCTGCAGGAGCATTCGTTAACCTGAATGGCATAACCATAAACTCATAATGTCCATACCGGGTACGAAAAACTGTCTTGGGTACATCTCTACTCCATATCTTCAACTGATGGTACCCAGATCTCAGATCTATCTTGGAAAAGACTTATGCTCCCCTAAGCTGATCCAACAAGTCATCGATGCGTGGAAGGGGATACTTATTCTTGATGGTCGCCTTATTCAACAACCGATAATCTATACACAGTCGAAGGCTTCCATCCTTCTTCCTTACAAACAGAATCGGTGCTCCCCAAGGTGAGACGCTCAGCCTGATGAACCCCTTCTCCAGCAACTCCTGTAACTGATTCCTTAATTCTTCCTACTCAACTTGAGCCATTCTGTATGGTGGCTTGGATATCGGCTCTGTACTAGGTGCCAAGTCTATACCAAATTCCATCTCTCTATCTGGAGGTACTATAATTCATCCGAAAAGACATCTGGAAATTCCCTGACAACTGGGATGTCTATCAACTCCAGACGTGCCTTATCCATCTCTATCACATAAGTAATGAACTTTTCACATTATCCTTTCCACCGTTAGTAACACAAACCATCACATACACATATATAATTGATAAACAAATTCATCTCTCAAATATTTTGTATGAAGATCATACTCTTTTATTGATAGTAAACATGTTCTTTCACTTTATTTCACAAAGTTTACAACAAGATTATCTATCTCTAGAAAAGTCAATGTCCTAGCACGACAATCCATAATAACATGGTTTGCAGCCAGCCAATCCATCCCTAGGGTTACATCAAAATCACTCATTTAATAAAATTAAATCGGCTGCCATTTCTTTACCTCCTATCCTCATCTTACAATTTCTATATACATGCTCAGTCAATTGACTATCATTCATAGGGGTAGATATCATCAACATCTTATCTAGCAGTGTGGGTGTTACATGCTTCAACAATTTATGTACAAAGGATGGAGATATAAAGGAATGCGTGTGAGATCTGAGAATTTCAGACATATTTTAATTATGTAATAAGAATTTGAAGTGTAATTTATTGAGCTAAGTGAATTGGGGAATGATAATTGGAGATTTATATGTTAAGTGTTAAAATAAGTGTGTAACTATGAGGACAGATCGATCTGGGAGAATGAGAGATCGATCTGGTGAGTTAAAAATGACAAGGAAAGAGGAATTTAAGGAGCAGATCGATCTGGGAGAATGAGAGATCGATCTGGTGAGTTATAAATGACGAGGAAGGAGGAATTTAAGGAGCAGATCGATCTCCAATGGAAGAGGATCGATCTCCTTATGATTCTGTTTGAGAGAAGATCGATCTCATGAGGAAGAGATCGATCTCCAAATGATTCTGTTTGGGAGAAGATCGATCTCCTCAAGGAGCAGATCGATCTCATAAAGCCATAAAGAGATCGATCTCACCCCTCGACAGATCGATTTCCTAGGCATAAATTACCCCAAATCGTCCCAAAAATTCAAATGCAGATCGATCTCATCAAGAGGCAGATCGATCTCCTACCTCCAGTCTATATAAGGAACCCCTGTTTTTCTCCTGCAATTTCACTTTCTCTCTCTTCCAACCCCCATTTTACCGAAAACCTAACTTTTTCACTCATCCAAAACACCCATTTCTGGCTGAATCAGAGGTTGTGGCAAGAAGGGAAGTTGTTCCTCATCGAAAGGAGAACAACATACTTGAAAATCGAAAGACGAATCGGATCGAGGCGTGGGTTGTGCGTCTCACAAGCTTTGGGTAATTTTTAAACCTCGATCTTGATATTTGAGATGATTTTGATGATATTAGTGGTTGTCATTGCGTTGAAATAGCTGAGAAATGATTAGGGATTGATGAAATTACAATGTAGTTGGAGTAATGTTGATATTTGGTAATTTTGGTAATTTTGAGAATTTGTGCTATAAATGGAAATATAGACAATGTGGTGAATTAGCGTAGATGATTTAATATGAGAAATGTAGAGCGTTGTGATGTTGTGAATGAGGTTGTAGTTTAGGGTAGAGTTACGAGAATCGAGAGATTTGAGGTGTTATGAGCAATTATGCTCGATTTTGAGAATTGAGGTTTATGTGATAGTTGAGTATTGATGTTTTAACATCGTTTGGACAGCTCGGGAGTTCCAGAGTGGAATGCGAGGCTAGTCCGTGATACGGGGGAAACGATTGCACTATACGAGGTGCAAAGAGGTAAGGGAAATCTAAACCATTTGTGTATGTGATTTGTAAACTATTTTAGCATGATTTGTGGTTTATAAAACAAGCATGTTGAGTGTTGTGTTGAGATACAACTGCACACGATTTTTATAGCCGGTTGGAGCCCAATGTTTTTATGAGTTTATAACTGGGCTCTACGTTAAGGCAATATCGAGATTTGAGAAATGTGTGCGTGCTTTGCCGGTTGGAACTCGGTTTTATTATGTTTTGTGTTGAGTACAAAACGATTTTCAAATGAGATTTATGAGAGAAAAACCATTATGAGTTCGACGTGAAGGCAAACCAGTCTTGTGTGATAAGACTTAGGTGTGTAATTTTGAGTACACACCGGGCATTGCTCTGGTAGCATGTAAGCCCGATTCTTCTCCGTTCTGGTAACTTGAGAATAACCCATTCTGTGGCTGTGCCACGTATACTTAGTGGCCGTTGCCATGTGAGAAACCCCATTGGTGGCCGTTGCCACATGAGAAACCCCATTGGTGGCCGTTGCCACGTGAGAAACCCCATTGGTGGCCGTTGCCACGTGATACCCCATTTGGTGGCCGTTGCCACGTGAGAAACCCTATTGGTGGCCGTTGCCACGTGAGAATCCCTAATTAGTGGCCGTTGCCACGTGAAACCCTATCCAGTGGCTATGCCACGTGTGAAATTAAATCAGTGGCTATGCCACGTGTGTTTAGTGGCTATGCCACGTGTGAAATTAAATCAGTGGCTATGCCACGTGTGTTTAGTGGCTGCGCCACGTGCATTACTATTTCAGTGATTTTATCACGTATTTGAGAAAGCGTTTATCGCATTGTTTTCACATGCTTTGTTATTGCTCTAGAGTGAGCCTTTTTACTTCATGTTTTCACATGACTTGAGACATGAGAATGTCGTTTTGAGTACTTTCATGCTATGGTTTTCAAACGAGTTTCACATACAAATAAATACTTTGTGATGTGCATTTTGGTTTATGAAATGAGCCCCTTACCCCCCTTACTGAGCGATTTAGAAGCTCACCCTGTTTTCTTTCCCCCCAGAGTTCTTCAAGTGAAAAAGGATCTCCCTGCGACGTACGGAGTAGTGGCTAGTGGAGGACTTGAGCTCCAGGCCATATATTGTATCTTGAGGTACCTTTTATCTTTTCATGTACCCAGACTATTATTGTAATTGCAGACACTTTATGTACAACATTGTATGGGATGTATTAGGATTAATTAACTTGGAATTGAGTAATGTATATGATACAATATACGCTATATTATGATAAGATCCTGAGGCATGATAATTATGATGATGTATGACACTGCACAGGAATGCACCCTTAATTGTGAATTAATGAGTAAAAAGTTTTAAATTTGCCCTATTTTCTGCATTTTTGGGGCGTGACAATGCGTGGCACCAGGATTAAACAGTACAAATGCTTCTAAATCAAAGATTTGGATGGTACCTTTAACCACATCCAAAGACTGATCTGCAGTGTCCTGGTCCAGTGCATGCACTCATCTTTTGCTCACACCCACTGCCTGCTTCCCTTTTTCCTCAGCTGTAGCCCTCCTCCTCAGAGCAGATGTACCAACCGGAGCTCTCTCTAGCTCCCTGCCCTTCTGTGGGGCTCTCTTTGTCATCTTTGGGTAATCCTAGATTATGTGCCCTGGTTTCCCACATCTTAAGCATACTGCAGGAGGTCCATAGCATGGTCGAGTACCATGGTACCTACCACACTTGCTGCACTGTTTTGTAGTAGGCTGTGGCCCTCCAATAATAATTCCCTTAGCTGGAGCTAAAGTCGGATACATGAGAGGATTAGCCGTCCTCTTCCAAATCTCCTACATGAGAGGATTAACCGTCCTCTTCCAAATCTCCTCAATTCTCGGCCTCTTCCTAAAAAATCTCTTGCTTCCCTTATAACTGAAGCCTCTATCCAGCACTGGTCTCTTTTTATCTCTATCCCTCACTTTACTGACTTTCCCAAACTCTAAGGCGATCTTATCAATGTCTTGTTCACACAATTGCACCCTGCGCACTGCCTCCTCATAGGTCGATATATCCAAGGGAACTAATCTGGACCTGATGGTTGGACTTAGTCCATCAACAAACTTCTGTATCTTCTTGACCTCATTATCCATCGTGTTAGGATCATATCTACCCAGGGAGATAAAGGTCGTCTCATACTCATCCACTATCCTGCTCCCTTGGGTCAGTCCTAAAAACACCATCTTCATCTTTTGTTGCGTAGTATCCGGTACAAACTATCTTCAGAAAGCCTCCAAAAACACATCCCAGCTGATCTCTGTATGCCAGGCTCTCAAAAAAGGCCTGGTGGATTTTCACCAATGTTCTGTTGATCCCTTTAGCATAAATGCGGTAAATGCTACCATCTCGGTAGTAGTACACACGAAGAACCCATATAACTTTTCAATTTCATTTATCTAATCCTCTGCAGCTATTGGGTCCTTAACTCCACTGAAAGATGACAGTCCAAACTTCTGGAACTGCCGTAGTCTATCCAAATTACATCCGTAACCCTAGCCTCTACTGCCCTATGGTGTAGCAATAGGTGTAGGCATATCTTGTGTGGGTGGGCGTGTAGGTGTATCTGTCGTCTGAGGTCTCTGGGCTGTCCATGCCAGTGCCTCAAAAGCTGTCGTCTGCTCGGCATCACCCTGTGTAGCGGGACTCTATCTGCCCCCAACTCCAGGTAAAGATTGAGTGACCAACTCCAAGATCATCTCTATGCTTCACTCAATCCTCGCGAAACATGCCTCGGTACTCTTAGGTCTCTCATCTAGACCCTGTGGAACATGCTCAACCTCAGCTTCCACCTCAATCTCTTCCTAAGTCTCGTGTGTTTCTGGCTCAACATTACCCCCAGCCTTGTCTCTACAACCTTTAGCCTGCGCTCTTACCCCTCTACCGCGACTGGTGTTAGGCATAATGCTTAATTCCCTACATTCACATCAATTTCTTAGTCAACCCATCGACACACACATAATTGTATCTAAACAAGCACAGTAACATGAGAATGTAATTTTCTAACTTGTTAAGTGTTTTAGACACCGATACACGTCAGACTAACTCAGCTCTGATACCAACTTCTATCACGACCCTCAACTTACCAAAAATCGTCACAATTTTTTTTTTGCTTTTCATACATTATTTCTTTTTCGTTCTTACCTTACCTCGATGGTGATCAACTACACTCTCAACAGTTGGGTTGTGTGTCCATGTCTATCTCATCCAACCATAATAAGTTGATTTGTATTAAAATTTAGAAGTAAACACCTATATAAATAAATCAAAGTTATTGTTTACATGTGTTTACATTGCTTTACATCCCCAATGGTTACATTCAAAATGCTATTGTGCTATAGAAAGTTTAGATACAAAATTCTACAAGTGTGTACACTTTTTGTGATGGGATACAATGGATACCAAAAAAGAAACCTCCAGTCACCCTCAGTCTATACTCAATACTCTGTAGAGAGGGAGAAAATAAGGGGGTGAACAAACAACATGCTCAGTAAGGCAATCATGCGAACATGTAGATACTGCACTATCTACGTGATCGTGATGCCATGCTCAAAACCATACAATTTTTCATTCACACCTCAAAAGCATTAGTTCGTACTTGTGTTAATGGCATGTAAAGCAAATCATGCTAATTAAATCAGTGCACAAGTTAAATTCAAGGCATGGAATAACCATCATGCATATTTCATAAGTGAAGCATGGAAAACCATCATACATAAGTGCACTTTAAAGCCATTATCATACTTTCTCAAGCAAATCATGTTATTTCATCTCAATGAAATCAATGCTTGTAAGGACTCAGCCCCTCCCTCGGACTATCCTGACTCACAATACGTTTTCAAAACATGGATTCATTCATAAATAAAAAAGACATGTGAGATAGGTAATATAATAAGGGAAATCTCCTCTAGGACTATGGCCATATCTTGTGATCCCAGGCTACACAGATCAGGTGTACGGGGTATCACCTCTATCTGCTTCCACACGAGAGGTGGGTCATGTCCAACCTGCCAGTCCATAGCAGATCTAAATATCGTCTGAAGACGGCATATCACAATCTTAACACGGTACAATGTACTCCATGCTACCTGCATAGTATAACGTACTCCGTGGACCCATATCAACACATCATATTACATCACATCTCAAAAGGCATGTGCGAGCCTATTTAATTGATGCGACACCCAGTCTACCCAAAGCTCCTAGCACGGCTATCAATCATGTCATAAAACCTTGTGCGACTAATCTTGAGCACGGCAACCACTTTGGTGGAAATCTAATGCGAGCTATGCTCCAGTACCATGTGAAAACCAATATGAAATCTGTGCGAGCTAAGCTCCAGCACCACATCATAGAAATCCATGTGAAAATTAGTGCGAGCTAAGCTCCAGCACTCGTACGTATAAAAACACATCAAATCTCGTGCGAGTCATGCTCTAGCATGCTTTTATTCTCACAAAATCCATATAGGTGGCTCAATTCTTTACATAGTAAGGTTATAAACCAAATCAAATAATTTCTTTTGCAAATCATTTCAAATGTTAGCCAACTTACCAATCACTTGCTAAAAAGCAATAACACAAGATTTTTAAAAATCATGCTTTTGTTTTCATGTACATTTCTCAAAAACCAACTCTTGCCCTTCAATCACCCATTTCATTTCCTATTTCCACATGCATTCTAAAAAGTATTTTACGCCCAAATTATGCACATATATCTCTAAGAGTCCACACAATTCCCTTACCTCGATTTACCCGAGGTGCGACTCTTTTCCTCTTAGCTTCTCGCGTTTTTGGCTCATTTTGCTCCAGGTGTATCCTCGAAAGCTGCAAATCATTCACCAATCACTTGAGTTAATGTTACTAACTCACATTTTGACTCAACTAGTTAATATATTTCATTGAGCCTATTTCATTAAGTTTGGCCCATTTTATGTTTGGCCATCATTAAGCCATTCCTAACTAATTTATCTAGTAACTCACTTAGTTACTTATTTAGGACTTGATGTGAAATACTCTACCCTTACTCTCTCATTCATTTATGCATTTTACCCAATGTCTTAAATACACATTTTACTCTTCTTGGGTAAGTCTCACAATTCATTCCACAACACCATCTTAAAATCATACCTACAATACCATTATCACCTTAAGATATCCCATTCATCATTAATACCACTACATTTCACTTTTTCACTCTAACCTATTTCTAGGTTATAATTGTTCCATTGCATTCTAGGTAGTTCCTACCATTTATATGCACACCAATCGACTCCAAAATCAATAACTAAACAAATAAACTTGATTGGTGCATTAGAAACTCACCTAGATTGATTTTCTCCTTGCTCCAAATAGAAATGCACCTTGTTCCTTGAATCTAACAAATAGGGATATGACTCCAAGCTATGTTATCCTTCTCTTCGATGTGAACAACTTTGTGTCTATTAGCCTTCCCTTAAATCTTTATGAAAATGGGCGGATTTAGGAGTGAGAAAGCTAGGTTTTGGATTAAAAATGAAAAGGAAATGGTTGCTCCCGTGAAATACAAATTTAAATTGCTCTTATTTATAGAATTGCTTAATAAGATCGATCTGTATTGGGTAGAGATTGATATGGTCCTCTTAAATCCCTCATTTTCATGACATTTTGAAGGCATGAGATCGATCTGTTGAGAGCTTGAGATCGATCTGTCTTAGGCAGAGAGTTAAGGAGATCGATCTGGCTAGGGAGGAGATCGATCTCCTCCAACTCGAGAGCTAAGGAAATCGATCTGCTTGTATTAAGGATCAATCTCTTCTTTACAGAATATTTAGCAGATCGATCTGACCCCATTGGAGATCAATTTGCCCTATTCCATTGCTCGAACAAGAGCATTTTTGGCTTTTTCAGATCGATCTCTCATCTTATGAGTTTGATTTGGCATTCATATTTTTCCAGATTTTGCTGCAGTTTTCTGCAGTAACTCACACAAACATCTTAATTTTGCTGTCATAGTCATTTTCTCATCCCACCACCTTTAAGACTTGAAAATGACCTTCATTCATACTTTATACACATTAAAACTTGTGTGCATTCATTGTATAACCAATGGTATCCAATACAAAACTAGATAGAAGTCCAAAGATTTATGCAACTCATTGCAACTTCATTCCATTCTACCACACTACTCATTTTTCATTCCACTCATATTCATCACATAAAAAAGTCCATTTCTTCGTATTCATACATAATGAAACTTGTACGTACATCACAAACTCTTATTTCAAGTGTGTCATTGAACTTAGGGACTTTACATCACTTATGCTTCATATTACAAGTACATCACCATACTTATGATTTCATAATTACTTGATCCAAAATCATTCATTTTACAATTCCATTCACATATATACAAAGTTATACATATATGGGGTCTCACAACCCTAGTCTAGACCTGATCAGTCTAGGATAGGACTCGTTTCCAGCATGAATATTATGCTACTGGATTTCAAGGTTTTCGGGTTTTGAAATCTATACTATTGATTTATGAACTATTGAGTGTAAGCTTTGTGAAATCTTCAGTTTTGAAAAGTATGTTGATTTAACTCATCTGTGTTTAACGTATTTTCACGTTTAAAGACCAAAATAAAGCTTGTACATTGTTCTACAAAGTGCATGATTTACTAATGCAGAAAATATTTATACAACTGCTTACTTGGTATGTTATTAGCTTCAGTTATATAATTTCCTTACTGAGCATGTGGTTGCTCACCCCTTCTTTAAACATTTCAGATTAGTTGGTGGGTGATCCACTTAGAGGCTGTAGATTCCTCGTGCTAAGTGCACGACTTTTGTGTTAAGGTATACACAATCATTGTAAAGTTCTATTTCAGACTTGTATGTATGCACGAGTTTAAGTAATAGTCATTTTAGGATGTATTAGTTGTTTCATTATAAGTATAAATATTAAGCAAGTCAATAATACCTTTCCCAGATAATGCACCCATTTAATCAGATTACTATGAATTAGGATGAATCTAGAAGTTAATGAAACAATTTGAATAGAAAGCATGATTGTTAGTTGTGGATAGCTAGGGTTATTTGGGATGATTTAATTTGCATGAATGATATTGAGGATATGGGTTGCTATATTGTTTTGTTTGCAGGTTTGGTAGAGTCAAATTGCAGCTGTTATGCTGCCGAAATTTTTAAAAAATTTAGGACCTTAATAAAATCCTTCACATATTAATTTAAAAGATTTAAATCTATATCGGATACGGAACTACAAGTAAAAGATCCTAAAGTATCAATTGGCAAACTTTAACAATGTTAATTTACTTTAAAATGTTTTCGCATTAATTTAGGTGCTTAGGGATAAAGTAGAGGTCATGGGTCATGACATCCATAGTGATGGGAGGAACCCTGGGTCTGTCGACCCTTCCTCTCGATCCCTCAAACTGTCTCCTCTTAAAAGAACCCCTCTGAAAGTCTGTGTGGGAGGTCACGAGTTGCTTAATCTTGTCCCTAGTCAAAATTCCAGACTCAGTCTGGGACTGTACCAACTCTAGTCCCCTCTCCACTTCTTGTGTTCGTCTCAGAGCATCCTTAAACTCAGTGATATAGAGCCTTATCATCCGGTCTCTAATGATGGGTCTCAGTCCATACACGAATTGCTCAATATGGAGCTCCTCATCCTTAAGAGTCTCCCGGTCATACTTCTGTAGGGTGGTGAATCGACTCTCGTACTCATCAACCGTCATATTGCCCTGAGCTAAATTTAAGAATTCAGCTTCCTTCCTCCTCTAGGCGGCTCTTGGCACATACTGAGTTCTAAATGTCGATTGAAACATCTCTCAGCTAATCACCTCATGGCTAGTCGCCAATATACTCTGAGTAGTGCTGCACCAATCTTGGGCTTGTCCCTTAACATATAAGCACCCATAGTGACCCTCTTAGCATCGGTGCATCCCAAGAAGTCAAAAATGACTCGCAACTTTGTCAGCCACTCCTCAGCCTCTACAAGATATTCCACCCCTCTAAAAACCGGTGGGTTCATTTTTAGAAAGTCCCTCAATCGACCCTTATCTCTGTCTTCAAGTTGGATCCGTACTGCATGCTGTGTGGCGGGAGGCACCGGGTCAATCTGTAATGGGGGTGCGGGTGGTCCCTGTGGTGGTGGAGGAGTCGACACAGGTGTAGTGCTTGAGACATTAGCCCCAAAATGCTGCACGAATAGCACTGCCATATGTTCGAATCCCTGATGCACATCGTGCTCTAGGCGATTCATTCGAAAGTCAGGACTCTCCAGCTGTGGTTCAGGTGGTGGAGGTGGAGTGCCTGCCTCCCTGAACGTCCTCTTCTCCCCATCATATTCTATCTCTTACGTGCCTGCGCGTATTCATTACACATCGATCATAATTTTACTCATTAAATTCAATTTATTACCAGACAATACAGACACTTGGGATGTAATCTATTTCCAATTGATCAACACTGACAGTGCTAGACACCCTTGCTCTGATACCAAGAAAATCTGTGACAGCCCGAAAACGTGAAAAATAGGGAAAATTTAAAATTTTTCTTAACTTAAAACTACCGACTCTGGGTGTATTCCTGTGCAGTGTCATTTAGTCACTTACGTTCATACCAACATTTTCCCCCAAGATCATACAACTTATACTTAATGAAATCAAATACATAATATCCCAAAAAGAGACAACCATAAGTCTTAACTCATTTCTTTCATATCAACCTAATTACATCCCAAAATACTTATCACAAATGTCTGTATTACATTATTGTTTGGATTACAAAATGAACTAAATTATACCTTATGCATGTACAAGCGATAGCCTGGGGAGATCTTGTCCACCAGCCTATATCACGTACGCGACAAGCACTATCTCGCTTACTTCAAGTAATCTAGAGGGGGGAGGAAAAAGGATGAGCTCTCAAAACGCTCAGTAAGAAGGATAAGGGAAGTTATAAAAATCATCTTCACAAACACAATATGATAGAAATATTTGAGCATGCAAATTGTTATAGAAATAACGGTAGAAAACAATGACATCGACACACTTCACGTGATAAAATAAAAAATCACATCACATCAAATCTCAATGCGTGATATAAATCGCAGTTGTAAAATCACATCATCATCATAGAAATCAAGACTAGGCATTTATAAAACTCAGGTGAAATTAACGTCATAGACACATCACATCAATTGAATTCGTCCCCTAGGCGGACATCCCCAAGAGAGGGATTTCGTCTACAATAATACACATGGCCATGATTTGCTGTAGACTTTATCAGAGTCGTACAACCGTCGGTCTTACATGCTATCAAAGCAAGGCCACCCATCGCTACCGGAGTGAGGTCATCTCACATTACCAGAATAGAGGCGTCGGTCTTACATGCTACTAGAGCATGGGCCGACCTTACATGCTACCAGAGCAAAGCCCGATGTGCATCTCATGATAAGCCATAGTCTTAGTAAAAATCATTTTGCCTTTACGTAGAGCTCATAGTGGTTATCACAAAACTCATTTCGGTTATAAACCCTATGTGTTCACAATTACACAAATCTTATCAAAATCGAGCTCAAACCAGCAAAAACACTCAAACATTCATCATTACATCAATAGTCTCAGTAAAAACATGTCATTGTTGTATAAAAATCATTTTGCCTTCACGTAGAGCTCATAGTGGTTATCACAAAACTCATATCGGTTATAAACCCTATGTGTTCACTATTACACAAATCTCATCAAAATCAAGCTCAAACCGATAAAACACTCACACATTCATCAACACATCAAATCATCTCATTTCTCATAAACATACTCATTTCATTAAACCTTTTTCATGCTATTAAAACGTTTTCATTCATTCGAAAACTCATAAGCACAAATGGTTTCATTTCCCTTACTCTTGCACCTTGAGTGGTATAATATCCTTGGGTTCTCAGACTAGTCTCGTTTCTCGTATCAAATTCTCGAGCTGTCCATACATCATTAAATCATCAGTATACATCATTTTCATTTTCCATCTCTTCCTCTTACTCATTCTAACTCAACATTATCTCAAAACTCTTTCTACATCTTTATCAACACTTTAATTAACTCGTAACCATCACAAGACATTCACATTAAATCTTCTAACTAAACCCATTTGTTGCTTCCCTCATGCCTTAAACATTTCCAACCAAATATATAAACATATATGTTTATTCACCCATATATAAAATGGTAATGCTTAAGAACAATGGTCTTATGAGCTTACCTACCTTGTCCCATCTCTTAACCAAGCTTGTAGAATGCTTGTCTCTTCCCTTTGTTCAAGCTAACCTTTGATTTTCTAGTATGGTGTTCTCCTTGCCAAGAGGAACAACTTTGTCTCTTACCCTTTTGTCTAATTCAATCTAGAATAGGGTGAATCTTAGAGAGAGAAAGCTTGGTTTGGATAAAAATGGTGAAGGTTTAAGTTTCAAAGAGAGAAAGGCTCGATTTCAAGCAAAAATCTCGCGGTCCTTATATAGACAGAGGCTATGAGATCGATCTGGTATTGATAGGGATCGATCTCTGCTTCATTTCAACTGCTTCATCTGCTCCATCTCCTCCATTAACAACTACAAGATCGATCTGATCGAGGGTGAAGATCGATTCGACATTGAATTAGGGATTGATCTCTTCCAGGCCGAGACTTAAGGAGATCGATCTACCCTTATGATAAGATCTATCATTGCTAGGCAGAGGCATTAGGAGATCGATCTTCTTCCTTATGAGATTAATCTACCTGTCTGCTTTTGCATGTTTTCTGTATTTTGGAGCTATGGGATCGATCTCTCATCCTTGGAGATCGATATGGCCTTCACAGATTCTACTACTGCTGCATCAATTATAGGAAACTCAATGCAAAACTCATCATAATCTACTCCATAGGCCATATTTCAATCTATACACATCTAAGACTTAAAACTTCATCTCCTTATACTTCATAAAATTCAAAACTTGCATATACAACAAAATATCATAATTACATAAGGCAATGTAAACGACATTCTTTTTATGAAATGATAACTTTATGAAATTCCACGTTGTTAGCGCCTAGGATGAAAGTATTGCCTAAGATGTATATAATGTATGAGACTGAGTGACTGATATTGATTCATAGCCCAACCAGTGAAGTGAGGTAAGTTCGTGAAAAATTTGTAGTGATTTTTGGGAAAACTGGTCGCGACACATGAGCTTATCTAATGAGAGAGTGTGAGGATCCTTAGGCTCTTCTATAGTGGTCAGTTTAGGCTCCTTTTGATTTTGGCAAGTTATTAAGCATTTTCTTAACTATTTTTACATTAGAGTAAGACTTTCCTAATGCTTTGAGTCCATTGATTATATCAGTTAATCTAGTGAACATCTCACTAATAGACTCATCTTGTTTCATCTTAAATAGCTCATAATCATGTGTGAGAGCATACCTACTTTGGTCTCAACTTGATTGGTTCCCTAATGTGTGATAGCTAACTTGTCTCAAATTTGTTTTGCATTTTCCCACAATGAGACTCTATCATACTTATTGGGACCAATTGCATAAAAGAGTAAGTGCTCAGCTTTGGCATTCAATTAGGCCATCCTAATGTCACTATAATTCCATTCATTTTCTAATTTTGGAACTTCTAACTTTCTTAATGCAGATTTAAGGTCCTCTAACTATCACTCTCCACACTTTATAATCATTAGCTTGTATGAATAGTATCATTCTAGTTTTTTAATAAACATAATTCTCTCCATTAAAGAATGAAGGCCTAACCAGAGGTGTCATTCCTCTACCAAACTTGTTGGTGCACTAAATTGAGCCATTGGATCATTTTACTCTAAGGAAATTAATCTTTTTTGATGCAAGAGCCCAGACTCTGATACTAATTATTAGCTCTATTGGCTAACTGAGAGGGGGTGAATAAGTTTTTCACTAATTATAACCTTGTTTTTTTTTTTTATTTCTAAAGTTCTTTATCCTATGTTAATGTTCTTTAAGTCCATTTAGGTTATTCTAGCATACAATTAAATTAACCAATACAATAAACACAATTCAATAATAATAAAGTAAAGAGAATAAGGATAGAGAATTGTACACAAGCGATTTGTAGAGGTTCGACCATAACTTGTCTATGTCCTCTACCTTGAGACGTTCTTAAGGATTTTTTTTAAAATCACTATTGAATTAGTTACACTCTTTTTTGTCTATTCAGGAGTAACCTTCACTCCTTTTTTCGGGCTCAAGGAGGAAACCCTACAACACCTACTTTTTTCGAGCTCAAGTAAAAAACCTTAAACTCCCTCTTTTTATAGGTTAAAGAGAAACCTCTCCTCTACCCAATTTCCACTTGTAAAATGTAGCTCACAAGGGTTCACTCCCCTTTTATAATTTGTGGTATGGTAGACAATTTGTGTAATCTATGAATACCATCAATAGATGAAGGATTACAAAATGAAGCACTAAAAGAATGCACAACAATTGTGCTGTACAAGAAAATCACTTGAAGATGTGAATGCTAGAATATGGTGAATTTTTAAGCTCTTGATTTGTTGTTCAAACCTGAAAAAGATAAGGAATGAAATATCTTGATGCCCAATGTCTTCTCAACTTCTATTTATATTCTCTTTGGTGAATATGGATGTTGAAGATGAAAGAGAAAATAAATGCTCATCGCTCATCGTAGAAGACTATTCATTGGAAGCCTCCAGGCTAGAGGGGATCGATCCCTTTGAATGGGGGATCGATCCCTTGCCGTAAGACTCACTTTTGGTGATGTATTCCTTATGATTCATATGATGTACACATTTCTAGATGTAAATTGAATCATAAGAAGAGCTTTTGCTTGAATGAAAATGTAAAGGGAATGAATGAATATTCATGAATCCATTTAATGGCTAAATAAGGGCTAAAGTGGCCACAAATTAAATGAACAAAATTTAAACCCTTCAGACTGAGGATAAGGACTTAAAACACGAATTGATAATGTAAGGCCTGCAAATTGTAAGTACCCTTTTATGATTCCAAGAAGTACACACAAGTCACATAGTATGTGAATCATAAGAAATTAACCTTTTCATGCTCTAAATATGACTAGAATGCAAAATGAGTAGTGAAGCAATTAGAGGCAAGTTTTGCTTTGAATTTTTAAAAAAATCTACAGTTGGAAACCTGCAAATGAAGGCCAGATCGATCCTCTATTCAAAACAGATCGATCTCAGTTTGGTTCTGTCTAGAAATGATTGATCCCTTCCCAAGTGCATATCGATCTCCATTTGATTCTGCCAAGAGTAGATCGATCTCTCCCCATGAGTAGATCAATCTCCATTTGCTCCTGCCTAGTAAGGATCGATCCCTTCACAAAGAGCAGATCGATCTCTCCCCATGAGCAGATCAATCTCCACTTAATTCTGTCAAGAAAGGATCGATCTCTTCCCAATGAGCAGATCGATCCCACACTTACATACCTGAATATTTCGATAGCTCAAACCAAGGGAAGATCGATCTCTTACCCTAAGAGATCGATCTCACCACACCTATTCTATAAAAACCCGATGACAAAGTACTCTTACTCATAAAAACAAAACACCAACTCCTTTTTACCCAAAAAGAACAAGCTTTCTCACTTTAGAATACCATCCTCTTCCAAAAAGATTTGAGAAAAGTTAGTTTGAGCAAATTTGTTCATTATGAGGAGGAGAAAAACATAGTTAGGAATCAACATTCAACTTGTTGGATTGAAGGAGCAAAAGGGTCTTCCAAATTTGGATAAGAGAAAAGACAAGCAAGGTGAGTTTTCAATACACCAACTTTAAGTATGTTTGTGTAGACATTGTTATGAGTTGATTGGTGTATGTATTGTTGGCTGAAACTACCTAGAACATGATGAATCAACCATAACCTAAAAATGGGTTTAGTATGAGAAAATAAAATATGGTTGATTTAATCATGAATGGATTATACTAAGGTGATAATAATGTTAGATGCATGATTTTGAGATGGTTTAGTGAAATCAACTTACAAAAATGGATGAAGTTATGAAGTGTGCATATAAGGTGTTTGTGAAAATGCATGAATGAATGGAAAACTAAGGTTAAAGCATTGCGTGCCAAGTGCTAGATAGTATAACTAAGTGAGTTTGCTAGTCGAATACAAAACACCAACTCCTTTTTACCCAAAAAGAACAAGCTTTCTCACTTTAGAATACCATCTTATTCCAAAAAGATTTGAGAAAAGTTAGTTTGAGCAAAGTTGTTCATTGTGAGGAGGAGAACAGCATAGTTAGGAATCAGCATTCAACTTGTTGGATTGAAGGAGAAAAAGGGTCTTCCAAATTTAGACAAGAGAAAAGACAAGCAAGGTGAGTTTTCAATTCACCAACTTTAAGTATGTTTGTGTAGACATTGTTATGAGTTGATTGGTGTATGTATTGTTGGTTGAAACTACCTAGAACATGATGAATCAACCATAACCTAAAAATGGGTTTAGTATGAGAAAATAAAACATGGTTGATTTAATCATGAATGGATTATACTAAGGTGTTAGTAATGTTAGATGCATGATTTTGAGATGGTTTAGTGAAATCAACTTACAAAAATGGATGAAGTTATGAAGTGTGCATATAAGGTGTTTGTGAAAATGCATGAATGAATGGAAAACTAAGGTTAAAGCATTGCATGCCAAGTGCTAGATAGTATAACTAAGTGAGTTTGTTAGTCAAATTGGCTAAGAATGGCCTGATGGTGTTTGGCCACCATGCCATGGCCAAATGTGAAAATGGGCCAAGTGTGATGAAATCGACTTGATAAGGTCAATGGACCTAGAATTTTATCCAACGAGAGATAATGAGCCCAAGGAACCCAATGAGCCTACGTGAAACGAATAGAACAGTCAAAATGAACTTAAGAGAGAATTAGGCTCAATAAGATATATTGACTAGGATGAAGTCAGAATAAGAGTTATTAGTAATTGACTCATGTGATAAATGAATGTTTGCAGCTCTTGAGGATATATCTGGAGCAAATTGAGCCCAATCACGAAAAGCGAGAAAGGAAGAAGGAGTTGCTTTCGAGTGAATTGAGGTAAGGGAATTTTGTTGGCTCTTAGAGATACCTGTACACGTTTTCGGGTGCATTTACAGTTTCTAAAATGTTTGAGAATCACCGAAAAGGATTAATATTTTAAGAGGTTCGAAATGATAAATTATTATTTTCTCTGGGAATAGCAAAAAGTGAGATTTTGGAAAAGTTCATGAAAAGAAAGAATAAGATGTTCTTGGGTCTTTTTACTTCTTTTTAGCATGTGGATAGGTAGGCTGGCTAGCTTTTAAATGGTTTACAAGAAAATAGTTGATTTGGTTTTAATAACCTTTCTTTGCACACAAATGAGCCACCTACATGAGTTTTATGAAAATAAAGCATGCTAGAGCATTGCTCGCACAAGATTTGACGTGTTTAAGCATGCATTAGTACTGGAGCGGTACTTGCACTAGAGTTTTACATGCACGAGTGCTAGAGCCTAGCTCGTACTAGTTTTCACATGGATTTTATGGCACTAGATGTCTACTATACATTTACAACCGTGCTAGAGACTACACGCACATGGTTTTATGAAATGTTGGGAGCCATGCTAGGAGTTTCGGGTAAACTGTGTGTCACGTCGATTTAATAGGCTCGCACGTGCGTATTGAGATGTGGCACGATATGATGTAATGATATGGGTCCACAGAGTACGTTGTACTGTGCATATAGCATGGAGTACGTTGTACCGTGCATGAATATTTATATATACTGTCTTCGGACGAAGGTTAGATCTGCTATGGACCGGCAGGTTGGACGTGACCCACCTCCCGTGAGGAAGCCGATAGAGGTGATACCCCACACACTAGGATCCCTGTAGCCTGAGATCACAAAGGATATAGCCATAGTCTTAGTTATTACCCTTATTATTATTATTATTTACCTAATCTCACATCTCACTTGGTTTATGATGAATCCATGTTTTTAAATTGTTTTGTGGGTCAAGACAGTCCAAGGGAGAGGCTGAGTCCTGACGAATGTTGATTTCTACTAATTTGAGTTGAGTATGAACTGCTTTTAAGTGCATATCGCATGATGATTTTCCATGCTTTAATTTTACGTTGCGCATGATGATTTTCTATGCTTTATTTATGACTTTTGCACTGAATTTAAATAGCATGAACTGTTTTACATATCATGAACACGTGCATGAACTGATTTTTTTGGTATGACGAGTAACTGCTTTTTACGTATGGCATTACGATCACGTGGCTATTACAGTTATCTACCTGCTTGCATGATTGCCTTACTGAGCGCGTGGTTTGCTCACCCCTTTATTGTCCCCCTCTACAGAGCACTTTCAGTAACTGGGAGCGACTGAGGAGTTGATTTTTGGAGTCCGCTGTATCCCATCACATAAATACATTTGTACAGTTTTGTATCTAGACATGCAATAGCACAGTAATATTTTGAATGTAACATTTGGGGATGTAAAGAATTGTAAACACTTGTAAATCGCAACTCTGATATTAAGAAATGCTAGTGTTTACCTTTAAATAAAATGTAAATTGAAATGGTATGGTTGGATAAGATTTACACCGATACACAGCCCAACTGTTGGTGGTGAAGCTGTTTACAATCAAAGGAAGGTAAGAATAATGGATTAAATAATGGATCAATAAACGAAAAAAATGAAAAATTGGTGGTGATTTTTGGTAGATTGGGGGTCGTGACACTTACCTCTTATAACTGTAAAAAATAAGAGAAGCAAATGTGGGATTGATCCTATTGATCTCTCTATTTAAAAACAGTGGATTTTAGCTTCTGATTTTAAATGATAGATCCTTACCTCTTAAAATGTGTTTTTAGGTTGAGATAAATATAGAATTAACTTTATAAATTATTTTCAATTTCATTTATGATAATACTTTAAGTCCATGAAATTGAACCAAAAACTCACCAAGTAATTTTCTAAAAATTATATTCAATAAATATTATGAGAAAATTACTTAATGCAATATTTAAAAATATTTTCTAAATCAATTAAGACCAATAGAAAGATAATCAGTTAAATCATGGTCTTAAACTTGATAAAAGCACTTGATATGGTTTGTGAAAATCATAAGCACTTAAGCAAATTTACAATATGAATAATGCATTTAACCATACTTAAGTTTTTGTCATTGCAAAATAGATATAAGTAATTTAAAGCTAACATATAGTGTCATTGATCAATGAAGATGATGCCCATAAAATGAATTAAGTAAGCATGGTTGTTAGTTAATTTTGAAAGTAAAATAGACTATGAGTTAAAACCGAGCAACCTAAAACCTTCTTTTGTTCCTCGTCAAACTTTGTAACAGATTGTTGGGAGCCTAAAGAGCTGGTAAGCCTCATAACAATGACAACCAGAGAAACCTATACAATTAAAATGCATAGAAAAGAATGAGTAGTTTTACTCTCTAAGTTAGTTAGGTACAAAAACAAACATTGAAGTCTATGAAACAATTAAGTTTTTCTCTGTGATCTTTTTTTTTTTTTTTTGGATTGGATATGGAAAAGGAAGAAAGAGCAAAAGAAATAAAAAAGCAGTCAACTACACATGCTTCTCCCAAAAGATAAAACCAAAAGTCAAAGATATGATTTTGGTACCTGAAAGACAAGAGGTTTATTCAAATCAATGCAGAATTCCTATGTAACCATCTTTGCAACTGCATAAAGAAACTAGGGTTTAGTAAAGGATTAATAAACTATGGATATGGGCATCAAAGTAATAAAATGGCAAGGCAAGAACAAATGGATGCTTGTCGTTATCACTTGAAGGGGTGAATCAAACCTTTATACATGATACAACTCCTTTTGTCACTGAAATGGTGTCTCCTAAAATTTAAATTGAGAAAAACTGTAGGAAACATAGAACAAAATGAGCTCAAACTAAAGTAACACATCTAATACTTGGGAAGAACAGGGCTTGTTAGTAGCGAAACTTCTAATTTATACAACTTGAATAAGGTCCATCAACATGATAAACGTAAAATAATGTTCAATCAGTAGCTTCTTAGGCAAGGCCACTAGTCGGAGGATGAGAGTTTGAAGTTGATTAAAAAAGGCCAATAAGATCTTATAACTAAAAGAAATCACTATCACTATATCAAGTTCCTAAAATGTTGGCTAAGTTTTCTAAACCAGAAGTGCATGACAAAAGCCAAACTGATATCGACGAACTTTCAAACTAAAGAGGAAAAAAAAACACTATCAATAAGCCAAATTAAGAGCAATAATCAAATAAACTGTCAAAAAAATAAAAAATTCTCCCTAATACCTTTCACTTGAAAGCCTCTTCGCTCAACCAGCCGCTGCAATATCGAAAGAATTGTAACAAAACTCTTAATTGAGATGATATCGACATGCATACAAAGCTATATAGGTAGAGAGAGATAAATAACCTCATTGAAGGATGACATGGCCTCGACAGCCTCCTTTGTGAACTTCCAAGAAAGGAAGCCCAGACTAATTAGTTTATTGGTTTCTGTACTATCACAAGCTCCCTTACCTACTGTCATATCTCAGATAATGACTTTATTCAATTCTAGTGACAAATTCAAGAATCTGCACGAGAAAAAGCAATATGTTCAATGTCGAGTCTCCTTGCAATAACTGTGATAAATTAATAATCAATTCTCTAGCTTTGTAACTCTTTTTAATTAATATCAAAACCATTTACTTTTCTCTAACATGTTGTTCTCTAGTAAAAGCCCTTCTTTTGAAACAAAAACCTCATAGACAAGCCGTATATCATTCTACAAGCTCTATTTCTTCTTCGTTATTCTCTAAAAAATTCCTAAGTATTCTCAAGGTTATTGCAAGTTGACATTCAACAAATTTAGCATGAACCACAAACCATATATCCAACAGCCTATGCTACAAATTCCTTCACCACTATGAACGTACTAAGGGTAAAAAAGAGAACAAACACATTTTACAACATCTTATGGCCTTGACTGGAGTAGAAATAAAGATATTGGATCAAACACCCAAGAAAAACAAATTCTGCTTGAAGCTTACCAGAATGTGAATAATTAATCATCAGTTAATCACCAAGTAGGATCCAAAGTAAGAAATCATTAATAAAAAAAAACTCACTCTACTCTTATAGAACGCGGCTAAGCTACTAAATTAAAAGGTGTATTAAACCCAAAAAAAACTCTTTGGTTAAAGAAATGGTACCAAATTCAATTTAACCAATCAAACTGATAAACTCAGGAACATCAGGGCACAATCCACCTTGTTTTTTTTTTAATGCTATTGCTTAGAAATAAGCTCGTTCCTTTGTTAACAACCAAGATTCCTTAATACATCGTCTGCATGGAAGTGCCTGTATTCCAACAAAATTTTTTAATAAAAGGAAAGTGAGAACCAAGAGCTGAGATGATTGATAGAGAGAATAGAATATGAAAACTGAAAAGAATGTTTAAAGAAAAGTTGACGATGTGGATGGTTAGAGGAAAAGCTAGGGTTTGATTTTCAAATCAGGGAAAATCTGATTTAGTTGAAGGAAAGAGAAAAAGAATTTAAGGAGAGTGAAAGGAGAGAAAGTAAAAAGGTTGGGTCTGATTTGAGACAAAGAGAGACTTAAAATATAGGGAAACTAAAATCCGATGTCTTTAAAGTTACATTACTAACGGCTTTGATGGTCAAACCAACAAATAACAATTATAAAATTGAAATTACCAGCGGTTCTTAAAATTTTCATTATAAAAGAGCCCTTAAAAGTCTTTTTTTTTTTGTAGTGTCATGCTATGAGTGTTGATAGAGGAAGAGAAGGCTGGAGCTGAGGGGGTCACCGGAGCCAAGGCATCATTGGATCTAGGTGTAAACTTGTAACGCCCCGGAAGCACAGAAAGCGGGCTATTTTTAACTTTCTTCTTTTTTTCTTAATCTAAGTTGCATTCCTATCAGTGTCATATATTTAACCCAATTTACATATAAAAATTTTGGTAGCATAATGGCTACCATTGAACCCAATCCACTTGCAAAGTTTAATCACAGTTCATATTCGTAATCCAGTTGATTTTAGAATCTTTTCCCAACTCAATACCATCTTCATTCTCATTGCAAAACACATAAAACATAGAATGTACATCAATGTATAGATACATGTTTACAACTTTGTTTACATCCATTTACACCTAATTACATCCCATACATAAACTTACATCATTGTCTATGCTTTACAATAAGTCTGGCATATAAAGTAATGTAATACCTTGCTAATAAAAAATAGTCTGGAAGGGTCGGGTGCCTCGTCCACGACCACTATACTGTAGGTACAGAAACGATCACTGTAGGTAATTTGGAAGATGGATAGGAAAGGGGTGACTCTTCAAGCCCAGCAAGACGTGCGTTTAAAGCAGTTTTAACAATAAAACATATAAATCATGTAGCTTTTCAAATCAACATATACATGCATACAAGTTGAAATATTTATAGTCTTATAAGCAAGATAAAATATGTTTAAAATTAAAGCTCATAACATGCAAAAGTATAAACCACGTGAAAACGAACCGTGTAACCTATATAGCTCATAGGAGAACCATATAGCTAAAAGAAACCATGAACCAGAATAGAAGAGGTTGCCCCACCCATGAGTAAATATTTCGTAGTAGCCTCATTAGACCGTACATCTTTTTCGGTATATCCAAATAATAGGTAGGAGCATAAACTGAAACATTCTGGAGCTACAAAGATAGTTATTAAATCGTTAGCACCGCATAAAAACATTCCTCCTAGAGTAGCTATTAATATGAATAACAGAAACTCTGTTATAGCCATTTCTGTACATTCAATGTACTCTACGGATAGAGGAATACATAGAGTTGAACATAGTAAAATAAGAAATTGAAAGATTTCGCGTCACATGAAATTCACGTAAGATAGAACATGTAGGATATTTTGTAAGTAAAATCAAAGCTTTCATGTAGTTTATATCACGTAAAGTACTTGAAAAATCAGATCAAGTGTTCGCATAGCATATATCACGTAGCACGTAGCATATAAGCCATATGACTTAAAAAATAGCACGTGGCGTATGAAACACATAGTTAAACATTCTTTTCATGGAGACTAGGCAATAACACGTAGTACTTCATGTCATGTTCTCGTAGATATTTCCCGAAGAAAATCCGCGGAGATAATTCTCGTAGGTAGGGTACCTATGGCCATGGTAAGGGGCTATAGACTGGATTAGGGTCGTACAGCGCCCTACGCCACTTAATCAAATGGCAGCAATAAGGCTTCACGTGGTTTAACTACTCGACGTGCTTAAAGATGCGCCACAAGGGACACAAAGTATACCAGTTGATTTATAGCACGGACCACGGAGGTTCATACCTCACACGAGCCATTCATAACAAGTTCTCGTAGATTTCATATGGCCTCAGTATCAAAACATAGCTTTTAAAGCATTTTTCGGGTCTACATCTCGTATACTCGTAGAAAACAACACTTTTCTTTCATTTCATAAACAAAATAATTTTCATGTAGACATTTACATTTCAAAGCATCTCATAGATCATGAAAAGTGTGTTTGAAGAGCTCGAAAAATAAAGTTTCTTGGTTTTGGCTGAATAGTAACCCTTTTTTGGTTTCTGATGGACTTTTTCATGGAAACATGTAAAAACATGCATACCTAAGCATACATACATACATACATACATACATACATACATACATATATATATATATAAAGGGTATTGGAACACCAATACTACTTTAAAGTACACCCCTTGCCTCTTAAACCTTAGATGGTGCAAAACGTTGATTCTCGAGTTTACCTCGATATGCGTGCCAATAACCCGAGCTGACCAAACATGACCAATTCATCAAAAAATTCTTAATAACATGTCAACATGTTCAAATATGTAATTACTTTCCCTTTTGTTGACCAAGTTTGATTTTTCGTTAACTTTGCCTTTTTTCTTGTTTTTTCCCCGTTTAAGTATTGATTTAAGCTATTTTGACAATTTGGCATTTTTAACTTCAATTTCAATACTCTTATAGCCTACTTATTCATTCAAGCTCATACTTCACCCTAAACAACTTGCCAATTTGCCTATTCTTACGATTTTCGATATTTCATCGGTTTAAGCTCTAAATCGGGCTTTTACGGTATAAACTTAACTGTAAACATCCTCGAATTAAATCAAAATTCATCATTTTCATAACTTTCTCATGCTGGCAGCAACTACATCATTCATACAAATCAATTCATTCAATTTCATTTCACTAAAAATCATTTAAAAATACCAAACAAGAACATATCACATGTTTTTCATCATTCATCAATTTCTCTTACCTTTTGATCAAAGCAAATCACTCCAAAAATACTCCGAATCAGTCCTCAACTATAAATCATCAAATATACAACTTAGATTTACTCAAAAACACTTGAAAGCCCAAGTAGATTTCATCAAAAATCAAAACTTACAGTTACCCATGAACAGGACAATTTCTGTCCAGCAACTTCTCTCTAAGATTTTCGAACGTAAATGAACTGTTTTTGGTTAGAGTTTTTATATGTTATAGAGGCATCATAGGGGAATATTTTTTCCTTCTTGTCCATTGCCTGATTCTAGCTGGAAGGCCGCTGGAAAATTCACTCAATGCTGAGTGAACAGTACCATTTTAGGAATGAAGAAGGGAGGAAGATAAGGCTGGTTCTCTCAGGTTTTTGGGGATAATGAGGTGATTTCAGGTGATATAGAATCCTTATGAAGTTTAATTAATATCTGGAGTGAATGAGAGAAATCATATTAGAGGAGGCTAATCAAATCCTACGGTCTACACAAGTGGGTCTGCTGACTAGGTTGGACAGATTTCTGTCCTGTTTTTGTAAAATCCTAAAAAAATATTTTTAGCCCAATTACTTCAAAATTTCCAATTCTCCATTGTTATATTATGTCTCTAGTATCTCTCATAAAAATTTTGAGGTCTCTTGTTTAAGAAAAGTTTCTCGATTGAGCTTGTTTTATTCGATTGGGTCCATACTGAGCAAAATGGCTTTAAGCGTTTGGTTCACTTTAAAAATTCATTTAAATATATAAACCTTTATATTTCCACTTAATTTTATTTCCCCAAGGAAATCTTACCTTATAATAACTTTCCATGGCCTCAGAATAATTTTCTTGAATTTCTATAATTTATTCCAAATTTATTTCTTAACTAGGCCCACATTTCTATGTTTATCGTAAACTCGAGTTTTATTAGCTTTTTCACTTCTGTTACTTTATTTTTCACTTCCTAACATTATTTTATGAACTTACACACATTCTTAAGTGAATTCTAGCTTGCAGACCCTTACCTCAATTTTCGTTCCACCAAGCCCCATTCACGATCCCGAGCATTTTAATCACTTTGGGCCTGCATAACATTATTCTAAGTACTTGGTTATTTCTCAACTTTCATTTACTTACTAATGTGGAAATTTTGGGTTTTACCTTGCTCCCTACCTATAAGGAATTCGGTCCTCTTCGGTCCTCCGAATTCAAACTGGTTCATCAAATAGCCATGGGTAGTTCTCTCTCATATGGCTCTTTAGCTCCCACGTAGCTTCTTTTATCGAGTGGTGTTGCCAGAGAACCTTTACAAATGGAATCATCTTAGATTGAAGTACCTTCTCTTTTCTGTCTAGGATCCGGATCGATTGCTCAACATAACTCATGTCATCCCGAATCTTCAATGGTTCATACTCAATAACCTGAGAAGGATCCGAATAATACTTCTTCAACATGAAAACGTGGAAGACATCATGTATTCCTCACAAATGTGGGGGTAGTACAAGTTGGTAGGCAATGTCTCCCACTTTCCCTAATATTTCGAATGGACTAATAAATCGAGGACTTAGCTTTCCTCTCTTTCCGAAGCGTGTGACACCCTTCATCAGAGACACCTTTACGAATACAGAGTCCCCAACTTAAAATTCCAGAGGATGTCTCCGCACATTTGCATAACTCTTTTATCTACTTTATGTCGTCCTCAATCTATTACAAATAAGCTGAACACCTCTAGTTGCTTGTTTAACCAAATCGAGAGCAAATATCTTTCTATCATCCACTTCTTCCCAAGCAACCGGGGACCTACATCTCATGCCATACAGAGCTTCATATGGTGCCATTCCAGTGCTAGTATGATAACTATTATTATAGGTAAACTTTGCAAGAGGTAAGTGGTCATCCCATGAGCCCTTAAAATCCAATGCACACGCCTTTAACATGTCCTCTAACTCAACCAGTGTCATTCGGTAAGGTGGCTTAGAGATAGGTTGAGTATCAGATGCTAACTCAATTGCAAACTCAACTTCTCTCTTTGGTGTTAACCCCGATAAATCCTCTGAAAAAACATCGAGAAACTCACATACAACTGAAACATCTTGGATACTTGGTGGTTCCTGACTGTCATCAGAAATAAAAGCAACATACCCTTCACAAAGTTGGATATCATCAGTCAATTTCAAACATAACCATCTTATAATAATACAAAATTTAACACCATGCACTTTATTTCTTTTTAGCAAAGCATACATCAAACTTTTTCGGTAAGGAGAAAGTCTGAGTCTTAGTGTAACAGTCTAGGCTTACACGATTGGTAGGTAGATAGTTCATGTCAAATATTACATCAAAACCCTTCATGTTTAAGAAAACTAGATCTACTAACAATTTCTTATCTCCTACCATGATTTCAAAATCTTTACATATCACGTCAGTCTTTTGCGATACGTGCATAAGTGTGCTTATATGCAACATGTAATCTAGAGGCTTAGGTGTTCAGTGCAACTCACATGCAAATTGTGGGGATACGAAAGAGTGTGTGGAACTTGGATCAATTAATACATGTGCTTCATAATTACAAACAATGAGTGTACCTCGAATAATATCAGTGGACGTGTCAGTTGTTTCCTTGTTGATAGCATATACATGACCCTGCAAGACAGGTTTCTTGCCTTTATCTACGGTTGTGGCTCTCTTTTGTAGGGCTTGTCTCTGTGGAGCCGAAGCCTATCTCTCGGTCTGCTTAGATTCCTCTTGAGGTTCCTGAGGTCTCATTAAGGGACAATCCCTAATCAAGTGTCCTATCTCTTCACATCTGTAACAGGTAGCTATGACAGTACGGCAGAGTCCATGATGCAACCTGCCACATCTTCTGCATTGCGGTACCCCTATCTCAGGACCTCGGGTAGTATCAACAACACCACTGGGGGTCTTTGATTTACCAGCCCCTGTCTAAGGTTTCTCTACCCTCTGCTTCTTGGGTTATCCTCGTTTCAAGTCATATCGGGAAGTCTCTATCCTCTTTCCCTTATCCTTGCCCGTTCTTCTGAACCCATGCTCTACCTAAGTCACTTCTAGATCTCTCCCAATCTCCTGGGCTCATTCTAAAGCATCCTTAAAATCTATGACCTATTGTCCCAATAACCTGTCCCGGATCCCTGACCTCAATTCTGCCAAGAATCTCTCGGTCCGACATGCAAGATTTTTGACTATGTCTAGGTCATATCTCATCAGGGTAGTGAATGGAATATACTGATATTGAATGTGGTAAGGAAGGTATCCCATGTAATCTCTGATGGTTCCTCTGCTAATACAGTCTGTATAGCTCTCCATCAGAATTTGGCCTGGCCTTTCATCATATAGTCAACCATAGTAACTCTCTCCGTGTCTGTACGACCCAAAAATTGAAATATTGTATCCATCTCTATTATCCACTCCTCAGCTTTGACCGGATCTTTCACTCCTATGAACTCCGATGGATGCACACTCAAAAAGTCTTTTCAGCCTCTATGTCTCTCTGTTATCCCTAGGCTGTGGGACTGTAGGCTGAGGGGCTGGGGCTGCTGGAGGGACCGGTGGTGGAGGAATAGGTGCGAGTGTAGTAGCACCAGTACCATGTGTAGTTGCCCCAAACTGCTGGGCGAACATAACGGTAAGAACGGTAAGTCCTTCCCTCATACTTTGCATGCCCTCTTCAATCCTCCTCATTCGAGTATTCGGGCTTTCGGGCTTAGGGGGAGAGGGTGGAGCGGGCTGCACCTATCTCTGTGGACGGCCCCGTCGACCTCTCATAGTTTAGTGATCAAGTGCCTGCACATAACCCAAGAATTTAATCATACTTTAACAGATATACTTACTTTATTACCCGACAAGTATAGACAATTTGAGATGTAATCTAATCTCTGGATCGACACAGACAGTACTAGACAACTATTGCTTTGATACCACGTAAACTGTAATGCCCCGGAAGAGCAAAAAGCGGGTTATTTTTAACTTTCTTCTTTTTTTATCGAAGTTGCATTCCTATTAGTGTCATATACTTAACCAAATTTATTTATAAAAATTTCGGCAGCATAACGGCTACCATTGGACCAACCCACCTGCAAAGTTTAATCACAATTCATATTCGCAATCCAGTTGATTTTAGAATCATTTCCCAACTCAATACCATCTTCATTCTCATTGCAAAGAAAATAAAACATATAATATACATCAATGTATAGATTACATGTTTACAACTGTGTTTACATCCATTTACACCTAATTACATCCCATACATAAACTTACATCATTGTCTATGCTTTACAATAAATCTGGCATATAAAGTAAAGTAATACCCTGCTAATACAAAATAGTCTGGAAGAGTCAAGTGCCTCATCCACGACCACTATACTATAGGTGCAGAAACGATCATTGTAGGTAATCTGGAAGATGGATAGGAAAGGAGTGAGCTCTTCAAACCCAGTAAGACGTGCGTTTAAAGGAGTCTTAGCAATAAAACATATAAATCACATAGCTTTTCAAATCAACATATACATGCATACAAGTTGAAATATTTATAGTCTTATAAGCAAGATAAAACATGCTTGAAATTAAATCTCGTAACATGCAAAAGTATAAACCACGTAGAAAATGAACCGCGTAACCTATATAGCTCATAGGACGCATCACATGAAATTCACGTAAGATAGAACACATAGGATATTTTGTAAGTAAAATCAAAGCTTTCATGTAATTTATATCACGTAAAGTACTTGAAAATATCAGATCAAGTGTTTGCATAGTATATATCACGTAGCACGTAACATATAAGCCATATGACTTATAAAATATCACATGGCGTATGAAACACATAGTTAAACATTCTTTTCATGGAGACTAGGCAATAACACGTAACATTTCATGTCATGTTCTCGTAGATGTTTCCCGAAGGAAATTCGCGTAGATAATTCTCGTAGACAGGGTACCTATGGCCATGGTAAGGGGCTATACTCTGGATCAAGGTCGTACAACGCCTTACGCCACTTAATCAAATGGCAACAATAAGACTCCATGTGGTTTAGTACTCAACGTGCTCAAACGTACACCACAAGGGACAAAAAGTACACCAGGTGGTTCATAGTACAGACCACGGAGGTTCAACCTCACACGAGCCATTCATGATAATTTCTCATAGATTTCATGTGGTCTCAGTCTCAAAACATAGCTTTTAAAGCATTTTTCAGGTTTATATCCCGTATACTCGTTGAAAATAACACTTTTCTTTCATTTCATAAACAAAATAATTTTCACGTAGACATTTACATTCAAATCATCTCATAGATCATGAAAAGTGTGTTTGAAGAGCTCGAAAAACAAAGTTTCTTGGTTTTGGGTGAGTAGTAACCCTTTTTCGGTTTCCGGGGGACTTTTTCATGGAAACATGTAAAAGAATGCATACTTAAGCATACATATATATATATAAGCATACATACATATATATATATATATAAAGGGTAGTGGAATACCAATACTACTTTAAAGTACACCCATTGCCTCTTAAACCTTAGATGGTGCAAAACGTCGATTCTCGAGTTTATCTCGATATGTGTGCCAATAACCCGAATTGCCCAAACATGACCAATTCATCAAACAATGGTTAATGACATGTCAACATGTTCAAATATGTGATTACTTTTCCTTTTGTTGACCAAGTTTGACTTTTTCATTAACTTTGCTTGTTTTCTCGTTTTTTCCCCATTTAAGTATCGATTTAAGCTATTTTGACTAATTTGGCATTTTCAACTTTAATTTCAATACTCTTATAGCCTACTTATTCATTCAAGCTCATAATTCACCCTAAACAACTTGCCAATTTGCCTATTCTTATGATTTTCGATATTTCACCGGTTTAAGCTCTAAATCGAGCTTTTACAGTATAAACTTAACTAAAAAATCCTCGAATTAAATCAAAATTCATCATTTTCATAACTTCCTCATGCTGGCAGAAACTACATCATTCATAGAAATTAATTCATTCAATTTCATTTCACTAAAAATCATTTTAAAAATACCAAACAAGAACATATCACATGTTCTTCATCATTCATCAATTTCTCTTACCTTTTGATTAAAGAAAATCACTCCAAAAATACTCCGAATCAGTCCTCAACTGTAAATCATCAAATATACAACTTATATTTACTCAAAAACACATGAAAACCCAAGTAGATTTCATCAAAAATCAAAACTTACACTTACCCATGAACAAGACAGTTTCTATCCAGCAACTTTCTCTAAGATTTCCCTATGTAAATGAACTTTTTTTAGCTAGATTGTTTATATGTTATATAGGACTCATAGCGGAATATTTCATCCTTCTTGGGCATTGCCTGATTCTGGCCAGAAGGCCGTCGTAAAATTCACTCAATGCTGGGTGAACAGTACCGTTTTGGGAATGAAGGAGGGAGGAAGACAGGGCTGGTTCTCTCGGGTATTGGGGGATAATGAGGTGATTTCAGGTGATATGGAATCTTTATTAAGTGTACTTAATATTTGGAGTGAATGAGATCCATCAGATTCGAGGAGGTTAATCAAATCCAATGGTTTACACAAGTGGTTCTGCTGACTGGGTTGGACAGATTTCTGTCCTGTTTTTACAAAATCCTAAAAAACTATTTATGGCCAATTTTCTTCCAAATTTCCACTTCTCCATTGTTTTATTATGTCTCTAGTATCTCTCATAAAAATTCTGAGGTCTCTTGTTTAAGAAAAGTTTCTCGATTGAGCTTGTTTTACTCGATTGGGTCCATACTCAGCAAAATGGCTTTAAGCTTTTGGTTCACTTTAAAAATTCATTTAAATATATAAACCTTTATATTTCCACTTAATTTTATTCCCCCAAGTAAATCTTACCTTATACTAACTTTCCATAGCCTCGGAATAATTTTCTTGAATTTCTATAATTTATTCCAAATTTATTTCTTAACTAGGCCCACATTTCTAGGTTTATCGTAAACTCGAATTTTATTAGTTTTTTCACTTCTATTACTTTAGTTTTCACTTCCTAACATTATTTTACAAACTTACATACATTTTTAAGTGAATTATAGGGTTCAGAGCCTTACTTCAATTTTCGTGCCACGAGCCCCATTCACAATCTCGAGCGCTTTAATCACTTTGGGCCTGCATAACATTATTTCAAGTACTTGGTTATTTCTCAACTTTGATTTACTTACCAATGTGAAAATTTGGGTTTTACAAAAGTAGGTTTGGATTTGATGGAATAGGGATACGACAACTAAGCTTAAAAGTGAAGATTGAAATTTTGTAATAAAAATGAAAATATATTAGGATTTTTGAGTGGGTGTAATATAGGGCATATATGTCATTTTACTTTAATATAATAAAATATAAATATTAAAAGAATAAAAGCTTGATAAGGCTCGTGAGCTATTCGAGCCGGGCATCATAATACAAGAGTTAGGGTTGCTTGATAGCTTGAATAGCCGAGCTTAAGCTCGACTCGACAAAAATCGAGTCGAGTTTGAGTTTTCCTTTAGTTGAGCTTGAGTAATTTATGAGTATCACTGTATCGTTTAAACCTCTAGTACGCATCAAACATAAGATAGGATGATTATCATCCTGTTCTATCAATCATTATATGTACCAAACATGACTTAATAAGATTAAATGAAATTTGGAAGAGGTAAATTAGTGCACTAAAAACTAGATTAAATGCATGAATGAAAATGAATTGAATGCAAACAAGCTTAAACCCTAAATTGTAACCTTTAAACTTAACCCTAAACTAAAATGTAAACATGACTTAAATGAATAATTGCTAAAACAAAAAATTAAAATCAATTTAAAACCATTTAAATGCTTGAAAAACTTCAAAAGCACTAAACTAGCTAAATGCTAATGCATGAAATTTAAGCTAACTCTAAACTAATAATCCTCCAACTCTAACCCCTAAATTACATCTTAACTAATTGAATAACAAATTTAAACCCCAAAAAGCAGATGATATGTGTAGGAAATGCAAAAAAAAGGTTTCCAAAGTGCATGATTTGAAGGCAAAAGAAAAAGAAACGCAAGCAAGATTAAATTGCTAGCAACTAACCCTACATGTGTGTTTCAATGAATTCTATAGTAATGTCGGCCAACCTCTTTTATACCGATTTTAAGATTTTTATTTATTTATGATAATAGTAACTTATTTTATACCTATTGAATTATGTTTACTTTTATTAATCTTATGTTTATGTTTTTTTTATATTAAATTTATATTTATTTTTATATGTTAAATTTATATTTATTTTTATATATATACATTTATTATAATATATTTATCTTCTTATACTAAATTTGTGTTTTTCATATGTTTATATTTCTTATTATGTAATTACATGTATTGATATTAATTTTACATTTATTTTCGTATGTTTATGATATTTTTAACATAAAAATAAAAGTAAAATAAGTATAAAATAAGTTGATTTTACTGTAAATTTCTTATTTCTTTTGTTATGTTGTTTTTTTTTTTTTTGGATAATTAGCTAATTTGGGTCAGCAGTTATGCAATCTCTTGAGAGCATATATGGTTGCAAACTCTGCATTGGGCCTTATACCACAAGAGGGGAGGTAAGTTAGTTACTTGGATCTTTGTTATATGGAAAATACTTCTTTGCACATATCTTTCTCACTTATAATTATATGATATTTATAAAATTTGCTCTTAACCAATTACTTTATTTTTGGTACATCCTTTTGGTGACTTTTGTTATGTAGGATAATTTAGTTTGGTTTTTTTACTGAGTTTTCATGTCTTTATATGTAAGTTTTGGAGAATTACTGAAGAGTTTCAATGAGATTTCATATAGTTTTTTGAGCAATCAAATTTTCTGTTTTAAGGACTAGGGATGAAGTATTATCCACTGTGACCATTAAAATTACTATGCTTATTAGCTTGTACATTTTATATCAGTTTTATGGTCTTAACTTAAGCAAAGCATTTAGAGATAATATTATGGTTCTAATTTCTATTTGAAGTTTTTTTCTTTTCATCTTGATGCTTAAGTTGGTATACCAAGTTTTTTTAGTGTGAATTTACCCCTTACAAGATGGTAACCTGGTGTTACAGGGTTTCTATTATGATGCCTTTTATGGTGACTTGGGCTTGAATGAGGACCACTTTAAGCAAATTGAAGCAGGGGCATTGAAAGCTGTTGCGGTATTGTTATTCCTAAATGAGAACTATGAATCTGTTTCGCACATGTTTGCCTCTTGCTCTTTTTCTTGGCAGATTTGATCTCACTTCATTAATATCTGGGACCTGAAATGGGCTATTCCTAACAGTATCTCTTCTCTGTATCTGTTTTGGAATAACTTTCTTGATCATTGTAACAGTAAGCAGGTATGGATGATGCTCTTCTATGCCATCGTGTGGTCTATTTGGCTGGCCAAAAATGATCGGGTTTTTAATGTAAAAAAAGATCTCCATTGATCAAATTTGTTACTTGATCTTGACACGGTGTTGTTGGTGGGTAAAGGTGAAATACCCTTCTCTTGATATCAATCTTTCTCTCCTGAATCTTAAAGAGTTATCCATTCCTGTTAAGAAGAAGAAGGCTAGACCTTAAGTTTTCTGGTCTACTCCTCTAGCAGGTCATTGGAAACTCAATGTTGATGGATCTTCTCTAGGGAAACCAGGTGCTACTGGTATTGGAGGGGTTTTGCGCGACTGTTCTGGTAACATTAGGATGATCTTTTCGAAAAGCGTGGGTTGTGCTGATTCTAATTTGGCTGAACTCCTTACTATTATTGAGGCTTTATCAATTTTCGCCAAAACAACCTTTCTCTACTACCTCCTCTCATAATTGAAAGCGATTCTCAAGTGGTTGTCTCGTGAATCCATAACGCCAACAATTGTCCGTGGAGATACCACAATTTGATCAATAAGCTGTGCAACTTTCTCTAATGTTTTAAATTTAGTTCGATTGTACATGTCTTTAGAGAAGCTAATTTTTTGACGGATTTCTTAGCTAAATATGGTGTTAACAGAGTTACTGATTTTATAGCTTGGTTTTAATCTCATTAATAAATGCTTTAATTTTCAAAAAAAAAAAAAATCAATTTCATATTTCTGGTTGTTGTTATTTATGATCACCTTCCACCAGGATCCATGTTCATATTGTTTCATATTTCATGTGTATGTTCCATGTTCAACAGCTATATGTTGAGTTAGTGCATATTGTTACAGTGGTCAACTAGTCAGCTCGTACTTGTGCCCAAGAAAACTTAGGCATTTTAAAATCATATTATGGTTGAACAGCGATTATGACAGGTCGAACAATGATTAATTTTTTATATATATTTTTATGCTCCATTAATTGGGAAATATGCTACGGTAAAGCTGTTATTTCATGGTAAATTATTTTTTCAATTTGGTATCTTAATGGAGGAAAAAGAACCTTTTGAGCGCATTGAAGTGACAAGGGAACAAGCCATCGAGATATTTTCTGAAAATAATTTTAAGGCAAATCCCGTGATGTTATTTTCAGTTTTTAATATCCATTAAGATGATTCCTTTCTACCTATATGTCATCCCGTTGTGCTAATTTCTGCATTGGTAATTCTTATAATCAGTTTGAGATAATAAATGAGTTGCCTGCAGACAAAACTATCATAGTATACAGATGTGGTCCCTTGGTTGACCTTTGTCGTGGGCCTCATATTCCCAATACATCCTTTGTGAAGGCATTTGCATGTTTGAAGGTGGCATGTTACATGATATATCAAAGCTATGTTTTGGCGATATGCAGTTTCCTGCTCACCACATTTTCCTGGTTTAGTCATGAATTTCTATCGCCAGGCCTCATCAGCTTACTGGAGGGGGAATAAAGATCGTGAGAGTTTACAAAGAGTTTATGGCATATCTTATCCTGATCAGAAGCGTTTGAAGGTAAGATGATTTTTCTCTCCTTTGTTTTTGATTCGTTTTCAGCTTTATTCATGTACTCCCTGGTGCTGGTTTTTCAATATTTGTTTGGCTTTAAATTTGCTTTATTTGTGATTCTTAATGCAACGATATATGAGTCTGATGCATGGAGAAATATATTTATTTCTCTTATTGTAATGCAAAGAAGATCAATATCTGCTATAATAGCAGAGATTACTCTAAGAAGTCCTATATTAGGTTTACTTTTTACATACCTAAACAGAAACCAGACTTTAGGTAGTTCTTTTACAATAATAAAAAAAAAAGATGCTCTCCTGTTTCACCGTAATTGTTGTTCTTGTCTCACGTTTTTGCTTCTCATGAATGTTAATATTTTGTTCACAGGAATATATCTGTTACCTCGAAGAAGCAAAGAAACATGATCATAGATTGTTGGGTACAAAGCAGGAGTTTTTATTTATTTATTTATTTTTCAGCCTCAAGGTTTCAAATAGCGGTCGTTATTTAGCGGTTGTAGTCATTGATGTTACCGCCATTCCTCAAATAGCAGGTGTTAAATTTTTTCACACCCGTAATGACCGCAATCGATTGTTATTATCGTTATTGAGAGTTGTTATTACCGCTATCGAGCGTTATTATCGCTATTGAAGGTCGTTATTGTCATTATCGACCATTATTACCGCTATTGAAAGTCATTATTATCATTATCGATCATTATTACCGCGATTACTATAATGACCACAATAATCTCCGTTATATCCAAAATTACGATAAACGTAACACAATCAAAAATGTGACCGCAACCACAATTTATATATCTGGTCACCCCCTCACGTATGACATAGCATAATATGCTTGGCAGCAATATGCGAAAGAACGTCTGTGATATTAATATTTGACATCTAATGGCAACTTTCAGCCCACGAAGTTGGTTCTTTCTTCCTCATGGAACTCGAATTTACAACAAACTAATGGAATTTATACGAAATGATTATTGGAAAAGGGGTTACCAAGAGGTTACAAGTTCTCTCTTTTAGATATTTAATTGAAACTATATAACCCCAATAATGAGTCAATAAAGTTGAATAATTTTGGCAGGTTAAGTCACCAAACATGTATAATATGAATCTTTGGGAAATGTCTGGTCATGCTGCAAATTATAAGGAGAATGTTTTTGTTTGAGTTGAGATTTTGTGTAACTATAGGGAAAAAAAGAAAACTTGTTTGCCTTGAAATTGTACAGTGAATCTTTATGTGAATTTCCTAGAAATTTCACGTGACCTGTGTTACAAAGGACATTTTTTGCATTTAGTCCTCCTGTGTAGTTCCTTTTTTGATGTTTGGTTTCTGCCACAGATTGAAAAACAAGAGTTTGGACTGAAACCTGTGTAGTTCCTTTCTTAGAGTTTGCAAATGTCTCTATTCCTATAAAAAAACGTCGAAAGAGGCGATGAGAGAGAAGAAGACGAAGGAGACGAAGAAGAAGAGGAAGAGGAAGACAGTAACTTTTTCGACTAGAGAAGTTTTTTTTACTTCATCTATTTTCTTTGTTTCCTTTTTTTCTCATTAAAGGTTTCTATTTTACATCTGAGAATATAAAGAAAGTTAGGAAAAGAAGGAGCCATGATTGTTTGAAAATTTTCTGCCAATCAAGTGGCTATTCAGAATTGCTTTTTTAAGTGGAATTGTAGGTTTGCTCTGCTCTTGAGAACAGGAAAAAAGGAAAGGGAAAAATAATTTAGGGACCATAAAAGCCAGTTTCTGTGGACTGAGGTAAGGCAGGGTGATCTTTTGGTTCAGTGAATCTTCGTTTTTCTTATGGGTTTTAAGGTTACAAATGTAGATTCTTTTGTCTAGAAAAGAGAAACAGGGAAATGAAGGAATTGGAAAGATAGATTGGAATAGAAGGAGGTAAGCACATGTGGGAGGTTGTATATTCAGATTCAAGAGTTGATGGACCACCTTTGATTTCATTGGTTCGACTTATGATTTTAGAAGATGTCATTTTCTTTTTGCATACATTATTAAGAGAATAAAAAAGTTATGTTTCACATGGTTTTAAGAAATTTTACAACTTTTGTAATTATTCATTAATTTGAATAATTGTAAAATATAATAAATCTATGAAAATTTTGGCTTATTCTGCTAATGTTGAGAAATCAGTAAGTAGAAAAATGCTGGGCATTATTGATGCGTTTCTTTCCCAAGGTTGTTAGCTTTGGTTAATGCTTTCCTCTCTTTCTTGACCAATGAATAAGTTGACTATCCAATTGAACAAATGTAGGAAGATGATGAAGGAATTTATATTGGGATTGGAGAAACTATAAGAGGAATCATTGCTTGGGAATTCATTGACGTATCAAGTGCAAGAAGGATTCAAAAATTGGAATTGTAAATGAAGTGAGAAACATTATTCTCAAATGATGCGGTTTGGGTTTGGTTATTAATTGCTATTTTACATTGATTTTTGCTTTCATTATCTTCATATAATAAACGACTTTAATTCAGTGATAACTGATAATATAGAAAGGACTAAGCAATTTGGTATGGTATTTGTTTAACATATCCAACCTAATAGTTATTATTTCCAATATAAAGGAGGTCTACTGATTAAGAGTTTCTTTTTGTTCTTTGAAGGATGATATGTTGATTTTATATAACATTTGAATTAAACTCCATAAACATGTTAATCTTATGGAGTGAAATTGTTATTTGCACAGACTTGGAGTTTAATTGGGTTTAATACCTTGGAAGTTGATGGTCGAATTGTGGATGCCACATGTTGCCACCAGGCAGCCTCACAGATTGAAGAGTCAGACCTTTTTGAAAGCTTTAGATCTATCCTTTGACTGGTTTCCATGATTTCTTGTATTAAATTGTAATATTTTTTGCTTCATAATGTTTATTTATTTGCTTATTCACTAATCTGCTTTTTTCTCTAAATTTTTCCAGTCAAATCTGTACATATAACTTTAACTGACAACATGAGGATCTTGCTTACCTGCTTGTGTTTTAACACACTTATATGGTAATCATTTCCACCATGATTCATGTTCTCTCATGTGTTGATGTTTTATTCTTTTATGTTAGTTTAGTTCTACATAGGTTTATTAGTATTTTCTTGACAATCTTTGGCAAGGTATCTATAGTTTTGTTGCTGCATCATATTAATACAATCTATCAGTAAGCTGATTTTTAATTATGCCTGGGAAAAATCTTTGGACTTCTGTCACAATATGTTTAGCAAAATGAAATTTATCATATTATTTGTTATTTAACGAAAAATCATATGTGAAGCATAATTTTCTCTGATGTCAAAAGTCTGACAAGTTTTTAGGCAGCAAGACTTTTGCTAGACTAATATCAGTAGAGGAAAAATTCGCTAATATTGTAACTGTATGCAACCGACCCTAAAACATTAGTCTAAAATAGACATTGTAAAGTCAGGATTGTAAGTGGCTTTGGCTTTGTGTAATACAAAACTTGAACCAATCTTGGCTCAGTTGCACTTTCTTCTTTGTTTGGGTTTCCAAGTGGAGGTTTGTGCTACTGACCCTCTTCCTCTATCTTTCTTTAGACTCGCAAAAATGTGTGAACAATTCTCATTGTTGAATATTGTAAGTTGGATAGTAGATAATATTTGATGAGTTTAACCATGGGTGACGCATGGCAGATAAGGTGAGTGATGAAGGCGAATGTATACCGAGTAAAATCGTGCATTGTTTTATGGCACATGATTTGTGGGAATTGGGGTTTAATCAAAAGCAATAGGATATTTGTTTTTAATTCTTGGATGATGTGGATGATTAAGCAGCCACACAACCACTTTGGTATTATATTTAGGAATTGATTAGGTGGGAGACAAGTGTCTTCCATGCATGGCTCTCTAGGTATAATATATAGGAGTTGATTAGGTGTAATGCATGTACAAAGGATTTTGTGTTAAAGCCTGAGGCTTAATTAAATCAAATTTTCCTGCATGCACCTGGTAGATGGCGGCTCATCTTAAGAGAGGAGATGCCTTCCATGTTAGGCTAGTTACATGTCATATAATTATATTAGCATGCCATGCATATAGCAAAATGACTTGATTTCCTGCACATGATGTCATTTTGAACATTTTACTTTATTGATATACAATGAATTGGGGAATGTGCCATACATGGTTGGAAAGCTCCAAGAGTTAACATTCCAACAAATTTTAACATTCCAACAAGTTTTGAATTGCATCATTTGGAGTTTCCTATTGAAAATCATGTGTGAATCATTATAGATAGGTCGGCTGATTGGATTTCTAAACATAGTGCAACTTTCGAGATTAACCTGTATTGATTTACAAAAAATTAGAAATCGGTCCATATATGGTGGGAAAGCTCTCGGAGTTAGCTTTCCATAAAGCATCATGGCGTGTAATTGGATTTTGTTATCGAAAGTTATTATCAAATCAACACAGATTGGTCATTTGAACAAAGGCAAGTAGAGAATTTTAACTAGTGGACATTTCGTCCCTTGCTCCTCATTGGATATCAAAGTTAAAAACACTAATATGAAATACACATATAATTAGATTTCTGGATATCACATCAAGCCACAATTAACAATTTATTTATATTTATCATGCACATAAATTTTTTAATCAATACGATATTCTTATCATGTCAATTGAAAATAATATTTTTTTTAATATATACTAGTGACGAGATTTCATTATTATAAAACAAATAATTAGACATTTTTAATTAAATATAATTTGACGTACATGATTTACGTGAATTATATATATATATATATATATATATATATATATATATATATATATATATAAGAGGGATACATTTACACAGAGGTGTAATCGAGTCGAGTTAAATCGATATAGTTGGGTGCTCGAGTTCAACTCAAAAACTCACTGTTTGATACTCGACTAAAGTTTGATCAAATCTTAGTTTTTGAGTTTGACTCGGCTCGAGATAATAATCGAGCTACTGAGACTTGCTCGATTAAGCTCATTTATCTTGCTTAATTCTTATGTTTGAACTCGAGTTTGAATTTATTTTTATATATAAATATTTTTTGTATTAATTAAATACAATAAAATATAATATATATATTAAAAATAATAGTAATAACAATAAAACAACAACTTAAAATGAAATATTTATACTAACAATAACACAAATTACAAATTAAAACTCACGACCACATAACTTAAAATTTTATAAATAAAGCAAAAAGTTGATTGAATTGGCAACGAGGATGTTAAGCCATGACAGCAAAGCAGAGAATTGATTAAACTAGTAGTAACTCTCATATCACCATTGGACAATGTACAAAATCCATTATTATGTAATAGCCTAAAATTTGCTTCAAGTCTGGTTTTGCTCCATTGCCTGTTAAATCAATAAAAATGAAAAAAAAAGGGCAAAAGCTTCTCTGCATACTCATGGATGATGAAATACACAACAATGAAATCAATGCTAATCTCACTATAACTTCATACTTAATTGTGTTGCCCAGCTTTTACTCCAAAATATAATTCTAGGCAAATCACAGCAAATCAATCGTTTCTTTCCTTATCATTAGTTGATGTTTTCCTTTTGATCCTCCCAGCCTGGTGAAGACAAGCTTGGAACTTTTTTTTCATTACCCATTTATGAATTGCGAAGGGATATATAAGCAAATCAAACTACCTATAAACAGATCTCCGGGGAAAAAACTTTTCAAGCCCTTTTAATTATATTCAAATTAGTTAACAAGTTCAAGCCTATCATTTTTAATCTTGTTTAATATAACCTATAAAAAGTTAAAAATTCCCCAATTTTTTTTCTTCTTCTTTATGTTAAAACAACACTGAATACAAACCTGCATTATAAATTATAAAATGGAAGAATATTCAAAATGCCCAAATTAAAATTTTCACCGTCTTTTATTCTGTATGTAGTCAAAATATTATAGATCGTCTTTTACCCAGTTTTTTTTTTTCGTAATAGGCAATGCAAATGGGAAGAAACACACTTCCAAAGTAGTGACTGAGAGAAAAAGTTGCCAATTTCACTAATATAAATAACTCCAATTAAAATATGAAAGAATCCTAAAGATTGGAATTAACTTATAGATAGTGATTCCCAATGAAATTTGAAAAGAACATGGAAGGGAGACCTAGGCTGTTGGGTACTGAAAAGAGGGTAAGGCTTAATGAGGATTTATAGAAGGAATTTGAAGGGATGAAGGGTGTGAGACTTGAGTGACAGGGGGAATTGGAAAGTGGGCTTCTTTTCTGAGTGGAGGTTGCCGTTGACGAATAAGGGGTTGATGATGGCTGCCCGGGATGAGCGATAACAAGGATTCGTCCTCAGGCTAGGAGGCGGGCGTGTGGCGTTTTTGAACAAAGATGGGGAAACTGAAGATGAATAAGGGTTTCTAAAATTTAAGATTACAATTCTAAGGTTAAAGGTAAATTCATGATGAAATAATAAAATAAGAAAAACTCAATTAAGCCTGCAAGTAGTTGGAACTGATATTTTATTACTTGAACTCAACTTGCTTGATAGCTCGAGTAGTTCGAGCTCGAGTTTGACGCCACAAAAATCTAATTGAGTTCGAGTTTTTTTCGAGTTGAGTTCCAATAGCTTGCGAGTATCAATATATCGTTTACACTACTACTTACACATGTATAAAATTAATTTAGTTTTACATACATTCATATCCTTTTTATATACTTTTTGATTCGACCGTTAAATTTTATTTTCTATTCATGTAGATCGTACACGTCAAATTTAATTAATGAAAAATGTCTAATTATTTTTTTCCACAATAATAAAATATCAACTATCAATATATATTGAAAAAATGTTGTTATTGATTAAAATGATAAGAATATCATAGTGATTAAAAAATTACATACATAACAGATACGACATAAGTTGTTAAATTTAGTAGTTGGTTTGTAAAAGTATTAATCTTATATAAAATTATAAAAAAGTATGTAAAACAATTAAGTTATTAAAGGTTGGGGATTTAAGGGTATATATGATTAGTTTTGATTGTGATTGTTGGAAAGTAGAATTGTGATTGTTTGGAGTTTATTAGATGGATTTTTCCTAGTGCTGTAGTGTTGGATTTTCCTAAAGATGATAGTGGTTGGCTTAGTTTTTTACTTGTTATTCTGGTATTTTCAAGGGGAGCTCTCTCGTTTTGTAGGTGTTCAGAAGTGGCAACTAATTCATTGTGTTGGTTCTATTTTGAATGGGGCTTTTTCATGGTGTTGTTCGAGTTGGATTTCATTCATGCCTTGTCTGCTTGGTGAGTTCAACTGCATGGAAGTTTCAACTTATGTCCGATGATACTCTGTTCTTCTATTCATTTTGGTTCTTAGATGCTTTCCTCCTGTTGTTCTTTCCCCTGGTGTTTTTTTCGCTATTGTTCTATCATGTGAAGTTTCGCAACAGTGGCTCCATCTTATGAAGCTTTCTACGTTTGTTTGTTCTAGATGGTGCTGTGCCATGTCTGGATTGGCTCCATATCTTGTGACTCTACGAAGACCCGGTTTTGGATTTTTTTGGGGTGATTGTATTTTATCGATTTCACTTTGTTATTAGGGAGTTATTTTGGTTTGCTCATGGCATATTTTCTATGTTGCTCCTGATTATAAGTGTGGTGTATTATTTAATCAAAGAAACTGTTGCTTAGCAAGAAAGAAAAAAAGCTTACACATTTGTAAGTGGGCCCTTCCTATACATGTATAAAATTAATTTAGTTTTACACATTTTCATATCTTGTTATACAATTTTATTTTTTTAATTCAACGGTTGAATTTTATGTTTTATTCACATAGATCATGCACACTAAATTTCAAGTTAATCAAAAGTGTAACTATTTGTTCTATAATAATAAAATATCAACCGTTAGTATATATTAAAAAAAAATATTCTTGATTAAAATGATAAGAATATCATATTGACAAAAAATTGTTATTCTCTCTCTATATATAGAGATTTCATTCTATATATAGAGAGAGATCCATTTTATACTAGTGTAAAACAAATTAGTTTTATACACTTTTACATCTTTTTAAATAATCAATACCTTTTTAATTTGACCTTAGAGTTTTTCGCTCTATTCATGTAGATCAGATACACCAAATTTCAATAAAAAAATTGAAGACGTTTAGCTATTTGTCCCATTATAATAAAATTTCAACTATTAATATATATTGAAAATGTTTATTCTTGATTAAAATGATAGGAATATTAGAATGACTCAAAAAGTTACAGGCATAATATGTACAAGTTATTTAATCTAACAGTTGGTGTAAGATCTAGATTTTTGATGTAACTTATTCCTTATGATTCTTATATGTACAAACATTTTAATATGTTGGTTGAATCATAAGAAGAGTATTTACTACAACGAAATTGTAAGTAAAGTGACTAAACATATAAGCCATGTAAAGGTCGAATAATGGCTATAAGAGCCACAGGCTAAACCGAGAGGATCTAAATCATTCTGGCAGAAGATAAGAACTTATAATGAGAAAATAGAGATAACTCATGGAGGAAAGTCAGTTTGATTTGGTCCCGAACACATTGAAGTAGAGGAAACGCCAAAAGGGGGCTAAACAAGTCCAAAATGGTCCGTTTGAGGTGTAATTGATATATTCGCCTCTTGGAAACGGCCAAAACATAAAGATGGGAGTGTGAACCATGAAAAGTGACACTTTTGGATTTTTGAGAAAAAAAGTCAAACGTAATCAATGGTCAAGAAATGTCAAAGGTAGTTAAGAAAAGTGGACTTTGACCATAGTTGACTAATCATGGTTAAAATTTAACCTAAGTATGGTTAAAAAGTAGGGAAGAAATATTTTTGGTTAAAATAAAAGATATTCATCCCATTAAGTATGAAAATTAATTTAATCAAATTTCAGATTAAATTAAACGGGTAAAATGCAGTGGGTCAAAGTTGAAAATTTTAAATCTCATTAAGGTGTAACAAGTGTGGACTGAATTTCTTAGGCCCATTAGGCCAAATTGTTGGGCCGATTTGTGGGTCCAATATTGAGACAATTAAAACCCAATAGGTAGTAAAAATTTCAGCCCAAAAGCCCAAAGGGAAAGCCCAAACTGAGAGGCCAAAGTAAAGCCCATTAGTTTAAATTTAAAAACCCATTAGTAAAAGGTTGCAAAATCTAAATTGATAACTATAACCCAAACCCATTAAAAGTCAAATAAGATGGCTGAATTTTTGACTTAATGACTAAGTCTTTAAGCTTAAATATCAGCCAACACATCATCATCTTCATCCTTTCATTTTTTGCAAGCTTAAGGAAACCATTACCAAACCATATTTCAAGCTTTCTCTCACTAGAAATCACTAGGTTAGAGACATATTTAGAACAAGTGATCTTCATGAAAGTTATTCCATATTAAGAGAGGAATAACCTATCTTGGAATTAGCCATCAAGGAGCCATATTAAGCAACTTGAAAATCAAGGAAGTTTTGGCCAAAGTGGGAAGTATAAGCTAAGTGAGTTTTCAAGCTTCTAACTTCATATTTATTGATCTATGAGTTATATGGAGTTGATTTGTATATGTTTTGTGGATTGAAACACATGAAATCACCATAAACAAGTGATGGCCAAAAATGGGTATATGAGTTTTGATGAATACCCATGTGATTTTAAGACATGTATAGGTTGATATGCATGTATACATGATTATGGTATGATTAGTTTTAATCAATTTGTTCATATGGATGGTTGTATGATGTTGGCATATAAGGTGTTTGATAAAATACCAACATGAACTATAGGAAAGGTTTAAGACATGCCAACCAAGTGTTTGATAAAATGCCTAAGTGAATTGGCTAGCAAATGGCCATGAGTGGCGTGGTGTGGCATGACCAGCGGCATGATGGATCTCGGCCACATGCCATGGCCGAGAAGGCCAATGGACCAAGCCGATTTGGTTTCAGCCCACTGAGATGTTATGAGCCTCAGACAAGCCTAATAAGAGTTGGTGGGCCTCACAAGCCCAATAGACCCAATTGAAATGAATAGTAAAATGAAAATGGGCATAAGACAGTGTTAGGCCTATTAAGATTCATTAAGGCCCAATAAGTGTAAACGGGCCCATTAAGTGAAATAGACTGTATTAAATGTGTAATACAATATGAAAAGTGTAATTAACTAAATAAATGGTTATATGCAGCTTCAGAGATTGTAATAGGAGCGAATCAGACTACGAGATCGAGCAGCGTCGAGAAAGTGAAATTTCTCGAGTGATTTCAGGTAAGGGACTTTTGTGAGTAGTTAGAGATACATGCACATAGTTTTGTCTGCTCTTATATTCACTTAAAAAGTTTAAGGGTCAGAGAAAGTAAATAATATTTATAGTAACTCGATAATGGCAAATTACAATTTTGCCCTAGTTAAGCAAAAAGTCAACTTTTGAAAAAAGTTGTAAAAAGCATGGAAACCACATTTTTGAGTGTTTTTACTATTGTTTAGCAGAAGAGTAGATGGATGGGCTAATGTTTTCATGATTGATGAGAAATAACACAATTTATAGTGCTGATTTTTATGTTTTGAAAATCATCCATTTGAAAGAGCCATCTATTGAATTATGTGAGAATAAAACGTGCTGGAGCACAGCTCGCACTTGATTTTATATGTTTTCTACATAAATTAGTGCTGGAGTATGACTCGCACTAAATTTTCATAACATGCATGATAGAGTACTGGAGCGTTACTCGTACTCAGCTTTATATGTTTTATGCACAATAGAATGTTGGATCATTGCTCGTTCTCAATTTTACATGGTTTATACATGACATAGTACTGGAGCGATTACTCGTACTTGATTTGATGAGTTTTGTGCATAGCATGGTACTGAAGCAATTTCTCGTACTTGTTTTGAAACATGACCTATGCATGACCTGGTGCTAAAGTGTTACTCGCACTAGCGTTTGATTTTAAGATGCATAAACAGTGTTTTAGCAGGGTGTTGACTGTGAGTCGCACTCAAGGCGCACACTGATGATATGTATAAACAATGTTTGAGCGGGGTGTTGACTGCGAGTCACACCCAATGCGAGTACTGTAGTTTTAATGTGATATATAAGACATGTTAAAAACCATGTTGATTTCCTCGTGTAGAGTGAGTGTCACACTGTTGAGATGTTCGCATATGGATTTAGGGACATGGCACTGATTATACTTGGTATGGGGTAGATAAGACCTACGACAGACACTTCCAACCGTGAGATAGGGTCTACGGGTGTACGTTGTACCGTGTATATGTCACGGAGTATGTTGTACCTTGTGTTGTTGTGATGTGTATAAGGAGTTGAAGAGTTGATAGTTGGCGGTTGTGAGGATTTGACCCACCTCCCGTTGCAGCAGTGATTGCCCCGCACACTAGGTACTGTGTAGCCTGAGATCACCATTATAGGATATGACCATAGTCCAAGATATTATTGCATATAGCCACCGAGTCTCACATGATATATCACATGATTTTATGTTACGAGTAGACCTGAGAGATGGGTCGAAACCCGATTGTTGTGTTGTGAATGAATGAAATGTCATATTTACTGTGATTTGAATATAAATGACATGATTTATCTAAAGGCAATATGAAAATTATAAAGATGCATTGTTTTGCACGAAATGCCTACTTTTAAGAACTCAACATGATTTTGTACATGGGATTTAATCTGTACAATTATATATATATATATATATATTAAATTCATGCTTTTGAAGTGAGTTAAGGAAATAATATTTTTAAGGTAAAGCATTATTTTCAGTAGACAATGTGGATGTCTACTTGCTTGTCTAATTTTCTTACTGAGTTAGTGAGCTCACCCCTTTCATTTTTCCCTCTCTCTATGGAGCATCCGCAGTAGATAGAGTACGGCTGAGGACTAGCATTTCTTGTGTCTGCTGCATTCTCATCGAGCGAAAGGTATATATACACATGTACGATTTTGTATTTGAACAATAGAACAACATAGTGATGTAAACGTATGTAATATTGGGGGATGTATTCGTATTTAATATATGTGAGCTCACTATGAGACAAAAGTATTTATAGTTAATAGATAGTTATATTGACATGTATGAATGATAAGATAATATGAAAGAAGTGACTAATGCTGAATCACAGCCCAATTGTTGGTAAAGAGAAAGGTAAGTAAAAAGCGAAAAAATTAGTAGTGGTTTTTGGTAAAAGTCACGATCGTGACAGAATGGTATTAGTGCGGAGTTGGTCCAATGTGAGTCAGTGTCAGTGGTTAGAAAAATTTACATCCCCATATTACTGTGCTGTGTTCAGTTACAAGTATGTGTACCGATTTGGGAATTGTATAATTAGTAGTTGTGAATGCAGGAAGCGAGCCATTATGGCAAATACCAGTCGTGGTAGAGGGGCTAGAGGTTGGGCTCGAGGTCGTAGAGATAGGCTTGAGAGCCAAGATGAGTCTTCATTTGACCCTGTGACTCTAGGTCCTACTGAGGTACCAAAGAGTACCGAGGTGCATTTTACAAGGTTAGAACGTAGTTTGGAGATGATAGTGAAGTTCTTGGCACAAACTACGTATGATAGGCATGGAACAAATGCCGGGACTGCTACTGGACAGGGAGTTGCTCCATATACGCCTGCATAGACGCCACAGCCTACGGGTACCCCTACACCTCCACTAGTTCAGAATACACCCACTTCTATTGACTCACAACAAGTTAGTAGTGGACTGGGGTATGGTTGTGAGCTTGATAGGTTACGACAGTTCAAGAAGTTTGGACCGCCGTCATTTAGTCAAGGACCCAGTGATTGCGAAAGATTGGATTGGGAGATCGAGAAGTTGTACGAATTCTTTCGATGTACGACTTCAGAGTTGGTTGCTTTCGCCGCCTTCGTGCTGAAGGGAGCGACAGAACATTGGTGGAAGTCCACCAGAGTGATATTGAGAGCCCGACATACAGAGAGTAGTTGGGAGATATTTTCTGGATACCTTTAGAAGGCAGTTTGTTTAAGATACGACACATCGGAGGCTGCAAATCGAGTTTTTGGGGTTGAGCCAAAGGAGTCTGTCAGTGGATGAATATGAGACCAGATTTATATCCCTTGGAAGTTATGACCTCGACACTATGTATAGTGAGACTAGGAAGGTCCGTAGATTTGTGGATGGACTGAAACCAGTGCTACAGTCTAGATTGGTACCACTAGATATTGCTACATATGAGGAGGCAGTACCAGGGTGCAACTTTGCGAGCAGGACTATGAGAGTAATGCCTCCGAGTTTGGAAAGGCTAGTCGGACCTGAGATAGAGAGAGGAAGAGGCCGGTTAGAGATAGAGGTTTCAATTATCGATAAGGGAAGAGACTCTCCTGTAAGAGACCATGGATTGAGGAGGTGCGAGAGAGACCTGCTAGACTTCCTGCTTATTCGACCATAGCTCCGACGAAGGTAGTTGTGATTGGAGGACAAATACCTATTACTGAGCAGTGCAGTAGATGTGGCCGATATCATGGCAATAGACCTTGTCTGATGACTCCTATTGTGTGTTTGCGATGTGGGAAACCGGGGCACAGTGCTAGAGCTTGCCCATAGTGGATTGAGCTTGCCCCACAGAAGGGCAAACAGCCAGAGAGAGCTCCAGTTGATACGTCTACTCCGAGAAGGAGAGCGATGACTAAGGAGAAGGGGAAGCATGTGATTGGTCGAGGGCGCATACATGCTTTGGAGCAGGGCACAACTAATGCTTCATCGGATGTGATTAGAGGTAACATACTTATTATGATTTTGAAGCATATGTTTTATTTGATCCTGGTGCCACGCATTCATTTGTATCGCCTTCATTTGCATGTAAGTTAGTGAAACATGTAGAGCGTACACCTTTAAGTAGGATGATGTTGATAAGTACGCCTATGGATGACAGTTAGCTAGTTGTAGTATTTAGTAAAATGATTTACTATGCTGACTGAGAAACCAATATGTTGAAGGCTTCATCACGTACGTGGTTGATACAGATAAGGCACATCCGGAGTTGGCAGATATTCCTGTGATTAGTGAGTTCCCAAATGTCTTTTCAGATGAACTGCCAGGGTTACCACTAGACAGAGAGATGGAGTTCTGTATAGATTTAGTGCCTGGTACTCAGCCTATTTCGAAACCACCATATCGTATGGCCTTAGTTGAGTTGGAGGAGCTCAAGAGATAGTTGCAGAAGCTGTTGGATAGGGGATTTATTAGACCGAGTATTTCACTTTGGCGAGTACTGGTTTTGTTTGTTAAGAAGAAGGATGGAAGCCTTCGATTGTGTATAGATTACAGATTATTGAATAAGGCAACTATCAGGAATAAGTATCCCCTTCCATGCATCGATGATTTGTTGGATCAGCTTTGGGGAGCGCATGTCTTTTCTAAGATTGATCTGAGGTCTGGGTACCATTAGTTGACAATTCGGAATGGAGATGTACCTAAGACAGCATTTCGGACCCGATATGGCCATTATGAGTTCATTGGCAGAGTTTGTGATGAGATGTCTCGTATGTCAGCAGATAAAGGTAGAGTGTCAGAAGCCTGCAGGATTATTGCTGCCTCTACCTATACCGACATGGAAATGAGAGCATATCACCATGGATTTCGCGATAGGTTTACCGAGGACCCGCAGGAATCACGATGCGATATGGGTGATTGTTGATAGACTAACAAAGTCAGCCCACTTCTTAGCTATGAGAGCTACCGATACTCTGAGCACATTGGCAGAGTTGTATGTACGCGAGGTAGTAAGGTTACATGGTGTTCCAGTGAGCATTGTTTCGGATAGGAATTCCCACTTCACATCTCACTTTTGGGAACATTTTTAGGAAGCCATGGGAACTCAGTTGAGTTTGAGCACATCTTTCCATCCTCAGCCAGATGGTCATTCATAGAGGATTGTACAGACTATGGAGGATGTGTTGAGAACATGTGTGCTGGATTTTAGAGGCTCCTGGGATGATCATTTGTCACTAGTCAAATTCGCATACAACAACAGTTATTATTCAAGTATCGGGATGGCACAGTATGAGGCCTTGTATGGTCGTAGATGTCGTTCCCCTGTTGGATGGGAAGAAATGGGTGACCGAAAGATTTTGCTCCTGATTGGTCACTAAAGCCTCTGAGGATGTTCGGCTGATATGCGATATATTTACAAAGAGTTCAGAGCAGATAGAAGAGTTACAGTGATAGGAGACGGAGACCACTTGAGTTTATAGTAGGTGAGTAAGTGTTTCTAAAGGTTTCTCCTTCCAAGGGTATAGCGAGATTTGAGAAGAGAGGTAAACCGAGTCCTCGCTATATTGGACCCTTTGAGATACTTGATCGAGTGTGAGATAAGGCCTATAGGTTGGCATTGCCACTGGACTTATCAGGTGTCCATAATGTCTTCCACATTTCGATGCTTTGGAAGTATCACCCGGATCCGACAGATGTGATTAGATATGAGCCATTGGAGCTCCGAGAGGATATATCATATGTTGAGAGACCGATTTGGATAATGAATAGGAAGGAGAAGGTCTTAAGGTCGAAGAGAATTGGGTTACTATCTAGAAATGAAAATACAAAAGAGAAGGATACCTCGCGTGAAAATGAGATGAGCCGGGAGAGGCTCCTAAGTCTGACCCACTTAAGCGGTACTCTGCGGATCTCTGCAAGTTCAATCTGAAAAATGAAGGGGTGAGTTACACGTTCAGTAATAAATACATTTGCAAGCACAGTAGCATCAAAACAGTGATGCGAAAAACGAATACGATTCAAATCTGCAATCATTTCCAAAAATGCTTATCAAAATAGATACATAGCATAGGCATGCTCCAAAATTATACTTATCAAATCAATACAAATCGAAAGTATACTTATAAAACCTGAACTTATCCAATCAGATACTGAACTTATCAAATCAAATATTGAATCAAAATTGAATACTGAATTAAATCAAAACTGAATTAAATAGTGGAGATTAGGTAGAACTCATCTAATTGGTATGCAATTAAATAGAAAATAACCTATGGCCATGCTTGGGTTCCTCAATATATCAGGACATATGAGTACTAGAAAGCTATAGACTTGTTCAGATTTAACAGCCAAGAAAGGTGAACTCAGCGCATCAAAGAGTACCACTCAGTACATGCGTGTAGGATGCTTTGTGGCTCGTGACCTAACATGAATACCTCTCAGTTATCTCATGTGAGAATACCACTAGGCTCATAAACTGACACGCAAACGCATATGCTAAAAGTTGCATGTCGTTTCAAATCAGTGTTCAAAAGCTTATAGCCATTTAGTCTCATGTCCAACAAAACATCAAATGCGACCCAAGTTTCACTTATCAAAGTAGCTAATATAGTGTATAGGTTGTCAAAACATGCATCAGTGCATTACAAAACAATTTCAGAAGTCAATGGGTCGTTTTGTCGTTTAAAAATACACTTTAGCTCAAAATCTAAAGAGGAGATCAATTTTCTTGAAGAAGAGGATCAATCCCAAAAAGGCAAAAAGCTTCTGCCTTGGCCGAAAAGCAGAAGGGATCGATTCCTACCTTATAGGGGATTGACCCTCAAAGTCAAAAAGCTTTTTTTCTAGAAATTTTGATGATGGACCAATACTTCGTTATAAGGGATAGGTCCCTAATGCATGATAATGCCATTTTGGCTGTGTTTTAAGTCCCAAGCCTATTCAAAACCTTTTTCAAAACATAAAATACATTTCGCGGAAACCTTTTTTCACATCAAAACGTTCATGATGTGCTTGCAAAACCTATCGTGTACTAAAACCTTTAAAAAACTAATGGAGATGAACATAAATTTCCAACACATTTCTAAGTTAGACTATTTTAATGGTTTTCTAATCTTTTTATGCAATAAATATGTCTCTTTGGACACTATCATACTAATAAACATATAATTTACCTTTGAAATGCTTCATTTGTCACTAATGGGGTCCTAGCACCCTTCCTCAGCTGAATGCACTCTTAGAAATTCCTTGGCTGCATTCCCACATTACAATCCATTGATTATTTCCAACTCATTAATATGGTTTCCTACTTATTAATAAGTTTACACTTGGCCGAATCTTAAAGTAAGCAATCCACATTATGTTCAATAGTTCCCTTAGACCAAAAACATAAATCTGCACTTACATATATATATATATATACACACACACACACACACACATAATTAATTCTTAAAGTTTAAAACTTTTACCTTAACCCGTTTGAAGTTGTTAAAACCCTAATTTTTCCTCTAAGCTTCTTGGCTAAAATCCATATCAAAACATCCTTTAAAAACCTCATCATATCATAAAAACTATAAAAGCTTTCAAGATTTAGCTTAAACCTTCAACTTACCTCAAAACTTCAAATCTTCTCTCAGAGGTTTCATCATCAAAAGTGCTTCTAAATCAAGCTATGATGGTGAAGAAAGGTAAGGTAAGCTTTAATTAAAGGCTTGGAAACTCCTATCTTCCTCTTCCTCGCTTTTTTTTCTCTTTCTCTCATTTCTCCTCTATTTTCTTCTTTTTTTACTTCTTTAGTCGAGATTTTCAGAGTGAAGGAGAGAGAAACGGGTTAAGGATTAAAAAGACGAGGATTAATGAGGTTTCTCTGTTATAGTGGGAGCAAGTAGAGACTTCAAAAAATAAGGGGATTAATTTGTTGAGAGAGGTAATCGATCCATTCTTCACAAAATGGTTGATTTCACAAGGGTTATAGCTAAGGGATTGATTATTTCTTCTTAAAAGATCGATCTTTTCCTTCCAGAACATGAATTTCTACAATATCTGGCTTTGAGATCGATCCCTTATACAAAAACTGTACTTTTCTATAAATTTTTACCCTCCACATTCTCAAATTACACCAAAATCACACTAAGACATTATCCAAGACTTTCAACCTTCCCAACACATCAAACACATAATATACACTAGTTTAGATCAATTTCTCATCTTTCTTCATCCATTTCATTAATTTTCCATTATTTCACCCCTTGTAGTCTTAAAGCTTATCACACATACATTGGGCAAAAATGAAATTCTACTTCCATAAACATGATCTTATTCATTATTATACTGAACTTGTCTTGTTACAGATCTTACTTAATCATATAAATACATTGCTTATACAATTACTATGAAAATGATGGGTTTTACAACAACAAATCATTTACATCTCAGAAGTATTACATAACTTAAGCATGTAAACCCTTAAGGTATTAAAATTCCATAATTCAATCATATAATCCTTAATCACCTAACAACATTTATCTTTAAGCATTATTTACTAGTATGACCTAACAACATGATACTAATAAACATTTATATACATTACTTACCAATACTCCAAAGCTTAGAAATTTGTCAACTAATACCCCTTGGCCGTAAGCTTCCTTATGGATTCCTTATGCTTTCCACATTTCAATTATACAACCATTTATCAATTATCGTGTATATGCCATTAGTTCAATAAAGCACATCATCATTCCTGCACTTACCCTTAACTCAAGGTTAGTGTTAGTGCCAAAACCTTCTTTCCTATTGTTTCACTACAAAACAATAACACTTTGATATTATCATACATATCACATATACTAAGATCACATTAGAACAACTTCATTTTACATATACCTTTCACTTGGTCGAAACTACATACACACTCTCTTCAAGGTTTTACTTCAATTTAGCATTATAAAACAATTTAAAAGCATTATTCAACACATATATATTAAGGTCAAGACACAGGAACAATTCCTTACCTTCGATCTTCACTATGGCTAAATGCTAGCTTTAAAGTTTCTTAATGTTTTGCTTCAAAATAAAACCATTGGACACCTCAGTAGCTTCATACAATCATCATATATAAGTATCAAATGATGAAACCATTTCTTACCCCTAAAATCTTTCTTGGCTGAAAGTTTTCTTTCTAAACATCAAGCTTTGTTTTAATCAAAACTCATGCCAAACAGCTTAGAAACTAACCTCTTTGGCTTATGGAAGAGTAGAAATAGACTTAGCAAGGTAGGTTTTGCTTCATCTTCTTCCTCTCTCTCTTCTTCCATTGACGGTTTCTTTCTTTTCAGTTTCTTTCTCTTTGTTTTTTTTTTTTTTAATTTGTCGATCACTTCAACCCTTCCTTAAGCCATTTATGTCTTCTAAGTTACTTAGTAATTAAGTTTTTCTAAAAGGTTACTTAGATATTTATCTTTTAATTTCTAATTTCTATTTATTTCTTTATTTTTCTTACTTTTATATGGTGTAAAATTAATTTAACTAACTTGGCTACTATTCCTTCTTCAAATGATATATGAAAGCCATTTAAATCTTCTAGAACATATGGTGGTCGGCCATGCATGTGCCAATGTATGGTTTGCATGCTTTTGGCTTATTTTGGTAGTTTTTAGTCCAGTTAGGTTTGACATTGTCAGCCTTGATGTAGGGTTTTACCTGTCACATTTAGGGTTTGACTGACCCTGTTTGGAAGCCAAAAATCAAACCTTATTGTTGATTTGACCATAGTGATTTATCAACTTATGGACAAAATTGTCATTTTTTGGGTTTATTGACACAATTTTTGAGATATGTCTAAATCATAATTTCATGGTTAAAATGCCTTACCCGAGACCATTTATGATCAATACAGGGTAATTTCATGATTTCTGGGCTAGTGTATGCTCTCATGAGGCCCGCGTACTTGTTCGTATGAAAGTTCGCAACCCATAGTCAAAAAACCAATTTTTTCACTATTCTATCATCAAATACATATCCAAGGTCACTCATACTCAGGATAGAAATATTCCATGATTTCGGATCGAATATGACCTTCCGGGAGGACCGCATACTTACGCGTCCATGCATTTATGTCCCTACACTTATACAGATTTGACTTAAGCATAAATTAACCTATAAGGCATTTACAAAATTTGCAGTTATCACAACATTGATCTCACGAGGATTGAATTTTGGAATTGTTTCCCTAAGTATTAAAATTTTGCCACCTTAATTTTATTCAAATGTACTAAAATTTGATTTTATATTGAGAAAATTATATTATAAATCAAGTTAAAATTTAAAACTAATAACCTAATCATGCAAAATAAATAATATTAACAAACAATTAAGCTAATTAAATTGTAATTACTTAATTTATTTTAAATTTAAAGCTTAAACTAAGCTTACATATATAAAAAACTACTTCAAAAATCTACTTAACTATATTCTAGTATAATTATAAGTTAATTATCTAATAATATTTCCTAAGCTAAAAATAAAAATAAGTAACTCGAAGTTAAACTAAATCTTAATAATTAAAAGAATCCTTTAATCTAAAATTTCCAGCACTTCTGCATTTTGGAAAAAACCAAGAGCATGCAACTACCCCGCCGTTAAGCTTCCAACTATGTTCATTTTGTTAGTGTATGCACTAAGATCAACTCACTTGGCATGAGGTATGATACCCTGTCAACATATGATCACTTAGGGTAAGTGACATAAAGGTTTCCTGATAATTCTATTTTTAATAGAATTATTTGTGCTCAAATTCCTAATTATTTATTTAATCCTCATATTATTTTATTAATAATCTCATTTATTTAATTAAAATTCTTTAATGTGCAAATAAATTAAATCCGGATGAAACTCAGTCGTTTCAGTCAAAATTGGGCTGAAATTGGGCTAAAAGAGACTGGACCACTTCCAATTTGCAGATTGGGTTATCAGTCGTCTGGATACGCGTGATGTCAGGTGTCCAATTTTTATTTGCTCTGAAACGATAAGATCGAAGGATACCGTGCCAACCTTCTGGAAGACACACGCCGGACCACATCGCACAGCTAATTGGACAAAAAGACTGATGACGTGAAAATATCTATTCTGCAGCAAATCAAATGAAGACAAGTGGCCAAACAATGCCAACTCATTTAGGATGAAAATTTACCATTATACCCCTATGTTTGTGTATAAATAGAACATGATGGCAATTGAAAAATCAATTAGGAGTAGAAGTAGAAAGTAGAGTAAGGAGTAGTTTTAGGGTAGAAGTAGGTAGAAGTAGTTTTTAGGGTAAAGTAGAATAGGAGTAAAGAGTAGTCTAAGGTAAGTAATTCTAGGGCAGCTTTTAGTTTTATTTTAATTTCCATTGCTAGGTTTATTTGTGGTGCTTCTTTTAGTTTTTCCGAAAAATGGTGGCTGCCACCATTGTCGTTAGACACAAGCTTTCATTTTTTTATTCTAACTTTCTTTAAAACATTACATTTACAATGTTACTAATTTCTTTAATATTCTATTTGTTTTTATTTTTGTTGTTGCTCATTCGGGTTACTTCCTACTCTGTTTTCATTAAGTTCTTCAACTGTTCATAATTTTTTATTTGCTATTACTGTGCAATCGGCTAGATCAGGTTTGAGGGGCTGGTGACAGCAGTAATCTTGCTCAACCCGTTGCCTCTGTTGCATTTTCATTTACGGTATATTTTTCTTTATTCTATTTATCTTCCATTTTCCAGTTTGAGCATTCTATCATTTTCTAATTTCTTTTTTGTTTACAGTCTAGTAGTGTTTCACTCGGTTACTGTTTCATCACCTTTCTACTAGTATCGACTCCAATTTCTTAAAATCTTATGATGAAAAATTTACTGTCTGAGTTGAGGCAGAATGTAATCTGAGGCCACTGGAATTTCGCATTTGTGTTAAAGCTTTCTCTAGTTTTGGTTTAGTTCTCAGCTACTGTTTTTACTCATTTCTCTTCCGCTAGTGATAGCTTTTAGCATTTTCTATTTTTCCTGGTTTCGACTTCATTTGCTGGTATTACTAGGTGGAGCCGAGGGCGTGAGAAGCTGTATGTTGCTGGTGACAGCAGTGGGGTGCTGCCGCAGGAAGCAGTCATTGGCTGACCGAAAATAGCTGCAATAGGTGTAGCTCAGCAGTGCACGGGACACTGTTAATGACTTGAAATAGTTGGCTGTTTAATGCTGCTGTAGAGGGGAAGAGAAAATAGGGACCCTTGGCTTTGGTTCTCTCTCCATTCCAATTTTCCATAATTTGTTTGCATTTTCTGCATTAGTTTCTCTTAGTTTCATGTTCTCATCTCCTTTATCTAGTTGATGTTCAGCCTTTATGTTTCTTCAAACATCAGTTCTCTCCCTCTGTTCTGCTCTGTTTTATGAATATTGTACTGTTCATTTTCTTTAAGTTGGTTTGATTATGTACAATTCTAGTTTTTTGCTAACTGTAGGTTGTCATTGCTCTGGGCTGGTTGCTGAGCTGCTGCGATGGATGCTGGATGTGAGTGCAGGCCTGGAGCAGGAGGCCATTGATATTGGAGTGTGCTGAGTTGCGTGGCAAGTGAGCGAGGTGACAGAAGCTGGATTGCACCAGAGAGCTGATGCAGAAGCTACTGACTTGCAGCCCGGCAGGATTAAAGCATGGAAGCTTGCTGAAATGTGGAAACTACAGCAAGAAACTGTGGCTTTAGCTTTTGATTTTTATTCCAAGTCGCATACTTATTTTACAATTACTATTTTTATTTCTAACTAAGTAATTCCTGTTATCTTTCAATGTTAGTGATGTTTAGTTTTACTGTGTCTTCAGCCATCCGTTAATCATATTTGTAATTTTCAGTGGTGTTGTTTGGGCACTATCCATTGCCTTCAACTATGCATACCCTGTATGTGCAGTCGGCTGAATGCAGATGGAGCTTGTGTGGACAGTAGGAGCAGATCTGTTGCTGTTATTCCTGGTCATTGGCGCGAAGCAGAATGGTGGCAATGGCTGGTTTGTGTTGAACAACTTCTGAACATGGTGAGTGGTCGGTTCTGCTGCAAGAGACACAAGTGAGGACAGCAGGAAATAGCTGCTGCATTCTGTTACTATCTTGGCACAGTAGAGCACACTTGCTGGCTAAGGGAGAATCTGCTGCTGCAGCGGGGAATGAAGCTGATGCTGATGCTGCTGCAGGTACTGGAGGCAGACATGATCAGAATGGCGAGAGCCGAGACTGCAGCATGATTCCAGGCCGTGCTGAGGCAAAGCTGTACTGGAGGCAGTACATGCGTGAAGAAAAACGGCTGGGTAGCCTGCGGGTGTCATCGATTCTGCACTATGTTAAAGTTTGGCCTTTAGTTTGTTAATATGTTACTTATGCAGTAATAGGTTAGATTAGTTTCATAGTTAAAAAATAGTTTAATAGTTAATTAATTTAGCATTTTAGTGTTGGTTAATTTGATTAAAATAGTTAGTTATTTAATTGCAGCAAATATATATATATATATATATATATATATATAAAATTTATGTTTTAGGAAAATTTAACTTAAGATATTTACTTAGTTTATTATTTATTTAGATATTTTATTAAGTAGTAATTAGTTAGAGTTATATTTAAATTAGGGTCATCATAAAAGTAATTAGTTTCATAGTTATAGTTAGGAAATTCCTTAAATTAATAAAATTTTATTAGACCATAGGTTAGTTTAATTTGCAATAATTTAAATTCATGCATTTTTATTTTAAATTTGTTTAAATTTTAGTTTAATTAATTTTATTGCTTTATTTTCATAATTGCATTTTATTTTAATTGCGTTAATTAGTTTTAACTGTTTTAATTATTTTTGTAGGTTTTTAATTTTAATTACATGGAGCATTGTAAGTAATTTTGCTCGATTTTATTTCATTTATTTTATAGTTTTATTATTTTATTGCTTTCAGTATTTTTAATTCTAGCTATTTAGATCACCCACCTTAATTTCATAATTTGCTAGAATATACTTAGGGTAAAAGTAACCGGTAGTTAATTAGGCTAATCAACTTCTCTGTGGGACGATAATCTCGGGACTCAAATCCTATTATTACTTGTACGACCCGTGCACTTGCGGACATATACCCTTAGGGCGTGTCAAGTTTTTGGCGCTGTTGTCGGGAAAGTCTTAATTAGCCATTAGTTAATATCGGTGAAATTATGCTTAGGTGTAATTCTAGCTTGTAAATATTTAGGTTGTAAATATTTAGAAGTTTAATCTAGATTAGTTAATTGAAAAATTAAAATAAAAAAATTGAAAAATTGAAAATTGAAAAATTGAAAAACTTAAAAAAAATTTCTAAGGACTTTTCGATGATTGCATGCGTAGAGCTAGAAGTTTTGATTACTTTCCTCTAGATCCTAAAAATTGAACGCACTCTTAGAAAAATTCGAAAGGACTAGGAAATTATTAGCTCCGCTGCAAAACATCATGACAGAAAATAGGGAAATTAGGACAGTCGGAGATTATGCAGTGCCGATAATTGGAGGATATTATTCGGCATTAGGCCACCAGCTGTCCATGCAAACAATTTTGAAATTAAGCTTTCCATCCTCCAGATGATCTAGACTTCATTACAGTTCAGTGGGCTCCATCACGATGACCCACATGCTCACCTTGGGCAATTCTTGAACTTGTGCAACACCTTCAAACATAATGGATTATCTGATGATGCTCTTAGGCTTAGATTATTCCCCTTCTCACTTAGGGATAGGGCGAGACACTGGTTAACCTCCCTGCCTCCAGGATCCATTTCTACATGGGACGAGTTAGCCCATCAATTTCTATCTAAGTTTTTCCCTTCCTCTAAAATGGCCCAACTCTGTAGTAATATATCTTCCTTTGCTCAGTACGACTCTGAAACTCTTTACGAAGCATGGGAACGATATAAGAAGCTTCTTAGGAAGTGCCTTCACCATGGCCTACCTTTGTGGTTGCAAGTCCAAACCTTCTACAACGGACTTACAAGCTCAAATAGGACCATTGCTGACGCTGCTGCGGGTGGAGCCTTGATGTGCAAAATAGAGGAGGAAGCTTATGAGCTTTTAGACAAGATGGCGGCTAAGAACTATTTATGGTCCTCGGAGAGGCAAATGCCAAAGAAGCCAGTGGGTATTTATGAGCTCGACACACTGTCTACCTTGACCTCTCAAATCGCTAATCTTACGAAGAAGGTAGAGTCGCTCAGTGCCCAAAATAATCCTCCCACTAGTCTTAACCATGTGTATTCTGTCCAAAGTCCTTTTCTTTCCTACGAGCTGTGTAGAGTGGTACCCACTCTGTAGATAGGTGTCCGCTCAACTTAGAATCGGTTCAGTATGTTGCTCCCCCTAAGCAACAGAACAACCATTTTTCAAACACCTATAATTCAGGGTAGAGGAACCATCCTAACTTCTCCTGGAGCCAAAACCAAGGGCAAAATTCTAATTCCATATCTGTAGGACCCCCTAATTTTCAAGCTCCACCGGTTCAGGTACCACCACAGCCGCAAATTCCATATCATCTGCCTCATCATCCATTCCCACCTCAATTTCAACAGCATCCACCTCACTTCCATCAACCACCACCACCACCATTTCTACAGCATATACTTGCACCAACACCAGCAACTGAGAAAAAGCCCTCGCTTGAGGAAATGTTCACCACTATCCTGCAAAATCAAGCTGCCTCAATTAAGAACTTAGAAGTTCAGGTTGGATAAATAGCTAGTGTTCTTAGCCAACGTCCTCAAGGGACCCTTCCTAGTAACACTGAAGCTAATCCTGATAGGCAAAGGGAGGGTAAAGAACAGTAAGATCCATCACCCTTAGGAGCGGCAAAGAGCTAGATGAGCCACAAGTTAAGTCCCAACCTGAACAGCACATAGTTGAAGAATCCGTAAGTTCTAAAGAAGCAGCTCAGAAAGAGCAGGAACATCAGGATCAGGCTGCAAAAGAATCCAAGCTAGGCACTTCTTCATCTATACCTTCTTCTTATTCATTGCCTTCCTCGCCCTCTGATTCTACACAGGTTCCCACTACATTGCCTCTAGTTAGACCACCAGTACCTTTTCCTCAGAGGTTCCAAGATCAAAAACTAGAACAACAATTCACTAAATTTCTTGAGGTTTTTAAGAAACTTCACATCAACATTCCTTTCGCAGATGCCTTAGAGGAAATGCCAAGTTATGTGAAGTTTCTAAAGGATATCCTCTCGAGGAAAAGGAGATTGGACGATTATGAGACGGTGGCCTTAACTGGGGAATGTAGTACAATTATCTAGAGGAAATTTCCCCCAAGCTCAAGGATCCCGGAAGTTTTACCATACCCTGCACTATTGGAAATCTATTCTTTGGTAGAGCCCTGTGTGATTTAGGAGCTAGTATCAATCTAATGCCTTTATCTATCTATCAGAAGTTAGGAATAAGGGACGTCAAGCCCACTACAGTGACCCTTCAGCTAGCAGATCGATCCATTAAATATTCAAAGGGGGTCATTGAGGATGTCTTCGTAAAGGTGGACAAGTTTATTTTCCCTGCAGATTTTATTGTATAAGATATGGAGGAAGACAGGGAAGTCCTCATTATTTTAGGCAGACCTTTCCTAGCTATTGGTAGGACGATAATTGATGTGAAAAAGAGGGAGTTGACTATGAGAGTCCTAGATCAGGAAGTGACATTTCATGTTTTCAAACCTTTGAAGCTCCCTGATGACTCTCAAAAGTGTTTTAAAATGGAGATTAATGAGGATATAAGGCTTAAGCATATAATGTCTGAGAGAAAGAAGGAAGTAGATAGGGCTCAGGAGGAGTTAACTGTCAGCACCTTGTCACCACTTCGGATGACCCTCCTACTCTTTGCCATGCTGCTGAGTGTTGTTTTCTTCAGCTGCATTTGAAGTGGTTGTGTTTTCATTTTCACTTTGTATATAGTTCTTTTTCTTTTTCTTTTCTGTTGTTTCTTTCTTTGTTTGTGTTGCAGGTTTCTTTTCTAGTATTATGTTTTCAATCAAGTTTCAGTTGTTCATCATCATCAGAAAAGGGGAGTATTTTGTTCCTGAACTTCAATTCTTATATTATCTGCACACTGAGGACACTGTGCACTTCAAGTTTGGGGAGGGGATAAAACTTGAGTATTTTTCAAAAATTTGAGCAAAATTGAAAATTTTTTCAAAATTTTTTCGAAAATTTGATTTTGGGATGATTTAGTGCTTAGCATGTAGTTTTCTCATATTTCGATGATATGACCCCATGATTTAGTCTGACTTTGATTGACTGATAAGCATGATTATAGGAAAAGTATGAAGTTGAGTTCTTGAATTTGTCTTGATTCTGATTGCGATTTCCTTATTTTATGCACATGTCATGAATCTGTATATTTATTTAGAGAAAGCTTATGTGGACCTAGGATTGCATTTGTTCAGTTGATTTTGTGTATCATATTCTAGAATTTGTTTGATCTAATCTCGAGGTAAAATATTAGATCACACTTAATTAGAGAGATGATTTAGGCCATCTTTGGATTGTTTGAGCCTTTCGAGCCATGCCTGTACATACTTTACCCCTAGTCACCCATCTGGGCCAAATAAACTTTTCTCTGAAAATACACCTGCATAATTTCCTTAGCTTAAACTCTTTTCCTATCCCTTACCCCGAAAGCATGGAAAGTCATTGGATATATTTTGAGCTTTGTACATGTGGGTATCTGGTGATAGTGAAAGTTCCAAAAAAAAAAAAGAAAAAGAAGAAGAAAGAGGAAGAAGAAAATACAAATATAGAATAAAATGTCTAGTGAAAGAAATAAGTTTGAGGGAAATAAATATAAGGTCTTACATTAAAGATCCTAGAAAGTAATGCATGTTAAGGGGTTATTAAACCTAAATCGACTTTATCATACCTTAGCCCCAGCCTGACATTCAAGCTTAATGAAGTCCTACTGATTTTTGGTTAAGTGTGACTACATTAGTGGAGAGAGAAGTGAAAAGCAAACTTATGGGAATGATCACATGTCATTGACTTTGCATTCACTGTGTTTGCATAATCTGATCCGGGTAATGTACTGAGTAGTGGCTTTGACATTTTCACACATACACGAGGGATCCAATTTGGGTTAGGACTTATGATTGAATAATTCTAAGTGCTGAACTTGTAATTGTGAGTCTTTAATTTCATAGTCTGTACTTTTTCTTTGAGGATGATATTGGAGAAATTATTATGTTTAGTACTTGTCATTCCTACAATTATTTTGTTTTGCTTGAGAACAAGCAAAAACTCAAGTTTGGGGGTGTGATAATTCTATTTTTAATAGAATTATTTGTGCTTAAATTCCTAATTATTTATTTAATCCTCATATTATTTTATTAATAATCCCATTTATTTAATTAAAATTTTTTAATGTGTAGATAAATTAAATTCGGATGAAACTCAGTCGTTTCAGTCAAAATTGGGCTGAAATCGAGCTAAAGGAGACTGCCTATATTTGTGTATAAATAGAACATGATGACAATTGAAAAATCAAGTAGGAGTAGATGTAGAAAGTAGAGTAAGGAGTAGTTTTAAGGTAGAAGTAGGTAGAAGTAGTTTTTAGGGTAAAGTAGAATAGGAGTAGAGAGTAGTCTAAGGTAAGTAATTCTAGGGCAGCTTTTAGTTTTATTTTAATTTCCATTGCTAGGTTTATTTGTGGTGCTTCTTTTAGTTTTTCCGAAAAATGGTGGCTGCCACCATCGTCGTTAGTCACAAGCTTTCATTTTTTTTTATTCTAACTTTCTTTAAAAGATTACATTTACAATGTTACTAATTTCTTTAATATTCTATTTGTTTTTATTTTTATTGTTGCTCATTCGAGTTACTTCCTACCCTGTTTTCATTAAGTTCTTCAACTATTCATAATTTTTTATTTGCTATTACTGTGCAATCGGCAAGATCAGGTTTGAGGGGCTGGTGACAGCAGTAATCTTACTCAACCCGTTGCCTCTGTTGCATTTTCATTTACTATATATTTTTCTTTTTTCTATTTATCTTCCATTTTCCAGTTTGAGCATTCTATCATTTTCTAATTTCTTTTTTGTTTACAGTCTAGTAGTGTTTCACTCGGTTACTGTTTCATCACCTTTCTACTAGTCTCGACTCCAATTTCTTAAAATCTTATGATGAAAAATTTACTGTCTGAGTTGAGGCAGAATGTAATCCGAGGCCACTGGAATTTCGCATTTGTGTTAAAGCTTTCTCTAGTTTTGGTTTAGTTCTCAGCTACTGTTTTTACTCATTTCTCTTCCGCTAGTGTTAGCTTTTAGCATTTTCTATTTTTCCTGGTTTCGACTTCATTTGCTGGTATTACTAGGTGGAGCCGAGGGCGTGAGAAGCTGTCTGTTGCTGGTGACAGCAGTGGGGTGCTGCCGCAGGAAGTAGTCATTGGCTGACCGAAAATAGCTGCAATAGGTGTAGCTCAGCAGTGCACGGGACACTGTTAATGACTTGAAATAGTTGGCTGTTTGATGCTGCTGTAGAGGGGAAGAGAAAATAGGGACCCTTGGCTTTGGTTCTCTCTCCATTCCAATTTTCCATAATTTGTTTGCATTTTCTGCATTAGTTTCTCTTAGTTTCATGTTCTCATCTCCTTTATCTAGTTGATGTTCAGCCTTTATGTTTCTTCAAACATCAGTTCTCTCCCTCTGTTCTGCTCTGTTTTATGAGTATTGTACTGTTCATTTTCTTTAAGTTGGTTTGATTCTGTACAATTCTAGTTTTTTGCTAACTGTAGGTTGTCATTGCTCTGGGCTGGTTGCTGAGCTGCTGCGATGGATGTTGGATGTGAGTGCAGGCCTGGAGCAGGAGGCCATTGATATTGGAGTGTGCTGAGTTGCGTTGCAAGTGTGCGAGGTGACAGAAGCTGGATTGCACCAGAGAGCTGATGCAAAAGCTACTGACTTGCAGCCCGGCAGGATTAAAGCATGGAAGCTTGCTGAAATGTGGAAACTACAGCAAGAAACTGTGGCTTTAGCTTTTGATTTTTATTCCAAGTCGCATACTTATTTTACAATTACTATTTTTATTTCTAACTAAGTAATTCCTGTTATCTTTCAATGTTAGTGATTTTTAGTTTTACTGTGTCTTCAGCCATCGGTTAATCATATTTGTAATTTTCAGTGGTGTTGTTTGGGCACTATCCATTACCTTCAACTATGCATACCCTGTATGTGCAGTCGGCTGAATGCAGATGGAGCTTGTGTGGACAGTAGGAGCAGATCTGTTGCTGTTATTCCTGGTCATTGGCGCGAAGCAGAATGGTGGCAATGGCTGGTTTGTGTTGAACAACTGCTGAACATGGTGAGTGGAGCAGTTGCTGGTGTTTGTCGGTTCTGCTGCAAGAGACACAAGTGAGGACAGCAGGAAATAGCTGCTGCATTCTGTTACTATCTTGGCACAGTAGAGCACACTTGCTGGCTAAGGGAGAATCTGCTGCTGCAGCGGGGAATGAAGCTGATGCTGATGCTGCTGCAGGTACTGGAGGCAGACATGATCAGAATGGCGAGAGCCGAGACTGCAGCATGATTCCAGGCCGTGCTGAGGCAAAGCTGTACTGGAGGCAGTACATGCGTGAAGAAAAACGGCTGTGTAGCCTGCGGGTGTCATCGATTCTGCACTATGTTAAAGTTTGGCCTTTAGTTTGTTAATATGTTACTTATGCAGTAATAGGTTAGATTAGTTTCATAGTTAATAGATAGTTTAATAGTTAATTAATTTAGCATTTTAGTGTTGGTTAATTTGATTAAAATAGTTAGCTATTTAATTGCAGCAAATATATATATATATATATATATAAAATTTATGTTTTAGGAAAAATTAACTTAAGATATTTACTTAGTTTATTATTTATTTAGATATTTTATTAAGTAGTAATTAATTAGAGTTATATTTAAATTAGGGTCATCATATAAGTAATTAGTTTCATAGTTATAGTTGGGAAATTCCTTAAATTAATAAAATTTTATTAGACCATAGGTTAGTTTAATTTACAATAATTTAAATTCATGCATTTTTATTTTAAATTTGTTTAAATTTTAGTTTAATTAATTTTATTGCTTTATTTTCATAATTACATTTTATTTTAATTGCGTTAATTAGTTTTAACTGTTTTAATTATTTTTGTAGGTTTTTAATTTTAATTGCGTGGAGCACTGTAAATAATTTTGCTCAATTTTATTTCCTTTATTTTATAGTTTTATTATTTTATTGCTTTCAGTATTTTTAATTGTAGCTATGTAGATCACCCACCTTAATTTCATAATTTGCTAGAATATACCTAAGATAAAAGTAACCTGTAATTAATTAGGCTAATCAACTTCTCTGTGAAAACGATAATCTCAGGACTCAAATCTCATTATTACTTGTACGACCCGTGCACTTGCGGACATATACCCTTAGGTGGCGTTTGGTAAATTGCAGGGAAAGTGATTACAGGGAAAGTGATTGCAGGGAATGTGATTGCAGGAAAAGTAACTTTGCAGTGTTTGGTATGACAATGTAAAATTCTGTTTAAATTGCAGGGAAAGTAATTTCGCAGCGTTTGGTATCCAATTACTTTGCTGGGAAAGTAATGACAAATTCCAAAAATACCCCTGAGTATAAAAATAATTTTTCAATTAAAATTAATTAAAATAAAAGTTGTATTATTAATATTACTCATCATTTGTAATTTTAAATTGTCATGTATTATTATTAATTTTAATTTTATAGAGTATAATATTAATAATTCATATATTATTAATGTAATTCGAAATTTTAATGTATCAATTGTAAATTTTCAATTATCATGACATCAACATAGTACTTATAACATCCATGAAAGTTATAATATTTCATATAAATCCATGTAAAATATTTTTCATACATGATAATACCCTTTTGTGGTAAAATGGTAATTGGGGTAAAATGAGTAAAATTAACTTTGCAGCCAAGGCTGCAAAGTGATTGCAGTTGCAATCACTTTACATCCAACTTTCTTGATAACAAACGTTGTAATCACTTTGCGTCCAATTAAATTGCAGCGCAAAGTGAAAAAAATCCTAATACCAAACGCCACCTTAGGGCGTGTCATTTCCCTTCACCAGTTATTGTTGACAAGAATGGATTCATTACTCACTAAATGGGTGAAGCCCATAGAACAAATTGGCATTGCAAGGGAATCATAAAAGGGTTACAACTAAGAGATCCCTATGCATCAAAGTTATGTCCTTAAATTGTTCTTCTTCGACGTACTATCAAGACATGACATTTATAGTGTTCAAATATTGGCACATGTTATGCCTCTATGCTAATGAAGTAAGTAACCAATCTAATAGGGTGAAATATAGAGATATTTAAGGATAACATGTTGGTTCTTATTAAAGAATAAGCTCGCTAAATATGACTCACTGTGAGAGCTCTATTCGGTAGTGCCAATCAAGTGTATATAAAAATGCTCTCACATGTCAGTAGTGTAAATGATCCTTTGACTTGAGATGCTAGGTTATCTTATGTGTAAATTGTTATACTTTGATTTCACCGCAATGAGTTTGGCCACCTAAAAAGAGTGATTTTAGGTGTGCCATAAAGCATATGAAGATGAATGATAGTCAAGATGTGGATCTATCTCCTAAGTGACTTTAGGGGATAATATCTCATTCATCCTACCTTATACTAACTTAAAAGTCTTAAGCTAGAGCAATAAATGTTATTAAGTTAAAATTAATAACTCTTGGAAAAAAATGAAAATGTTTATAAGGTAGACATTGCACTATGCTTTATGCTTTCTGAGATATTTTTAATGAAAGGACCAAATTACACTGAGATACTATACACTGACTAAGTTAGTCAAACCATTTGATTTATCTGATATTCGAGTGGTCATGATGTATTGCTAGATACTTAACTTGATTTATGAATTTAAAAAATTCACACATGTAAAAGTTATGTACGGACTAAATTTATGCTTGAAAATTTTGAAATTTTTCATGAGACATTTTTAGGAATTATAATTGGGTTTAATTAAATTTGTTTAATTGAGCAAACTTAATTAAAATGTCTTAATTATTTTATTGGGCCAAATTATAATTAATAAGGGATTATTGGAATTAATTAAATGGTTTAATTAAATCATAAACCTTAGCATTAATTAAATTTAGATAATTGCCTCATAATTAAATTATTTAGTTAAAAGAAACACCCAATTATAATTAATAATAAGTCCAAGGGCTAAAAGCTAATTGTGCCATTTAATGAAACACAACTAACCTAGCCTATAAAAGCATCATTATGGCTAGCCACGAAAACAAAACTATGCAAAATTCCAGAGATTCTACCTTCTTGCAAGTAGCAGCACAATGCTAGTCGTTTAACAAATCTTAAGTAGATTCATATATTCTCATCCATATTCTCAACTCCTAACACACTTTCGTAGTAATCATGATTGCATTTTAGCTTATTCAATAAGTTTTTAAGCCCCTAAGTCAGCCTTAGTAGATGATTTGTGTCCTGTGAGGGCTTTCAGGAGATATACTCACAAATTCTTTACTTAGACTTAATCCTAAAAATTCAAAAATATTTACCAAGATCATGAATAGTTCTCGATCTATCAATTTTCAATTCATAACTCAACAAAATCAAATAATCAAGTCAATCATATCTTAACTATTTTTCTCATATTCATGCATACCTCTAAATAAGCCAATGTAAAATGCACAACTAACATAAATTAAAACATGTAACATAAGTATGCAACTTACCCATCTCAATTACTACAAGCATCAACAATAAATTAAGAATTCTTTATATTTTCAAGCTTTAGAGATTATATCATGGTTTCTCTAAGTACTCATTTGTAGAACAAGCTAGTTTTCATATTTAGAGTGCTTTGCATACTTATATCTCAAGTCACTTAGTATACTTTTTCTTATGAAAACTTGCGTGAGTCAAAACATTGGAATAGTTATTATCACTTTTTCTTTACTTAACCTCTTTCCTTTCTTTTATATCATTTTTTTTTCTTTTTCACTTCTTTTTCTTAAAGATATCCTTATTTACTTGAACCTTGCTTAGGACTAATTCAATGGGTAAAATCACAATATAAACATCACATGAACAATTATATTAAATCATGTATTCACATAAAACTCTTTAGAATGTACTCACTTTAATAATCATAACAATCAAAATACTTTCAACTCTTTTATAAAAACCTTGTTTGAGCTAGAACTAATCATCAAAAGAGAAAAATATCATGATCTTTTTTCCTTTCTTTAGATTTCAACTAACAATAAAATGAATTATAAAACTGAAAAGAAAAATCCTAAATATTAAATTTTCGACAACTAAAAATCTCTTAAACAATCTGAAACTAAAAACAATCTTAATGTATTCTAAAAAGTCAATAAACAATAATATAATATAAAAATGCGATTAGCAAAAAAAATTCATAATATTAAAGCTAACTTGCGACAAATAAAAAAGAAAAAAACTTTGTTAGTTCATTTTTTTTCCTAAGACTAATGGATTAAAAAGAAAAGCTATTGATACTCCCTTGTTTTACAATCCTTAGGTTACCTCCCAAGTAGTGAATTTATTTAATGTCTTTTACTCGACTTCCATCTCTTCGCTCACCCAATTTCAAATTTCATCCTTGCTATTTCCTTCTTTTTCTTGGCTATTCTTTCTTCCGCTTCTTGTGTTCCTTTTGCTTTTCTCCTTTTCTTTTTTTATTCTCTTTGCTTTCTCTTTGTTTTTTTTGTAAAGTTCCATGAAGAATAGTTTAGCTTGTAAAACAGGATTAGTAACATTAATAGCAAAAACAGGTTTATCATCACTATTGAATTTTGAATCCTTGGGCACTTTAAATTTTACGATTTTTTCATCAAATTCCATAGTAATTAACTGACTATCTATAATTTTTTTTTGTTTTTGATGCTTTCAAGAATGATCTTTCTAATAAAAGTGGCACAAGATTTGGAGAATTTTCATCCTACATATTCAATACATAAAAATCAGCAGGGAAGACAAGTTCTTTTGCTTTAACTAGTACATTCTTTATTATTGTCATGACCATGACTTACCAAAAACCACTACTAATTTTTCACTTTTTACTTACCTTTCTCCTTACCATCATTTGGGCTGTAATTCAGTATTAGTCATCTCATATACATTTAACTTACCATTCATTTCATATTATGCATACATGTCAATATAAACATTTATTGACTGTGACTACTCTTTTCTTATACGTTACATACACACACATATATATATAAAATACAAATACATCCCCCATATTAAATATGCTTACATCATTGTGCTTTTACATTGTTCAAATAAAAAATATTGCAAATGTGTATACCTTTCGCTTGATGGGAATGCAGCGGACAAAAGGAATGCTAACCCTCAGTCGTACTCACTCTACTAGGGATGCTCTGTAGAGAGGTGGAAAATGAAAGGGGTGAGCTTACTAGCTCAATATCAGGCAAGTAAGTAGACATCCACACTATCTACTGAAAATAATGCTATGCCTTGTAAATAGTGTGTCCTTAACTCACTTCAAAAGCATGAATTTTAAAACGTATATATATAGATAGTTGTACAGATTAAATCCTATGTACAGAAATCATGTTGAGTTCTAAGAAACATAGGCATTTCATGCAAAATACTTCATCTTTATAATTTTATAATGCCTTTAGATAAATCATGCCATTTATATTCAAATCACAGCAAATATGGCATTTCAATCATTCACAACACATCAACCCGGGTTTTGACCCATCCCTCAGGTCTACCTATAACATAAAATCAATTAAAATCATGTGATATATCATGTGAGACTTGGTGGCTCTATGCAATAATATCCTGAACTATGACCATATCCTATAAGGTGATCCCAAGCTACACAGATCTCAGTGTGCGGGGCAATCACTGCTGCAATGGGAGGTGGGTCAAATCCTCACAACCCCAGTTATCAACTCCTCATACACATGACAACAACACATGGTACAGCGTACTCCTTGACACATACACGGTACAACATACACCCGTGGACCCTATCTCAATGGATAATCAATACCATGTCTCTAAATCCACGTACAAACATTTCAATAGTGTGACACTCAGTCTACACGAGAAAATCATCACGATTTTTAAACATGTCTTATATATTACAGTAAAACTACAGTGCGCGCCTTGAGTGTGACTCAGAGTCAACACCCCGCTCAAACACTGTTTATGCATCTCAAAATCTCGAACACTAATGCGAGTAAACCTCTAGCACTAGGTCTTGCATAGTTCATGTTTCAAATCTAGTACGAGCAATCGCTCCAGTACCATGCTATACACAAAACTCATCAAATCAAGTACGAGCAATGCTCCAGTACAATGCTATGTATGTCATGGGAAATCAAGTGTGACTAATCACTCCAACACTTTTCATGTAGAAAACATATAAAATCAAGTGCGAGTAGTGCTCCAGCACGATTTGTTTTCACATAACTCGATAGATGGCTCCTTTAAATAGGGATGTTTTAAAACATTAAAATCAACACCATAATTAGGATATTTTATGTATTTCACAAATCATTGGCCAATCTATCTATTCTTCTACTAACCAGCAGTAAAAACATTCAAAAATGTGGTTTCCATGCTTTCTACAACTTTTTCCAAAAGTTGACTTTTTGCCTAATTAGGGGTAAAATCGTAATTTGCCATTAACGGATCACTATAATTATTATTCACTTTCTCTGACCCTTAGACTTTTTAAGTGAATGTAAAAGCAGATGAAACTACGCACAGATATCTTTAACTACTCGCAAAAGTCCATTACCTGAAATCACTCCGAGCTAAATTTCTTTCTAAGCACTGCTCGTTCCTACAGTCTGATCTGCTCCCAATATAAACTTCGAAACTGTATTTAACCATTTATCAGGTTAATTATACTTTCCCTATTCTATTACACATTCAATACAGTCATTTCACTTAATGGGCCCATTTACACTTATTGGGCCTTAATAAACCTTAATGAGCCTAACATTATCTTAAGCCCAATTTTATTTTACTATTCATTTCAGTCGGGCCTATTGGGCTGGTGGGGTCCACAAACTCTTATTGGGCTTATCCGAGGCCCATAACATCACATTTGGCCGAAACCAATTGGGTTGGGCCTATTGGACCTCTCGACCGTGGCATGTGCCTGAGAGCCATCATGCCTAGCCATGCCGTCCATGGCCGAGCACCACGCCACTTCATGGCCAATTGCTAGCCAATTCACTTAGGCATTTTGTTATACACTTGGTTGGAAATGTTCTTAAACCTTAGCTTAGTCAATTTAAGCATTTTATCAAACACCTTGGTTGCCAACTTCAATTCACCACCCATTACACCAAATTGATTAAAACTAACTATGTCATAATCATTAACACATGTATACCAACCTATTCATGCCTTAAAATCATATGCATGTGCATAGAAATGTAGTTACCCATTTTTGGTCATCAAATGTTCATAGTGATTTCATGTGTTCCTGTAAGGCCCGTGAATTTCAATGTAATCCTGTAAGGCCTATGAATTTTAATGTAATCTTATGATTTCCATGATGTACAGATAAGTTACACAATATATGAATCGTGAGAATTGGATACTTTTGAGTGTTAAGTGTGAATGAAATGCAAATTGGGTGTTTAAGTGATTAAATATGAGTTTGACTTTGAGAATTTGGAAAATTGCAGCTCAAATACTGCAGGATGAAGGCCAGATCGATCTCATATGCAAGAAAGATCGATCTCATGGCTTGGAAACACAATGCTAAGCATTTCGAAAGAGGGATATCGATCCCTCACTCAAAGCAGATCGATCTCAAGTTGCTTCTGTTTGGGCCAGATCGATCTCCTCCCATAAGGCAGATCGATCTCTAGTAACCTCTAGATAGGCCAGATCGATCTCTGAAGCTTTTTGCCTAGCCAAGATCGATCCCATTCCATGAACAAAGATCGATCCTAACCCTTTGAACATGTAAGAGGCAGATCGATCCCCTAGCCTACATTGTTAAATTCTGAGGGAATTTAAGCAAGGGGAGATGGATCTCCACCCTTGGCGATCGATCTCATAACGCGATTACTATAAAAAGAACCTAACTGTCGAGCCTTCTTCCCCAAAAATCCCAAAATCTTCCATTTTAACCCAAAAACAACCTAGTTTTCTCACTCTAGGATATCTCCACCTTCCAAAAAGATTGAGGAAAAAGCTATTTGAGCAAAGTTGTTCCTAGTGAGAGAGTGAAAAACATAGTCAAAGATTGGAAGCTCAAATCTTGGATTGAAGGAGAAAAGAGGTTTTTCCCCATTTTGACAAATAGAGGAAAAAGTCAAGCTAGGTAAAATTTCTATACACCATCTTCTAGTATGTTAATGTAGACATATTGATGAGTTGAATGGTATATATAATGTTGGCTGAAATGTTCATATACATGCTTAAACAACCATGACCTAGAATGAGTTTAGTGAGAGAAAGTTAAAATGACATGGAGTTGATGATGATTTAAAAGTGTAGATATGTTAGTAAGCATGTATAGATGATTTTAAGATAACTTTATGAAATCCATATGTTGGAATGAATGAGGATTGGAAATGGGCATAAAAGGTGTTTGATAAATTGCCATAATGAAGGAAATGATGAACTAGAGGCATTAGGAGCTTAATGTCGGTTTAGTGAATCAATAGATTCTTGAGAAATGAATAGAGCAATAAATGGATTTAAGAGAAAGTGAGGCCTTATAAGTGTTAATAGACCTCATAAGTTGAATCAAATATAATAAACGCGAGAATTGTGTTGTATTGGGTTAAATTCATGTGATAAGTAATATTGTGCAGCTCCTAAATTTTATTAGAAGTGAATCGAATTGCACGATCGAGCAGCTCTAAGGAAGTGGAATCACTTGACGCAATTCTAGGTAAGGGAATTTTGTGAGTATCTAGAGGTAGCTGCATGTATTTTAAGGGTGTTTATTGGGCTTTGTAATCGCTCGGTTATCTAGGAAGAATTAATGATCTGTACAAATGATTTTGGATATAGATGATTTTGGTTTTGAAAGTGAATCTTACAAAAGGGGTAGTAAGGCTAATAATTGCATAAACATCATGTTTTAATATTTTTATGAAATACATTGCTTTGGTTTAAGAAAATCTACGGATAGACTGGCTATTGACCTCATAATTTGTGAAATAGCACGAGTCCAGTGCTAAGTGTGGTTTGAACGTGTTTTGTTGAAATAGAGCCACTTATCAGATTTATGTGATGCTTTATAAGCCGTATTGGAGCTTTTGCTCGTACGTGGGTTTCCATTGATTTCCTTATACTTATAACAGTACTGGAGCTATGCTCGTACGTGATTTTCTCATTGCTTGTTATGCATAAAAACTATACTAGAGTGTTGCTTGTACGAGGGTATTTAAAGATGATGCATGAAATCGTGCTAGAGCTTTGCTCACACTGGGCTTTTCATACTGTGATATGTAATGAGTCGTGCTGAATGCCTCGTGTAGACTTTGTGTCACACAGATAAGATGCTCGTACGAGCCGTGCTAGATGCCTCGTGTATACTGCTAGTCACACGGATGAGATGCTCGCACATGCACTTGAGACTGAGTAGATTATACATGGCATGGGGTAGATAAGACCTACAGCAGGCACCCTAACCCTGATATGGGTCCACGGAGTACATTGTATTGTGTATATCACATGGAGTATGTTGTCCTGTGAGGTTATGATGTTGATTTGAAAGTCTGGCATAGGACTAAATCACCTCTGTTCTAGCACGATGCCCCGCACACCAGGATCTGTGTGCTCTGGGATGATAATGACATAGTTGGCCAACAAAGTCCTTGATTATATAGTGACCACCTGTCTCACATGATATCACATGGTTTTATATACTGAGTATGATTTGTGTTGTCCAGGGTAGACTCGAGGGAGGGGTCGAACCTTGTGGAATGTTTTTAAAGGATGATAATTAATTTGTGAAGAGTTTTACAAATGTTTGACATGATGTTAATCCAGAGGGGATGATTTATGATGAAATCCATGATTTGCGATGAAACTGATAAGTTTTATTATGATGAGCATGAGAAGTTTTACATGAGGGTTTTCCATGTTTACATGTTTATTTTCATGTTTTTCAGTACATGATATACGTATATACATGTGACATAGTTTTAATAGTTTCTCTTGCTCTGGATATAAATGATCTTTATGTATGAAATTATAAGCATGTAGATAGTGTAGTTATCTACCATGCTTGCATTATTGCCTTATTGAGCATGTGGTTGCTCATCCCTATCATTTCCCCCTCTATAGAGCGCACATAATAGCCTAGTGAAGAACTGAGGTGTTGTATTTGGATATCCGTTGCTCTCCATCGCTAAAAGGTATACACACATGAATTCTTTTTGTATCTAAACATATAATAGCATAGTAATCATTTTGAATTTTAATATAGAGGATGTAAGTGTTAGCAAACCTGTATAAATGTAGAACTTAAACTTTTAAATGCATGTGCTTGCTCTTGATTAATTGAAAGATGACTGGTACTGATGATTAATATTGACTCATAGCCCAATTGCTATCGGTGAAAGTTGTTCACGACCAGGAAAGGAAATGAAAAAGTGAAAAATTTATGATGATTTTTGAGTGAATGATGAAAATGGGTCGTAACAAAGATTGGTATCAGAGCTGAGTTGGCCTGATATGAGTTAGTATTAATAAGTAGGAAAGTTACATCCCCGTATTACTGTGCTTTTATTTAGATATAACTGTGTATACCGAGATGGAATGAGACTAATATATGGTATGGATACAGGAAATTAGGCATTATGCCTATTACACGTTGAGGTAGACGGGCGAGCTCACGTGCTAGAGGTCGTAGGGGTAGGCCCAAAAGCCGTGCGGAGCCACAGACTGATCAAGCTCCATAGGACCATGTTGAGAGACCAGGGGATACTGAGGTGCGCTTCGCTAGGATAGAGCGAAGTATTGAGAGCATGGTCGAGATAGTCACGTAGGCGTTGGGTGCTGGTGATAGACGAGGTCCGACCGTACAGCCTACTACTACTGGACAGGCAGCTGCAAAGGCAGAGAGACCTCAGACTACAGGGACTGTTACACCACCCCCAGTTCAGGATACGACTTCTCCTATCGCTCCACAGACGAACGAAAGTGACCTGGGTTATGATTGTGAATTGAGTTACGACAGTTCCAGGAGTTTAAACCTCCAGTATTTAGAGGGGTGAAAGACCTAGTTAAGGCTGAGGATTGGGTGTATGAGATGGAGAAGTTGTATGAGTTCTTCAAATGTACATCGACTGAGAGGGTTGCCTTTGCCGTATTTATGCTGAAGGGCGAGGTAGAGCACTGGTGGAGATCCACTGTATCCATTTTGAGAGCCCGGCACTCCGAGATTACATGAGAGATATTCTTGGAGGCCTTTAGGAGGTAGTATATCCCAGCCACTGCACAGAGGAAGCTGTGGATGGAGTTTATGAATTTGGTTCAAGGGAACCGCTCTACGGACGGATATGAGTCCAGGTTCATATCCTTGGGGAGGTATGATCCTCATACATTGAGCAGTGAGGCTATGAAGGTCTAGAAGTTCATGAATGGATTGAAACCAGCCATCAGATCCAGATTGGCTCCGTTTGACATCCTCCTTTATGAAGAGGCAGTACGCAGGGCGCAGTTATGTGAATAGGACTTTGAACAGAATGCCTCTGAATTTGGAAAAGCTAGTGGCAGAAGAGATAGAGATCAGAAGAGATCCGGGATTAATAGAGTGGCCAGGGGAGGAGGTCAGAGACTATTTGAGAAGAGGCCAAAGATTGAAGAGGTGCGAGAGAGAGCTGTTAAACCTCCTATGTACCCAGCTTTAGCTCCATTAGAGAACCACGACCTACTACCGAGTAGTGTAGGAGATGTGGTAGATTTCATGGTACCAGGCCTTGTCCGATGACCCTTGTTGTATGTTACAGATGTGGGAAGCCAGGACATATCGCGAGGTATTATCCATATATGATTGAGACTGCCCCACAGAAGGGCAATGAGTCAGAGAGAGCTCCTGTTGAGACTTCTGCTCCAAGGAGAAAAACTACAGCTAAGGAAAAAGGGAAACAGGCTGTTGGTAAAGGGCGAGTACATGCACTGGACCAAGACACCGCGGACACTTCAACGGATGTGATTAAAGGTACCATCCTAATTTTTGATTTAGAAGCATTTGTATTTTTTGATCCTGGTGCCACGCATTCCTTTATATCACCTTCATTGCACAAAAGTTGTTGAAGCATGTAAAGCCTACATTGTTAGATAGAATGTTGTTGATTTCTACACCTATGAATGATAGTCAATTGACTGAATATGTGTATAAAGATTATAGGCTGAAAATAGGAGGGAAAGATATGACAGTTAACCTTATTCTACTCAATATGAGTGATTTTGATGTAATTTTAGGAATGGATTAGTTGGCTGCAAATCATGCTATTTTGGACTATTTTGCTAAGACAGTGATGTTTTTTGAGATAACCTTATTGTAAGCTTTGTTGAAAAGAAATGAAAGAATATGATTATTGTATATGAGAAGAGTCTAATTTTTATTTATCATATTTAAGAGATGACTCTACTTATTAATCATGAATGTTAATGTGATGATCTATGTTACTTACGGTGGAAAGGATAATGGGAAGGGTTCATTGCATACGTGGTTGACACAGATAAGGCACACTCGGAGTTGATAGACATTCCAGTGGTTACAGAATTTTCCGATGTCTTTCTGGACGATTTACCAAGGCTATAACCTGACAGGGAAATGAAGTTTTGTATTGAGTTGGTACCTAGTATAGAGTCGATATCTAAGTCACTGTATAGAATGGCTCCAATTGAGTTGGAGGAGCTAAAGAAGCAGTTGCAAGAGTTGCTAGAGAAGAGGTTTACTAGACTGAGTGTCTCACCATGGGGAGCTCCAATTCTGTTTGTAAGGAAGAAGGATGAGAGCCTCCGACTATGTATAGATTACTGGTTATTGAATAAGGCCACCATTAAGAATAAGTACCCCATTCCACGCATTCATGATTTGTTGGATCAGCTCCGGGGAGCACAGGTCTTTTCTAAGATAGATCTGCGATCTGGGTATCATCAGTTGAGGATACAGAGTGGAGACGTACCCAAGACAGCATTTTGTACTCGTTATGGCCACTACGAGTTTTTGGTTATGCCATTCAGATTGACGAATGCCCCCGCAGCATTTATGGCTTTGATGAATGATGTATTTAAGTTATACCTAGAACAGTTTGTGATAGTGTTCATTGACGATATTTTGGTTTATTCCAAGTCCAGGGAAGATCATAAGCAGCACTTAAAGATAGTTCTGCAGACCCTCCGAGAGAAGGAGTTATATGCTAAACTCAGTAAGTGTAACTTTTGGTTGGAGCAGATCTCATTTTTGGGCCATGTTGTATCGAGAGATGGGGTATCAGTGGATCCATCCAAGATTGAGGCAGTTGTATAGTGGGAACTATGAGACCCCGTATATGTATAGCTGTATATAGTAACATAGAAATGTAAATGAAATCATAAGTACGATGATACATTTGTAATGTGATGTATATGCAATGTAAGTCCATAAGCTTATGTACGCACTTGTAATAAGAATCGTGATTATACATACAAGTTGCATTATGAATGAGTATGAAGAAATGAACTTAAACACGAGAAGAATGTGAAAGAAAAGGAATATGAGTAGTGTGGTAAAATGGAAGGAAGGATTTACATAAGTTGTATACTTCTATTCGGACAATATCGTGTATATCTGGTTATTCAAAGATTGCCCACAAATTTTAATATGTACTAAGTGTGATTGGATGGCATTTTTAAGTCTCAAGGAGGGATGAATGAGGAAAGGACTATGGAGGTAAATTGAGGAAGTTTTGAATGAAGCTGTTGCAGAAAAACTACAGAAAATCTGAAAATATGGAGGCCAAATTGATCTCATAGGATGAGAGATCGATCTGGAAGAGCCAGAATGCTCTTATGTGAGTAATGGAATGAAGCAGATCGATCTCCAAAGCAATCAGATCGATCTCCTTAGCTCTCGGGTTGGAAGCAGATCGATCTCCCTTAAGACCAGATCGATCTCCTTAAGCTTCTGTTCGACAGCAGATCGATCTCAAGCCTCAACAGATCGATCTCCTGCTTTTAAAATGTCTTAGGAAAAAGGGATTTTTAGAGGACCAGATCGATCTCCACCCAAGGAAGATCGATCTCATCAAGTTAAATCTATAAATAGGAGCAGTTGGATCTGCAGATTTCGGGATAAACCATTTCTTTTCACTGCAACTCAAAAACCTAGCTTTCTCACTCCTAAATCCAACCATTTTTAGTAAGATTTGAGGAAAAGCTATTAGAGATAAAGTCGTTCATGTCTAAGAGAAGAATAACATAGTCTAGAGGCATTTTCCCATTTGACGGATTGAGGGAATAAAGGGCATTTCTAATTGGAGCAAAGAGGAAATCCAAGGAGGTAAGTTCTAGTGCACAAATCCAAGTACATTGGTCTAGTTAATGATTATGAAGTTAATTGGGTGTGCACCTTGTGGGTAGAACTACCTAGAATGACATGAAATGAATATAACTTAGAAATGGTTTAGTGTGAGAAAGTGGAATGTAGAAGTGTTAATGATGAATGAGATATCTTGAGAGGATGATTATGTGTGGGCATGGTTTGGGTATGTTGATATTGGGATAAAATTTTGAGATTTACCACAAGGGGTAAAATGTGTATTTAAGGCATTGAATAAATGCTTAGTTGAATAACAGTTAGAAACGTTAACTCAAGTGTTTGATGGATGAATTTCAGTTTCGGATGATACGCCGGAGCAAGTCGAGATGAGAATGCGAGAAGCGTAGTGGAGGATAGTTGCACACAAGTAAAGCGAGATAAGGGACTGTGTGTTAGCTATAGAGATGTTCGTGTGTATTTTACAGCAATTTCGTAGATATATTGCTAGAACTAGTACGATATTATAATTCTATGAAATGATATGGAAGCATGAAAAGTACTATGATGTATATATGTATTGAGAAATGGGATAGGGTAAGGAAATAGCATGATATGCTTGTTTTCAATGTTTTTCTCTATTTTACATTGATCTTGATGATTGAGAAATGTTGATGATAGGTTGGCTAATTTTACATGTTTTAGCATGAAGAGGCATGCTGTATGAATAAACATGTTTTGAGTTTTAAAAAGAGAAAATAGCCATCTATCAGTTTTGAGATGAGATTTGGTGTTGAAGCGCTAGCTCACACCCGTTTTAATGCCTTTGATGTACCGTGCTGGAGTTTTAACTCGCATGATGGTTTTGAGAAAGTGCGGGAGCTTTGCTCACACATGTTTTATTGAGTTGAGGTAAACCTGGGGGTCTGGGACCCAAGGGGATACCAGCTGACGGCCATTTGAACGGGCTGGGCCTTAACGATATATCGTACCGCGCTAGAGCCTTGCGATGACTGTGTGTCATGCTTCTTGCTCGCCTGGTATATGAGACATGTTTTAGGATGAAAAGTCCATCGGAGTTGGAGTATGGACTTGGGTCCACAGTCGTACGTAGAACAGTGTAGTTATCCATTGGTATACTATGTACTGTGCTGGGTGCACGTGAGTACGAGTATCACGTAGATGACACACGACGTATCTTTACCGTGAGTATACGAGGAGATGAGGTTGATTGAGATGAGCCGGAGGGTAGGACTGACCCATTCCCCTTCAGGCGAAGTGATGCCCTGTGCACACCTGATCAGTGAGGCTTGGGATCACTGACTATGGCCATATGTCGTGGATATTTGATTGCCAAAAATTCCATGCCTGTCTCAGAGATTCGAGAAACAGAGATAATCTCAGAAAAGAAAGAGATTTGCACAAAAAAAGTGAATTAAGAGTAGAAAGAGATTTTGTGTTTTTGATAAATCTTCGATTTCACATCTGTGTCGTGAGGGCACTATTTATGAGCATGTTTTAAATGGAAGCTCGACATATTTGATTGACACAAAAATGCTATTGAGAAATATATGTTTGAATGCATTTTTCATATGATATTTCAATTTATACTGAAAACATGGTTTTGGTTTATACATGCATGGGCTATGTAGGTAGTACGATATCTACCTGCTAGCATACATTTCCTTATTGAGCTGTGGTTGGCTCATCCCACTATTTTCCCCATCCAGGTATTGAGAAGTAAGAAAGTGGTGGTTTCTAGGTCTTTTGTGTTGAACAGCTCCCACAATTCCGCAAAGGTATAAGATTGTATACACGAGTATTTTGTATCTAATTTATCGTATCGCACAGTTATATCTTGGAATTGTAAACAGTATTATGGGGATGCTATGTAAGCACATGGTATTTATACAATTGATTTTGTATATCTACACACACACAAACCTGGGAGTGTGAATTAAAGTTTTAAATCTTCCGCTATAAATGAATAAATTTTAGTAATTGCATCTTCTCATAGCCAAACCGTAGTAGAGTAAGTATGGATAGAAGGGTTCCCAGAAATGGGGTGTGACAGATTTGGTATCAGAGCATGGTTGGTCTGATGTGAGTTGATGTTGAGGACTAAGAAAACATACATCCCCAAGTTACTGTGCGATATTTAGATACAAATGTGTGTACAGAGCTGGTAGTGAATTAAATGTTTGTTATAACGCAGGAAAGTTATCAGGCTAGTGAGTTATGCCTGAGAGACACCGCAAGAGGGGAGAGAGCTCGAGAGCTCTAGGGCGAAATGACAGGACTGAGAGGCACAATAGATCATCCTCTAGTCATGAGCCCCAGGAACAGATAGAGGCTTCTGATCCTCGAATAACTCGATTAGAGGAAGGCATGCGCACGATGATGACCATGATTGGTCAGATCATGGCTAGGTTTGAGGGTATACCTGGTACAGCGGGATAGGCTACACCGAATCCCCCAGCAGCTGCACTGGAACCTGAGAATGTTGCACCTGCACAAGCTGAACCGGTTAGGCCACGAGAACCTCATATTCGACCAGTACCTCCTCTAGTAGCCCCACAGCAGTATGATAATGATTTGGGGTATGGATATGACTGTGATATGGAGAGATTGAGGCATTTTATGGACTTTAAGCCTCCTTCGTTTAGCGGGGTAAAGGATCCGATAGTGGCTGAGGACTGGATCAGTCAGATGGAGAAGTTATTCGACCTCTGTAGATGCTCAGCTACGGAGAGAGTAGCGCTTACGGCCTTTGTATTGAGAGGCGAAGCAGAGCATTGGTGGAAGTCCACCAGGCCGATGTTAAGAGCTCAAGGTATGGCTATCACTTGGGATATGTTCTTGGGTGTTTTCAGAGAGTAATATATCCCAGATACTGCCCGACGTAGGCTACAGATGAAATTTTTGAATTTGACTCAAGGGAATCGAACAGTTGATGAGTACGAGTCACGATTCACTTCACTGGGTAGATATGATCCGGACTCGATCAGGAGTGAGGCTATCAGAGTCCGTAGATTTGTAGATGAACTGAGACCTTCGATCCGAGCGAAGTTAGCCCCATTTGATGTCGCTACATATAGAGAGGCTGTGCGATGGGCCCAACTATGTGAGCAGGATTATGACTTGCAGACTTCTGAGTTTAGTTAGGGTAAAGACAACGGTCTAAGGAAACTGGGAGATGGCAAGAGTGCCAAATTTAGTCAAAAATTTATGAGTAAGCGTCAGAGAGAGGCAGATGAGTTCCAGAAAAAGGTTGCTAGACCTTTTATGCCTCCGAATCAGACACCAGCTAGGGGTATAGTGATTAGTGGACCCCGACCGACTACAGATCAGTGTGGACTATGCGGTCGATACCATGGTGGTAGGCCATGTCATCTCCAGGGTACCCGATACTTCAGATGTGGTAAATTTGGACATTATGCCAGAGAGTGCCCGGAGATAGTTGAGGGAATTTCACAGAGGGGTAAAGAGCCAGAGAGGATTCCTACAGTTGCGCCTCTTGCAAGAAAGAAAGCCTCGGCTAAAGAAAAGGGAAAACAAGTTGTGGGTCAAGGCAGGGTGTATGCGATAGACCAGGCATCGACTGATACCTCTTCTGAAGTGATAAAAGGTACAATCTTGATTTTCGATTTGGAGGTTATAGCTTTATTTGATTCTGGTGCTACGCATTCCTTCATATCACCTATATGTGCATCAAAGTTAAAAGGTTTTGTAGAACCCACATACTTGAGTAGGACTTTACTAATAAGTACTCCAATGAGAGTTAGCCAATTAGTTGAGCAAGTGTATAAAGATTGTAAAGTGAGGGTGGGAGATAAGTGCATAACCGCTAGCTTGATTTTGTTGAATATGTATGACATTGATGTAATCTTGGAATGGATTGGTTAGAAACCAATCATGCTGTCATAGACTGTCGTTCTAAGTCCATTAAGTTTTCTCTACTTGAAGAATGTGTTGTAAGATTTTAAGAAAAGAAATGAAATCTTAAATTTTGCGTTAAGTAAAGGACTTTGGTATAAATGAATTGAGTGTTGTTTTGAAGGTTTTGTTGCTTATGTGGTGGATTTGAACAAAGTACATCCGGATATGGAGGACATCCCAGTGGTCAAATAATTCCCTGATGTCTTTCCAGACGATCAATCAGGATTGCCACCCGATAGAGAAACGAAATTCGGTATAGACTTGACGCCTAGAACCGAACCAATATCCAAGTCACCATATAGGATGGCTCCAGTTGAGTTAGAGGAATTAAGGGAACAACTGCAAGAGTTGCTAGAGAAGGGGTTCATAAAACCGAGCGTCTCACCATGGGGAGCCCGGGTATTGTTTGTGAAGAAGAGAGATGGGAGCCTTAGGTTGTGCATCGACTATCGGATGTTGAACAAGGCTACCATCAAGAATAAGTACCCCTTACCATGCATTGACGATTTATTGGATCAGCTTCGGGGAGCACAGATCTTTTCCAAGATAGATTTGAGGTCTGGGTATCATCAATTGAAGATTCGGAAGGAGGATGTGCCCAAAACAGCATTTCGTACCCGCTATGGCCATTACGAATTCGTAGTGATGCCTTTTGGGTTGACCAATGCGCCGACAGCTTTTATGGCTTTAATGAATGAAGTATTCAAGCCATACTTGGACCAGTTCGTAATTATTTTCATTGATGATATATTGGTGTATTCAAGGTTCGGAGAAGAGCATGAGCAGCACTTGAGAATTATTTCGCAGACCCTCCGAGAGAGAAGGTTATATGCCAAGCTTAGTAAATGTGACTTTTGGCTAGAACAGATTTCTTTTCTAGGCCATGTTGTATCAAAGGATGGGGTGTCAGTAGATCCATCCAAGATTGAGGCCGTTGTTCATTGGGAACAACCTAGGACAGTCACAGAGATCAGAAGCTTTCTGGGTTTCGCTGGTTACTACAGGAGATTTGTAGAGGGTTTCTCTAGATTGGCTGCTCCATTGACACGTCTTACGAGAAAGAGTGTGGAGTTTTCATAGGATGAAGCTTGTGAGAGAAGTTTTTAGGAACTTAAGCACAGATTAACCACCCCGCCAGTTCTTATCATCCCTAACAGTTTAGGGAATTACTCGGTGTATACAGATGCTTCGCATCAAGGTCTAGGCTGTGTTTTGATGCAAGATGGAAGGGTAGTAGCTTATGGATCTAGACAGCTGAAGGATCATGAGAAGAACTACCCTACTCACGATTTGGAGTTAGCGGCAGTAGTGTTTGCGTTGAAGATATGGCGCCACTACTTATATGGTGAGAGATTTCAGATCTTTACGGATCACAAGAGTCTAAAATATCTATTCTCACAGAAGGAATTAAATATGAGATAGAGGAGGTGGTTAGAACTCCTCAAGGACTATGATTGTGAGATCTTGTACCACCCAGGGAAGGAAAATGTGGTTGCCGATGAGTCGGAAGAGTCTCGGGTTGGTATCACATATGATGGTTAGAGAGCACGAGTTGTTAGAACAATTCACGAACCTTAGTTTGGATATGACCCTACCTGAGATTGGCAACTATGGGATTATTGCTAGCTTGAGATTAGAACCGGAGTTGATTGAGAGAATCCGACAAGCTTAGCAAATTGATCAATGGTGTATTGACATGATTAGCCAAATTCGGAAAGGGAAGGGTGTCGATTTTATATTGAGTTCAGATGGAATACTAAGGTTTGGAGATAGAATATGTGTTCCTAAGGATTTAGAGCTGAGGAAGCTGATCTTATCAGAGGCTCACTCGTCGAGATATACGATAGACCCGGGGAGTAGTAAGATGTATCAAAATCTTCGAAAGGTATATTGGTGGTCTGGAATGAAGAGAGACATAGCTGAGTATGTCGCTAGATGTCTCGTTTGTCAGCAAGTAAAAGTCGAACATCAGAAACCAGGAGGATTATTACAACCTCTACCGATACCAACATGGAAGTGGGAGCATGTCACCATGGATTTTGTGATGGGGTTACCGAGAACCCGTAGGAACCATGATGCGATATGGGTGATAGTAGATCGGTTAACGAAATCGGTATATTTCTTAGCCATGAGATCTACAGATACATTGAGTGCACTGGCGAACCTGTATGTGCTAGAAATAGTGAGATTGCATGGAGTCTCAGTGAGTGTTGTTTCTGATTGGGATGCCCGTTTCACTTCCCACTTTTGGGGACATTTTCAGGAAGCGATGGGGACCCAGTTGAGTTTTAGCACCGCTTTTCATCCTCAAACAGATGGTCAGTCAGAGAGGACTATATAGACCCTGGAGGATATGTTGAGAGCGTGTGTGCTGGATTTTAGAGGCTCATGGGATGATCACTTGCCATTGATTGAGTTCGCCTATAATAACAGTCATCACTCAAGTATTGGTATGGCCCCTTACGAGGAACTATACGGTCGTAGATGCCGATCGCCCATTGGTTAGGAAGAAGTTGGTGACAGACAGTTGCTCGCTCCCGACTTGGTTAAACAAGCCTCCGAGGATGTTCAGATAATATGCGAGAGGCTACGAACGGCTCAAAGTAGACAAAAGAGCTACGCTGACAGGAGACGGAGACCACTTGAATTTGATGTTGGTGAGTCCGTATTTTTGAAAGTATCTCCTTCTAAGGGGATAACGAGGTTTGGGAAGAAAGGAAAATTAAGTCCTTGTTACATTGGTCCCTTCGAGATTTTGGATAGAGTGGGAGATGGAGCATATAGGCTAGCCTTGCCACCTGAGCTAGCAGAAGTCCACAATGTCTTCCACGTTTCTATGCTTCGGAAGTACTACCCGGATTCGACACATGTAATTAGCGATGAGCTGTTGGAGCTTAAGGAGGACATGTCGTATGTCGAGAGATCGATCCAGATGTTGGACAGAAAAGAGAAGGTGTTGCGGAATAAGACGATTTCATTGGTTAAGGTTTTGTGGCAACATCACACTGTGGAAGAGGCCACATGGGAACTGGAAAGTTTGATGCGGGAAAAGTATCCCGAGTTATTCACAAATTAAATTGGTTCTAATTTGGAGGACCAAATTCTCTAAGTGGGGGAGAATGTGAGACCCCGTATATGTATAGCTGTATATAGTAACATAGAAATGTAAATGAAATCATAAGTACGATGATACATTTGTAATGTGATGTATATGCAATATAAGTCCATAAGATTATGTACGCACTTGTAATAAGAATCATGATTATACGTACAAGTTGCATTATGAATGAGTATGAAGAAATGAACTTAAACACGAGAAGAATGTGAATGAAATGGAATATGAGTAGTGTGGTAAAATAGAAGGAAGGATTTACATAAGTTGTATACTTCCATTCGGACAATATCGTGTATATCTGGTTATACAAAGATTGCCCACAAATTTTAATATGTACTAAGTGTGATTGGATGGCATTTTTAAGTCTCAAGGAGGGATGAATGAGGAAAGGACTATGGAGGTAAATTGAGGAAGTTTTGAATGAAGTTGTTGAAAAAAAACTGCAGAAAATCTGGAAATATGGAGGCCAGATCGATCTCATAGGATGAGAGATCGATCTGGAAGAGCCAGAATGCTCTTATGTGAGTAATGGAAAGAAGCAGATTAATCTCCAAAGGAATCAGATCGATCTCCTTAGCTCTCGGGTTGGAAGCAGATGGATCTCCCCTAAGACCAGATCAATCTCCTTAAGCTTCTGTTCGACAGCAGATCGATCTCAAGCCTCGACAGATCGATCTCCTGCTTTTAAAAAGTCTTAGGAAAGAGGGATTTTTAGAGGACCAGATCGATCTCCACCTAAGGAAGATCGATCTCATCAAGTTAAATCTATAAATAGGAGCAGTTGGATCTGCAGATTTCGGGATAAACCATTTCTTTTCACTTCAACTCAAAAACCTAGCTTTCTCACTCCTAAATCCAGCCATTTTCAATAAGATTTGAGGAAAAGCTATTAGAGACAAAGTCGTTCACGTCTAAGAGAAGAACAACATAGTCTAGAGGTATTTTCCCATTTGACGAATTGAGGGAATAAATTGCATTTCTAATTGGAGGAAAGAGGAAATCCAAAGAGGTAAGTTCTAGTGCACAAATCCAAGTACATTGGTCTAGTTAATGATTATGAAGTTAATTGGGTGTGCACCTTGTGGGTAGAACTACCTAGAATGACATGAAATGAATATAACTTAGAAATGGTCTAGTGTGAGAAAGTGGAATGTAGAAGTGTTAATGATGAATGAGATATCTTGAGAGGATGATTATGTCTGGGCATGGTTTGGGTATGTTGATATTGGGATAAAATTTTGAGATTTACCACAAGGGGTAAAATGTGTATTTAAGGCATTGAATAAATGCTTAGTTGAATAAGAGTTAGAAACGTTAACTCAAGTGTTTGATGGATGAATTTCAGTTTCGGATGATACGCCGGAGCAAGTCGAGATGAGAATGCGAGAAGCGTAGTGGAGGATAGTTGCACACACGTAAAGCGAGGTAAGGGACTGTGTGTTAGCTATAGAGATGTTCGTGCGTATTTTACAGCAATTTCGTAGATATATTGCTAGAACTAGTACGATATTATAATTCTATGAAATGATATGGAAGCATGAAAAGTACTATGATGTATATATGTATTGAGAAATTAGATAGGGTAAGGAAATAGCATGATATGCATGTTTTCAATGTTTTTCTCTATTTTACATTGATCTTGATGATTGAGAAACGTTGATGATAGGTTGGCTAATTTTACATGTTTTAGCATGAAGAGGCATGCTGTATGAATAAACATGTTTTGAGTTTTAAAAAGAGAAAATAGCAATCTATCAGTTTTGAGATGAGATTTGGTGTTGAAGCGCTAGCTCACACCCGTTTTAATGCCTTTGATGTACCGTGCTGGAGTTTTAACTCACACGATGATTTTGAGAAAGTGCGGGAGCTTTGCTCGCACATGTTTTATTGAGTTGAGGTAAACCTGGGGGTCTGGGACCCAAGGGGATACCAGCCGACGGCCATTTGAACGGGCTGGGCCTTAACGTTAGATCGTACCGCGCTGGAGCCTTGCGATGACTGTGTGTCACGCTGCTTGCTCGCCTGGTATATGAGACATGGTTTAGGATGAAAAGTCCATCGGAGTTGGAGTATGGACTTGGGTCCACGGTCGTACGTAAAACAGTGTAGTTATCCGTTGGTATACTATGTACCGTGCTGGGTGCACGTGAGTACGAGTATCGCGTAGATGACACACAGCGTATCTTTACCGTGAGTATACGAGGAGATGAGGTTGATTGAGATGAGCCGGAGGGCAGGACTGACCCATTCCCCTTTGGGCGAAGTGATGCCCTGTGCACACCTGATCAGTGAGGCTTGGGATCACTGACTATGGCCATATGTCATGGATATTTGATTGCCAAAAATTCCATGCCTGTCTCAGATATTCGAGAAACAGAGATAATCTCAGAAAAGAAAGAGATTTGCAGAAAAAAAAGTGAATTAAGAGAAGAAAGAGATTTTGTGTTTTTGATAAATCTCCGATTTCACATCTGTGTCGTGAGGGCACTATTTATGAGCATGTTTTAAATGGAAGCTCGACATATTTGATTGACACGAAAATGCTATTGAGAAATATATGTTTGAATGCATTTTTTGTATGATATTTCCATTTATACTGAAAACATGGTTCTGGTTTATACATGCATGGGCTATGTAGGTAGTACGATATCTACCTGCTAGCATACATTTCCTTACTGAGCTGTGGTTTGCTCATCCCACTATTTTCCCCGTCCAGGTATTGAGAAGTAAGAGAGCGGTGGTCTCTAGGTCTCTTGTGTTGAACAGCTCCCACAATTCCGCAAAGGTATAAGATTGTATACACGAGTATTTTGTATCTAATTTATCGTATCGCACAGTTTTATCTTGGAATTGTAAACAGTATTATGGGGATGATATGTAAGCACATGGCATTTATACAATTGATTTTGTATATCTACACACACACACCTGGGAGTGTGAATTAAAGTTTTAAATCTTCTGCTGTAAATGAATGAATTTTAGTAATTGCATCTTCTCACAGCCCAACCGTAGTAGAGTAAGTATGGATAGAAGTGTTCCCAGAAGTGGGGTGTGACAGGAACAGCCCAAGACATTTACTGAGATCATAAGTTTTCTAGGATTGGTAGGTTATTATCGGAGATTTCTAGATGGTTTCTCTAGACTAGCTGCTCCGTTAACACGTCTCACGCGGAAGGATGTTAAGTTTGTGTGGGACTAGACTTGTGAGAGGAGTTTTCTGGAGCTTTAGCATCGGTTGACCACTGCTTCGATTCTCACCATTCCTACCAGCTCAAGAGGTTTCTCTGTGTATACGGATGCATCATACCAGAGATTGGGCTATGCACTTATGTAGGATAGGAAGGTAGTTGCCTATGGATCCATCAAGTTGAAGGATCATGAGAGGAACTATCTGACTCATGATTTAGAGTTGGCGACCGTAGTGTTTGCGTTGAAGATATGGCGCCACTATCTCTATGGTGAGAAATTTCAAGTATATATGGATCACAAGAGCCTTAAGTATCTGTTCTCGCAGAAAGAGTTGAATATCAGACAGAGAAGATGGCTCAAACTCCTGAAGGATTATGATTGTGAAATCCTGTACCACTCGGGTAAGAAGAACGTAGTTGCCGATGCCTTAAGCAGGAAATACCTCGGGTTGGTGTCTTATATGATGGTTCGGGAACATGAGTTGTTGGAATAATTCGCGAGCCTCAGTTTGGATGTAGCCCCACTTGATACGGAGTGAGTTGACGTTATGGCTAGTTTGAGATTGGAGCCAAAGTTGATTAGTCATATTCGACAGGCTCAGCAGAGTGATCGATAGTGTATCAATTGGTTGAGACAGGTACAGACATGTGTGGGTACTGATTTTAAGCTGAGTATAAATGGATTGCTGAGGTTCAGGGGCAGAATATGTGTTCTCGATATCCAGAGATCAGGAGATTGATTTTATCAGAGGCTCACTCATTGAGGTATACGATACATCCGAGGAGTACCAAGATGTATCAAAACCTTCAAAGAGTTTATTGGTGGTCTGGAATGAAAAGAGACATTGTTGAATATATCGCTAGATGTCTCATCTGTCAGCAGGTGAAGGTAGAGCATCAAAAGCCTGTAGGGTTATTGCAGCCTCTACTGATAACGACATGGAAGTAGGAGCACGTCACCATGAATTTTGTGATGGGTTTACCGAGGAACCGCAGAGGCCATGATGCCATTTGGGTGATTGTGGATCGGTTGACGAAGTCATCCCATTTCTTAGCTATGAGAGCTACCGATACTCTAAGTCAATTGGCGAACTTGTATGTTCGAGAGATAGTTCGGTTACATGGTGTTCCAGTGAGCGTTGTTTTTGATCGGGATGCCCGCTTCACTTCCCATTTCTGGGAACATTTTCAAGAAGCGATGGAGACCCAATCGAGTTTTAACACCATTTTTCATCCTCAGATAGAGATGGTCAGTCAGAGAGGACTATACAGACCCTAGAGGATATGTTGAGAGCATGTGTGCTGGATTTTAAAGGCTCCTGGGATGATCACCTACCGTTAGCTGAGTTTGCCTATAATAACAGCTATCATGCGAGTATCGGGATGGCACCATATGAGGCACTGTATGGACGCAGATGTCGATCCCCTATTGGATGGGAAGAGGTTGGTGACAGATAAAGTTTTACTCCCGATTTAGTGCAGCAAGCCTCTGAGGACATCCAGTTGATGTGTGAGAGGTTACGAACGACTTGGAGCTGGCAAAAGAGTTATGCTGACAGGAGATGGAGACCACTGGAGTTTACTGTGGGTGAATCAGTATTCCTAAGAGTTTCTCCCTCAAAAGGGATTTTGAGGTTTGGTAAGAAAGGTAAGTTGAGCCATCGGTATATCGGACCCTTCAAGATTCTAGAGAGAGTGAGAGATAAGGTTATAGGTTGGCATTGCCGTCGGAGTTAGCAGGAGTTCATAACGTCTTCCATCTCTCTATGCTTCAGAAATACCATCCAGACCCAGCACATGTGACAAGATATGAGCCATTGGAGCTCAGTGAGAGTATGTCATATGTTGAGAAGCCGATTTGGATATTGGATAGGAAAGAAAAGGTGCTAAGGTCGAAGACGATTCCCTTAGTGAAATTTCTTTAGCAATATCACACTCTGGAGGACGCCACTTGGGAGTTGGAAAGTATGATGTAAGAGAAGTACCCGAAATTGTTCTCAGATTAACTTGGTTCTAATTTGGATGACCAAATTTCTTGAAGGAGGGGAGGAATGTAAGACCCGTGAATTTCAATGTAATCTTATGATTTCCATGATGTACAAACAAGTTACACAATATATGAATCGTGAGAATTGGATATTTTTGAGTGTTAAGTGTGAATGAAATGCAAATTGGGTGTTTAAGTGATTGAATATGAGTTTAACTTTGAGAATTTGGAAAATTGCAGCTGAAATGCTGTAGGATGAAGGCCATATCGATCTCATATACAAGGAAGATCGATGTCATGGCCTGGAAACACAATGCCAAGCATTCTGGAAGAGGGAGATCGATCTATCACTCAAAGTAGATCAATCTCAAGTTGCTTCTGTTTGGGCCAGATCGATCTCCTCATATAAGGCAAATCGATATCTAGTAGCCTTTGGATATGCCAGATCGATTCCCTCTTAAGGCCAGATCGATCTCTGAAGCTTTCTGCCTAACCAAGATTGATCCCATCCCATGAACAAAGATCGATCCTATCCCTTTGAACAGATCAATCTCATGCAAGAGCCAGATCGATCCCCTAGCCTACATTTTTGAATTCTGAGGGAATTTAAGCAAGGGGAGATCGATCTCCACCATTGGAGATCCATCTCATAATGCGATTACTATAAAAAGGACCTGACTGTCGAGCCTTCTTGCCCAAAAATCCCAAAATCTTCCATTTTAACCCAAAAACAACCTAGTTTTCTCACTCTAGGATATCCCCACCTTCCAAAAAGATTGAGGAAAAAGCTATTTGAGAAAATTTGTTCCTAGTGAGGGAGTGAACAACATAGTCAAAGATTGGAAGCTCAAACCTTGGATTGAAGGAGAAAAGAGGTTTTTCCCCATTTTGGCAAAAAGAGGAAAAGTCAACCTAGGTAAAATTTCTATACACCATCTTCTAGTATGTTAATATAGACATATTAATGAGTTGAATGGTATATATAATGTTGGCTAAAATGTTCATATAAATGCTTAAACAACCATGACCTAGAATGGGTTTAGTGAGAGAAAGTTAAAATGGCATGGAGTTGATGATGATTTAAAAGTGTAGATATGTTAGTAAGCATGTATATATGATTTTAAGATAACTTTGTGAAATCCATATGTTGGAATGAATGAGGATTGGAAATGGGCATAAGAGGTGTTTGATAAATTGCCATAGTGAAGGAAATGATGAACTAGAGGCATTAGGAGCTTAATGTCGGTTTAGTGTGAATCAATAAATTCTTGAGAAATGAATAGAGCAATTAAAATGGACTTAAGAGAAAGTGAGGCCTTATAAGTGTTAATAGACCTAACAAGTCGAATCGAATATAATAAACACGAGAATTGTGTTGTATTGGGTTAAATTGATGTGATAAGTAATATTATGTAGCTCCGAAGATTTCATCAGAAGCGAATCGAATTGCGCGATCGAGGAGCTCTAAGGAAGTGCAATCAGTCGACGCGATTCCAAGTAAGGGAATTTTGTGGTATCTAGAGGTAGCTGCATGTATTTTAAGGGTGTTTATTGGGCTTTGTAATCTCTCAATCATCTAGGAAGGATTAATGATTTGTACAAACGATTTTGGATATAGATGATTTTGGTTTTGAAAGTGAATTTTACAAAAGGGGTAGTAAGGCTAATAATTGCATAAACATCATGTTTTAATATTTTTACAAAATACATTGCTTTGGTTTAAAAAAATATATGGATAGGCTGGCTATTGACTTCATAATTTGTGAAATAACACGAGTTTGGTGCTAACTGTGGTTTGAACATATTTTTGTTGAAATAAAGCCACCTATCAGATTTATGTGATGCTTTATAAGTCGTACTAGAGCTTTTGGTTGTACGTGGGTTTCCATTGATTTCCTTATGCATATAACAGTACTGGAGCTATGCTCGTACGTGATTTTCTCATTGCTTGTTATGCATAAAAACCGTACTAGAGCGTAGCTCGTACAAGGGTATTTAAAGATGATGCATGAAATCGTGCTAGAGCTTTGCTCGCACTGGGCTTTTCACACTGTGATATGTAATGAGTCGTGTTGAATGCCTCGTGTAGACTTTGTGTCACATGGATGAGATGCTCGCACGAGCCGTGCTAGATGCCTTATGTAGACTGCTAGTCACACGGATGACATGCTCGCACATGCACTTGAGACTGAGTAGGTTATACATGACATGGGATAGATAAGACCTAAGGTAGATACCCCCAACCATGATATGGATCCACGGAGTACGTTGTACCATGTCTATCACTTGGAGTATGCTGTACCGTGAGGTCATGATGTTGATTTGAAAGTCTGGCGTAGGACTAACCCACTTCTGTTCTAACATGATGCCTCGTACACAGGGATCTGTGTAGTCTGGGATTATAATGACATAGTTGGCCAATAGAGTCCTCGATTATATAGTGACCACCTGTCTCACATGATACCACATCGTTTTATATACTGAGTATGATTTATGTTGTCCAGAGTAGACCCGAGGGAGGGGTCGAACCTTGTGGAATGTTTTTAAAGGATGATAATTTGTTTGTGAAGAGTTTTACAAATGTTTGACAAGGTGTTAATCCCGAGGGGATAATTTACGATGAAATCCATGATTTACGATGAAACTGACAAGTTTTATTATGATGAGCATGAGAAGTTTTACATGAGGGTTTTCCATGTTTACATGCCTATTTTCATGTTTTTTAGTACATGATATATGTATATACATGTGGCATAGTTTTAATATTTCCTCATGCTCTAGATATAAATGATCTTTATGCATGAAATTATAAGCATATGGATAGTGTAGTTATCTACAATACTTGCATTATTGCCTTACTGAGCGTGTGGTTGCTCATCCCTATCATTTTCCCCTTCTACAGAGCGCACATAGTAGCCTAGTGAAGGACTAAGGTGTTGTATTTGGATATCCGCTGCTCTCCATCGCCAAGAGGTATACACACATGAATTTTTTTTGTATCTAAACATGTAATAGCACAGTAATCATTTTGAATTGTAATATGGGGGATGTAGGTGTTAGCTAACTTGTATAAATGTTGAACTTACACTTTTAAATGCATGTGCTTGCTCTTGATTAATTGAAAGATGAATGGTAATGATGATTAATACTGACTCATAGCCCAACTGTTATCGATGAAAGTTGTTCACGACCGGGAAAGGAAATGAAAAAGCAAAAAATTTGTGGTGATTTTTTAGTGAAAAGGATGAAAAGGGGTCGTGACAGTTTCAATGCATAATTGATATACCAATCAACTTAGAATAATTCATAGATTAACATATATGAATTTGGAAGCTTGAAATTATACCTAGCTTGTTGATTCACTCTTGGCCTAAACTTTGGGGAATTCTCGGGTTGCTCAATATGGCTCCTTGATAGCCAATTCCAACATATGTTATTCCTTTCTCAATTTGGATCAACTTTCATGATGATTGCAAGTTCCAAATATGTCTTTATCTTAGTGATTTCTAATGAGAGAAAACTTGACTATGTGTTTGTTAATGGTTTCCTCTCTTTACCGAAAGCTTAAGGAAGAAGATGATGTTGTGTTGGCTCATTTTATAACGTAAATACTTAGTTATTAAGTCATGAAATTCAGCCATCTTATTTGGACTTTTGTAACCATTTACTAATGGGCTTGAAATCTAACTATTTGGGCTTCACTTTGGGCCTTTTGGTTTGGGCCTTCATAATGGGCTTTTGGGCTGAAACTTTTACTACCTATTGGGCCTTCAATTGTCTAAATATTAGGCCCACAAATCGGCCCAAAAATTTGACCTAATGGGCCTAAGAAATTCGGCCCACATTTGTTACACCTTAATGGGATTTAAGAAATCTCAACTTTGGCCCATTGCGTTTTATCCATTAAATTTAATCCGAATTTCGATTAAATAAATTTTTCCTACTTCAGGAGATGAATATCTTGAATTTTAACCAAAAATATTTCTTCCACATTTTTTAACCATACTTAGCTTAAATTCTAACCATGGTTAGTCAGTCAACTATGGTTAAAATCCACTTTTCTTAACTATCATTGACTTTTTCTTGACCATTGACCACGTTTGACTTTTTCTCAAAATTTTGAAAGTGTCATATTCATGGTTTACACTCTCGTCTTTACGTTTTGGCAATTTCTGAGAGGTGAATATGCCTAACACCTCGAACAGACCATTTCGGACTCGTTTAGCCCTTTTTGGCTTTTACTTTCATTCTCTGCGTTCGGGACCAAATCAAACCGACTTTCCTTCATGAGCTCTCTATATTTCCTCATTTTAAGTTCTTCTCTTTATTCAGAATGATTTAGATTCAATCGGTTTAGCCTGTGGCTCTTATATCCCTTATTCAACTTTGATGTAGCTTATACGTGTTAAATCATTTTACTAATACTTTACATCAAGTAAATACTCTTCTTATGATTTAACTAACGAAATAAAGTGTTCGTACATATTGGAATCATAATGAACAAGCTACATAAAAAATACGGGTCTTACAATCCTCCCCAACTAAGAAAATTTGGTCCTTCAAATTAGAACCAAGTCAGTTATCAAACAGTTGGGGGTCTTTCTCTCGGATCAGACTCTCTAGCTCCCAAGTAGCCTCCTCTGAAGTGCGATGCTACTAGAGAACCTTCACTAACCTAACAGTATTTGACCTCAAGACTTTCTCCTTCCCATCTAATATCTGAATCGGCCTTTCAACATATGATATGTCCTCCTTGAGCTCCAACGGCTCATAACTAATCACATGTGTCGGATCCAAGTGATACTTCCGAAGCATCGAAATGTGGAAGACGTTATGTACACCTGATAAGTTCGGTGGCAACGCCAACCTATAGGCCTTATCTCCCACTTGATCAAGTATCTCAAAGGGTCCAATGTAGCAAGGACTCAGCTTACCTCTCTTCCTGAATCTCGCTATACCCTTGGAAGGAGAAACCTTTAGAAACACTGACTCATCGACTGTAAACTCAAGTGGCCTCCGTCATCTGTCAACATAATGCTTCTTTCTGCTCTAAGCTGTCTTTAGTCTCTCAACAATCAAACAGACATCCTCAAAGGCCTGTGTAACCAAATCAAAAGAAAAAATCTTTCGATCACCCACTTCTTCCCAACCAATATGAGAACGACATCTACGACCATACAAAGCCTCGTACGGTGTCATCCCGATACTCGAATGATAACTATTGTTGTAGGCGAATTTGGCTAGTGGCAAATTATCATCCTAGGAGCCTCTAAAATCCAGTACACTTGCTCTCAACATGTCCTCTAGAGTTTGTATAGTCCTTTCTGACTGACCATCTGTCTGAGATGGAAAACGATGCTCAAACTCAACTGGGTTCCCATGGCTTCCTGAAAATGTTCCTAAAAGTGAGAAGTGAAGCGGGAATCCCTATTCGAAACAATGCTCACTGGAACACCATGTAACCTCACTACCTTGCATACATACAACTCTGCCAATGAACTCAGAGTATCGGTAGCTCTTATAGCTAGGAAGTGGGCTGACTTCGTCAGTCTGTCAATGATCACCCATATCGCATCGTGATTCCTGTGGGTCTTCGGTAAACCCATCACGAAATCCATGGTGATATACTCCCATTTCCATGTCGGTATAGGTAGAGGCTGTAATAATCCTGTCGGCTTCTGATACTCTACCTTCACCTTTTGACATAAGAGACATCTTGCCACAAACTCTGCCACGTCCTTCTTCATACCCGACCACATGTACACCTTCCGGAGGTTCTGATACATCTTGTTACTCCCCGAATGTAATGTGTACCTCGACAAATGAGATTCTACCAATATCAATCTCTTGAGCTTTGGGTCCTCGGGAATGCACAGTCTACCTCTGAACCTCAGTAGTCCATCAGAACTAAACTCAAAATCAGTCATTTTACCCTTCTGCATCTGGCTAGTCATCTCAATGCAATACGGATCAATCTACTGAGCCTGTTTGATCTTATCCAATAGATCCGGTTCCAACCGTAGACTAGCTATCACATAGTCTGTATCCATGTCAGAAGGCACAACACCCAAACTGAGGCTAGCAAACTACTTCAACAGCTTGTGTTCCCTGACCATCATATACGATACCATCCCCAGGCTCTTCCTACTTAAAGCATCAGCTACAACATTAGCCTTACCCGGATGATAAAGTATTTCACAATTGTAGTCCTTCAGAAGCTCTAACCATCTTCTCTGTCTCATATTCAGCTCCTTCTGCGAGAACAGATACTTGAGGCTCTTGTGGTCGGTAAAAATATAAAACTTCTCACCGTACAAGTAGTGGTGCCATAGCTTCAACACAAACACTACTACTGCAAGCTCCAAATCGTGGGTCAGATAGTTTTCTCATGGTCCTTCAGCTGTTTGGATCCATAATCAACTACCCTCCTATTCTGCATCAATACACAGCCCAGTCCCAGATGCGAAGCATTGGTATACATTGAAAATCCTCCTAAGCTGGTAGGAATAGTAAGAATCGGAGTGGTGGTCAATCGACGCTTCAGCTCCTAAAAACTCCTCTCACAATCCTCATCCCATTCGAATGCTACACTCTTCCGAGTGAGATGTGTTAACGGAGTAGCTAACGTCGAAAATCCCTCAAGGAATCTGTTACTCCTCAAAAACGTGAAAAATAGGAAAAATTTAAAACTTATTTACATCAATACACAATTCTGGGTGCATTCGTGTGCAATGTCATGCATCATCATATATATATATTATAAAACTTTCACCTTAGGATCTCATCATCTAAAATTCATATATCATATCAATATACATTCCTTAATACAGGGTTAATTAATCCTAATACATCTCATACATCATTGTTCATCAAGTGTCTGTAAATACAACTTTAGTCTGGGTACATGAAATGTTAAAGTATACCTCAAATACAATATACGGCCCGGAGCTCAAGTCCTCCACTAGCCATAACTCCGTACCTCAAATAAAGGAAATTCTTTTCACAAAATAAGGTGAGCTTCTAAATCGCTCAGTAAAGGGGTAAGGGACTCATTAACAAAAAAGATTAATTGCATAACATAATCAATTTGTTTTGTGAGTGAAACTCAATAACCTCAGTAAAAAATGTAGCATGAAATCATTAAAACATCATTCTCATCTCATTTCTCTAAGATCATGCAGAAACATAAGAGTAAATGGCTCAATATAAAAACCATATTTACAAGCATGTGGAAATCAGGATGCGATAATGGCTTTTGTCATAAAAACGTGATAGAAATCACCTCAGTAATAATACACGTGGCACAGCCACAAAACACAATCTCATGTTTAAAACGGAGACTAGGCAAATAAAACTCAGATAAAAACATCTGTCATGGCACATCAAAATAATCTCCTCTGGGTGCGCATCCTAGGCATCCTCAAAAGAGAGAACGTCGACAATATGATCGTGTACATGGTGTATTTGTCATGACCCTCAACTTACCAAAATATGTACAAATTTTTTGCATTTTCATGCATCATTTATTATTCGTCCTTACCTCAATCGTAAACAGCAACTCTCTTCACTAGTTGGGCTGTGTGTCGACGTCTAACTCACTCCTCCATACCAATTCAATTTATATATTATTTATGAGTAAACACTTGTATAAATGTATTTATCAGAGCTGTTACATGTGTTTACATTGTTTTACATCCCCAATAGTTTCATACAAAATGCTACTGTGCTATGTCTAGTTTAGATACAAAATAATTTAAGTGTGTGTACCTTTAGCGATGGGATGCAGCAGATACCAAAAGGGATAAGCCTCCATCATGCTCACTCTATACTCAAATCTCTGTAGAGAGGGGAAAAATAAGGGGGGTGAGCAAACCACACGCTCAGTAAGGCAATCATGCGAACAGGTAGATACTACACTATCTACATGATCGTGAAGCCATGCTCAAATCATACTTTTCATCGTGTCTCAAAATATGAGTTCATTATTGTGTTAATGGTATGTAAAGCATTCATGCTTTTAAAATCCAGTGCACAATTCATTTCAAAGCATTATATAAATCATCATGCATATTTCACAATAAAGCATGGCATTAACCATCATGCGTTTTTCACAATAAAGCATGGCATTAATCATCATGCTTCGGTGCACCTTAAAACCATTAACAAATCAACATCTCAAAAGCATCTAACACTTGTCAGGTCTCAGCCCCTCCCTCGGATTGTCCTGACCCACAAATCATTTCAAACATGGATTTATTCACAGAACAATAAACATGTGAGATAGGCAATTCAATAAAAGGTAATAACCTCTAGGTCTATGGCCATAACCTGTGATACCGGCTACACGGATCAGGTGTGCGGGATATCACCACTATCTACTTCCACATGGGAGGTGGGGCAAATCCAGCCTGTCGGTCCATAGCAGATCTCGTCCGAAGATGGTATATCACAATCTCAACACGGTACTCTATGCTATATGCACGGTACAACGTACTCCGTGGACCTAATCAACACATCATATCACGTCACATCTTAAAACACACGTGTGAGCCTATTTAATCGGTACGACCTCTTGTCTACCCGAAACACCTAACACGGCTATCAACATGTCAAAATCACAAACTGCACGTGCGAGCCTATTTAATCAGTGCGACACCAAGTCTGCCTGAAGCTCCAAGCACGACAACAAATAAGGTGGGCATCTAGTGCGAGCTAAGCTCCAAGCACCATGCCAAAACCAGTATGAAATCCATGTGAAAACTAGTGCGAGCTAAGCTCCAACACCCATGCGTATAAAACACATCAAATCTCATGCGACTCATACTCTAACTCGCTTTCATTCTCATGAAAACAAAATAGGTGGCTTAATTATTTGTAAAGTATGGTTAACAAACCAAAACAACTCATTTCTTTTGCAATTCATTTCAAATGTTAGCCAACCTATCAATCCTTTGCTAAAAAGCAATAAAACATGATTTTTAAGGCATTATGCTTTTGTTTTCGTGCACATTTCTCAAACACCCAACTTTTACCCTTCAATCACCCAATATCATTTCCTAACATCTCATGCATTCTAACAAAGCATTTAAGCACCCAAATTGCGCACAGATATCTCTAAGAGTCCACACAATTCCCTTACCTCAATTTACTTAAGTGTGATTCTCTTTTCCTCTTAGCTTCTTGCGCTCTTAGCTCACCTTGCTCGAGTATATCCTTGGAAGCTGCGATTCAAATCACCCAAACCACTTGAGTTAAAGTTGTTAACTCACTTTTGACCTCATTAGTCAATATAACTTATTCATCATTAATCTCAAAATATTTAACTTTCTCACACTAGACCATTTCTAGGTCATGGTGGATTCATCCTACTCTAGGTAGTTTCTATCCTTTCTATTCATACCAAACAATTCCAAAATCAATCTACATAATCTACTTGAGTTATATCGTTTAGACACTCACCTAGCTTGATTTCCTCTTTGCTCCAATGGAAATGCACCTTTGATCCTTTAATCCAACATGTGGGGAAATGCCTCCAAACTATGTTGTTCTTTTCTTTGATGTAAACAACTTTGTCTCTAATAGCTTTCCCTCAAGTCTTACTAAAAATGTGTGGATTTAGGAGTGAGAAAGCTAGGTTTTAGGTTGGAAATGGGAAAGATTGGTTTTTGTCTCGGAAATGCAGATCCAACTGCTCCATATTTATAGATTCAACTTGATGAGATCGATCTGCCTTAGGTGGGGATTGATCTGATCCTCTTAAAATCCCTCTTTTTCAAGACATTTTCAAAGCAGGAGATCGATTTGTCGAGTAGGGGAGATCGATCTAGCTTCAAACAGAGAGTCAAGGAGATCGATCTGGTTTTAGGGGGGATCGATCTGCTTCCAACCCGAGAGCTAAGGAGATCTATCTGTTCCATTAAGGATCGATCTGCATTTTACAATATGTGTTAGGAGATTGATCTGGCTCCCTTGGAGATCGATCTGTCCTGTGCCATAGCTCAAAATAAGAGCATTTTGGCTCTTCCAGATCAATCTCTCATCCTATGAGATCGATCTGGCCTTCATATTTCTAGATTTTCTGTAGTTTTCCTACAACAACTCGCACAAAGACAACTTAAATTTGCTGCCATAGTCATTTTCTCATCCAATCATCTTTGAGACTTGAATATGGCATCCATTCATACCTTATACCTATTGAAACTTGTGTGGAATCTTTGTATAACTAAAGTATATGGTATACACCAAATGAAAGTGCACAAATCATGCATATTTTCCTTCTCTTTTACCACACTACCCATTTTCCATTTTACTCCCACTCTTCACATGTTTAAGTTCATATCTTCATATTCATATGTAATGTAACTTGTATGTACAATCACAACTCTTATTGTAAGTGTGTAACTTATGGACTTACATTACATACACTCACTTATGAAATCATAGTATAACTCCATTTACATTTCTATGTATATATTACAATTATACATATACGGGGTCTCACATTCTCCCCCACTTAGAAAATTTAGTCCTCCAAATTAGAACCAATTCAATTTGTGAATAACTCGGGATACTTCTCTCGCATTAAACTCTCCAATTCTCATGTGGCTTCTTCAACAGTGTGATGTTGCCAAAGGACTTTCACCAAGGGAATTGTCTTTGTCCTCAACACTTTATCTTTTCTGTCTAGTATCCGAACTGGCTTCTCAACATATGTCATACCCTCATTGAGCTCCAATGGCTCATACCTTATTACATGTACCAGATCCGGGTGGTACTTCCTTAACATGGATATGTGGAAGACGTTGTGAACACTTGCCAATTCTGGTGGCAATGCCAACCTTTATACCTTATCTCCTACCTTATCAAGTATCTCAAATGGCCCTATATATCGAGGGCTCAACTTTCCCTTCTTCTCAAATATCATAATTCCCTTTGAAGGAGAAACTTTCAAGAACACCGACTCACCCACCTCAAACTCTAGTGGTCTCTGTCTCTTGTCAGCATATCTCTTTTGTCTACTCTCAGCTGTCCGTAACCTCTCAGATATCAATTAGACATCCTCAGAGGCTTGTCTAACCAAGTCGGGAGCAAAGATTTATCTATCACCAACCTCTTCCCATCTAATAGGGGAATGGCATCTACGCCCAGACAATGCCTCATATGGTGCCATCCCGATACTCGCATGAAAATTGTTATTATAGGCGAACTCTGCGAGTGGCAAATGGTCATCCCAAGAGCCTCCAAAATCTAATGCACATGCTCTCAACATATCCTCCAGGGTCTATATAGTCCTCTCTGACTAACCATCTGTCTCAGGATGAAATGCGGTGCTAAAACTCAATTAGGTCCCCATCGTTTCCTGAAAGCGTTCCCAGAAGTGGGAAATGAAGCAGGCATCCCTATCAGAAACAACGCTCACTGGAATTCCATGTAGCCTCACTATCTCGCGCACATACAAGTTCGCTAATTGGCTTAGAGTATCGATAGCTCTCATAGCTAGAAAATGGGTTGACTTCGTTAACTGATCCACAATCACCCATATGGCATCATGACCTCTGCGGGTCCTCGGTAATCCTATCATAAAATCCATGGTGACATGCTCCCACTTCCATGTCGATATCGGTAGAGGCTGCAATAACCCTTCAGGCTTCTGATGCTCTACCTTCACCTACTGACAAACGAGACACTTAGCAACATATACAACAATATGCTTTTTCATCCCAGACCACCAATAAACCTTTCGAAGATTTTGATACATCTTGGTACTTCCTGGATGTATCATATACTTCGATGAGTGAGCTTCTATCAAGATCAACCTTCTGATCTCTACATCATCAGGAACACATATCCTACCTCTGAACCTCAACAATCCATCTAAACTCAACTCAAAGTCCATCTCTGTACCCCTCTGTATCTGCCCGACAATATCACTGTACTGCTGATCAATTCGCTGAGCCTATCGGATTTGATCTACTAGATCTGGTTCCAACTGTAGGCTAGATATCATAAATCTACTATCAACGTCAAGCGAGGTCATATCCAAACTGAGGTTCGTGAACTGTTCCAATAACGCGTGTTCCCTGATGATCATAAATGATACCATCCCTAGATGCTTCCTACTCAATGCATCAGCAACCACATTTGCTTTACCCGGGTGGTATATAGAATCTCACAATCATAATCCTTTAAGAGCTCGAGCCATCTCCTCTGTCTCATGTTCAACTCTTTTTGCGAGAACATGTACTTAAGGCTCTTATGATTTGTGTAAATTTGAAATATCTCACCATAGAGATAGTGGCACCATATTTTCAAATGTAAATACCATGGTCGCCAACTCTAAATCATGGGTCGGGTAGTTCCTCTCATGATCCTTCAACCGTCTTGATCCATATGCAATTACCTTCCCATCTTGCATCGATACACAGCCCAGTCCTAGGTGTGAAACATCTGTAAACACCGAGAAACCTCCTGAGCTAGTACGAATTATGAGGATCGGAGCTGTGGTTAATCTCTTTTTCAACTCCTCAAAGTTTTCCTCGCACTTATCGTCCCACACAAATTTAATATTTTTCCTCGTGAGATGTGTCAAAGGAGCAGCTAATCTCGAGAATCCCTCTACAAACCTTCGATAATAACCAGCTAAACCCAGGAAACTTTTAATCTTTGTCACTGTCTGGGGTCTCTGCCATTGTGCCACCGCCTCAATCTTAGATGGATCCACTGACACTCTATCCTTTGACACTATGTGACCCAGAAAAGAGATCTGTTCCAACCAAAAGTCGCACTTACTGAGTTTAGCGTACAACTTCTTCTCTCGAAGGGTCTGTAGCACTATCCTTAGATACCTCTCATGCTCCTCTCTAGATCTTGAGTACACCAGTATATCATCAATAAACACGATTACAAATCGATCCAAGTACTGGTGAAATACCTCATTCATCAATGACATAAAAGTTACGGGAGTATTCGTTAACCCGAATGGCATAACCATAAATTCATAATGTCCATACCTGGTGAGAAAAGCTGCCTTGGGTACACTCCACTCCGTATCTTCAACTGATGGTACCCTGATCTCAGATCTATCTTGGAAAAGACTTGCGCTCCCTTAAGCTGATCCAATAAGTCATCGATGCGTGGAAGGGGATACTTATTCTTGATGGTGGCCTTATTCAACAACCGGTAATCTATATACAGTCGGAGGCTTCCATCTTTCTTCCTTACAAATAGAACCGGTGCTCCCCAAGGTGAGACACCCGGCCTGATGAATCCTTTCTCCAGCAACTCTTGTAACTGTTTCCTTAATTCTTCTAACTCAACTTGAGCGATTCTGTAAGGTGGCTTGGATATCGGCTCTGTACCAGGTGCCAACTCTATACCAAACTCCATCTCTCTATCTGGAGGTAACCCTGATAATTCATCCGGGAAGACACTAGGAAATTCCCTAACCACTGGTATGTCTCCCAATTTCGGACGTGCCTTATCTGTCTCAATCACATAAGCAATGAACCCTTCACATTATTCTTTCCACTATCAGTAACACAATCACATATACACAAATATAAGAGATAACAAAATCAATCTCACGAATATCATGTATTGAGATCATACTCTTTTCTTATTTATAAAGATAATGTCATTTCATTTCTTTTCCTTAAAATTTACAATAAGATCGTCTAATCCTGAAAACATCCTGGTTCTAGCACGATAATCCATAATGACATGGTTTGCAGCCAGCCAATCCATCCCTAGGATTTCATCAAAATCACTCATATTTAATAAAATTAAATCGGCTACAATTTCTTTACCTCCTACCCTCATCTTACAATCTCTATATACATATTTAGTCAACTGACTATCATTCATAGGGGTAGATATCATCAACATTTTATCTAGCAGTGTGGGTTTTACATGCTTCAACAATTTACATGTAAAGGATGGTGATACAAAGGAATGCGTGGCACCAGGATTAAATAATACATATGCTTCTAAATCAAAGATTTGGATGGTACCTTTAACCACATTTGAAGATTGATCAGCAGTGTCCTGGTCCAGCATGTGCACTCACCCTCTGCTTACACCCACTGCTTGCTTCCCCTTTTCTTTAGCTGTAGCCCTCATTCTCGGAGTAGTTGTCCCAACTAGAGCTCTCTTTGGCTCTTTGCCCTTCTGTGGGGCTCTCTTTGTCATCTCTGGGAAATATCTGATCATGTGCCCTGATTTCCCACATCTGAAACATGCTGCAGGTTGTCCATAGCAGGGTCGAGTACCATGGTACCTGCCACACTTGTTGCACTGCTTTGTCATAGGTTGTGGCCCTCTAATCACAATTTCCTTAGCTGGAGCAATGGTCGGATACATGGGAGTATTAACTGTCCTCTCTCGGATCTTTTCGATCCTCGACCTCTTTCCAGAAAACCTTTTACTTCCTTTATAGCTGAAGCCTTTATCCATCATTGGTCTCTTCTTATCTCTGTCCCTCATCTTACCAACCTTTCCAAACTCTGAGGCGATTCTATCAACATCTTGTTCACATAATTGCGCCCTGCGCACTGCTTCCTCATAGGTCGGTATATCTAGGGGAACCAGTCTAGACCTGATGGTCGATCTCAATCTATCTATAAACTTCTGGATCTTCTCGACCTCATTACTCATAGTGTTGGGATCATACTTGCCCAGGGATATAAAGGTCATCTCATGCTCATCCACAGTCCTGGTCCCTTGGGTTAGTCCCAAAAATGTCATTTTCATCTTCCGCTGTGCGGTATCCGAAATATACTGTCTTCGAAATGCCTCCAAAAATATATCCTAGCCGATCTCAGTATGCTAGGCTCTCAAAATAGGCCTGGTGGACTTCCACCAATGTTCTGCTGATCCCTTCAGCATAAAAATGATAAATGCTACCATCTCGGCAGTAGTGCATTCAAAGAACCCATACAACTTCTCGATCTCATTTATCCAATCCTCAGCAGCTACTGGGTCCTTTACTCCACTAAAAGACGGTGGTCCAAACTTCTAAAACTGTCGCAATCTATCCAAATCACAACCGAAACCCCAGCCTCTACTGCCTGGTGTAGTAACAGGAGTAGGCATATCTTATGTAGGTTAGGTATCTGTTGTTTGAGGTCTCTGGGCTGGCCGAGCCCGTGCCTCAGGAACTGTCGCCTGCTCAGCATCACCTTGAGTAGCGGGACTCTGTTTACCACCAACTCTAGGTAAAGATTGGGTGGCCAACTCCAATATCATCTCAATGCTCCGCTCAATCCTCGCGAAATGAGCCTTAGTACTCTCGGGTCTCTCCTCTGGACCCTGTGGAGCGTGCTCAACCTCCGCCTCCACCTCAACCTCTTCCTGAGCCTCGTGTGTTTCTGGCTCAACAAAACCCCCAGGCCTACCTCTACGGCCTCTAACATGCGCCCTCGCCCCTCAACCGTGACTGGTATTAGGCATAATTACTCAATTCCCTACATTCACAATCAATTACTTAGTCAACCCATCGACAGACACACAATTGTATCTAAACAAGCACAGTAGCATGATGATGAAAATTTTCAACTTATTAAGTATTTTAGACACGACACATGTCAGACCAACTGAAGCTCTAATACCAACTTCTTTCACGACCCTCAACTTACCAAAATACGTATAAATTTTTCGCATTTTCATACATCATTTATTATTCGTCCTTACCTCAATCGTGAACAGCAATTCTCCTCACTAGTTAGGCTGTGTGTCGACGTCTAACTCACTCCACCATACCAATTCAATTTGTATATTATTTATGAGTAAACACTTGTATAAATGTATATATCAGAGTTGTTACATGTGTTTACATTGTTTTACATCCCCAATAGTTTCATACAAAATGCTACTGTGCTATGTCTAGTTTAGATACAAAATAATTCAAGTGTGTATACCTTTAGCAATGGGATGCAGCGGATACCAAAAGGGATAAGCCTCCAGTCACGCTCACTCTATACTCAAATGTTTATAGAGAGGGGGAAAATAAGGGGGTGAGCAAACTACACGCTCAGTAAGGCAATCATGAGAACAGGTAGATACTGCACTATCTACGTGATCGTGATGCCATGCTCAAATCATACTTTTCATCGTTTCTCAAAATATGAGTTCATGCTTGTGTTAATGGTATGTAAAGCATTCATGCTATTAAAATCCAGTGCACAATTCATTTCAAAGCATCGTATAAATCATCATGCATATTTCACAATAAAGCATGGCATTAACCATCATGCGTTTTTCACAATAAAGCATGACATTAATCATCATGCATTTTTCACAATAAAGTATGACATTAATCATCATACTTTGGTGCACTTTAAAACCATTAACAAATCAACATCTCAAAACCATCCAACACTTGTCAGGTCTCAGCCCCTCCTTCGAACTGTCCTGACCCACAAATCATTTCAAACATGGATTTATTCATAAAACAATAGACATGTGAGATAGGCAATTCAATAAAAGGTAATAACCTCTAGGTCTATGGCCATAACCTGTGATACCGACTACACAGATCAGGTGTGCAGGATATCACCACTATCTGCTTCCACACGAGAGGTGGGTCAAATCCAGCCCGCCGATCCATAGCAGATCTCGTCCGAAGACGGCATATCACAATTTCAACACGGTACAACGTACTCCATGCTACATGCACAGTACAACGTACTCCGTGGACCCAATCAACACATCATATCATGCCACATCTCAACCCGAAGCTCCTAACACGGCTATCAACATGTCAAAATCACAAACTGCACGTGCGAGCCTATTTAATCGTGTGATACCAAGTCTGCCCGAAACTCCAAGCACGGTAACAAATAAGGTGGGCATCTAGTACGAGCTAAGCTCCAAGCACCATGCCAAAACCAGTATGAAATCCATGTGAAAACTAGTGCGAGCTAAGCTCCAGCACCCATGCGTATAAAACACATCAAATCTCGTGCGAGTCATACTCTAACACGCTTTGATTCTCATGAAAAAAATGTAGGTGGCTTAATTATTTGCAAAGTATGGTTAACAAACCAAAACAACTCATTTCTTTTGCAATTCATTTCAAATGTTATCTAACCTACTAATCCTTTGTTAAAAAGCAATAAAACATGATTTTTAAGGCATTATGCTTTTGTTTTCGTACACATTTCTCAAACACTTAACTTTTACCCTTCAATCACCTAATATCATTTCCTAACATCTCATGCATTCTAGCAAAGCATTTAAGCGCCCAAATTGCGCACAGATATCTCTAAGAGTCCACACAATTCCCTTACCTCAATTTACTTGAGTGCGACTCTCTTTTCCTCTTAGCTTCTTACGCTCTTGGCTCGCCTTGCTCCGGTATATCCTCGAAAGCTGCGATTCAAATCACCCAAACCACTTGAGTTAAAGTTGTTAACTCACTTTTGACCTCATTAGTCAATATAACCCATTCATCATTAATCTCAACACATTTAACTTTCTCACACTAGACCATTTCTTGGTCATGGTGGATTCATCCTACTCTAGGTAGTTTCTATCCTTTCTATGCATACCAAACAACTCCAAAATCAATATCTACACAATGTACTTGAGTTATATCGTTTAGAAACTCACCTAGCTTGATTTCCTCTTTGCTCCAATGGAAATGCACCTTTGATCCTTCAATCCAACAAATGGGGAAATACCTCCAAACTATGTTGTTCTTCTCTTTGATGTGAACAACTTTGTCTCTAATAGCTTTCCCTCAAATCTTACTGAAAATGTGTGGATTTAGGAGTGAGAAAGCTAGGTTTTAGGTTAAAAATGGGAAAGATTGGTTTTTTCTCAGAAATACAGATCCAACTGCTCCATATTTATAGATTTAGCTTGACGAGATCTATTTGCCTTGGCTGGGGATCGATCTAGTCCTCTTAAAATCTCTCTTTTTCAAGACATTTTGAAAGCAGGAGATCGATCTGTCGAGTAGGGGAGATAGGTCTTGCTTCAAACAGAGAGTCAAGGAGATTGATCTAGTCTTGGGGGGTCGATATGCTTCCAACTCGAGAGCTAAGGAGATCGATCTGTTCCATTAAGGATCAATCTGCATTTTACAAAATGTGTTAGGAGATCGATCTGGCTCCCTTGGAGATCGATTTGTCTTATGCCATAGCTCAAAATAAGAGCATTTTGGCTCTTCCAGATCGATCTTTAATCCTATGGGATTGATCTGGCCTTCATATTTCTAGATTTTCTGCAGTTTTTCTGCAACAACTCACACCAAAACAACTAAAATTTGCTGCCATAGTCATTTTCTCATCCAATCATCTTTGAGAGTTGAATATGACATCCATTCATACCTTATACCTATTGAAACTTGTGTAGAATCTTTGTATAACCAAAGTATATGGTATACACCAAATGAAATTGCACAACTCATGCACATTTTCCTTCTCTTTTACCACACTACCCATTTTCCATTTTAATCCCACTCTTCACATGTTTAAATTCATATCTTCATATTCATATGTAATGTAACTTGTATGTACAATGACAACCCTTATTGCAAGTGTGTACCTTAAACTTATGGACTTACATTGCATACATTTCACTTTTGAAATCATAGTATAACTCCATTTAGATTTCTATGTATATATTACAATTATACATATACGGGGTCTCACAGTATTGGTCTTACATGTTACCAGAATAAGGCCTGGACTTACATGCTACCAGAGCAAGGCCTCTACTCATGCACACTATCGATCTTACATGCTACCAAAGCAAGGCCCAGACTTACATGCTATCAAAGCAAGGCCACCCAGCGCTACCAGAGCGGGGGTCATCTCACGTTACAGAACGGAAGATTCTCTCGCTACCAAAGAGGAGGAATATCGAACTTACATGCTGCTAGAACAAGGCTCGAACTTACATGCTACCAGAGCAAGGCTCGATTTGTTATCACATGACATGCCTGAGTCTCAATATCAGCCATTATCATATAAAACCGTTTTGCCTTCACATAAAGCTCATAATGGTTTCTCTCAAAAACTCATTTAAAAACCTTTTTGTACTCATTACAAAACATGTCAAAACCGAGCTCAAACCGGTAAAACACGCACACATTTCTCAAATCTCAGTACGCCTTAACGTAGAGCCCAAATCCCTTTTCATTTTTAAACTCAAACAGTTTGTAAAACAATTTTTCGCTTTGTTTATAACTCATAATAATTGGGCTCCAACCGGCTGTAAAATCGTGTGCAATAAATCACTCACAACTCGTAAAACATGCTTGTTTTCTCAAATAACATTTCATGCTACAATATCGTCACAAATCACATACACAAATGAGTTTGAGTTTTCCCTTACCTCGTTGCCCCTCGTATAGTGCAATCATTCCCCCGAACGATGGATTAGCCTCGCATTCCTCTCTGGAACTCCCGGGCTGTCCAAACGATGTAAAAACATCATCAACACGTCATCACATTTTCTCTAATCTCAACATCGAGCATAATTGCTCACATTCTCATAATTTCTCAATACCTCAATGATTCTAACAACCCTAACCATTTTCAGTCTACTCATCCTAACATCTACAGCCACAATCGAATAAATCTACTTCTAAATCAAAGATTAAAGCTTAGAAATTTATCAAAAACTTGTGGAGTGCTCAATTCACACCTCAGCTCAAATCGTTCTTCGATTACCAAGTATGTTCTTTTCCTTTTGATGAGGAACAACTTTCTTTCTTACCACAACCTCTGATTCGAATGGAAATAGGCGCTTTGAAGGAGAGAGAAAGCTAGGAATTTGATTTTCTGGAGAGAGAGAAGACAAGTTCCAGCAAAAACACAAGGGTCTTTATATAGGCAGAGGGCAGGAGATCGATCTACTCCTGTAGGAGATCGATCTGCCTTTCAATTTGGGAAGGTTTTGGGCACTTTTTATGCCTACTAGATCGATCTATCGAGGGAAAAGATCGATCTCATAATCTTGAGGAGATCGATCTGCATTTTACAGAAACATTTGGAGATTGATCTGCTCCTATAAGAGATCGATCCCTTTAAGGTATAATCACAAGGAGATCGATCTGCCTCCATTGGAGATCGATTTTCTCATTAAGATTTTCCATTCCTTGTCACTTTGGCCTACCAGATCGATCCCTTCTTCTCCAACATCGATCTAGCCTCATAATTTCACACTATGGTTGTACTCTTGGCATAAAATCTCAATATATAATTACCATAATTTACTAAATAGATTATTTCTCATTCGATACTCATTCATCACTTGGAAATTTCATTCCTTACCACTTCAATATATGAGTACATCACATTTAACTCAATTAATTACACTTTATGTTCACATTACATAATTAGATGAGTATATAATTCTCACGTCTCACATCCTTCCCACTTTTAAAGAATTTGGTCCTCTAAATTCAACTCGACTCGTCAAACAGATGGGGATACTTCTCCTTCATGAGTCTTTCCAACTCCCAAGTTGCTTCTTCCATTGAGTGATGCTTCCATAAAACCTTCACTAATGGGATGTTTTTCGTCCGAAGCACCTTCTCTTTCCTATCAACGATTTGGACGGGTACTTCCATGTAGCTCATGTCCTTTTGTATGTTTATCTCTTTATACTTTATGACATGAGAAGGGTCTGAGTGGTACTTCCTCAGCATAGATACATGGAAGCCATGTGCATTCCAAACATCTGTGGGGGTAACGCCAACCTGTAGGCTACCTCTCCCACTCTCTTAAGAATCTTGAATGGTTCAATGTATCGAGGACTTAATTTCCCTTTCTTTTTAAATCTCATGATACCCTTACTCGGTGATCTTAAAAAATACTGCATCACCAATATCAAACTTGAGAGGCTGTCTATGCACATCCGCGTAGCTTTTCTATCTACTCTGTGCAGCCCGCAATCTCTCACATAAAAGCTTCACACTTTATACAGCTTGTTCAACAAGCTTGGGAGCATTTACCTTTCTATCACCCACTTCTTCCCAAGCTACAGGGGATCTACACCTCCTACCATATAGAGCCTCAAAAGGTGTCATTTCAATACTCGCAAGATAGCTATTATTGTACGCAAACTCTGCTAGGGCCAGGTGATCATCCCATGATCCCTTAAAATCCATCGTACACGCCCTCAACATATCCTCCAGAGTCTGAATAGTCATCTCTGACTGACCATCTATTTGAGGATGATAGACGGTACTAAAACTCAATTGAAATCTCATGGACTCCTGAAAATGGGTCCGAAATCTTGAGGTAAATCAAGAATTTCTATTAAAAGTAATACTCACTGGAGCCCTATGTAATCTAGCTATCTCGCTGACATATAACTCAGCTAAGGCATCCACCATATCTGTGCTCTTGATGGCGATTAAGTGGACACTTTTTGTCAGTCTATCTACTATGACCCATAGAGCGTCACGACCTTTTTGGGTCCTCGATAAACCCATAATAAAATCCATGGTGACATGCTCCCATTTCCATATTAGCACAGGTAAAGGTTGTAATAATCCTCCGGGCTTCTGATGCTCAGCTTTCACATACTGGCACAGTAAACATCTGGCCACATAATCTACCATGTCTCGCTTCATGCCACTTCACCAATATACCTTTCTCAAATCTCAGTACATCTTAGTACTCCCTGAGTGCATGGTGTATCGCGAGCAATAGGATTCGCTCAGTATCTGTTTCTTTAGGGTATCATCGTCCGGTACACAAATTCGTCCTCTAAATATCAACAATCCATCATCACTGACTATGCAATCCGACAGCGAAGTTTGCTCAGCTTGGCTAACCATATTAATCAACCTCTAATCATCACGCTGCCCAGTTCTAATTCAATCCATGATCCTGGGCTTTATTCGCAGGCTAGCCAAAAATCCAGTCTCTACCTCTTTAACTCTGATTCGGAGTTCGACGAACTGCTCCAATAACTCCCATTCCCTAACCATCATAGCATATATCATACTCTTCTTGCTTAGGGCATCAGCAACTACGTTTACCTTCCCCGGATGGTACAGAATCTCACAGTCATAATCCTTAAGGAGTTCTATCCATCTCCTTTATCTTATATTTAACTCTTTCTAATCAAACAGATACCTCAAACTCTTATGGTCAGTGAAGATCTGAAATCTTTTCCCATATAAGTAGTGCCACCAGATCTTCAAGGAAAATACCACAACGGCTAAATCCAAATCATGTGTGGGGTAATTCCGCTCATGATCTCTCAACTGTCACGATCCATAGGCGACCACTTTTCCATGCTACATGAGCACACACCCCAACCCTTGATAGGAAGCATCACTATACACTGAAAATCCTCTTGATCCCTCAGGGATAGTCAACATAGGCACCGCTGTTAATCTCTTCTTTAATTCCTGAAAATTGAGCTCACATTGATCAGTCTATATGAACGGTGTCTCCTTGCGCGTGAGCTTGGTTAAAGGAGCGGCAATCCTGGAAAATCCTTCCACAAATCTTCTGTAATACCCTGCCAAACCAAGAAAACTTTGTACCTCTGTAACTGTCCTTGGTCTTTCCCAATTAAGTATAGCCTCCACTTTAATTAGATTAACTGATACTCCTTCCTTTGAAACTATATGACCAAGGAAAGCTATATGATCAGCCAAAACTCACGCTTACTAAGCTTTCCATATAATTGCTTATCTCGGAGTATCTGAAGTACTAACCACAAGTGTTGTGTGTGCTCCTCATAAGACCGAGAGTACACCAAGATATCATTAATAAAGACTATCACAAACTTATCTAGATAGTCTCTGAACACCTCATTCATTAATCTCATAAAGGCTGCAGGGGCGTTCGTCAATCCAAAGGGCATCAATAAAAATTCATAATGGCCATACCTTGTCCTGAAGGTCGTTTTCGGAATATCTTCCTCCTTAATCCTTAATTGGTGATAGCCTAATCTTAAATCAATCTTAGAGAAGACTGAGGCCCCTCTTAGCTGATCAAGTAGATTGTCAATCCTGGGTAATGGGTATTTATTCTTCACCGTGGCTTTATTCAATAGTCGATAGTCTATGCATAGTCTGAGACTACCATCCTTCTTCCTTACGAACAACATTGGTGCTCCCCACGGTGAGACACTGGGTTTAATAAATCCCTGATTCAATAACTCCTGTAGTTGTTTCTTCAGTTCCTCTAATTTCACTAATGCCATCCTATACGGAGGTCTAGAGATAGGCTGAGTATCTGGTACCAAATTAATGGTAAACTCCAGCTCTCTCTCTGGTGGTAAACCGGGCAACTCATCTGGGAAAACATCCAAACATTCACACACCATGGGTATATCCTCAATCCTCGGATGTTCCCGATTATCATTTGAGATGAGTGCTTCATAACCTTCACATTTAAAAACAAATTTAATACCCTAAAAAGGTAACATCATAAATTTCAAATTGCTTAAAAAAATTTCACACATTTATTTTCTCAATATTTCAAATGTACACTGTAAGGTTCAGGTAGGAAGAAAGTTATTATCTTAGTGTAGCATCTAAACTCACTCGATTGGTTGCCAGCCAATCCATTCCCAAAATTACATCAAACCCATGTATATTTAACATTATTAGATCTGCTAGCATTACTTTATCTCCCACCTTTATTTCACATCCTCTACATATCATATCCATTCTCTGGGACTCACGCATAGGGGTATTTACATGTAGGATATACTCTAAAGGTTTTAACTTACATGCAAAATGCTCAAAAATAAACGAATGTGTGGATCCCGGGTCAATCAACACATGAGCCTTATGATTACAGACAGAGAGTGTACCTTTTATAGTTTTTACAGAAGTGTCTGCTATTTCCTTATCCAGAGCGAACACACATCCCACTGTGACGGGCTTCTTTCCTTTCTCTGCAGCAGTGGCTCATCTCGGGGGATTCACTCTCTGAGGCTACTGTTTGGTAGGTTCTGGAGCGTGTGGTCTCTGAGGTTGAGGACAGTCTTTTACTTTGTGACCCATGTCTCCACATCTAAAACATCCACAGATCAACCCAGTACAATTTCCCTCATGCGGTCGGCCATAGTCTCTAAAACCCTTATCTTAGGCCTAACATCTCGAGGGGTCTCCCTAATGATGGTATAAGCTCTGGGTCTCTCCAATTTGCCCTTTTGTGCCTCAATCCTTCCTCTTCTGAAGGAACCTCTCCATATATCTGTCTAGGAAATCGTTGGCCTCTTGCCCTTATCCCTAGTCACTGCTCTGAACTTATTCTGGGATTGTACCATTTTGATTCCCCTCTCAATCTCTTGTGCTCGTCTCAGAGCATCTCCAAACTCAATAATACACAGCCCTATCAATCGATCTCTAATGATGGGCTTTAGTCCATATACAAATCTCTCGGTATGGAGCTCTTCATCTTTAAAGGTCTCTGGATCATATTTCAATAAAGTAGTAAATCGACTCTCATAATCATCCACCAACATATTGCCCTATACCAAACTCGAAAACTCAGCTTGCATCCTTCTCTAGGCAGCTCGTGGTACATATTGGGCTTTAAAGACCTTCTAAAACTCTTCCTAGCTAATCACATCCTGCCTGGACATCAGAATACTCTAGGTAGTATCCCACCAATCTCAAGCTCTTCCTTTCAACATATAGGCACTCATATTAACCCTCTCAGTATCAATGTATCCCAAATAGTCAAATATGACTCTCAACTCGATCAGCAACTCCTCAACCTCTACAGGATCCTTTCTCCCCTTGAATGCTGGTGGATTCATTTTGAAGAAGTCCCTCAGTCGAATCACACTTCGATCATCTGGCTGAGTGGTGGGAGGCACCGAGTCCATCTGTACTGCGGGTGCGAGAGGTCCTTGTGGTGGTGTAGGAGTGGTACCCGAGGTATTAACTCCAAAATGTTGCGCGAATAGCACAGCCATCTGTTCAAAACCCTACCGTACATCTTGCTCAATCCGATTAAATTGAGAGTTAGGACTCTCCGATTGTAGGGCAGGTGGTGGAGGTTGCTTTGTCTGCCTCCTCGAACGACCTCGTCGTCCACTCATTTTCTATCTCAATACGTTCCTACGCGTACACATTGAACTTGATTGAAATTTCAATCCTCAATTTCAGTTCATGACCAGACTTATACAAACACTTGGGATGAATTCTATTTCACTTGACCGACACTGACAGTACTAAACACCCTAAGCTCTGATACCAAGAAAACTCTAAGTCGCCCTGAAAATGCAGAAAATGGGGCAAATTTAAAACTTATTTACATCAATACACAATTAGGGTGCATTCCTGTACAGTGTCATGCATCATCATATATATTATAAAACTTTCACCTTAGGATCTCATCATCTAAAATTCATATATCATATCAATATACATTCCTTAATACAAAGTTAATTAATCCTAATACATCCCATACATCATTGTTCATCAAGTGTCTGTAAATATAACTTTAGTTTGGGTACATGAAATGTTCAAGTATACCTCAAATACAATATACGACCTAGAGCTTAAGTCCTCCACTAGCCAATACTCCGTACGTCGTAGGAAATTTTCTTCACTTGAAGAAATTTGGGGGGATATAAAAATAGGGTGAGCTTCTAGATTGCTCAGTAAAGGGGTAAGGGACTCATTAACAAAAAAGATCAATTACACAGCACAATCAATTTGTTTTGTAAGTGAAACTCAATAAGCTCAGTAGAAAACGTAGCATGAAATCATTAAAACATCATTCTTATCTCATTTCTCTAAGATCATGTAGAAACATGAGAGTAAATGGCTCAGTATAAAAACCATAGTTACAAGCATGTGGAAATTAGGATGCAATAATGGCTTTTCTCATAAAAACAAGATAGAAATCACCTCAGTAATAATACACGTGGCACAGCCACAAAACACAATCTCATGTGCAAAACGGAGACTAGGCAAATAAAACTCAGATAAAAATATCTGTCTTGGCACATCAAAATAATCTCCTCCGGGTGCGCATCCCAGGCATCCTCAAAAGAGGGAATGTCGACAATATGGTCGTGTACATGGTGTATTGGTCTTACCTGTTACAAGAACAAGGCCCGGACTTACAGGCTACCAGAGCAAGGCCTCTCCTCATGCACACTATCGGTCTTACATGCTACCAAAGCAAGGCCACCCAGTGATACTAGAGCGGGGGTCATCTCATGTTACCAGTATGGAGGCATCTCTCGCTGCCAAAGTGGAGGAATATCGGACTTACATGCTACCAGAGTAAGGCCCTGACTTACATGTTACCAGAGCAAGGCCCGATGTGTTAGCACATGACATGCCTAAAGTCTCAATATCAAACATTATCATATAAAATCGTTTTTCCTTCACGTAAAGCTCATAATGGTTTCTCCCAAAAACTTATCTAAAAACCTTTTTGTACTCATTACAAAACATGTCAAAACCGAGTTCAAATCGACAAAACACGCACACATTTCTCAAATCTCAATACGCCTTAACGTAGAGCCCAAATTCCTTTTCACTTTTAAACTCAAACAGTTTGTAAAACAATTTCCCGCTTTGTTTACAACTCATAAAAATTGGGCTCCAACCGACTGTAAAACTGTGTGTAATAAATCAATCATAACTCGTAAAACATGCTTGTTTTCTCAAATAACATTTCATGCTACAATATCATCACAAATCACATACGCAAATGAGCTTGAGTTTTCCCTTACCTCGTTGCACCTCGTATAGTGGAATCGCTCCCCCGAACGACAGACTAGCCTCGTATTCCTCTCTGGAACTCTCGAGCTATCCAAACGATGTAAAAACATCATCAACACGTCATCACATTTTCTCTAATCTCAACATCGAGCATAATTGCTCACATTCTCATAATTTCTCTATACCTCAATGATTCTAACAACCCTAACCATTTTCAGTCTACTCATCCCAACATCTATAGTCACAATCGAAGAAATCTACTTCCAAATCAAAGATTAAAGCTTAGAAATTTACCTAAAACTTGTGGAGTGCTCAATTCACACCTCAGCTCAAATCATCCTTTGATTTTCTAAGTATGTTGTTATCCTTTTGATGAGGAATAACTTTCCCTCTTTTCACAACCTCTGATTCGAACGAAAATGGGCACTTTGAAGGAGAGAAAAGCTAGGGATTTAGTTTTCTGGAGAGAGAGAAGACGATTTCCAGCAAAAACACAGAGGTCTTTATATAGGCAAAGGGTAGGAGATCGATCTGCTATTGTAGGAGATCGATCTGCTCTTGTAGGAGATCGATCTGCCTTTGAATTTAGGAACGTTTTGGGCACTTTTTATGCCTACCAGATCAATCTGTCTAGGGGGAAGATCGATATCATAATCTTGAGGAGATCGATCTTCCTTTTGTGAGGAGATCGATCTGTATTTTACAGAAACATTTGGAGACCGATCTGCTCCTATAGGAGATCAATCCCTTTAAGGCAGAATCACAAAGAGATCGATCTGCCTCCATTGGAGAACGATTTGCTCGTTTAGATTTTCTATTCCTTGTCACTTTGGCCTACCAGATCGATCCCTTCTTCTCCAAGATCGATCTGGCCTTATAGTTTCACACTATGGTTGTACTCTTGGCATAAAATCTTAATATATAATTGCCATAATTTACTCCATAGATTATTTCTCATTCGATACTCATTCATCACTTAGAAATTTCATTCCTTACCACTTCAATAGATGAGTACATCGCAATTACACTTCATGTTCACATTACATAATTAGATGAGTACATAATTCTTAGGTCTCACAGAATCTCCGATAATATCCTGCCAAACCCAGAAAACTCCTAATCTTGGTGACTATCCTCGGCTGTTCCCACTGAACTACAGCCTCAATCTTGGATGGATCTACTGATACACCATCCTTCAACACAACGTGTCCCAAAAATAAGATCTCTATCAACCAGAGGTCACACTTACTGAGTTTAGCGTACAACTCCTTCTCTCGGAGGGTCTGTAATACAATCCTCAGGTGCTGCTTATGCTCCTCTTGAGACTTCGAATACACCAAGATGTCATCGATAAAAATGATAACAAACTGATCCAAGTATGGCTTGAATACATCGTTCATCAAAGCCATAAAAGCTGCTGGAGCATTCGTCAATCCAAATGGCATAATCAAGAACTCATAATGGTCATATCGGGTCCGAAACGCTGTCTTGGGTACATCTCCACTCCGAACCCTCAACTGATGATACCCAGACCTCAGATCAATCTTAGAAAAGACCTGCGTTCCCCGAAGCTGATCCAACAAGTCATCAATACGTGGAAGGGGATACCTATTCTCGATAGTAGTCTTGTTCAACAATCTGTAATCTATACACAATCGGAGGCTTCCATCCTTCTTCTTCACAAACAAAATCGGTGCTCCCCAAGGCGAACCACTCGGTTTGATAAACCCCCTATCCAATTGCTCCTACAACTGTCTCTTGAGCTCCTCCAGCTCAACTAAAGCCATGCGATATGACAGTTTTGAGATAGGCTCAATACCAGGCACCAAATCTAAACAGAACTCCATCTCTCTGTTTGGTGGTAACCTTGGCAGTTCATCCGGAAAGACATCTAAGAACTCACTAACCACAGGAATATCTGCCAACTCTGGATGTGCCTTATTCGTATCAACCACGTATGCAATGAAAGCTCTAATAACATCTGATGAAGCATCAGCTGTGCCTTAGTCCAAAACATGTACGCTCCTTCAACCAATCACCGTTTCCCCTTCTCCTCTGCAGTCGCTCTCCTCCTTGGAGCAGACATATCAACTGGAGCTCTCTCTAGCTCCCTGCCCTTCTGTGGGACGGTCTCATTCATCTTTGGGTAAGCTCTAGCAATATGCTTTTGTTTCCCACATCGAAAACACACAATAGGAGTCATCGGACAAGGTCTACTATCATGATGTCTGTCGCATCTACTATATTGTTCAGTAGCAGGCATCTATCCTCTGATGACAATACCTCTGACTGGAGCTATGGCCAAATATACAGGTGGTCTAGCAGGTCTCTCTCACACCTCCTCAATACATGGTCTCTTACCGAAGAGTCACCTTCCTCCTTGATAACTGAAACCTCTATCTCTAGCCAGCCTCTTCCTCTCTCTATCTCAGCTCCGACTAACCTTCCCAAACTCAAAGGCATTCCTCTCATAGTCTTATTCACAAAGTTGTGCCCTGCGCACTTCCTCCTCATATGTAGTTATATCTAACGGGACTAATCTAGATTGTAGTACTGGTCTTAGTCCATCAATAAATCAACGAATCTTCTTGGTCTCACTATACATAGTATCGGGGTCATAACTCCCCAAGGATATAAATCTAGTCTCATATTCATCCACTGATAGACTCCCTTAGCTCAACCCTAAAAACTCGACTTGTAGTCTCTATTGTGCCGTGTCTAGAATAAACTGCCTCTTGAAGGCATCCAAAAATATCTCTCAAATGATATCTGTATGTCAGGCTCTCAATATGGGTCTGGAAGACTTCCACCAATGCTCTGTCGATCCCTTCAGTAGGAACGCAGTAAACACTACCATCTGGGAAGTCGTACACTCAAAGAACCCATATAGCTTCTCCATCTCTCCTATCCACTCCTCAGCAGCAACTAGGTCCTTGATCCCACTAAAAAATGGAGGTCTAAACTTCTTGAACTGTCGTAACCGATCCAGCTCACTTTCGTACCCCAAACCACTACTAGTCTGTCGTGGAACAATAGGAGAAGGCGTATCTTGAATTGGTAGGGGTGTAGGAGTATTTGTATCTGTAGGTTGTGGCATCTATGCAGTATGTGCAGGCGTGTCAAGTGCAGCTGCCTGTCTAGTCTCAGTCCCTGCATCCTATCCCTGTCTACCCTGCATAGTCTGTGCCAACATCTCTACTATCATCTCTAGGCTACGCTCTAATCTCGTGAAGCATGCCTCGGTACTCTCTGTTACCTTAGTGGAACCTGATAGTGCATGGTCAGACAAAGACTCGTTTCAACTATCGAAGCTACCTCGATGGCCTCTAGCCTTACCTCTCACCCCTCTATCACGGCTAGTGTTAGCCATAATGGCTCGATTCCTGTATTCACAACCATTAATTAGTCTAATTCCCATATTGTATACACAATTGTAACTGAACAAAGCATAGTAATATGTGGATGTAAACTTTCATAATTACAAATACCGACTCAGATCAGACTAAATCTGCTCTGATACCATTCTGTCACGACTGTGACTTACCAAAAACCACTACTAATTTTTCTTTTTTTACTTACCTTTCTCCTTACAATCATTTGGGTTGTGATTCAGTATTAGTCATCTCATCCACATTTAACATACCATTCATTTCATATTATGCATACATGTCAATATAAACATTCATTGACTGTGAGTACTCTTTTCTTATACATTACATATATTTATCAAATACAAATACATCCCTCATATTAAATACGTTTACATCACTGTGCTTTTACATTGTTTAGATAAAAAATATTGCGAATGTGTATACCTTTTGCTTGATGGGAATGCAGCAGAAAAAAGGAATGCTAACCCTCAATCGTACTTGCTCTACTTGGGATGCTCTGTACAAAAGTGGAAAATGAAAGGGGTGAGCTCACTAGCTCAGTAAGGAAATCAAGCAAGCAAGTAGACATTCACACTATCTACTGAAAATAATGCTATGCCTTGTAATAGTATTTCCTTAACTCACTTCAAAAGCATGAATTTTAAAACGTATAAATATAGATAGTTGTACAGATTAAATCCTATGTACAGAAATCATGCTAAGTTCTCAAAAACATAGGCATTTCATGCAAAATACTGCATCTTTATAATTTCATAATGCCTTTAGATAAATCATATCATTTATATTCAAATCACAACAAACATGGCATTTCAATCATTCACAACACATCAACCCGGGTTTTGACCCATCCCTCAGGTCTACCCGTATCATAAAATCAATTAAAATCATGTGCTATATCATGTGAGACTCGGTGGCTATATGCAATAATATCTTAAACTATGGCCATATCCTATAAGGTGATCCCAGGCTACACAGATCTTAGTGTGCGGGACAATCACTTCTGCAACGGGAGGTGGATCAAATCCTCACAACTGCCAGCTATCAACTCCTCAACTCCTCATACACATCATAACAACACACGGTACAGCGTACTCAGTGACAAATACACGGTATAATGTACACCCGCGAACCTATCTCAATGGATAATCAATACGACGTCTTTATATCCACGTGTGAACATCTCAATAGTGTGACATTTAGTCTACATGAGCAAAATCGTCACGTTTTTTAAACATGTCTTATATATAACAATAAAACTACAGTTCGCGCCTTGAGTGTGACTCACAGTCAACACCCCGCTCAAACACTGTTTATGCATCTCAAAATCTCGAACACTAGTGCGAGTAAACCTCTAGCACTAGGTCATACATAGTTCATGTTTTAAATCTAGTACGAGCAACCGCTCCAGTACCATGTTATGCACAAAACTCATCAAATCAAGTACAAGCAATGCTCCAGTACTATGCCATGTATGTTATGGGAAATCAAGTGTGAGTAATCACTCCAACACTTTTCATGTAGAAACCATATAAAATCAAGTGCGAGCAGTACTCCAGCATGATTTGTTTTCACATAACTCGATAGATGGCTCCTTTAAACAGGAATGTTTCAAAACATTAAAATCAGCACCATAATTGGGATATTTTATGTATTTCACAAAATCATTGGCCAATCTATCTATTCTTCTACTAACCAGCAGTAACAACATTCAAAAATGTGGTTTCCATGCTTTCTATAACTTTTCCCAAAAGTTGACTTTTTGCCTAACTAGGGGTAAAATCGTAATTTACCATTAACGGATCACTATAATTATTATTCACTTTCTCTGACCCTCAAACTTTTTAAGTGAATGTAAAAACAGACGAAACTACGTGCAGATATCTCTAACTACTTGTAAAAGTCCATTACCTGAAATCACTCCGAGCTAAATTTCTTTCTCAGCACTGCTCGTTCCTGCAATCTGATCTGTTCCCAATATAAACTCCGGAGCTGCATTTAACAATTTATCAGGTTAATTATACTTTTTCTACTGTATTACACATTTAATATAGTCTATTTCACTTAATGGGCCCGTTTACACTTATTGGGCCTTAATAAACCTTAATGAGCTTAACATTATCTTAAGCCTAATTTCATTTTACTATTCATTTCAGTCGGGCCTATTGGGCTTGTGGGGCTCATAAACTCTTATTGGGCTTATCCGAGGCCCATAACATCACATTGGGCGAAAACCAATTGGGTTGGGCCCATTGGACCTCTCGACCATGCAATGTGGCTGAGAGCCATCATGCCTAGCCATGCCACCCATGGCCGAACACCACGCCACTTCATGGCCAATTGCTAGCCAATTCACTTAGACATTTTGTCATGCACTTTATTGGCAATGTTCTTAAACCTTACCTTAATCCATTTAGGCATTTCATCAAACACCTCGGTTGCCAACTTCAATTCACCACCCATTACACTAAATTTATTAAAACTAACTATGTCATAATCATTAACACATGTATATCAACCTATTCATGCCTTAAAATGTCACGACCCTCAATCCACCGAAAATCCACTACAAATTTTTCATTTTTTGTTTATTATTTAATTCATTTCTTATTGTTTGTTCTTAACCTTTACCTTACCTGATCATGAATACCTACACCACTAACAGTTGGGCTGTGTATCAGTGTCAATCTCATCCAATCATATCATTTTGAATTAAAATTCATTTAAAGGTAAACACTTATATTTCTAAATCAGAGTTACTATTTACATGTGTTTACAATCTTTTACATCCCAAAAAAATACATTCAAAGATATTACTGTGCTTTGACATGTCTAGATATAAAAACTATACAAATGTGTATACCTCGTGTGATAGGATGCAACGAACACAAAAAATCCAATCATCAATCGTCGACAATCTACTGTAAGTGCTCTATAGAGGGGGACAATAAGGGGGTGAGTAAACCACGCACTCAGTAAGGCAATCATACGAGCAGGTAGATAACTGTACTATCTACGTGGTCGTGATGCCATGCTTAAATCACACATTTATTTGTCATACTCCAAAACATATGTTCATGCTTGTGTTCATGACATGTAAAGCAATTCATGCTATTTAATTCAGTGCGCAGTTCTTAAAACATAGTATGGAAAATCATCATGCGTAAAAGAAATCAAGGCATGGTAAATCATCATGCAAAGTGCACTTATAAAACATTTCAAATCTCAACACAAACCGATACAAAATCATCACTCGTCAGGACTCAGCCCCTCCCATGGACTATCCTGACCCACAAACACATTTCAAAACATGGATTTCTCATTCAACATTAGACATGTGAGATAGGCATATAATATCAATAAGGGTAATAACTAGGACTATGGTCATATCCTCTGTGATCCCAGGCTACATGGATCCTAGTGTGCGGGGTATCACTTCTATCTACTTCCGCAAGGGAGGTGGGTCACGTCCAACCCGTCGGTCCATAGCAGGATCCATCGTCCGAAGAAGACACATATATAATACAACACACGGTACAACGTACTCCATGCTACTTGCACGGTACAGTGTACTCCGTGGACCCATATCATCACATCATAAATTGCCACATCTCAATACGTACGTGCGAGCCTATTTAATCGGCGTGGCACACAACCTACCCGAAGCTCCCAGCATGGCTCCCAACATGTCATAAAACCACGTGCGAGTAATCTCTAGTACGATAACAAGTATAATGGACATCTAGTGGGAGCTATTCTCCAGCACCATGTCAAAAATTGTATGAAAACTAGTGCGAGTTAGGCTCTAGCACAATGTCATAAAATCCATGTGAAAACTAGTGCGAGCTAAGCTCTAGCACTCATGCATGTAAAACTCTAGTGTGAGCATCACTCCAACACTAATGCAAGTATAAAACAAGTCAAATCTCGTGCGAGCAGGGCTCTAGCACGTTTCATTTCCATAAAACTCATGTAGGTGGCTCATTCTTTGCAAAGCATGGTTATTAAACCAAATCAAGCTACTCTTGTGCAAATCATTTCAAAAGCTAGCCAACCTACCAATCACATTCTAAAAAACAAATAAAAAAGATTTCAAAGCATCATGCTCTTGCTTTTAATGCACATTTCTCAAAAAACTCAATTCTTTGCCCTTTCAACAAACATTTCATCTTAATACCCTTAGCTACATTAAAATCGTCCATGCGCCCGAAAGGCGCCAGATATCCCTAAGGCTAACACAATTCCCTTACCTCGATTCTCTTGGAAGTAACTCTTCCTTCCTTTCCCGTTTTTCGTGATTTGGCTCAACTTGCTTCGGATGTATCCTCGGGAGCTGCACACATTCATAAATCATATGTTTCAATACCGATAACTCATATTCAGACTTCAACTAAACGATATATCTTATCGAGCATATTTCATTAAGTTTGACCCCTTATCACATTTGGCCATCATTATGCCATTTCTACTCAATTTAATTAGTAACACACTTGGTTACTTATCAAACACTTGGAATAAATGTTTATCCATAATCTTCAATCATTTATGCATCTCTACAACATCATTTATGCACATTGTATCACTTGACTAATCTCACAGTGTGGCTTCATCCAATCATCTCAAAATCATGCACATTACCTCACTAACAACTTAATATAATCCTTTTTATCATATAATCAACCACATTCTATTTTCTCACACTAAACTCATGTTAGGTTATGCTTGTTTCATTACATTCTAGGTAGTTTCATTCATCAATACATACACCAATCTATTCACAACAACCACTGGATAAATATACTTAAAGTTGGTGTATTGGAAACTCACCTAGCTTGACTTTCTTCTTTTCCAAGTTTGGAAGACTCCTTAGCTCCTTCAATCTAATGAGTTGAATGATGGCTCCAAGCTATATTGCTCTCGTCCTCAAAATGAGCAACTTTGGCTCTAATAGTTTTTTCCCAATTCCTTTTTGAAGATGGTGTATTTCAGAGAGAGAAAGCATGGTATTTTGGGTAAAAATGGAAGAGGTGTGTTGTTTTGTTGAAGAAAAAGGTTTTACCGTAGGGTATTTATAGACTGAGAGTGATGAGATCGGTCTGCTAGGGTGAAGAGATCGAGCATCCTTTGGTTTTTAGCCATCGAATTCTTAGGTTTGAAATGGGAGAGATCGATCTGCTCAATGGGGAGAGATCAATCTATTCATTGGGGAGAGATAGATGTTGGCTTGGCAGAAGCTTGAGGAGATCAATCTGCTCATGGGGAGAGATCGTTATGCTCTAGACAAAATCTAATAGAGATCGATTTGCACTTAAGGGGGAATCGATCTGGGCTTGGCAAAGGCTATGCAGATCGATCTGCTTATTATGGAGATTAATCTGCTCAATTGAGGAGATTGATATGACCTTGGCAGATTCACTTGGAATTGTTCTGCTTGCACAAGGAATCGAGCTGCCTTAGATAGGAAATCAATCTGGCCTTCATCTATAGCCCTTTTGCTGTAATTTTTCCAAAATTTCCAAGGGAGAACTTGCATTTGATTTCTTCGCTAGTCATTTTGCAATCTATTCATACTTCGATGGAACTTGTGTGTATTGCTTGGAAATTAGAATGGATACATAAAATTCGCAATCCATGCATTATCATTTCATGTTTTAAATCCTTATCTCCAGTCTGGATGCTTTAAGTTCTATTCGTTTAGTTTATGGCCACTTCAGCCCTTATTTATCATTTTCTTGTATTTTGACACTCATTTATCCCATTAGTAATTCATTCACATTTAAATGATCCAAATATCATCTGTCTTTTTCTTTCATTAACATTTAACAAAGTTATACATACTTGGGGTCTCACAATCTCCCCCACTTAAGAAATTTGGTCCTCCAAATTAGAACCAATTCAGTCCATTAACAACTCGGGATACTTTCCTCACATCAAACTCTCCAACTCTCATTAGCTTCGTCTGCAGTGTGGTGCTGCTAAAGGACTTTCACTAAGGGAATCGTCTTCGATCTCAACACCTTCTCCTTCCTATCCAATATCTGAATCGGCTTCTCAATATATGATATGCTTTCGTTAAGCTCCAATGGCTCATATCTTATCACATGTGTCGGATCCAGATGGTACTTTCTTTAACATAGAGATGTGGAAGACATTATGAATGCCTGCTAGCTCAGGTGGCAATGCTAGCCTATAGGCCTTATCTCCCACTCTATCCAATATCTCAAAAGGTCCAATGTAACAAGGACTTAACTTTCCTTTCTTTTCGAACCTCATTATACCCTTGGAAGGAGAAACTCGTAAAAACACTGATTCACCCACTGTGAATTCCAATGGTCTTCGTCTCCTGTCAGCATAACTCTTTTGTCTGCTCTGAGCTGTTTGTAACCTCTCACAAATCAATTGGATGTCCTCAGAGGCTTGCCTCACTAAATCAAGAGCAAATATCAGTCAGTCACCAACCTCTTCCCATCCAATAGGGGAACGACATCTACAGCCATACAAAGCTTCATATGGTGCCATCCTGATACTTTGATGATAACTGTTATTATAGGTGAACTCTGCAAGTGGCAAATGGTCATCCTAGGAGCCTCCAAAATCCAATGCACATGCTCAACATATCCTCAAGGGTTTGTATAGTCCTCTCTGACTGACCATCTGTCCGAGGATGGAACGTTGTGCTAAAACTTAGTTGGGTCCCTATCGCTTCCTGAAAGTGTTCCTAGAAGTGGAAAGTGAAGAGGGCATCCCTATAAAAAAAAATACTCACTGAAAAACCATGCAACCTCACTATCTCGCGCACATATAGTTCTGTCAATGTACTCAGAGTATTGGTAGCTCTCATAGCTAGGAAGTGTGCCAACTTTGTTAATCTGTCCACTATCACCCAAATCACATCGTGATTCCTACGAGACCTTGGTAAACCCATCACGAAGTCTATAGTGACATGCTCCCATTTCCAAGTCGGTATAGGTAGAGGTTGCAATAGCCTTGTAGGCTTTTGATGCTCTACCTTCACTTGCTAACAGACGAGACACTTAGCCACTTATTCAGCTACATCTCTCTTCATTCTTGACCACCAATACACTCTCCGAAGATTCTGATACATCTTGTTACTTACCGAATGCAGTGTATACTTTATCGAGTGAGCTTCTGTCAAGATCAACCTCCTGATCTCTAGATCATCAGGAACACATATCCTACACCTAAACCTCAGCAAACCATTTGAACTCAACTCAAAATCAATATATGTACCACTCTGTATCTGCCTGATAATATCACTACACTACTGATCAATCTACTGTGCCTGCTGAATAAGATCTACCACATCGGGTTCCAATGGCTCGCTAGCTATAATAAAGCCAGTATCAGCATCAGACGGGGTCACATCCAAACTGAGGCTCGTAAACTGTTTCAATAGCTCGTGTTCCCTAATCATCATATATGATACCAACCCGAAATGCTTTCTACCCAATGCATCGACTACAACATTTGCCTTACCCGGGTGGTATAAGATCTTGCAATCATAATCCTTCAGAAGCTCTAGCCACCTCTTATGTCTCATGTTCAATTCCTTCTGTGAGAATAGATACTTAAGGCTCTTGTGGTCAGTAAATACTTGAAATTTCTCACCATAAAGATAATGGCGCCATATTTGCACAGTAAACATTACGACCGCCAACTCTAGATCTTGGGTCGGGTAGTTCCTCTCATGATCTTTCAACTGTCTAGATCCATAGGCTACTACCTTTCCATCTTGCATTAGTACACAACCCAGTCCTTGGTACAAAGCATCTATATATACAAAAAAAATCTCCTGAGCTGGTAGAAAAGGTGAGAATCGAAGCTGTAGTCAATCTCCTTTTCAACTCCTGAAAACTTTCCTCATACTTATCGTCCCACATAAATTTAACATTCTTCTTCGTGAGACTTGTCAATGGAGCAACTAATCTTGAGAATCCCTCCACAAACCGCTGGTAATATTCAGCTAAACCCAAGAAACTCCTGATCTCTGTGACTGTCTGGGATCTCTACCATTGAACACTATCTCAATCTTGGATGGGTCCACTGACACACCATCCTTCGATACAATATGTCCCAAAAAAGAGATCTATTCTAGCCAAAAGTCACACTTACTGAGTTTAGCGTATAACTTCTTCTCCCGGAGGGTCTGTAGCACTATCCTTAGGTGCTGCTCATGCTCCTCTCTAGATCTCGAATACACCAGAATGTCATCAATGAACACGATAACAAATCTATCCAAATACTGGTGAAACACCTCATTCATCAACGACATAAAAGCTGCAGGAGCATTTATCAACCCGAATGGCATAACCATAAACTCAAAATGACCATACCGGGTGCGAAAAGCTGTTTTGGGTGCATCTCCTTCTCGAATTCTCAATTGATGGTACCCAGATCTCATATCTATCTTAAAAACTGTGCTCCCCGAAGCTGATCCAACAAGTCATCGATACGTGGAAGGGAGTACTTATTCTTAATGGTCACCTTATTCAACAACCTATAGTTAATACACAGTCGGAGGCTCTCATCCTTCTTCTTTACAAACAGTACAAGTGCTCCCCAAGGCGATACACTCGGTCTAATGAACCCCTTATCCAATAACTCTAGTAACTGCTTCTTCAGTTCCTCCAACTCAATCGGAGCCATTCTATACGGTGGCTTAGATATCGCCTCTGTACCAGGTGTCAAATCTATACAAAATTCCATTTCCCTATCTGGCGGTAACCCTGGTAAATCATCCGGAAAGACATCTGGAAATTCCCTGACCACTGGATGTCTTGTAATTTTGGACATAACTTATCTGCCTCAACCACGTATGCAATATAACCTTTCAAAATATTAATCATTAAATCAGTAGAAAAATTCATAAATTTCACTCACAACCACAACTGCTTTCATTACTTTTCAAGGGGATTTACATTACATCTCTCGGGGAAACTTACGGTAATGCTATCTACCCCTCAAAATGTTACCATCTTAGAAAAACAATCTACTACAGCATGGTTTGTAGCCAACCAATCTATCCCTAGAATTGCATCGAAGTCTCTCATATACATTAAAATGAGGTCAGCTGTCATTTCCTTTTCCCCTACTTTCAATTTACAATCTCTAAATACATACTCCACTAGCTGACTATTGTTCATGGGAGTGATTATCAGCATCCTCCTACTTAACGGGGCAAGCTTCACATAAACAATTTAAATGCAAATGCAAGTGATACATATGAATGTGTGGCACCAGGATCTATCAAAACATAAGCTTCAAGATCAAAGATTAAGATGGTACCTTTCACCACATTTGATGACTAATCTGCAGTATCCTGGTCCAAGGCGTGTACTCGCCCTCTGCCAACTACCTGTTTTCTCTTCTCTTCAGTTGTCACCCTCCGTCTCAAAGTAGGAGTATTAGCAGGAGCTCTCTCCAGCTCCTTGCCCTTCTATGAGGCACTCTCAGTCATCTTTGGGTAATTTTGGATCATATGCCCTGGCTTCCAACATCGAAAACATACTGCAGGGGATTCATAACATGGTTGAGTCCCATGGTACCTACCGCACTTATTGCACTGTTCTATAGTAGGTCATGGCCCTATAATCACTATACCCTCTACCGGAGCTATGGCCAGATACACGGAAGGCTTAACTGTACTCTCTCGAATTTCCTCAATCCTCGACATATTCCCAGAAAATATCTAGCTTCTTCTATAACTAAAGCCTTTATCCACTATCTGTCTCTTCCTATCTCTGTCCCTCACTCTACCAACCTTTTCATACTCTGAGGTAACTCGGTCGATGTCATGTTCACATAACTATGCCCTGTGCACTGCCTCCTCATAGGTTAATATATCAAAAGGGACCAATCGAGACCTGATGGATGGTCTCAGTCCATCCATAATTTTTTGGACCTTTTTGACCTCACTGTCCATCGTGTTAGGATCATACCTGCCTAATGAGATAAATTTAGTCTCATACTCATCCACTGATCTACTCCCCTGGGTCAAATCCAAGAATTCCATTTGCAGTCTCCGCTACGCAGTATCCGAAACATATTACCTCCGAAAGGCCTCCAAAAATAGATATCAGCTGATCTTTGTATGCCGAGCTCTCAAAATGGTCTGGGTGGACTTCCACTAGTACTCTGCTGATCCTTCAGTATGAATGCAACAAACGCTACCATCTCGGTAGTAGTGACTCAAAAAACCCATATAATTTCTCAATCTCATTCACCCAGTCTTTTGCAGCTACTGGGTCCTTAACTCTACTGAAAGTGGTGGGTTAAATTTTTGAAACTGCTGCAACCTATCCAGATCATATCCATAACCCCAACCTCTACTTCTTTGTGGTGGAGCAACAGTAAAATGTGTTTCCTGTATCGGTGGGGGTGTGGGAGTGTCTGTAGTCTGAGGTCCTTAGGCTAGCTGTGTAGGCATCTCAAGAGCAACAATCACTTCATCATCATCATCACTTTGTGCAGTTGGCTCTTGCCAGCGCCCAGCTCCAGGCAACAATTGGAAAATCGACTTCATAATAGCATCTAAGCTCTGCTCTATCATTGCGAAGCACGTCTTAGTACTCTCAAGTCTCTCTGTTAGACCCTGTGGAGCATGCTCAACATCAGCATCCACCTCTGCCTCCTCATGAGTCTCATATAGTAATGACTCAGCAAGGGCCCCAGGCCTACCCCTCTGGCCTCTAGCTCGTGCTCTCGCCCCTCTACCGCGACTGGTGTTAGGCATTATGCTAATATTCCTACATTTACAATCATTTCTTAGTCAAACCCATCTTGATATACACAATTATATCTAGACAAGCATAGTAACATGAGGATGTAATTTTCTTAATTTTTAACACCGACACACATCAGACCAACTCTGCTCTAATACCAATCTCTGTCACGACCCTCGATCCACCGAAAATCCATTACAAATTTTTCATTTTTTGTGTATTATTTAATTCATTTCTTATTGTTTGTTCTTCACCTTTACCTTACTTGATTGTGAACAACTACACCACCAATAATTGGACTATGTATTGGTGTTAATCTCATCCAATCATATCATGTCGAATTAAAATTGATTTAAAGGTAAACACTTGTATTTCTAAATCCAGTTGTTGTTTACATGTGTTTACAATCTTTTACATCCTCAAAAAATTACATTCAAAGATATTACTGTTCTTTAACATGTCTAGATAAAAAAACTATACAAAATGTATATACCTCGTGTGATGGGATGCAGGGGACACTAAAAATCCAATCCTCAGTCACCCATTATCTACTATAAGTGCTCTGTAGAGGGGGGAAATAAAGGAGTGAGCAAACCACGTGCTCAGTAAGGCAATCATGTGAGCAGGTATATAACTGTACTATCTACGTGGTCGTGATGCCATGCTTAAATCACACATTTATTTGTCATACTCCAAAACGTATGTTCATGCTTGTGTTCATGACGTGTAAAGCAATTCATGCTATTTAATTCAGTGCACAGTTCTTAAAACATAGTATGGAAAATCATCATGCGTAAAACTAAATCAAGGCATGGTAAATCATTATGCAAAGTGCACGTATAAAGCATTTCAAATCTCAACACAAATCAATAAAAAATCATCACTTGTCAGGATCAACCCCTCCCATAGACTATCCTGACCCACAAACACATTTCAAAACATGGATTTCTCATTCAAAAATAAACATGTGAGATAGGCATATAATATTAATAAGGGTAATAACTAGGACTATGGTCATATCCTCTGTGATCTTAGCTACACGGATCCTAGTATGCGGGGTATCACCTCTATCTGCTTCTGCACGAGAGGTGGGTCACGTCCAACCCATCGATCCATAGTAGAATCCATCGTCCGAAGACAACATATATATAATATCACACACGGTACAACGTACTCCATGCTACTTGCATGGTACAACGTACTTCGTGGACCCATATCATCACATCATAAACTGCCACATCTCAATACGTACGGACGAGCCTATTTAATCGGCGTGGCACGCAGCCTACTCGTAGCTCCTAGCACGGCTCCCAACATGTCACAAAACCATGTGCGAGTAATCTCTAGCACGACAACAAGTAAAATGGACATCTAGTACGAGCTATGCTCCAGCACCATGTCAAACCTCATATGAAAACTAGTGCGAGCTAGGCTCCAGCACAATGTCACATGCATTCAAAACTCTAGTGTGAGCATCGCTCCAGCACTAATGCACGTATAAAACACGTCAAATCTCATGCAAGCAGCGCTCTACCAAGTTTCATTTCCACAAAACTCATATAGGTGGCTCATTCTTTGCAAAGCATGGTTATGAAACCAAATCAAGCTACTCTTGTGCAAATCATTTCAAATGCTAGCCAACCTACCAATCATATGCTAAAAACCAAATAAAAAAAGATTTCAAAGCATCATGCTCTTGCTTTTAATACACATTTCTCAAAAAACCCAATTCTTTACGCTTTTAACAAACATTTCATCTTAAGACCTTTAGCTACGTTAAAATCGCCCATGTGCTTGAAAGGCGTACAAATATCCCTAAGGGTAACACAATTTCCTTACCTCGATTCTCTTGGAAGCAACTCCTCCTTCCTTTCCTATTTTTTTTGTGATTTGGCTCAACTTGCTCCGGATGTATCCTCGGGAGCTGCACATATTCATAAATCATATGAGTCAATACATAAATCATATTCAGACTTCAACTAAACGATATACCTCATTGAGCATATTTCATTAAGTTTGACCCCTTATCACATTTGGCCATCATTATGTCATTTCTACTCAATTTAACTAGCAACACACTTGGTTACTTATCAAACACTTGGCATAAATGTTTATCCATAATCTTCCATCATTTATGCATTCTCTACAACACCATTTATGCACATTTTATCACTTGACTAATCTCACAATGTGGCTTCATCCAATCATCTCAAAATCATGCACATTACCTCACTAACAACTTGATATAATCTTTTTTATCATCTAATCAACCACATTCTATTTTCTCACACTAAACTCATGCTAGGTTATGCTTGTTTCATTACATTCTAGGTAGTTTCATTCATCAATACATACACCAATCAACTCACAATAACCACTGGATAAATATACTTAAAGTTGGTGTATTAAAAACTCACCTATCTTGACTTTCTTCCTTTCCAAGTTTGGAAGACTCATTAGCTCCTTCAATCCAATGAGTTGAATGTTGGCTCTAAGCTATGTTGCTCTCCTCCTTAAAATGAACAACTTTGGCTCTAATAGCTTTTTCCCAATTCTTTTTTGAAGATAGTGTATTCTAGAGAGAGAAAGCTTGGTATTTTGGGTGAAAATGGAAGATATGTGTTGTTTTGTTGAAGAAAAAGGTTTTACCATGGGTTATTTATAGATTGAGAGTGATGAGATCGATCTGCTAGGGTGGAGAGATCGATCTTCCTTTGATTTTTAGCCATCGAATTCTCAGGTTTGAAATGGGAGAGATCGATCTGCTCATTGGGGAGAGATCGATCTGAGATCGATCTTGGCTTGGCAGAAGCTTGAGGAGATCGATCTACTTATGGGGAGAGATCGATCTGCTCTTGACAAAATCCAATGGAGATCGATTTGCACTTAAGGGAGATCGATTTGGGCTTGGAAAAGGCTATGCACATCAATCTGCTCATTGGGATCTCGATCTGCTCAATTAGGGAGATCGATCTAGCCTTGGTAGATTCACTTGGAATTGTTCTGCTTGCACAAGGGATCAATCTACCTTGGATAGGAGATCGATCTGGCCTTCATCTACAGCCCTTTTGTTGTAATTTTTCCAGAATTTTCAATGGAGAACTTGCATTTGATTGCTTCACTAGTCATTTTGCAATCTATTCACACTTCAAGCATGGAAAGGTTCATTTCCTAAGATTTTTGCGTTATGAACTTGTGTGTATTTCTTGGAAATTGGAATGGATACACAAAATTCGCAATCCATGCATTATCATTTCGTGTTTTAAAACCTTATCTCCAGTCTGGATGCTTTAAGTTCTATTCGTTTAGTTTATGGTCACTTCAGCCCTTATTTATCCTTTACTTATATTTTGACACTCATTTATCCCATTAGTAATTCATTCACATTTACATGATCCAAATATCATCTGTCTTATTCTATCATTAACATATAACAAAGTTATACATACTTAGAGTCTCACATAAATCATATGCATGTGCATAGAAATGTAATTACCCATTTTTACCCATCACATGTTCATAGTGATTTATTGTGTTTCGATGCATAATTGATATACCAATCAACTTAGAATAATTCATAGATTAACATGTATGAATTTGGAAGCTTGAAATTATACCTAGCTTGTCTATTCACTCTTGGCTGAAACTTTGGGGAATTCTCGGGTTGCTCAATATGGCTCCTTTATAGCCAATTCCAACCTAGGTTATTCCTCTCTCAATTTGGAATAACTTTCATGGAGATTGTAAGTTCTAAATATGTCTTTATCTTAGTGATTTCTAGTAAGAGAAAGCTTGACTATGTGTTTGTTAATGGTTTCCTCTCTTTGCCTAAAGCTTAAGGAAGAAGATGATGTTGTGTTGGCTGATTTTATAACATAAAGATTAGTTATTAAGTCATGAAATTCAGCCATCTTATTTGACTTGAATTGGTTTATGTTATAGTTACCAATTTGGACTTTTGTAACCATTTACTAATGGGCTTGAAATCTAACTATTTGGGCTTCACTTTGGGCCTCTTGGTTTGGGCCTTCCTAATGGGATTTTGGGCTAAAATTTTTACTACCTATTGGGCCTTCAATTGTCTAAATATTGGGCCCACAAATCGGCCTAACAATTCGACCTAATGGGCCTAAGAAATTTGACCCACATTTGTTACACCTTAATGGGCTTTAAGAAATCTCAACTTTAGCCCATTGCATTTTATACGTTAAAATTTAATCTGAATTTTGATTAAATAAATTTTCCTTACTTCAGGGGATGGATATCTTGTATTTTAACCAAAAATATTTCTTCCCTATTTTTAAACCACACTTAGGTTAAATTTTAACCATGGTTAGTCAATTATGGTCAAAGTACACTTTTTTTAACTACCATTGACTTTTTCCTGACCATTGACCATGTTTGACTTTTTCTTAAAATTTTGAAAGTGTCATATTCCATGGTTTACACTCTCGTCTTTACGTTTTGGCAGTTTTCGGGAGGTGAATATGCCTAAAACACCTCGAACGGACCATTTCAGACTCGTTTAGCCCTTTTTGGCTTTTACTCTGGTTCTCTATGTTTGAGACCTGTTAACTTTGAATGATGTATTTTAAAATGACAAAACATTAATCTCAAATGAACTTATTTTCAAATCATTTGTAAGAAACTATTTCTAAGAAATTATCTTGAAATCATATTGCATCAAATGTTCACCAAGAAATATTGTCAAACTACAAATCTTTCTAAAACTAAGCTTTAGCGGGAAACTGAAATTCAAGCTAAAGAAATCAGTCTAAGAGTTTATCAGGATTGATCTCCATTAAGCAAAAGCCTTGCAAGATCGATCTCAAGGAATGATGAGATTGATCTCCTTAAGGCAGAGGCTTTGCAAGATCGATCTCAAGGAATGGTGAGATCGATCTCCTCAAGGTAGAGGCTTTCCAGGATCGATCTGAATGAATGATGAGATCGATCTCCTTAAGGCAGAGGCTTTGCAAGATCGATCTCAAGGAATGGTGAGATCGATCTCTTCAAGGCAGAGGTTTTGCAAGATCGATCTCAAGGAATTGTGAGATCGATCTCCTCAAGGCAGAGGCTTTGCAAGATCGATCTCAAGGAATGGTGAGATCGATCTCCTCAAGGCAGAGGCTTTGCCAGATCAATCTCAAGAAATTATGAGATCAATCTCCTCAAGGCGAAGACATTGTAAGATCGATCTCATAGGGTTATGAGATCGATCTCCTATAAGCGGCAGCAATATTTCAAAGCAGAGATCGATCTCCTCTTTAACAAGAGATCGATCTCCCTTGTTATTACTGAGTATAAAAACTAACAAGAAGATTGATCCCTCGATAAATAGGATCGATCTTCCCTTCCTGGATTTCTTTTATGTTGCAGGTTCTGGAATTAAGAGATCGATCTCCTCAGGTAAATGAGATCGATCTGGAACTCTTCTATAGAACTCCAACAGATACTTTTGTAGGTTTTCAACGGGAGAAAATGCATTAAATGTTTCACCAACCAATTAGGTGTATAAATACAAGCTATAAAGACATTGGAGAAATGAAGAAAGAAAGCAAAAAAACTCTAAACATTCTTGAGAAACATTCTTTGTGTCCAAAGTGATTGAGCTGTATTTAATTCATTTCAATTCATCAACTACCTTATGAGGAAGCCTTTGTTTGTATTCATTCTCTATTATAAAGAAGAGGGGAAGTGTTCCTCTGAGTGAAAGCTATTCTGAAAGAGTTTAGGTAGCTTCATTGGCAAAGGGGGAGAGAGGTTTTTCCTTAACCTTGAAAAGGAAGCTGTAAAGATCAACTTAATTAGTGAAAGAGACTCTTTGACAATAAGGTCAAGAAAAGAGGACGTAGGCAAGAGATTTGGCTGAACCTCTATAAATTATTGTGTTTGCTACTCTTCCTCTTTATCTTCTTTTTACTACATATTTACTATATTGTGTATTGCTATTATTTATTTGGTTAATTACAATTTGAGTTAAGGAAGTTTAAATTTAGTAAATTGCTAGAAAAACTGATTTACCCCCCTCTCGGTTGAGCCAACAACTGGTATCAGAGCTTGGACTCTTTGATTAAAAGGGAGTAAATTCCTAAGAGTTTATAACGATTCTATGACTCATAATAGTGTAGCAACTAGCCTAGTAGGAGAAGGGCACTCCACTGTTAGACCTCTCATTAGTGAAAGAGACTCATTGACAAGAAGGTTAAGAAGAGAGGACGTAGGCAAGAGATTTGGCCGAACCTCTATAAATTACTGTGTTTGCTACTCTTCCTCTTTATCTTCTTTTTATAGCATCTATTGTGTATTGCTGTTATTTATTTGGTTAAGTGCAATTTGAGTCGATTCACCCCCCTCTCGGTTGAGCCAACAACTGGTATCAGAGCTTGGGCTCTTTGATTAAAAAGGAGTAAATTCCTAAGAGTTTAGAACGATCCTATGGCTCATAATAGTGTAGCAACTAGCCTAATAGGAGAAAGGCACTCCACTGTTAGACTTCTCATGTTTAATGGTGAAAACTATGCTTATTGGAATACTAGAATGATGCTATTTATTCAAGCTAATGATTATGAAGTGTGGAGGATTATTGTCAAAGGCCCACAAATTCCTACTAAGAGAGTTGAAGGAAAAGATATTTCAAAAGAGGAAGATGAGTGGGATTTCAATGACATGAAATCCGCCTAATTGAATGCAAAGGCTATGCACACCTTATTTTATGCATTAGGACCTAATGAATATAATAAAGTCTCCACTTGTGAAAATGCCAAACAAGTTTGGGATAAGTTGGCAATCACACATGAAGGCACAACTCAAGTCAAGGAGACTAAAGTAGGTATGCTTACTCATGATTATGAATTGTTTAGAATGAAACAAGATGAGTCAATTAGTGACATGTTTACAAGATTTACTGATATAATTAATGGACTCAAATCATTAGGCAAAACATATTCCAACATAGAAATGGTGAAGAAAATCTTAAATAGCTTACCAAAATCTTGGGAAGCCAAGGTAACCGCTATTGAGGAGTCTAAGGACCCTCACTCACTATCATTAGATGAATTGATAGGGTCATTGGTCACTTATGAAATGAAGCTGAAAAGAAATGAAGAGCCTCCTAAAAAAGTAGCAGTAGCTCTAAAATCTACCACTCATGAGGAATTAAAAAAGGACAAAAATGAGAGTAGTGATGAAGAGGATTTTGAAATGGCAATGTTTGCTAAAAGATTCAATAAATTTATGAGAATGAGAGAAAATTGTGGTATTAGAAGAACCCATAAGAGAGAACAAAATAGAGGAGAGCCAAGTAGGAAAGATACTATTGTATGTTATGAATGTAAAAAATCAGGTCATATTAAATTTGATTGTCCTTTGCTAAAGAAATCGAATGATAGGAAACCCAAAAAGAAGGCAATGATGGCAACATGGAGTGATAGTGACAGCTCTGATGATGATGGAGGAGAAGAAGTAGCTAATCTTTGCTTCATGGCTCTAGAAGATGATAAGGTATTATCTATATCTAATGAATACTCTTCTGATGAGTTACAAGATGCCTTTGATGATCTTGCTATGGAATTTGAGTGCATAAACTTGAAATATAAAAAGATGATATCTAAACTAAAGAGAGAAAATGAAAAGTTAATAAATGACAAAATAGAATGGGAAAAGAAATTGGAAAGTGCAAATCTAGAAATCAATGATTTAAAAGAAAAGAATAATAACCTGTATAATCTTTTCTCTAGATTCTACATGGGACAACAAAAGTTAGATCATATGTTAGAAACACAAAGAGCCTTCTTTGATAAAAATGGTTTAGGATATAATGGCAAGATTAAATAAACTCATTTGAAGAACTTCTTAGTGAGTAAACATAATAAACGGTCAAGACCCATCCTGACTTAACCAAAAATTACTACAAATTTTTCGCATTTTTAACTTACCTTTCCTCTCTTCAATGGTTGGGCTATGATTCGATGTTAGCTTCCTCGCATACCATATCATTCATTTTCATACATACATGTCAATATACTGTTACTGACTATAACTTCTTTTATAATACATATGAGATCATATAAAATCTAATATAAATACATTCCCCATAATATATATCGTATACATCACTGTGTTGTTTCTATGTTTAGATACATAACCGTACAAAACATGTATACCTGTCGATCGATGGAAATAGCAGCGGACACAGGAATACTATTCCTCAAAAGCTCTCACTCTACTGCTGATGCTCTGTAGAGAGATGTAAAGAAAAGGGGGTGAGCATACAACGCGCTTAGTAAGGAAATCAGGCAAGCAAGTAGATATCTATACTATCTACTCAAAATAATGCTATGCCTCAAAATGTTATTTCCTTAACTCATTTACAGAGCATGTCTTTAAATATATATTTATATATATACTTGTACAGATTAAATCCCATGTATAGAAATCATGCTTTCTTTCTCAAATGTAGGCATGTAGTGCAAAACAATGCATCTTTATAATATCACAATGCCTTTAGATAAATCATGCCATTTATATTTAAATCATAGTAAATATGGCATTTAAATCATTCACAACACAAAATCGGAGTCCGACCCATCCCTCAGGTCTATCCGCCATTAAATCAGTCAATCAGGTGATATATCATGTGAGACTCTGTGGTGAAAATGTAAATAGTATCCTGAACTATGATCATATCTGACAATGGTGATCCCAGGCAACACAGTACTCGGTGTGCGGGGCATCACTGCTGCAACGGGAGGGGGGTCAGTCCATCACAACCGCTAGCTATATCCTCTTCAACTCCACAACACCACACGGTACAGTGTACTCCATGCCATATGCACGGTACAACGTGCTCCGTGGACCATACATCACAGTCGGGGTGCTTGCCATAGGTCTTAGCCCTTGAAACCATGGAATATCATACCACGTCTCTAAATCCTCAAGCGACCCTCTCATAGTGTGACACTCAATCTACACGAGAAAATCAAGCATGGTTTTCAACATGTATTATATATCACATACAGTGCGCGCCTTTGAGCGCGACTCATAGTCGACACTCCACTCAAACACCGTTCACATCACAAACTCAACTCTAGTGCGAGTAAACCTCCAGCAACTAGGTCAATGCATAGTTCATGTTTCAAATCAAGTACGAGCAATAGCTCCAGTACCATCCTATGCACAAAACTCATCAAATCAAGTACGAGCAATAGCTCAAGTACTATGTCATGTATCTCATGTAAAATTCAAGTACGAGCTAATCGCTCCAGCACTCTCTCATGCATAAATCACATAAAACTGAGTACGAGTAATAACTCCAGCACTCTATCATGCATGTCATGGAAATCTAGTGCGAATCATAATTCTGCACTAATATATGTGGAAAATATATGAAATACAGTGCGAGCTGTGCTCCAGCACGATTTATTCTCACATAATATGATAGATGGCTCTTTAAAAAAATGGATGGTTTACAAAATATCAAATCAGCACTATAAAGTGTGCTTAATTCACATCAACCTTAAAATCATTAGCACATCTATTTATTCTTTTGCTAAACAGTAATAAAACACTCAAAATGATGGTTTCCATGCTTTTTACAACTTTTCACAAAAGTTGACTTTTTGACTAACTAGGGGCAAAATCATAATTTGCCACTATCGGGTCACAATAATTATTATTCACTTTCTTTGACCCTCAGAGTTTTTAAGTGAATGTAAAAGCAGATGAAAATACGTGCAGGTATCTCTAACTACTCACAAAAGTCCCTTACCTGTAATCACTCGAGAAATTTCACTTTCTCAACGCTGCTCGATCCAGCAGTCTGATTTGCTTCTCCAATACTCTCTGGAGCTGCATATAACCATTTATCAGGTTAATTACACTTTTCCTACTGTATTTCACATTAAATACAGTCTATTTTCCTTAATGGGCTTTAATAAACCTTAATGGGCCTAACTATGCCTTAAGCCCATTTCCATTTTACTATTCATTTTCGTTGGGTCTATTGGGCTTGTGGGGCCCACTAACTCTTATTGGGCTTGTCCTAGACCCATTACATCACATTGGACCTAAATTATTTGGGCTTGGCCCATTGGACCTCTCGGCCACATGTCATGGCTGAGAGCTCTCCATGCCGGCCATGTCCCTTTCCTTAGCCAATTCACTTAGGCATTTTCACAAACACTTGGTTGGCAACATTCTTAAACATCACATAGTTCATTTAGGCATTTTATCAAACACCTTGGTTTCCAACTTAGTACATGTATTAATTAATCAAATTGATTAATTCTAATTATGCCATAATCATTAACAAATGTACATTAATCCATTTATGCCTTAAAATCTTATGGGCATTCATCAATATTTCACTACTCACTCTCGGTTTCACCATGATCATAGTGATTTCATATGTTTCAATGCTTAAAACATATACCAATATACTTAAAATCATTCATACATTAACATATATGAATTTGAAAACTTGAAAATATACCTAGTATTTGTGTTCACACTTGATCGAAACTTTGGAGGCTCATAGTTTGCACACTATGGCTTCTTGATAGCCAATTCCAACATATGTGACTCTCCTTTTAATTTGGAACAACTTTCATGAAGAATGCAAGTTCCAAATATGCCTAATTCCTAGTGATTTTTAGTGAGAGAAAGCTTGGATAAATGTATTTCAATGATTTCTTCTTCTAGCCGAGAATGGTGTGGTGAAGATGACAATGGTGTGGCTGATTTTATAAGCCATTTACTTAGCCATTAAGCCTTACTTTCCAGCCATTATACTTGACTCTCTAAGGCTTAGTTATGAGTTACCTAATGAGTCACCTAATGAGTCATAGTTAGCTTTAACTATGGTTAGATATTTATCTAATGGGCTTTCCAATTGGGCCTCTCGGTTTGGGCTTTCTTAATGGGCTTTCAGGCTGAAAATTTTACTATACCTCAGGCCTTTTATTGTCTCAATATTTGGCCTATCAATTGGTCCAACAATTCAGTCTAAGGGACCTAAGAATTTCGATCTACGTTTAGTATACCTTAATGGGCTTTAAAATCTTCACTTTAGGCCCATTACGTTTTTAACTATTAAATTTAATCCGAAATCCTTCCGAATAAATTTTTCTTACTTCCGGGGATGATTATCTTGTATTCTGACCAAGAATATTTTTTCCTAATTTTTTCTCCATACTTAGGTTAATTTCTAACCATGGTTAGTCAACTATGGTAAAAGTCCACTTTTCTTAACTATAGTTGACTTTTTTCTTAACCATTAACCAAGTTGAATTTTTCTCAAAATTTTGAAAGTGTCATATCGTATGTCTTACACTCTCGTCTTTACATTTCAACCGTTCTCGGTAGATAATTACACCCGAAACACCTTAACTCGCTAAAAAGGTTAATTTTACCCTTTTTAGCTTTTACTCTCGTTCTCTTTGTTTGGAACTAAATTAAACTGACTTTCCTTCATGGGCTCTCTATATTTTCTCATTTTAAGTTCTTCTCTTTAATCAGAATGATTCAGATCCACTTGGTTTAGCCTGTTACTCTTATAGCTCACATTAGGCTTTTTATGTAGCTTTTGCGTGTTAAATCATTTTACTAACACTTTAAATCTAGTAAATACTCTTCTTATGATTCAACTATAATAATAGAGTGTTCATACACATAAGAATCATAAGGTACTGGCTACATAAAATGCGGGTCTGACATAAACATAATCTATCTCATACTTGCTCACTATGTAACAAAATAGGACATTTATCAAAAGAATGCAAGGTTAGAAAAACTACTCTTAGAGGAAAAGTAGTTAGAAAAGTTTGGGTGCCAAAGAATGTTGTAAATTCAAAAGACATTAATTTAATAATGAAATGGATCCCAAAAGGATCAAAACTTTTACCCACTAACTCCAAAGGACCCAAGAAAATTTGGGTACCTAAAACAAAAGTTTAATGATGATTGTGGGAACTTGAGCATTGTTACAAGGTAAAGACAAAGGAAGCTTGGTACTTGGACAGTGGATGCTCAAGGCACATGAACGGTGATAGAAGTCATTTCAGTATCTTAAAATCAAAGGCTGGTGGAGAAGTCACTTTTGGGGATAACTCCAAAGGCCAAATTGAGGGAAGTGGCTTTATTGGTAATGATTCTTTCTCTATAGAAAATGTGTTACTTGTTAGAGGACTAAAACATAATTTGCTTAGCATTAGTCAACTTTGTGACAAGGGTTATAAAGTGGTTTTTGATTGCTTAAATTGCCATGTGATTGATGCTAAATCAAATAAAGTTCTTTTCTTAGGACATAGATAATGTAACATATATATATTGTATATTTGAATGAACTTAGGAATGAAAATGTATGTTTTATGGTTGGTAAAGAAAATAAACCTTGGTTGTGGCATAGGAGACTATGTCATGCTAGCATGCATGTATTATCTAAGCTAGCTAGAAGAGATCTTGTTGTAGGATTACCTGAGTTGTCTTATGAAAATGACAAAATTTGTGAAGCTTGTGTCAAGGGAAAACATAAAAGAATATCGTTTAAACCTAAAAATTGTGTGTCAACCTCTAGACCACTTTAACTACTTCACTTATATCTTTTTGGTCCAACTAGAACCACAAGTCTTGGGGGTAAGCACTATGGATTTGTAATTATAGATGATTACACTAGATTTACATGGGTATTTTTCTTAAATATGAAAAATGAAGCTTTAGAAATATTTGTTACTTATTCAAAAATAGCTCAATATGAAAAGGGGTATACCATAACTAGTATTAAAAGTGATCATGACAAAGAATTCGAAAATCTTGGCTTTGATGAATATTGCAATGATCAAGAAATTAGCCATAATTTTTCAGCTCCTAGGACACCACAATAAAATAAGGTTGTTAAGAGGAGAAATAGAACTTTAAAGGAAATGGCTAGAACAATGCTTTGTGAAAATAATTTACCTAAGTATTATTGGGCTGAAGCTATTAATACATCATGTTATATCATAAATAGAGCAATGGTTAGACCAGTTTTAAAGAAAACTCCATATGAACTTTACAAGGGAAAGAAATCAAATATTAGTTACTTTCATCCTTTTGGTTACAAATGTTTTGTCTTAAATAATGGAAAAGATTATTTAGGAAAATTTGATGCTAAAAAGTGATAAAGGAATTTTCTTAGGATATTCATTAAATTCTAAAGCCTATAGAGTTTACAATAAAAGGACATTAATGGTGGAAGAGTCAATTCATGTAATATTTGATTAATCAAATGCCACAACTAGAAACCTTAGTAATGATGAGGATGTAGAAATATTTAATGAAGTCTTAGAAGAATCCTCAAGCATGAAAGATAATATCAATAGTTTAGAGGATCATGATATTGGCAAAAGAGAAGAGATAATTGAGCAAGAAAATGTAGAGAGAGAACCTAGATGTTCGAGAGAACTTAAATATGTTAAAGATTGTGATATAGTTGGTGATCCAAATCTAGGAGTTAAAACAAGATCCTCACTTAGAAATGTATGTCAATGTATAGCTTTTGTATCACAAATTAAACAAAAAAATGTCAATGAAGTTTTAGATGATGACAATTGTTTTTAACTATGCAAGAAGAATTAAATCAATTTGAGAGGAGCAAAGTATGGAATCTAGTTCCTAGACCCAGTGATTACCCTATCATTGGAACTAAATGGATATTTAAAAATAAGATGGATGAAAATAGTGTTATTATAAGAAATAAAGCTAGATTGGTTGCTCAAGGTTATAGACAAGAAGAAGGTATAGATTATGATGAAACCTATGCTCTGATAGCTAGACTAGAAGCCATTAGAATGTTGCTTGCTTTTGCATGTTATAAGAACTTCAAACTATATCAAATGGATGTAAAAAGTGTATTCTTAAATGGTTTTATAAGTGAAGAAGTTTATGTGGAACAACTGCCTGGTTTTGAGGATCCTAATTATCCCAATCATGTTTACAAACTCTCAAAGGCATTATATGGCTTGAAAGAAGCTCCTAGAGCTTGGTGTGAGAGACTTTCAAAGTTTTTAATTGAAAAATAATTTTCAAGAGGGAAAGTTGATACAACTTTGTTTATCAGAACCAAGGATAAAGATTTATTAGTAGTTCAAGTTTATGTAGATGATATTATATTTAGATCAACTAATGAATCCTTATGTCAAGAGTTTGCTAAGATTATGCAAGGTGAATTTGAAATAAGCATGATGGGAGAACTCACATACTTCTTGGGGCTTCAAGTAAAGCAAACTAAAGATGGGATCTTCATCAATCTAGCTAAGTACACCAATGACTTGCTCAAAAGATTTGGAATGGATAATTGCAAACCTCAAGCAACTCCAATGGGCACTTACATAAAGCTTGATAAGGATGAAAGTGGTAAGTATATAGACACTAAACTATATAGGTCTATGATTGGCTCATTGCTTTATCTTACTGCAAGTAGACCTGATATTATGTTTAGTGTGTGTTTGTGTGCTAGATTTCAATCCTCACCTAGAGAATCTCATTTACTAGCTACAAAAAGAATTTTTAGGGATCTTAAAGATACACCTTTACTAGGATTATGGTACCCTAGAGATTCTACCTTTGCTCTTCATGCTTATTCTGATGTAGACTTTGGAGGATGCAAAATAGATAGGAAAAACACTTCAAGTACCTGTCAATTTTTAGGGAATAGATTAATCTCATGGTTCTCAAAGAAACAAAATAGTGTATCACAATCCACAACTAAGGCAGAATACATAGCAGTCATAAGTCGTAGTGCTCAAGTATTATGGATTAAGCAACAAATGAGAGACTATGGCATAGACATGAAACAAATTCCTATAATATGCAATAATACCAGTGCAATTAATCTCTCCAAAAATCCAATTCAACATTCTAGAACTAAACATATTGAAATTAGACACCACTTCCTTAGAGATCATGTGAATAAAGGGAATATAGTTCTAGAATATATTGATACAATGCATTAAGTAGCTGATATTTTCACCAAACCCCTTGACAAAAAAAGATTTTGTGTTCTTAGAGGTGAATTAGGACTAATGAATGCTCCTTGATGTGTTTGATATAAGTTTGTTTTTACAAATTCTTTTCAACCACGTTTTCAAACGTTTTCTGGGCAAATTAGTAAGAAAGATCGATCTCTGTTCATTATAGATCGATCTTATTTACTCAGAATAGCCTACAGCACTTGAGTCATGACTAGGAGATCGATCTTCTATTCATTGAGATCAATCTCCTTAAGATTCTATATAACTGAGATCAATCTTCACAATCTAACAGATCGATCTCCTTAAGTCTCTAGGAAATAGAGATTGATCTCTACCTCTAGCAGATCGATCTCTTTAAAGACATTGGATAACTGAGATCGATCTCTTACCTCGATAGATTGATCTCCTTAGCCTTTGGCTATTTAAAGCGTCGCCCAATTCCCAAATTTTTAGAAACTCAAATCTCAAATCTCCTAAACCCTAATGAAAACACCTCTCTTCCTCTCTGTCTCTCACCCCCGGGATCACTCTCTTGGTAAGATTTCCTCATTTGATTTCATATCTGTTTTGTTTAATTCCTTTGACCCAACATTTGTTTTTCAAAAATTTTACTGTTCCTCCAAAGATCGATTTGTTCACCTCTGTTATTCGTTCTTGTCATTTTACTATTTAAGTTCTTAGCTAACCCATCTTGAATCTTGTTAGGAGTTAGTGAATCCATATTCTGTCTGTTTTATAAGCTAGTTTGATTTGGGTAATTATCTGTCTAGTTTAGATTTCTTTATGCTTGTTTAAAAACCCTTAAATCCAACACTACATCCATATTCCCTAACAGCCTTAACTCACAATGCCTCGTAATAAAACAGTAGCATCTAGAGCACCACGACCAACTCCTGTAAACACATCACCCACTACGTTTAGCCGATACTTTCAAACCCCAGCCAAACGTAAACGGTTTGATGAATATTTCTCCACATTACCCATTAAACATTGGCGCACCATTGATTTCTCTTTTTTGAATCGCATTGATTTTTCCTATCTCATAAAATTTGAAGAATATTAGTCGCTTTCATTTCTCAAAATTAATACTCCTGTTCCTCCCAATATCATCTGCGCCTTCATTTCAAATGTTGAACTTGTCACCGCTCCTAATAATGCCTGTTGGACCATAGGATTTAACACTTTTGTCATGGTTAAATCTCTCTATATTGACAAACAACTACTAGCGCGAGTCTTTGGTATACTCGATTCAGGTATTACCAATGAAGACGATGAGGAAACGCTAGATTTTCCCATCACCAATGATCGTGCTAGTGAGTTACCTATGTATCCTTGCCTTCTTCATCTCATTATCTCGTGGAACCTTCGTCCTTTTGGCAATCGTCACTCGACCATTAGGAAACTTTTGGCTCTATAATATTCATTCTCCTTTCGGTTGAAAGCCAAACCTAATCCATTTCATTTTCAAAGATTGGCTTAAGGTCATTAGGGGGCAAGCCACCTCTATTGTCTTTCCACAACCTTTTGCCCTTCTTCTTCTACACCTTAGGGTTGACTGCACGTGTGAAGCTGGTGAACTACCATCACAGAAGAGTTTTATCAATATTGGCACACTTCACCATGCCAACTATTATACAGATGACAATGGAACTTGGCGCAAGAGGACTGAACTTCCCACGCACAATGTAGAGATGGAGACAAATGCTCGAACTAAGCCTTCAGCACCTCCTGCTGAGGAACCCGCACCTGTTGCTTCATCATCGGTCACCTTGGACTCCATTGCGACCATGATCATGGACCTTCGTCAGAAAATGGATTAGCTCTTTGCAAATATTGAATCCCAAGTTTATATACTTACATCTATTTTGAAATGACATTTGCTATATTGTATTTGCTTAATTATGTTACTTACTTATCATTTAACGTATGTTCTTCACTGCTTGATTTAAAAGGATCATGCTTGCCTTCTTGATATGACAAAAAATGGGAGAAAGAGAGCATATCCTAAGGGGGAGCAAATTTTACATACAAATGATTGGACATATTGTAGGACCAAAACTTTAAATGATTGAATTAAGTTTTGTCACATCAAAAAGGGGGAGATTGTTAACTTTGAATGATGTATTTTGAAATGACAAAACATTAATCTCAAATTAACTTATTTTCAAATCATTTGTAAGAAACTATTTCTAAGAAATTATCTTGAAATCATATTGCATCAAATGTTCACTTAGAAATATTATCAAACTACAAATCTTTCTAAAACTAAACTTTGGCGAAAAACTGAAATTCAAGCTAAAGAAATCAGTCTAAGAGTTTGTCAGGATCGATCTTCATTAAGCAAAAGCCTTGTAGGATCGATCTCAAGGAATGATGAGATCAAACTCCTCAAGGCAGAGGCTTTGCAAGATCGATCTTAAGGAATAGTGAGATCGATCTCCTCAAGGCAGAGACTTTACAGGATCGATCTCAAGGAATGATGAGATTGATCTCCTCAAGGCAGAGGCTTTGCAAGATCAATCTCAAGGAATGGTGAGATCGATCTTCTCAAGGCAGAGGCTTCGCAAGATCGATCTTAAGGAATTGTGAGATCGATCTCCTCAAGGTCGAGACATTGTAAGATCGATCTCATGGGGTTATGAGATCGATCTCCTATAAGTGGCAGCAATATTTCAAAGCAGAGATCGATCTCCTCTTTAACAAGAGATCGATCTCCCTTGTTATTACTGAGTATAAAAACTAACAAGAAGACCGATCCCTCGATAAATATGATCGATCTTCCCTTCTTGGATTTCCTTTGTGTTGCATGTTCTGGAATTAAGAGATCGATCTCCTCAGGTAAATGAGATCGATCTGGAACTCTTCTTATAGAACTCCAACGGCTACTTTTACAGGTTTTCAACGGGAAAAAATGCATTAAATGCTTCACCAACCAATTGGGTGTATAAATACAAGCCATAAAGACATTAGAGAAAAGAAGAAAGAAAACAGAAAAACTCTGAACATTCTTGAAAAACATGCTTTGTGTCCAAAGTGATTGAGCTGTATTGAATTCATTTCAATGCATCAGCTACCTTGCGAGGAAGCCTTTGTTTGTATTCATTATCTATTATAAAGAAGAGGGGAAGTGTTCCTCTGAGTGAAAGCTATTGTGAAAGAGTTTGGGTAGCTTCATTGGCAAAGGGGTAGAGAGGTTATTCCTTAACCTTGAAAAAGAAGCTGTAAAGATCTCCCTGATCAGTGAAAGAGACTCTTTAATAAGAAGGTCAAGAAAAGAGGACGTAGGCAAGAAATTTGATCGAACCTCTATAAATTACTGTGTTTACTACTCTTCCTCTTTATCTTCTTTTTACTGCATATTTACTCTATTGTGTATTGCTGTTATTTATTTGGTTAAGTGCAATTTGAGTTAAGAAAGTTTAAATTTAGTAAATTGCTAGAAAAAATGATTCACTGTGAGACCCCGTATATGTATAGTTGTAATGTGTAATGAATGTGAATGGACTTGTAATGTAAAGTATGATTGATGTAAGTCTATGGATTCAATGTACGTATGTGTAATATGATTTGTAACGTACATACAAGTTTCATTGAGTATGAATATGAAGAAATGAGTTCTTATAAGTGATGGATGTGATTGAAACTCAAAATGAGTAGTGTGGTAAAATGGAATGAAGTTATGCTTCCATTTAGTTTGGAATGTGATACCTTTGGATATACAATGAATGCACACAAGTTTCAATGTGCATAAGGTATGAATGGATGCCATTTTCAAGTCATAAAGGTGGTTGGATGAGAAAATGGTCATGGCAGTAGATTAAGGACAATTGGGTGTGAGTTGCAGCAAGAAAACTGCAGAAAATTTGGAAAGTATGAAGGCCAGATCGATCTCATAGGATGAGAGATTGATATGGGAGAGCTAGAATGCTCTTATTTGGGTAATGAAATGGAGCAGATCGATCTCCAATGGGGCCAGATCGATCTCCTAAGCATTCTGTAATGAAAAGATCGATCCTCAAGCATACAGATCGATCTCCTTAGCTCTTTGTTTGGGAGCAGATCGATCTCCTACTTCAACAGATCGATCTCATGCTTAAAATGTCGTGAAAAAGAGGATTTAAGGGGACTAGATCGATCTCCTCTTGGACCAGATCGATCTCCTCAAGCTATTTCTATAAAAGAATGGCTGAAAATCTAAAAATTTCGGGAAAAACACCAATCTTCCATTTCTAACCCAAAAACCTAACTTTCTCTCTCTAAAATCAGCCATTTCCAGTAAGAATTGAGGAGAGACCATTAGACACTAAGTTGTTCATCTTGAGGAAGAGAACAACATAGTTGGAACCCAAAATCCCATTGTTGGTATTGAATGAGCTAAGGGCATTGACATTTGGAGCAAGAAGAAAAATCAGATTTGGTAAGATTCTAACACTCCAATCCAAGTACATTGTCTATTTAATTGATTTTAGAGTTGTTTGGCATGAGTATGGATGGATGGAAACACCTAGGTTGTGTTAGAAACAAATGTAACCTAGAAAATGGAATGCCTCTAGTGTGAGAAAGTGTGATTTGGGGAGTTGGTGGTTTATGGATTATGATAAGTTGTTAAATGAGTAATATGGGTGATTTGGAATGGTTATGTGGAGTTATAATGTGGGTTTAAGTGAAATTATGAAAATGAGTATGTAAATGCTTGATAAATGCCATAGTGAAGAAATCAATGAAATATGAACACTATGAGCTTAATATCGATTTCATATTGATTTGGAATGAATTAATAGGCCTAAAAGAATCCATAGACTCAAAATATGAGTAGAGTAATGAAACAAGGCCTTAAAAGCGTCACTAGAAACTATAGGTCAAATTGACTATAGTGAACGCACGATGTCATATTATACGGATTGAATATAATGCGGAATACGATTTTGTGCAATCCCGAAGAGTCCGTTGAAAACGAATCGAGTGGTACGAGTAGCAGCTTTAAGGAAGTGGAATCACGCATCGCGATTCCAGGTAAAGGAATTCTGTAAGTATATAGAGGTAGCTGCTCGTAATTTGTGGGATTATAGGGTGTTTATGAAATGCATGAACGTTTGAGAAATTGGTTGTTTGGTATGCGAAAATAGTTGTGAATATTGGATGATTTGGTTTTACATGGATGTATAAAAAGGGATAGTAAGACTAATAATTGCATAAATCAAGTGTTTTGAATGCTTTCGCAAAACATGTGTTTGGTTTTAAACAAATTGATAGATAGGTTGGCTATTGTGGTTTGATGTTTGTGATTGCACATGTGAAGTGCCAAATATGTTTTAAGATTAGTTTTGAAAGCTTATGAGCCACCTATCATGTTTATGTGAATTAAACCGTGCTGGATGTGAGATCTGATAATTTTAGATATATTTTAATAATGTAATAAGAACTTGAAGTGCAATTTATTGAGCTAAGTGAATTGTGGAAATTATATTTGGAGATTTATATGTGAGTGTTTAACATAAGTGTGAAACTAAGAGGTCAGATCGATCTTAGAGAAGGAGAGATCGATCTGGTGAGTTAAAAATGACAAGGAATGAGGAATTTAAGGAGCAGATCGATCTCCAATGGAAGAGGATCGATCTCCTTATGATTCTGTTTGAGAGAAGATCGATCTCATGAGGAAGGGATCGATCTCCAAATGTTTCTGTTTGGGAGAAGATCGATCTCCTCAAGGAGCAGATCGATCTCATAAAGCCATAAAGAGATCGATCTCACCCCTCGACAGATCGATCTCCTAGGCATAAAATTACCCCAAATCGTCCCCAAATTCAAATGCAGATCGATCTCATCAAGAGCCAGATCGATCTCCTACCCTCAGTCTATATAAGGAACCCCTGCTTTCTCTTGCAATTTCATTTTCTCTCTCTTTCAAACCCTATTTTCACCTGAGCCTAACTTTCTCACTCTTCCAAAGCACCCATTTCCGTCCAAATCAGAGGCTGTGGCAAGAGGGAAAGTTGTTCCTCATCAAAGGGAGAACAACATACTTGGAAATTGGAAGGCGGATTGAATCGAGGCAAGAGATAAGCTCTCCACAAGTTTTGGGTAATTTCTAAACCTCGATCTTGATAATTGAGATGATTTTGGTGATAATGGTTGTTGGCATTGTGTTGAAATAGTTGGAAAATGATTAGAGAGTGATGAAATTACAATGTAGTTGGAGTGATAATGATATTTAGCAATTTTGGTAATTTTGGGAATTTTGAGCTATAAATGGAAATTTAGACAATGTGGTGAATTAGCATAGATAATTTGGCATGAGAAATGTAGAACGTTGAGATGTTGTGAATGAGATTGTAGTTTGGGGTAGAGTTACGAGAATCAAGAGATTTGAGGTGTTATGAGCAATTATGCTCGATTTTGAGAATTGAGGTTACTGTGATGATGAATATTGATGTTTTAACATCGTTTGGACAGCTCGGGAGTTCCAGAGTGGAATGCGAGACTAGTCCGTGACAAGGGGGAAATGATTGCGCTATACGAGGTGCAAAGAGGTAAGGGAAACTAAACCATTTGTGTATGTGATTTGTGAACTATTATAGCATGATTTGTGATTTATAAAACAAGCATGTTGAGTGTTGTGTTGTGATATAATTGCACACGATTTTTATAGCCGGTTGGAGCCCAATGTTTTTATGTGTTTATAAGCTACGTGTGAAATCGCTTTATAAACCGTTGAGTTTATGTGAGAAATGAATTGGGCTCTACGTTAAGGCAATATTGAGATTTGAGAAATGTGTGCGTATTTTTCCGGTTGGAACTCGATTTTAAATATGTTTTGTGTTGAGTACAAAACGGTTTTAAATGAGTTTTATAAGAAAGAAACCACTATGAGTTTTACGTGAAGGCAAACCAATTTTACATGATAATGGTTATTGATAAAGACTTAGGTGTGTAATTTTGAGTACACACCGGGCATTGCTCTGGTAGCATGTAAGCCCGATTCTTCTCCATTCTGGTAACGTGAGAAACCCTATTCTGTGGCTATGCCACGTATATTTGGTGGCCGTTGCCACGTGAGATCCCCCATTCAGTGGCTATGCCACATATATTTGGTGGCCGTTGCCACGTGAGAACCCTAATTGGTGGCCGTTGCCACGTGAGAAACCCCATTCTGTGGCTGTGCCACGTATATTTGGTGGCCGTTGCCATGTGAGAAACCCCATTTTGTGGCTATGCCACGTATATTTGGTGGTCGTTGCTACGTGAGAAACCCCATTCTGTGGCTGTGCCACATATATTTGGTGGTCGTTGCCACGTGAAACCCTATTCTGTGGTTGTGCCAAGTGTGAATCTAAATCAGTGGCTATGCCACGTGTGTTTGGTGGCTGTGCCACGTGCATTATTATTACAGTGATTTTATCACGTTATTTGAGAAAGCCATTATCGCATTATTTTCACATGCTTGTTACTGCTCTAGACTAAGCCTTTTTACTTTATGTTTTCACATGATTTGAGATATGAGAATGTCGTTTTGAGTACTTTCAAGCTATGGTTTTCAAATAAGTATAATGAGTTTCACATACAAATGAATATTTTATGATGTGCATTATGGTTTATATAATGAATCCCTTACCCCCTTTACTGAGCGTTTTAGAAGCTCACCCTATTTTCTCCCCCCCAGATTTCTTCAAGTGAAAAAGGGTTTCCCTGCGACGTACGGAGTAGTGACTAGTGGAGGACTTGAGCTCCAGGCCATATATTGTATTTTGAGGTATCTTTTATCTTTTCATATACCCAGACAATTATTGTAATTGCAGACAATCAATGTATAACATTGTATGGGATCTATTAGGATTAATTAACTTGAGATTGAATAATGTACTGATATGATATATAATTTCTAGTGATGAGATCCTGAGGTATGAAAAATATGATGATGTATGACACTGCATAGGAATACAACCTTAATTGTGAATTGATGAGTAAAAAGTTTTTAAATTGGCCCTATTTCTGCATTTTCGAGGCGTGACAGAGTTTTCTTGGTGTCAGAGCTTAGGGTGTCTAGTACTGTCAGTGTCGGTTAAGTGAAATAGAATACATCCCAAGTGTATATAATAGTCTTGTCATGAACTGAATCTGTGGATTGAGATTTTAATCGATTTTGATATGTACGCGTAAAAGACGAGTTGAGATAGAGAATGAGTAAACGACGAGGTCGTTCGAGGAGGAAGGCAGAGTTCCCTCCGCCACCTGCCCCACAACCAGAGAGTCCTAACTCTCGATTTAATCAGATTGAAACCGATGTGAGGCAAGGTTTTGAGAAGATGGCAGCGCTATTCGCGCAACACTTTGGAGTTAATGCCTCGGGTACTACTCCTGCACCACCACCAGAACCTCCCGTACCCCCAGTACAGATGGATCTAGTGCCTCCCGTCACTCAGCCTAGTGATAGAAGTATGGTCCGACTGAAGGATTTTTTAAAGATGAATCCACCCGTATTTAAGGGAAAGAAGGATCCTACCGAGGCTGAGGAGTGGCTGACGGAGTTGAGAATTATATTTGATTATCTGGGGTGCACCGATGCTGAGAGAGTCAGTATGAGTATCTATGTGTTGAAGAGGAGAGCTCGAGATTGGTGGGGTACCACCCAGGGTATTCTGATGTCCCGCCAGGATGTGATTGGTTGGGAAGAGTTTCAGACAGCCTTTAGGACCCAATATGTACCACGAGCCGCCCAGAGAAAGAAGCAGGCCTAGTTTTTGAGTTTGGTACAGGGTGATATGTCTGTGGATGACTATGAGAGCCAATTCACCGCGCTATTGAGATATGACCCAGAGACCTTCAAGAACGAAAAGCTCCGTACTGAGAAATTTGTGTATGGATTGAAGCCCATCATCAGAGATAGATTGATAGGGCTATGTATTACTGAGTTTGGAGATGCTTTGAGACGAGCACAAGAGATTGAGAGGGGAATTGAAATGGTACAATCCCAGAACGAGCTCAGAGCGGTGAATAGAGATAAGAGCAAGAGGCCAGTGATTTTCCAAACAGAGGCTCGGAGAGGTTCCTTCAGAAGAGGAAGGATTGAGGTGCAGAAGGGCAGATTAGAGAGACCCAGAGGTTACCCTAACCTTAGGGAGACCCCTCGAGATGTCAGGCCTGAGACAAGGTTTTGCAAATATTGTGGCCGAATGCATGAAGGAAGTTGTACTGGGTCGATCCATGGATGTTTTAGATGTGGAGACATGGGTCACATGGTGAAGGATTGCCCTCAACCTCAGAAACCACATGTTTTGGAACCCACTAGACAACAGCCTCAGAGAGTGAACCCCCAGAGATGGGCCACTGCTGCAGAGAAAGGGAAGAAACCTGTGGCACAAGGACGTGTGTTTACCCTAGATAAGGAGACCGCAGACACTTCTGTAGAAACCATAAGAGGTACACTCTCTGTCTGTGATTATAAGGCTCATGTGCTAATTGATCCAGGATCCACGCATTCGTTCATTTCTGAACATTTTGCATGTAGATTAAACTTGAAATTTGAACCTCTAGAATATATACTACATGTAAATACCCCTATGTGTGAATCCCAAAGGACTGAGTTAATCTGTAGAGGATGTGAAATGAAGGTGGGAGATAGAGTGATGTTAGCAGATCTAATCATGTTGAATATACATGGGTTTGATATAATTATGGGGATAGATTGGTTGGCAACCAATCGAGTGAGTTTAGACTGCTACACTAAGATTGTAACTTTCTCCCTACCTGAACCTTACATTGTACGTTTGAAATATTAAGGAAATAGACGTATGAAATTTTGTAAACAATTTGAGAATTTTAATATTATTTTGGAGAATATTAAATATGATTGTCCATGTGAAGGTTATGAAACACTCATCTCAGACGATGAGCGGGAACATCCGAGGATTGAGGATATACCTGTGGCTTGCGAATTTCTGGATGTTTTCCCAGATGAGTTGCCAGGTTTGCCACCAGAGAGAGAGCTGGAGTTTACCATTGATTTGGTACCAGATAATCAGTCGATCTCTAGACCTCTATACAGGATGGCATTAGTGGAACTTGAGGAATTGAAGAAACAACTACAGGAGCTATTGGACCAAAGGTTCATTAGACCCAGTGTTTCACCGTGGGGAGCACCAGTTTTATTTGTTAAGAAGAAGGATGGTAGTCTCAGATTATGTGTAGACTACCGATTGTTGAATAAAGCCACGGTGAAGAATAAATACCCACTGCCCAGGATTGATGATCTACTTAATCAGTTGAGAGGGACATCAGTCTTTTCTAAGATTGATTTGAGATCGGGCTATCACCAATTGGGGATCAAGGAAGAGGATATTCCAAAGACAGCCTTTAAGACGAGGTATGGCCATTATGAATTTCTGGTGATGTCCTTTGGATTGATGAACGCCCCTGCAGCATTTATGAGATTAATGAACGAGGTGTTCAGAGACTATCTAGATAAGTTTGTGATAGTCTTTATTGATGATATCCTGGTGTACTCTCAGTCGTATGAGGAGCATGCACAGCATTTATGGTTAGTACTTCAGATACTCCGAGATAAATAATTATATGGAAAGCTTAGTAAGTGTGAATTTTGGCTGGATTGGATAGCTTTCCTTGGCCATATAGTCTCAGGGGAAGGAGTATCAGTGGATCCAAGTAAAGTGGAGGCTGTGCTTAATTGGGAGAGACCGAGGACAGTTACTGAGGTACGAAGCTTCCTTGGTTTGGCAGGGTATTACAGAAGATTTGTGGAAGGATTTTCAAGGATTGTTGCTCCTTTGACTAAGCTAACGCGTAAAGAGACTCCATTTATATGGACTAATCAATGTGAGCTCAGTTTTCAAGAATTAAAGAGGAGGTTGACAGCGGCACCTGTGTTAACTATTCCTGAGGGATCAGGAGGATTTTTGGTGTATAGTGATGCATCTCATCAAGGATTGGGGTGTGTGCTTATGCAGCATGGAAGAGTAGTCGCAATGGATCGCGACAGTTGAAAGACCATGAGCGAAATTACCCCACGCATGATCTGGAGTTAGCCGCTGTGGTATTTGCCTTGAAGATCTGGCGACACTACTTATATGGGGAAAGATTCTAGATCTTCACTGATCACAAGAGTTTGAGATATCTCTTTGATCAGAAGGAGTTAAACATGAGACAAAGGAGATGGATGGAACTCCTTAAGGATTATGACTGCGAGATTCTATATCATCCGGGTAAGGCGAATGTAGTTGCTGATGCCCTGAGCAGGAAGAGTATGATATCTACTATGATGATCAGGGAATGGGATTTACTGGAGCAGTTCGTCGAACTCCGGATCAGAGTCAAAGAGATAGAGACTGGATTTTTGGCTAGCTTACGGATAGAGCCTAGGATCATGGATCAGATTAGAACTGGGCAGCGCAGTGATCAGAGGTTGATAAATATGGTTAGCCAAGCTGATTAGACCTTACAGTCGGATCTCACAGTCAGTGAGGATGGATTGTTGAGATTCAGAGGACAAATTTGTGTACCGGACGATGATACCCTAAAGAGGCAGATACTGAGAGAATCTTACTGCTCGCGATACACCATGCACCCAGGGAGTACTAAGATGTACCGAGATTTGAGAAAGGTGTACTGATGGAGTGGTATGAAGCGAGATGTGGCAGAATATATGGCCAGATGTTTAGTTTGCCAGTAAGTGAAAGCTGAACATCGGAAGCCTGGAGGACTACTACAGCCTTTACTTGTACCTACATGGAAATGGGAGCATGTCACTATGGACTTTATTATGGGTTTACCGAGGACCCGAAGAGGTCGTGACGCTATATGGGTTATAGTGGATAGATTGACCAAGAGTGCCCACTTCCTTGCCATCAAGAGCACAGATATTGTGGATGCCTTAGCCGAGCTGTATGTCAGCGAGATAGCTAGATTACATGGGGCTCCAGTGAGTATTACTTCTGATAGAGATTCCCGATTTACTTCCAGATTTTGGACCCGATTTCAGGAGTCCATGGGATCTCGATTGAGTTTCGGTACCGCTTATCATCCTCAGACAGATGGTCAGTCAGAGAGGACTATTCAGACCCTGGAGGATATGTTGAGGGCGTGTACGATGGATTTTAAGAGATCATGGGATGATCACCTGCCCCTAGCAGAGTTTGCGTACAATAACAGCTATCATGCGAGTATTGGAATGGCACCTTTTGAGGCTCTATATGGTAGGAGGTGTAGATCCCCTGTAACTTGGGAAGAAGTCGGTGACAGAAAGATAAATGCTCCTGAGCTTGTTGAGCAAGCTGTACAGAGTGTGAAACTCATATGTGAGAGGTTACGGGCTGCATAGCGTAGACAGAAAAGCTACGCGGATGTGCGTAGACGGCCACTCGAGTTTGATGTTGGTGACGCAGTATTTCTGAAAATATCACCGAGTAAGGGTATCATGCGATTTGGGAAGAAAGGGAAATTGAGTCCTCAATACATAGGACCATTCGAGATTCTTGAGAGAATGGGAGAGGTAGCCTACAGATTAGCATTACCCCCACAGATGTCCAGAATACATAATGTTTTTCATGTGTCTATGTTGAGGAAGTACCACCCGGACCCTTCTCATGTCATAGAGTATGACGAGATGGACATACAAGAGGATATGAGCTATACTGAGGAACCCGTCCGGATTCTCGATAGGAAGGAGAAGGTACTTAGAACCAAGAGCATCCCATTAGTGAAAGTTCTGTGGAAACATCACTCAATGGAAGAGGCAACGTGGGAACTAGAGAATCTCATGAAGGAAAAATACCCCCATCTATTTGACTAGTTGAGTTGAATTTGGAGGACCAAATTCTTTTAAGGTGGGGAGGATGTGAGATCTGAGAATTTTAGATATATTTTAATAATGTAATAAGAACTTGAAGTGCAATTTATTGAGCTAAGTAAATTGTGGAAATTATATTTGGAGATTTATATGTGAGTGTTTAACATAAGTGTGAAACTAAGAGGTCAGATCGATCTTGGAGAAGGAGAGATCGATCTGGTGAGTTAAAAATGACAAGGAATGAGGAATTTAAGGAGTAGATCGATCTCCAATAGAAGAGGATCGATCTCCTTATGATTCTGTTTGAGAGAAGATCGATCTCATGAGGAAGGGATCGATCTCCAAATGTTTCTGTTTGGGAGAAGATCGATCTCCTCAAGGAGCAGATCGATCTCATAAAGCCATAAAGAGATCGATCTCACCCCTCGACAGATCGATCTCCTAGGCATAAAATTGCCCCAAATCGTCCCCAAATTCAAATGCAGATCGATCTCATCAAGAGCCAGATCGATCTCCTACCCTCAGTCTATATAAGAAACCCCTGCTTTCTCCTACAATTTCATTTTCTCTCTCTTTCAAACCCCATTTTCACCTGAGCCCTAACTTTCTCACTCATCCAAAGCACCCATTTTTGTCCAAATCAGAGGTTGTGGCAAGAGGGAAAGTTGTTCCTCATCAAAGGGAGAACAACATACTTGGAAATTGGAAGGCGAATTGAATCGAGGCAAGAGATCAGCTCTCCACAAGTTTTGGGTAATTTCTAAATCTCGATCTTGATAATTGAGATGATTTTGGTGATAATGGTTGTTGGCATTGTGTTGAAATAGTTGGAAAATGATTAGGGAGTGATGAAATTACAATGTAGTTGGAGTGATAATGATATTTAGCAATTTTGGTAATTTTGGGAATTTTGAGCTATAAATGGAAATTTAGACAATGTGGTGAATTAGCATAGATAATTTGGCATGAGAAATGTAGAACGTTGAGATGTTGTGAATGAGATTGTAGTTTGGGGTAGAGTTACGAGAATCAAGAGATTTGAGGTGTTATGAGCAATTATGCTCGATTTTGAGAATTGAGGTTACTGTGATGATGAATATTGATGTTTTAACATCGTTTGGACAGCTCGGGAGTTCCAGAGTGGAATGCGAGACTAGTCCGTGACAAGGGGGAAACGATTGCGCTATACGAGGTGCAAAGAGGTAAGGGAAACTAAACCATTTGTGTATGTGATTTGTGAACTATTATAGCATGATTTGTGATTTATAAAACAAGCATGTTGAGTGTTGTGTTGTGATATAATTGCACACGATTTTTATAGCCGGTTGGAGCCCAATGTTTTTATGTGTTTATAAGCTACGTGTGAAATCGCTTTATAAACCGTTGAGTTTATGTGAGAAATGAATTGGGCTCTACGTTAAGGCAATATTGAGATTTGAGAAATGTGTGCGTATTTTTCCGGTTGGAACTCGATTTTAAATATGTTTTGTGTTGAGTACAAAACGGTTTTAAATGAGTTTTATAAGAAAGAAACCACTATGAGTTTTACGTGAAGGCAAACCAATTTTACATGATAATGGTTATTGATAAAGACTTAGGTGTGTAATTTTGAGTACACACCGGGCATTGCTCTGGTAGCATGTAAGCCCGATTCTTCTCCATTCTGGTAACGTGAGAAACCCTATTCTGTGGCTATGCCACGTATATTTGGTGGCCGTTACCACGTGAGATCCCCCATTCAGTGGCTATGCCACATATATTTGGTGGCCGTTGCCACGTGAGAACCCTAATTGGTGGCCGTTGCCACGTGAGAAACCCCATTCTGTGGCTGTGCCACGTATATTTGGTGGTCGTTACCATGTGAGAAACCTTATTCTGTGGTTATGCCACGTATATTTGGTGGTCGTTGCCACGTGAGAAACCCCATTCTGTGGCTGTGCCACGTATATTTGGTGGTCGTTGCCAAGTGAAACCCTATTCTGTGGCTGTGCCACGTGTGAATCTAAATCAGTGGCTATGCCACGTGTGTTTGGTGGCTGTGCCACGTGCATTATTATTACAGTGATTTTATCACTTTATTTGAGAAAGCCATTATCGCATTATTTTCACATGCTTGTTACTGCTCTAGACTGAGCCTTTTTACTTTATGTTTTCACATGATTTGAGATATGAGAATGTCGTTTTGAGTACTTTCATGCTATGGTTTTCGAATGAGTATACTGAGTTTCACATACAAATGAATATTTTATGATGTGCATTATGGTTTATATAATGAATCCCTTACCCCCTTTACTGAGCGTTTTAGAAGCTCACCCTATTTTCTCCCCCCCAGATTTCTTCAAGTGAAAAAGGGTTTCCCTGCGACGTACAGAGTAGTGGCTAGTGGAGGACTTGAGCTCCAGGCCATATATTGTATTTTGAGGTATCTTTTATATTTTCATGTACCCAGACAATAATTGTAATTACAGACACTCGATGTATAACATTGTATGGGATGTATTAGGATTAATTAACTTGAGATTGAATAATGTACTGATATGATATATAATTTCTAGTGATGAGATCCTGAGGTATGAAAAATATGATGATGTATGACACTGCAGAGGAATGCACCCTTAATTGTGAATTGATGAGTAAAAAGTTTTTAAATTGGCCCTATTTTTCGCATTTTCGGGGCGTGACACTGGAGCCTAGCTCGCATCGGGTATTGATGTTTTCATTTGTATGAAACGTGTTGGAGCTTAGCTCGCAACTTGATTTGGAAACTATAATGATGTTTATAAACCGTACTGGAGCTTCTGCTTGTACGTGGCTTTTGAGTGGTTTGTCTTATAAGTATAACCGTACTAGAGCTATGCTCGTACGCAATCTCTTTATGATAGGATGCATGAGTCGTGCTAGAGCTTTGCTCGCACAAGTTTACACATTTTGAGACGTATAAGGTTGTGAAAGTTGGTAAGATCCTTAAGCCCTACATCCTTAAGCGAACATCCTTAAGCCCAAAGAGGCGGGGAGGCTCTGTTAAGCGGGGAGGCTCTGTTCGGTGGGGAGGCTCTCTTACGGTAAGATCCTTAAGCCCAAAGAGGCGGAGAGGCTCTGTTAGGCGGGGAGGCTCTGTTCGGTAGGGAGGCTCTCTTACGGAAGGATCCTTAAGCCAACATCCTTAAGCCCTGGAGGGGCGGGGAGGCTCTATTCGGCAAGGAGGCTCTCCTTCACGGATATGGAAAAGCTCTTGGTATGGGGTAGGTAAGACCTAGGAATGGTGTAAGATCCCGAGTATGTATAATGATAATGTGTACCCTTGGATCAATAATATGAATGGACTTGTGATGTAAATTATGGTTGATGTAAGTCCATGGATCCAATGTATGTATGTGTAATATAAATTATAACGTACATACAAGTTTCATTGTGTATGAATGCGAAGAAATGAGTTATGCTTCCATTTGGTTGTATGTAGCATACCTTTGAATATACAATGAATGCACACAAGTTTCAATGTGCATAAGGTATGAATGGATGCCATTTTCAAGTTATAGAGGTGGATGGATGAGGAAATGGCCATGGCAATAGATTGAGGGTGTGTTGGTATGAGTTGCAGCAATGAAACTGCAGAAAATCTGGAAAACATGAGGTCCAGATCGATCTCATAGGATGAGAGATCGATCTGGAAGAGCCAGAATGCTCTTATTTGGGTGAACGAATAGAGCAGATCGATCTCCAATGGAGCCAGATCGATCTGCCAAGCATTCTGTAAGTGAAAAGATCGATCCTCAAGGAGCCAGATCGATCTCCTTAGCTCTCTGTTTGGGACCAGATCGATCTCATGCTTCGACAGATCGATCTCATGCCTCAACAGATCGATCTCATTGCTTCGACAGATCGATCTCAGGCTTAAAAATGCCGTGGAAAAGAGGAATTTTAAGGGACCAGATCGATCTCCTCTTGGACCAGATCGATCTCCTCAAGTCAACTCTATATAAGGAGAGCTGAAAATCTGGAAATCACGGAAAAACACCAAACCTTTCAATCTCAACCCCGAAAACCTAACTTTCCCTCTCTAAAAATCAGCCATTTTCAGGGAAATTTGGAGAGAGATCATTAGAGGCAAAGTTGTTCCTATCAAAGAGAGGAACAACATAGTGAGAGGGCATTTTTCCATTCTTGGAATTGAAGGAGTTAAGGCCATCACCAATTGGAGCAAGAAGAGGAATCACATTAGTAAGATTCTAACACTCCAATCCAAATGTATTAGTTATTTAATTGATTTTGGAGTTGATTGGTATGAGTATTCATGGATAAACTACCTAGGAATGTAGTGGAATTGGTATGACCTAGAAATCCCAAAATGGGTATAATGTGAGGATATGTGGGTTTGAATGAGCCTATGATTTATGGCATGCTAAAGTTGTTATTGGGGCAATGTTTATGATTTTAAATGGTTAAATGAGATTACATTGTGAGTTTGGAGGAATTGTAGAAATGGGTATAAATATGCTTGATTAATGCCATAGTGAGGGGATTCATGAAGTATGAACACTATGAGCTTAATATCGATTTGATATCGATTTTGGGTAAGTTAATGGGCCTAAGAAGATCCATAGACTCGAGCTATGGGTAAAGTAATGAAACGAGGCCTAATAAGCTTTAATAAAGGCTATAGGTTAAATTGACTATAGCAAGCACATGGGTTGCAATATATGAATCGAATATAACGCGGGACACGATTTTGTGCAGTCCCGAAGAGTTCGTTGAAGGCGAACCGAACCGTACGAGTAAGCAGCTAAAGGAGGTGGAATCACGCATCGCGATTCCAGGTAAGGGAATTTTGTGAGTACATAGAGATAGCTGCTCGTACTTTGAGCTGTGGGTGAATATTGGGTGTTGTATGAAATGCATGAATTGCCCAAATAAATGATGGATGGTATTTGTGAATGATGATGAGTATGTGTGTGGTTTTGGATTTGAAGTGGATTTTATGAAATGGGATAGTAAGGCTAATAATTGCATAAACCTAACGTTTTGATGTTTTTCCAAAACGAATTGCTTGGTTTTAAGCAAGCTTGTAGATAGGTCGGCTAGTATTGTATTGTTGTTGTGAAAAGCATTTGTGAGTGCTAAACCCGAATTGCCGGGATTGATAAATTGTGATTAAGCCGCCTATCACATTGGTATGACATAAATCGCGCTAGAGCCTCGCTCGCGCTGGATTTCTATGTCTTCATTTGTATGAAATGTGCTAGAGCCTAGCTCGCACCTTGATCTGAAAACTATAGTGATAGTTATAACCGTACTGGAACTTCGGCTCGTACATGGATTTTGAGTGGTAGTCTCACGAGTATAACCGTACTAGAGCTATGCTCGTACGCGCCTCTTTATGAGAAGATGCATGATGCATGAGTCGTGCTAGAGCTTTGCTCGCACAAGTATGTACAATGGGATATGTATAGGATTGTGAAAGTGGGTAAGATCCTCAAGTCTTACATCCTTAAGCCAACATCCTTAAGCCCAACGAGGCGGGGAGGCTCTGTTAGGCGGTGAGGCTCTGTTTGGTGGGGAGGCTCTCTTACGGTGGGATCCTTAAGCCAACATCCTTAAGCCCAAAGAGGCGGGGAGGCTCTGTTAGGCAGGGAGGCTCTCCTACATGGGTATGGTAAAGGTGGGATCCTTAAGCCAACATCCTTAAGCCCAAAGAGGCGGGGAGGCTCTGTTAGGCAGGGAGGCTCTCCTACATGGGTATGGTTGAGGTAAGATCCTTAAGCCCTACATCCTTAAGCTAACACCCTTGAGCCCGAGGAGGCAGGGAGGCTCTGTTAGGCGGGGAGGCTCTGTTCGGTGGGGAGGCTCTCTTACGGAAAGGACCCTTAAGCCCTACATCCTTAAGCTAACATCCTTAAGCCCGAGAAGGCAGGGAGGCTCTGTTAGGCGGGGAGGCTCTGTTCGGCAGGAAGGCTCTCCTTCACGGAATATGGAAAACTCTTGGTATGGGGTAGATAAGACCTAGGAATGGCACCCCCAATCATGATATGAGTTGCGGAGTACGATGTACCGTGTATATCACATGGAGTACGATGTACTGCATGATGGTTATGTGATGAGAAAGTCTGGCGAGGGATAATTCATCTTCGTGCCAGCATGATACCCCGCACACCTGGATGCGTGTGGTCTGGGATGATTTATGATGTAATGATTCACATAGGCACTTTTGATATAGTGACCTAGATTTATACACATGCGTGAATTGTGGAATGTAAATATGGTTGTGATTGTGAGTTGATTTGGTGGTGTTATGTTGTTGGTTCAAAAAGGAAGTTTCTAAATGAATTGCCCTTTTATGAATTTAAATGAGATTGAGCATGAGATGTTTTATACATGATGTCTCTACCATGTTTTATATGCCGATGCACATGATTTGATACATGATATATATGTATATTCACATGGCATAGTTTTATTCCTCATGCTCCTACTATAAACGATTTATGCATAACACTATCAGCATGTAGATAGAGTAGTTATCTACCATGCTTGCATTATTGCCTTACTGAGCGTGTGGTTGCTCATCCCACTCTATTTTCCCCCCTACAGAGCGTGCATAGTAGCCCAGTGAGGACTGAGGCGTATTATTTTGGACTCCGTTGCATCTCCATCGCTAAGAGGTATATACACAGTGATTCTTTTTGTATCTAAACAATGTAAAAGCACAGTATTCTTTTGAGTTGTACTTATGGGGGATGTAGATGTCAGTAAAACATGTATTCGTATAAGTACACGATTAAGCACATGTATGACATCGTTTTAATTAATTGAGAATGAATGAGATGTGGTGTTTATTATTGACTCACAGCCCAACAGTGTGTGGTTAACTTAGTTCACGACTGGGTAAGGTAATAGTAAAACGTGAAAAATTTTCAGTGATTTTCGGTTAAAGAGAATGGAATTGGGTCGTGACAGAGATTGGTATCAGAGCTGTGTTGGCCTGATGTGAGTCATTAATAAAATGTAGGAAAGTACATCCCCATAGTACTGTGCTATTGTTTAGATATAACTGTGTATACCGTGATGGATTGAGCTTAATGAATTATTATAATACAGGGAGTTAGGCACTATGCCAGTTACACGCAAAGGTAGAGGGGTGAGAGCACGTGCTAGAGGCCGGAGAGGTAGGCCTGAGAGCCGTGCGGAGCCACAGACTGAGCAGGCTCCACAGAACCCTGCGGAGAGAGCAGGTGATACTGAGGCTCGCTTCGCTAGGTTAGAGCGGAGTATTGAGAGTCTGGTGGAGATAGTCACGCAGGCCTTGGGCGCCGGTGACAGACGAGGTCCCGCGGCACAGCCTACTACTGAACAGGCAGCTGCAGAGGCGGAGAGACCTCAGACTGCTGAGACAGTTACAGTTACACCACCTCCAGCCCAGGATACAGATTCTCCTATCGCTCCACAGCAGAGCGGTAGTGATGTGGGTTATGACTGCGACCTGAGCAGGTTGCGAGAGTTTCAAGCGCTGAAACCCCCAGTGTTTAGAGGGGTGAAGGACCCAGTGATTACGGAGGATTGGGTGTATGAGATGGAGAAACTGTATAGGTTTTTCCGATGCACTTCAAGTGAGAAGGTTGCCTTTGCCGTGTTTATGCTGAAAGGCGAGGCCGAGCATTGGTGGAGGTCCACCGAGACTATTTTGAGGGCCAGACATTCTGAGATCTCGTGGGAGATATTTCTAGAGGCCTTCAGGAGGCAATATATTCCAGCTACCGCACAGAGGAGACTGCGGATGGAATTTATGAATTTGGTTCAGGGGAACCGTACTGTGGACGAGTATGAGTCCAAGTTTATGTCCTTGGGGAGATATGACCCGGACACGATGGGTAGTGAGACCCGAAAGATTCAGAAGTTCATGGATGGATTGAGATTTGCCATCCGGACTAAGCTAGCTCCCTTCGATATTGTGACTTATGAGGAGGCGGTACATAAGGCTCAGTTATGTGAACAAGACTCTGAGCGAAATGCCTCCGAGTTTGGGAGAGTCAGTGTTAAAAAGGACAAGGATCGGAAGAGATCCGGGTTTGGAAGAGTGGCCAAGAGAGATGGCCAAAGATTTTTCAAGAAGAGGCCAAAGATTGAGGAGGTGCGGGAGAGAGCTGCTAGACCTCCCGTATATCCAGCCTTGACTGCGCCGAGGGGCATGAATATTGGGGGACCACGACCTACTACTGATCAGTGTAGGAGATGTGGGAGATTCCATGGGAATAGACCCTGTCCGATGACCCCTATGGTGTGTTTTAGATGCGAGAGACCAGGACATATGGCTAAGTATTGTCCCGAGAAGATGGAGATTGCCCCACAGAAGGGCAAGGAGCCTGAGGGAGCTCCAGTTGAGACAGCAGCCCCGAGGAGGAGGGCTACAGCTGAGGAAAAAGGGAAACAGGCTGCGGGTGTGAGCAGAGGAAGAGTACATGCACTGGATCAGGACACCGCAGATGCTTCGACGGATGTGATAAAAGGTACCATCCGAATCTTTGATTTAGAAGCATTGGTATTATTTGATCCTGGTGCCACACATTCTTTCATATCACCTTCCTTTGCACATAAATTGTTGAAATATGTGAAACCAGCATTGTTGGATAAAATGTTGATGATTTCCACACCCATGAATGATAGTCAATTGACTGAGCATGTATGTAGGGATTGTAAGTTAAAGATAGAGGAGAAGGAAATGATAGCCAATCTGATTTTATTGAATATGAATGATTTTGATGTAATTTTGGGAATGGATTGGTTGGCTACCAATCGTGTTGTGATGGATTGTCATGCCAAAACATTAATGTTTTCAGGACTAGACAATCTTATTGTAAATTTTAATGAAAAGAAATGATATGAAAACTTGTATACTTGTGGTAAATAAAGGAGTATGATTTTAAATGCATAATGCTTGAGAGATAAATCATTTATTGTGATAAATGTTGAATGTGGAGTGATGGGTTATGTTACTAACGATGGAGAGGATAATGTGAAGGGTTCATTGCCTATGTGGTCGATATAGATGAGGCACACCCGGAATTGAAGGACATACCCGTAATTACGGACTACCCTGATGTCTTTCCGGATGAATTACCAGGACTACCACCTGAAAGGGAAATGGAATTTTACATTGAGTTAGTGCCTGGTACAGAGCCGATATCGAAGCCACCCTATAGAATGGCTCCGATAGAATTGGAAGAGCTGAAGAAACAGCTGCAAGAGTTGTTGGAGAAGGGGTTTATTAGACCGAGTGTCTCACCTTGGGGAGCACCGGTTCTATTTGTAAGGAAGAAGGATGGAAGCCTCCGACTGTGTATAGATTACCGGTTGTTGAATAAGGCCACCATTAAGAACAAGTACCCCCTTCCAAGAATCGATGATTTGTTGGATCAGCTCCAGGGAGCCGAGGTATTTTCTAAGATAGATCTGCGGTCAGGGTACCATCAGTTGAGGATCAGGAGTGGAGATGTACCCAAGACAGCATTTCGTACCCGTTATGGCCACTACGAGTTTTTGGTGATGCCATTCGGATTGACGAATGCTCCCGCAGCATTTATGGCATTGATGAATGATATATTCAAGCTATACCTGGACAAGTTTGTGATTGTTTTCATAGATGACATTTTGGTGTATTCCAAGTCCAGGGAAGATCATGAGGAGCACTTGAGGATAGTTCTGCAGACCCTCCGAGAGAGAGAATTGTATGCCAAACTCAGCAAATGTAACTTTTGGTTGGAACAGATCTCATTTCTGGGGCATGTTGTGTCTAAGGATGGGGTATCAGTGGATCCATCCAAGATAGAGGCGGTTGTGCAGTGGGAACAACCCAAGACAGTAACTGAGATCAGAAGTTTTCTGGGATTGGCAGGATATTATCGGAGATTTGTAGAGGGTTTCTCCAGACTAGCTGCTCCGTTGACACTCCTCACGCGTAAAGATGTTAAGTTTACATGGGATGAGGCATGTGAGATGAGTTTTGAGGAGCTTAAGCGTCGATTGACGACTGCTCCAGTTCTCACCATTCCTACCAGCTCAGGAGGATTCTCGGTGTATACGGATGCATCACACCAGGGACTGGGCTGTGTGCTTATGCAGGATGGGAAGGTAGTTGCCTATGGATCTAGACAGTTGAAAGATCATGAGAGGAACTACCCGACACATGATTTAGAGTTGGCGGTCGTAGTATTTGCTTTGAAAATATGGCGCCACTATCTCTATGGTGAGAAATTTCAGGTGTTCACAGATCATAAGAGCCTTAAATACCTGTTCTCGCAGAAAGAGCTGAATATGAGACAGAGGAGATGGCTCGAACTCCTGAAAGACTATGATTGTGAAATCATGTACCACCCGGGTAAGGCAAATGTAGTTGCCGATGCTCTAAGCAGAAAGAACCTTGGGTTGGTGTCTTATATGATGGTACGGGAACATGAGTTGTTAGAACACTTTGCGAACATCAGTCTGGATGTAACCCCACCTGGATCTGAGAGACTTGAGATCATGGCTAGTTTGAGACTAGAGCCAGAGTTGATTGGCCGTATTCGGCAAGCCCAGCAGAGCGATCGACGGTGCATCGATTGGCTGAGGCAGATACAGATAGGTGTGGGTATTGATTTTGAGCAGAGTGCTGATGGCTTATTGAGGTTCAGAGGCAGAGTATGCGTTCCCAGGGATCCTGAGATCAGGAGAACGATTTTATCAGAGGCTCACTCATCGAAATATACGATACATCCGGGAAGTACCAAGATGTATCAAAACCTTCGGAAGGTTTATTGGTGGTCTGGAATGAAAAGAGACATTGCGGAATATGTCGCTAAGTGTCTCGTTTGTCAGCAAGTGAAGGTAGAGCATCAGAAGCCTGCAGGATTATTGCAGCCTCTACCGATACCGACATGGAAGTGGGAGCATGTCACCATGGATTTTGTGATGGGGTTGCCGAGGACCCGTAGAGGTCATGATGCCATATGGGTTATTGTGGACCGGTTGACTAAGTCCGCTCATTTCTTGGCTATGAGAGCTACCGATACACTGAGTCAGTTGGCGAACCTGTATATCCGAGAGATAGTACGGCTACACGGTGTACCAGTGAGCGTTGTTTCTGATAGGGATGCCCGCTTCACTTCCCATTTCTGGGAACATTTTCAGGAAGCGCTGGGGACCCGACTGAGTTTTAGCACCGCTTTTCATCCTCAGACAGATGGGCAGTCAGAGAGGACTATACAGACCCTCGAGGATATGTTGAGAGCATGTGTGCTGGATTATAGAGGCTCCTGGGATGACCACCTGCAGTTAGCCGAGTTCGCTTATAATAATAGCTATCATGCTAGTATCGGGATGGCACCCTATGAGGCATTATACGGGCGTAGATGCCGTTCCCCCATTGGATGGGAAGAGGTTGGTGACAGACAGATTTTTGCTCCGGACTTAGTGCGGCAGGCATCTGAGGACGTCCAGTTGATATGTGAGAGATTACGGACAGCTCAGAGCCGGCAAAAGAGTTATGCTGACAAGAGACGAAGACCACTGGAGTTTGATGAGGGTGAGTCGGTATTTCTGAGGGTATCACCATCGAAGGGTATTATGAGATTCGGTAAGAAGGGCAAGCTGAGCCCTAGGTATATCGGACCCTTCGAGATTTTAGAGAGAGTGGGAGAAAAGGCGTATAGATTGGCATTGCCCCCGGACTTGGCAAATGTCCACAACGTCTTCCACGTCTCGATGCTTCGGAAGTATCACCCGGACCCGGCACACGTGATAAAATATGAGCCGTTGGAGCTCCACGAGAGTATGACGTATGTTGAGAAGCCGGTTCGGATATTGGACAGAAAAGAGAAAGTGTTGCGGAATAAGACAATTCCCTTGGTGAAAGTGCTTTGGCAACACCACACGGCGGAAGAGGCCACGTGGGAATTGGAGAACTTAATACGGGAGAAGTACCCCCAACTGTTTGAAGAGTGACTTGGTTCTAATTTGGAGGACCAAATTCCTTGAAGGAGGGGAGATTGTAAGATCCCGAGTATGTATAATGATAATGTGTACCCTTGGATCAATAATATGAATGGACTTGTGATGTAAATTATGGTTGATGTAAGTCCATGGATCCAATGTATGTATGTGTAATATAAATTATAACGTACATACAAGTTTCATTGTGTATGAATGCGAAGAAATGAGTTATGCTTCCATTTGGTTGTATGTAGCATACCTTTGAATATACAATGAATGCACACAAGTTTCAATGTGCATAAGGTATGAATGGATGCCATTTTCAAGTTATAGAGGTGGATGGATGAGGAAATGGCCATGGCAATAGATTGAGGGTGTGTTGGTATGAGTTGCAGCAATGAAACTGCAGGAAATCTGGAAAACATGAGGTCCAGATCGATCTCATAGGATGAGAGATCGATCTGGAAGAGCCAGAATGCTCTTATTTGGGTGAACGAATAGAGCAGATCGATCTCCAATGGAGCCAGATCGATCTGCCAAGCATTCTGTAAGTGAAAAGATCGATCCTCAAGGAGCCAGATCGATCTCCTTAGCTCTCTGTTTGGGACCAGATCGATCTCATGCTTCGACAGATCGATCTCATGCCTCAACAGATCGATCTCATTGCTTCGACAGATCGATCTCAGGCTTAAAAATGCCGTGGAAAAGAGGAATTTTAAGGGACCAGATCGATCTCCTCTTGGACCAGATCGATCTCCTCAAGTCAACTCTATATAAGGAGAGCTGAAAATCTGGAAATCACGGAAAAACACCAAACCTTTCAATCTCAACCCCGAAAACCTAACTTTCCCTCTCTAAAAATCAGCTATTTTCAGGGAAATTTGGAGAGAGATCATTAGAGGCAAAGTTGTTCCTATCAAAGAGAGGAACAACATAGTGAGAGGGCATTTTTCCATTCTTGGAATTGAAGGAGTTAAGGCCATCACCAATTGGAGCAAGAAGAGGAATCACATTAGTAAGATTCTAACACTCCAATCCAAATGTATTAGTTATTTAATTGATTTTGGAGTTGATTGGTATGAGTATTCATGGATAAACTACCTAGGAATGTAGTGGAATTGGTATGACCTAGAAATCCCAAAATGGGTATAATGTGAGGATATGTGGGTTTGAATGAGCCTATGATTTATGGCATGCTAAAGTTGTTATTGGGGCAATGTTTATGATTTTAAATGGTTAAATGAGATTACATTGTGAGTTTGGAGGAATTGTAGAAATGGGTATAAATATGCTTGATTAATGCCATAGTGAGGGGATTCATGAAGTATGAACACTATGAGCTTAATATCGATTTGATATCGATTTTGGGTAAGTTAATGGGCCTAAGAAGATCCATAGACTCGAGCTATGGGTAAAGTAATGAAACGAGGCCTAATAAGCTTTAATAAAGGCTATAGGTTAAATTGACTATAGCAAGCACATGGGTTGCAATATATGAATCGAATATAACGCGGGACACGATTTTGTGCAGTCCCGAAGAGTTCGTTGAAGGCGAACCGAACCGTACGAGTAAGCAGCTAAAGGAGGTGGAATCACGCATCGCGATTCCAGGTAAGGGAATTTTGTGAGTACATAGAGATAGCTGCTCGTACTTTGAGCTGTGGGTGAATATTGGGTGTTGTATGAAATGCATGAATTGCCCAAATAAATGATGGATGGTATTTGTGAATGATGATGAGTATGTGTGTGGTTTTGGATTTGAAGTGGATTTTATGAAATGGGATAGTAAGGCTAATAATTGCATAAACCTAACGTTTTGATGTTTTTCCAAAACGAATTGCTTGGTTTTAAGCAAGCTTGTAGATAGGTCGGCTAGTATTGTATTGTTGTTGTGAAAAGCATTTGTGAGTGCTAAACCCGAATTGCCGGGATTGATAAATTGTGATTAAGCCGCCTATCACATTGGTATGACATAAATCGCGCTAGAGCCTCGCTCGCGCTGGATTTCTATGTCTTCATTTGTATGAAACGTGCTAGAGCCTAGCTCGCACCTTGATCTGAAAACTATAGTGATAGTTATAACCGTACTGGAACTTCGGCTCGTACATGGATTTTGAGTGGTAGTCTCACGAGTATAACCGTACTAGAGCTATGCTCGTACGCGCCTCTTTATGAGAAGATGCATGATGCATGAGTCGTGCTAGAGCTTTGCTCGCACAAGTATGTACAATGGGATATGTATAGGATTGTGAAAGTGGGTAAGATCCTCAAGTCTTACATCCTTAAGCCAACATCCTTAAGCCCAACGAGGCGGGGAGGCTCTGTTAGGCGGTGAGGCTCTGTTTGGTGGGGAGGCTCTCTTACGGTGGGATCCTTAAGCCAACATCCTTAAGCCCAACGAGGCGGGGAGGCTCTGTTAGGCGGTGAGGCTCTGTTTGGTGGGGAGGCTCTCTTACGGTGGGATCCTTAAGCCAACATCCTTAAGCCCAAAGAGGCGGGGAGGCTCTGTTAGGCAGGGAGGCTCTCCTACATGGGTATGGTAAAGGTGGGATCCTTAAGCCAACATCCTTAAGCCCAAAGAGGCGGGGAGGCTCTGTTAGGTAGGGAGGCTCTCCTACATGGGTATGGTAGAGGTAAGATCCTTAAGCCCTACATCCTTAAGCTAACACCCTTGAGCCCGAGGAGGCAGGGAGGCTCTGTTAGGCGGGGAGGCTCTGTTCAGTGGGGAGGCTCTCTTACGGAAAGGACCCTTAAGCCCTACATCCTTAAGCTAACATCCTTAAGCCCGAGAAGGCAGGGAGGCTCTGTTAGGCGGGGAGGCTCTGTTCGGCAGGAAGGCTCTCCTTCACAGAATATGGAAAACTCTTGGTATGGGGTAGATAAGACCTAGGAATGGCACCCCCAATCATGATATGAGTTACGGAGTACGATGTACCGTGTATATCACATGGAGTACGATGTACCGCATGATGGTTATGTGATGAGAAAGTCTGGCGAGGGATAATTCATCTTCGTGCCAGCATGATACCCCGCACACCTGGATGCGTGTGGTCTGGGATGATTTATGATGTAATGATTCACATAGGCACTTTTGATATAGTGACCTAGATTTATACACATGCGTGAATTGTGGAATGTAAATATGGTTGTGATTGTGAGTTGATTTGGTGGTGTTATGTTGTTGGTTCAAAAAGGAAGTTTCTAAATGAATTGCCCTTTTATGAATTTAAATGAGATTGAGCATGAGATGTTTTATACATGATGTCTCTACCATGTTTTATATGCCGATGCACATGATTTGATACATGATATATATGTATATTCACATGGCATAGTTTTATTCCTCATGCTCCTACTATAAACGATTTATGCATAACACTATCAGCATGTAGATAGAGTAGTTATCTACCATGCTTGCATTATTGCCTTACTGAGCGTGTGGTTGCTCATCCCACTCTATTTTCCCCCCTACAGAGCGTGCATAGTAGCCCAGTGAGGACTGAGGCGTATTATTTTGGACTCCGCTGCATCTCCATCGCTAAGAGGTATATACACAGTGATTCTTTTTGTATCTAAACAATGTAAAAGCACAGTATTCTTTTGAGTTGTACTTATGGGGGATGTAGATGTCAGTAAAACATGTATTCGTATAAGTACACGATTAAGCACATGTATGACATCGTTTTAATTAATTGAGAATGAATGAGATGTGGTGTTTATTATTGACTCAAAGCCCAACAGTGTGTGGTTAACTTAGTTCACGACTGGGTAAGGTAATAGTAAAACGCGAAAAATTTTCAGTGATTTTCGGTTAAAGAGAATGGAATTGGGTCGTGACAAATGGCACCCCCAATTACGATATGAGTCCGCGGAGTACGTTGTACCGTGTATATCACATGGAGTACGATGTACCGCGTGATGGTTATGTGATGAGGAAGTCTGGTGAGGGATAATCCATCTTCATGCCAGCACGATACCCCGCACATCTGGATGCGTGTGGTCTGGGATGATTTATGATGTAGTTGGTCCACATAGGCACTTTTGATATAGTGACCTGGTTTTTATACACATGTGTGAATTGTGAAATGAAAATGTGGTTGTGATTGTGAATTGATTTGATTTGATTTGATGGGATTGTATGTGTTTGAGAAAGAGTTTTATGATGTGGGTTTAAAAAGGAGGTTTCTTAATGAATTACCATTTTTATGAGTTTAAATGAAATTGAGCATGAAATGATTTATACATGATGTTTTTACCATGTTTTATATGCCAATGTACATGATTTTGATACATGATATATATGTATACTCATATGGCATAGTTTTATTCCTCATGCTCCTACCATAAATGATTTATGCATAACACTATCAGCATGTAGATAGAGTAGTTATCTACCATGCTTGCATTATTGCCTTACTGAGCGTGTGGTTGCTCATCCCTCTCTATTTTCCCCCTACAGAGCGTGCATAGTAGCCCAGTGAGGACTGAGGCATTGTGTTTTTGGACATCCGCTGCTTCCATCGACGAGAGGTATATACACAGTGATTTCTTTTTGTATCTAAACAATGTAAAAGCACAGTAGTCAATTGAAATGTAATTATGGGGGATGTAGATGTCAGTGAACATAACTTATGTAAGTTAATGATTAACTTTCAAATGTATGACATTGCTTTATTTAACTGTGATTGAATGAGATGTGATGTTTATTATTGACTCACAGCCCAACAGTGTGGTGGTAAGTTAGTTCACGATCGAGTAAGGAAAGAAATTTGCAAAAAAATTTCAGTGATTTTCGATTTAAGAGAATGGAATTGGGTCGTGACATTCACCCCCCTCTCGGTTGAGCCAACAGGACCAAATCAAATCGATTTTCCTTCATGAGCTCTATATATATTTCCTCATTTTAAGTTCTTCTCTTCAGTCAGAATAATTTAGATCCACTCGGTTTACCCTGTGGCTCTTATAGCCCTTATTCAACTTTGATGTAGCTTATACGTGTTAAATCATTTTACTAATACTTTACATTAAGTAAATACTCTTCTTATGATTCAACTAACTAAATAAAGTGTTCGTACATATAAGAATCATAAGGAACAAGCTACATAAAAAATACAGGTCTTACAATTACCTCTCCAGGATAATAAGATTTAAGAATTTGTAAAGTCAAAATGGCATAACATTAATCGAAGCTCCTAAGTCTATCATGGCTTTTTCAAGCTTAATGTTACCTACCTTACAAGTGATAGAAAACATACCAAGACCTTCACACTTTGGATGAAGTTTTTTTTAGAGAACAATGAAGACATTCTCCCCCTTACTTACCTTTTCGTTACCTTTCAACTTCTTTTAGTTTGTGCATAATTATTTTAGAAATTTTACATACATTGGCAGTTGCTTGACAACATCAAGAAGAGGAATGTTGACTACAAACTTATGAAAGGTAACTGAGGTCCCTTTATCTTTCTCTTCTTTAGTTGCCTTTGCAAACCTATAAGGAAAAGGTAGAAGGTGAGTGCCAACATTAATTAGAGGTTTATTTACCATAGGTCTCCACATTTGAGGAAAGTGGCTTCACATTTTCTCCTAAATTTATTTTTGATGTTTGTACTAGAAGGGTCCTTGCTTCCCTTTTCCTTTCCACATATTAAAATTATGACACTGATATTCTCCCTTGGATTGACCACAGGTTGTAAGGGCAGCTTACCAGAACCTTGTGTATCCAATTTATTCAACATGGTGGCTAGTTGACCTAGTTGAGTTTCCAAGTTCTTTATACTAGACTTTGTTTCTTGTATGCCCATCCTTGTCTCTTGTAGATTCAACCATGTTTTGTGTTGAAATTTAATATAACTATCAGTAAGAGATTTAATCATATTTTCAACCTACATACATTGGATTAGAGCTAGAGGCCTTTCTTGGAATTGGTTCTTAAAGTTGCTTGGCCTATTGTGTGAGACCTGAGAATTCTATACACATCTAATTATGTAATGTGAACATGAAGCGTTATTGATTGAGCTAAATGTGATGTACTCATAGATTGAGCTGGTAAGGAATGAAATTTCTAAGTGATGAATGAGTATTGAATGAGAAATAATCAATGGAGCAAACGATGGTAATTATATATAGAGATTTTATGCTAAGTGTGCAACCATAGTGTGAAACTATGAGGCCAAATCGATCTTGGAGAAGAAGGGATCAATCTGGTAGGCCAAAGTGACAAGGAATGAAAATTTTAAACAGCAAATCGATCTCCAAATGTTTCTGTAAAGAGCAGATCGATCTCCTACAAGAGCAGATCGATCTCCTCAAGATTATGAGATCGATCTTGCCCCATGACAGATCAATCTGGTAGGCATAAAAATTGCCTAAAACATTCCTAAATTTAAAGGCAGATCGATCTCCTGCCCTCTTCCTATATAAGGATCCCTGTGTTTTTTATGGAATTCATCTTCTCTCTCTCCAGAAAATCAAAAACCCCCATTTTGGTCGAATTCCTAGCTTTCTTTCTCCTTCAAAACGCCTATTTCCATCCGAATCAGAGGTAGTGGCAAGAGGGAAAGTTATTCCTCATCATAAGGGGAACAACATACTTGGAAATCGAAGGACGATTTGAGCTGAGCTGGGAATTGAGCAGTCCATAAGTTTTGGGTAAATGTTTAAGCTTTAATCCTTGATTTTGAAGTAGATTTATGCGATTGTGGTTGTAGATGTTGTGATGAATTAGCTAAAAATGGTTAGGGTTGTTAGAATTATTGAGGAATCAAGAAATTATGAGAGTGTGATCAATTATGCTCGATGTTAAGATTTAACACAATGTGATGACGTGTTGATGATGTTTTTACATCGTTGGGATAGCCCGGGAGTTCCAGAGAGGAATGCGAGCTAGTCCGTCGTTCAGGGGAAACGATTGCACTATACGAGGTGCAACGAGGTAAGGGTAAACTTAAACTCATTTGTGTATGTTATTTGTGATGATATATGTAGCATGAAATGTTTTTGAGAAACAAGCATGTTTTTACGAGTTATGAATGATACACAGTTTTATAGCTGGTTGGGGTTCAATTCTTATGAGTTGTAAACAAAGTGTGAAATTATTTCACAAACTGTTTGAGTTTAAAAGTGAAAAGGGACTTGGGCTCTACGCTAAGGCGTACTGAGATTTGAGAAATGTGTGCGTGGTTTTGCCAGTTTGAGCTCAATTTTTCACATGTTTTGTAATGAGTACAACAAGGTTTTCAGATTAGTTTTATGAGAGAAACCATTATTAGCTCTACATGAAGGCAAAACAGTTTTATATGATAATGGTTGTTACTGAGGCTTAGGCGTGTCATGAGATAGCGCATCGGGCTTTGTTCTGGTAGCATATAAGTCTGGGCCTTGCTCTGGTAGCATGTAAGTCTGATATTCCTCCGCTTTGGTAGCGAGAGATGCTTCCGTTCTGGTAACGTGAGATGACCCCCGCTCCAGTAGCGCTGGGTGGCCTTGCTTTGGTAGCATATAAGTCTGGGTCTTGCTTTGGTAGCATATAAGACCGATAGTATGCATGAGGAGAGGCCTTACTCTAGTAGCATGTAAGTCCGGGCCTTGTTCTGGTAACACGTAAGACCAATAAACCATGTACACAACCATATTGTCGATGTTCCCTCTTTTAAGGATGCCTGGGATGCGCACCCAGAGGAGATTATTTTGATGTGCCATGATGAATGTTTTTATCTGAGTTTTAATTGCCTAGTCTTCATCGTTTTATATACATGAGATTGTGTTTTATGGCTTTGCCCCGTGCATGACTACTGAGGTGATTTCTATCACGTTTTTATGAGAAAAGCCATTATCGCATCCTAATTTCCACATGCTTGTAACTATGGTTTTTGTACTAAGATATTTACTCTCGTGTTTCTACATAATCTTAGAGGAATGAGATGATAATGATGTTTTAATGATTTCATGTTACGTTTTCAATTGAGCTTATTAAGTTTCACCTACAAAACAAAATGATTGTGCTGTTGTGAGGACCTGGTATCATGAGTGTAAGAACAAAGACTTTAAGGTCTTGGGTTCGAACCTTTGAGGACGCGTCTCCTGGGAATTTCCCAGTGGAGCAAAACCTTGAGGGTCAGTGGGCCCAAAGAGGACAATCTGTGGATTTGTAGGACTGGTTAGCAGTGGGAGCGGGGCCCAGAGGGGTCTGGCGTGCTCCGGGGCCAGGTCCTCACAATAAAACGCGCGTTTTTATGTGAGGTCCCTGTGAGGTCCCGCAAGACACGTCACCGAACACTACACCATAGCCACGTATTGTGTCACGACCCAATTCCATTCTCTTTAACCGAAATCACTGAAAATTTTTCGCGTTTTACTGTTACCTTACCCGGTCGCGAACTAAACTCACCACACACTGTTGGGCTGTGAGCCAATAATAATCACCACATCTCATTCATTCTCAATAAATTAAAACGATGTCATACATGTGCATTTAATCGTGTACTTATACGAATACATGTTTTACTGACATCTACATCCCCCATAAGTACAACTCAAAAGAATACTGTGCTTTTACATTGTTTAGATACAAAAAGAATCACTGTGTATATACCTCTTAGCGATGGAGATGCAGCGGAGTCCAAAATAATACGCCTCAGTCCTCACTGGGCTACTATGCACGCTCTGTAAGGGGGAAAAATAGAGTGGGATGAGCAACCACACGCTCAGTAAGGCAATAATGCAAGCATGGTAGATAACTACTCTATCTACATGCTGATAGTGTTATGCATAAATCGTTTATAGTAGGAGCATGAGGAGTAAAACTATGCCATGTGAATATACATATATATCATGTATCAAATCATGTGCATTGGCATATAAAACATGGTAGAGACATCATGTATAAAACATCTCATGCTCAATCTCATTTAAATTCATAAAAGGGCAATTCATTTAGAAACTTCCTTTTTGAACCAACAACATAACACCACCAAATCCACTCACAAACCACAACCACATTTTCATTCCACAATTCACGCATGTGTATAAATCTAGGTCACTATATCAAAAGTGCCTATGTGAATCATTACATCATAAATCATCCCAGACCACACGCATCCAGGTGTGCGGGGTATCATGCTGGCACGAAGATGAATTATCCCTCGCCAGACTTTCTCATCACATAACCATCATGCGGTACATCGTACTCCATGTGATATACACGGTACATCGTACTTCGCAACTCATATCATGATTGGGGGTGCCATTCCTAGGTCTTATCTACCCCATACCAAGAGTTTTCCATATTCCGAGAAGGAGAGCCTCCCTGCCGAACAGAGCCTCCCCGCCTAACAGAGCCTCCCTGCCTCCTCGGGCTTAAGGATGTTAGCTTAAGGATGTAGGGCTTAAGGGTCCTTTCCGTAAGAGAGCCTCCCCACCGAACAGAGCCTCCCCGTCTAACAGAGCCTCCCTGCCTCTTCGGGCTTAAGGATGTCAGCTTAAGGATGTAGGGCTTAAGGATCTTACCTTTACCATACCCATGTAGGAGAGCCTCCCTGCCTAACAGAGCCTCCCCGCCTCTTTGGGCTTAAGGATGTTGGCTTAAGGATCCCGCCGTAAGAGAGCCTCCCCACCAAACAGAGCCTCCCCGCCTAACAGAGCCTCCCTGCCTCCTCGGGCTTAAGGATGTTAGCTTAAGGATGTAAGGCTTAAGGATCTTACCCACTTTCACAACCCTATACGAATCCCATTGTACAAGCTTGTGCGAGCAAAGCTCTAGCACGACTCATGCATCATGCATCTTCTCATAAAGAGGCGCGTACGAGCATAGCTCTAGTACGGTTATACTCATAAGATAACCATTCACAATCCACGTACGAGCAGAAGCTCCAGTACGGTTTATAAACATCATCACAATTCAATTTCAAAGTGCGAGCTAAGCTCAAGCACGTTTCACACAAGTGAAAACATAGAAGTCTCACGCGAGCGAGGCTCTAACGCGAATTATATCACATACACGCGATAGGCGGCTTACATGCATTCAAAACATCTCATAATATGCTTAGTGCCTCGTATGGGCTATTTCACAACATCATTCAAGTACTAGCCAGCCTATCCTTTTATTTGCTCAAATCAAAGCATTGTGTTTTGTAAAAGCATTCAAAACACATGATTTACGCAATTATTAGCCTTACTATCCCTTTTTCATAACATCCACTTCAAATGCAAAACCACGCATATACCCATCATCTTTCACGAATACCATCAACATTTATTTGAGCAATCATGCATTTCATACAACACCCAATATTCACCCAATTCAAAATACGAGCAGCTATCTCTATATACTCACAAAATTCCCTTACCTGGAATCGCGATGCGTGATTCCACTTCCTTAAGCTGCTTACTCGTACGATTCGGTTCGCCTTCAACGAACTCTTCGGGACTGCATAAAATCGTATCCCGCATTATATTCGACCCATATATTGCAACCCTTGTGCTTGCCATAGTCAATTTAATCTATAGCCTCTATTAAAGCTTGTTTGGCCTCGTTTCATTACTTTATCCATAACTCGAGTCTATGGATTTTCTTAGGCCTATTAACTCATTCAAAATCGATATCAAATCGATGTAAAGCTCATAGCGTTCATATTCCATGAATCCCCTCACTATGGCATTTATTCATCACATACATATCCATTTCCACATTTCTTCCAACCAACCATGTAATTTCATCTAACCATCTAAATCATAACATTATCCCAATGACAACTTTAACATGCCATAAACCATAAGTTCATTCAATCCCACATATCCTCACATTATACCCATTTTAGATTTCTAGGTCACACCACTTTCACTACATTCTTAGGTAGTTTATCCATCAACACTCATACCAATCAACTCCAAAATCAATTAAATAGCTAATGCATTTGGATTGGAGTGTTAGAATCTTACCAATATGATTTCTCTTCTTGCTCCAATTGATAATGCCCTCAACTCCTTCAATTCCAAAAATGGGAAAATGCCCTCTCACTATGTTGTTCTCCTCTTTGATAGGAACAACTTTGCCTCTAATGATCTCTCTTCAAATCTCACTGAAAATGGTTGATTTTTAGAGAGGGAAAGTTAGGTTTTTGGGGTTGAAATTGTAAGGTTAAGTGTTTTCCGAGATTTCCAGATTTTTCAGCTCTCCTTATATAGAAATGACTTGAGGAGATCGATCTGGTCCAAGAGGAGATCGATCTGGTCCCTTAAAATCTCTCTTTTTTCACGGCATTTTTAAGCCTGAGATCGATCTGTCGAAGCAATGAGATCGATCTGTTGAGGCATGAGATCGATCTGTCGAAGCATGAGATCGATCTGGTCCCAAACAGAGAGCTAAGGAGATCGATCTGGGTGCTTGGGGATCGATCTTTCCACTACAGAATGCTTGAGAGATCGATCTGGCTCCATTGGAGATCGATCTGCTCAATTCTTTCGCCTAAATAAGAGCATTCTGGCTCTTCCAGATCGATCTCTCATCCTATGAGATCGATCTGGACCTCATGTTTTCCAGATTTCCTGCAGTTTCATAGCTGTAACTCATACCAACACACCCTCAATCTATTGCCATGGCCATTTCCTCATCCATCCACCTCTATAACTTGAAAATGGCATCCATTCATACCTTATGCACATTGAAACTTGTGTGCATTCATTGTATGTTCAAAGGTATGCTACATAAAACCAAATGGAAGCATAACTCCATTCCATTTTACCACACTACTCATCTTGAGTCTCAATCACATCTATCACTTGCTAGAACACATTTCTCCGTATTCATACTTAATGAAACTTGTATGTACGTTACAATTTATATTACACATACATACATTGAATCCATGGACTTACATCAATCATACTTTACATCACAAGTTCATTCATATTATTTAATCCAAGTACACACATTACCCTTATACATATACGGGGTCTTACATTCTCCCCTCCTTCAAGGAATTTGGTCCTCCAAATTAGAACCAAGTCACTCTTCAAAAAGTTGGGGGTACTTCTCCCGTATCAAGTTTTCCCATTCCCACGTGGCCTCTTCCGCCGTGTGGTGTTGCCAAAGCACTTTCACCAAGGGAATTGTCTTATTCCGCAACACTTTCTCTTTTCTGTCCAATATCCGAACCGGCTTCTCAACATACGTCATACTCTCATGGAGCTCCAACGGCTCATATTTTATCACGTGTGCCGGGTCCGGGTGATACTTCCGAAGCATCGAGACGTGGAAGACGTTGTGGACATTCGCCAAGTCCGATGGCAATGCCAATCTATACGCCTTTTCTCCCACTCTCTCTAAAATCTCGAAGGGTCCGATATACCTAGGGCTCAGCTTGCCCTTCTTACCAAATCTCATAATACCCTTCGATGGTGATACCCTCAGAAACACCGACTCACCCTCATCAAACTCTAGTGGTCTTCGCCTCTTGTCAGGATAACTCTTTTGCCGGCTCTGAGCTGTCCGTAATCTCTCACATATCAACTGGACGTCCTCAGATGCCTGCTGCACTAAGTCCGGAGCAAAAATTTGTCTGTCACCAACCTCTTCCCATCCAATGGGGGAACGGCATCTACGCCCGTATAATGCCTCATAGGGTGCCATCCCGATACTAGCATGATAGCTATTATTATAAGCGAACTCGGCTAGCTGTAGGTGGTCGTCCCAGGAGTCTCTATAATCCAGCACACACGCTCTCAACATATCCTCGAGGGTCTGTATAGTCCTCTCTGATTGCCCATCTGTCTGAGGATGAAAAGCGGTGCTAAAACTCAGTCGGGTCCCCAGCGGTTCCTGAAAATGTTCCCAGAAATGGGAAGTGAAGCGAGCATCCCTATCAGAAACAACGCTCACTGGTACACCATGTAGCCTTACTATCTCTCGAATATACAGGTTCGCCAACTGACTCAGTGTATCGGTAGCTCTCATAGCCAAGAAATGGGCGGACTTAGTCAACCGGTCCACAATAACCCATATGGCATCATGACCTCTACGGGTCCTCGGCAACCCCATCACAAAATCCATGGTGACATGCTCCCACTTCCATGTCGGTATCGGTAGAGGCTGCAATAATCCTGCAGGCTTCTGATGCTCTACCTTCACTTGCTGACAAACGAGACACTTAGCGACATATTCCGCAATGTCTCTTTTCATTCCAGACCACCAATAAACCTTCCGAAGGTTTTGATACATCTTGGTACTTCCCGGATGTATCGTATATTTCGATGAGTGAGCCTCTGATAAAATCGTTCTCCTGATCTCAGGATCCCTGGGAACGCATACTCTGCCTCTGAACCTCAATAAGCCATCAGCACTCTGCTCGAAATCAATACCCACACCTGTCTGTACCTGCCTCAGCCAATCGATGCACCGTCGATCACTCTGCTGGGCTTGCCGAATACAGCCAATCAACTCTGGCTCTAGTCTCAAACTAGCCATGATCTCAAGTCTCTCAGATCCAGGTGGGGTTACATCCAAACTGAGGTTCGCAAAGTGTTCTAACAATTCATGTTCCCGTACCATCATATAAGACACCAACCCAAGGTTCTTTCTACTCAAAGCATCGGCAACTACATTTGCCTTACCCGGGTGGTACATGATTTCACAATCATATTCTTTCAGGAGTTCGAGCCATCTCCTCTGTCTCATATTCAGCTCTTTCTGCGAGAACAGGTACTTAAGGCTCTTATGATCTGTGAACACCTGAAATTTCTCACCATAGAGATAGTGGCGCCATATTTTCAATGCAAATACTACGGCCGCCAACTCCAAATCATGTGTCGGGTAGTTCCTCTCATGATCTTTCAACTGTCTAGATCCATAGGCAACTACCTTCCCATCCTGCATAAGCACACAGCCCAGTCCCTGGTGTGATGCATCCGTGTACACCGAGAATCCTCCTGAGCTGGTAGGAATGGTGAGAACTGGAGCAGTCGTCAATCGACGCTTAAGCTCCTCAAAACTCCTCTCACATGCCTCATCCCATGTAAACTTAACATCTTTACGCGTGAGGCGTGTCAACGGAGCAGCTAGTCTGGAGAAACCCTCTACAAATCTCCGATAATATCCTGCCAATCCCAGGAAACTTCTGATCTCAGTTACTGTCTTGGGCTGTCCCACTGCACAACTGCCTCTATCTTGGATGGATCCACTGACACCCCATCCTTAGACACAACATGCCCCAGAAATGAGATCTGTTCCAACCAAAAGTTACACTTGCTGAGTTTGGCATACAATTCTCTCTCTCGGAGGGTCTGCAGAACTATCCTCAAGTGCTCCTTATGATCTTCCCTGGACTTGGAATACACCAAAATGTCATCTATGAAAACAATCACAAACTTGTCCAGGTATGGCTTGAATATATCATTCATCAATGCCATAAATGCTGCGGGAGCATTCGTCAATCCGAATGGCATCACCAAAAACTCGTAGTGGCCATAACGGGTACGAAATGCTGTCTTGGGTACATCTCCACTCCTGATCCTCAACTGATGGTACCCTGACCGCAGATCTATCTTAGAAAATACTTCGGTTCCCTGGAGTTGATCCAACAAATCATCGATTCTTGGAAGGGGATACTTGTTCTTAATGGTGGCCTTATTCAACAACCGGTAATCTATACACAGTCGGAGGCTTCCATCCTTCTTCCTTACAAATAGAACCGGTGCTCCCCAAGGTGAGACACTCGGTCTAATAAACCCCTTCTCCAACAACTCTTGCAGCTGTTTCTTCAGCTCTTCCAATTCTATCGGAGCCATTCTATAGGGTGGCTTCGATATCGGCTCTGTACCTGGCACTAACTCAATGTAAAATTCCATTTCCCTATCAGGTGGTAGCCCTGGTAATTCATCCGAAAAGACATCGGGGTAATCCGCAATTACGGGTATGTCCCTCAATTCTGGGGGTGCCTCATCTATATCGACCACATAGGCAATGAACCCTTCACATTATCCTCTCCATCGTTAGTAACATAACCCATCACTCCACATTCAACATTTATCACAATAAATGATTTATCTCTCAAGCATTATGCATTTAAAATCATACTCCTTTATTTACCATAAGTATACAAGTTTTCATATCATTTCTTTTCATCAAAATTTACAATAAGATTGTCTAGTCCTGAAAACATTAATGTTTTGGCATGACAATCCATCACAGCACGATTGGTAGCCAACCAATCCATTCCCAAAATTACATCAAAATCATTCATATTTAATAAAATCAGATTGGCTATCATTTCCTTCCCCTCAATCTTTAATTTACAATCCCTACATACATGCTCGGTCAATTGACTATCATTCATGGGTGTGGAAATCATCAACATTTTATCCAACAATGTTGGTTTCACATATTTCAACAATTTATGTGCAAAGGAAGGTGATATGAAAGAATGTGTGGCACCAGGATCAAATAATACCAATGCTTCTAAATCAAAGACTCGGATGGTACCTTTTATCACATCCGTCGAAGCATCTGCGGTGTCCTGATCCAGTGCATGTACTTTTCCTCTGCTCACACCCGCAGCCTGTTTCCCTTTTTCCTCAGCTGTAGCCCTCCTCCTCGGGGCTGCTGTCTCAACTGGAGCTCCCTCAGGCTCCTTGCCCTTCTGTGGGGCAATCTCCATCTTCTCGGGACAATACTTAGCCATATATCCTGGTCTCTCGCATCTAAAACACACCATAGGGGTCATCGGACAGGGTCTATTCCCATGGAATCTCCCACATCTCCTACACTGATCAGTAGTAGGTCGTGGTCCCCCAATATTCATGCCCCTCGGCGCAGTCAAGGCTGGGTATACGGGAGGTCTAGCAGCTCTCTCCCGCACCTCCTCAATCTTTGGCCTCTTCTTGAAAAATCTTTGGCCATCTCTCTTGGCCACTCTTCCAAACCCGGATCTCTTCCGATCCTTGTCCTTTTTAACACTGACTCTCCCAAGCTCGGAGGCATTTCGCTCAAAGTCTTGTTCACATAACTGAGCCTTGTGTACCGCCTCCTCATAAGTCACAATATCGAAGGGAGCTAGCTTAGTCCGGATGGCCAATCTCAATCCATCCATGAACTTCTGAATCTTCCGGGTCTCACTACCCATCGTGTCAGGGTCATATCTTCCCAATGACATAAACTTGGACTCATACTCGTCCACAGTCCGGTTCCCCTGAACCAAATTCATAAATTCCATCCGCAATTTCCTCTGTGCGGTAGCTGGAATATACTGTCTCCTGAAGGCCTCTAGAAATATCTCCCATGAGATCTCAGAGTGTCTGGCCCTCAAAATAACCTCGGTGGACCTCCACCAATGCTCGGCCTCGCCTTTCAGCATAAACACGGCAAAGGCAACCTTCTCACTTGAAGTGCATCGGAAAAACCTATACAGTTTCTCCATCTCATACACCCAATCCTCCGTAATCACTGGGTCCTTCACCCCTCTAAACACTGGGGGTTTCAGCGCTTGAAACTCTCGCAACCTGCTCAAGTCGCAGTCATAACCCACATCACTACCGCTCTGCTGTGGAGCGATAGGAGAATCTGTATCCTGGGCTGGAGGTGGTGTAACTGTAACTGTCTCAGCAGTCTGAGGTCTCTCAGCCTCTGCAGCTGCCTGTTCCGTAGTAGGCTGTGCCGCGGGGCCTCGTCTGTCACCGGCGCCCAAGGCCTGCGTGACTATCTCCACCAGACTCTCAATACTCCGCTCTAATCTAGCGAAGCGAGCCTCAGTATCACCTGCTCTCTCAGCAGGGTTCTGTGGAGCCTGCTCAGTCTGTGGCTCCGCACGGCTCTCAGGCCTACCTCTATGGCCTCTAGCACGTGCTCTCGTCCCTCTACCTTTGCGTGTAACTGGCATAGTGCCTAACTCCCTGTATTATAATAATTCATTAAGCTCAATCCATCACGGTATACACAGTTATATCTAAACAAAAGCACAGTACTATGGGGATGTACTTTCCTACATTTTATTAATGACTCACATCAGGCCAACACAGCTCTGATACCAATCTCTGTCACGACCCAATTCCATTCTCTTTAACCGAAATCACTGAAAATTTTTCGCGTTTTACTGTTACCTTACCCGGTCGCGAACTAAACTCACCACACACTGTTGGGCTGTGAGCCAATAATAATCACCACATCTCATTCATTCTCAATAAATTAAAACGATGTCATACATGTGCATTTAATCGTGTACTTATACGAATACATGTTTTACTGACATCTACATCCCCCATAAGTACAACTCAAAAGAATACTGTGCTTTTACATTGTTTAGATACAAAAAGAATCACTGTGTATATACCTCTTAGCGATGGAGATGCAGCGGAGTCCAAAATAATACGCCTCAGTCCTCACTGGGCTACTATGCACGCTCTGTAAGGGGGAAAAATAGAGTGGGATGAGCAACCACACGCTCAGTAAGGCAATAATGCAAGCATGGTAGATAACTACTCTATCTACATGCTGATAGTGTTATGCATAAATCGTTTATAGTAGGAGCATGAGGAGTAAAACTATGCCATGTGAATATACATATATATCATGTATCAAATCATGTGCATTGGCATATAAAACATGGTAGAGACATCATGTATAAAACATCTCATGCTCAATCTCATTTAAATTCATAAAAGGGCAATTCATTTAGAAACTTCCTTTTTGAACCAACAACATAACACCACCAAATCCACTCACAAACCACAACCACATTTTCATTCCACAATTCACGCATGTGTATAAATCTAGGTCACTATATCAAAAGTGCCTATGTGAATCATTACATCATAAATCATCCCAGACCACACGCATCCAGGTGTGCGGGGTATCATGCTGGCACGAAGATGAATTATCCCTCGCCAGACTTTCTCATCACATAACCATCATGCGGTACATCGTACTCCATGTGATATACACGGTACATCGTACTTCGCAACTCATATCATGATTGGGGGTGCCATTCCTAGGTCTTATCTAGCCCATACCAAGAGTTTTCCATATTCCGAGAAGGAGAGCCTCCCTGCCGAACAGAGCCTCCCCGCCTAACAGAGCCTCCCTGCCTCCTCGGGCTTAAGGATGTTAGCTTAAGGATGTAGGGCTTAAGGGTCCTTTCCGTAAGAGAGCCTCCCCACCGAACAGAGCCTCCCCGTCTAACAGAGCCTCCCTGCCTCTTCGGGCTTAAGGATGTCAGCTTAAGGATGTAGGGCTTAAGGATCTTACCTTTACCATACCCATGTAGGAGAGCCTCCCTGCCTAACAGAGCCTCCCCGCCTCTTTGGGCTTAAGGATGTTGGCTTAAGGATTCCGCCGTAAGAGAGCCTCCCCACCAAACAGAGCCTCCCCACCTAACAGAGCCTCCCTGCCTCCTCGGGCTTAAGGATGTTAGCTTAAGGATGTAAGGCTTAAGGATCTTACCCACTTTCACAACCCTATACGAATCCCATTGTACAAGCTTGTGCGAGCAAAGCTCTAGCACGACTCATGCATCATGCATCTTCTCATAAAGAGGCGCGTACGAGCATAGCTCTAGTACGGTTATACTCATAAGATAACCATTCACAATCCACGTACGAGCAGAAGCTCCAGTACGGTTTATAAACATCATCACAATTCAATTTCAAAGTGCGAGCTAAGCTCAAGCACGTTTCACACAAGTGAAAACATAGAAGTCTCGCGCGAGCGAGGCTCTAACGCGAATTATATCACATACACGCGATAGGCGGCTTACATGCATTCAAAACATCTCATAATATGCTTAGTGCCTCGTATGGGCTATTTCACAACATCATTCAAGTACTAGCCAGCCTATCCTTTTATTTGCTCAAATCAAAGCATTGTGTTTTGTAAAAGCATTCAAAACACATGATTTACGCAATTATTAGCCTTACTATCCCTTTTTCATAACATCCACTTCAAATGCAAAACCACGCATATACCCATCATCTTTCACGAATACCATCAACATTTATTTGAGCAATCATGCATTTCATACAACACCCAATATTCACCCAATTCAAAATATGAGCAGCTATCTCTATATACTCACAAAATTCCCTTACCTGGAATCGCGATGCGTGATTCCACTTCCTTAAGCTGCTTACTCGTACGATTCGGTTCGCCTTCAACGAACTCTTCGGGACTGCATAAAATCGTATCCCGCATTATATTCGACCCATATATTGCAACCCTTGTGCTTGCCATAGTCAATTTAATCTATAGCCTCTATTAAAGCTTGTTTGGCCTCGTTTCATTACTTTATCCATAACTCGAGTCTATGGATTTTCTTAGGCCTATTAACTCATTCAAAATCGATATCAAATCGATGTAAAGCTCATAGCGTTCATATTCCATGAATCCCCTCACTATGGCATTTATTCATCACATACATATCCATTTCCACATTTCTTCCAACCAACCATGTAATTTCATCTAACCATCTAAATCATAACATTATCCCAATGACAACTTTAACATGCCATAAACCATAAGTTCATTCAATCCCACATATCCTCACATTATACCCATTTTAGATTTCTAGGTCACACCACTTCCACTACATTCTTAGGTAGTTTATCCATCAACACTCATACCAATCAACTCCAAAATCAATTAAATAGCTAATGCATTTGGATTGGAGTGTTAGAATCTTACCAATATGATTTCTCTTCTTGCTCCAATTGATAATGCCCTCAACTCCTTCAATTCCAAAAATGGGAAAATGCCCTCTCACTATGTTGTTCTCCTCTTTGATAGGAACAACTTTGCCTCTAATGATCTCTCTTCAAATCTCACTGAAAATGGTTGATTTTTAGAGAGGGAAAGTTAGGTTTTTGGGGTTGAAATTGTAAGGTTAAGTGTTTTCCGAGATTTCCAGATTTTTCAGCTCTCCTTATATAGAAATGACTTGAGGAGATCGATCTGGTCCAAGAGGAGATCGATCTGGTCCCTTAAAATCCCTCTTTTTTCACGGCATTTTTAAGCCTGAGATCGATCTGTCGAAGCAATGAGATCGATCTGTTGAGGCATGAGATTGATCTGTCGAAGCATGAGATCGATCTGGTCCCAAACAGAGAGCTAAGGAGATCGATCTGGGTGCTTGGGGATCGATCTTTCCACTACAGAATGCTTGAGAGATCGATCTGGCTCCATTGGAGATCGATCTGCTCAATTCTTTCGCCTAAATAAGAGCATTCTGGCTCTTCCAGATCGATCTCTCATCCTATGAGATCGATCTGGACCTCATGTTTTCCAGATTTCCTGCAGTTTCATTGCTGCAACTCATACCAACACACCCTCAATCTATTGCCATGGCCATTTCCTCATCCATCCACCTCTATAACTTGAAAATGGCATCCATTCATACCTTATGCACATTGAAACTTGTGTGCATTCATTGTATATTCAAAGGTATGCTACATAAAACCAAATGGAAGCATAACTCCATTCCATTTTACCACACTACTCATCTTGAGTCTCAATCACATCTATCACTTGCTAGAACACATTTCTCCGTATTCATACTTAATGAAACTTGTATGTACGTTACAATTTATATTACACATACATACATTGAATCCATGGACTTACATCAATCATACTTTACATCACAAGTTCATTCATATTATTTAATCCAAGTACACACATTACCCTTATACATATACGGGGTCTTACATATTGACCGCTCTTGGTCCCACTGGACCAGCACGGCTTTGTTCCCTTTGGGGAAATTCCCCTCAGAACGCGTCCCCCAGGTTTCGAACTCAGGACATAGTCCTTTGTCCGACACCCTTGGTACCATTGAGCTCTGTAACGACCCTTGACCCTTGAAAATCGGAGGATTTTTTTTTTTTGAAACTTCGGCTTACAACTTAATCCTTTATTTACTTAGGCTGTATTCCTGTCCAGTGTCAATCCTTAAAAATATTTTATTTAATTTATCCTTATACAGATTTCATCCCGACACATTATTTTCAATAGATGTCTGTGCATACAAATAGTCTAGTATAAAGATAAGAATGTATACCTTACGCAAATAAAAAAGGTAGTCTGGGGAAGCTCATATCCACCAGCCTACGTCGTCTACGCAGCATTTATTAGTTGTAATTCACTGCAAAAATCTGAGAGGTAGAGGGGTGAGCTTTTGGGGAAAAGCCCAGTAAGGTAATGCTCTTAAAATAGTTCTGATATATAAAAGCATTTGAAGTTGTTCATAGAACGAAACTTAATGCAATACATAAATTTCCATTTCATTCATAATCGTCATAAAGCATGCATGTCTTTAAAACAAATCAAATGCTTAACCATTTTACAACTTTTCATAAACCTTTCATGAACATTTCATAAATCATTTCGTAAACATCTCATGAATATTTCATAATCACTTCGTAAACATTTCATGCATATTTCATAATCACTTCGTAAACATTTCATGCATATTTCATAATCAGTTCGTAACCTTTTCATGAATAATTCATAGTCATTTTGTAAATATTTCATGAATATTTCGTAATCATGAAAACACATATTCATTCATCATAGTCGATTTTTCATAATCAAATCGAGGAGACTAGGCTATAACTAAGTCATGCGATACGTGTCATTCTCCATTGGCGAGTCATCATACCTATGGCCATGGTAAGGGGGGCTGTAGAATGGATCAGGTTCGTACAGCAATAATAATTATAAACATGGGTAGTATCTTCTTATTTCTTATCATATACTAGCACATAGCTAGGGCACGGGCACCTGTGGCACTCACCGTGCGGGGAACATTCATCCGTGCTGCACGGGCACAAGATACTACCAAAACATCATCGTAAACCACCAGTAGCACGACATCTTCCACAAAGGTTGAGTCAAGTGCTAAAGGAGCCAACCTACCGGCACCCCAAGTGGTGCAGTCGGAACACCACAAGAAGTAACCATGCATGAAGCCTATAGTCTCAAAATAGAGTTTCAAAATCTTTCTTGGGTTTTATAACCCATAAACTCATATTGAGTAATAACATCGAATTTCCTTGAAATTTGAAAACTCTTTCATAAAACCGAAAGACTGTGTGGCACTTTGTTCCCGTAGGACTCAAGAGGTGACCCCCACAATCCTTTTCGAAAACAAATTTCTTTTCTTAAAAACCTTTGAAATTGTCAAAAGTTTCTTTAACAATATGGATATAAAAACATAAATAAATGTAAAACATTCATACACTTCATACCTTAGAAAAATTCATTTCACAACATGAAAAGTACTCGGGGAACATTTTGACAATTTAAAACATGCTTCGCAAGTATGAAAGTATTGATAAATCATTTCAAATCATATGCTCTTTCATAACATCATTTATCGGTGAAACAAATATGCATTATCAGAACTAAGTTAAATAATACCCCTTACGTCGATTTATCGGGTATCTCAAATTTGAACGGTGACATTTCCTAGTACCTCCTTTAATCCCTTCTACAATCACCTACACCGAAATTGTAGACTTAGCACCCTATTCATGCGAATTGCGTTAAAATCGTAATTTATCGTTGCTACTGCGTGTGTACGTATTATTGTATATCCTTAGGCCGACACGCACGTTTATATATTTCTTCACTATTTATATATTTGCTCCTACAAGTATTAACATATACCTTTATTATATACATCCACATGTATACACGCATAAATATATATTTATATATATATATATATATATACACTCCTATATGTATATATATATATATATACTTTTATTGTTTTCATGTTTTCCTATCTCATATATATACATTCTTTGTATATACATATACTTGCACACATTCACCTTTCATACCCCCCACATGTATATGCACCTAAATAAATAAATATATATATATAGCATAAATATATATATATATATATATATATATATATATATATATATATATATACACTCATATATATATATATATATATATATATATATATATATATATATATATATATATACTTTTATTGTTTTCATGTTTTCCTATCTCATATATATACATTCTTTGTATATACATATACTTGCACACATTCACCTTTCATACCCCCCACATGTATATGCACCTAAATAAATAAATAAATATATATATATATATATATATATATATATATATATATATACACTCCTTTATATATATATATATATATATATATATATATATATATTACCATGGTTTTTCATTTTTCCTTATCACATATGCTACATATTTTTTTTTCTGTATAAATACTAGCATACCCAATTCATTATATACACCTATTTGTACATGTACCTAAATAAATAAATATACATATATATTTTTAAATAATTATTTCGAAAATTAAATTGATTCATTTGATCACTTACCGACTAACCCGGAGCTCGGTTGCATAACCGAATTTTTTTCCCATTTTTCCCTTTTTTTCCCTTTCTTTTCTTCTTTTTCTAGCTGAACCGGTTCAGTCCGGTTCAACCCGGTTCAGACCGGTCCGGTTCAGCCCGGTTCAGTCCCGGTCCAACTTTCTCCCTCGCCGTTCGGGGCTTTTTCGGCCGGTTCTCCGCCGGCTTCCACCTCCAGCTTATCCGCGGGGTAGTCCGGTGCATGGATCTGGGGTCGACTTCGCCAAAGCTCATCGAAAAGTGGCCGGTCCGGCCTCTTCTCTCCTCCGGCGTCGGCACTCATTTTCTTCTGCGCCGTTCGGTGGCTTTTCAGGCTGATCTGTGCCTGGATCGGCGCCTCCGTCGTCTCCCTTTGGCCGGTGGTGGGTCGCTCCTCCTTCCCCCGGCCACCGGTCACCTCTTTTCCCCCTTTTTCTCTCGGTCTCTCTCTCCCCTCTTTTTCTTCGTTTTTTTTTCTTCTGCCGCCACTGCTTACCGCCGGATTTCGGCTGGCCTGCGTTGGTGGCTTCTTCTCCCTTCGTCGGGCCACCTCGCCGGCCTCAGCTTCTCCTTGCCGCTTCTTCTGATCTGGGGAAGGGAATCCCTTCCCTTCACGTTTTCAGTGTCGCGCGATATCGCGCGACACTGTTTTCCAAATTTTTTTTATATATTTTATATTTTTCTATTATTATTATTTTATTTCTATTATTATTATTTTATATACATATATTTATATATTTATAAATACATATATATATATATATACATTTTTAAATTTACAATTTCAAAATAATCAAAATACATATGTATATATATATATATTTTTTGTATTTATTTTTATTTATTTTATTATTATTATTATTATTTTTATTATATTATATTTTATTAAAATATAATATAATTTATAAAATACCCAAAATATTTAAATATATATATTTAAATCAAATAAATATATATATTTATCTTATTTATTTCCCGGGTATTTTATTATTTTATTTATTCTATATCAGACTTACAATTTTATTTCCACTTGTACGTTTTTTTTTTTAGGAACCAATTTATAGGGAAATTTTGGGGATTTACAGCTGTGTAATTAATGATTTTGTAATAAGTCCCTTGCCCCCTTACTGAGCGATTTAGAAGCTCACCCTATTTCTAATATCCCCCAAATTTCTTCAAGTGAAGTGTGTTTCCTACGACGTACGGAGTTGTGGCTAGTGGAGGACTTGAGCTCCAGGCCGTATATTGTATTTGAGGTATATTTTAACATTTCATGTATCCAGACTAAAGTTGTATTTACAGACACTTGATAAACAAAGATGTATGGGGATGTATTAGGATTAATTAACTCTGAATTGAGGAATGTATATGATAGGATATATAAATATTAGACGATGAGATCATGAGGTGAAAGTTTTACAATATGTATATATGATGATGCATGACACTGCACAGGAATGCACCTAGAATTGTGTATTGATGTAAATAAGTTTTAAATTTGCCCTTTTTTCAGCACTTTCGGGGCGTCACATATTGTGAGGTGAAACATATCGCGCTTACTTATTCCCATATTGTAAATTTGGATAATCCCTTTATCATTGATTATACGAGTTAGCATAGGGATCATACTTATCTTGTGTTTGCCTAGGGAATCCACCTATTGCATGAACTTGCTTATGGTTACCTTCTTGGTGTGTTGAACACATATCAGTGGGGTGTCCCAAGTTTAAACAAATACCACATGCCTCGACTTATTGCTTATTCCCTACAACAAGTTCACAAACAAGAGAAGTAAAATCTTAATTTGTTTTCAATGAGAAAAACACTTACCTCGTGGACAGGTTTAGATAATGGTTCACACCTAGTGTGTAATTGTTGAGAATTTACCGCCATGTTGCCTATCATATTTCGTGCATCTTGAGAAGTTTTGTGCACCAAAGCTTCTCCATTAGCAGCGTCAATCATACTTCTGTCATGAGGCAATAATCCTTCGTAGAAATTTTAGATGAGAAGTTGTTCATGTATTTGATGTGGGCAACTAGCAAATAACCATTTGATCTCTCCTAATATTCATACAAAAACTCACTATTGTGTTTCCTTATTCCACATATTTCTTTTTTTATTGTAGTAGCTCTTGAGGCAGGAAAATAACTTTCCAAGAAGAGTCTTTTCATCTCTTTCTATGTATTGATGGACCTAGAAAGTAAGTAATAAAGCCAATCCTTTGCTGAATCTGCCAAAGAAAAGGGAAATGCTCTCAGCTTTATTTAATCTTTAGTTACTCTAATAGGTTTCATGGTAGAACACACTACATGGAATTCCTTAAGATGCTTGTGGGGATCCTCACTTGCAAGACCATGAAAAGTAGGCAAGAGATGAATTAGACCAAATTTTAGTTCAAAAGAAACATTTCTATTAGGAAAAGCAATACAAAGTGATTGTTGTTTTAAAGTTGGTGCCCTTGACTCCTTTAGTATTCTCTGTTGAGCGTTCTTTGCCATTACTTCTTCTTGCTCAGAATCACTTAAAAAGACAAGGTTTTAGGTAAGGGTGATGTCAGGTGGCATTTGTGTGTTTTCACCTTCCTTGGTAGCTTGGATGAAATCCCTTATTCCTCGTAGTCTTTGTGTAAGGGATCTGTTAGACATGCCACTCCTGAAAGAAAAAGATAAGAGCTCAAATTAAACAATTAATTCAATTAAACTCACAATCCCTGACAATGGTTCCAAAATTTGATACGTATCGAAGGTACCAAAAATAAATTACTCTAAAACCATTAACTATTAGCTATGGAAGTACAGATTGATCCCACAAAGATTGAACTAAATAAATTTAAGCTAATTAAAGTTCTAGAGAAAAATAAAAGAAACAAAGAATGGGGGTTTTATGTAATTAGCGCATATAGAATAAATTAAAAGAAAATAACTAAAATCAATATAAAGAAATCAAATTTATAAATTTAAAAGACTTTGGTTAGCATGTTTATTGATTTTCTTGATTTAAGATGTTGATCATTGAATTCTAAAAATGTTATTAAATTAAGCAATCAACCATAGTGCAACAACAAGCTCTATTACACCATCTTCCCTTACTACTTAGTTAGTTATAACAACAAGATCATCCAAATCGAAGTTCGTTTGATCAGTAAAAAGTCTTTGCAGAATCAACACTAAAAATTAAGAAAGTCATTCTTAGTCAAAGTGGGATTACAACAATGATAATTGACTACTTAAATTAAAGCCTTTTTGGATGATCTTAGACATTATGTAAAGCTTGAGAAGTCCTCTACAACTTTGTTGAATTCATTTTTTTCGTAAAAGTTTAGACAGAGATGAAATTACAAAAATACCCCTACTGGTCATAAATTACAAAAAGTGTAATTTTAGCCATATTTTCCTCCAATAGCTTTTTTTTTTTTTTTTTACCTAAAACACCAAATGAACGTTAAAGAGCACTTTTAAAGACAAAATAAAGTTAAAAATATTATTAGACAAGATAATTATAATATATTAAGCACTTATCACTAGACATGTTCATGGGCTAGGCTATCCGCCTAAACCTGAAGGCCCATCCATTGTTTTGCGAGCTTGGATAAAAATATTAAGCTCATTAAATGGTCTTAAGCTTGAAAATTAAGGCTCGTTTAAAAATAGGCCTGGCTTGGTTTCACCGTTTCAAGCCCAAACTTGTCTCAGCTTGCCCATTTTTTTTTACTGTTTTTTATTTTGATGTGTTTTTTAATTGCTTTTTCTTTTTTTGTGAAATTTAATTTAAGTTTGTATTTTTTTATGCTTTAATTTATATCTTCATGTTTCTTGTAGTCTTTTTATAAAAAATTATTTAAACTTATTATGTTATACTTAATAACTATTAGGAATTTTACTATTTTTTATTTTTTAAAAAAATTAATAGAATTTGGGCGGGCTTGGATGGGTTTGGGCTTATTCATTATATGTAAAAAATGGATTTGTGTAAAAAATTAGGCCTAAAAAATGGGTCGGGCCAGGCTGGAGCACAATTCCACTTCTTTGATACTTTACGTAGGCCTAACCCGAACCCGGCTTGACCCAGCCCATGAACAGGTCTACTTATCACACAATTAGGGTCTTTTCTACCTTAAAGGGTACACCAAGCAAAGTGATTTTCTCTGTGACAATTATGATCAAGGATAGGGACTATTCCTTAGGAAGTTATGGTAATTACAGGAAGTTTTTTCGGTAGGTTGTTACAAGAGTACGAAATTCTTTCTAGGGATTACGTTTTTCAAGATTTTGAACCTTGAAATAGTATTTTATCAAGATTATGAATTTTAGGTGTTCACAACTAGAAACGCCAAAACCCTTTCGCAACTCTCGATCCCAAACACCTAAAAAATTGTGTATATTTCTTGTTGTTTACTTTTTTGTATTCTGATTATTGTTTCAATTGTGATTTAATTGTTAATTATGTATTATTGTGGGTTTAGATCTATGTTCTTTTTCTTTGTATTGTGGGTGTGGTTGAATGTAAATTGTTTTTTGTAAACTCCACGAATTTTCTTATATTTTGATACAATTATAATCAGCAAAGTAAACAATGAAATTAAAAATGTGCATATTGCTAAAAATTGTGAAATGTGTGTTACAATTCGGGTGCAATGCTGCGTTGGAATAAAAATAAATGATATAAATCAAAATTTTATTTGAATTTATATTTAACACGTGAGACTTAGAGAAATATAATTAAATAAAATATTTTATCATATGGGATAGATGAATATAAAATTTACATAATGTCAAGAGCAGATTAAATAAATAAAATAAGTATAAATATTAGATTCAATATATTGTGAAAATAATACATGATAAAAATTACTAAGCAATTATATAATAATAATAATAATAATAATAATAATAAGATGAAAAAGATAGAAAATGATGTTTAAAATGATGGTTAAAAAAAAAAACTAGAAAGAAACGTTGGCTTAAGGAAGTGATAATGATGTTGCTTGGAAACGTGAGGAAAACAATAGAAATGATGGCAATTGAAAAAAAATGAAAGATGATGGTGCCCATACATTTGAAATGGAAAAGTCGAAGAGGGTGATGGCATGTATATATTTGTAAAAAACAAATATATATGAATGAATGAAATGATGGAAGTGAAAGGAGGATGATGTTTTGGTGGGAAATGAAAGCATAAAGAAATATAAGTATATGTACAGTAAGAATGAAGGCATACGGTAACAAAGAAATGAAAACGTGGACTGAAGGCTGGTAGTGAAATAGGAAAGAATTGCACTGAAACACCGAAAAAAATAAATAAAAAAATAAAATATGAATGATGGTGACGTTTTGGCAGCTTAGGGACGTGGGAAGAGATGAAGTAGGAAATGGAACTAAACGAAGAGGATGTCCTGGTAGCATAGTAGACGTGGGGGGGGATAATTGGCTACAGAAGATGGGACAACTGGAGAGAGTTGTTGAAGACTAGAAATGAAATCGTGAAGGGTTGAACAAACAGAGGTCTGAGGCATGGAAGGAAGACAAATAATAATAATAATAATAATAATAATAATAATAATAAGAGAGGAAATCAGTAGAAAATGAGGAAGGTTGGGTATGGTCTGTTGTTGAAAGGGATTAAACCGAAATGATGAGGGGCTGTAGTGGTGAATGGTCTATTGCTGAAAATAAGAAGAAACGGACTGAAAGAGAGTGAGTGAGAGAGGTGGAAACCGAGAGTAGGAGAGGAATGATGATGAGCAGAAAGAAGAAGAGAAAGTCAGTAGAAGATGAAGAAGGGACAAACCGAGAAAGGAAATTCTAAAAATGAAAATATAAAAGGTTGAAGCATTATGTGATGGTTGTTGGAAATGATAAATGAAAACTGAAGCAACACGAAGAAATGAAATAAAGATGAAAAACAGTAAAGAAAGAGAATGTTGGCAAGATCAAAAGAAGAAAAGCTTTGGTTGATTTCATTTCCCTTGAGAGCTTTGGTGAATAGAATACGTAAGAGAAAATTTGAGGAAAAATAAAAGGCCAAAACAGAAGCAAAACGTGGAGGAGTTACTAGCAGTGAAGCAGGGGAACAGGAGCAGAGCAAAGAAGTGAGTTGACATTGGAGCTCCTACGTGGCTGAAAAGAAGACCGAAACAGGAGGATGTTGCGAGCAGAGAGGAAAGGCTGAAACAGCCACGTGAGAGAGAGGAAGAAAGGAAACTGAACAGCTGAAGCGGAAGGAGTGACTGAGAGGAAGTCATCTCCATTTGGCTTTCTACAGTAGCAAAGAGGTTGATGTAAACAAGGCGGGGCTAACCTAAAGCAGTGGCCAACCGGGCCATTGTTCCTGGTGCAGCGATTGAACAAGGAAGTTCAGGCTGCTGTTGCAGAACTGAACTCTTAGCCAAGAAAAAGCTAAAGCAAAATTGCTAGAAGAAAGTGAAGTCGAGGGTAGAACCTTGCTGCTAGAACAGAGTCATCATGAGGCAGCCATTTGTTGGCAGTGGTGGTGAAAACGGGAGGTGATGATTAACAGAGGGAGAAACTAGTGCCGGACGGGACCGTCAACGGTGGAGGGAGGTAGTACAGAGGTAGAGGTGGCAAACGGGCGGGCTCGGGCGGGCTCGGTTCAGGTTTTTTTGGGTTCGGGCTTTTTCGAGTTCGGGTTTTTTCGGGTTCGGGCTTTTTCGGGTTCAGGCTTTTTCGGTTTCGGGCTTCTACGGGTTCGAGTTTTTTCGGGTTCGGGCTTTTTCGGGTTCGGTCCCGGTTCTAGTCGGACGGGTTTAGCGGGCCGGCTTGAAATATTTTGAAATTTTATTAGTTATAATTTTTTTTAAAAAAATTTTGAATGCGATAATTAATTTAATTTTAATATAATTTTATATTTTAATAAATATTTATATAAAAACAAATTTCTATATTTTAATATTTATTATTTGACAAAAATAATTTGCTCTTTTTTAATTTCTTACAATATTTATTATAAAATAGTAGATATAATTATATTCATTAAATGCAAAAGAAAATATTACATATAGATATTATAAGAAGAAAAATACCAATTAATATTATCATTTACCAAAAAAATGCTTAATATGAATAAATGATCAATTAATTAGCTCTATTTTATTTCTAATTTGTTTTTTATTTGTACATAAATCATAATTAATATTATTGTATTAAATATAATCATTTACATTAATTAATCAAATGTCTCATTAAAAATTTAGAAAATTAAATTAAAAAATATATATATTTTTAATATTTAATATAATTATATCATATACAATTATACACTACCATATGATTGATATTTTGTAGTTGATATAATAGACTAAAAATTTATATATTTATACAAAAAAGCTTTGTGATCTAAAAAAAAATTATAATATAAATAATTATGAAATTAAAGTAGATAATTATGATTAAAATAATAAATTTTTAAATTTTAAACAGAAGTCACTAAAATTAGATTAATAAAAGTTTCATAATATTTTTTTATTTCCTCTGGTAGTTTGTTTTTAGTTTTACAGATTTCCTCCAACTTCTAGATGTTATCTTCTTCACTTATTTTCTAAATGAATGTTTTGCTTATTTCTTTGGCCTTAGCCAAGAAAAATTGAAGAGTATAAAAAATCTGACTGGACTACAAATATAATCTATCTATAAAATAATTGAAATTGTTGATAGGCTTTCAAAGAATAAGAAAAGAAAAGATATGATTTCATGATAAATTATTAAATTATTGTATAAAATGGAATAAAATAAATATTGCACGTTAATGTATATATATAATTAATTTAATAATTTTCAAACAGAATTATCATATTATATAATAACATGGTTAAAAAATTAATTATTTATTATCAAAATAATTATTAAAATAAATATTTACTAATTAGTTATCATATATAAGTATAACAAATTTTAATTTTTAATAAATTAGTTACATAATTTAAATAAAAAAATTAACTTAAAATAATTATTTTTGCACAATCAAGTAATGATGCATGTTTGTCTTGATCGTCACGTTGCATAATGTACAAGAAAAAATATCTACTGATATTATTTTAGTGGACTAATATAGATATGAACCGATAAGGTAGGCAAATAAATAAATAATCATATATGCTTAACAAAATTATACCTAATTAATTGTTATCAATTCGTTTAAATTATACCTAATTAAAGTTCTATAATTGTAACTAAATTCTCAATTGATAGATGCATTTAGTTTAAATTTGGAAAAATTATTAAATATAATATCGAAGTTTAAATAAAATAGGTAAACCAAAAAGCTGATAAATTTAATCATAAAGATTATAAGACAAAATATAATTAAAATGATGAAATATGAATTAATGAGGAAAAAAATTATATAATTTAGTAATAAAATTTATACAAAAGACAAGACATTGCAAAAACTTAAATTTCCTAGCTAGAAATAAAATTTGAAACATATAAATATTTATTGTTAATTTGATAATATATTTATATAAATTTTTTTGTTCAAAAGTTTAATATAAATTGCTTTAATAACTTATTAAATTATTATTTTTTTATATTAAGTAATTCTTTTTTGAGTTTTAATTTACATTTGTTATTATAATTTCATATATGAACTTATTTTGTTATTGTAGGGATTTAGAAACTTCAATTCTAGATATCTTTTATATAGATTAGAGTTAAATGTATATTTGAATAAACCCAAAGAAGATTATAAGATTCAAATTGATGTTCTTGATTATTGGAAGAAAAATAAATTTCGACACCCTATACTTTCACTTATGGCTAAGGATATATTGAGTATTTCAATTACCACAGTTGCATCTGAATCAGCATTTAGTATGAGTGGTACAGTTATCAACGAATGGAGAAATTGTCTTATAACACATAATGCAGAAATTTTGATTACCACTCGTAATTGGCTGTATGGATATGATATAGATAAAGGTGGTAAGATTTTAGTGTCATTATTATTTTATTAATTTTTTATTATTTAAATTCTTATATGATTATTTTTATATATTTTATTACATGAAGAAGATGAAACAATGAGATTTGGAAGGAAAGTTAGATTAAATTGAACTAGTTGGTTTATGGATGAGGATGAAGAGTTCTAATTGTAACGTATGTTGATATTTTATTTCTTACTATTTATATTGTTAAAAAATTAAAATTTTTTATTAAGAGTAATTATGATTGATCATTGCCTCATTAATCTTATTTGAAGACAATGTCGCTCTTGGAGAGTTTAGTTGCTTCCTGCATTTACAATCTTTTCGAGTATGTTATTCATCAAGCCACTAGCGTTAAATGGAATGATCGTATTTTCCTGTTTTGTTCATCATGCAATGTATGACTAAGGATTGGTTTCTCCATGACTAGGTGGCTGTGTATGAGAATGATTGTATGTTTTCTATTTTGTTATTCTTGTAATGTTACATGTCATAACTTTAAGTGTTTGATGTTTTTTTTGCTGGTTTGTTTTTTACTATATTGGACTAATTTAGAACATAACAATCATTGACTTGTTAATGACATGAGAATTTGGATGCAAACATGTCATAGTTGAGTTTGAATCTTTTTTTGCAGTGAAAAAGTTATTACAACCTTTAAAAGGGTATGATCCCATTTTTTAACTTTCAATTCTTATTTTTAGTATAATCACCATTTAAAAAACAAATTACTATTTTTCTATTTACGAGTTATAGGAATCAAAATTTAAATTCTAATTTTGTTAATAATGTATTCAATGTTTTATATGAAATATCAAATTTAAATAAATGTTACAATTATATAATGATTTATATATATATATATATATATTTGATTTAATATTGTATTAAAATTTTAATATGAAATAAATATAATAAAATAGTATAATAATTGTTTTTTATAATAAAATCAAATGTTATATTTAATAATATATTTATTATTTATTATTACAAATATAATAAGCATAATATTGAAAATTATTTGATATTGAATATTATATTATGTTTTAAAATAATTTTATTTAATAATTGAATGTAAATATTTAATATTTATTTTGTTGATAATAAATTATTGATATAATTATGTAATAAATAAATAATGATTGTTTTAAAATCTTATAAATTTTAATTAGAAAAAGTGTATTATTTTTTATTTATTTAATTATTTTTTAATATAATAATTATATAATTATAATTCGGGCTTTCTCGGGTTATAAATTCGGGCTTTTTCGGGTTTCGGATCGGGCCGGTTTCGGGTTCGGGTTGTATCGGGTTCAGGTTTTTTCGGGCTCGGGCTTTTTCGGGCTCGGGCTTTTTCGGATCGGGCTTTTCTCGGGTTCGGGCCTTTGACTTTTTGGTCAATTCGGTCCGGTCTCGGGTTCGGTCTCGGGCGGGTTCGGGCGGATTTTCGGGCTCGGGCCAACTTTTGCCAGCTCTATACAGAGGGCTCGGCTATGAACAGTACTGTGCAAAGCCGAAATAAAGAAGAAAGAGAAAGAAAAAAAAGTGGCGGGAAAAACAGGAAAACAATTTAAAACCAAAAGAATGAACAATAAAAAAAATGAAAAATAAGGTTATTTTATATATATATATATATATATATATATGTGTGTGTGTGTGTGTGTGTGTGTATATATATATGTGTGTGTGTGTGTGTGTGTGTGTGTGTGTGTGTATATATATATGTGTGTGTGTGTGTGTGTGTGTGTAAATAAAACCACATGGAAAATAGAATAAGAGGCATTGAGGAAATTGAGAAACTAAGACTTTTATGATTTCAAGTGTATTTTCTTTAGGTAAGTAAGGTTACGATTTTGACACATTATAGGTAATTCGAATAAATAGGATATTAAGAATACAAATTCTGGTGTAGAAGAATCGTAGAATGATTTAAGGGAGATACTTAGAGGCGTCACTACTCGAACTTGAAATTTTCGATAAATCGAGGTAAGGGGTATAATTTAATTTAGTTCTGATAATGAACCCTCATTGCATGGATAAAAAGATTTTATGAAGAAAATATTATGTTTTGAAATGATTTATGATTATTTTCATACTTATGGAACGATTTACGAAATATGATTTCGTTTTACGAAAAGTTCACTAAGTGCAGCTATGTTTATGAAATGAATTTTCTGAAGTATGAAAATGCATGAAAGTTTTATGATGGTTTGAAAATCTATATTTATGCTTTGAAATAAACTTTTGACATTTTCAAAAGTATTTAAGAAAAGGGAAAAAAAATTTTGATACTATAGGCTCCATGCATGGCTACTTCTCGTGGTGTTCCGGCTTTACCACTTGAGTGTCGGTACATAGGGCCCCTGTAGCACTTGTCTGTAGCACTTGGCTCTACCTGTGTGGTAGATGTCTTGCTATTTGTGGTTTATGATGATGATGTTTTGGTAGTATCTCGTGCTCGCGCAGCACGCATGAATGTTTCCCACACGGCGAGTGCCATTGGTGCCCATGCCCTAGCTACGTGCTAGTATATGATAAGAAATAAGAAGATACTACCCATGTTTATGATTATGATTGTTGTACGACCCTGATCCAGTCTACATCCCCCTTACCATGGTCATAGGTATGATGACTCTCTACGAAGAATGACACGGATTGTATGACTTAGTTATAGCCTAGTCTCCACGATTATGATTATGAATATGTTTATGATGATGATGATGATGATAATGATGATGATGATGATGATTGACTATGTTTTTATGATTTATGACGAAATGTTTAAGAATGATTATATTTTATGAAACGTTTATCAATGACGATGATTTTATAAAATTATCCATGAACGATGAAGATTTTATGAAACGGTTTAAGCATGCTATTTGATTTAAAGAACCCATGCTTCATATTTTCTTATGATGACTATGCACGTAACAAAAGTTTTACAAATCTTATAAACATTATGTAAGACCCAATTTTTATCGTATTTCCTTATGATTCACACATTGTGTGGATATTGTTATATGTTAATGGAATCATAAGACCGATGATTTTGATCATATAAATATAATTGAAGTAGTCAACGTACATAAAATCTGAAAACAGACAGTTAAGGAATTTCAAATTAAATTTATGAGATTTGAATTGTCCGAACAGAGATACAAATTTTAAATGAGAAATTATAGTGGGTCCAAGAAGGAAAGTCGGCCTGAATTGGTCTCGAACGTGTAAAAGGGTAAAACAGTCAAAAGATCAAAATTCGGTATAAATTCGATAAGAAAATTTCATTAAAATATGGAATTGAGAAATCTTGATCAATAATGAGGAAAATATTGAATTTTGAGTCCAATTTAATCAAGATATGAATTTATTAGAATTAATCGAAATTTTCACCTCAGAAAATTATCTCAAAAATATTGAAAAAATATACCGGAACGACAAAATAAGACTGATAAATTCATTTATTGATTAAATGAATAAAATAAGATTTTTTTGAGATATTTTGGATTTTTTATGTATTTTAATTGAATAAAATAATAATAAAATAATTTAAATAAAAAAAAAACAGAATTGAATTTCGCGAAACGCGAAACTGAGAAAGAAAACAAAAAAGAAGCGAAGACACAGGCGAACCGAGGAAGATCCCATTACCGACGAGCAACCGGCGCCCAACGAGGCCAGGCGAGGGTTGGAAAAGGTAGCCAACACCCGCGCGACCCACCAGCAGCCACGACGCTCGCCGACGGCGCCGAAAAAGGCAGATCGACGAAGGAATTGCCAAGGGGAGAAGAGGAAGATTTCAGCGATTCCACTCGCGATTAGCCCTGATCGAAGCTAACCGAAGCTTCCCTAGCCAGAGACGCGTCAAACGACGGTAGTAAGGCACCGAGAATCGGTTGGACGACGCCGGAATAGCGAAGGGAGACTGAACCGGGCAGTTGGTTCAAGGGAAGGAAACTGCGCTGAACCGGATCGGACCGGTTCAGCCAAGGAGGAAAGGAAAAAGGGGGAAAAAGGAAAAAAGGAATATAGAGAGGAAAATTCTCAGGGATACCTCAGATTTCAAGTAAGTCGGTAAGCAGTCCAAAATTACTGAATTGATTTTCAAAAAATTTATTTAAAATTATCTTTGATCGAAAATTAAACCGGATTAATCTAATTGTGCAGTTCTATGATAGAGCCCGAACGAGAGCCGATTGAGCTCTAATTTTTATACCTCGCATAGTATTGGGTAAGTACACTTTAATTACGACAATTTGAGTCTTTAATGCAGAGTTAAGATTATTTTTCGGATTTTATAGATTAATTCTGCAAAAAATGAATTGTATTCGAAATTTTAAAGTAATTATCGTAAATAGTATACGGGCTATCCAATGAGTTTGGAACGAAGCCCGATGAGTATTGGTAAGCCAAATGAGCCCAATAGATCCAAAGAAGGGATTTAATAAGTGAAAACGGGCTGAAAAATGGGTCAAGGCCCATTAAGGTGCAATCGAGCCCAATAAAGTAAAACTGGCCCAGAGTTTTAGATTCAATCAATAAGAGTGAAATACTGATAAGTATATTAGAATTCACCCAAATACGTGGTTATATGTAGCTCCATAGACTTAGTTTGGAGCGAATTGGACTGAGAGACCTGGTACAGTCGAGACAGGATAAGCTCGCACGTGATTCCATGAAGGGAATTTTACGGACAGCTAGAGGTAACTTTACACAATTTTGACCTCATTTACATTCTCTAAAATTGTCTGAAGGGTCTAGATTTAAAATAAGAATTTTGGTGCCCGGATGGGCAAATGACCAAATACTCCTGTGAAGGGTAAAATTCCCAAAAATTAGGAAAAGTTTGGAGGAGTAAAAACAAGAGGTTCCTGCTTTTTTTTAAGGTGTTTTGACACGTGCATGGGTAGACTGGTTAGCTTTTAAATAAAAATGCACAGCATTGCATATTTTCAACAATGTGATTTCTTGTGAAAATTGTTTTGAGATAACAAAGCCACTTACGGGATTTTATGAAAAAAATGAGACATGCTAGAGCTTAGCTCGCACGAGTTTTGATTTGTGTGACACATGTATTAGTGCTAGAGCAGGGGCTCGTACTAGGGTTTTACATGCAGTGGTGCTGGAGTCTAACTCGCACCAGATTTTCATATGATTTTCGTGACAGGGTGCTGGAGTCTAACTCGCACTAGATTTTCACTTGATTTTTATGACACAGTGCTGGAGCCTAGCTCGCACTAGTTTTACATGATTTTGACGGAGTGTTGGAGCTTAGCTTGCACTAGATCGTATGAGATTTTATGAAACGCGTGCTGGAGCTTGGTTCGCACGAGATTTTCCTTGATTTTATGAGAGTGCTGGAGCATCGCTCACACTGATTTTATAAGACATGCGATGAGTCGTGCTTGGAGTGTCGGGAAGACTGTGTGTCACACCGATTAAATAGGCTCGCACGTGCGTTTTAAGACAGGGCACAAGTATGGATATGAGATATGGGTCCACGGAGTACGTTGTACGGTGCATATCGCATGGAGTACATTGTACCGTGCTATATTATATTTATGTGGAATCTTCGGATGCGAGTGGCATCTTCGGATACGAGTGATCGGGCAGGACCGACGGGATGGATTGACCCACCTCCCGGGGCGATTCTCGATAGTGGTGAGACCCCGCACACAGGATCCGTATAGCAGTGGGATCACGAGGATATGGCTATAGTCTTGGTTATTTGCCCGAGATATAGATATATATATATATATTGCCTAGTCTCTCATGTTATTACTTGATGTTTTGAGAATCATATTTTGTGGACTTTTGTGTGAGTCTGGATCATCCGAGGGAGGGGTTAAATCCTGATTGAGTTATGATTTTAATGAGAATGAAACTGGGTTTTAAACTGAAACTTGCATGAAGTTATTTTTTCCATGCTATTGAAACGCATGTGTGATGTAAACTGATTTTACATGACATTCATTTGTGTGGCATATGGGTATGCGTGAACGTTTATTTTCAAATTATGTGGAGAGAGGGTAGCTTATGCATGGCACCACGTTCATGTAAGTAGTATGGTTACCTACTTGTTCGTATGATTGCTTTACTGAGCTTGATGTGCTCACCCCTTTCATTTTTCCTACACATATTTCTTTCAGTAGGCTTCGAGACGACTGAGTGCTGCATTCCTGATATCCACTGCTACGCATCATTTTGAGGTATATACACTTATACATATTGTATCTGAATAAAAATAGCACAGTAATATGTTTGTAGTAACTTTTGGGGATGTATATACATTGTAAACACTTGTAAATGAATGGTGGGATTAGCATTGACGCACAGCCCAATAATTAGTGGAGTGTGGTCATGATCAGAGGACAGGTAAGTATGAAAGAAAAAGAGAAAAATTTATCACGAATTTCGAGTAGTTGGGGTCTTGACAATTGGTGGTATCAGAGCGAGGTTGGTCTGATGTGTATCAGTATCAGTAATTAGGAAATTACATCCTCGTGTTACTGTGCTTGGTTAGATATAATCGTGTATAGTGAGATGGGTTTTAACTAAGAAATGGTTGTGAATGCAGTAATATAGGCATTATGCCTGTTACTAGACGTGGTAGAGGAGATCGAGCACGAGGCAGAGGCCGTAGAGGTAGGCCTGAGCCTGGTCGTTGTGCTGAGTCGACCCATGAGACTCATGAGGAGGTTGAGGTGGAGATTGATGTTGAGCATACTCCACAGAGTCCTATAAAGAGACCAGACAGTATTGAGACACGTTTCTCGAGGATGAAATGGAGTGTAGAAAATATTTTGGAGTTGTTTACTCAGTCTATGCAGGTAGTTGAGGATAGGAAGGGTAAAGCCTGAACAGATGCCTCAAACTATGGAGATTCTCACACCCCTCTGGTATTTAGCGAAGTAAAGAAACCAATAATTACTGAGGACTAGGTGAATGAGATAGCGAAGTTGTATGGATTCTTTCGATGTATGTCGACCGAGAAAGTGACTTTTAAATACGCTTATGTTAGAGGGTGAGGCGGAGCATTGGTAGACATCTGCTTGACCCATTTTAAGAGTTAGACATCCATTACTGATATGGGAGATAATTTTGGATACATTCCGAGTAAAGTATATCTCGAATACTGCTCAGAGGAAGTTACAGATGAATTTATGAGTTCAGTTCAGGGAAACCAAATCTATTGATGAGTATGAATCTCAAATTACATCTCAGGGCAAGTATGAACCGATATTATGGACAGTGAGAGTCGGAAGGTCCGAAAGTTCATGGAAGGACTCAGATCGTCTATCAAAATTGATTTGCCCGTTAGATATCACTATTTACGATGAGGCAGTGCGTAGATCACAATGCATGAATAAGATTAGGAATTGCATGCCTCTGAGTTTGAGAAAGGCAATAAGGGCCGAGATAGAGACAAAATAGGAAATAGAGGATAACAGAGATGTCAAAGTGGGAAAGAGGCGGTTTGGTAGGAAATTTAGAGTTGGTGAGTTATGGGGTAAGATGATTGGTAAGCCCCAGTGTATCCAGTTTCAGCGCTTACATGGATATTGTGATTGGAGGACCCCGACCTGCTAATGGGCAGTGTTGGATGCGTGGTAGTTACCACGAAAATAGGCGGTTAAATGAGGGCGAGTGTATACCTTGGACCAGGACACTTTTGATGCTTCATTTGATGTGATGTAAAGTACCATCTTGATTGTTAATATTGAAGCAATTATTTTAATTGATCCTGGTACTACACATTTATTCATATCGTCGTCATTTGCATATAAGTTAGTGAAATATGTGAAGCCTATATCATTGGGCGAAATGCTGATAGTTAGCACCCCAATGAAGGATAGTCTGCTAATTGAATAAGTTGGTAGAGATTGTAAGTTGAAAGTGGGGGAAAGGAACATGCGGACTAATCTCATTCTATGAAATATGAGTGTTTTGATGTAATATGGGGAATAAATTGATTAGCTGCAAACTATGTTGTTAAAATTGCTATTCTAAGATAGCGATGTTTCACCCTAGAAAAGTGCACAGTAAGTTTTAACAAGTAATGAAAGAGTTTTGTTATAATTGATATACGAAATGAGATAAGTTTTGAGATGCGATAGATCCTGAATACAAGATATATTGGAATAAGAGGCGTATGCAAGGTAAGAATATCTCTGATATGTGAAGTAATTTGGATTAAGCGATATGTAGTGAATATGAATTGCGACCAAGGATAAGGGGGAATATATCCACAACCAATCCATGTGGTCAAGTCTGAGGGTTAATAAAGGTATTTCAAAATACCTCCCCGCCTGAAGACTTGACAGCGTCTAGAAGTACACATAACCTATAAATTGAAATCGACAGTCGTAATATATACATTTAAAATTAGGGTACCTTTACTTGTACGATAAAGAAATATAGAATTCGATTAATCATGAAGGTTTGAAAATTAAAATTTTATAAAAGCCGTTAATATAAGAAGAAGGAAATGACGGGGGTTAGTATCTTAAACAGAAGCGATTTCGAAATGACATTATACGTTTATGCGTACATAGATCAAGGATATGGGTGATTGAAATATTTAGTGGAACTCAACTATGATGAGGTTCTTTTCTCACACTAACATTTGTTCTGTGGTAGTGAGCCTAAGAGTTGAAAACTAGACTTGATTTATCAAATCGAACAGGATCAGTGTAAGAATAAGTATTTCGTTCTACTATTGATGATCCATTGGGTTAGCTGCGAAGAGCACAAATTTTTTTTTAGATCGATTGGAAGTCTGGGTTTTATCCGTTGAGAATTTGGAATGTGGATGTGCCTAAGACAATTCTTTGTACTCGTTAGGGCATTGATGAATGAGGTATTTAAACTTTACCTGGACCAATTTGTTATCATCCTTATTAATGATATTTTGGGTGTATTTAAAGTCCAGGAAAAATCATAAGCAACAATTGGAAATTATTTTTACAGATGATTTGTTGAGAGTTCTCGAAATGGACTACTTGTTGACACGTATTTGAATGGGATGATAGACGTGACAGGAGTTTTGGTGTATTGAAGTATGAACTGACCACCGCATTTATTCTCACCATACCCAATAGATTAAGAGGTTTCTCAGGGTATATGGATGTCTTGAAACCAAGATTGGGCTATGTGTTGAAGCAAAATGAGATGATAGTCACGTATGGATCCAGACAGTTCAAGGACCATGAAAGGACTATCCGGCCCATGATTTAAAGTTGGTAGCCGTAGTAATGCACTGAGGGTATGGTGCCACTACTTTTTCGGTGAGAAATTTCAGGTATGCACTGATCATAAAAGTCTCAAGTATCTGTTTTCATAAAAAGAAATGAATATGAAAACAAAGGGGGTTTGAGCTTCTAAAGGATTATGATTGTGAGATATTGTACCACCCACGAAATGGCTAATATAGTGGTTGATGCTTTGAGCAGAAAGAGCCCCGGGATGGTAATGGTCAGGAAGCGTGAGCTGTAAAGCAGTTTGTGAGCCTCAATAGTGATATGATCCCTTCTGATGATGACAGTGATTATGTGACAGCTATCCTGATGTTAGAACCAGATTTGGTTGATCGAATTTGACAGGCTTAGCGTGATGATCGACAGGGTGTCGATAACGTTAGTCAGATTCAGATGGGTACCATGACAAAGTTCATAGTGAGTGATGATGACTTACTGAGGTTTGGAGGTAGAAGAATGGCTCCCAAGGACCACAGCTGTTGAGACTGTTAATGACAGAAGCTCACTAATTAGGATGTACAGTGTATTCATTGAGCAATAAAATATATCAAAATTTTCAAAAAAGGGTATTGGTGGTCAGGCATGAGAGAGATATCGGAGAGTTGTGGCGAAGTGTCTCGTATGTCAGTAGATTAAGGTAGAGCACTAGAAGTCTGTAGGATTATTGCAGCCTCTACCAATTCTGACATGGAAAGTGGGAGCAGGTTACCATGGATTTTGTGACAGGTTACAAAGGACCGTAGGAATCACGAGGCTATTTGAGTGATGGTCGATAGATTGATTGAGTCTACCCACTTTCTGGTTATGAAAGCCATAGATACTCTGAGTGCATGAGTAGATTTATATAAGTAAGAAGATTGTGGAACAATAGGTAGCATTCCAAGGAGTATTCTATCAGACAGGGATTCTCGCTTCACTTCCCACTTCTGGGAACATGTTTCAGGAAGCCATGGGAACGCAGTTGAGTGTGAGCACAGCGTTCCGTCCTCAGACAAATGGTCAGTTAGAGAGGACTATACGGGTTCTGGAGGATATGATGAGAACGTGTGCAATTGATGATTAAAAGCTCCTGGAATGATCATTTGATATTAGCTAAATTGCCCACAGCGATAGTTATCACTCGAGTATCGATATGGCATTGTGTGAAGCATTGTTTAGCCGTAAGGGTTGCTTTTCCGAATGGATAGAAAGAAGTGGGTGACAGATAGAAAATTGCTCTCGATCTAGTACAATAAGCCTCTGAGGGTGTTCAACTGATTGTGAGAAAATGAGAACACCTCAGAACAGATAGAAAAGCTATGCTGACAAGAGATGGGGATCATGAGGATTCATCGAGTGTGAATTAGTGTGTTTGGAAGTTTCTCTTTCTAAAGGTATAATGAGATTCGGGTATTAAATAGGAAGGAGAAGGTGTTGAGGTTTAAGATGATCTCCCTAATTAAAGTCTTTCGGCAGTATTACACTTCGGAGGAATTTAAATAGGAGCTGGAGAGTAAGAGTATGATATGTGTGAAGTATCCGGAGTGGTTTACAGACTAACTTGGTTCTAATTTGGAGGACCAAATTTCTTAAGTGGGGGAGATTATGTAAGAACCGATTTTTATCGTATTTCCTTACGATTCACACATTGTATGGATATTGTTATATGTAATGGAATCATAAGACAGATGATTTTGATCATATAAATATGAATGAAGTAGTCAAACGTACGTAAAATTCGAAAACAGATAGTTAAGAAATTTCAAATTAAATTTATGAGATTTGAATTGTCCGGACAGAGATACGAATTTTAAATATAGTGGGTCCAAGAAGGAAAGTCGACCTAAATTGGTCCTGAACGTATAAAAGGGTAAAACGGTCAAAAGACCAAAATCTGGTATAAATTCGATAAGAAAATTTCATTAAAATATGGAATTAATAAATCTTGATCAATAACAAGGAAAATATTGAATTTCGAGTCCAATTTAATCAAGATATGAATTTATTAGAATTAATCGAAATTTTCATCTCGAAAAACTATCCCGAAAATATTGAAAAAATATACCAAAAAGATAAAATAAGACTGATAAATTCATTTATTGATTAAATAAATAAAATAAGATTTTTTAGAGATATTTTGGGTTTTTTAATGTATTTTAATTGAATAAAATAATAATAAAATAATTTAAATAAAAAAAGAAACAGAACTGAATTTCGCTAAATGCGAAACTGAGAAAGAAAACAGAAATGAAGCGAAGAGACAGGCGAAATAAGGAAGATCCCATCACCGATGAGCAACCGGCGCCCAACGAGGCCAGGCGAGGGCTGGAAAAGGTAGCCGACACCCGCGTGACCCACCAGCAGCCGCGACGCATGCCAACAGCGCCGAAAAAGGCAGATCGGCGAAGGAATTATCGAGGGGAGAAGAGGAAGATTTCAGCGATTCCACCCGCGATTGGCCCCGATCGAAGCTAACTGAAGCTTCCCTAGCCAGAGATGTGTCAAACGACGGTAGTGAGGCACCGAGAACCGGTCGGACGATGTCGGAACAACAAAGGGAGACTGAACTGGACAGCCGGTTCAGGGGAAGGAAACTGCTCTGAGCCGGACTGGATCGGTTCAGCCAAGGAGGAAAGGAAAAAGGGAGAAAAAGAAAAAGAAAAAATGGGAAAAGGAGAGAAAAATTCTAGGGGATACCTCAGATTTCGGGTAAGTAAGTAAGCTGTCCAAAATTGACTGAATTAATTTTCGAGAAATTTATTTAAAATTATATTTGATCGAAAATTAAACCGGATTAATCTAATTGTGCAGTTCTATGACAGAGCCTGAACGAGAGCCAATTGAGCTCTAATTTTCGTACCCCGCATAGTATTAGGTAAGTACACTTTAATTACGAAAATTTGAGTCTTAAATGCAAAGTTAAGATTATTTTATGGGTTTTATGAATTAATTCTGCATAAAATGAATTGTATTCGAAATTTTAAACTAATTATCGTAAATAGTATACGGGTTATCCAATGAGTTTGGAACGAAGCCTGATGAGTATTGGTAAGCCATATGAGCCCAATAGATCCAAAGAAGGGATTTAATAAGTGGAAACGGGCTGAAAAAGGGGTCGAGGTCCATTAAAGTGCAATCAGGCCCAATAAAGTAAAACGGGCCCAGTGTTTTAGATTCGATCAGTAAGAGTGAAATACTGATAAGTATATTAGAACTGACCCAAATACGTGGTTATATGCAGTTTCGTAGACTTAGTTTGGAGCGAATTGGACTGAAAGACCTGGTACGGTTGAGACAAGATAAGCTCGCACATGGTTCCAAGTAAGGGAATTTTTCGGACTGTTAGAGGTAACTTTACGCAATTTCGACCTAATTTACATTCCCTAAAATTGTCTGAAGGGTCTAGAATTAAAGTAAGAATTTTAGTGCCCAGATGGGTAAATGACCAAAACACCCATGTGAAGGGTAAAATTCCCAAAAATTAGGAAAAGTTGGGATGAGCAAGAATAAGAGGTTCCTGCTTGTTTTTGAGATGTTTTGACACGTGCATGGGTAGGCTAGCTAACTTTTAAATAAAAATGCATAGCTTTGCATATTTTCAACAATGTGATTTCTTGTGGAAATTGTTTTGAGATAATAAAGTCGCTTACGAGATTTTATGGAAAAAATGAGTTTTAATTTATGTGACACATGTATTAATGCTAGAGCAGGGGCTCGCATTAGGGTTTTACATGCAGTGGTGCTGGAGTCTAACTCGCACTAGATTTTCATATGATTTTCGTGACAGGGTGCTGGAGTCTAACTCGCACCAGATTTTCACTTGATTTTTATGACACAGTGCTGGAGCCTAGCTCGCACTAGTTTTACATGATTTTAACAGACTGCTGGTGTCACGACCCAAATTACCTAAAATCACTATAAATTTTTTCATTTTTCAATTATTATTTAATTCTTACCTTTCTCTCATCGTGACCATCCTACAAACAGTTGGGCTATGATTCAGTGTTAGTCACCTCTCACCTATTTACCATTCCATTTCCATAATCACATTCACATATCAAAGTTTACTATCTTTTGACTTTAATTAAATACATTCATAATGGTATACATAACCCTACATCCCCGACATCATATCTGTTTACCGTACAGTGCATTACATATTTAGATACAAAACTATACAAATGTATATACCTGTCTCTCGATCGGAAGCAGCGGATACCAATGCATGCAAGTCCTCAACCGCTTACTAATTACTGTGAGTGCTCTGAAAAGATGGAAAAATAAAGGGGGTGAGCAAACCACACGCTCAGTAAGGCAATTATGCAAGTAAGTAGATAGCTCCACTATCTACATGCTCATAATGCCATGCCCTTAAAATCCATTTCGTTTCATTAAAATCTCAAGCACAAAATCATGTATTTCATCATGACTTAGTTTATAAAACTGTTCGTGTATATATAAATCAAACTACTTATGCATCAATAGCATTTTATGTGACATCATTAAATCATACTTAGCATGAATTAAATCAAAATCATACATTATTTCATGCGATATAAAACAAATTGTGAGATATAATCATTTCATGAATTTATCATTAAAGCATGAAAAAATCATCATACTACTGCATTTAAATCATTTCATTAAAACTATAGTATAAACTAACCCTTTCAAGTCAATCATCTCATGAAACAATTCATTATAAAATTCGGTTATAAAACCACCATTCTTTCAGGGTCACATATCATAAAATCATAAAATCGGGGGCCTGACCCCTCCCTCGGGTCTACCCTGGTCTATCGACTAATAGTTATATCATGTGAGACATGTAGGTGACTATCAGTAACAACATAGGACTATGGCCATAACCTCGTGATCCCTGACAACATGATACCTAGTGTGCGGGGTATGACACCTGAAACGGGAGGTGGGTCGGTCCTGCCCGCCAGAACAGCATAACATCAGGATTGCGAGGGCAAGGCTTGCTGCCTCGTGGCTAATGCCACTCCACTCCAAAAATCCCCACGGTACAACGTACTCCGCGTGATATACACGGTACAACATACTCCGTGAACCTAAGCTCAATCAGGGGTGCCTGCAATAGGTCTTATCCACCCATATCATCACTGTCTCAGTATGCACGTGTGAGCATATCATCTCACTGTGACACACAGTCTACAAGAGGCTCCAACACGGCTATATGCATGTCATATAAATCCTTGTGTGAGCTAAGCTCTAGCACGGCTCCATGCATATTCATGATATCTAAAAACCTCATACGAGCGAAGCTCTAGCACGGTTTCATAAAAATAAGAAAAACTTGCGTACGAGTAGCACTCCTGTACGACTTTAAAATGAGTTATAAATTCATATAAAATCACGTGCGAGAAATGGTCCAGCACGAATGAATGATCAAGTAAATCAAAACTTCGTACGAGCAACACTCCAGTACGGCTTTATGCATAAATACATTAAATCTCGTGCGAGATACACTCCAGCACGACTTTATGAAATTTCATATCAAAACAGGATGCGAGCTAGGCTCCAGCACCTCTCATGCATGTCAATCATAAAAACTAGTGCGAGCAATCGCTCCAGCACCTTTTTATGCATATTTAGCCAAAACCGTCAAGACAGTCAAAACAGAGTGCGAGTTAGGCTCCAGCACCTCTCATGCATTTCTCAATAATAAAACTCAGTGCGAGTAACCGCTCTAGCACATTTCATGCACATGATGTCACACAAGTCGGTGCGAGCAATCGCTCAAGCACATTTTATGCACACTCACAAACTCAGATATAGTGCGAGCTACGCGCCAGTACTATCTGTTTCCATATAAAATTGATAGTTGACTCGTTTTCTAAAGAATTTCATTTAAATACCAATAACACTTACGTAGTGTTATTTTAGAAAACTTATGCAATTATTGGTCAATCTACCGATTTTCTTTGTTTAAAACCAATAAAATTCCTTAAATCAGAAATTTTCTTAAATAATGCATTTCATGCATGTCATGCTTTCACCATCCTTAGGTGAATTCCCTCAGTAGGGGTAAAATAGACTTTTACCTATTTCGAGTCCTTAAATCTTTAACCCATTTTTAGGACTTTTATACATAATTAATGTACACATACATATCCAGTGTATACAAAAGCTATTAAAATATGCGTAGCTACCTCTAGCTACTCACATAATTCCCTTACCTCATTTTTCTGTACAGTCTGACCTTTCATTGATGTCTCATCACGCAGTCCAATTTGCTCCCAATCCAATCTCTGAAACTGCGGATAAATATTCATCAGGTGAAATACAATATATTTAATTGTATTTCATATTTTCTGGGGCTTAATTTAAATCATTGGGCTCGTTTACCCATATTGGGCCCGATTGTACCATAATGGGCCTTAATCGGCCTTAAGCCCGTTTTCCACTTTCTATTCACATTTTCGAGGCCTATTGGGCTCGTTGGGCCCATCAATATATATTGAGCCTCATTCTAAATTTCCGGATAGCTTAATAAATTATTTACGACAATATATCTCTAATTTCAGAATTTAATTCATTTAATGCGGAATTTAAATCCGTAATTTATGCGGTAAGTTTTAACACGCATAACAATGCAATATTATCGTAAATAAGGGTTACTTACCCATGATTTCATGATATTACGTAAATCGAGGCTGACTCGAGTCCTCGTTTGACGTCAATTGTCAAGCTATACAATTAAATATTTTTTCGGGTAAACTTTCAGTCGGATATTAATCAAATTAAATATTTCAAAATTTAAATCAGTCAATTCGACCTCTTACCGACTTACCCGTAGCTCGATTGCATCACTGGAATTTTTTTCAATTTTTCCTCTTTTTCTTTCCCTTTTTTTCTCTTTTTTCCTTTTCTTTTTGGCTGAACCGGTCCGGTCCGGTTCAACCCGGTTCAGACCGGTTCGGTCCAGCGGTTCAATCCAATTCGATCCAGTGGTTCAGTCTAGTTCGGTCGGTTCAGGCATCATTTCACCATTCCGGCGCCGTCCGACCGGTTCTCGGTGCCTCACCACCGTCGTTCGACGCGCCATCGCCTGGGCTACCAAAATCAAGCCTCGGTATGGCTCAAATCGGCGCCGATGGCCGCCTATCGAGGCTTCTCTCTTAAGACATCTCTCCTCGTTTCTGGTGTGCTCTGATGATCTCCACGGCGCGTCTTGGCCGCAGGCGAGTCGCCTGGTGCTGGGCTGAGTTCGTCGGCCCTCGCCGTCCCCTCAACCTTGCTGATGGCTCACCGGTGAGAGGATTTGGTCTGTCGGTCTTCGCCCTTGCTTTTTCGCCAATTCCTTTTCTGTTTCGCATTTCGTAATTCAAACTTTTTTTTCAGATTTCTTTTTTTTCATTTTATTTATAATATATTTTTATTATTATTTTAATCATTATTATATTATTATTTTACCAAAATATTTGAAAAAAATTATATTTAATTCATTTAATCCATAAATGAATTATTAGTTCAATTTTACCTTTTCGGTACATTTTTCTAATATTTTAGGGCTTGTTTTTCGAGGCAAAAATTTTGATAAATTCTAATAAATTCATATCTTGATCAATTTAACCCGAAATTTAATTATTTCTTCGTTATTGATCAAGATTTCTCAATCTCATATTTTTAATTAAATTTTCTTGTCACGATTAATATCGAATTTTGGTCTTTTAACCGTTTTACCCTTCAACGTGTTCGAGAATTCCATTTCAATCCTTTTGCATTTTTCATTTCACTCGAAAATTTCTATTCATTCCATTTGCTCTTACAATAAAAAAAATCGGGTCTTACAATCTCCCTCACTTAAGAAATTTGATCCTCCAAATTAGAACCAAGTCAAATGGGTCCATACACTACTCCGGTACGTCTATCGCATCATACTCTTTAATTCTCATGTGACTTTTTCCGGAGTGTAATACTACCAAAGGACTTTGACTATGGAGATCATCTTAAACCTCAACACTTTCTCCTTCCGTCTAATACCCGAATCGATTTTTCCAATCATACGTTATACTTTCATTGAGCTAAACTGTTGAAGCTCATATCCGATCACATATGCTGGGTCCGGATAGTATTTTCGAAGCATCAAAAGATAGGACACATTGTGGATGCCTGCTAATTCAAGTGGTAACGCCAACCTACAGGCCTTATCTCCCACTTTGTCCAATATCTCAAAGGATTCCATCTAACGAAACTCAATACTGATTCACCCTCGGTGAATTCCAATAGTTTCTGTCTCTTGTCAGCATAGTCTTTCTGTCTGCTCTGAGGTGTTCTAAATCTCTCATAAATCAGCTGAACATCCTCAAAGGTTTATCTTACCAAATTCAGGAATAATTCTCTATGTCACCACTTCTTCTTATCTAAGTCGGGGAATAATCCCTACGACCATAGAATGCCTCAAATAAAGCTATCCCGATACTCAAGTGACAACTGTCATAATTGGCGAATTCGATTAGTAACAACTAATCATCCCAGGAGCTTATAAAATCAATGGCGCACACTCTCATCACATCCTCCAGAACCTGTACAGTCCTCTCTGACTGACCATCTGTCTGAGGACGGAAGCTGTGCTAACACTCAGTCGGGTTCCCATAGCTTCTTGAAAAATATTCCCAGAAGTGGGAAGTGAAGCGGAAATCCCTATCTGATGTCATGCTCACTGGAATGTTCCACAATTTTTCATACACATAGTTTCGCCTACTCACTTAGAGTATCTGGGGATTTCCATAGTCAGAAGGTGGGTAGACTTAATCAATCAATCGACTATCACCCAGATAGCCTCGTGATTTATCTGCGTCCTCTACAACCCATTACGATATTTATAGTAACTTGTTCCCATTTTCGTGTCAATATAGGTAGAAGCTGCAATAACCCTGCAACTTCTAGTACTCTACCTTAATCTGCTGACATATGAGACACTTCTCCACAATCTCTATAATGTCTTTTTTCATATCTGACCACCAATACCCTTTTCAGAGATGCCGATATATTTATTATTTCTCGGATGCACTGTATATCCCGAATAGTGAGCTTCTGACAATAACACTATCTCATCAACTGTGGTCCTAGGGAGCACTTATACTATCTTTAAACCTCTGTAAGTCATCATCACTCACTGTGAACTCTGTCACTATACCCTTCTGAATCTGACCCACACTATCGACACCACGTCGATTATCACGCTAAGCCTGGCAAATTCGGTCACACAAATCCGGTTCTAACCTCAGGCTAGCTGTCACACAATCACCGTCATCATCAGAAGGGATCATATCACTACTGAGGCTTACAACTGCTCTAACAGCTCACGCTCCCTGACTATTATATGTAATTCCATCCTAAGGCTCTTTCTGCTCAAGGCATCAATCTTTCCTAGGTGGTACAATTTTCACAAACATAATCCCTTAGAAGCTCTAACCCTCTTTGTTCTCAGACCCGACTCTTTCTGTGAAAACAGATACTCGGGGCTTTTACGATCAGTGCATACCTGAAATTTCTTACCATTTAAGTGGTGGCGCCATACTTTCAGGGTAAACGCTACGGCTGCCAACTCTAAATTATAGGTCGGATAGTTTCTCTCATGATCCTTGAACTATCTGGATTCATAAACGACTATCTTCCCATTTTACATCAATACACAGCCCAATCCTTAGTTTAAGGTATCCATACACACTGAAACCTCTTGAGCAATTGGTTATGGTGAGAATAATTACGGTAGTCAGTTTATTACTTCAATATACCAAACTCACCGAAACTACTTTCATACTTATCATCCTACTGACATACAATATTTTCCCGAATGAGATGTGTAAACTGAGCAGTCAATTTCAAGAAACTCTCAATAATTCGTCTGTAAAATAGTTTTCAGTTGCTGCTTATGCTCTTCCCTGGACTTCGAATACATCAAAATATCATCGCTAAAGATGACAACCCATCGGTCCAGGTAAGGTTTAAATACCTCATCGTAGTTGAGTTCCACTGAATATTTCAATCACCTATATCCTTGACCTATGTATGAATAAACGTATAATGTCATTTCAAAATCGTTTTCGTTCAAGATACTAACCAGCGTCATTTACTTTTTCTTATATTAACCGCTTTTATAAAATTTTAATTTTTAAACTTTCATGATTAATCAAATTCTATATTTCTTTATCGTACCAGCAAAGGTACCCAAATTTTAAATGTATATATTACGACTGTCGATTTCAATTTATAGGTTATGCGTGAGCTTCTAGACGCTATCAAGTTTTCAGGTGGGGAAGTATTTTGAAATACCTTTATTAACCCTCTGACTTGACCACATGGACTGGGTGTAGATATATCCGCCCCTTATACTTGATCGCAATTCATATTCTCTACATATCGCTTAATCCAAATTACTTTACATATCAAAGATACCCTTACCTTGCATATGTCTCTTATTCCAATATATCTCGTATGCAGGATCTATCACATCTCAAAGCTTATCTCCTTTCATATATCACTTATAACAACTTTTTCATTACTTGTTAAAATTTACAATACTCTTTTTAGGAATGAAAACATCACTATCTTAGGATAGCAATCTAAACATCATAGTTTGCAGCCGAATCAATCTATTCTTAAATATCACTTCAAAATTATTCATATTCCATTGAATAAAATCGGCTAACGTATCTTTTTCCCCTGTTTTTAACTTACAATCCCTATACCCATATTCAGTTAGTGATAATCATCTAACCATCATCATCTTACCTAAGGGTACAGGCTCCACATCTTTCACTAGCTTATAAGCAACTGAAGGCGGTATGAATAAATGCGTGGCACCAGGATCAATTAAAATAATTACTTCATTATTTACAACCAGTGTGGCATCTTCTACCATATCTGATGAAACATCAGCAGTGTCCTGGTCCAAGGCATACACTCGCCCTCGTCCAACATCTTATTTTCGTGGTATCTACCACACATCCTACACTGTTTACACTGCTACATTGCTTACACTTTTACACTGCTCCGTAGCAGGTCGGGGTCCTCAAATCACAATACCCCTCAAAGTGTTGAAATTAGATACACTGGGGCATTACCAATCATCTTACCCCGTGACTTATCAATTCTAAGCTTTTACCAAACTACCTTTTTCCCGTTCTGACATCTATGTCATTCTCTATTTTCTTTCTGTCTCTATTTCGACCCTTACTACCTTTCTCAATCTTAGAGGCATGCAACTTATGATCTTATTTACACAACTGTAGTCTGTGCACTGCCTCGACATAGGTAGTGATATCTAACAAGCTAATCTGACTCTAATTGATAATTTGAACCCTTCCATGAACTTTCAGACATCCCGACTCTCACTGTTCATAGTGTCGAAGTCATATCTGTCCAGGAATATAAATTGAGTTTCATAGTCGCTAATCCACCAGTTTCTCTGGGTCAGAGTAAAGAATTTTATCTGTAATTTTTTTTAAACAATATCCAGGATATTTTGTCAACAGAATACATCTAGAATTATTTCTCATGTCCATTTTGGACGTCTAAATCTTAAGATGGGTCGAGCGGACTTCCACCAATATTTCGACTCGCCCTCAAATACCATACATACTCTGAGTAATTAGCTCACAAGATATTCTCCATACTCCACTCTAACCTCGTGAAGCGTGTCTCAATACTGTCCGATATCTCTGTCGAACTTTGTCTGATCTCTCTCTTAGACTCTGTGGGGCATGCTCAACATCAGCCTCCACGTCAATCTCATCTTGAGTCTCATGTGACGACTCAGTACGACTCTCAGGCCTACCCCTACGGCCTCGAGCTCGTGTACTCACCTCTCTACCATAGCGACGATCAGTTAATAAGTCTATTCTTGCATTTGAAACCAAATTCTTCGCTGCAATTCCATCTTGATATACACAATTGTATCTAAACCATGCACAGTACATAGGGATGTAAACTTCCTTAACCACTAACACCGACTCATATCAGGCCAACTTAGCTCTGATACCATTAAACTTGTCATGACCTAAATTACCTAAAATCACTACAAATTTTTTGCTTTTCAATTATTATTTAATTCTTACCTTTCTCTCATCGTGACCATCCTACAAACAGTTGGGCTATGATTCGGTGTTAGTCACCTCTCACCTATTTACCATTTCATTTTCATAATCACATTCACATATCAGAGTTTACTATCTTTTGACTTTAATTAAATACATTCATAATGGAGTACATAACCCTACATCCCCGACATCATATCTGTTTACCGTACTGTGCATTACATATTTAGGTACAAAACTATACAAATGTGTATACCTGTCTCTCGATGGGAAGCAGAAAAAACCAATGCATGCAAGTCTTCAGCCGCTTACTAATTACTGTGAGTGCTCTGAAAAGATGAGAAAATAAGGGGTGAGCAAACCACACACTCAGTAAGGCAATTATGCAAGTAAGTAGATAGCTCCACTATCTGCATGCTCATAATGCCATACCCTTAAAATCCATTTCTTTTCATTAAAATATCAAGCACAAAATCATGTATTTCATCATGACCTAGTTTATAAAATTGTTCGTGCATAGATAAATCATACTACTTATGAATCAATAGCATTTTATGTGACATCATTTAATCATACTTAGTATGAATTAAATCAAAATCATGCATTATTTCATGCGATATAAAACAAATCGTGAGATACAATCATTTCATTAATTTATCATTAAAGCATGGAAAAATCATCATGCTACTGCATTTAAATCATTTCATTACAATTGCAGTATAAACTAACCCTTTCGGGTCAATAATCTCATGAAACAATTCATTAAAATTCATTATAAAATTCGGTTATAAAACCATCCTTCTTTCAGGGTCACATATCATAAAATCATAAAATCGGGGGGCCTGACCCCTCCCTCGGGTCTACCCTGGTCTATCGACCAATAGTTATATCATGTGAGACATGTAGGTGACTATCAGTAACAACATAGGACTATGGCCATAACCTCGTGATCCCTGGCAACATGATACCTAGTGTGCGGGGTATGACACCTGAAACGGGAGGTGGGTCGGTCCTGCCCGCCAGAATAGCATAACATCAGGATTGCGAGGGCAAGGCTTGCTGCCTCGTGGCTAATGCCACTCCACTCCAACAATCCCCACGATACAGCGTACTCCGCGTGATATACATGGTACAACGTACTCCGTGAACCTAAGCTCAATCAGGGGTGCCTGCAATAGGTCTTATCCACCCATATCATCTTTGTCTCAGTATGTACGTGTGAGCACATCATCTCACTGTGACACACAGTCTACAGGAGGCTCCAACACGGCTATATGCATGTCATATAAATCCCTATGTGAGCGAAGCTCTAGCGCGGCTCCATGCATATTCATGATATCTAAAAACCTCGTGCGAGCGAAGTTCTAGCACAGTTTCATAAAAATCAGTAAAACTTGCGCACGAGTAGCACTCCAGTATGACTTTAAAATGAGTTATAAATTCATATAAAATCACGTGCGAGCAATACTCCAACACGAATGAATGCTCAAGTAAATCAAAACTTTGTACGAGCAACGTTCCAGTACGGTTTTATGCATAAATACATTAAATCTCGTGCGAGTTACACTCCAGCACGGCTTTATGAAATTTCATATCAAAACAGGATGCGAGCTAGGCTCCAGCACCTCCCATGCATGTCAATCATAAAAACTAGTGCGAGCAATGCTCCAGCACCTTTTTATGCATATTCAGTCAAAACCGTCAAAACAGTCAAAATAGAGTGCGAGCTAGGCTCCAGCACCTCTCATGCATTTCTCAATAATAAAAATCAGTGCAAGCAACCGCTCAAGCACATTTTATGCACACTCACAAACTCAAATATAGTGCGAGCTACGCGCCAGCACTATCTGTTTCCATATTAAATTGATAGTTGACCCGTTTTCCAAAAAATTTCATTTAAATACCAATAACACTTACGTAGTGTTATTTTGAAAAACTTATGCAATTATTGGCCAATCTACCGATTTGCTTTGTTTAAAACCAATAAAATTCCTTAAACCAGAAATTTTCTTAAATCATGCATTTCATGCATGTCATGCTTTCATCATCCCTATGTGAATTCCCTCAATAGGGGTAAAATAGACTTTTACCTATTTCGAGTCCTTAAATCTTTAAACCAATTTTAGTACTTTTATACATAATCAGTGTATACATACATATCCAGTGTATACAAAAGCTATTAAAATACACGTAGCTACCTCTAGCTACTCATACAATTCCCTTACCTCATTTTTCTGTACAGTCTGACCTTTCACTGATGTCTCATCACGCAGTCCGATTTGCTCCCAATCCAATCTTCGAAATTGCGGATAAATATATATCAGGTCAAATACAATATATTTAATTGTATTTCATATTTTTTGGGGCTTAATTTAAATCATTGGGACTGTTTACCCATATTGGGCCCGATTGTATCATAATAGGCCTTAATCGACCTTAAGCCCGTTTTCCACTTACTATTCATATTATCGAGGCCTATTGGGCTCGTTGGGCCTATCAATATATATTGAGCCTCATTCTAAATTCCCAGATAGCTTAATGAATTATTTACGACAATATATCTCTAATTCCAGAATTTAATTCATTTAATGCAGAATTTAAATCCATAATTTATGCTGTATTGTAGGTTGTACGGTTACCTATTTGTTTGTAGGATTGCCTTACTGAGCTTGATGTGCTCACCCCTTTCATTTTTCCTACACAAATTTCTTTCAGTAGACTTCAAGATGACTGAGTACTGCATTCCTGATATCCGTAGCTACCCATCATTTTGAGGTATATACACTTGTACATTTTGTATCTGAATAAGAATAGCACAATAATATGTTTGTTGTAACTTTCGGGGATGTATAGACATTGTAAACACTTGTAAATGAATGGTGAGACTGGCATTAATGTACAGCCCAATAGTAAGTAGAGTGTGGTCACGATCAGAGGACAAGTAAGTATGAAAGAAAAAAACAAAACATTTATCGTGAATTTCGAGTAGTTGGGGTCCTGACACAAAAGTTTCTAAAAGAAACTTATGATCAGTTTTTCTGAAGCAAAGTTTGTTTCATAAATGATTCTTGCATGCTTTTACATATCAAAACTATTTTAAATGTAATTTTCTTACTGGGCTTTTCCCCGAAAGCTCACCTCTCCACCTCTCAGATTGTTTGCAGTGAACTATAGTTGATAATTATTGCGTAGACTGGCAGATACGAGATTCCCCAGACTACTTTTTGTACATGCGTGAGGTATACATTTCTATCTCTTTACCAGACCATTTGTATGCACAGACATCTATTGAAAGAAATGTGTCGGGATGTAATCTGTATAAGGATAAATGAAATGAAATATAATTACGGATAAAAAGTAAGAAAGAGGATTGAAACTAAACATGAATACAACCTAAGTGAATAAAGAATTAAATTGCAAGCCGAAGTTTCAAAAAAAATGTTTCCCTCAAATTTTTATAGGTCACGGGTCGTTACAGTTTAAGGTGGTATCAAAGCGAAGGTTGTCTAGTACTGTCAGTGTCAATAATAAGGATAAGATTACATTCCAAATGTATGTGCTTGTCTGGTTGTAGACTAAGTATACCTAATGAAGTTAAGACCTAACGTTTGGTTTACGTGAGGAATTAGATCACGGGCTAGAGACCACTGAGGTATGCTTGAGAATCATGCAGAGTTGCCATATGAGACTCATAAATGATACTGAGATTGAAACAGATGTTGAGCGTGCTCCATCAGGTCCTGTGAAAATTACAGAAGGTACTGAGATACACTTAGCTAAGATTGAGCGGAGTATTGAACATACTATGAAAAAAAAGGGACACAGGCTATGTTTGGAGATGGGGTAGACGGTAGAATAGAAGGGCAGATTACTCCCGATACGCCCGCACAGCCTGTAGAGATGTTTCAGAACTATAAATATTCCTGCTCCTGTAGCTCCACAACAGAATGATGATGACTTGGGATTGGAGTAAGAGCTACACGAGATGGGGCAATTTTAGAAGTTCAGACCGCAACTCTTAAATGGGATAAAGGATCCAGTAGTTATAGAGAACTGAATGAATGAGATTAAGGAAACCACGAATGGAATTTATGGGTCTAGCACAAGGAAATCGATCTGTCAATGAGTATGAATTATGATTTATATCCCTAGAAAGGTATAACCCAACGTTATGAGCAGTGAAGTTAAGAAATGTCTGTAAGTTCACTAACGAATGGAGACCGAGCTGACTTCGGAGGATAATATGCTATTACATACTAGAGTCAAGGAATCCAATTGTAATGGAAAACTGGAAAATTAAATTAAAAAACTTGCATGGATTCTTAGAGTACGACTGTGAGCTTAATAGACTGGGGGTAGTTTCAAAAGTTTAAGCCTCCATTTTTCAACAAGGTTAAGAATTCAGTGATTCGGAGTGTTAGATGGATGAGATAGAAAAACTTGATGATTTTAGAAGTAACTCTACCGAGGAAGTTGCTTTTGTAACTTTTGTGTTAAAGGATTGGAGAAACTACACAAATTTTTAGAGTGTACTACTATAAAGAAAGTGGCCTTTGTAGCATCAGTATCGAAATGGAAAGTCGAACTCGAAAGGAAGTTCCCCGATTTAATCCGAGAGCCGACATCAAAAAATTACATTGGATATATTCTGAAGGCCCTTAGGTGGTAGCACATTCCGGATGAAATAAAGTGGCGATTATGCATGAAATGATTGCAATCGAACATAAAGTAACAAGTCTGTGGATGAATATGATATTAAATTTATGATTTTGGAAGAAGTATAATCTGGATAAGTAGAGAAGTGAAACGAAAGAAGTCCAAGAAACTCTTGGGAGGTACTAAGATCTTCAATCGAGCTAAATTTGCTCCACTGGATGTTATTTTGAAGAAGCAGTGTGCAAGGTGCAACCGTGGTAATATGAAGTGCATATTTCGAGGTTACTAAGAAAATGAAAAGGTAAGGAAAGTGACAAAAAAGAGATGTACTAAGGAAGCAGTGAGAATGATAGAATAAAATCATTGTAACTGAAAAGGTGAATTCAGAACTAAAAATAATAGTGAAGGTCACACTGCTTACATGATTGATAAAGTTAGGGCGTGTTCGGATTAAAAAGACACCCCAGTAGACAGAGGGATTTTCGACATCAGAGTTACCACTAAATTGAAAGGTGAAGTTTAAAATTGATTTAGCAATGATATCGAATTAATTATTTAGACCACTGTACTCAGTGGCTTTGATTGAATTAGAAATGTTGAAGAAGTAAATACAATGATTGCATGAAAATGAGATTATCGAACTAGGTACTCCACTTTGGAGTGTACCAGCATTAATTGTTAAGAAGATCCAGAGCTTTTCTGGGTCGCTTGGTATAAAAAACGGGAATCGATTGGATCCTCCCAAAATATAGATTATAGATTAGTGGAAAAAACACAAAGCTGTCAAGATGATTTAGAGTTAAGGGTATAATGAGGCTTTGGAGTATGAAGTACGTATCGAATCTAAAGGTTGTAAATCGTATATGCTTACGTTTCGAATGCGAGACTCAATCTGAATAAGGAAATGATTATGTTATAATTGATGTACGAAATGAGACAAGTTTAGAAGTGTGATAAGTTTTGGATATAGGATTGTAATTGGAATAAGAGGTGTATACAATGTAAGAATATCTCTGATATGTGAAGTGATTCGGATCAAGTGATATGAACAGGAAATGAATTGTGTATAAAGGATAAATGTGAAATTGTGATAAGTTTTGATATCCTACTTTCTGTTGAGACTGAACCTTAAATCCTTATATCCATAGCCAGTTTATGTGGTCAAGTCTGATGGCTAACAAAGATATTTCAAAATACTTCCTCACTTGCGAGACATGACAATGTCTAGAAGTACCCTGATCCTTAACCCATAAACTAGAATTGACAATTGTAATATTCGTGTTTGAAGCCAGGATATCATTACTTGTGCGGTGAAGAATTATGGAATTCTACTGATGATGAAGGTTTAAGTATTAAATTTTACAAAACTGTCAAATATAAGAAGAAAGGGAGTGACTCAAGTTAGTGCCTTGAGCAGAAGTGGTTCCGGGGAGGTGATATGTATATTGGTCAAGGACATGAGTTATTGAAATATTTAGTGGACTTCAACTGGATGTGGTTCCTTTCTGATGCTGACAATTATTTCGTGATAGCAAGCTTGAGAGCTGAAAACTGGACTTAATTGATCGAATCAAGCAAGCTCAGCGTATTGATAAGTACTACATTGATATGGCGGGTCAGACCCAGATGGGTGCTACAACTAGCTTGAGTATTGGTACTGATAATTTATTGAGATTTAAAAACAGAATTGTGTACCAAATGATCTATAGTAAAGGAATTGATGTTGTCAAAGACTCATTCATAGAAATATTCTTCGCATCCGAAAAATAGTAAAAATTTATTAAAATCTCCTGAAAGTATATTGGCAATCAAGTATGATAAGAGAAATAACCGAAATTGAAATTAAATGCATCATAGGTTAGCAGGTTAAGGTAGAGCACCAAAAACCTATAAGATTATTACCCATGCCTATATGGAATTCAATGCATGTGTTAGGATTTTAAAGGCTCCTGGAAAGACAAATTGCCAATTAGCGAAGTTGCACATAATATCAGATAACACTCAAGTATCGAGATGATATCGTATGAAGTGTTGTATAGTCAAAAATGTCGTTCACCGATTGGATGGAAAAGATATGTGAAGGAAGAAAATTGATTCTGATTTGGTTAAGCAAGTTTCTGAAGATATACAATTAATTTGTCAGAGGTTTAGAACAACTCAAGTAGGCAAAAAGAATTATGCTGACTACAGACGAGAGCATAATGAGATTTGGGAAGAAAGGAAAATTAAGTCCCCGTTATATGAGACCTTTCGAAATCTTAAACCTAGAGGAAGACAAAGTGCACAGGTGGGCGTTACTGCAGAAATTAGCGAATATTCATATGTCTTCCACGTTTCAATGCTACGCAAGTATCATCCAGATCCGACACATGTGATAAAGTATGAACCTTTGGAGTTGAAGGAAAATATGATTATTGTGGAGAAGTTGATTCGGATCTTAGACAAGAAAGAAAAGGCATTGCGATCTAAAACGATTCTTCTTATCAAAGTTTTATGACAGTATCACACTTCAGAAGAGGCCACGTGAGAATTAGAAAATTTAATGATAGAGAAATACCCGCATTTGTTTGAATACTAACTTAGATTAAAATTTGAGGACCAAATTTCTTGAGGAAAGAATGTAAACTCCATAAATTTTCTTGTATTTTGATACAATTATAATCAGAAAAGTAAACAATAAAATTAAAAATGTGCATATTGCTGAAAATTGTGAAATGTGCGTTACAATTCGGGTGTAATGCTGCGTTGGAATAAAAATAAATGATATAAATCAAAATTTTATTTAAATTTATATTTACAAGTGAAACTTAGAGAAATATAATTAAATAAATATTTTATCATAGAGGATAGATGAATATAAAATTTACATAACGTCAAAGTGGATTAAATAAATAAAATAAATATAAATATTTGATTCAATATATTGTGAAAATAATACATGATAAAAATTCCTAAGCAATTATATAATAATAATAATAATAATAAGATGAAAAAGATAGAAAATGATGTTTGAAATGATGCATTAAAAAAAAACTAAAAAGAAATGTTGGCTTAAGGAAGTGATAATGATGTTGCTTGGAAACGTGAGGAAAACAATAGAAATGATGGCAATTGAAAAAAAAAATGAAAGATGATTGTGGCCATACGTTTGGAATGGAAAAGTCAAAGAGGGTGATGGCATGTATATATTTGTAAAAAAACAAATATATATGAATGAATGAAATGATGGAAGTGAAAGGAGGATGATGTTTTGGTGGGAAATCAAAGCATAAAGAGGTATAAGTATATGTACAGTAAGAATGAAGGCATACGGTAACAAAGAAATGAAAACGTGGACTGAAGGCTGGTAGTGAAATAGGAAAGAATTGCACCGAAACACCGAAAAAATAAATAAATAAAAATAAATAAAATATGAATGACGGTGACGTTTTGGCAACTTAGGGACGTTGGAAGAGATGAAGTAGGAAATGGAACTAAACGAAGAGGATGTCCTGGGAGCATAGTAGACGTGGGGGGATAATTGGCTGCAGAAGATGGGACAACTCGAGAGAGTTGTTGAAGACTGGAAATGAAATCGTGAAGGGCTGAACAAACAGAGGTCTGAGGCATGGAAGGAAGACAAAAATAATAATAATAATAATAATAATAATAATAATAATAATAAGACAGGAAATCGATAGAAAACGAGGAAGGATAGGTATGGTTTGCTGTTGAAAGGGATTAAACCGAAATGATAAGGGGCTGTAGTGGTGAATGGTCTATTGCTGAAAATAAGAAGAAACAGACTGAAAAGAGAGTGAGTGAGAGAGGTGGAAACCGAGAGTAGAAAAAGAATGATGATGAGCAGAAAGAAGAAGAGAAAGTCGGTAGAAGATGAAGAAAGGACAAACCGAGAAAGGAAAACCTGAAAATGAAAATATAAAGGGTTGAAGCATTATGTGATGGTTACTGAAAATGATAAAAGAAAACTGAAGCAACACGAAGCAGTGAAATAAAGATGAAAAATAGTAAAGAAAGAGAATGTTGGTAAGACGAAAAGAAGAAAAGCTTGGGTTGATTTCATTTCCCTCGAGAGCTTTGGTGAATAAAATACGTAAGTGAAAATTTGAGGAAGAATTGATGGCCAAAGCAGAAGCAAAATGTGGAGGAGTTACTAGAAGTGAAGCAGAGGAACAGGAGCAGAGCAAATAAGTGAGCTGACATTGGAGCTCCAACGTGGCTGAAAAGAAGAGCGAAAGAGGAGGATGTTACGAGCAGAGAGGAAAGGCTGAAACAGCCACGAGAGAGAGAGGAAGAAAGGAAACTGAACAGCTGAAGCGGAAGGAGTGACTGAGAGGAAGTCATCTCCATTTTGCTTTCTACAGTAGCGAAGAGGTTGATGTAAACAAGGCGGGGCTAAGCTGAAGCAATGGCCAACCAGGGCCATTGTTCCTGGTGCAGCGACTGAGCAAGGAAGTTCAGGCTGCTGTTGCAAAACTGAACTCTTGGCCAAGCAAAAGCTAAAGCAAAATTACTAGAAGAAAGTGAAGTTGAGGGTAGAACCTTGCTGCTAGAACAGAGTCATCATGAGGCAGCCACTTGTTGGTGGTGGTGGTGAAAACGAGAGGTGATGATTAACGGAGGGAGAACCTAGTGCCGGACTGGAGCATCAACGGTGGAGGGAGGCAGCACAGAGGGCTCGGCTATTAACTGTACTGTACAAAGCCGAAACAAAGAAGAAAGAGAAAGAAAAAAAAGTGGCGGGAAAAACAGGAAAACAATTAAAAAAAGAATGAACAGTTAAAAAATTGAAAAAGGAGGTTATTTTATATATATATATATATATATATATATATATGTAAATAGAACCACATGAAAAATAGAATAAAAGACATCGATGAAATCGAAAAAAATTGAGGGAAAGGTGATCGAAAATATTTATTCAAAATTTTCGGTGAAAATAAGTCGGAAGGGCCGAGCTCCCCGACTCGCTAAGTCGGAGCAATCAAGGATTATGAACAGACACCGATGTAAGAAATTTATGTAAGTTTTAGAGATAATTGTATGTCTTTTATGATTTCAAGTGTATTTTTCCTAGGTAAACAAGGTTACGATTTTGACACATCATAGGTAATTCGAATAAATAGATACTAAGAATACAAATTCCGGTGTAGGAGAATCGTAGAAGAATTTAAGAGAGATACTTGGAGGCATTACTACTCGAACTTGAAATTTTCGATAAATCGAGGTAACGGGTATAATTTAATTTCGTTCTGATAATGAACCCTCATTGCATGGATAGAAAGATTTTATGAAGCAAATATTATGTTTTGAAATGATTTATGATTATTTTCATACTTATAGAACGATTTACGAAATATGATTTCGTTTTACGAAAAGTTCACTAAGTGCAGCTATGTTTATGAAATGAATTTTCTAAAATATGAAAATGCATGGAAGTTTTATGATGGTTTGAAAACCTATATTTATGCTTTGAAATGAACTTTTGACATTTTCAAAAGTATTTAAGAAAAGGGAAAAGAATTTTTGAGACTATAGGCTTCATGCATGGCTACTTCTCATGGTGTTCTGGCTCCACCACTTGAGTGTCAGTACGTAGGGCCTCTGTAGCACTTGACTCTACATGTGTGGTAGATGTCTTGCTACTTGTGGTTTATGATGATGATGTTTTAGTAGTATCTCGTGTCCGCGCAGCACGCATAAATGTTTCCCGCACGGCGAGTGCCATTGGTGCCCATGCCCTAGCTACGTGCTAGTATATGATAAGAAATAAGAAGATATTATCCATGTTTATGATTATGATTGTTGTACAACCCTGATCCAGTCTACAGCTCCCTTACCATGGCCATAGGTATGATTACTCTCTATGGAGAATGACATGTATCGCATGACTTAGTTATAGCCTAGTCTCCATGATTATGATTATGAATATGTTTATTATGATGATGATGATGATGATGATGATGATGATGATGATGATGATGATGATGATGATGATTGACTATGTTTTTATGATTTATGACGAAATGTTTAAGAATGATTATGTTTTATGAAACGTTTATGAATGACGATGATTTTATAAAATTATCCATGAACGATGAAGATTTTATGAAACGATTTAAGCATGTTATTTGATTTAAAGAACCCATGCTTCATATTTTCCTATGATGACTATGCATGTAATGAAAGTTTTACATATCTTCTAAACATTAGTTTCTAAAAGAAACTTATGATCAGTTTTTTTGAAGCAAAGTTTGTTTCATAAATGATTCTTGCATACTTTTACATATCAGAACTACTTTAAATGTAATTTTCTTACTGGGCTTTTCCCCGAAAGCTCACCCCTCCACCTCTCAGATTGTTTGCTGTGAACTACAATTGATAATTGTTGCGTAGACGACGTAGACTGGCAGATACGAGATTCCCCAAACTACCTTTTGTACATGCGTGAGGTATACATTTCTATTTCTTTACCAGACCATTTGTATGCACAGACATCTATTGAAAGTAATGTGTCGGGATGTAATCTGTATAAAGATAAATGAAATGAAATATCATTACGGATAAAAAGTAAGAAAGAGGATTGACACTGAACAGGAATACAGCTTAAGTGAATAAAGAATTAAGTTGCAAGCTGAAGTTTCAAAAAAAAATTTCCCTCGAATTTTTATAGGTCACGGGTCTTTACATTTTTGAATTTGGCTTGACTTGAATCTACGTAGGCTAAGATTTTCGGGTTCTGATTTTCTAAAGAATTTTGGCTCCCAAAATCATTCCCAATTTTCTTGACCAATCTCTGCTTTGAAAGATTAGCCTTTTAGTTCAATTGAAATTTGGTTATTGTCTTTCGATCTTGAATTAATCTCTCTTTTTTAGTGAATTTATTTGGGATTGCATTTATCATATGTTATTCATACTAACCAAAAATCTTGTCTATTCCATATTACATTTTTTTTAATTCTGTTTTTTCTTTACTTTTCAATTTTTTTATTTTTTTCTTTTAATTCAAAAATAGGAAACAAATGAAATAAAAAATGAAAAATTATAGGTTAAAATGGAAGGCCCAAAATATTCTTTAAGCACTAATTAACTCAATCCCATCAACACGTTTTAAAATCAAAACAATATCCAACTCTTTTGCTCGAAAAATGTGAGAACCTAGATTTTCAATGATTATTCTTAAGTTGCATGAATTAGTAAGATTTCTAACAAACTATGGCATTGGATAATTTGTAGGACCGAACCTATGCTCATGATGAGAACATGGTCTACAAGGAGCGTAGACCTATTGGACAACTTAAGATTAAAGGTAAGATTCAAACATCTCACATTTATTAAGTTAAGGCACCAAGTAAAGCTTAAGTAATAAACATTATTTTGTATGTTGCATGAATTGGGACATGAAAAATAGTAATGACTATGTATGAATTAGATTAAATACTAAAGGTTAAAGAATAGCTAAGAATGATAGAAACTAAACTCTATAAGTTAGCAAGGTAGGAATTTGAAATGCCAATGGAAGGATAGAACAAGATCATGTAAATGCAACCCTAATGCAGTCCAATAATTTGAATGTTCATTGTACATGATACATGAAGCTTTAAGGAGTGATTAGAAAGATGAAATTAATGGATTGTATATGCTCTTAGGTTGAACCGAATGCTCTCAAACAACCAGCACAATTGCATGCAAACCTAACACTTTAGGGACCTAATGCTCACCCAATTAAGCCTTATTTAATTTGACATTTAAATATGATGAACCTATGGCTTAGGCATGATTTTTAAAGGTCCAAATGTGGATTAAAAGGATGGAAAGATACTGGAATAAATAAAAGAAAACTGATCAGGAAATCTACCCCAACCATGAGTTACCAAGTGAAAGTGATTTAGGAAATGCTATGAGATTTTAGTGGGAATTACACTTAACACCACTACCATGAAAACAAGGATTATCATAAATTAAATGTGTAACAAAATGAAGAAGGAAATGGCCTAGAATGGATAGCACAAGATCACTCAAATTAGAGTTCGTTTAGTGGGTCAAATGTCCTTACAAATTCAACACTAAAATCTAGGAAATACTAATCCTAGTAGGATTAAGATTACTAGATGGATATATAAAAAGCATTTATATAATTAGTTAGGAGCTTTCTAATGGAGATCAAACACAAGGAAGAGGATCCAAGAAAATGTGACATAGCTATAAAACACTTCAAGTCAATCTAAAAGTGGTGGCAAGAGAGAATAAAAGATAAAGCTTAAGGATAGATTCTTAGAATTGTAATTAGAGTTTTACTAGAAGTCTAATTTTATCACTCTCTAATTATAAATAGCTTGTCTAGGGGCTAGTTAAAGGCACAATCGATCTTATTGGTTTTATAAAGTTAAAGCAAACTTTGTTTTTCAATATTATAAATTGTTTTCTTTATATTTTATAAGGTGGCCGATTCTTTATTTCTTTTAATATTTTGTTTTTGCTGATTTTTAATATTTTCCATTATTATGTATTCTTAATTAATCTTAGATGTATGTTGTGAAAAACATGAAATTATATTAAATTATTGATTATGTCACGACACTCAACTTACCAAAATACGTACAAATTTTTTGTATTTTCATGCATCATTTATTAATCGTCCTTCCTCGATCGTGAACAACCACACTCTCAACAGTTGGGCTGTATGTCAATGGCTACCTTATCCATCCATAACAATTTAATTTGCAATATAATTTTTAAAGTAAACACTTTTACAAATACATCAGAGTTACTGTTTACAAGTGTTACATTGCTTTAAATCCCCAATGTTTACATACAAAATACTATTGTGCTATGTCTAGTTTAGATACAAAATAATCCAAGTGTGTATACCTTATGCGATGGGATGCAGTGGATACCAAAAGGGATAGCCTCCAGTCACCCACAATCTATACTCAAAGCTCTGTAGAGATGGGGAAAATAAGGGGGGGTGAGTAAACCACACGCTCAGTAAGGTAATCATGCGAACAGGTAAATACTGCACTATCTACGTGATCGTGATGCCATGCTCAAAAGCATTTAGTTCATCATTTTATCTCAAAACATGAGTGTATGATTGTGTTAATGGTATGTAAAGCAATTCATGCTATTAAAATTTAGTGCACAAAACCCATTCAAAGCATGACATTAACCAACATGCATATTTTATAAGTAAGGCATGGCATTAATCATCATGCATATTTCACAAGTAAGGCATGTCATTAATCATCATTCAAGGCATGGCATTAACATCAGTATGTCAGGCTCTCAAAATAGGCCTGGTGGATTTCCACCAATGTTCTGCTGATCCCTTCAGCATAAAAGCGACAAATGCTACCATCTCGGTAGTAGTGCACTCAAAGAACCCATACAGCTTTTCGATCTCATTTATCCAATCCTCTGCAGCTACTGGGTCCTTTACTCCACTGAAAGACGACGATCCAAACTTCTGCAACTGTCGCAGTCTGCCTAAATCACAATCGTAACCCCAGCATCTATTGGCCTGTGGTGTAACAACAGGCATAGGCATATCCTGTGTGGGTGGAGGTGTAGGTGTATCTGTCGTCTGAGGTCTCTGGGCTGGTTGGGCCCGTGCCTCAGGAATTGCCACCTGCTCGGAATCACCTTGTGTAGCGGGACTCTATCTATCACCAACTCCAGGTAAAGATTGGGTGACTAACTCTAATATCATCTTAATGCTCTGCTTAATCCTTGCAAAGTGAGCCTCAGTACTCTCGGGTCTCTCCTCTGGACCCTGTGGAGCATGCTCAACCTCAGCCTCCACCTTAATCTCTTCCTGAGTCTTGTGTGTTTTTGGCTCAACACGACCCCCAAGCCTACCTCTACGGCCTCTAACTTGCACCCTTGCCCCTCTACAGTGACTGGTATTAGGCATAATTGCTCAATTCCCTACATTCACATCAAATTCTTAGTCAACCCATCGACACACACACAATTTGTATCTAAACAAGCACAGTAACATGAGGATGTAATTTTTCAACTTATTAAGTATTTTAGACATGACAAACGTCAGACCAACTTAGCTCTGATACCAACTTCTGTCACAACCCTCAACTTACCAAAATGCGTACAAATGTTTTGCATTTTCATGCATCATTTATTAACCGTCCTTCCTCGATCGTGAACAACCACACTCTCAACATTTGGGTTGTGTATCAATGTCTACCTTATCCATCCATAACAATTTAATTTACAATATAATTTTTGAAGTAAACACTTTTACAAATACATCAGAGTTACTGTTTACAAGTGTTATATTGCTTTACATCCCCAATGTTTACATACAAAATGCTATTGTGCTATGTCTAGTTTAGATATAAAATAATCCAAGTGTGTATACCTTATGCGATGGGATGCAGCGGATACCAAAAGGGATAGCCTCTAGTCATCCACAATCTATACTCAAAGCTCTATAGAGAGGGGGAAACTAAGGGGGGTGAGCAAACCACACGCTCAGTAAGGTAATCATGCAAACAGGTAGATACTGTATTATCTACGTGATCGTGATGCCATGCTCAAAAGCATTTAGTTCATCATTTTATCTCAAAACATGAATGTATGATTCTGTTAATGGTGTGTAAAGTAATTCATGCTATTAAAATTTAGTGAACAAAACTCATTCAAAGCATGGCATTAACCATCATGCATATTTTATAAGTAAGGCATGGCATTAATCATCATGCATATTTCACAAGTAAAGCATGGCATTAAATATCATGCATCAATGCACTTTAAAACCATTAACAAACCGATATCTCAAAACAATTCATCACTTGTCAGGTCTCAGCCCCTCCCTAGGACTGTCCAGACCCACAAATCATTTCAAACATGGATTTATTCACAAAGCAATAGACATGTGAGATAGGCAATTCAATAAGGGAAATAACCTCTAGGACTATGACCATATCCTATGATACCGGCTACACGGATCAGGTGTACGGGTTATCACCACTATCTGCTTCCACAGGGGGAGGTGGGTCAAATCCTGCCTGTCGATCCATAGCAGATCTCATCCGAAGACGACATATCACAATCTCAACACGGTACAACGTACTCCATGCTACCTGCACGGTATAGCGTACTCTGTGGACCCACATCAACATATCATATCACACTATATCTCAAACGCACGTGTGAGCCTATTTAATTGATTCGACCTCTTGTCTACCCGAAACTCCTAACATAGCTATCAACATGTCAAAATATCACAACTGCACGTGCGAGCCTATTTAATCAGTGCGACACCCAGTCTACCGAAGCTCCAAGCACGACACAAATAAGGTGGGCATCTAATGCGAGCTATGCTCCAACACCATGCCAAAACCAGTATAAAAATCCATGTGAAAACTAGTGCGAGCTAAGCTCTAGCACTTATGCGTATAAAACACATCAAATCTCGTGCGAGTCATACTCTAGCATGCTTTCATTCTCACGAAAACCATGTAGGTGGCTTAAATCTTTTCAAAGTATGGTTAAAAAAACCAAAACAACTCATTTTTTTTGCAAATCATTTCAATGTCAGCCAACCTACCAATCATTTGCTAAAAAGCAATAAAAAATGAGTTTCAAAGCATTATAATTTTGTTTTCATGCACATTTCTCAAACACCCAACTTTTGCCCTTCAATCACCCATTTTCATTTCCTAATATCTCATGCATTCTAGCAAAGCATTTAAGCGCCCAAATTGCACACAGATATCTCTAAAAGTCCACAAAATTCCCTTACCTTGATTTACTTGAGTGCGACTCTCTTCCTCTTCGTTTCTTGCGCTCTTGGTTCGCCTTGCTCCGGTGTATCCTCGGGAGCTGCGATTCATTCATCAAACACTTGAGTTAACGCTCTTAACTCTATTCATCTATGCATTTATCCAATGCCTTAACTACACTTTTTACCCATTGTGGTAAATCTCACAATTTATTCACTAACAACATCTTAAAATCATACTTATAACGCTATTATCACTTCAAGATACCTCATTCATCATTAATCTCAATACATTTCACTGTCATACACTAGACCATTTCTAGGTCATGGTTGATTCATTCTACTCTAGGTAGTTTCTACCATTTCTATGCATACCAAATCATTCCCACATCAATATACAAACAATGTACTTGAGTATTTGCGTTAGAAACTCACCTAGCTTGTTTTCCTCTTTGCTCCAAATGAAAATGTACCTTGATCCTTCAATCCAACAAGTGGGGAAATACTTCCAAACTATGTTGTTCTTCTCTTTAATGTGAACAACTTTGCCTCTAATAGCTTTCCCTCAAATCTTACTGAAAATGTGTGGATTTAGGAGTGAGAAGCTAGGTTTTAGGTTAGAAATGGAAAATATTGGTTTTGTCTCAGAAAATTGCAGATCCAACTGCTCCATATTTATAGAATTTGCTTGGTGAGATCGATCTACATTGGGTAGAGATCGATCTGCATGGGGTAGAGATCGATCTGGTCCTCTTAAAATCTCTCATTTCCACGACATTTTGAAGGCAGGAGATCAATTTGTCGAGGCTTGAGATCAATCTGCTTCAAACAGAAGGTTAAGGAGATCGATCTGGTCTTAGGGAAGATCGATCTACATTTTACAGAAGGTTTAGAAGATCGATCTGGTCTTAGGAGAGATCGATCTGGCTCCTTTGGAGATCGATCTGTCATGTTCCATAGCTTAAAATAAGAGCATTTTAGCTCTTCCAGATTAATCTTTCATCCTATAAGATCAATCTGTCTTTCATATTTCCAGATTTTTTACAGTTTTTCTGCAGCAACACATATCAAACTTCATACATTTTGTTGCCATGGTCATTTTCTCATCCAATCATCTTTGAGACTTAAAAATGGCATCCATTCATACTTCATACACTTTAAAACTTGTGTGAAATCTTTGCATAACCAAAGGTACTTAATATAGACCAAATGAAAGTGCATAACTTATGCAATCCTCCTTCCATTTTACCACACTACTCAATTTCCATTCTACTCCCATTCTTCACCTGTTTAAGTCCATTTCCTCATATTCATACATAATACAACTGGTACGTACAATCACAACTCTTATTACATGTGTGTACATTAAACTTATGGACTTACATCAATATGAATTTCATAGTATAACTCCATTTACATTTCTATGCACATATATACAATTATACATATACGGGGTCTCACAGATTAAGTATCAAAGATTCTTTTAGTATATTATTATGATTGTTAGTTGAATTTGATATAGAGACCTACTATTTATTTAATTCTAATAATCTATTACTAGATTAAAATCTTAAGTCCATAATTGCTTGATGCTTTTAATCACTAAGAAATCTTGGAAAATCAAGGTTTAAGTTAAATAAATCAAATATATGTGTTTGTTGCTGTGAGACCCCTTATATGTATAACTTTGTATATATGTGAATGGAATTATAATATGGATTATTTTGGATTAAGTAATTATGAATTCATAAGTGAAGTAAAGTCCACAAATTCAATGTACACACTTGTAATAAGAGTTTATGATGTACGTACAAGTTTCATTATGTATGAATATGAGGAAATAGACTTTTATTTGTGATGAATGTGAGTGGAATGAAAAATGAGTAGTGTGGTAAAATGGAATGAAGTTGCATAAGTGGTGTGAATCTTTATGCTTCCATTTGGTTTTGTGTTGTGTACCCTTGGTTATACAATGAATGCACACAAGTTTTAATGTGTATAAAGTATGAATAGATATCATTTTCAAGTCTCAAAGGTGACTGGATAAGAAAATGACTATGGCAGCAAATTAAAGATTGATTGGTGTGAGTTTCTGCAGAAAACTGCAGCAAAATCTGGAAAATATGAATGCCAGATTGATCTCATAGGATGAGAGATCGATCTGGAAGAGCTAAAATGCTCTCATTAGAGCAATAAGAACATGGCAGATCGATCTCCAATGGAGCCAGATCGATCTGCTAAACATTCTGTAATGAGAGGATCGATTCTTAAAGTAAGCAGATCGATTTCCTTAGCTCTCGGGTTGAAGCATATCGATCTCCCCCTTAGCCAGATCGATCTCCTTAACTCTCTGCCTGAGACAAATCGATCTCAAGCCCTCGACAGATCTATCTCCTACCTTCAAATGTCGTGAAAAATAGAGATTTTAAGAGGACCAGATCGATCTCCACCCAAGGCAGATCGATCTCATCAAGCTAAATCTATAAATAGGAGCAGTTGGATCTGCAGATTTTGGGAAACAATCTCACTCTACCATTTTCAATACAAAAACCTAGTTTTATTCTCTCTAAATCATCCCATTTTCCAGTAAGATTTGAGGGAAGGCTATTAGACACAAAGTTGTTCATATCAAAGAGAAGAACAACATAGCTTGGAGGCATTACCCCATTTGTGGGATTGAAGGACCAAAGGAGCATTTCCATTTGGAGCAAAGAGGAAATCAATCTAGGTGAGTTTCTAACGCACCAATCTAAGGTTATTTACTTAATTATTGATTTTAGAGTTGATTTGATGTGCATATTAATGGTAGAAGCACCTAGAATGCCATGGAACAATTATAACCTAGAAATGGGTTAGTGTGAGAAAGTGAAATGTAGAGGTATTAATGATGAATGGGATATTTTAAGGTGATAATGGTGTTGTGGGTATGATTTTAAGATGATATTATGAAATGAGTTGTGAGACTTACCCAAAATGGGTAAAATGAGTATTTAAGGCATTGGGTAAAATGCATAGTTGAATTAGAGTTAGCAACATTAACTCAAGTGTTTGGATGAATGAATTGCAGCTCTCGAGGATGCACTGGAGAAAGTTGAGCCAAAAACGTGAGAAGCTAAGAGGAAGAGAGTCGCACCCCGAGTAAATTGAGGTAAGGGAATTGTGTGGACTCTTAGATATATCTATGCAAAATTTGGGCGTTTAATGTTTTTATAGAGTGCACGTGGTAATAGGAATTGAAATGGGTGATTGAAGGGCAAGAATTGGGTTTTGATGAAATATGCATGAAAATAAAAACATGATGCTTTGAAAACCTTGTTTTATTACTTTTTAGCAACTGTTTGGTAGGTTGGCTAACATTTGAAATGATTTGCCTAAGAAATAACTTTATTTGGTTGTATAATCATGCTTTGCAAAGAATTGAGCCACCTACATGGGTTTCGTGAGAATGAAAGCGTGCTAGAGTATGACTCGCACGAGATTTGTTGTGTTTTTACACGTATGAGTGCTGGAGCCTAGCTCGCACTAGTTTTCACATGGATTTCTATGATGTTGTGCTAAAGTTAAGCTCGTACAAACTTTATACTGATTTTGGCATGGTGTTAGAGCATGGCTCGCATTAGATGCTCATCATACTTGTTGTCGTGCTTGAGATTACTCGCACATGGGTTTTGACATGTTGATAGCCGTGCTAGGAGCTTCAGGTAGACTGGGTGTCACACCGACAAAATAGGCTCGTACGTGCATTTTAAGATGTGGCGTGATATGATGTGTTAATATGGGTCCACGGAGTACGTTGTACCGTGCAGGCAGCATGGAGTACGTTGTACCATGTTGAGATTGTCATAAACCGTCTTCGAAAAATGTTTAGATCTGCTATGGACCAGCGAGTTGGACGTAACCCACCTCCCGTATGGAAGCAGATAGTGGTGATACCCCGCACACCTGATCAGTGTAGCTTGGGATCACAGGATATGGCCATAGTCCTAAAGGAGATTTCCCTTATTATATTGCCTATCTCACATGTCGATTGTTTTATGAATAAATCCATGTTTGAAAAGTATTGTGAGTCAGGACAATTCGAGGGAGGAGCTAAGTCCTGACGAGTGTTGATTTTATTAAGATGAGAAAGCATGATTTGCTTGAGAAAAGATGATAATGGCTTTAAAGTGCACTGATGCATGATGGTTTTCCATGCCTTATTTGTGAAATACGCATGATGATTTATGTCATGCTTTGAATTTGATTTATGCACTAACAAATAGCATGATTTGCTTTCCATGCCATTAAATCAAGCATGAACTAATGCTTTTGAAGTGTGAATGAAAATGTGTATGGTTTTGAGCATGGCATCACGATCACGTAGATAGTGCAGTATCTACTTGTTCGCATGATTGCCTTACTGAGCGTGTTGTTTGCTCACCCCCCTTATTCTCCCCTCTCTACAGAGCTTTGAGTATAGATTGAGAGCGACTGGAGGCTTTCCTTTTTGGTATCCGCTACATCCCATCGCGTAAGGTATACACACTGATGTAATTTTGTATTTAAACTTTCCATAGCACATTAGCATTTTGTTTGTAACCATTAGGGATGTAAAGCAATGTAAACACATGTAAACAGCAACTCTGATTTATTTATACAAGTGTTTACATCTAAATTAAAATACAAATTAAATTGTTATGGTTGGACGAGGTAGACATTGACACACAGCCCATCTGTTTTGAGAGTGTAGCTGATCACGGTCGAGGTAAGGTAAAGACGAAAAATAAATAATGTATGAAAAGCGAAAAATTGGTGACGATTTTTGGTAAGTTGAGGGTCGTGACAGTTGCTTAATTTAATTCATATCTTTATAAATATTAAAGCCGCTAAAAAATATATCTAGCGAGCTTGTTCTAAGTAGTTTAAATAGTTATAGATTAATTGAAAATTTTGTTTCAATTAACGAATTAGTAAGGAAAGATAACGCAACATAGCTTATTTTTATGCTACAATTGAATATTTAATTAGTAAAATATTTTGAATTCAATTATCAACATTAAAATCCAAGAAAATCAAGATGTTTGGTAATCGAAGCCTTTCTTAATATTAAAAATCGATTTCTTATTTGCTATTTTCTTTAATTAGTTTTTTAATTACAAGACCCCTTTTTAATTATTTGTTATTTTTGAAAACTTTAATTTTTATAAATAATTTAATTTCTTCAATCCTTGTGGGATCGACATTTACTCTATTATTCACAAAATAGTTGTTTAAAATTATTTATTTTTTGTGCATTCGGTATGCATTAATAAATAATTGGTAAAGCTCAATCTTATTTATTTGAATTATTGTTGTATTTAAATTAAAATTTAAATATAGAATGAGTATAATCAATATATATTAAAATTAAAATTGAAGACATTAATTTATACTTAATTGAATAACAATTCGTGCTCAATTAAATTATAAGTAATACAAAAGATTAAAGTGAATTTAAAAGAGAATTGTGATTTATTTTTTTCGTTTAGTTGTTTAATTGCGTACCAGCCGTTGCTTTGGTGATACAGTGATGATAAACCATGATAGACATGCAGAAACATGATTGATACGTGGTTGCTTTTTGACAGTCGACTATAATTTTTAGTCTAAAAAAGTGTCTCTTTTCTTTTTCCTTTTCTTCTCTTTCCAACGATATACCCTCTAAAGGAACTCTTCTCCACTGTCGAAACCTTCATCGTCAGTCCTTCTCATTTGCCAGCTACGCAAATGGTCCAACTCCTGCACCTCATCCGTAGTCTCCTATCTGTCTTATATTATCCAGTAACAAATCCTCATTTTGGTAAATTTGGAAAAAGCCTCCTAATATTTTAGCAAAATAGAGAGTAACTACTTCCAAAAGTATATTCTAATCACATTTTTTTTCCTTAGTTTCTTTATTCGCTCTCTTTACCAAGTTTCTGTCACGACCTGAAATTAGAGTAAATGTTTTTTTTCTTTCATACTTACATGTCCTCTGATCGTGACCACACTCCACTAACGGTTGGGCTGTGTGTCAATGCCTGTCCCACCATTCATTCTCCATACAACTCAATTCCTTAATAAAGGAAAAGTAAACACAGAAGTTTTTCACTAATTCTTTCCCATTCATTTACAAATGTTTACAGTGTCTATACATCCCCGAAAGTTACTTCCAAACATTTTACTGTGCTATTCTTATTCAGATACAATATGTACAAATTTATATACCTCAAAATGATGGGTAGCAGCGGATATCAGGAATGTAGTACTCAGTCGTCTCAAAGTCTACTGAAAGAAATCTGTGTAGGAAAAATGAAAGGGGTGAGCACATCAAGCTCAGTAAGGCAATCCTACGAACAAGTAGGTAACCATACAACCTACATGAACGTGGTGCCATGCATAAACCACCCTTTCTCCACATAATTTGAAAATAAACGTTCACGCATACCCATATGCCACACAAATGAATGTCATGTAAAACCAGTTTACATCACGCATGAGTTTAAATAGCATGGAAAATAACTTCATGCAAGTTTTAGTTTAAAACCCAGTTTCATTCTCATCAAAATCATATCTCAATCAGGATCCAACCCCTCCCTCGGGTGATCCAGACTCACACAAAAGTCCATAAAACATTATTCTCAAAAACATCAAGTAATAACATGCGAGACTAGGAAATATATATATCTCGGGCAAATAACCAGGACTATCGCCATATCCTCGTGATCCCACTGCTACACGGATCCTATGTGCGGGGTCTCACCACTATCAAGAACCGTCCCGAGAGGTGGGTCAGTCCATCCTATCGGTCCTGCCCGATCACTCGCATCCAAAGATGCCACTCACATCCAAAGATGTCACTCACATCCGAAGATGCCACATAATCAATCACAGCACGGAACAACATACTCCATGCTACTTGCACGGTATAACGTATTCCGTGGACTCATATCTCATATCCATACTCGTGCCCTGTCTCAAAACACACGTGCGAGTCTATTTAATCGGTGTGATACATAGTCTACCCGACGCTCCAAGCACGGCTCATAGCATGTTCTCATAAAACTAGTGCGAGCAATGCTCTAGCACTCTCATAAAATCAAGGAAAATCTCGTGCGAGCCAAGCTCCAGCACGCGTTTCATAAAATCTCATAAGATCTAGTACGAGCTAAGCTCCAGCACTCTGTTAAAATCATGTAAAACTAATGCGAGCTAGGCTCCAGCACTCTGTAAAAAAAATCAAGTGAAAATCTGGTGCGAGTTTAACTCCAGGACCCTGTCACGAAAATCATATGAAACTCAGGTGCGAGTTAGACTCTAGCACCACTGCATGTAAAACCCTAGTGCGAGCCCCTGCTCCAGCACTAATACATGCATCACACAAATCAAAACTCGTGCGAGTTAAGCTCTAGCACGTCTCATTTTTTTTCATAAAATCCCGTAGGCGGCTTTGTTATCTCAAAACAATTTTCACAAGAAATCACATTGTTGAAAATATGCAATGCTGTGCATTTTTATTTAAAAGTTAGCCAGCCTATCCAGGTATGTGTCAAAACTGTCACGACCCTCTTCTGTGACCTTTTACCTCAACACTTACCACTTACAGTTGGGCTGTAAGTCAAATCCAATCCATATCTCACTCATTTATAGTTTAATTAATGTAATTAAACAAATTGAAATAGAAACTGGACTTTTATAACATATGCGGAAGCGTTTACAATAGTTTATATTAACTATACATCCCTTTTTGTACAATACATTACTAAACTGTGCATTAATTTACAGGATACAAAATTTCTAGTCATATCATCACGTAGTGTATACCTCTCTGTACTTCTGGATGACTAAAGAATATCGTAGCAGGGATGACTGCAGTACTCACGACTGCGTAGTATTTATAGAGGAAGAAATAAGGGGGTGAGCATAACACGCTCAGTAAGGAAAATGTACAAGCAAGTAGATAACTACACTATCTACTTGCTAAAATACATACTCACATTTCCTTATAAAGTAATATGCATGTTCTTTAAATCAATTTCCATCAATGTGAAACTGTTAATTCGCTAGATAGTTATGTGCATATTCACACAGTTTATTATACAAAACCACTGAGTTTAAAACTGCACACAGTTTACACTTGAAATCACTTTTTGTATAGTAAACACATAGTTTCACGCAGATCATCTGTCAATACCACACAGGTTTACACAGCATACTCAATTCACACAGATCACATATAGAAAATGCTTTATACTTTGTAAATCAGTTACATGTTGAGACGTAAATCATGGGTCATCCCATCCCCAGACATATAGCAGAGGAGGATGTCTGTCACCTCACACAGTAGTGACAATACCGTATCACACAGACACAGACTTGTGCAACTTTTGCAGACTTATAGCCATAGTCGGATTCCAGGCTACACTGATCAGGTGTGCGGGAACCCCATGCTTAGGGAGGTGGATCAACCATCCCTTCAGCATCACACAGATATCACACAGATCTCACACAGTTATCACACAGATAGTCATGGCACATCATACCCCATGGCTAACGCTCACGGTACATTGTGCTCCCATGGATTCTTATCACCCATTTCTATTGTCTCAAAATCCCGTGCGAGCTCTCAAGTGGAATACACAATATCCTCAAGGCATCATGTACTCATTTACACTTTCAAAATCCCTTTGAAAACAATGTGCGAGCAGGGCTGCTCAATCTACTGTTGCCTCTCATGCGCTAGCACGATTTCACATAGTAAAGAAATAGAACCGCTCCTTTCACTAAGTATGAGTGAGAGAGTAAACTCCCTTCAATCCTCTTTATACACATTTCATACAATTAGTTAAAACTGGAGCCTATCTATTATGATTCTTTTTTAATACATTTGAAAAATCTCTTTCCACAATAATCACAGAAGTCATGCAACATATGCTTATCGACTTATTTTCATACATACTTTTCGTTTTAATATATCGATATCTATCTATTATCTCATACAATTCATATAACAGATAAGAAAACATACGTATAGCTATCTCTATAGCTTACATAAGTCCCTTACCTCGAATCACACTTGAATCTTTTTCCTTGATTCCAATCGCTTGTGATCCGGTCTTATCAACTCCAACTTTATCTTTCGGAGCTGAAATTGTGCATCACACACATCAGTATACTATCATATACTTTATTTCACATGCATGATATTCAATTCAATTCATTTGGTCATTTACATCTCATTTGTCCTTTTTATGCCCTAGTAGACTTTATCCTCTTACAAGTCCATTTCGAGTCTATAACTCGTTTCCAAGAATCCCTTAGACTCCTCAAGTCTATTGATTCATCTTAAACCGGTATTACACTCTTAATACCTCAAGTTCATGATTTTCACTTCATTGTGGCATTTCATCAAACACCACATATAATCAATTTGAGCTACTTTTGTTTCTAGCACATGAACTACATCAAATCATTTTATAAGCATCTACACATGCTTAATAACATCTAGGCATGCTTAAATCATCATCAAATCCATGCCTACTCAATAACTCTCTTTTTTGGCTCATTTAGCCATTTTCTAGGTCATGAATAGTTTAACATTTCTAAGATGTTTCAACCATTAATCTATATACCAATCTAATCATACATGTGAGACCCCGTATATGTATAGCTGTATATAGGAACATGGGAATGTAAATAGAATCATAAGTAAGATGACGTATTGTAATGTGAAGTGTATGCAATGTAAGTTCATAAGATTATGTACGCACTTGTAGTAAGAATTGTGATTATACGTACAAGTTGCATTATGAGTGAGTAGGAGGAAATGAACTTAAAACGAGAAGAATGTGATCGAAATGGAATATGAGAAGTATAGTAAAATAGAAGGAAAGATTTACATAAGTGTATATTTCCATTCGAGTACTATCGTATATATTTGGTCATACAAAGATTTTACACAAGTTTTAATGTGTATGTAGTGAGGATGGATCCCATTTTCAAGTCTCAAAGATGAATGAATGAGGAAATGATCATGGTAGCAAATTAAGGGTGTTTGGTAAGGGTTATTGCAGAAAAACTGCAAGAAATCTGGAATTTGTGAAGGCCAGATCGATCTCATAGGATGAGAGATCGATCTGGGAGAGCCAGAATGCTCTTATATGAGAAATGGAAAGGGACAGATCGATCTCCAAAGGAAGCAGATCGATCTCCCCTAAGACCAGATCGATCTCCTTAAGCTTCTGTTTGACAGCAGATCGATCTCCAGTCTCGACAGATCGATCTCATACCTTTAAAACGTCTCAGAAAAGAGGGATTTTTGAGGAACAGATCGATCTCCACCCAAGGAAGATCGATCTCATCAAGTCAAAACTATAAATGGGAGCAGTTGGATCATCAGAATTTCGGGGAAAACATTTCCATTTCACTTCAACTCAAAGAAATCTAGTTTCTCACTCCTAAATCCAGCCATTTTCAGTGAGATTTAAGGAGAGGCTATTAGAGACAAAGTTGTTCACATCAAAGAGAAGAACAACATAGTCTAGAGGCATTTTCCCATTTGAAGGATTGAAGAAATAGAGGGCAATCCTAATTGGAGCAAGAGGAAATCCAATGAGGTAAGTTTCTAATGCAATACCCAAGTACATTGGTTTGGATATTGATATGGGAAATAGTTAGTATGCATAGACATGATAGAACTACCTAGGATGGTATGAAATGCATATAGCTTAGAAATAGTCAAGTGTGAGAAAGTGGAATGTGGGAGTATTTTTGATGAATGGGATATCTTGAGTGGAAGAGTATGTTGTGGAAATGGTTTGGAAATGTTGATATTAGGATAAATTGGGAGATTTACCACAAAGGGTAAAAATGTGTAATTAAGGCATTGGATAAATGCTTAGTTGAATAAGAGTTAGAAACATTAACTCAAATGTTGATGGATGAATTTCAGTTTCGGATGATACGCCAGAGCAAGTCGAGATGAGAGCAAGTCGAAATAGCATGATATGCATGTTTTCAATGATTTTCTCAATTTTACATTGTTATTTATGATTGAGAAATGTTGATGATAGGTTGGCTAATTTTACATGTTTTAGCATGATGAGGCATGCTGTATGAATAAACGTGTTTTGAGTTTTAAAAAGAGAAAATAGCCATCTATCAGTTTTGAGATGAGATTTGGTGTTGAAGCGTTAGCTCACACCCGGTTTAAAGCCTTGATGTACCGTGCGGGAGTTTAACTCGCACGGAGGTTTTGAGAAAGTGCGAGAACTATGCTCGTACCTGTTTTGTTGAGTTAAGGTAAACCTGGGGGTCTGGGACCCAAGGGGATACCAGCCGACGGCCAATTGAACGGGCTGGGCCTTAACGATAGATCGTACCGCGCTGGAGCTTTGCGTTGACTGTGTGTCACGCTGCTTGCTCGCCTGGTATATGAGACATGGTTTAAGGATAAAAAGTCCATCGGAGTTGGAGTATGGACTTGGGTCCACGGTTGTACGTAGAATAGTGTAGTCACCCGTTGGTATACTATGTACCGTGCTGGGTGCACGTGAGTACGAGTATCGCGTAGATGACACACGACGTATCTTCACCGTGAGTATACGAGGAGATGAGGTGGATTGAAATGAGCCGGAGGGTAGGACTGACCCATCCCCCTTCAGGCGAAGTGATACCCTGTGCACACCCGATCAGTGAGGCCTGGGATCACTGACTGTGGCCATAAGTCGTGGATATTTGATTGCCTAAAATTCCATGCCTGTCTCAGAGAATCGAGAAACAGAGACAATCTCAGAAAAGAAAGAGATTTGCGAGAAAGAATGATTTGAGAAGTGAAAGAGATTTCGTGTTTTAATAAATCTCCGATTTCACATTCGTGCCATGAGGGCACTATTTATGAGCATGTTTTAAATGGAAGTTTGACATTTGATTTACACGAAAATGCTCTTGAGAAATATGTATTTAAATGCATTGTTCGTATGATATTTCCATTTATAACGAAAACATGGTTTTGGTTTATGCATGCATGGGCTATGTAGGTAGTACGATATCTACCTGCTAGCATACATTTCCTTACTGAGCCGTGGTTTGCTCATCCCACTATTTTTCCCCCTCCAGGTACTGAGAAGTAAGAGAGCGGTGGTCTCTAAGTCTTTTGTGTTGAACAGCTCCCACAATCCGCAAAGGTATAAGATTTGTATACACGAGTATTTTGTATCTAATATATTGTATCGCACAGTTATATCTTGGAATTGTAATCAGTATTATGGGGATGATATGTAAACACTTGGTATTTATACAATTAATTTTGTGTATTTACACACACACCTGGGAGTGTGAATTAAAGTTTTAAAAATTCCGCTGTAAATAAATAAATTTTTAGTAATTGCATCTTCTCACAGCCCAACCGTAGTAGAGAATGTATGGATAGAAGGGTTCCCGAAAGCGGGGCATGACAGGCTTGGTATCAGAGCGTGGTTGGTCTGATGTGAGTTGATGCTTAGGACTAAGAAAACATACATCCCCAAGTTACTGTGCGATATTTAGATACAAATGTGTATACGAAGCTGGTAGTAAATTAGATGTTTGTTATAACGCAGGAAAGTTATCAGGCTAGTGAGTTATGCCTGAGAGACACCGCAAGAGGGGAGAGAGCTCGAGGGCAAAATGACAGGACTGAGAGGCACAGTAGATCATCCTCTAGTCATGAGCCCCAGGAACAGATAGAGGCTTCTGATCCTCGGATAACTCGATTGGAAGAAGACATGCGCACGATGATGACCATGATGGGTCAGATCATGGCTAGGTTTGAGGGTACACCTGGTACAGCGGGACAGGCTGCACCGAATCCCCCAGCAGCTGCACCTGAGCCTGAGAATGTTGCACCTGCGCAAGCTGAACAGGCTAGGCCACGGGAACCTCATATTCGACCGGTACCTCCTCCAGTAGCCCCACAGCAGTATGATGATGATTTAGGGTATGGATATGACTGTGATATGGAGAGATTGAGGCACTTTATGGACTTTAAGCCTCATTCGTTTAGCGGGGTAAAGGATCCGACGGTGGCTGAGGACTGGATCAGTCAAATGGAGAAGTTATTCGACTTCTGTAGATGTTCAGCTACGGAGAGAGTAGCGCTTGCGGCCTTTGTATTGAGAGGTGAAGCGGAGCACTGGTGGAAGTCCGTCAGGCCGATGTTAAGAGCTCAAGGAATGGTTATCACTTGGGATATGTTCTTGGACGTTTTCAGAGAGCAATACATCCCAGGTACTGCTCGACGGAGACTACAGATGGAATTTCTGAATCTGACTCAAGGGAATCGAACAGTTGATGAGTACGAGTCACGATTCACTTCACTGGGTCGATATGATCCGGACTCGATCAGGAGTGAAGCTGTCAGAGTCCGTAGATTTGTAGATGGACTGAGGCCTTCGATCCGAGCGAAGTTGGCCCCATTTGATGTCGCTACATATAGAGAGGCTGTGCGACGGGCCCAGTTATGTGAGCAGGATCATGACTTGCAGATTTTTGAGTTTAGTTGGGGAAAGGACAAGGGACAGAGGAAGCTGGGAGATGGCAAGAGTGCCAAATTTGGTCGAAAATTCATGAGTAAACGTCGGAGAGAGGTAGATAAGTTCCAGAAAAAGGTTGTTAGACCTTATATGCCTCCGACTCAGACACCAGCCAGGGGTATAGTGATTGGTGGACCCCGACCGACTACAGATCAGTGTAGGCTATGCGGTCGATACCATGGTGGTAGGCCATGTCATCTTCAGGGTACCCGATGTTTCAGATGTGGTAAATTTGGACATTATGCCAAAGAGTGCCCAGAGATAGTTGAGGCAGTTCCACAGAGGGGTAAAGAGCCAGAGAGGGTTCCTACAGTTGCACCTCCTGTAAGAAAGAAAGCCTCGGCTGAAGAGAAAGGAAAACAAGTTGTGGGTCAAGGCAGGGTGTATGTGATAGACCAGGCATCGGCTGATACCTCTTCTGAAGTGATAAAAGGTACAATCTTGATTTTCAATCTGGAGGTTATTGCCTTGTTTGATTCTGGTGCTACGCATTCCTTCATATCACCTGCATGTGCATCTAAGTTAAAAGGTTTTGTAGAACCCACATACTTGAGTAGGACCTTACTGATAAGTACTCCCATGAGAGTTAGCCAATTAGTTGAACAAGTGTATAAAGATTGTAAAGTGAGGGTAGGAGATAAGTGCATGACAGCCAACTTGATTTTGTTGAATATGTATGACATTGATGTAATTTTTGGAATGGATTGGTTAGCCGCCAATCATGCTGTCATAGACTGTCGTTCTAAGTCCATTAAGTTTTCTCTACCAGAAGAATGTGTTGTAAGATTTTAAGAGAAGAAATGAAATCTTAAATTTTGTGTTAAGTAAAGTACTTTGGTATAAAAGGCTTGAGTGTTGTTTTGAAGGTTTTGTTGCTTATGTGGTGGATTTGAACAAAGTACATCCGGATATGGAGGACATCTCAGTGGTCAGAGAATTCCCAGATGTCTTTCCAGATGATCTACCAGGATTGCCACCTGATAGAGAAACGGAATTCGGTATAGACTTGACGCCTGGAACCGAACCAATATCGAAGTCACCATATAGGATGGCCCCAGTTGAGTTAGAGGAATTAAGGAAACAGCTGCAAGAGTTGTTAGAGAAGGGGTTCATAAGACCGAGCGTCTCACCATGGGGAGCCCCGATATTATTTGTGAAGAAGAGAGATGGGAGCCTCAGGTTGTGCATTGACTATCGGATGTTAAACAAGGCTACCATCAAGAATAAGTACCCCTTGCCACGCATTGACGATTTATTGGATCAGCTTCGGGGAGCACAGATCTTCTCCAAGATAGATCTGAGGTCTGGGTATCATCAATTGAAGATTCGGAGGGAGGATGTGCCCAAGACAGCATTTCGTACCCGCTATGGCCATTACGAATTTTTTAGTGATGCCTTTTGGGTTGACCAATGCGCCGGCAGCTTTTATGGCTCTAATGAACGAAGTATTCAAGCCATACCTGGACCAGTTCGTAATCATTTTCATTGATGACATATTGGTGTATTCAAGGTCCAGAGAAGAGCATGAGCAGCACTTAAGGATTATTTTGCAAACCCTCCGAGAGAAAAGGTTATATGCCAAGCTTAACAAATGTGACTTTTGGCTAGAACAGATTTCTTTTCTAGGCCATGTTATATCGAAGAATGGGGTGTCAGTAGATCCATCCAAGATTGAGGCAGTCGTTCAATGGGAACAACCTAAGACAGTCACAGAGATCAGAAGTTTTCTGGGATTGGCTGGTTACTACAGAAGATTTGTAGAAGGTTTCTCTAGATTAGCTGCTCCATTGACACGTCTTACGAGGAAGAGTGGGGAGTTTTCATGGGACGAAGCTTGTGAGAGAAGTTTTCAGGAACTTAAGCGCAGATTAACTACCGCGCCAGTTCTTGTCATCCCTAACAGTTCAGGGAATTACTCGGTGTATACTGATGCTTCGCATCAAGGACTAGGCTGTGTTTTGATGCAAGATGGGAGGGTAGTAGCTTATGGATCTAGACAGCTGAAAGATCATGAGAAGAACTACCCCACTCACGATTTGGAGTTAGCGGCCGTAGTGTTTGCGTTGAAGATATGGCGCCACTACTTATATGGTGAGAGATTTCAGATCTTTACGGATCATAAGAGTCTGAAATATCTATTCTCACAAAAGGAGTTAAACATGAGACAGAGGAGGTGGTTGGAACTCCTCAAGGACTACGATTGTGAGATCTTGTACCACCCGGGGAAGGCAAATGTGGTTGCCGATGCATTGAGTCGGAAGAGTCTCGGGTTGGTATCACATATGATGGTTAGAGAGCACGAGTTGTTGGAACAATTCACGAACCTTACTCTGGATATGACCCTACCTGAGATTGGCAGCTATGGGATCATTGCTAGCTTGAGATTAGAACCGGAGTGATTGAGAGAATCCGACAAGCTCAGCAAATCGATCAATGGTGTATTGTCATGATTAGCCAAATCCGGAAAGGGAAGGGTGCTGATTTTATATTGAGTCCAGATGGAATACTAAGGTTTGGAGATAGAATATGTGTTCCTAAGGATTTAGAGCTGAGAAAACTGATCTTATCAGAGGCACACTCGTCGAGATACACGATACACCCGGGGAGTGGTAAGATGTATCAAAACCTCCGAAAAGTATATTGGTGGTCTGGAATGAAGAGAGACATAGCTGAGTATGTCGCTAGATGTCTCACTTGTCAGCAAGTAAAAGTTAAACATCAGAAACCAGGAGGACTATTACAACCTCTATCGATACCAACATGGAAGTGGGAGCATGTCACCATGGATTTTGTGATGGGATTACCGAGAACCCGTAAGAACCATGATGCGATATGGGTGATAGTAGATCGGTTAACGAAATCGGCACATTTCTTAGCCATGAGATCTACAGATACATTGAGTGCACTGGCGAATCTGTATGTGCGAGAAATAGTGAGATTGCATGGAGTCCCAGTGAGTGTTGTTTCGGATAGGGATGCCCGCTTCACTTCCCACTTTTGGGGACATTTCCAGGAAGCGATGGGGACCCAGTTGAGTTTTAGCACCGCTTTTCATCCTCAGACAGATGGTCAGTCAGAGAGGACTATACAGACCCTGGAGGATATGTTGAGAGCGTGTGTGCTGGATTTTAGAGGCTCATGGGACGATCACTTGCCATTGATTGAGTTCGCCTACAATAACAGTCATCACTCAAGTATTGGTATGGCCCCTTATGAGGCACTATACGGTCGTAGATGCCGATCGCCCATTGGTTGGGAAGAAGTTGGTGACAGACAATTGCTCGCCCCCGATTTGGTTAAGCAAGCCTCCGAGGATGTTCAGATAATATGCGAGAGGCTGCGAATAGCTCAAAGTCGACAAAAGAGCTATGCTGACAGGAGACGGAGACCACTTGAGTTTGATGTTGGCGAGTCTGTATTTTTGAAAGTATCTCCTTCTAAGGGAATAATGAGGTTTGGAAAGAAAGGAAAATTAAGTCCTCGTTACATTGGTCCCTTCGAGATTTTGGATAGAGTGGGAGAATGAGCATATAGGCTAGCCTTACCACCTGAGCTAGTAGAAGTCCACAATGTCTTCCACGTTTCTATGCTTCGGAAGTACTACCCGGATCCGACACATGTAATTAGCTATGAGCCGTTGGAGCTCAAGAAAGATATGTCGTATGTCGAGAGACCGATCAGGGTGTTGGACAGGAAAGAGAAGGTGTTGCGGAACAAAACGATTTCATTGGTTAAGATTTTGTGGCAACATCACACTGTGGAAGAGGCCACATGGGAACTGGAAAGTTTGATGCGGGAAAAGTATCCCGAGTTATTCACAGATTGAATTGGTTCTAATTTGGAGGACCAAATTCTTTAAGTGGGGGAGAATGTGAGACCCCGTATATGTATAGCTGTATATAGGAACATGGGAATGTAAATAGAATCATAAGTAAGATGACGTATTGTAATGTGAAGTGTATGCAATGTAAGTTCATAAGATTATGTACGCACTTGTAGTAAGAATTGTGATTATACGTACAAGTTGCATTATGAGTGAGTAGGAGGAAATGAACTTAAAACGAGAAGAATGTGATCGAAATGGAATATGAGAAGTATAGTAAAATAGAAGGAAAGATTTACATAAGTGTATATTTCCATTCGAGTAATATCGTATATATTTGGTCATACAAAGATTTTACACAAGTTTTAATGTGTATGTAGTGAGGATGGATCCCATTTTCAAGTCTCAAAGATGAATGAATGAGGAAATGATCATGGTAGTAAATTAAGGGTGTTTGGTAAGGGTTATTGCAGAAAAACTGCAAGAAATCTGGAATTTGTGAAGGCCAGATCGATCTCATAGGATGAGAGATCGATCTGGGAGAGCCAGAATGCTCTTATATGAGAAATGGAAGGGGACAGATCGATCTCCAAAGGAAGCAGATCGATCTCCTTAGCTCTCGGGTTGGAAGCAGATCGATCTCCCCTAAGACCAGATCGATCTCCTTAAGCTTCTGTTTGACAGCAGATCGATCTCCAGTCTCGACAGATCGATCTCATACCTTTAAAACGTCTCAGAAAAGAGGGATTTTTGAGGAACAGATCGATCTCCACCCAAGGAAGATCGATCTCATCAAGTCAAAACTATAAATGGGAGCAGTTGGATCATCAGAATTTCGGGGAAAACATTTCCATTTCACTTCAACTCAAAGAAATCTAGTTTCTCACTCCTAAATCCAGCCATTTTCAGTGAGATTTAAGGAGAGGCTATTAGAGACAAAGTTGTTCACATCAAAGAGAAGAACAACATAGTCTAGAGGCATTTTCCCATTTGAAGGATTAAAGAAATAGAGGGCAATCCTAATTGGAGCAAGAGGAAATCCAATGAGGTAAGTTTCTAATGCAAATACCCAAGTACATTGGTTTGGATATTGATATGGGAAATAGTTAGTATGCATAGACATGATAGAACTACCTAGGATGGTATGAAATGCATATAGCTTAGAAATAGTCAAGTGTGAGAAAGTGGAATGTGGGAGTATTTTTGATGAATGGGATATCTTGAGTGGAAGAGTATGTTGTGGAAATGGTTTGGAAATGTTGATATTAGGATAAATTGGGAGATTTACCACAAAGGGTAAAAATGTGTAATTAAGGCATTGGATAAATGCTTAGTTGAATAAGAGTTAGAAACATTAACTCAAATGTTGATGGATGAATTTCAGTTTCGGATGATACGCCGGAGCAAGTCGAGATGAGAACGCGAGAAGCATAAAGGCGGATAGTTGCACACAAGTAAAACGAGGTAAGGGACTGTGTGTTAGCTATAGAGATGTTCGTACGTAATTACCGCAATTTCGTAGATATATTGCTAGGACTAGTACGATATTATAAGTTTATGAAATGATGTGGAAGTATGAAAAGTACTATGATGTATATATATGTATTGAGAAATGGGATAGGGTAAGGAAATAGCATGATATGCATGTTTTCAATGATTTTCTCAATTTTACATTGTTATTTATGATTGAGAAATGTTGATGATAGGTTGGCTAATTTTACATGTTTTAGCATGATGAGGCATGCTGTATGAATAAACGTGTTTTGAGTTTTAAAAAGAGAAAATAGCCATCTATCAGTTTTGAGATGAGATTTGGTGTTGAAGCGTTAGCTCACACCTGGTTTAAAGCCTTGATGTACCGTGCGGGAGTTTAACTCGCACGGAGGTTTTGAGAAAGTGCGAGAACTATGCTCGTACCTGTTTTGTTGAGTTAAGGTAAACCTGGGGGTCTGGGACCCAAGGGGATACCAGCCGACGGCCAATTGAACGGGCTGGGCCTTAACGATAGATCGTACCGCGCTGGAGCTTTGCGTTGACTGTGTGTCACGCTGCTTGCTCGCCTGGTATATGAGACATGGTTTAAGGATAAAAAGTCCATCGGAGTTGGAGTATGGACTTGGGTCCACGGTTGTACGTAGAATAGTGTAGTCACCCGTTGGTATACTATGTACCGTGCTGGGTGCACGTGAGTACGAGTATCGCGTAGATGACACACGATGTATCTTCACCGTGAGTATACGAGGAGATGAGGTGGATTGAAATGAGCCGGAGGGTAGGACTGACCCATCCCCCTTCAGGCGAAGTGATACCCTGTGCACACCCGATCAGTGAGGCCTGGGATCACTGACTGTGGCCATAAGTCGTGGATATTTGATTGCCTAAAATTCCATGCCTGTCTCAGAGAATCGAGAAACAGAGACAATCTCAGAAAAGAAAGAGATTTGCGAGAAAGAATGATTTGAGAAGTGAAAGAGATTTCGTGTTTTAATAAATCTCCGATTTCACATTCGTGCCATGAGGGCACTATTTATGAGCATGTTTTAAATGGAAGTTTGACATTTGATTTACACGAAAATGCTCTTGAGAAATATGTATTTAAATGCATTGTTCGTATGATATTTCCATTTATAACGAAAACATGGTTTTGGTTTATGCATGCATGGGCTATGTAGGTAGTACGATATCTACCTGCTAGCATACATTTCCTTACTGAGCCGTGGTTTGCTCATCCCACTATTTTTCCCCCTCCAGGTACTGAGAAGTAAGAGAGCGGTGGTCTCTAAGTCTTTTGTGTTGAACAGCTCCTACAATCCGCAAAGGTATAAGATTTGTATACACGAGTATTTTGTATCTAATATATTGTATCGCACAGTTATATCTTGGAATTGTAATCAGTATTATGGGGATGATATGTAAACACTTGGTATTTATACAATTAATTTTGTGTATTTACACACACACCTGGGAGTGTGAATTAAAGTTTTAAAAATTCCGCTGTAAATAAATAAATTTTTAGTAATTGCATCTTCTCACAGCCCAACCGTAGTAGAGAATGTATGGATAGAAGGGTTCCCGAAAGCGGGGCATGACAATACAAGTACATAGATTAACATAAATGAGATTGGGATATTGAAACCTTACCAATCTCAACTTTTCTTCACTTAGCACACTTTGGGGAAAAACTCATTTTCTCCCTTAAATGGATCACCTCAACTTCTAGCTTCCAACTATGTTATTCTTCTCCATTCTATGAACAATTTTGATGAAATAAACTTGCCTACAACCTCTATGGAAAGTGTTTATAGTCTAGAGGGGGATTTAGGTCACTTGGTGTCAAAATATGGAAAGGTTTTGGTTTTTTTCCCATGAATGCAGGTCAGCAGGTCCTGTTTTATAGAAATTGCCTTGATGAGATCGATCTTCTACCCTAAGAGATCGATCTTCTCAGCATTTTTCCTCTTGAAACCGACCTTACAGGCTTAATGAGATCGATCTGCTCCTAGCATGAGATCGATCTTCACAACATAGAACCTTAAGGAGATCGATCTTCTCTTGCATGAGATCGATCTGTTGCAAGTCAGTAGCCTAAGGAGATCGATCTGGTTCCATTGAAGATCGATCTGCGCTGTTCCATTGCTCGAACAGAAGCAGTTTTGGCTCTTCCAGATTGATCTTTCCTCCAATAAGATCGATTTGGCACTCATATTTTTTGGATTTTACTGCACTTTTCTGCAGTAACTCACACCAAACATACTTGATTTTACTACCATAGTCATTTTCTCATTCAACCATATTTAAGGCTTGAAAATGACATCCATTTATCCTTTATGCATATTAAAACTTGTGTGCATTCATTGTATAACCAAAGGTATACAATATATATATCAAATTGAAGTATAAAGTTTTATACAACTCATGCAACGTCCTTCCATTTTACCACACTACTCTTTTTGAGTTCTATTCACATTTATCACAGAGAAAAGTCCATTTCTTCACATTCATACATAATGAAACTTGTGTATACATTATAAACTTATATCACAAATGTGTACATCAACTTATGGACTTATACCATTTATGCTTCACATAGCATGTACATGTATATACTTATGCATTTCATAAGGTTAATATACAAAAAATATGGGTCTTACAGTCCTCCCCTCCTTAAAAGAATTTGGTCCTTCAAATTAGAACCAAGTTACTCTTCAAACAGTAGGGGTACTTTTCCCGTATCAAGTTTTCTAACTCCCAAGTTGCTTCTTCCGAATTATGGTGTTGCCAAAGAACTTTAACAAGTGGAATCATCTTGTTTAGTAACACTTTCTCTTTCCTATCCAGTATCCGGATCGGTCTCTCAATGTAGGTCAAATCATCTTTGATTTCCAATGGCTCATACCGAATCACATGACTTGGATCTGGATGGTACTTTCGAAGTATCAATACGTGGAAGACATTATGGATGCTTACCAATTCTGATGGCAACGCAACTCTTTAAGCCTTATCTCCCACACACTCTAGTATCTCAAACGGCCGGATATACCGAGGGCTCAACTTACCCTTCTTACTGAACCTCATAATCCCTTTTAAGGGAGACACTTTCAAGAATATTGAGTCACCAACCATGAACTCTAGTGGCCTGCGTCTTATGTCAGCGTAGCTTTCTGCCTGCTCTGAGCTATTCTCAGTCTCTCACATAGCAACTGAACAATCTCAAAGGCTTGCTGTACCAAGTCAGGAGCAAACATTTTCCTCTCACCCACTTCTTCCCAACCAATAGGGGAACGACACCTTCTATCGTATAATGCCTCATATGGTGCCATCCCGATGCTTGAGTGATAACTATTATTGTATGCAAATTCGACTAACGGTAGGTGATCATCCCAGCAGCCTCTAAAATCCATAACATTTGCCCTCAACATATCCTCTAACATCTAGATGGTTCTCTCTGATTGACCATCGATTTGAGGATGGAAAGCAGTACTGAAACTCAATCGGGTTCCCATAGCTTCTTGGAATTGTTCCCAAAAGTGAGAAGTGAAACGGGAATCCCTATCCGATATAATGCTCACTGGAACACCATGTAGCCTCACTATCTCTCGTACATACAACTCTGCCAAACTACTCAAGGCATCTGTAGATTTCATTGCTAGAAAGTGGTTGATTTCGTCAATCTATCAACCACTACCCAGATAGCATCTTGGTTCCTCTTAGTCCTTGGCAATCTCATGGTGAAATCCATGGTGACATGCTCCCATTTCCATGTCGGTACTAGTAGAGGCTGCAATAACCCTACAGGTTTCTGATGATCTATCTTTACTTGCTGACATACCAGACATCTTACCACAAACTCTACGATATCTCTTTACATTCCTGACCACCAATACACTTTTCGAAGGTTCTGATACATTTTATTACCTTCCGGATGCAATGTGTATCTCGATGAATGAGCTTCTGTCAATATCAATATTTATAATTCTGGGTCATTAAGAATGCAAATCCTACCTTTAAACCTCAGTAGGTCATCATCACTCACAAAGAAATCAGCCACATCACTCCTCTGAATCTACCTCGTACGATCCTCACATAGTAGATCGGCATGCTGAGCCTGACGTATCCAGTCTATCAAATTTGGTTCCACTAGCAGGCTAGCTATCACACAACCATTGTCAACATCAAGAGGGTCTATATCCAACCTGAGGTGAGCAAACTGCTCGAGCAGCTCATATTCCCTGACCATCATGTGTGATACCATTCTAAGGCTCTTTCTACTCAAGGCATCAGCCACAACATTAGCCTTTCCTGGATGGTAATATCTCGCAATCATAATCTTTCAAAAGCTCTATCCATCGTCACTGCCTGATATTTAACTATTTCTGTGAAAACAGATATTTGAGGCTCTTATGATCTGTATACACCTCAAATTTCTCACCTATAAGTAGTGGCACCATATTTTCAATGCAATTATAACGGCTGCCAACTCTAAATCATGGGTCGAGTAATTCCTCTCATGGTCCTTAAGCTGTCTAAATCCATAGGCTACTACCTTCCCGTCTTGCATCAACATACAGCCTAATCCCTGTCTTGAGGCATCTGTGTACACTTAGTAACCTCCTGAACTGATGGGTATGGTGAGAATAGGTGCGGTGGTAAGTCTATTCTTTAGCTCGCAGAAAATTTTCTCACATTTATCATCTCACTCAAATGCCACATCTTTTCGAGTGAGACGTGTTAACGGAGCAGCCAGCTTAGAGAATCCTTCGACAAATCGTTGGTAATAACCTGCTAAACCCAGGAAACTTCAGATTTCTATCACCGTCTTGGGTCATCCCACTATATCACAGCCTCTATCTTCGATGAATCCACTGATACACCGTCTTTTGAGACTACATGACCCAAAAATGATATCTCACACAGTCAGAAATCACACTTGTTCAGTTTAGCATACAACTCCTGATCTCGAAGGGTCTGTAACACTGTTCTCAAATGCTGCGCATGCTTTTCCCTGGACTTCGAGTACACCAGTATGTCATCTATAAAGACAATCACGAATCTATCCAGGTATGGCTTAAACACATTGTTCATTAAAGCCATAAACGCTACAGGAGCATTCGTCAACCCAAATGGCATAACTAGAAACTCATAATGGCTATAACGGGTCCTGAACGTTGTCTTGGGTACATCTCCACTCCGAATTCTCAACTGATGATACCCAGACCTCAGATCAATTTTTGAAAAGATCTGTGCTCCCTGTAACTGATCTAATAGATCATCAATCCATGGAAGGGGATATTTGTTTTTGATGGTAACCTTGTTCAACAACTGGTAGTCTATACACAGTCGGAGACTCCCATCTTTCTTCTTTACAAACAGAACTGGTGCTTCCCAAGGTGATACACTCGATTTGATAAACCCCTTGTCCAATAGCTCTTGCAACTGTTTCTTTAGCTCCTCCAATTCCACTGGAGCCAATTGATACGGTGGTTTGGATAACGGTTCAGTTCCAGGCACCAAGTCAATACAGAATTCCATCTCTCTATCTAGTGGCAATCCTGGTAACTCTTCTGGAGAGATATCGGAGAATTCTCTCACCACAGGGATGTCAACCATATCCGGATACAGCTTATCCAAATCAACCACATAGGCTATAAAACCTTCAACACATTATAATCCGTTTTATTAGTAAAACATCCATCATTGGGTATATTTTACTATTTCTTTCATTTCTTTGCAAAGCTTATAACATGCTTCTCAAGGGTAGGAAACATCACTGTCTTAGCATAACAGTCCAAAACAGCCTGGTTTGCAGCTAACCAACCCATTTATAATATTACATCAAAATCTCTCATGTTTAATAGAATAAGATTGGCTAACATCTCCTTCTCCCCTACTATCAACTTACAACCGTTACAGACATACTCGGTCATTGCATTCTCTCTAAGTGGAGTACTTACAAGCATTAGCCTACCTAAAGGTACAGGTAGTACATTGTTGAGTTAATATATTTTGAAATGACAAAACAAGTTAATTCAATAATATAGAAATGATTTAAAAACATGTTTAGAGGTTATCAATGCCAGAAACTAAGTCATTGAGGATGAGAGATCGATCTGGTGATATGAGAGATCGATCTCCTGGGTTTTTATACGATGAGAGATCAATCTCATAAGGATATGAGATCGATCTGCTAAAGGATTGAACTTGTACAAGGTATTGAGGAAGCAGAGATCGATCTATAAGGGTTATAAGATCGATCTGTCTAATACAGGATGTTGATGAGATCGATCTGGTCTAAAAAGAGATCAATCTCCTCTAAAACAAAGGGTAAAGGCAGTAGATTGATCTGTAGATTGATCTATGCTCAAACAGAGAGTTCATGAGATCGATATGGTATAGGAAGAGATCGATCTCCTCAAAGTCAGAGAGCTAAGGAGATCAATCTGGGTTGATTAGAGATCGATCTCCTCACAACGAGAATACTTGGTTGATCGATCTGCAGATCGATCTTACCTCAAACAGAGAGATTGGAAGATCGATTTGTTTATTCGATAGATCGATCTGCTCTAACATTTTCAAATTGTAAGATCGATCTCTACATATATGAGATCGATCTCCTTGCTTCAATTTGCTTTGACATTGCAGGAATTTAAACTAAGAGATCGATCTGGTCAAGATTGGAGATCGATCTGGCGTTCTACTGGAGGTTCCCAACGGCTCTTTCTGCAAAAATCTCAACGGGAAAAATAACATTAAATGATCCAACTACCAATCCTTCAGTATAAAATCAAGCATTGAAGACACTGAGAAAGGAGAGACTATTGCTGCACATTCTATACATTCTCAAGAATTTATTTTCCACATTCCATTTGTCTTCAATCCTCATTTATTGATATTGTTGTATAAGCCTTTGTGCAAAAGCTATATTTATCCTACCCACATAAAAAGCTTGATCTTGTATTCATCCTGACCTTAAGAGGGAAGAGGATTGTTCCTCAGTGAGATAAACTTTGTAAAAGGGTGAATCCATCTTTTTGTAAAAAGGGAAGAGAGGTTATTCCTTAACCTGAAAAAGGGAGTGTGTAACATTCATTGAAAGAGTGAAAGGAAGCTCTTGACAAGGAGGTCAAGAAGAGAGGACGTAGGTAAGAGATTGGCCGAACCTCTATAAACTACTGTGTTTGATATTTCTCTCCCTTATCTTCCTTTAATTTATTCCAATACATTATATCGTTTATTCATTATTTGTTAATTAGATTCAATTTAGTTTAAATTTGCCATTAACATTAGAAAATCGATTCAACCCCCTCTCGGTAGAGCCAACATACATGTTCTATCAATTTTCTTGCAAAAGTAGGTGATATGAATGAATGCGTGGTACCAGGGTCAATCAATGTTAATGCTTCAAAATTAAAGACTAGAATGGTACCTCTTATCACATCCTTTGAAGTCTCGGTAGAAGTCTGGTCCAAAGCAAACACTCGCCCACGACCAACAGCTTGTTTCCCTTTCTCTTCAGCTGTGGCTTTATTCTTAGGTGTAGGTGTCTCAATCTTAGCCTTTTCTGGTTCTTTGCCCTTTTGTGGTGTTGTATCTACCAACTCTGGGCATTCACGAGCTATGTGCCCGACTTTATGGCATCTATAGCATACTCTCGTCATAAGGCATGGTCTACCCCCATGATATCTACCACATATCCAACATTGCTCAGTGGTAGGTCTGGGTCTACCAATAACTATGCTTGTGGCTCTCGATACTAGAGAATAAGTTGGATGCACTGGAGGTTTCAAAAACCCCTCTTGCATCTTCTCAATCTTAGGCCCCTTACCAAATAACCTTCGACCGTTTCGAAATCCTCTATCATCAACCGATCTCTTCCGGTCTCTACCACTCTTACTCAACTTTGAGGCATGTAACTCATAATCTTGCTCACACAACTGAGCTCTGTATACTGCCTCGTCATAGGTGGTAATATCAAACGGAGCTAGTCGAGCTTTAATTGAAGGTCTCAATCCCTCAATAAACTTCTGGACCTTTCTGTCTTGATAGTTCATCGTAACTGTGTCATATCTACCCAGGGATGTAAATCCAGACTCGTACTCATCCACTGTACGGTTCCCCTGAGTCATCGTCAGAAATTCTATCTGCATCTTCCTCTGTGCAGTGGCTGGAACATATTGCCTCTTGAATGCATCTAGGAATATATCCCATGTCACAACCAAGTACCTTGCACTCAAAATTGACTATGTGGCAATCCACCAATGCTCGGCTTCTCCATCTAACACAAAAGCTGCAAAGGTGACCTTCTCGGTGTCAGAGCAATGGAAAAATCGATAGAGCTTCTCCATACTATGTATCCAATGCTCGACCAACACTGGGTTCTTCACCCCACTAAAAGAAGGTGGTCCGAACTTCCAAAATTCCCTCAGTCTACCCATATCAAAATCATAAACTCCCTCTCAAACAACCTGTTGTGGAACTACAGGATCATCAATTGGTGGGAGAATGTCCTGAACTAGGGGAGGCGCAGGTATCTCTGCCTCTGCAACCTGAGGTCTTGGTATAGGCTGTGGTGGTTCATCTCTCACAGGTGTAGCAGCCAGACCAATAGGGTTTTCTTGTCTACCCTCCATTTTGGCCATAGCCTGTGTAAACATTTTCATCACTGTGTCTACACCGCGCTGTAACTGCGCTATTCTGGCCTCAGCGACCTCACTAAGCTCAGGTGGATCTCTATGAGAACTAGACCCACTACGCCTCTCGGGCTCATCTCTATGCCCATGAGAGCTTAAACTCTCTCCTCTACGATCACGTCATCTATCAGACATCCTGCATACTCAATAACAAGTATCTCAGTCAAAATTTCCAGCTTGGTATACACATTTGTATCCTAATAATGCACAGTACTTTAGGGATGTATAATTTCCTAATCATGGGCATGACTCACATCAGACCAACTCAGCTCTGATACCATTAAATCTGTCATGACCCTCTTTCGCGACCTTTTACCTTAACACTTACCGCTTACAGTTGGGCTGTGAGTCAAATCCAATCCATATGTCACTCATTTATAGTTTAATTAATGTAATTAAACAAATTGAAATAGAAATTGGACTTTTATAACATATGGGGAAGCGTTTACATCAGTTCCTATTAACTATACATCCCTTTTTGTACAACACATTACTAGACTGTGCATTAATTTATAGGATACAAAATTTCTCATCATATCATCCATAGTGTATACCTCTCTGTACTGCTGGATGACTAGAGAATATTGTAGCAGGGACAACTGCAGTACTCACTACAGCGTAGTATCTGTGGAGGAGGAAATAAGGGGGTGAGCATAATGCGCTCAGTAAGAAAAATGTACAAGCAGGTAGATAACTACACTATCTACATGCTAAAATACATACTCGCATTTCCTTATAAAGTAATATGCATGTTCTTTAAATCAATTTCCATCAATGCGAAACCGTTAATTCGCTAGATGGTTATGTGCATATTCACACAGTTTATCATACAAAACCACTGAGTTTAAAACTGCACACAGTTCACACTTGAAATCACTTTTCGCATAGTAAACACATAGTTTCACGCAGATCGTCTATGATAAACTGTGCATATTCACACAGTTTATCATACAAAACCACTGAGTTTAAAACTGCACACAGTTCACACTTGAAATCACTTTTCGCACAGTAAACACATAGTTTCACGCAGATCGTCTATCAATACCACACAAGTTTATACAGCATAATCAATTCACACAGATCACATATAGAAAATGCTTTATACTTTGTAAATCAGTTACACGTTGAGACGTAAATCATGGGTCATCCCATCCCCAGACACATAGCAAAGGAGGATGTTTGTCACCTCACACAGTAGTGACAATACCGTATCACACAGATACAAACTTGTGCAACTTTTACAGACTTATGGCCATAGTCGGATTTCAGGCTACACTGATCAGGTGTACGGGAACCCCATGCTTAGGGAGGCGGATCAATAATCCCTTCAGCATCACACAGATATCACACAGATCTCACACAGTTATCACACAGATAGTCGCGACATATCATACCCCATGGCTAACACTCACGGTACATCGTGCTCCCATGGATCCTTATCACTCATTTCTATTGTCTCAAAATCCCCTCTCAAGTGGAATACACAATATCCTCAAGGCATCATGTACTCATTTACACTCTCAAAATCCCCTTGAAAACAATGTACGAGCAGGGCTGCTCAATCTACCGTTGCCTCTCATGCTCTAGCACGATTTCACACAGTAAAGAAATAGAACCGCTCCTTTCACTAAGTATGAATGAGAGAGTAAACTCCTTTCAATCACTATTTATACATATTTCATACAATTGGTTAAAACTGGAGCCTGTCTATTATTGTTCTTTTTCAAAACATTTGAAAAATCTCTTTCCACAATAATAACAGAAGTCATGCATCATATGCTTATCAACTTATTTTCATACGTAGTTTTCTTTTTGATATATCGATATCTATCTATTATCTCATACAATTCACATAGCAGATAAGAAAACATTCGTATAGCTATCTCTATAGCTTACATAAGTCCCTTACCTCGAATCACACTTGAATCTTTTTCCTTAATTCCAATCGCTTGTGATCCGGTCTTATCAACTCCAACTTTATCTTCCAGAGCTGAAATTGTGCATCACACACATCAATATACTATCATATACTTTATTTCACATGCATGATATTCAATTCAATGCATTTGGTCATTTACATCTCATTTGTCCTTTTTATGCCCTAGTGGACTTTATCCTCTTACAAGTCCATTTCGAGTCTATAACTCGTTTCCAAGAATCCCTTAGAATCCTCAAGTCTATCGATTCATCTTAAACCAGTATTACACTCTTAATACCTCAAGTTCATGATTTTCACTTCATTGTGGCATTTCATCAAACACCACATATAATCAATTTGAGCTACTTTTGTTTCTAGCACATGAACTTCATCAAATCATTTTATAAGCATCTACACATTCTTAATAACATCTAGGCATGCTTAAATCATCATCAAATCCATGCCTACTTAATAACTCTTTTTTTTGCTCATTTAGCCATTTTCTAGGTCATGAATAGTTTAGCATTTCTAAGATGTTTCAACCATTAATCTATATACCAATCTAATCATACAAGTACATAGATTAACATATATGAGATTGGGATATTGAAATCTTACCAATCTCAACTTTTCTTCACTTAGCACACTTTGGGGGAAAACTCATTTTCTCCCTTAAATGGATCACCTCAACTTCTAGCTTCCAACTATGTTGTTCTTCTCCATTCTATGAACAATTTTGATGAAATAAACTTGCCTCCAACCTCTATGGAAAGTGTTTATAGTCTAGAGGGGGATTTAGGTCACTTGGTGTCAAAATATAGAAAGGTTTTGGTTTTTTTCCCATGAATGCAGGTCAGGAGGTCCTGTTTTATAGAAATTGCCTTGATGAGATCGATCTTCTACCCCAAGAGATCGATCTTCTCAGCATTTTTCCTCTTGAAACCGACCTTCCAGGCTTAATGAGATCGATCTGCTCCTAGCATGAGATCGATCTTCACAACATAGAACCTTAAGGAGATCGATCTGCTCTTGCATGAGATCAATCTGTTGTAAGTCAGTAGCTTAAGGAGATCGATCTGGTTCCATTGAAGATCGATCTGCCATGTTCCATTGCTCGAACAGAAGCAGTTTTGGCTCTTCCAGTTCAATCTTTCCTCTAATAAGATCGATCTGGCACTCATATTTTCCAGATTTTACTGCACTTTTCTGCATTAACTCACACCAAACATACTTGATTTTACTGTCATAGTCATTTTCTCATTCAACCATCTTTAAGGCTTGAAAATGACATCCATTTATCCTTTATGCATATTAAAACTTGTGTGCATTCATTGTATGACCAAAGGTATACAATATATATATCAAATGGAAGTATAAGGTTTTATGCAACTCATGCAACGTCCTTCCATTTTACTACACTACTCTTTTTGAGTTCTATTCACATTTATCACTGAGAAAAGTCCATTTCTTCACATTCATACATAATGAAACTTGTGTGTACATCACAAATTTATATCATAAGTGTGTACATCAACTTAGGGACTTATACCATTTATGCTTCACATAGCATGTACATGTATATACTTATGCATTTCATAAGGTTTATATACAAAAAATATGGTTCTTACAAAAACACCTCAAAAACAAGCAGGAGCCTCTTGTTCTTGCTCCTCTCAACTTTTTCTAATTTTAAAAATTTTACCCTTCACAGGGGTATTTTGGTCATTTGTCCCTCTGGGCACCAAAATTATTATTTTAAATCTAGACCCTTCAGACAATTTTAGGGAAAGTAAATGAGGTCGAAATTGTGTAAAGTTACCTCTAGCAGTCTGAAAAATTTCCTTACATGAAATCACGCGTGAGCTCATCCTGTTTCGACCGTACCAAGTTTCTCAGTCTAATTCACTCCAAATAGAGGTGTAAAACGGGCCCAAATCTGTGGGTTGATCCGTAGAAACCGTGGGCTTTTAACGATCCAGTCCATTAATATGTGACCCGTTTAAAAATAGGCTTATACGGGTTAAGCCCGACGGGTAAATAATTTATACGGGCCAACCTGTACGGATACGGGCTGACCCGCGGGTACCAACACCAAATAAGAACTGTTATAGTAATGCTTTTTTGTCATTGGATGCTCTGTCTGCTACATGTCTCTGTCTCTTTCAGTGAACTGTGTAGAATTGATTTTCTGTGTTCTGTTCTGTCTTAGAGTTTCTTCTTACAACTTACTCTCATTTTGCTAGATTTGTGGGTGTTCTGTCCTCGACAACTTGCCTTCATTTTGTTAGGTTCACAACCTAATTCCTAAATCATAGATTTTCTAGGGGATCAACTTCAACAGCGTCGTCACCGTGAGGATCTTCGGAGTGAGCTAGGATCTTCGGAGCGAGCGATTCGTTTTTTCTTTTCTTGGTGTGAACCACAGGGTTCGCATTGATCAGGCTTAGAGTCATAGTTTGCTGTTCTTCGTCTCTATGATTGGTTCACGGACCTCTGAAACTCGGGTCTCCTAAGTTTTTCCTTTTTTTCGGTGGAAGACAGTGAAAGTAGTTGACTACTTATCGAAAGCGTTGATTATTCTTCACCTTTCTTGCTCTGATTTCAACTTCAATTGAGCCTGCCTAACCTTTTCAATTGAGCGGCTGGAAAAAGGACTTTGAGAATTGTACGGGTTTCCATTCGATTGGCTTTAGGCTCATCTTCCCTCATCTTTCAGTGATGTATAGTCTGATCGACTGATCTACAGGCTAGAAACAAACAGTGTGTCGGCGTCGCGTTCTTGAGTTGAGCACAGCACAGGGCACTTGCTTGCTTCTCTTCAGTCTTTAGAACTCTGGTATAGCAACTTCTTTGCAGTTTTAACTAACATTACAGATTTACACTCATGATGCAATCTAGCTGGATATTAATAGTATGCTTATATGTAATTATGTATATTAATGATTGATTTTTACCCTTTTCAGTTTTGAGTTTCGTCTTCGGGTATCTTTGACAGCAGATGGGAATCTAAGCTTGATTTCACGCATCAGGAATATCAATTGCAAGCCTTTTAGTTTCTCAATTGCTTATCACACATATTTCTCCATCTTTGATATCAGGTACAGAATCTGGTTACGCAGAGGCATCAGCTACAGAAATCAGTGTAACTCATCAATTAACACTACTACTCCTTTTCCTATCTTTCAAGTCCTTTAGCCTTAATGGATATCTTTTCTTGTACTAATTAAAAGTGAAGTGAGGGTGGAGGGATTGGAGACTCTTGACTATCTCGACAACCTACGCCAAAGGGAGCGCTTCACAGAACAAGGAGATGCCTTGACATTTGAATTTGAGGTAAATCATTCACTGTTTGTTTGAATACTATCAAGTTGTTTGAGAGCTTAGGCCTGCTGCAAATGGAAACATAATATTAAATACTACCATTGATAGTTTTTTTTTTACGAGTGAAACATAATAAATTCAATATTTTCTGTGGTTTTAACTTCTTTTTTTCGATTTCTCAGCCCACTAGTTCATGCATATTGGAAATAAACAAATGGAATGGTAAATATAGCTATTAGTGCACGTTTGAAATTGAAAATGGGAAAAACATGAGAAAGAAGAAAAAAAATCTTGTCTTTATGGAAAGAAGAGGCGAATGATTGAGTTCTTTTCAAGTTTTTATAACGTAAATTTTGACTTTGAATTTCTTTAATTGGATGCAAATCAGGATCATTAGATTGTGGTCAATGTTATTTTTAATTTTAAAAAAAAAAGTTTACTAGTTACTATATTCCATTGTCATTATTCTAGGATACTCTACAGTCTACAGCTTTTTGGCACAAATAGTTTTTTTAATGCAAGTTTTTTTAATGCAAGTTTGTTGATAGTGTTGTGTGTTACTTAAATGTTAATTGCGATTTTTTATGTGTGTTATTGACAGTGTTGATAATGGCATCTCATTCTCAAAATCAGACTCTACATAGTGATAACTGAAAATCAATCAAAAAGAGTTAGAAAGAATACTTCAGAAGTGTGAAATTTTTTTGAAAAAACAGTTATCAATGTTGATGATGGTAAACCACGTACTAAATGTAAAGGGTGTGGGATAGTATATAAGGTGGGTCTTGGTCAATATGGAACTTCATCTCTAAGGCGTCATGTGCTTTCATGTAAAAAGATAGCAGTCTTAAGGGAAAAAGATATGTCTCAAATGATAATTGACTATCAAGGAAAGGTGAGAAGTAGAAAAATTGATCAAAAAGTTTTTTGAGAATTAGTAGCTAAGGCAATAGTAAGGCATGACCTCCCTTTTTCATTTGTTGAATATGATGGAGTTAGGGATGTGTTGAAGTATTTGAACCCTGAGGTGAAATTTATTTCTAGGATCACTGCTGCCTCTGATGTTTGGAACCTTTACAAGGAAAATAAAAATAAATTGAAAGAATGCTTGACTCTAATTCAAGGTAGAATATGTCTCACTTGTGATTTATGGACAGCTTGCACTAATGAGAGGTACCTTTGCTTAACTGCTCATTATGTTGATTTAGATTGGAAGCTAAGTAGTAAGATTCTTACTTTTTGTGATATGCAACCTCCACATTCGGGATATGAATTATCTAAAAAGGTAATGGAAATTTTAAATGATTGGGGGATAGACAAGAAAATTTTTTCCATTACTTTGGATAATGCCTCTGCTAATGATAACATGCAACTCAATTTAAAGGATGTGTTTTGTTTGCAAGAGAGCTTATTATGTGATTGTGAATTTTTTCATGTTCGATGTTGTGCCCACATTTTAAATCTTATTGTTCAAGAAGGTTTGAAAGTAGCTTCTATTGCCAATGAGAAAATTAGAGAAAGTATTAAGTATGTGAAGGGGTCATAGGCTAGAATGAAGAGTTTTGAAGAATGTGTAAAAAAGGTTTCAATTTTTTCAAATTCATATTTGGTTTTGGATGTCCCAACTAGATGGAACTCTACTTACTTGATGCTTGAGAGTGCTTTGAAATTTAAGAGTGCATTTTCTATGCTTGCATTAAATGATAGAAATTATAAGCATTGTCCATCAAGTGAAGAGTGGAAGAGGGGAGAGAAAATTTGTGAATTTTTGAAGCCATTCTATGAAATCACGAATATGATTTCGGGAACTAGTTATCCAACCGCCAACTTGTATTTTCCTCAAGTTTGAAAAATTGAGATGCTTTATTAGAGTACTTGGGTGGAGATGATGAGATGTTACAAGGCATGGCTTTTAATATGAAGAAAAAATTTGACAAGTATTGGAGTGAGTATAATGTTCTACTTACAATGGCAATGGTTCTTGACCCTCATGTGAAGTTTACAATGTTGAAACGATACTTTTTGAAAATTGATCCTCAAGGTTTTCAAGAGAGGTTAGATGTGGTGAAAAGGAAGTTATTTACGCTTTATGAAGAATATGCAAAGAATGCTTCTAGCTCATCACATGGTCAAGGCCAAGGTCAACAAAGCCAAACTTCACTTGCCTCTTCTATTGTAATGGATTCTATCTCCAATACAGATGTAAGTATAAATAATAAACACATATATCTTAAATATTATATTCATCTTATTGTTAACTTCAATTTATCAATACTAACTTTTTATTTTTTATTTTTTGTTAATTGAATTTGCATAAAATGCATCAATATAGGTATGGATGGATTTGGCAAATGATGAAGATGATGATGTCCCAAGTTCCAAGTCCCAATTGGAAGCATATTTGGAGATGTCAAAACTTGATTTTTCCACTAATAAAGACTTAGATATCTTGAATTTGTGGAAGGATCATAGTTTTAGATTTCCCATTTTGGCTAACATGGCTTGTGATTTGATGAGTATAACGATAACTACTGTGGCCTCCGAACCAGCTTTCAACATTGAGGGACGTGTGCTAAACAAGTATAGGAGTCGTCTTCTTCCTAAAAAGGTTCAAGCTCTCATTTGCACACGTAGTTGGCTACATGGCTTCGTATCAAGTGGTAATTTATTTTTATTGAATAAATTTTTTTTTTACAAAATAATGTTATTGTATTTTTATTTAATAATTAAAAATTTTATTTTATAGGTTGGGAAGATGATAAGGAAAACAAAGATGAATTGGTGGAAGAATCAAATGATTCAAATTATTTGAATAATGAGATTAACTCACAAGTTTAATGTTGTTTCATGTGGAGTTTAATGGATGCTTGTAGATTTTATGACTTTTAAACTTATTTACTACTCTTTATTTAATTATTTAGACCATAATATTATGTCATGTGTAGTTTGTATTTGTAATAGGAGTTTGTTTAATGGATATTATGTTTGTGGATTGTATTTTTATTGGGATTAATATAATAATATTTGTAGAATTATTTTCACAATTTTATAACTTGCTTGCTTATGATATAATATATTGCTTATGCTAATATATATATATATATATATATATATATATATATATATATATTACAAACCCATAATTTGCTTTTGTACATAATATATTGCTTTATGTGACTAACTTACAATTTGAAATTAAGTGGAGAATTCCAAATCATTTTGGTTTTTGCTTTGAACTTGTTATATTTGATCATGAATGAGCTAATATTCCTCTTATTAAAAAAATTCCAAATTAAACTTTGTATTTTAGTCTCAAATCTATGTGATTTGATTTTGTAACAATTTTGGTTAATTCCCAAAACCCAATAATCATTTAACAAATTAAAATTGACTTAATTAAGTGTTTAGGCTCAATTCATTATTTTTTAAAGTCCAATTCCTTATTTCCCAAAGAAAAAAAGCTAAGTTAGCCCGCGGGCCGATCCGGCCCGCATTAGAATGGGACCGGTCTCCACAAATTTAACCTGTTTAAATGCGGGCCTAAACGGGCTCAACCCGTTTAAACCCGTATCCGTATTAATCCGCATCGGCCTGCACCATTCGGCCCGTTTTACACCCCTAGCTCCAAACCAAGTATACGGAACTGCTTATAACCACGTATTGGGTCAGTTCTAATATACTTATCAATATTTCACTCTTACTGATCAAATCTAAAGCATTGGGCCCGTTTTACTTTATTGAGCCTGATTGCACCTTTATGGGCCTCGATCCCTTTTTCAACCCGTTTCCACTTATTTAATCCCTTCTTCAGGTCTATTGGGCTCATTTGGCTTATCAATACTCATCGGGCTTTATTCTAAACTCATTGGATAGCCCGTATACTATTTACGATAATTACTTTAAAATTCCGAATACAATTCATTTTATGCAGAACTAATCCGTAAAATCCGTAAAATAATATTAACTCTGCATTAAAGACTCAAATTGTCATAATTAAAAGTGTACTTACCCAATGCTATGCGGGGTATGAAAATTGGAGCTCAATCGGCTCTCGTTCGGGCTCTGTCGTAGAACTGCACAATTAGATTAATCTGGGTTATTTTTCATTAAATATAATATTAAATTAATTTTCAAAATTTACCCGCAGGTCAATCTCGACCATCGGTCAACTTACCCGAATCTCGAGACGTCCTCGGCAAAATTTCTTTCCTTTTCCCCTTTCTTTCTTTTTCTTTTTCTTTTTCTTTTTCTTCCCCTTACCGGCTACGATGTTGTTTTGCTCTCCTCACCGTCGCTGGCATTCCCGGCCGTTTTGCCGGCCACTATCGGTACCAAAAGAAGCGCCTCGGCTAGGGGGTCACTCAGAGCTGAATCACTATGGATCGCCAGTAATCAACTCGGTTTCCTCTCGGATTTCCTTTCGTCGATTCGCTGCAATCAGGCGTCGTCGGCTCGTGTCGCCGGTACCAGTAGGTTCACACGGACGTCCTCTCTCTTCTTCGGCCCTCGCCTGGCCTCGTTGGTCGTCGGTGGTCATCGGTGATTCTCGGGTCTTCCTCGGGTTCAGCTTCTCTATTTTCTTTCTCAGTTTCCTTTCCTTCGCGTTTTCAGATTTCAGTTTCTTTTTTTTATTTATTTAAATTATTTTATTATTATTTTATTCAATTAAAATACATTAAAAACCCAAAAATATCTTCAAAAATCTTATTTTATTCATTTTATCAATAAATAAATTTATCCGTCTTATTTCGTCTTTTCGGTATATTTTTTCAATATTTTTGGGATAATTTTTCGAGGTAAAAATTTCGATTAATTCCAATAAATTCATATCTTGATCAATTGAACTCGAAATTCAATAATTTCTCCTTTATTGATTAAGAATTCCTAAATCCATATTTTTTTTAATGAAATTTTCTTATCGAATTTATACCGAATTTCGATCTTTTGACCATTTTACCCTTGCACGTGTTCGGGACCAAATTGAACAGACTCTCCTTCTTGAACCCACTATCTTTCCTTATCTTAAGTCCTTATCTTCGGTCAGCACGCTTCCAATCCCTTTCTTTCGGCCTGTGGCCATCTCGGCCCTTATTTTGCTTTTACATACATTTTCATGCACATTCATCCATTTCCTTTGCAATTTAAATCAGTAAAAACTCTTCTTATGATTCATTAATATGCGGAAAAATGTACATCACATGAATCATAAGGAATATCATCAAAAACATCATCAAAAGTAGCATAAAAGTGGGGCTTACATAATCTTCCACACTAAAAGAATTTGGTCCTCCAAATTGGAACCAAGTTAACCAGCAAGCAACTCCGGGTACTTCTCCTGTATCAAACTCTCTAGCTCCCAAGTCGCTTCCTCCGGAGTGTGATGCTGCCACAGTACTTTCACCAGGGGAATCGTCTTTAATCTCAATACCTTCTCCTTCCTATCCACAATCGAGATCGGTCTCTCAACATAGGACATACTCTCACTGAGCTCCAGTGGCTCGTATCTGATCACATGCGACGGATCCGGCCGATACTTTCGAAGCATGGAGACGTGGAAGACATTATTGACATTCGCTAGCTCTGGTGGGAATGCTAGCCTATAAGCTCAATCTCCTACTCTCTTGAGTATCTCAAAAGGTCCTATGAAGCGAGGGCTCAGCTTCCCTCTCTTTCCGAATCTCGTAATACCCTTGGAAGGAGAAACCTTCAAAAATACTGACTCCCCTGCTGTAAACTCCAACGGTCTACGTCTCTTGTCAGCATAACTCTTCTATCGACTTTGAGTTGTCCTCAACCTCTCACAAATCAACTGGACATCCTCAGAGGCCTGACGTACCAAATCGGGAGCGAATATCTGCATGTCACCAACCTCCTCCCATCCTATAGGAGAACGACATCTACGACCATACAATACCTCATACGGTGCCATCTCGATACTCGAATGATAACTGTTATTATAGGCGAACTTCGCGAGTGGTAGGTGATCATCCCAGAAGCCTCTAAAATCAAGTACACAAGCTCTCAACATATCCTCAAGGGTCTGTATAGTCCTCTCTAACTGCCCATCTGTCTGAGGATGGAAAGCTGTACTAAGTCTCAACTGGGTCCCCATAGCTTCCTGAAAGTATTCCCTGAAATGGGAAGTGAAGCAGGAATCCCTGTCCGACACAATACTCATTGGGATACCATGCAGTCTCATAATCTCGCACACATATAGCTCCGCCAATCTACTCAGAGTATCAGTGGCTCTCATAGCTAGGAAATGTGTCGACTTCGTCAATCTGTCAACTATCACCCATGTGGCATCATTCCCTCTACGAGTCCTCGGTAAACTCATCACAAAGTCCATGGTGACATGCTCCCATTTCCAAGTCGGTATAGGTAGAGGTTGCAATAACCCTGTAGGCTTTTGATGCTCTACCTTCACTTGCTGACAGACGAGACATCTCGCAACAAACTCCGCTATGTCTCTCTTCATCCCCAACCACCAATATACCTTTCGAAGATTCTGATACATCTTTGTACTACCCGGATGCAAGGCATACCTCGACGAATGAGCCTTTGTCAAGATCAACCTCCTTATCTCAGGATTATCGAGAACACATATCCTGTCTCAAAACCTCAATAATCCATCCGAACTCAACTCAAACTCAGTCTCCATACCCTTCTGCATCTGCCTGACCATCTCACTACACTGTTGATTATCACGTTGAGCGTGTCGGATCTGATCCATCAAATTCGACTCTAACCGCAGGCTAGCAATCATATAACCACTATCAGCATCAGGCGGGGTCACATCAAAACTGAGGCCCGCAAACTGCTCTAATAACTCATGTTCCCGTACCATTATATAAGAAACTAACCCGAGATGCTTCCTGCTCAATGCATCAGGCACTACATTCGCCTTACCCGGGTGGTATAAGATCTCACAATCGTAATCTTTCATAAGCTCAAGCCACCTTCTTTGTCTCATGTTCAATTTCTTCTGCAAGAACAGATACTTGAGGCTTTTGTGATCGGTAAATACCTAAAATTTCTCACCATATAGATAGTAGCGCCATATCTTCAATGCAAACACTACGGCCACTAACTCTAGGTCATGGGTCGGGTAGTTCCTCTCATGATCCTTCAACTGCTTGGATCCATAAGCGACTACCTTCTCGTCCTGCATCAATACATAGCCCAGTCTTTGGTAAGAAGCATCCGTGTAAACAGAAAAACCTCCTAAGCTGGTAGGAATGGTGAGAATCGGAGCAGTGGTCAATCGACGCTTCAGCTCCTAAAAACTCTCTTTATATCTATCGTCCCACTCAAATGCAACATCCTTCTGAGTGAGACGTGTCAACGGAGCAGCCAACCTCGAAAATCCCTCCACAAATTGTCTATAATATCCAACTACACCCAGAAAGCTCCTGATCTCCGTAACTGTCTAAGGCCTCTGCCATTAAACTACTGCCTCAATCTTGCATGGGTCCACTGACACACCATCCCTCGACACAATATGTCCCAAAAAAGAGATCTGCTCAAGCAAAAAATCACACTTACTGAGTTTAGCATACAACTGCTTCTCACGGAGGGTCTGCAATACAATCCTCAGGTGCTGCTCATACTCCTCTCTGGACCTCAAATAAATCAAGATGTCATCGATGAACACTATCACAAATCGATCTAAATACGACCGAAACACCTCATTCATCAATGACATAAAAGCTGCGGGAGCGTTCGTCAACCCGAATGGCATAACCAAAAACTCAAAAAGACCATACGTCTCCATCCCGTACTTTCAACTGATGGTACCCAAATCTCAGATCAATCTTAGAAAAGACCTGTGCTCCCCGTAGCTGATCCAGTAAATCATCAATCCCCGGAAGGGGATACTTATTCTTGATAGTAGCCTTATTCAACAATTTGTAATCAATACATAATCGGAGGCTCCCATCCTTCTTCTTCACAAACAAAACCGGTGCTCCCCACTACGATACACTTGGTTTGATGAACCCCTTCTCTAATAATTCATGTAACCGTGTCCTCAGCTTCTCCAACTCAACCGAAGTCATCTTGTACGATAGTCTAAATATCGGCTCTGTACCAGGTGTCAAATCAATACTGAACTCTATCTTCCTCACTAGCGGTAACCCTGGTAAATCATCCGGAAAGACATCTAAAAATTCTCTAACTACTAAAATGTCTATCAATTCCGGACGTGCCTTAGCTGTATCTACCACGTACGCAATATAACCTTCAAAACATTAATTATCCCATTAGTACTTCATTCATTCGAACACCCAAAATTCTATTTTCATTAATTTCAATGAAATTGTACAGTACATTTTTTTGGAGTATGAAATGTGACTGTCTTAGCGAAACAATTTAGTATCGCTCGATCAGCAGCCAACCAATCCATTCCTTGGATTACATCAAAATCTCTCATGTGTATCAAGATTAGATCAGCTGTCATCACTCTTCCACCTATTCTCAACTCACAGTCCCTAAACACATACTCCACTAATTGACTAGTATTCATGGGTGTAATTATCGACAGCTTACTACTCAGAGGGGTAGGCCTTACATAATTAAACAATTTACATGCAAACAAAGGCGATACAAATGAATGCGTAGAACCATAATCTATCAACACATATGCTTCTAACTCAAAGATCAGAATAGTACCTTTCACCACATCTGATGACTGATCTGCCATATCCTAGTCTAGAGCATACACTCGCCCTCTACCGACTACTTGCTTCCCCTTCTCTTTCGCCGTCACTTTCCTCCGCGGCACAGAAGTCTCACCGGGAGCCCTCTCTGAACCTTTACCTTTCTGATGGGCACTCTCAACTATCTCTGGGCAGTCTCTGATCATGTGTCCGGGCTTCCCGCATCTGAAGCATACTATTGTGGTACCATAACAAGGTCTATCTCCATGATATCTACCACACTTATTGCATCTCTCAGTCGTAGGTCGTGGTTCCCCTATCACAATTCCTTTCTGTGGAGTAGAAGAAATAGCCGGATATACTGGAGGTCTAGCTTGCCTCTCTCGAATCTCCTCTATCCTCGGTCTCTTCCCCGATAATCGTCTGCCCCTCTATAACCGAAACCTCTGTGCTCTACCGGTCTCTTCCTCTCCCTATCTCTAACTCTGCCAGCCTTCCCGAACTCTAAAGCACTCCTCTCAAAATCCTGCTCAATCAACTGCGCCATGCGCACAGCCTCATCATACGTCGAGATATCCAATGGGACTAACCTGGACTGAATTGCTGGTCTCAATCTATCCATAAATCTTCGGACCTTCCTGATCTCACTACTCATAGTGTTAGGGTTATATCTGCCTAAGGAAATAGACCTTGTCTCATACTCATCCACAGACCTACCCCTTAGGTCAAACTCAAAAACTCAGTATGCAGCTTCCGCTGCGCTGTGTTTGGTACGTATTGCTTACGAAAGGCCTCCAAAAATATCTCCCAGCTAATCTCTGTATGTCAAGCTCTTAGAATCGGTCTGGTGGACTTCCACTAGTGCTCCACCGATCCCTTCAGCACAAACACGGCAAATGCTACCATTTCAGAAGTAGTACACTCGAAGAACTCGTATAGCTTCTCCATCTCACTCAACCAATCCTCAACTACCACTGGGTCCTTCGCCCCGCTGAACGACGATGGCCTAAACTTCTGGAACTGGTGCAATCTATCCATATCGCATCCAAAACCCCATTCTCTAATACTCTGCGATGGGGCACCAGGTAAGACTATGTCCTGAACTGGTGGAGGTGTAGGAGTATCTGTATCCTGAACTGGCTGTGCAGGCGCATCAGGAGCAGCTGCTTGTCCAGCATCACCTTGTCCACCTCTATCTCCATGTAGAGACTGCGCAAATAACTCCAAAATCATCTCGAGGCTCCGCTCTATCCTAGTGAAACATGTCTCGGTAGTCTCAGCAGGTCTCTCTGTAAGACCTTGTGGAGCATGCTCAACCTCAACCTCTTCCCGGGTCTCATGAAGCAACTCGGCATGTCTAGCAGGCGCAGGCCTACCCCCATAACCTCTGCCTCATGCCCGACCTCCTCTACTGCAACTGGTAACATGCATAATGCCTATATTCCTGCATTCACAACCATTTCTTAGTTAAAACCCATCTCAATCTACACGATTGTATCTAACCAAGCACAGTAACACGGGGATGTAATTTTTTAATTACTGACACTGACACATATCAGATCAATTTCGCTCTGATTTTTGGGTCGTGACAGTTTCCCTTAAGAATATAGGGTGCCTACATTACATTTTACTATGTTAAAGCTATTGCTGAAGAAATGGGAATCAGTTTCTTAGGGAATGGCTTTCAGCTCAAATGGGGAATAAAGGACATACCTGTTATGCCCAAGGTATAACTGCAATTGTTCTTTCTACTTTTATTTATTTTTAGCTAAAAGGACAACATACTCCTCAAGAAATCAATGTTTTGAGTGTTGTGTACAATGAACTCATATTTGTTAACAATTGGCGTGTTCCTAGTGTGCTTGCAGGGTTTTGATCTCTGATTATCAATTATCTTGAAGGATTTGGCCGCATTTTTTAGTGGGGAGATATGTTGTCACATTTGAAGTGATGTTCCATCGATGGTTTTGCAATGGTTATATCTCATGGTATAGCTTACACATCTATGAAGTAATCACAATTGATATTATCATGAAAAATAAATTAAATTTTGGTAATTAATATGTTTGGTAAGCTAGAATTATTTCCAGTGTTGTAGCTCATTCAGTTTGAAAAACTTTTGTTCTTAAGAAATTACTTGAATATTTTCTACAATTAGAGTATGCCTTTATCCTGTACGTCTATTATATGAAAACTGGACTTTGCAAATTTGGATCTAATTACAAGTTTAATACCCTGTTCGAAGAAAGAACCAAATCCTTTTCTCTCCTTTTCATCTTTATATGTGTTTAAAATGCACTTCCTTTAGGTGAACAGGAGTTTTTTTTTTTGGCTGTCAGTATCATTTCTTCTTGGTATTGTTGGCTATAGTGTTTGAGATATTGATTAGAGATTATTTTTGATTATGTTAAGTTGTTTTGTTTTACGTTACAAGTGATAAACTTTATAAGAGATTTAACATAGTTCATGTGTTAATTCTTTGTTGTCCATTGTTGGTGTAATGCCCTGAGGAAAATATGGTTGCTGCTTCAGTCAGCTTTTTGAAAAAGAAAAAAAAAATACACTTTTCTGGCTGAAGGGAGAGAAGAAGCTGGGCAATAGCAGCCAAAACATGGTAAAAACAAAAGGTTACTAGTTTTAATCTTTCACTTCGTTATAAACTGTCGGAGACTAAATTAAAACTTTAAGATCCCTGAATGCTTCATTAGTTACAAGCTTACTACTTGTGCTGTTGGCATCGCTTATTACTATTTTTTGGTTACTTTTTAATAAGATTTCAAAGATTAAATCTATTTATATGGCTGAGGACAATTTTTTCCTTACATTTTAAATGGACATAACATCTAATGACCTTGATTGTGTTTGTTCCCCTGTTTTGATACAGGCCATTGGTAGGACACCACTTACTAATATAAGTCCAAAGAAGATGTGGGAAGGTGCTATTGTTGGCTCGGGTGGTTGTATAGCAACTTCTATTGTATTGTCAAAGATTTTAGTTGGCCATCATTTTGGCTAAGGTATTCAATCTATCTCACAAGTAATAATGTACTAAAGTTTTTGTGATCCAAAAGTAGTGCTCTCTTCACACACGCATAGATACAAATCAAGATCAAGAGCACTCGAATCCATTCCCTCAAGGACATTTTTCAGATTTCTTTTTTGATTGTTGACATAGCCCATGACTTTATTAGTATAGGAGAATAATACAGTATAGAAATAGTGTAAGTTATCCTCATTTAGAAGACCAAAGGCTTACAAGTTTATTTTCATTAATATCTAATGTGATGGTTATGTCCTTTGGTGCTCAGGTACCTTGCATGCATGCACACATCCATTAGTCAATATGTACGTAAACCAGGAGCTTCATGATGTGAGAGGATGATTTCTGTCTCTTTGCACACGAAATTTGTGCAACATGATTACTGATGATTGTGAAATTAAACAAAATCTTTAACTTGGATCATTGCATGTGTTAATTGTTAAATCATTTCAAGAGTCAAACATGGGGATGACTGGATTACTTTGTTATCAATAAAAAGACATGGATTCTATGAACTTCACACTACATCTATACAACTTTGAAAATTTTATTCTTTTTTTCTTTTGAAACTTTTAATTTAATATACTTGATGTATTCTTTTTCGTTGATGTAGTGCAATAGCCTTTGGATTTCTGAACTTCTATGGGTGTCCTTTTGGTGATCTTACTAAATCAATGATCAACTGCGATGCCGGTGTTAAGGACTCTGGCTCCCTAGTACCTGGGCATGGTAATTATATGGTTGCTATTTTTTTACTTCTCTTATAAATTATTGAATTAATTTTCTAAATCTGAGGGTGTACAGGAACTTTGCTTACTTTAAATAAATGGAAAAGAAGATGTTGCTCACGATTTGGCTAGAGCAATTTGGTGCTCAAATGGGATTCATGGATTGCTTGCTATCAATTTTTGTGTTAAAAAATTCAAGAAACTATTTGTCATCTTTATATTAACATTTTGTGGGTACTGTCATGCAGGTGGAATTCTTGACAGAGTGGATAATTACATTTTCACAGGTGGCCTTGCACACTCTTTTGTCAAAATCTTATTACCTCTTTAAGATAAGTCCATTCTTTAATGAACTGATAAATTATCTAATGAAAAATGCTCTTTTATCAACATGTTTGCTAGTAGACCAAGTGTGGTTGCAATTGAGCTGGTGAAGTAGCCTCTAGCATTAGGTGTGACTTTAGAATCTTTTCGTTTCAAAAGAGTGCTGACTATGGGCACTTTGGTTGTGATGATCCAGACTCTACGTGGGAGATTGTCAAGCTTCTTAAACCTAAAGCTTAAATTCACTGTCTTCAAAATTTTGTTTGTAATAATTCCTTTTGTATGTTGTTTCCTTCTTTAAGAATGACTTCTATTCACAAACGAATGGTATAAAAGAAATTTTCTTTTAATAAGCATCGTTGGATTTATCTTAACATTTACTCCAATAATGGATCATCATCAGCTATGCCAATCTCTCTTTTCTCTTCCATTTTTATCCTTTCATAGACAGTAAGTCTTTTTTTTATGAGGAAAAAGTCTTTTTCAATGGTTCTATATAAATTTCTATGTGATATATCTGAATGAGAAATTTTCAACGTACGTCTTTTTTACAGCATTTTCCTTGCTGTTATTCGAAAATATATATATATATATATATATATTAAAAGTGAATACAGTAATCACTGTTGTAATTCAATTTGGTTTTAATTAGCAGACTGGTGTCCTTTTTCGGCATTTACTTACCTGCTTCTGTTCTGATCATGTGACACGTTAGTGTTTTTGACTTTTGGATTTGTTTATGTTATTTTTAAAATTTTTTTATTCTATTGAACTTCTTTGTAGTGTCCGCTTTTTACACGTGTTCTGTTTGAATTTTTTAAGCGCTCCAACATATGATATATATATATTTGAATTTTTTAAGCGCTCCAACATATGATATATATATATATATATATATATATATATGATATGTGTATATACTTGTTGGAGTGGTTCTGATGAGCATGTGATTGGGGACAATCTAATGCCTTGATTTTCCGTTACACAGATGGGCAACGGCACGGGCATTAAATAAAAAAAATTGCAACCATGGCAGAGTTGTTGTGTCCTCGGCTCTATTGCATGGCTATCCGTTTTCCAGTTCTGTTATAAGGCAAACTCTCTCATTTTTTTTCTTTTTCTTTTTCTATTTCGTTTAAATTGCTATCCATTGCCGATGGAACCCAGAGCTGATAGCTAGTATGTAATTTGAAGCTTTATACTTTTTCATTGTCATCTCATTGCATGGATGTTTTCACTTCAGGTTCTATTCTAAAGCAAATGCTTTCTTCTTCCTTTTTTTGTTTCCTTTTTGGTTTATTTTACTACCCACCACTAGTGGAACTCAGATTTGGTAGCTAACATGTATTTGAAGAATAATAATTTTTCATTTTGAGAAGATATAAAACAAATTTGTTAACTATCTTTTGGTGTGAAAAATATTTTAGAAATATGGAATTTCAATAATTGTTATGTGATTAATATGGGTAAGAGATCTTTTTTCTTTTTTCTTTTTTTTTTTTTTCATTTTTGTTCTTTATGGCAATTAACAGAAGGTTGAACAAAAGTGAGTTGACTTGGATGAACTCGGCCTTCTCTATTGTAACTTCCCTTTCTAATTTAACTTTCATTCCTTATATTTGAATTATGGCTTTGTATGTGTTATTCTTCATCTTTAAATTTTAATATTTAGTGATCGGTGATATGATACTTTCAGAATAGTTTTTGAGTTTTGTCTTTAGAAAATATTTTCTTAATAATAAAGGTTCTATTTTCAGTTAGAAAATAAATTAGGGAAAAATAGAGAGAAAAAGAGATATCTTCATTTAAGAAGAAATTGCACTTAATATCAATCAAGTGTACAATGCCAGATTTTTTTTCTGGGCACATACAAGATAACCATTAAAAAGCGAAATAGAATAGCATCATTTAGTAATGCTATAATGTTGTCTAGAGACGTTAACGCAGATGATTAAACACTTGAAATTTTCCTTCTTATTGTATATTGAGCTATGAGATTTGGTTTTTATTGAAAGTAGAGATTTATAGACCATTAATTCTGAAACTGTTCTGAATCTAAATTGTGGCATTCTATAATTGTTGTAAAATTTCTTTATTTTCCTTTGAAGCCCTAATCTATGTGATTTTGTTTTTGATGTTGTAATGGGTACTGAGATTTATGGTTTCTGAAGCCTTGGGTATTAATATTTCCTGTGTTGTTGCTCCATGCACAATACAAATGGTCTGAAATCTGAATAAGCTTGTTGTTTGGTTATAAAGTGACTTTATTTTAAGAATTTAGTTATCCATCTATGTCACCTTAAATTCTGCAGGGCAAGAAAAAAAAATCATATTGAGTGGCTTCTTTTCACTGTATTTGATGCTGAGATTTCAAGGTATGATATAAATTAGAAAAATGACTGTTTAAGTTATCTTCATTCATTTCAAAATTAATTGATCGGTTTTAATGCATATAACTGCTGTTTATAACCTAAGATGTAGATCAAGAGCTTCAAATGACCATGTTGTGCCGTTTTATACATGCATGTGTAGGCATTTTGATGCAGCCCCAATATTGCAGTCACATTTTATACACACTGTTCTGATTTTGTTATGCGTGTCTATAAGAATAATGGAATTCTTTGTACTCTTACTCATTTTTGCATAGATTAGATCTGAATTGATCCCTGCTACCACTAAGCAAAAGCTTTCAAATAAGAAGCCAAGCATTTTGAAGAACTATGAGAAGTTTGAGCGATAAGTTTTATATACATAAGGGATAAAAGGTTTGCTTATTCTTTGGATGCAGACTTACTCTTCTTCTTGGACGTCCAAGTTTATGGGAAAACCACTTTTTTTGTTCGCTCTAGCAGGAAATCTAGATCAATCCCTCTAGGTTGGTATTTCAAAAGCAAGTATTTGCATTAGATAAGCATCATATGTTGCATCATGCCAATAATAAGCTGATTAACATTAGTGTCCAGATTGAAGGGTTCCTTTTTATTTATTTATATTTGATTAATAATTTAGTACAAGTCCATATATCTAGACTAGCTCATTTTAGCTTTCTTCACAATTACCCTATTCTTATTCCCTTTACAAGCCACAGGTGAAATCTCCTATAATGGTTACAGTCTAAATGAGTTTGTTCCTCAGAAAACCTCGGCCTATGTTAGCCCCTTCGCATTCCAATGATGATTATGAGGGAAATAATTGACTTTAATCTCACTGTCAGATTGTTGGAAGCAGGGTAAGTGAGGTTTCTTTCTTCATCTACGACTCATCACGGTGATATTGTGCATTAACCTTTGAAAATACAAATTCCATTTATTGTTGTAAACATATAATGATAGATAAACATAAGGTCACATGCAAAGATAGAAAAAGAAAAAAAATCATGAGTTTTTACCTATGTTTGGGAACATAGTAAAAGAACTGTAGCCTCAGAAGTTAAAGAATAATTTGAACTCAACTTCCAACTAAAAACTTTAAAAGTACCTATTTATCACCTAGGTTGATGATAACAAGGAAGTTGCTCCATTTATGGACAATTAAAACTGAAATATCTTGCAAATAGTAGTTTAATAGTCTCTTAATGTTTCAGCTTTAATAGAAGAAGATTGAAATGATTTTGTGATGCAAGCATTATATGATCCAACTTAGAAAATTTTAGTGGGATCATTATTCAGTATCTGTTATCTTTGAGTTATGAACTTAATTTCAGAGTTTAGTGGTGACTCATTTGTATTATTCATCTTTACATCTGGATATAACTTCCGAGCTTTGCTCTCTATGGACGAATGATTCATTGTTTATTGAAAGGAACAAAAAAGCATCTAAGAGCATAAACACCTTAATGGAGAAATTTCAAGTACATGATAAGTATCATTATGATTTTATTGTCGTTATGTTCTTCTACTTACTAAACTTACCTTGAGTTATATTTATAATATTGAAGTTTGTTGTAATTACATAGGTTCACTTATAAATGTGTTCTGACAAATTAATTTTGAATTATTGTTATGTTTCTTCAAAAATTTATTTTACTGTAGGAGTCTTCAAAATTTCATATAATCTATCTCAATTTTGAGATAAAAATTTTGATGATAATAATTTTAAAATTTATTTTTATTTGCATATTTTATTATAGTACAATTTGCTGGATTTTATGTTTGTATCTATATATATTTATTACTTCATAAATAATTAAAAAATTCAGAATCTTATAAAAAAAATATAAAATGTAGTTCTCAAAGCGAGGGCAATTTCTTAATAAGCATAAAATTCAAATTACGCGAAAAAAGAAAAAAAAAATTATCATAACGAAACATCGGCAATATTCCAGTCAAATATTATAAATGATTATTTCATAAAAAGTTAAATTAAAATCAAATGTTAAATTAATAATATTTTTTATTTTTATTGTAAATATAATATTAAAAATAATTTAATATTCATATTCTCTGTATTTCTAATTTATTTTATTTAATAATTGAATTCAAAAAATTAATTTTAATTTTGTTGATAATACATTAGTGATATTATAATTGTATGATAAGTATAAATAATAATTATTTTAAAAATATAATTAATAAAAAAAATCATTTTATTATTTTGATTCTTAATATAAAATTATATTATTATTGTTGGGGATTTTTGGGTTATAACTTTTTTTTTTTTTTTAATTTTGAATTGAATTGATCACGTGTTGGGATAGTTACAGATTTAAGTTACGACGAATTTGAATTATTTCGCTTTTAAAATTTTATCGATTCATTTTTTTTAATATAATATTTTTTAAATTCGAATTAAATCAAATTTAAATATTTGATTTTTAATTCAATCCGAATCCCCATGTATTCGAAGAGGTCAACTCGAGCGAGTTATGATTAGGGCCTGCTCGGCCCATACTACTAAAATGATATTAGCACGGATAGATTCGAGAGGCAATGACGAAAGGAGCTATGTCAGCAGCGACTTGGACTCGTTGTTCGTCCTCTAGCAAAGTAACCTTTAAACTCCAAAGACCAAGGACGTCGAACGACCAAAGTCCCAGACGATCTAGTCCCAGAAGACAGAAGTCCAACGCAATTCGTTCTGAAAACAGAGAGAATCAGAGAATGGGAAAGGAGGTTGCTTTGCCTATGGTGGGGATGGTAATGGCAGAGTGTGCTCAAGTTGGACTAATGGTAATGGGCAAAGCAGCCATGTCCCATGGGATGTCCAACTTCATCTTTGTTTTTTATTCTAATGCTCTTGCCGCTCTCATTCTCCTTCCTTCTTCTTTTATCTTCCACAGGTACCCTTCCTCTCTCTCTCTCTCTCTCTCTCTCTCTCTCTCTCTCTGTAATACCCCTAACTCTATTTCGTTTGATCTCTATTTGCTTGGCAGATCAGAGCGTCCTCCACTCACTTTCTCGATTCTCTGTTGGTTTTTCTTGCTTGGCCTTCTTGGGTATGCAAGATAAATGAAAATTATGATGTGGTTTTTCCTTTTGTTTTATTTATCCAATCGAATTGTTGTTTATTTTTAATCTCCTTGGTAAATGCACGAGTAACGATTTTTGGATTTGATTGATATTTTTCTTGCATGCAGTTACTGTGCCCAGATTTTTGGTTATGCTGGGATATATTATAGCTCGCCTACCCTGGGAACTGCCATGCTTAATCTCATTCCTGGTCTCACCTTTATACTTGCCGTTGCTTTCAGGTTATTTTCTCCTCTGCCTTTTTTATTTATTTTTTCTGTTACTTCTCTATCTGGTAACTCTAGATTATCATCTTCTTTCTGTTGTCACCTTTCTTTTTCCTCATTTTGTTGAGGGGAGTTGATTATTCATAGAACTAATGCATTTAATTCAATTCTATTTAGGATCAAAAGTATAGGTGGACAAAGGAATATAATGAATGAATATAGCAAGGCCAATGGCTCGAGCAGTAGTTTTTAGTAATATGTCTGCAGCCTTCATTTTTGGTTTGTTTATATACCTCATAATTTCTCCTTGCAATCTGCTTAGAGAAGCAGATTGCAGTCCATATGAGGTTGCTTGCTCTTATTAGTACAGAGGGGCATACATGGGAATTTCTTTTAATCTCCGTGCTACAAATAGTGAAATTCATCACCTTTATCAGCTGCTTAAAACTTAGGCTCCTTCTTATGACTGCCTTCCTTTCCTTTCATTCTCATTTTGAAACCCTGTTGGATTTCCAAGGACTAGTACGGAATGCCTTTTGTGTCCAATCTTTTCCCTGTTCTATTATCTCAAATTATATGCATGAGCAGTGAATGAACTGAATTGACTATTTCCATACTTGTCATGCACAAAATATTGTAGTGAAGTGCAGTTATGTAACAGCTGCTGACGGCTAAAACATATGTTGTTGTAGATAGATTTAAATCGATGCACTTGGTGATTTCAGGATGGAAAAACTGCATTTGAGAAGTAGCAGTAGCCAAGCCAAATCACTAGGAACTATAGTGTCAATTGTTGGGGCATTCATTGTGACTTTCTACAAAGGCCCCTCACTTTTGATGGCACCCTCACATTCAAGCTCACCTCATCAACTTCTCCTGCAGCAGTCTAATTGGGTCATTGGGGGATTTCTCCTTGCAGCTGATTGCATTTTTGCTTCTGCCTGGCTTATTGTACAGGTGGAATCCTCTTCTGTGTGTAGAAATTCGAAGCAGGTGTCGTTGTGATTTCTTACTTGAGAAAGGAAATGATTTGTATTCCGTCTCTTTCAGGCATCGGTCCTTAAGAAATTCCCAGCTGAGCTTTTCGTTGTCTTCTATTATTGCTTCTTTGTGACCCTTCAGTCAGGAATAGTCTGTTTGGTCATGGAAAGAGATCTTGGTGCGTGGAGCTTTAAACCTGATGTGCGATTGGTTGCTGTTATATACTCAGTAAGTGGTTGGAGTCGGAAAATATTCATTACTAATAATTTAGCTGTTGTTTCTGCATGCTTAGCCATATTCACACCTAGATAATTAAGAACTTTATTATGGGAAAATGTAGGCTGTGTTTGGCTCTGCATTCCAACTTGGGGTTTCTACCTGGTGCCTGTATAGGACAGGGCCTGTTTTTGTTGCCATGTTCAAGCCTTTGGGAATTATTGTTTCAGTTGTCCTGGGTGTTATCTTCTTAGGTGATACATTCTATCTAGGAAGGTAAGGTATTCATCGCTCGCTATAGTTGTTACTGCAGTTGTTTTGCTGTTTGTATTGTTATTACTATGATTGCTGCTGTTGCTGATTTACATCTTCGTTTTGTTTAGAGCTCTTTTCAGCTGTGGGATGAAGATGGGATTTTAAGTTTTATTTCTCATTTATGGTGTCTATTACTTATAAAGGAAAGACATGTAAGTTACTAATTTTTGTTTCAAACATGTTACAGTTTAGTTGGATCAATTGTCATTGTTACTGGGTTTTACTCAGTGATGTGGGGAAAAGCAAAAGAAGGAAAAGTAGATGCGCATACTCAGGGGATGAATTTGGAATCAAGCAGTCAAAAAGTTACTCTCTTGTCAAATAATACTGGAGAAGCATAGGAGTTTTTGTACAGTCCATCAAAGCAGGTATCTCATTTCGAATGTGATAGTAAGGAGAAATGTGAATTGAAGTTAAAAACTGTCGTTTTGTCATCTTAGGATTTGGGGGATTTAGCCCGCTACTCGCTATAGGCTTGGATTCTTTTCTAGGTAATGCAGATTTGCCTCAATTTTAAAAATGCAGGAAACCATTGACCGACGAAAGAGCATGTTTGTATTGCAAGTCAGCTGTCACACTCGCAGAGACTTGACAAAGAATAGAGAATATAGAAAAGAATTTAGAAGAGAATTCAGAAGAGAGAAGAGACTGAGAAAAAAATTTCTGTCCCTTAGCTTTCGGTCCTCCCTTGGCTTAACTATCAGCTTCCTTAGCTCTTGGCCTTCCTTTGGCTTAGCTATTGGCTTGTCCTCTTTTGATTCAGCTTCAACATAGCTCAATTTAGCTCCTTCCGTTCTCAATGCACTGTCAGCAGCTGCATTCATGACAATATCCTCCCCTTGAGAAGATCCTTGTCCCCAAGGATCAGAAGGGAGCTGAGATTTAAGCACTGTATATTCCTCCCAGGTTGCATTTTCTGGACCTAGATTAGACCATTCAATCAACAATTGATTCACAGCTGGATTATTTTTCTTGATCATCTTTTTGTCCAATACCCTTGCACGATACACAAGGGGCTGACCATCATCCCCTGTCTCTGGTGGGGCAATGCTAGGAACTACTTTCTTTCCTAGCTTCTTCTTTAACAAACTAACATGAAAAACTGGGTGGATCTTAGAAGTTTGTGGAAGCTGCGGTCTGTAGGCCACTGAATGTATTTTACCAATGACAGTATATGGTCCATAATATTTAGAAGAGAGCTTCAAATTTTTTCTCAAGGCAATAGAGGTCTGTCTATAGGGTTGTAGCTTCAAGTATACTTGATCACCCACTTGGAACCCCCACTCACTCCTTCTCTTATCTGCATAGAACCTCATTCGAGCTTGAGCCTTCTGTAATTGATCAACTAATAGCCTACTGACTTGTTCCCTCTCTGTAAGTAACTCAGCAACAGTAGAAACCTTGGCCTTAGTGCTTGCATCCCAAGCCATAGCAGGAGGTGTGTAACCATATAATGCCTGAGATGGTGTCATTCCCAAAGCAGAGTGGTAGCTGGTATTGTACCACCATTCTGCCAAAGGAAGCCATCTCACCCAATGCTTTGGTTTCATGAAGCACATGCACCTCAGATACTGCTCCACACACTGGTTTAATTTTTCAGATTGACCATCACTTTCTGGATGGTATGCTGTACTAAGATGGATAGTAGTACCTAAGAGTTTCATTAGCTCCTGCCAAAAGACACTGTAAAGACTCTGTCTTTGTATGAGATAGCAACTATGGGAGTTCCATGCAGCTTATGAACATGAGCCAAATACTGTCTAGCAACATCTGTGGCTGAGTAAGGGTGAGTGAGTGGCAAGAAATGGGCGTATTTGGTGAATCTATCTATAATGACAAAGATACAATTGAAACGCTGGGAACTAGGAAGACCCTCAATAAAATCCATTGTGATCAAGACCCTCGATAAAATGCTGGGAACTGGTACATGTTCTTCCTTATTGCGCTGGCAGATATCACACTGTTCTACATAATCATGCTCTGACTTCTTTAGACTGGGCCAATAAAAATAGAGCTGAATCCTGTGGTAAGTGGCCTGGATGCCCGAATGACCCCCTTGGGGAGCATCATGAAGGGCCTGAAGAATTTTCTTCTTTAGTTGTCCAGTACTTCCTATATAGACTCTTCCTTTATACCTTAATATCCCATGACCCTAATTAAACAAAGAAGGGTCAACTGAGTGAATTGCCACTGCTGTAATCTGCTGTTGAGCTACAGAATCTACATAGCTCTCTTCTACCTCTTTCACCCATTCGGGAACTATAGAAGTAGACTGCAGGGTATAACACTGGGTCCAGCTTCATATTGCTTGGATAAAGCATCAGCTACCAGGTTTGACTTTCCCTTCCTATACTGAATGTTATAGTCTAAACCCAGCAGCTTGGTAAGTCCTTTCTTTTGCACTGCAGTGGTGAGTTTCTGTTCCAAGAGATGTTTAAGTGCCTCATGGTCAGTCTTAATCACAAATGGTGCTGTCGCCATCAACTCTTTTTCATAGATTGACAAGTCAGCATGCCTGGGACCTGGAGCTTTACTTAAATAAGCTAAAAGTCGATCCTCCTGTTACAGTACCGCCCCAATGCCACTATTGCTAGCTGTCGGAAAGTTAAGAAATCTGATCACATAGAATCAGAAATCTGATCCCATAAAATCAGGATCTGATCACATAGAATCAGGAATTCTTATCCCATAAAATTAGGAAATTAGAATTTTCTTCTGTTACTACTTCTGCTCCTTAATTCTAGGAACTAAATCTTGTGCTCTTTTCTATTTAAAAATTGATGTAATATAGATTATTAATAATATTAAGGAGAGTTTTTATCCTCTCTGTTTTCGTTCATTTTATTCTATGATTTCCTTCATGGTGTCAGAGCTCTAGGTTCCGATCAAAGGATTATCTATGGCGAACCAGAATTCATGGAAGACAGCTTTAACCGGTGTGACCAGCAAGGACTCAGCGGCATCAGGAGAAAGCACCGCGAGTTCGAATCTGAACTCCTCCATCTTGTTCATTGGTTCGGAGGGATCCACTAATTCGCTTCAATTAAATATTCGTCTAAATGGAAAAAATTATACGGAATGGTCTCAAACCGTTCGTTTGATCTTGGAAGGCAAGGGGAAGCTTGGATATCTGACAGGAGAAGTGACAAAACCTGCAGATGGAGATTCGACTCTCAAGACTTGGAAAGCAGAAAATTCTTTGATTATTGCATGGTTGGTGAATTCGATGGAACCCGCAATTGGCAAGCCCTTCATGTACTTGCCGACGGCCAAAGATGTTTGGGAAGCAGTCAGGGATACATATTCTGATATGGAGAATTCTTCACAGATTTTTGATTTAAAATCCAAACTTTGGCATGCAAAACAAGGTGACCGAGATGTAACCTCCTACTACAACGAAATTATGACCTTGTGGCAGGAGTTAGATCTTTGTTATGATGATGTCTGGGAGTGCATGAATGATAGCATCCGGTTTATAAAACGACGGGAGAATGATCGTGTCTTCATGTTTTGGGCGGGTCTTAACAAGGAGTTAGATGAAGTGCGGGGTCGAATTTTAGGGAAAAATCCTCTGCCAACAATCCGTGAGGCCTTCTCAGAGGTTCGGAGAGAAGAAGCAAGGCAGAGTGTGATGCTTAACAACAAATCTGCTCCTATTACTACAAACTCAGAAGTAGAAAGCTCTGCCCTTGTAACTAGGAGTTTTCAGGAGGGAGTGAAGAAGGATGGTAAGCACTTTGAACGACCATGGTGTGACCACTGCAAACGCCCATGGCACACGCGGGAAACATGCTGGAAAATTCATGGCAAGCCTCAAAATCGGAAGAAGAGGTTCGGTGGAGAGGGGCGTGCACTTCAAGCCAGTGTCTCAGATCAAGAGCAGCAGCCTTCTTCAAGTTCGTTTCCTTTTACCAAGGAGCAGATAGACCAACTGTGCAAGCTTCTCGAGTCTCAAAAAATTCCTTCTTGCTCATTAGCTCAAAAAGGTAATTACCTAAACGCAGCTCTCACTAGTGTCAACTCCAATTGCACCTGGATCATCGATTCAGGCGCAACCGATCATATGACAGGATTGTCAAACCTTTTTTCTTCATATAGTCCTTGTGCAGGTAACCAGAAAATTAAGATTGCAGATGGCTCTCTTTCTGCCATTGCAGGAAAAGGTTCTATTGTAGTGTCTCCATCATTCACTCTTCAAGATGTTCTACACGTTTCCCCACACAAATGTGCAATACCCTGAAGTAGATCTCCTGTCAGTTATTGAACCTGCCTAATCTGCATCAGTAAATCAAATTGTTGATTTGTCCTTGGTTCAAAATCATGGCTGTGCTGTAGAGTCAATTCATCATTCATTTTCTTATGATTCTTCTTCAAGTAAACAATCCCTTTCCAAGTTGGATCACCTTCCTTGAATCTATTGCCTGTTGCTTTAGCAGAATTATCATGTTGAGGCAATATAGTAGGCTGTCCCTTATTTTCAGTTTCCAAAAGATGTTTTTCAGAATTCTGATTTTTAGATTGTTTTTCCAATGTAGGCCTAGTCTCAAAAGAAACATCGCTCATAGTGAGAGGAGTTTCAAAGAATGAATCTTGGCCATTTGTTATAGGTGCAGAGGTACTAGACTCAGAATCTTGTGTGAGCAACATATTATCTAAGAGAAAGACATCACCGGTGTTAACCAATGAATCTTCCTTAAAATTCTCCCCCTGAAGATGAATATCCTTAAAAAATGGTTGTTTTTCAAAAAAAGTGACATCCATTGTGACAAAAAAAATTTTTGATAACGGGTCAAAACATTTATAGCCTTTCTGAGTTGGAGAATAACCAATGAAGACACATTTTATAGCTCTGGATTCAAGTTTTCCAATTTTTTTATGTTCATGAACAAAAGCTGTACAACCAAATATTTTTAGAGGTAGATCAGCAAAGAGTCTCACAGTTGGAAAATAATTTTTGAGAACTTGAAAAGGAGTTTGAAATTGTAAAACTTTGGAGGGCATTTTGTTTATTAAGTATGCAGCAGTTAAAACAGCCTCTCCCCACAAGTACTTAGGAACTTTAGTTGTAAAGAGTAATGCACGAGCAACTTCCAACAGATGTTTATTTTTTCTTTCAGCGACACCATTTTGTTGGGGTGTATCGATGCAAGAACTATGATGAATTATCCCTTTTTCAATAAAAAAATTCCCCAAGGTCATGTTAAAAAACTCCTTCCCATTATCACTTCTGAAAACTTGTATGTTTGTCTGAAATTGAGTCTGCACCATATTATAAAAATTTTTAAAAACTCGTTCAACCTCTGCTTTTTCTTTCAATAAATACACCCAGCAAAGTCGAGTATGATCATCCGTAAATGTGATGAACCATCTCTTGTTAGAAGGTGTACTTATCTTATTAGGACCCCAAACATCACTGTGGATAATAGTGAAAGGTTTCGATGGTTTATATGGTTGTGAAGGGAAAGATGTACGGTGGTGTTTTGCAAGTTCACATATTTCACAATGAAAAAAGGATGGGTCTTTATTGCCAAACAACTTAGGAAACAAATGTTTTAAATATTTAAAATTTGGGTGGCCTAATCTTAAATGCCATAACATAATATTATTATTATTAGAAACAGAAATAGATTCAAAGCAGGAACCTATTGGTTGAGATTGTCCCCTTGATTTAGATCCATCATCAAAGAAGTAGAGTCCTCTACTTTGTTTAGCACTGCCAATCATCCTCCCCGAGGTCAAATCCTGGAACACACAATGAGTTGGGAAAAAATTAGTTTGACAGTTTTGATCACGGGCCAGCTTACTGACAGACAAAAGATTACAAGAAAATTTGAGAACGTTCAAGGAAGGTGATCCAACTTGGAAAGGGATTGTTTACTTGAAGAAGAATCATAAGAAAAGGAATGATGAATTGACTCTACAGCACAGCTATGATTTTGAACCAAGGACAAATCAACAATTTGAGTCTGTTTCAGGTACTTCTCTTTCTCTTCCTAACAATCAATTTGAGTCTTCCGATCTTGACATTCCTATAGCTCTTCGTAAAGGGGTTAGATCTTGTACTAGTCATCCGTTGTCTAAATTTGTGTCATACTCAAAATTATCTCAATCCTTTGTTGCTTTTACCTCTCAAGTGTCTAGTGTAGAAATTCCTAACAATGTACAAGAGGCTCTAAAAATTCCGAAGTGGAAGGAAGCAGTACTTGAAGAGATGAGAGCTCTTGAGAAGAACAATACTTGGAGTGTTGAGGCTTTGCCAGCTGGGAAGACTACTGTGGGCTGTAAATGGGTCTTCACTGTGAAGTACAATTCTGACAGTTCAGTGGAGAGATACAAGGCTAGATTGGTGGCTAAAGGATTCACCCAAACATATGGCATTGATTACTCTGAGACCTTTGCTCCTGTTGCAAAATTGAACACAGTAAGAGTACTTTTATCTATTGCTGCTAATTTGGATTGGCCATTGCAACAACTAGATGTGAAAAATGCTTTTCTCAATGGTGACTTGGAGGAAGAGGTGTACATGGATAGTCCACCGGGCTTTGAGGAGAATTTTGGCTCAAGAGTGTGCAAACTAAAAAAATCTTTGTATGGCCTCAAACAGTCTCCGAGGGCTTGGTTTGAAAAGTTTACACAATCTGTCAGAAAACAAGGATATTCTCAAGGACAAGCTAATCATACCTTATTTTTTAAGTACTCTTCTGAAGGAAAGGTAGTTGCGCTAATAGTTTATGTTGATGATATTATTCTCACAGGTGATGATGTGATTGAGATGGAGAGAATGAAGAAGAGCCTTGCGTTAGAATTCGAGATCAAGGATTTGGGAGCGTTAAGATATTTTCTTGGCATGGAAGTTGCTCGTTCAAAGAAAGAATTGTTGTCTCTCAACGAAAATATATTCTTGATCTTTTAAAGGAAACCGGGATGAGTGGTTGCAGACCAGCTGAAACTCCCATGGATCCCAATATGAAGCTTTGGGAAGAGGGAAGTGTTCCTGTTGATACTGGTAGATACCAGAGATTGGTTGGTAACCTAATCTATTTATCCCATACTCGACCAGATATTGCCTTCTCAGTCAGTGTTGTAAGTCAATTCATGCACGCACCTTATGAAGAACATCTTGAGGTAGTTTATCGAATTTTGAGATATTTGAAATCTACTCCTGGGAAAGGTCTATTTTTCAAAAAGACTAATCACAAGGGTGTTGAGGTATTTATTGATGCAGATTGGGCAGGTTCAATAACTGACAGGAGATCTACTTCAGGGTATTGCACATTTGTGTGGGAAAACTTGGTTACCTGGCGAAGCAAGAAGCAAAGTGTTGTAGCCAGAAGTAGTGCAGAGGCTGAATTTAGAGCAATGGCTCAAGGGATTTGTGAGGTATTATGGATATATAGAATCCTTGGAGAACTCAAGAAGACCGTGGAACTTCCTCTAAAGCTGTACTGTGACAGCAAGGCTGCAATAAGTATTGCTCACAATCCTGTCCAGCATGATAGGACGAAACATATTGAAATTGATCGACACTTCATTAAGGAAAAACTTGAAGCTGGAACTATTTGTTTGCCGTTTGTACCTTCTAGTCAGCAAACAGCTGATATTTTGACTAAGGGACTTGCAAGACCTAACTTTGAACATCTGATAAGCAAGTTGGGCATGATTGACATCTATGCACCAACTTGAGGGGGAGTGTCGAAAAGTTAAGAAATCTGATCACATAGAATCAGAAATCTGATCCCATAAAATCAGGATTTGTCACATAGAATCAGGAATTCTTATCCCATAAAATTAGGAAATTATAATTTTCTTCTGTTACTACTTCTGCTCCTTAATTCTAGGAACTAAATCTTGTGCTCTTTTCTATTTAAAAACTGATGTAATTTAGATTATTAATAATATTAAGGAGAGTTTTTATCCTCTCTGTTTTCCTTCATTTTATTCTATGATTTCCTTCACTAGCATCTGTTTCCAGATAAAAAGGCTTCTAAAAATCAGGCAGTGCTAGCACTGGAGCTGTGCTCATTGCCTGTTTGAGTTTCTGAAAAGCTATCAATGCCTCATGGGTCCAAGTAAATCCATCCTTCTTGAGCATATTTGTCAAAGGTTTGCTGATCACCCCATATTTTAGGTGAATTTTCTATAGTAACCAGTTAGACCAAGGAACCCTCTTAGAGATTTCAGGTTATTAGGTCTTGGCCAATTCTGCATTGCTACTACCTTAGCTGGATCAGTAGCTACACCTGCTTCAGAAATTATGTACCCTAGGTACTCTATTTGCCTTTGACCAAAAAAACACTTGGACCTCTTAGCATTCAGCTGATGCTACCTTAACAATAGAAAGACAACCTTTAGGTGTTCTGCATGTGCCTCCAAGGAAGAACTGTAGACTAGAATGTCATCAAAAAATACCAAAACAAACTTTCTCAAGTGTGGAGCAAAGAAACTGTTCATAAGAGATTGAAAAGTGGCTGGGGCATTTGTAAGGCCAAAGGGCATCACCTTAAATTCATAATGCCCTTGGTGTGTTCTGAAGGCTGTTTTTGGTATATCTTCATCCTTCATCCGAATCTGCCAGTAACCTGATCTCAAATCCACCTTTGAGAAATAAGTAGCTCCTTTCAATTCATCTAACAAGTCATCTACCACAGGTATTGGAAATTTATTCTTTATGGTCATAGTGTTTAGTTGTCGATAATCAACACATAACCTCCATATGCCATCCTTCTTCTTGACCAGTAAATAAGGTGAGGCAAATGGACTTGAACTTGCCTGAATTATGGAAGAAGAAAGCATTTCAGCAGCCTACCTTTCAATTTCAGCTTTCTGGTGGTGAGGGAACCTATAGGGCCTGAGGTTGACTGGTTGAGCCCTTGGTTTGAGTGGTATGCAGTGATCATGATCTCTTCTTGGTGGCAGCTCTGCTGGCTCTTCAAACAAATCCTGGCAAGAATTCAGCAGTGACTGCAGCTGCGAAGGAATAGCAGAACCAGCACAGTCCACACTAATCATATATAATTACCCGAACATTTCCTGGTCCTTTTCCACTAACTTCTGCATTTTTTGTCCAGAGATGAACTTCAATTGAGCTGATGGTTCTCAACACTTTAGGGTGCGTTCGTAATTTTTTTTTTCCGTCATTTGATTCCGCCGTTTGGTTCGATTATTTTTCCCCCTGTCAATCATTTTATTTTACCTATAGTGCTCGATTTTGGAGAAATCTGGGGTAAAATGATTACCTCCAGATTCTAAGGTATTTTTAGATTACCTGAGTCAAAATTTTGTTTTTTTGCATCTGAAGTAAAATTTTTTTCCCTAAAATTTACACCTTAAAATTTTTTTCCTGAATAAGAGGTAATTTTTTTTTCCCAAAGTAATTTTTTTTCCCCCGAACCAAATGCACCCTTAGAGTGATCTCTTGTTCCTCTTTATGAAAGGTTAAAGTCAGCTTATTGAAGTCAAACAGCATTGGGCTGTATTTGCGCATCCAGTCAACCCCGAACACTATATCACTTCCATCTGGAGGTAAAACTCTAAGGTCATGACTGAATTGATGTCCCTGCATGTACCACACCAATTGCCTGCATTTTGCATTTCAATATAACTTCTCTCTGTTGGCCACTGTGAATGTTAAAGGCTGAGATTTCAGCACTTCTACACCTTTTTCTGGCCCATCTAGGTATCACAAAGCTATGTGTGCTGCCACTGTCAATCAGCACATTAACAAGCTTGCCCTTGAGACTGCCTTGAATGCTCATGGTGCTATGACCTGCACTACCAGTCTGTGCTTTAATGGATATCTCCAATTCAGCATTGCCCTGGCTAGGTTCCTCCTCACTCTCCTGCTCAACTCCAACAGTCACCTCCTCACTGCCTGATCCTGTATTCACATCTTCCTCAACAGTTATAGCATTTAACTGCTTCTTCTTGCACATGTGTCCTGGCATGAACTTATCTCCACATTTGAAGCACAGGTTTTGGGCCTTCCTATATGCCATTAGATTCTGTCTGTTGTTTTGAGGTAATGTGCTTGTGGTTGATTTAGGTATTTGGTTAAAAGCAGAAGGTGTAGGCTTTTGGTAGCCATAAGGGTTATTGGTTTATGAATAGCTGGTTTTCAAGGCAGTTCTAAATTTCTTACTATCAAACTCCTGTTAAAGTTCATTCAATTTGGCTAATTGATGGGCAGCAGCAGGGTTGGTAGGCTCACTGGCCTTAACCCTGGTCCTGAGTTCATCCTTTAACCCAATCAGGAAGCTAGAAACAAAAGAAGCTTCATTCAAATGTGGATTGGTCTGCAACATATAAGTTCTCTATTCATCAAACTTCTGATATTCTTCTACTGTAGACCTTTGACTCAACTTATTAAATTCTTCAATAACATCAGAGTAGGTCTTATCACAAAACCTCTTACATAAATCAGTAGCAACCACTTGCCGAGTAAGACCATGCCTTTGCATAGCATATCCCTCAAACCATGTCTTTGCCTTACCACCTTAATACATGGTAGCTATTTCCAGTTTTTGATGCTCACCAATAGCAAAAATAGTGAAATACTTCTGGCATTTACGAATCCAACCCTAGGATTCTCTCCCTCAAACATTGGCAATTCAATATTTGGTCTAAGAGCAAATGCATTCATGGCATTATTAAGGTTAGATCCACCAATTAACTCACTGTTTCTTCCATGTAACAGACTGTCATGATTATAGAAAGCAATAGCAGATTGAGAACACCTAGGCAATATTCCTAGATCTTTAGGTCTGAGATGGTACTTACCATGTTCACCGAGAACAGTTATCTCCACTGGATTTTTTCCTTCCCTCCTTTGCTGTGGTGATGGTGCTGAATGGATAGTGCTTGAAGTTGCCTGAGCTGGTGGAGTTTGCATTGTCTCCCTCTGCACAGGGTCTCAAACATCTTACTAATGTAGGATTGATTCTCATTAATTCTAGCTTCTATTCCTTTTATCTGTTCTTCCCACCATGGCGGAACAGAAGTTTCATCTGACAGGTGCCTTTTTACAATTTAATAGAATCTTCCAATAGCATACGGACACATCAGCAGACGGTTAGTTGGTTCCCTCCTCCTTCAGGTGCTCCCTTAGATCATAACAAACGCATCACCAGCTCCCTTAGCTTTTGATCCTCCCTTGGCTTAACTATCAGCATCCTTAGCTGTTGGCCTTTTTTTGGCTTAGCTGCTGGTTTGTCCTCTTCTGGTTCAGCTTCAATTCAGCTCCTTCCGCTCCCATGCCATTGTCAGCAGCTGCATTCATGACACTAGCCCATTGGATTGTGTTGGCTATATCTCAAGCTGCCATTGTTCATAAAATAGGAATTGAATGCAGTAGAATCCCTATAAATTTGATACTCTCTCTAAATTAATAAAAAAATCATGGTTTCGACTCAGGCCAATGAAAAAACTCAATAAACTTTTCTTTTGTAATAATTAATAATTTTATTTTAAAATTTTGGTGTAAAATTTCAGTCTCAGTTATTGCATAAACTAATAACTTCATAAAAATACAAAAGATATTATAAAAATTCAAGAACTAGAAAAATGCCTCAAGATGTTAGTTTGCAAAAGCGCATTATTACCTTTGAGATTTATGACCTTATCTTTCATCTTTAGAATTGTCCTCAAAATTATTGTGATCACTTTTTTATTGTAGCAAAAAACTTTCAACTAAATTTAGCATTTAAAAAGATTAAAGAGCCTATCAACCAAAGTGAAAATTTTAAGGAGATTAAATGCAATAGAATAGTTGGATGATGTGAAAATTAAATAGATTTATTTTAAATTAAAAAATCATTTATAGGATAAAACTCTCTAAATTAATAACCTCTTTAAATTAATACTCAATGAGGAGTCCCTAGAAATATTAATTTAGAGGGGTTTTATTATAGTAGGAATACTCAATTTGAAGAGATCATTCAATTGAATAAAAAAAAGGCATTTTTCTTTGTTCTATAATATGAAACCAATCAGGTTGGTAATGAGGACCTAGGACCTTTTTGGCATCTTTTCGGATATGCACACTAACCTTTTACATTAGTTCTTAATCTCATAGTTCTAATGTAAGGCTTATCCAAACTTCATTGAATTGCAACTAGGGTATATGTAGGATTTCTTTGAAGGTTGATTAAGGAGTTTAAACGCCATTCTCTGACACTTTTGGATTAGAGTAGAATTAATTAAGCTGGTAGCATTGATAATTAATGTAATTGACTTGTATCTTCATTTAAATCTATCTTTAGGTTATGAAAAGTACCATATGTAATTATAATTTCTTCTTTTTTTTTTCTTTCACATTTATGTAATATAGATGGCATACATTACATCAGGTTGATGGTCGGTCTGAATTAGCCATAGCTATCTGTTTGTATGATGCACAACATATTTCCAGTTTCACCTAGTAAGATATTCAAAATTGGAATGCCCCATTTTTGGTCCTCTGACGCATTCTAATCGACAGTATTCTCTTTGTCCTCTTAATTATAGGTCAGGAGACAATGTATAAGGTTATTTCAAATAATATCTGGCGCCTCCCAAGTATGAGAAGACAACTTTAGTACCTTGTTGTTATCCTTTCGAACCATTGAAGCACACTTTATATTCTATCACATTCATTCGAATTATAATTCAGTCAATGTGTTGATAATCTGATGTTATCCATTTCTTTTTTAGTTTTTTCTCCCATTATGAGTTAGCGCAAATCCTTGACTATTGCCTATATGTCTTTTTTGAAGCTTTAATTAGTATTAAAATTGTTTTGCCTGCAGCTGGAGGGAGGAAAAAGTCTAATAGAAACAATGCGACTGCATAAACATATTAATTTGTGTAATATTAGGTCATGGATATGGGAGGCACGTTATGGATGTGAGCACTGCATAGAAGTTCAGTTGTAGTCAGCAATCCGCAGGGTTATGCAGAAAATTCCATTCTTGCTACAGCTTTACACATTAGGGGAAAGTGCATTGCATCTTAAACCCACCTATTTGTTAGTATTTCTCTCTTCTTGTAACAATTGGGTAATACATTGCAATTTCAGTGCTTGGTTGATCAGGGAGATGGAATTTTCCGAGGTGGTCATGTACAGCAGACAGGAAAAGGGATAAGCTTGCCTCTCTAAAGATATAAAAGAATGATAAAGGATTATAAATTGATCTCTCTCGCACTGCTGCGAACCATTCGAATATTTATTTTTGTTACATATCTTATTATTATTATTATTATTATTGGCACATCAGAAAAGACATTCTGTCTGATATCTGGAATGATATTTGACGCGGATGATCCTGGCCTAGCTCTGATTCATGCCCTTTATAAAATCTGGGGAATTTTGAAGTCTTATGGGTGGCTATAAGTGAGTTATGAGCTACACCGAATCAAAACTGTAGAAAAGCTTTATTGTCTGTCTGACATTCTGAATGAAAACATCATGCTTTTTCTTTTAAGGGGTTATATATATAATTCATTGGTAATATATAATTTTTATACAATATCAATATATTAGATGTCGATATATTAAGGAGCGAATTGATAAAAATATAAGCTTTTAAATTTCTTTTAAAATCTTTTTAATGGTGTTAAGGGAGAAAGAGAGTACTAACGAAAAAAAAAAGTGATCAAAGCGATTGGGGCCTAGGGGTGGGTAAGGAGCCGTCTTGTGACGTCTTTCAGAGATTGGTGTAACCAAATATAAAAAAAATAAAAAAATAAAAAAATAAAAAAAATAAAATAAAATTCAAAGATTGGGACATTGAACATTTCACCTTCACCTTTGCGGCAAACCCTGACAAAAAGTTATCAACTATTGTTTGTATTAGATTTCGGGGTCATCTCTTATGAAACCAAGTTGGACAAAACTTGAACCTTATCCACTTGCTTCTCACCTACAAATTTTACTTGATTGTGATGGACTGTTAAACTAACTAACTAACCGACAGCATGTGATCCAAAGCAGCGGCAAGCAGCTTCCTTGATGAGTAAATTAAGATTAAATTCTCTTGTCAACCATAAGTAAGCTACTGAGCTACTGAAATGGCACGTAATTTTGAGCGGTAGCAAAACATATATTAATTTTTTGAATATATTTCATTTAGATCTCTTTGTTTTAATTTTAATTTAAAATTATTTCACTAATTTTAGATTTAAAATTATTTATTTAACAGTACAAAAAATTCATTTTGTTAAGTCAGTTAAAAACATATTATTCTAAGCATGTGTACCTCATGTAATGTTCATAATGTTTTTTTTAATTATCTTTTATGAGGAAATATTTGATAATTAAGAATAAATATAAAATTATTTGAATTTAAATTTAAATTCAAATTTAAATTTTATAATATATCATAATTCTTGTTTAATCACTTATTAAAAATTCAACATAAAATAATTTTAAAGATACTTAAAGTAATAAATAATAATAATAAAATTCATTATTAATACTTAATAATGTGATATTATTAATTTATAGTTTAATAATTGATTAATATATGATAAGATTGTTTTTGGTTTTGGAGCAAACTATCAAATTTCAAAATTTATAAATTATGATAAAATTTAAAGCATTTTAGTCGAATTTATCATGATTTCTTCCATTAGCCGTTTTTTAATCAATTTGCTGACCCTCTTCACAGATCCTATGCATCAAAATTTTGAGCGATCCAAATCCATCCAAAGTATGATTGTTTCCTTGTGTTGAGAATCGTAGGCCTCCAGGAAAATTCATAAAGATTCGGAAGTGATGTTTTTAGGTCCCCTGTTATTTTAGGCAAGTGGGTGGACCGGTAGGCCATTATTATAATGCTTTAAGGTGGGGCCATTGTCAATGTCGACCACAACTCCAACCCCATGAAATCAAAAACATTTTAGATTGTGGCCCACTGTTAACTATTAAACCTTTGAAGAAAAAATGGTTTAATCAACTATTGATGACAAATTAGAGCAAACCATGTAGCCGAGTATTTTAATCCAATGGAAGGAAGCTAAAGTTTTTGTTGTACATAAAAATATGAATCCCATGTCAGCATCTCCCCCTCTGCTTGGAGCTGGAGTCAGTCACCCGAGTCGCTTTTTCACTCCCAAGTAGCTTCACCCATGTTTGAAGGGCTACTCTCGCTGTCTTCTCCTTACGAAAGAAAGCTTTTCTTTCTTTATAAATACCCCACACATTCACGCAAGCACGCGCCAAAGAAATAGAGGGAGAACAACTTAACAAGCTTGCTTCGTGGCAGGCGCCGATTACTTGGTGAAGTACTCCGGATTCCTATTGTTGTTGTTTGTTTTGATATATCATCCAAACAAGGGAAGATGGTTGTCCTGTCGAGAGAGAGAGTGGGTGAAGTGGCGCCGTTTATAGCTATGGTCATAATGGAAGGTTGCACCATAGTATTGACGATATTGGCGAAAACAGCCATAACAGGAGGGATGAGTCCTTTTGTATTTGTAGTTTACACCAATGCTATTGGCTCTCTCTTGCTACTCCCTTTTTCCTTTATTTTCCATCGGGAAAGGTGTCTCCCTATATCCTTCCTTCACTTGCTCCTCATTTCATGACAATGTAGTGTGTATTCCACTCTAGTTCTTTACCTTTGTTTGTTTCCCATTGCAGAACAGAACAGTCGCTCTTCACCTTCCCACTCTTCATGCGTATATTTTTTCTGGGTTTAACAGGGTCTGTTCTCTCTTCCATCATTGTCTCCTTTTGTTCTAACTATAAAGGCTTTTGAGTCGATCTAAGACTGATAAGCCAGCCTTTATTGGTTTTTGACATCTTGGCTCATGATAATGGCGCTGTACTGGGCGTATTACAAAGTATCGGTAATGTTCCTAAAGGAGCAAACTGTGAAAATCTAAGGGTTGGGATTTTCCTTTGCAATCTTCTAAAGTTGCTTCTTTAAAGTGAAAATTGACTCTTGTTTTTGTTGTTGATTTGTAGGATAACTTTATCTCAGAACCTTGCATTCCTTGGGCTAAGCTATAGTTCACCGATCGTTGTATGCGCAACGGGCCTCCTTATACCATCTATTTCCTTCTTGCTTTCCATCATGCTCAGGTTCTTAGCCATCACTATATTTTATTTTGTCTATTTCAGTTTCAGAAAAAGGAAACATATAAGACGATGATGATACCAAATATCAATCATGTTCTGATTTTTAATGCAATTCATTTATTTATTAAAATCCTTCCGTAATTTTTTTATCGTTATAATTAATGCATTAATCATCACCTTATAAACTCAGTTACTGCTTATTTATTATAGATCACCCATGACTCGTGAGAATGATAAATAGTACTATAGTGTATTGAAATACTAAAGATTCAAGCCCCAAGTAAAGACTGTCCTTGGAACATCTTCACTGATTCAAAAGGAAAGCTGAAATTTCATTATCACAGGATGACAAAGCTCGATTGGAGCTCCAGCAGCCAAGCCAAAGTGATTGGCACCTTGATTTCAATCATGGGAGCAGTTGTAGTAGAACTGTATAAAGGCCCATTTATACGAAAATCCTCTTTTTTCTATGCTCACCAACTTCAAGTTGTACCAAAATTTTTTGTTTTCTACTCGGCACCGGACCGTTGGATTCTTGGTGGCATTCTGCTTGCGGCTGCCTCCTTATCGATTTCAATATGGAATATTATTCAGGTGCAAAATTTCAGTCACAAATAAAATTAAGGGTACTTGGTTTTGGTTCCTTGAAATGTTGTCCCATTTTATCATTCCTTTTCTTTTATCTTACAAGCATTGGAATTATTTTTTTTTCTTTTTGTTTTAATGCCTATTTGGTCAGCTGGGAACCGTCAAGCAATACCCTCAAGTGATGAAAGTGGCATCTTTTTATAGCTTAGCTGGGACTATCCAATGTCTGGTCTTCTCTTTGATTATGGAGAGAGACCTAAATGCATGGAAATTGAAACTCAACCTGGAGCTCCTACTTATTGTTATTACAGTAAGAACAAAAAACCTGAAACTCTGCTAACTCAAACCAAACCATTAATTAGTTAATGACTAAGGACTAATAGATTGAATAATAACGTTTATAGGGAGTATTTGGGAGTATTATCCGTAGCAACGTTCATTTAGCATGCACGCGAATGAAAGGCCCTTTTTATGTGCCCATGTTCAAGCCATTTGGGATAGTCTTTGCAACGTTCTTTGGTGTCAGTTTCTTTACAAACAGTCTTGGTTATGGAAGGTAATTAAATCTTTTCTCTGTTTTTTTAAAACATTTCTCAGATACCATAGCCCGAAATGGCATTAAGCTAATTTCATAAACTTGAAATCTGCACTTAAAAGGTTAACAGATTCCTAATTCTCTGATTTCCTTAAAAAAAAATGCAAAAGTTTGGATGCTTTTGGTGCGGCTGGGTTGACCTGTGAGCATATGTAGACATGCAAAAGTGGTAAAAGGGTATTACCCTTTCATCTTTGAATTTAATTTTTTTAATTATTTTATGAAAAAAGTATATAACTTTAATTGTAATTTTCTTTTTTAAACACACCGAATCAATTGCACCGTTCTACTTATCCTATGACTTATAACCAGGACGACCACAAATATTGAGACATACCCATTCTTTTTTTTTCCTTCATTTTCTTTATCTCTGAAATCTTCCATCTTATTGATAAAAACACTTTACAGTGTAGTAGGAACATTAATAACTGGAACGGGATATTATGCTGTGATGTGGGGACAACGAAGAGAAGTGGAACTACGTAAAGAGCGTGATGTTGAAAGAATGGATGATACTTCTGACATGAAGACCCCTCTCCTGCAGGAGAAGGAAGAAGCCAAAGTCTAGAATACCACAACAATTATTGAAAGGAAGTGGCTAGTCTTTTTTTTTTTTTTTTAAAGTGAAAGCTTCACCAGTAAGTGGCCTGATCACTAAAATCTGAAGGTGCTGTGATTTGCTAGAAGCCCCTTCAATTACCTGTATATACCAATGATATGAAGGCCTGCCACTCTAATGTGAATCTTCTTGCTGTTTTTTTTTCCCTGTGGTGGAGGTTTGAGGACATAGTCATCAAGTTTTAAATGACTTTGTCAAATATAGTTTCTTTGTGAATAAAAACTGTAAAAATATCTGTATATCTTGGTGTGGTTAAATAAATCACAGAAGTACTAGAAGAGTGGTGTGACTTTTGGTTGGTTTATAGCTGTTCCCATTCATAATTCTCAAGTTGTATCTAGAAGTTTAAAAACCAAGAAATCCTTCCTTGCATATAAAGGTAGATAACAACCTTAAAAATTGATTTACTAGCATAAAATTTTATTAAATTTTAGAATAAAAATAATATGTAGTGAAAAATTTTATATATAAATTTTCAATATGTCAAATTTTTTGAGTTAATATATTTTTAAAATTAATTTTATAATTAAAATGGTATGAGATATCTTATAATTAAAAAAGAAAAACTGTACAACGACGTGATTGCAAACAGAAATATGCATTGATTGTTCTGGCTATTCTTAAAAATTGAAATCCCTTCGTTGCATATAAAGGCGGAGAAAAAGGAGAACGGTCATAAGCTTTGAATCGTTTTGCCAAGTCTACATCAAATTAAATTAACTAACCATAAAACAGTGCCACTTGGCTTAACTTAAGTTCGAATAATAGTTTGCCCATTGGATAACAACACAATAGAGATTGAAAAAAAAAAAAAAAAGCACAAAGCTTCTACATGTGTCCACTTTGGTTCAGTTTTATTTTTTTATTTTTGTTTCTTCTGTTTGTTTTGAAACGGCTGGATCCTCGTGAGGCTTTTTTGGTGAAATATTCTTTTTTTTTTCCTTTTTATTTTCCGGGCGTATTAAACACTCTTTGTAGACATTTTATTTTTGTATAAGAGACTTTTCTAGCTTATAAGACATGTTTTAAAAATTCTGAGTCTAAAGTTTAAGCTGATTTTTTCTTGAGGTTCAAAGAGTAGTTCAAAAATTTGGGCATGCTCTGGCCCAATTTAATTTGTAAATATGGAGTGTTCAATTTACTCGAAATCCAATTTAATTTGGTTCCAGATTAACTACAGTTCAATTGATTTTAAATTATTAATTAATTTCTAAATTATTGTTATTTTTTTATTGCACCTAATTTTGGAATTTTTGTTTTTGGTTTAGGATATTATTATTTTTATTGATTAATATAAAAATAAAAATAATAAAAAAAGATTCAGTATTTAGGGTTTGGCAGACATTATTTAAATTAGATTAACACTTTTTTTTCATTTAAAATAATTTGCTTAGTATAATATGGAATTGATATATGATTAAAGAAAAAGAGATATTAGGTGAGTTCTGGGTTTTAGGTTGAATTTTCATATGGTCGAAAAAAATTGTGGTTGAGGAAATGGTAGTCGACGGCGAAGTTCAATAAAAAATGTCACAGATAGGATAGTATTGGAAACTTTACAAGAAAAAATTAGAATACAAGGAAAGAAGAAGAAGAGATACAAAGATGAATATATAAGAATATAGAAGGAAGAAGTCATTTATATTCTATAGTTAATTCCAAAATACTCTACTAGTACTTTTTTGTATGCACGCACGCAAGTGCTATGTACCTGTAGCAACATCATAAATGAGATTAACAAAAGACAAAAATAAGAAATAGTTGTCACGTGATCCCAAAAAAATTCCTAATTATCTTCAATTCTGTAAAGGTTGTTATTCTGGTAAGGTTCTGGTAAGGTGATCTTAGTTCACCCTTTCTGCTATCATACTAACCAAATTCATCTGCTCTGATCCATTTCCAAATTTGATCCATCTGTTTTGGGCCCATAATTAGACTTAGTCTCAGCTCTCAGCCTAACCTCTGCTCCTGATTTAGTTTGAACCATTCCTGCTTCCATGATATTACCTTCGGCACCAGCAGATCCTTGTCCCCAAGGATCAAAAGAAGGAAATTGTTATTGTAAAACTGAGAAATCTTTCCAAGATGCATTCTCTACCATACAACCAATTGTTGAGTTATTGCCCTGTTATTTCGTTTAACCATCCTCTTGTCCAAAATTGTTATAAGATATACCAAAGGTTTTTAATTTTCACTAGTTTCAGGATGGGTTATACTTGGCAATATCTTGTTCCCAATTTTTCTTTTCAACACACTGACATGAAAAAATAGGTGAATTTTAAACTTAGGAGGTAGCTTGAGCTTGTAGGCCACTGAACCAATCTTCTCTTCAACAGTATATGGGCCATAATACTTGGAAGGGAGTTTGAGGTTCTTCTTAAGTAAACAACATCTCCAATACGGAAATTTCTTTCACTTCTTTCTTTGTCTGTATAGAACTTTATTATGTTCTGAGCCTTTATTAACTGATCAACCAATAACTTACTGGTTTGTTCCTTTTCCTTCAACAAGTTCTTTACAATAGAGACCTTAGCAGCTGCACTAACATCCCACTAAAAATTTGGGTTGTTATATAAGGCTTGGAAGGGAGACATCCCTAAAGTAGAATGATAGTTGGTGTTGTACCACCACTCTGCTAGGGATAACCATTAAACCAATGTCTTTGGTTTTAAGAAACACATTTCTCGCAAATACTGCTCTATACATTGGTTTAGTCACTCAGATCAGCCATCTGATTTAGGGTGGTATGCTAAACTAAGGTGAACAGAAGTTTCCAGCAACTTCATGAGTTCCTGCCACACTAAACTTGTAAAGATCCTATCGCGATTAGATATAACAATTTTAGGAATTCCATGTAACCTGTGGACTTGGTCTAAGTAAGCCTTAGCTACTTCTAAAGTTGTATAAGGATGACATTGAGCTATCAAATGAACAAATTTGGTGAATTTATCTATGACAACCAATATGCTGTTTAATTTTTGTGAGAGAGGTAAGCCTTCTATAATATCCATAGTAACTACTTCCTAAGCTTGTTTAGGTACAGGTATAGGTTGCAACAACCCCAAATAAATTACATGCTCAGCTTTATTTCTTTGACAATTGTCACATTGCTATACAAATTCTTACATTTTTTTCTTTAACCCTAGCCAAAAAAGAAAAAAATACAACCTCATTCGATAATATGTTCCTTGTATACCAGAATGTCCCCCTTGAAAGGAGTCATGAAGTGTCTGTATTAGCCTCTATTAGACTTTCTCTAAGTGTTCCATTACTACCCGATACACATTTCCTTGGTATCTTTACTTGAGTAGCATTATCCCCTTCATAGCTATTTTTTTATTTCCTGGACCCATGCTGGAATGATTGTAGTGACTTGCAACTCATAGCATAGACCTACCTCTTCATTCTGCCTGGATAGTGCATTTCCTACTAGGTTTATCTTTCTTTTCCTATACTGTATAGTATAATCAAGCCCTAAGAGTTTAGTTAAACCTTTTCTCTGAATGACAGTGGTGGGTTTTTACTCCAACAAGTATTTTAAATGCATCATGATCTGTCCTTATAATAAAAGACCTCTCTTCCAAGTAATATCTCCACTTGTTTATTGCCATTAAAATAACAATGTATTCCTTCTTATAAATGGACATATCAACGTGTTTAGGACTTAGAGCCTTGCTTAAATAAGCAATGGGTCTACCACCTTGAGATAGTACTACACCTACACCACGGCTGTTGCCATCCGTTTCTAAACAGAATGGTTGGCTAAAATTAGGCAAGGCTAGTATCGAAGTAGCGCACATGGCCTATTTGAGTGTTTCAAATGTAGTTACAGCTTCAAGGGTCCAATTAAAACCTTCTTTTTTAAGCATGTTAGTTAGTGGTTTGCTGATCAACCCATAATTCTTTATAAACTTTGATAGTGCCCTGTTAAACCCAAAAAACCTCTCAATGACTTCAAATTTTTAGGAAGGGTCCACTGTTGCATGGCTTGAATTTTAGTTGGATCATTAGCCACATTGATTGCTGATATAATATGCCCAAAATACTTAACTTGCCCTTACCTAAAAAAATATTTACTTTTTTTTTGCACAAAGTTGATTTCTCTTCAACACCTTAAAAATAGTTCTTAAGTGTTCTATATGGCTAGAAAGATCAACATTGTAGACAAGTATATCATCAAAGAACCCCAGCACAAACCTCATTAAGTAGGGTGTAAATACTTCATTTATCAAGGCTTGAAAAGTGGCAGGAGCATTAGTAAGGCCAAAGGGCATCATAATGGCCTATATAAGTTCTAAATTCTGTTTTTGGAATGTCTTCTTTCTTCATTCGAATCTGCTAATAACCAAACCTAAGGTTAATTTTAGAAAATAAGTGGCACCCTTCAATTCATCTAATAAATATTCTACTAGTATTGGAAACCCGTGTCATTGTATTGAGCTGTCCATAGTTGATGCAAAGTCTCCAGCTTCTATATTTCCTCTTTACCAATAGACATGGAGAGGTAAAGGGGCTTTTGATTGTCTGTATTATGGATGCTGCTAGCAAATCTGAGATTTGCTTATCTATTTATGCCTTTTGGTGGTAAGGGTATCTATATGGTCTTAGGTTCACTGGCATTGCATCAGTTTTAAGGTTTATATTATGGTCATGAGCTCTTAAAGGAGGCATACTAGTAGGCTCTTGGAAAATACCCTGGTAAGAGATAAACAAGGATTCCAATTGGGGATGAGTAGTTGTACCATTGTCCTCTACACTAATCATATAAAATTCCTACAAGACTTCCGGGTCCTTGTCAACCAATTTCTATAATATTTCACCCGAGATAATCTTCAAGCTAGGAAGGTTATAACCTCCTTTTAAAGTAATCTACTGACCATCCTTCTGAAATGATGATGATAGTGTATTGAAATCAAACACTAAATGGCTCTACCTCTTTATCCAATCAACCCCTAGAACCATGTCATTGCCTCCCAATCGTAACACTCTAAGATCATGAGCAAACACATGTCCTTGTTTTGACTACTCAAGTTGTCTGTATTTGGCATTACTGTATAATCTGTTCCTATTGGCCACTGTTATAGCTAGTGAAGTAGTTTGTAGAACCTCAATACCACCTTTAGCCCACTATGGTGTCACAAAACTATATGTGCTACCACTCCTTAAAGTATTATGCCTTGAATTATTGGTAAGTGCATTAATGAAGATCTTCAAATTGTTGTCAACTGCTTCTATCTCTTCTATAACATTCTACTCAACAACTTTATCTGTAATGAGATTGAGTTGTTTATTTTTACAGGTGTGTCCAGGAAATAACTTCTGACCAAATCTATAGCAAGGACTTTGAAATCTCATCTGCTCAGGTAAGTTTGGCTTATATCGTTGTGATGGTAAGCTCAACGGTTGCCTTGGGTTTAAATTCCACTGAGTATTAAGATTCTTTGGATTGGTTTATGTATTTTGTTAATGTGGTTTCAGGTTAATTTCGTGTTTCTTACTCTTAAGCTCCAAGGATAATTCATGTAGCTTAGCTAGCCTGTAAGCAACAGTTAGGTTGTTAGGCTCACTGGCCTTAACTTTGAGTTTCAACTCTTCCCTTAACCCACTCACAAAGCTAGCTACAAAAAAAGATTCATCCAAATAGGGGCTTGACTAAAGCACATAAGGCCTCAATTCCTTAAACTTCTCCCGATACTCTTCTATACTGGCTTTTTATGTCAGTTTATTGAATTCTTCCACCACATCAGAGCAGGTTTTGTCACAAAACCTTTGGATGTATCATTAGCAAAGTCTTGCCATGAGGCCCTGAGTTTCAACATCAAGTGTAACAACCTGAATTTACGGATATTTTGGTTAGGCTACAAGTTGATATTAGAGCAGAACAATACTTAGTCTGATTAATTATTTTCTTTCTTAGTAACAATTTAAACAAAATATGTTCACATTCCCCATCAACATCTCGTACTCATTACTGTACTTATAAAATTTTAGATACAAAAGAATTTCTTACAACTGGGTATACCTTCAAAGCAGAAAATACTCCGCGAAACCATAGCTGTGCACTATGCCTTACTAACGGAAGCGTCTAAGTTATTGATAGGACTTTGTGGAGGAAAGTAGAGAGTGAGCATAACGCGCTCAATAAGAAACTTATGTAACCAGTAGACAACCATACTATCTACATGCTTATAATGTATTCCATGATCAGTTATAAAACATTGTAAAACAATTGCATATAAATCAATTCATTAATACTGAAAACGATTCACAATTGATGCACTTTCTTTGAAAAATATTTCCAATCACACTCCATTTTCGGTATTATACTTTATCATATGAAAAACTTATGCATTCAATATAGTCGGTACGATTAAACCATTTACTGTTCAATCAATGCAGTAAAACATTTGAATTCGTTTCTTTAAAACGATTCATTCAATCAATAAAACAGTTCAGTTCACTTTTTTTTTCTATCAATAAACAATTCAATTTGTTGAGACTAGGCTGAGATTAAATTAATAACAGTAGGATTCAGTCAATAACAGTACAGTCAACATATGACCATAGTCAGTGACCCTGCGCCTCACGGACCAGGTGTGCACGAGTGTCATATGCCTTAGGGGGGATGGGTCAGTCCAACTCGTCGGCCAATCAATACAGTATAGTTCAGTTCAGTTTAGTAGTCCAAAGACTCAATACATGGTGCAACGTACTCCATGTGAGTCCACATGGTACAGCGTGCTTCGTAGACCCCAATACAATACAATATGACTGAGGCTATCGAGTAATCTCAAGGATTTACCCCTCAGTATCAATCTCAATCATTGCCTTAGTCTCAAAATCTAGTGCAAGTAGGTTAGTGTAAGATCACACAGCAATTCATGACGGCTCCAATACGGTTTTTCTCATAAATCATATAAAAATATCGTGTGATTCGGACCATGCGACACAATATGCATGCGCTTAAGCACGTCTCGTCAGTGCGAATCAGGCCGTGCGACACACAATCAACACGCGCTCAAGAACATCTAGTCAGTGCGAGTGAGTCCGTGCGATACAGTCAGCATGCGCTGCAGCATTGTTTCATTCGAAAATCAGATAGGTGGTTCAATTCTTTCAAAAATAATATAGAAACCAATGTTCTGTACAAAAATAGTGCATAAACGATAAGTGAGTGGAGACTTCTCAGGAGGCCACCCATCATGGAATTTCTTCCACTCAAGCACACTTAACTTCTTAAAATGTGTTATTTTATGCAGACAGTAAAAACAATAGTCGACCTATCCATATACCTTTGGAAACAATATTCAACAATGAAAACGCTGAAAACATGAAATTTATGCATTTATGATTTTTTCAACAATTTACAGTGCGATTCAGTCTATAGGTAGGGGTAATATAGGAAATTTTTATCCATACGGTATATATTTAGCTACTTGAAATCATAAAATACGTACAGTTATCTCTAAAACTTGTATAAATTTTTTACTTTAATGTCTGTCTGTAGTCCTCGATTGTCTCGACATAGCGAGTCGACGGGTCCGGTCCACTCAGCTAATTTTTTGGAGCTCTTTCCCAGGATTTCAAAATTTAGTGCATTTATTTTCCTTCCTTAATTTTTCTCTATTTTCTATAATATATATATATGTTTATATTATTTTTTTCTTCTCTTATATATATATATATATATATTTTGAATCATTTTCCTTTTCCTCTCATTTTCCTTTTTCCACCAATTCACTTCCGGACACTGTTCATCGTTTCACTTCTGCCGTCGGTTTCGGTCCTCGTTACCACCTTCTTGTCGATGCTGCTTCTCCTCTGTTTTCCTCTGTTTCATATCTCTATGTTCATGCCAGCAACCAACCTTAACTCCGGCCACCTCGCAAGGTCATCTAATCTCAAGCTCTCGGGTTCACGCCCTCTACTCTCGATTTTGGCTGCTTCGTCACCTCCTTTTCTCTCCCTCTTGGCCATCGTCTCCTTCATCCTTGTTCCATCACCACCAACGCCTGTCTTGTTTTCTGACCTCTCCCTTCCAGTTTTCTTTCTTCCTCCCTCATCACTGCCCCTGTTTTCTACTTCACTCGCCTTTGTTTTGGCTTCTAACGCCTAGACAGCCCGATGGCTTCCCTCTTTCCTCAACCACGCCTTACTCCAGCTCTCTCACTCACAATCACTGCACTCTCTCTATTCTAATCTCAGGTTATTCTATCTCTTGCTATAAATATTTCCTCGCCCTATCTCCTCTGTTCCAGTAGCTACAACACGTAAAACTCACTTCAACATTCTCCCACGTCTTCATCATTTTTCTTACTTCATTGATCACCTAAAATTCTACTTCAGCCATGCTTCCTTTTGTTTTGTGTTCAAACCATCATCAAACTGCTCCCATTATTTCCTTACCGCACCGTGGCCGTTTTCAGCAGAAGATCACTCTTTTATATTTTTGCTTCCTACGTTTCCTACCCTGTTCTGATGTTCTGCTGCTGTTTTCATCAATATATATATATGCATATATATCTATACCTTCACCTAATGTTTCCAAGGTAGGCAGGTTGTCCAAGGTGTCCTCAGTTCATTGTCTCTACCTCTCGGTTTACAAGCTTCAACATTTCCTCTCTTACTCTACTCCTATCATAGCCCTATGTACAAGATATATATATATATATATATATCCCATTCTTGCTTCAGATTTTTCCAATTTCCTTTACGTTCCATATTTTCATCCATCATGTTTCCAGTTTCATTCTTCCCTTATATACATATATATAAATATAACTCTCGGGATTAGCTTTTTAGAAGCCATTCCATGTGCTGTCAGTTTTCTTCACTTCTCCAAACCTAGAGCCATCATCACCATTTCCAAGTTTCCCTTTTCTTCACGTTTCTTATTGGTTAGAACCATAATCATTTTCAGTTCTTTACTACATTTTCCTGCTGCTGCTGGGTAGGTGATAATCGACTGCCATGTCATGCTATCTTTCCCGTAGTACTTCCTATATGTGTAGGCTGTTATTTCTCTTATTTTTCCCTTTTGTCGAGGCCAAGTTCTTCCACCAACTCCAATTTCTTTTCCTTTCTTTCGGTCACTTCCCTTTCCTAAGCTGCTACCATTGGCAACAATTTTAGGAGCTCGGGATTGGCTTCATTTTAGAAGCCAATCCACGGTTTCTTCATTTTAATTTTCCTTTCTTGTTTCCAGTACTCTTTTCAATAAAATTATATACATATATTCATACATACCTATCATATGTATATTCCCTTTACAATGCTTGGTTGGATTGCCATCTCTATCAGTTATGTATGTATGTGTATATATATATATATATACTTTAATATCTGTGTCCTACCATAAAAGAAAACCATTGATCCATGTATATACATATATTGTACATACCTGTACTTTTATATATATATGTATATTTACATATATTTTATATGGATGCATTTATTTCATATTTGTATAGTTTATCTGTGCACATTTGGATTCCCTTGCACACATATATTTCTCTATATATTAATCTTGGGAAATAATTGAAATGTTGCATACATATAGATGTAAATACATGTATGGCTACATATTTGATTTAATTCTCCATGTAGCATAAAAATAGGGTTAGTCTAATATTCGTTCTCAAATTAATTTACCCACATTCACACATTAAATCCTTAATTGTCTAAATTATCATTTATAGACAATCATCAAATACTATTGAAAATTTTATGGTGTTTACATTCTCCTAACCTTAAAAAATTTAGTCCCCAAATTTAGAAGTACATCAGTCCTCAAATAACTGTGCGTATTTCTCTCACATTAAGCTTTCCAATTCTCACGTGGCGTCTTTCGAAATGTGATACTGCCCCAAAACTTTGACCAAAGGAACTGTCATAGACCGCAATACCTTTTCCTTCTTGTCCAGTATCCGAATCGGCTTTTCCACATAGATCAGATCCTTCTTCAACTCCAGTGGTTCATACCTAATCACATGGATCGGATCCGGATAATACTTGCATATCATTAAAATGTGGGAGACATTATGGATACTTGATAATTCTGGCGGTAACGCCAACCTGTAAACCTTATCTCCCACTCGATCTAGGATTTCGAATGGTCCAATTAAGTGAGGACTTATCTTTCCCTTCTTTACATATCTCGTTCTGCTATTGGAAGGAGAAACTTCCAGGACACCAAATCTCCTACTGTAAATCCCAAGGACCATCGTCTTTGGTCGGCATAACTCTTTAGCTTGTTTTGAATTGTTCTCAACCTTTCACAATTTAATTGAATATCTTCAGAAACTTGCTTGACCAAATCGGGAACAATTATCTTCCTTTCGCCCACTTCTTCCATCCATTCGGTAAGCGACATTTTCGGTCATACTACGTTTCATACGACGTCATTCCGACACTAGAGTGGTAACTGATTACATGCAATCTTTGCTATTTGGTAATTGGTCCTTTCGGGAGTCTTTAAAATCCTGGCACATGCTTTCAGTTCCACATAGGCTCCAGTAAAGGTTGTAATAATCTCATAGTCTTCTAGTACTCAACCTTAGCCTACTGACATATGAGATATTTAATCCCTAATTCGATTAATTCTCTTATCGTATCCAATTATCAATATACCTTCAGGAGATTTTGATAAATCTTTACTATTCTTCGAATGCAAAGTATATCTCTATAATCAGCCTTTGACGACATCAATTCCTTTAACTATAGATCATTTGGTACACAATTCTGCTTTTAAATTTCAATAAATGATCAATAGCAATACCAAAACTTGTTGTAGCACGTATCTAGGTCTGATTAGCTATACCAATATAGTGTTTATCATTACGCTGAGCCTACTTGATTCGATCAATTAAGTCCAGTTTTTCACTCTCAACTCGCTACCACGAAATAAATGTCAGTATTAGAAAGGAACCACCTCCGATTGAGGTTCACTAAATATTTCAATAACTCATGTCCTTGACCAATATACATAACGCCATCTCAAAATCACTTCTGCTCAAGGCACTAACCCGAGTCACTCCCTTTTTCTTGTATTATACGACTTTTACTTAAACCGTCATCATCAGTAGAATTCCATAATTCTTCACTGCACAAGCAATGATATTCTTACTTCAAACGCGAATATGACGACTGTCAATTTCAATTTATAGGTTATGAGTACTTCTAGACACTGTCAAGTCTCTCAGGCGGGGAGATATTTTGAAATATCTTTATTAGCCATCAAACTTGACCACATAAACTGGTTATGGATATAAGGGTTCAAGGTTCGGTCTCAATAGAAAGTAGAATACCAAAAGTTATCGCAATTTCACATTTATCCTTCGGACACAATCCATTCTCAATCTATATCTCTTATATTCATTTCACATACAAGAGATATTCTTACCTTGTATACAGCTCTCAATGCAATATAACTTGCATTCAAAATTTATCACACTTCAACGCTTGTCTCATTTCGTTTATCAATTATAACGAAATCATTTTCTTACTCAAATCGAGTCTCGTATTCAAAACGTAACCATATACAATTTACAATCCTTAGATTCGATACATAATTCATATTCCAAAGTTTCTTTATATCTCAATCTCTGAATCATCTTATTAGCTTGGGTCTTCCCCGTCACGACCCTATTTATCCAATTTGTCTAAAAATCACTACAAATTTTTCGCATTTTTTGTTTCCTTATCCGGTCGTGAACTTTCTTACCACTACACAGTTAGGCTGTGAGTCAAAAATAATCATCACTTACCAACCATTTTCAATAAATCAAAAGCTATGTCATAAATTTAAAAGTTAAGTTATACATTTATATTGACATTTACATCCCCCATATCACAATTCAAAATGACTTCTGTGCCTTTACATGTTTAGATAAAAAAAAGAATCCCTGTGTGTATATCTTTTGGTGATGGAGTGCAGCGGATATCCAAACTATAACGCCTCAGTCCTTCACAAGACTATTGTGTACGCTCTGTAGAAGGGGAAAGTAAAGGGATGAGCAACCACACGCTCAGTAAGGTAATAATGCAAGCATGGTAGATAACTACTCTATCTACATGCTGATAATGTCATGACATAAATCATTTATAGTCAGAGCATGAGGAAATAAAACTATACCGCATGTATATACATATATCATGTAGTAAAACATGGAAAACAGGCATGTGAAACATGGTAAAATCATCATATAAACCCTCTCATGCTCATCATTATTAAAATTCATCATAAAAAGGGAAATTCATTAAGAAACATCCTGTAAGATAAATCACTTCTCAAAACACATCGGATTTCATTACAAACAGGATATCATTTCTTTAAACAAAATCTCACAAGGCTCGACCCATCCCTCGGGTCTACCTTGGACAACACATTCACCCTCAATGTATAAAACCATGTGGTACTATGTAATATTATGTGAGATAGGCGATCATTATATCTCAAAGACTATGTTGGCCAACTATGTCATAATCATCCCAGACCACACGGATCCCGAGGCATTGTGCTGGAACGAAGGTGGGTTAGTTCTTTGCCAGACTTTTCAAATTAGCATCACAACCACGCGGTACGACGTACTCCATGTGATATATACGGTATAACGTACTCCGCAGACCCATATCATGGTTGGGGGTGCCAGCCGTAGGTCTTATCTTCCCTATGCCATGTGTAACCTCTATAGTCTCAAGTGCATGTGGGAGCTTTTCAGTTTAGGTAAGAGAGCCTCCCCACCAACAGAGCCTCCCCACCCTAACGGGCTTAAGGATGTTGGCCTAAGGATCCTACCGTAAAATAGCATCCCCACCGAACAAAGCCTCCCCACCCCGTCAGGCTTAAGGATGTAGGGTTTGAGGATGTTACCATCTTCGCCACGGCATCATATATACCATAGCGTGAAAACCTGTGCGAGCTAAGCTCTAGCACGATTCATGCAACGTCAATAAATCACCTCGTATGAGCAAAGCTCTAGTACGACATTATGCTTAAAATCATGGAGAAATCAAGTACTATTATAGCTCCAGTACGGTTATATACATAAGAAGATCAAACGAAATCCACGTATGAGCAGAAGCTCCAGTATGGTTTATAAAACCTCATCATAAATCAAATCATGTGCGAGCTAAGCTCCAGCACGTTTCATACATATGAAAACACTAAAATCCAGTGCGAGCGAGGCTCCAGCACGATTTTAACTCACATACACACAATAGGTGGCTCTATTTCAAAGAAACATTCTCAAAACGATACTTAGCACCTCATTTGTGCCTTTTCACAAAATCAAGAAATCATTAGCCAACATATCAGTCATTTTGCTTAAATCAAAGCAATGTGTTTTCATAAAAGCATCAAAACATGTAATTTATGCAATTATTAACCTTACTATCCCATCCATAAGAATCATTTCAAAAATCAAACCACATACATATCCACTTGTAGTTATTTCCATACATCATTAAACACTTTTTTTTCTAGATAGTCATGCATTTTCCAAAGCACTATATACCCACAAATTAGAGCAGTTATCTCTATATACTCACAAAATTCCCTTACCTTGAATTACGTCGCGTGATTCCACTTTCCTAGAGCTGCTTGATCGCGCATTTCGTTTCGTCTCCAACGAACTCCTCTGAACTGCACGAGATTACGTTTCGCGTCAATTTAGTTCAATATAACATAACTCTTGCGTTTACTATAGTCGATTCGACCTATAGTTTCCATTAACGCTTATAAGACTTCATTTGATTACTCTACTCATATCTCAAGAGTCTATTAGACTCTTTTAGATCTATTGATTCTCACTAAACTGATATTTAAGCTCATAGTGTTTCTATTTCATCATTTACTTCACTATGGCATTTTGTCAAACACCTCATATGCTTATTCACTTAACTAAGCCAATCTAACAATATAGCTTTATTCATCCTTCTAAAATCATACATATTATCTCCTGAACACTTTAGCATACTCCATCTGTCATCAATTCATCCACATCACAATTTCTCACACTAGACTCATTCCATTTTCTAGGTCACACTAGTTCCATCACATCCTAGGTAGTTTCTATCATTAATATACATGCAATTCAATTCCAAAATCAATAACTAAAGAACTATACTTGGATTAGTGCATTAGAAACTCACCTAGCTTGATTTTCACCTTGCTCCAAATGGAAATGCACATTTGCTCCTTCAATCCAACCAATGGGATATTGATTCCAAACTATGTTGTTCTTCTCTTTGAAAGGAACAACTTTGCTCTAATGGGTTTTTCTTAAATCTTAATGGAAATGAGGTTATTTTAGAGCGAGAAAGCTAGGTTTTGGATTGAAAGTGGAAAGATTGAGTTGTTTCCCATGAATTACAGATCTAACTGCTCCATATTTATAAAATTGGCTTGATGAGATCAATCTGCATATGGTGGAGATCGATCTAGCCTTACTTAAATCCTTCAATTTCATGACATTTCAGGGTAGGAGATCGATCTGTCAAAGGCATGAGATTGATCTTCTTCAGTGAATGAGATCGATCTTCTTCAATGGAACAGGATCAATTTGTCTCAGGTAGAGAGCTATGGAGATCGATCTGGCCTTAAGGGGGGATCGATCTGCTCCAGCCCGAGAGTTAAAGAGATCGATTTGCTTGAGTGAGGGATCGATCTCTCTCTTTCAGTATGCTTGATTTTGCATTATTCAAGCCATGAGATCGATCTCTCCTTACATGGGATCGATCTGGCCTTCATCCTACACCCTTTTTGCTCCGAGTTCTCCATTCAAACTCATACTAAATCACTTCAACACCTAATTATCATTCCATTCACTCTTAAAACTCAAAACATTCATTTCTTATGATCATACATAATTTAACTTGTTTGTACATAATATAATTATATACATTACACCGAATATTAAGGGTTTTACAATCCTCCCTTCCTTCAAGGAATTTAGTCCTTCAAATTAGAACTAAGTTAATCTGAAAATAACTCTGGGTACTTTTCTTACATCATACTTTCTAACTCCCATGTAGCTTGCTCCAGAGTGTGATATTGCTAAAGGACTTTCACTAATGGAATTGCCTTTATCCTTAACACCTTCTCTTTTCCATCAAATATCCGAACCGGCTTCTCAACATACGTCATACTCTTATTGAGCTCTAAGGGCTCGTATATTATCATATGTGTCGGGTCCGGGTGATATTTTCGAAGCATAGAGACGTGGAAGACGTTATGAACATTTGTCAAGTCTGGTGGCAATGCCAACCTATAAGCCTTATCTCCCATTCTTTCCAAAATCTCGAAGGGTCTGATATATCAAGGGCTCAATTTCCCCTTCTTACCAAACCTCAAAATCCCTTTCGAGGGAGAAACTCTCAAGAACACGGACTCACCCATATCAAACTCCAGTGGTATCCGTCTCCTGTCAGCATAACTCTTTTACCGACTCTGAGCTGTCTGTAATCTCTCACATATCAACTGGATGTCCTTAGAGGCCTGTTGCACCAAATTCGAAGCAAAAATCTGTCTATCACCAACTTCCTCCCATCCAATAGGGGATCGGCATCTGCGTCCATACAGTGCCTCATATGGTGTCATTTTGATACTCGCATGATAGCTATTATTATAGGCGAACTCGGCTAACTGTAGGTGATCATCCCAGGAGCCTCCAAAATCCAGCACACACACTCTCAACATATCCTCCAAGGTTTGTATAGTCCTCTCTAACTGACCATCTGTCTGAGGATGAAAAACGGTACTAAAACTCAAGTGGGTCCCCATCGCTTCCTGAAAATGTTCCCAGAAGTGGGAAGTGAAGTGGGTATCCCAATTAGAAATAATGCTCATTGGTACATCATGTAACCGAATTATCTCTCGAACATACAGGTTTACCAGCTGACTTAGAGTATCAGTAGCCCTCATGGCCAAGAAATGAGCTGACTTCGTCAACCGATCCACAATAACCCAAATGGCATTTTGACCTCTACGGGTCCTCGGTAATCCCATCACAAAATCCATAGTGACATGCTCAAATTTCCATGTCGATATTGGTAGAGGCTGCAATAACCTTGCAGGCTTCTGATGCTCTACCTTCACTTGCTGATAGATGAGACATCTAACGACATATTCAGCAATGTCTATTTTCATTCCAGACCACTAATAAACCTTCCGAAGGTTTTGATACATCTTAGTACTCCTCGGATGTATCGTGTACTTCGATGAGTGAGCCTTTGATAAGAGTAACCTCCTGATCTCTGAATCCTCGGGAACACATACGTTACCCCGAAACCTCAATAACCCATCTGTACTCAACTTAAAATCAATACCCACACCTGTCTGTATCTGACTCAACCAATTGATACATTGTCGATCGCTCTGCTGAGCCTGTTGAATACGACAATTTAACTCTGGCTCCAATCTAAAACTAGCCACAATCTCAAATCTCTTCAGACCAGGTGGGGTTATGTCCAAACTGAGGTTCGTAAATTGCTCCAACAACTCATGTTCCCGTACCATCATATAAGACACCAACTCGAGGTTCTTCCTACTTAAGGCATCGATAACTACGTTCACCTTACCCGGGTGGTACATGATCTCACAATCATAATCTTTCAGGAGTTCGAGCCATCTCCTCAGTCTAATGTTTAATTCTTTCTGCAAGAACAAGTACTTAAGGCTCTTCTGATCCGTATACACCTAAAATTTCTCACCATAGAGATAGTGGCGCCATATCTTCAATGCAAACACTACAGCCACCAACTCTAAATCATGTGTTGGACAGTTCCTCTCGTGATCCTTCAACTATCTGGATCCATAAGCAACTACCTTCCCATCCGGCATAAGTACACAACCCAGTCCCTGGTGTGATGCATCTGTATACACAGAGAAACCTCCTGAGCTGGTAGAAATGGTGAGAATCAGAGCAGTGATCAACTGACGCTTAAGCTCCTGAAAACTCCTCTCACATGCCTCATCCCATACAAACTTAACATCTTTTTGCGTGAGGCGTGTTAATGGAATAACTAGTCTGGAGAAACCCTCAACAAATCTCCGATAATAACCTGCCAAACCCAAAAAACTTCTGATCTCAGTAACTGTCTTGGGCTGTTCCCACTGTACAACTGCCTCAATCTTGGATGGATCCACTGATACCCCATCTTTTGACACAACATGGCCCAGAAATGAGATCTGCTCTAACCAAAAATTATACTTACTGAGTTTAGCATATAATTCCTTTTCTCGGAGGGTCAGCAGAACTAACCTCAAATAGTGCTTATGCTCTTCTCCAGACTTGGAATAAACCAAAATATCATCAATAAACACAATCACAAACTGTCCAGGTGTGGCTTAAAGACATCATTCATCAACGCCATAAATGCTGCGGGGGCATTCGTCAATCCGAATGGCATTACCAAAAATTCGTAGTGGCCATAACGGGTACGAAATGCTGTCTTGGGTATATCTCCACTTCGTATCCTCAACTGATGGTACATTGACCGCAGATCTATCTTTAAAAATACTTGGGCTCCTCGGAGCTGATCCAACAAATCATTGATGCGTGGAAGGGGGTACTTGTTCTTAATGGTGGCCTTATTTAACAACCGATAATCTATACACAGTCGGAGGCTTCCATCCTTCTTCCTTACAAATAGAATCGGAGCTCTCCAAGGTGAGACGCTTAGTCTAATAAACCCCTTCTTTAGCAACTCTTGCAACTACCTCTTTAGCTCTTCCAACTCAATCGGAGCCGTTCTATATGGTGGTTTCGATATCGGCTCTGTACCAAGGACTAGCTCTATGCAAAATTCCATTTTCCAATCAGGTGGTAGTCCTGGTAACTCTTCCGAAAAGACATCAAAAAATTCTACAATTACAGGAATGTCTCTCAATTTCGGGTATGCCTTATCGAAGTCAACCACGTAGGCAATGAACCCTTCACATTATCCTGTCCACCATTAGCAACACAAGACATCACATTAACATTCAAAAATAATAAACAATTCATCTCTCAAATATGATAATTAAAATTATACTCTTTCATCTTACAGTAAACATGTTCTTCATTTCATTTCACAAAACTTATAACAAGATTATCTACCTCAGGAAACTTCAATGTTTTAGCATAACAATCCATGACAACATGATTTACAGCCAGCCAATCCATTCCTAGGATTACATCAAAATCATTCATACTTAGTAAAATTAAATCGGCTGTTATCTCTTTTCCTCCTATCCTCAACTTACAATTCCTATATACATGCTCTGTCAATTGACTATCATTCATTGGTGTAGAAATCATCAACATCTTATCTAACAGTATGGGTTTTACATGTTTCAACAATTTATGATCAAAGGAAGGCGATATGAAGGAATGCATGGCACCAGGATCAAACAATACCAATGCTTCTAAGTCAAAGATTTGGATGGTACCTTTAATCACATTTGTCGATGTGTCTGTTGTGTCCTTGTCCAGTGCGTGTACTCGCCCTCTGCTAACAACCACTATTTGTTTCCCTTTTTCCTCAGTTGTAGCCCTCCCCCTCGGAGTAGCTATCTCAACTGGAGCTCTCTCTGGCTCCTTGCCCTTCTGTGGGGCAGTCTCAATCATTTCAAAACAATATCTCGCGATGTGCCCTGGTTTTCCACATCTATAACATGTAACAGGGGGCGTCTGGCAAGGCTTAGTCCCATGAAATCTGCCACATCTCCTACACTGATCAGTAGTAGGTCGTGGTCCTCCAATAACTATACCCCTCAGTGCAATCAAAGTTGGATACACGAATGGTCTAGCAGCTCTCTCTTGTACCTCCTCAATCTTAAGCCTCTTCTCGAAAAATCTTTGGCCTCCTCTCTTGGCCACTCTATCAATCTCGGATCTCTTTCGATCTTTGTCTCTCTTGACACTAATCTTTCCAAGCTTGGAGGCATTCCGCTTAAAGTATTGCTTGCATAACTGAGCCCTGTGTACAACCTCCTCATAAGTATGTATGTCAAATGGGGCTAGCTTAGTCCAGATGGCCAATCTCAATCCATCCATGAACTTCTGGACCTTTCGAGTCTCGCTACTCATCGTATCCGGATCATATCTCCCCAAAGACATGAATCTTGATTCATACTCATCTACAGTACGATTCCCCTGAACCAAATTAATGAACTCCATCCGTAATTTCCTCTGTGCGGTGGTCGAGATATATTGCCTCTTAAAGGCCTCCAAGAATATCTCCCATGTGATCTCGAAGTGTTAAGCTCTCAAAATAGTTTTGGTGGATCTCCACTAGTGCTCAGCCTCACCCTTTAGCATACATACGACAAATGCCACATTCTCAGCTGATGTGCACCTGAAAAACCTATACAGTTTCTCTATCTTGTACCCCAGTCCTTAGTAATCATCGGGTCTTTTACTCCCCTGAATACCAGAGGTTTTAACTCCTGAAATTGGCGTAGCCTATTCAACTCTCAATCATACCCCAAGTCACTGTCGCTCGGCTGTGGAGCGATAGGAGAAGCAGTATCTTGTACTGGAGGACTAACAGTCTCCGTAGCTTGAGGTCTCTCTGCCTCTGCAGCTACCTATCTAGTAGTAGTAGGCTGCGCTGCGGGACCTCGGCTATCACCGGCACCCAATGCTTGTGTGACTATCTCCACGAGGCTCTTAATACTCCGCTCTATCCTAGCGAAGGGTGCCTCTGTATCCCCTGATCTCTCAGCAGGGTCCTGTGGAGCCTGGTCAGTCTGTGGCTCGGCACGGCTCTCAAGCCTACCTCTACGGCCTCTAGCATGTGTACCTGCCCCTCTACCTTAGCATGTAACAGGCATAATGCCTAACTTGTATTCACAACCATTTATTAGTCTCAATCCATCTAGGTATACACAGTCATATCTAACTAAAAGCACAGTAATATGGGGATGTAACTTTTCTACTTATTGGTACTGACTCACATCAGGCCAACTCAACTCTGATACCAATCTCTGTTACGACCCTATTTATCCAATTCGTCTAAAAATCACTACAAATGTTTCACATTTTTCGTTTCCTTATCCAGTCACAAACTTTCTTACCACTACACAATTGAGCTGTGAGTTAATAATAATCATCATTTACCAACCATTTCAATAAATCAAAAGCCACGTCATATGTTTAAAAGTTAAGTTATACACTTATACAAGACATGTTTACTGACATTTACATCCCCCATATCACAATTCAAAATGACTTCTGTGCCTTTACATGTTTAGATACAAAAAGAATCCCTGTGTGTATACCTTTTGGTGATGGAGTGCAGCAGATATCCAAACTATAACGCCTCAGTCCTTCACAAGAGTACCGTGTACGCTCTATAGAGGGGGAAAGTAAAGGGATGAGCAACCACACGATCAGTAAGGTAATAATGCAAGCATGGTAGATAACTACTCTATCTACATGCTGATAATGTCTTGGCATAAATCATTTATAGTCAGAGCATGAGGAAGCAAAACTATGCCGCATGTATATACATATATCATGTACTAAAACAGGGAAAACAGGCATGTGAAACATGGTAAAATCATCATATAAACCCTCTCATGCTCATCGTTATTAAAACTCATCATAAAAGGGAAATTCATTAAGAAACATCCTGTAAGATAAATCACTTCTCAAAACACATCGGATTTCATCACAAATAGGATATCATTTCTTTAAACAAAATCTCAAAAGGCTCGACCCCTCCCTCAGGTCTACCTTGGACAACACATTCACCCTCAATGTATAAAACCATGTGGTACTATGTAATATTATGTGAGACAGGCGGTCACGATATCTCAAAGACTATGTTGGCAGCCAACTATGTCATAATCATCCCAGACCACACGGATCCCGGTGTACGAGGCATTGTGCTGAAACGAAGGTGGGTTAGTTCTTCATCAGACTTGTCAAATCAGCATCACAACCACGCGGTACGACATACTCCATGTGATATATACGGTACAATGTACTCCGCGAACTCATATCATGGTTGGGGGTGCCAACCGTAGGTCTTATCTTCCCCATGCCATGTGTAACTGACACGCCCAAAAGGTATATGTCTGCAAGTGCACGGGTCGTACAAGTAATAATGCGATTTGAGTCCCGAGTTATTGTCCCACAGAGAAGTTGACTAGCCTAATTAAGTACCGGTTAATCTTACCCTAAGTATATTCTAGCAAATTATGAGATTAAGGTGGGTGATCTACTAATCTAGAATTGAAAATACCGAAAGCAATAAAATAATAAAACTATAAAATAAAGAAAATAAAACCGAGCAAAATTACTTACAGTGCTCAACGCAATTAAAATAAAAAACCTACAAAAGAAATTAAAACAGTTAAAACTAATTAACGCAATTAAAATAAAATGCAATTATGAAAATAACAAAGCAAGATAAATTAAACTAAATTTAACAAACCTAAAATGCAATTAAACTACTTAATCAAAATGCAATTTAAACAAACCTAAGATTTAATGAAATAAATTTACCCCTAATCTAATTCTAAGTGAACACTTAATTAACTATCATCCTAATTAAAACTAAGTTTTATACTACTATGCAAGAATACTAACATGCAATTTAATTAAAGACTCTAAACTAAGCTTAACAAATTAAATTGAAATTAAACTAAACTAACAATGCATGAAAATGAATTAATTGCTAGAGTTGAATGCCAAACAAGGCCTTAACAATCTTAAACCATCAAATTATCCCTCCAAATACTATTCAACCTTCATTTCTTCATTTTCTGGTTTCCAGGTGGTCTCGGTTTTGCCCTCTGGTCCAGGCTTTTGCCTGCTGTTCGACCAGCTGTTCTCTGCTGTATTCTGCATGTTCGCCTGGTACAGACTGCACCCTGCTAGCTCTCGGTTTAGGGCTACTCTCGGTCTGCTACTCCAGGCTCTGTTCCACCTTGCTTCTCGGGTTGAGTCTGCACGTTTCCACCTGCTGCAAGCTGCGTTTTCTGCATTTGCCTGGCATGTCCAGCTTCTTGTTTTCAGGTCTGCCTTCTCACTAACCCTGCCCTGGTTTCATGCAATTCTTCATTTCCTGCACTCAACACAGCACGTTCCAATCATCAGCAAACCAAGCTCCACACGCCAGCCTCGTTTGTCAACCAGCATGCCCTCTGCTCCAACATTGTTCAGATCTTGATTCTATCTAACTGCTGCTGCTCATGCTCACTGGACAGACAACCCAGCTGTGCCCACGGTACCAGCTTGCTCTCAATTTTCTGCTTCACTTCAAGAACTGTCCTCGGTATGCCTACCTCCAGCACATACTCCTTGCTGCTCCTGGTCTGTTCGCTTCTGGTGCTATCTTACACCTTGTTTTGCTTCAGGACAATGCATGGTTTTGCTCTTCATTCTTGGCTCTAGTAAACTGTTGGTTGTTCTACTGCAGATCATCACGCCAGCTGAGAAATAAAAATATGAGGAAGATGAACAATAGAAGGCTCCTAAAACAGAACATAGAGTGATTGTGGCTCTCGGGTGCTTGCTTTCGGGTTGCTGCTGTAGCCACCATTCACACCGAATTCATCATTAGCACCGAGGCCTATTATCCTCCTGCACTACCACACTATAAGGAAACCTGACAACTATAAAACAAAGGATGAAAAATTTTCAAATAAACACACAAGCAGTAATTTATGGAAACCAAGAGCTCACTAGGAGAAATGGAAATTTATCAACTAAAACTTAAGCAATTCATTTGCAAAATCGAGAGTTACACTTAGGACAATATGCTATGAAAAAAAAATCAAACTTGAAGAATAAAAGAGCTTGAAATACACCAAATCGAGAATAGCAAATGGAAATGATGTTGATTGCTATCAATAGAAAATATCCAAGTAGATGAAGAGCATAAACATGGAATGAAATGGAAGCTAACTGAAGACTAAAGAAAATAAGAAAGTAAATCTTGAAAATGTAATCTTTAAACTAAACTACTCTAAGCTACCTTACATTACACTACTCCTACTCCTAAAATTACCTCCTCTTTCAATTGCCATCCTTTCCTATTTATAAACACACTAGGGGTAAAATGGTAATTTCCACATCCTTGATGAGTTGGCATTTTTTTGGCCACTTGTCTTCACACCATTGGCTCCTTGAAAAGATATTTCCATGGCATCGGTCTTCTTGTCCAATCGGATGTTCTAGGTGGCATGACTCGTGTTGTCCGCGTGGCTTAATCTCGATTTTAGCCCAATTTCGATCCATTTTCTACCGAAATATTCAAAATTCATCCAAATTTAATTTATCTGTAGACATGAGAATTTTAATTAAATAAAGGGGATAATTAACAAAATAAATTGAGGGTTTAAATAATTAATTAGGAAATTAAGCACAAATAATTCTAAAAATATAGAATTATCACACCCCCAAACTTGAGATTTTGCTTGTCCTCAAGCAAAACAACATAATTGTAGGAATGACAAGTACAAAACATAATAATCTCCCCAATATCATCCTCAAAGAAAAAGTACAGACTATAAAATCAAAGACTCACAATTACAAGTCCAGCACTTAGAATTATTCAATCATAAGTCCTAACCCAAATTGGACTCCTCGTAAGTGTGTGAAAAATGTCTTAGTCACTTCTCAGTACATTATTCAGATCAGATTATGCAACACAGTGAATGCAAAGTCAATGACATGTGATCATTCCCATAAGTTTGCTTTTCACTTCTCTCTCCACTAATGTAGTCACACTTAACCAAAGATCAATAGGACTTCATTAAACTTGTAATGTAAGGCTGGGGCTAAGATATGATAAAGTCGATTTAGGTTTAATTACCCCTTAACATGCATTACTTCTAGGATCTTTAATGTAAGAGCTCTAATTTATTTCCCCCAAACTTATTTCTTTTGCTAAACATTTTTTTTGAATTTTCTTCTTTCTTCTTTTTTTTTTGAAATACATACTCCTTCACTATCACTTAATACCCATACAGCTCACAATATATCCCAATGACTTTTCATGCTTTTGGGGTAAGGGATAGGAACAAAGTATTTAAGCTAAGGAAAATAACGCAGTTATATTTACAGAGAAAAGCTTATTTGGCCCAGATGGGTAACTAGGGGTAGAATATGTACAAGGAAGGCTAGAAAGGCTCAACCGATCCAAAGATGGCTTAAATCATCTTCCTAATCAAGTGTGATCTAATATTTCACCTCGAGATCAGATCAAACAAATTCTAGAATATGATGCCCAAAATCAACTGAACAAATGCAATCCTATGTACACATAAGCTTTCTCTAAATAAATATACCGATTCATGACATGACATGTGCATAAGATGAGGCAATCGCAATCAAAATCAAGACAAATTCAAGAATTCAACTTCATGCTTTTCTTATAATCATGCTTCTCATTCAATCAAAGTCAGACTAAATCATGGGGTCATATCATCGGAATATGGGAAAACTACATGCTAAGCACTAGATCATCCCAAAATCAAACAATTTAAGCTCATATTATCGAAAAAATTTTGAAAATTCTTTCTCAGATTTTCGAAAAAATTTTGAAAATTTTTCACAAAATTGCTCAAGTGATATCCTCTCCCCCAAACTTAAAGTGCACAGTGTCCTCAGTGTGCAGATAATATAAGAATTAAAGTTCAGGAATAAAGTACTCCCCTTTCTGATGATGATGAACAACTGAAGCTTGATTGAAAGCATAATACTAGAAAAGAAACCTGCAACACAAACAAAGAAAGAAACAACATAAAAGAAAAAGAAAAACGAACTATATACAAAGTGAAAAAAACACAGCCACTTCAAATGCAACTGAAGAAGACAACACTCAGCAGCAGGGCGAAGAGTAGGAGGATTAGCCAAATTGGTGACAGAATGTTAACAGTTAAATCCTCCTGAGCCCTATCTACTTCCCTCATTCTTTCAGATTTCCTATGCCTAAGCCTTATATTCTCCTCAATCTCCATCTTAAAACATTCTTGAGAGTTATCAGGGAGTTTCAAAGGTTTGAAAATATTAAACTTCATTTCCTGATCTAGGACTCTCATAGTTAACTCCCCCTTTTGCACATCAATTATCGTCCTACCAGTAGCTAGGAAAGGTCTGCCTAAAATAATGGGGACTTCCCTATCTTCCTCCATATCTAGTACAATAAAATCTGCAGGGAAAATAAACTTGTCCACCTTTACTAAGATATCCTCAATGACCCCCTTCGGATATTTAATTGATCGATCGGCTAACTGAAGGGTCACTGTGGTAGGCTTGACATCCCCTATTCCTAACTTATGATAGATAGACAATGACATTAAATTTATACTAGCTCCTAAATCACACAGGGCTTTACCAAAGAATAAATTTCCAATAGTGCATGGTATGGTAAAACTCTTGGGATCCTTGAGCTTGGGGGGTAATTTCCTCTGGATAATGGCACTACATTCCTCAGTTAAGGCCACCGTCTCATATTCTTCCAGTCTTCTCTTCCTCGAGAGGATATCCTTTAAAAACTTCACATAACTTGGCATTTGCTCTAAGGCATATGCGAAAGGAATGTTGATGTGAAGTTTCTTAAAAACCTCAAGAAATTTGGCAAATTGTTGGTCAAGCTTTTGGTTTTGAAACGAGGAAAAGGTACTGGTGGTCTAACTGGAGGGGATGTAGTGGAAACATGTGTAGCATCAGAGGGCGAGGAAGGCTGTGAAATACAAGAAGGTATAGATGAAGAAGTGCCTAGCTTGGATTCTTTTGCAACCTGATCCTGATGTTCCTGCTCTTTCTGAGCTGCTTCGTTAGAACTTATGGGTTTTTCAACTATGGGCTCAACGGGATTGGACTTACTTTGGGGATCATCTAGCTCTCGGCCACTCCTAAGGGTGATAGATCTAACATGTTCCTTACCCTCCCTTTGCTTAACAGGATTAACTTCAGTGTTACTAGGAAGGGTCCCTTGAGGACGTTGGCTAAGAGCATTTGCTATTTGTCCTACATGAACCTCTAAGTTCTTAATTGAAGCAGCTTGATTTTACAGGATAGTCATGAACATTTCCTCAAGCGAGGGCTTTTTCTCAGCTGCTGGTGCATGGTAAAGTTGTGGCTGCGTAGATTGTGGTGGTGGTGGTTGATGGAAGTGAGGTGGATGATGTTGAAATTGAGGTGGGGATGGTTGATGAGGCGGATGATATTGATATTGCGGCTGTGGTGGTATCTGAACTGGTGGAGCTTGAAAACCAGAGAGTCCTATAGGTCTAGAGCTAGAAGTTTGCCCTTGGTTTTGGCTCCAGGAGAAGTTAGGATGGTTCCTCCACCCTGGATTATAGGTGTTTGAAAAAGGGTTGTTCTGTTGTGTTTGAGAAAGGGCAACATAATGAATCGATTCTAAGTTAAGTGGACACCTATCTACAGAGTGGGTACCACTGCACAGCTCGTAGGAAAGGAAAGGACTTTGGACAGAATACACAGGGTTAGGACTAGTGGGAGGATTATGTTGGGTACTGAGCGACTCTACCTTCTTCGTAAGGTTAGCGATTTGAGAGGTTAAGGTAGACAGTGTGTCGAGCTCATAAATATCCACCGACTTCTTTGGCAATTGCCTCTCCGAGGACCATCGATACTTGTTAGCCGCCATCTTTTCTAACAACTCGTAAGCTTCCTCCTCTATTTTACACATTAGCGCTCCACCCACCGCAACGTCAACAATGGTCTTATTTGGGCTTGTAAGTCCGTTGTAGAAGGTCTGGACTTGCAACCACAAAGGTAGGCCATGGTGAGGGCACTTCCTAAGAAGCTCCTTATATCTTTCCCATGCTTTGTAAAGAGATTCAGAGTCGTACTGGGCAAAGGAAGATATATTACTACGAAGTTGGGCCATTTTAGAGGGAGGAAAAAACTTAGATAGAAATTGATGGGCTAACTCGTCCCATGTAGAAATGGATCCTGGAGGCAGGGAGGTTAACCAGTGTCTCGCCCTATCCCTAAGTGAGAAGGGGAATAATCTAAGCCTAAGCGCATCATCAGATAATCCATTATGTTTGAAGGTGTTGCACAAGTCCAAGAATTGCCCAAGGTCATGTGGGTCATCGTGAGGGAGCCCACTGAACTGCAATGAAGTCTGGATCATCTGGAGGATGGAAGGCTTAATTTCAAAATTGTTTGCATGGACAGCTGGTGGCCTAATGCTGGTATAATAACCTTTAATAGTCTGCATCGCATAATCTCCAACGGTCTTAATTTTTCTATTTTCTGTCATGATGCTTTGTAGCGGAGTTATAAATTTCCTAGAATCCTTTCAAATTTTTCTTAGAGTGCGTTCGATTTTAGGATCTAGAGGAAAGCAATCAAAACTTCTGGCTCTACGCATGCAATCATCGAAAAGTCCTTAGAAATTTTTTTTTAAGTTTTTCAATTTTTCAATTTTTTTATTTTAATTTTTCAATTAACTAATCTAGATTAAATATTTACAACCTAGAATTACACCTAAGCATAATTTCACCGATATTAATTAACGACTAATTAAGACTTCCCCGGCAACGGCGTCAAAAACTTGACACGCCCAAAAGGTATATGTCCGCAAGTGCACGGGTCGTACAAGTAATAATGGGATTTGAGTCCCGAGTTATCGTCCCATAGAGAAGTTGACTAGCCTAATTAAGTACCGGTTAATCTTACCCTAAGTATATTCTAGCAAATTATGAGATTAAGGTGGGTGATCTACTAATCTAGAATTGAAAATACCGGAAGCAATAAAATAATAAAACTATAAAATAAAGAAAATAAAACTGAGCAAAATTGCTTACAGTGCTCAACGCAATTAAAATAAAAAACCTACAAAAGAAATTAAAACAGTTAAAACTAATTAACGCAATTAAAATAAAATGCAATTATGAAAATAACAAAGCAAGATAAATTAAACTAAATTTAACAAACCTAAAATGCAATTAAACTACTTAATCAAAATGCAATTTAAACTAACCTAAGATTTAATGAAATAAATTTACCCCTAATCTAAATCTAAATGAACACTTAATTAACTATCATCCTAATTAAAACTAAGTTTTATACTACTATGCAAGAATACTAACATGTAATTTAATTAAAGACTCTAAACTAAGCTTAACAAATTAAATTGAAATTAAACTAAATGAACAATGCATGAAAATGAATTAATTGCTAGAGTTGAATGCCAAACAAGGCCTTAACAATTTTAAACCATCAAATTATCCCTCCGAACACTATTCATCCTTCATTTCTTCATTTTCTGGTTTCCAGGTGGTCTCGATTTTGCCTTCTGGTCTAGGCTTTTGCCTGCTGTTCGGCCAGCTGTTCTCTGCTGCATTCTGCGTGTTCGCCTGGTACAGACTGCACCCTGCTAGCTCTCGGTTCAGGGCTACTCTTGGTTTGCTACTCCAGGCTCTGTTCCAGCTTGCTTCTCGGGTTGAGTCTACACGTTTCCACCTGCTGCAAGCTGCGTTTTTTGCATCTGCCTGGCGTGTCCAGCTTCTTGTTTTTGGGTCTGCCTTCTCACCAACCTTGCCTCAGTTTTGTGCAATTCTTCATTTCCTGGACTCAACACAGCACGTTCCATTCATCAGCAAACTAAGATCCACACGCCAGCCTCGTTTGTCAACTAGCATGCCCTCTGCTCCAGCATTGTTCGGCTCTTGATTCTGTCTAACTACTGCTGCTCATGCTCATTGGACAGACAACCCAGCTGTGCCCACGGTACCAGCTTGCTCTCAATTTTCTGCTTCACTTCAAGTACTGTCCTCGGCATGCCCACCTCCAGCACGCACTCCTCGCTGCTCCTGGTCTGTCCGCTTCTGGTGCTGTCTTACACCCTGTTTTGCTTCAGGACAATGCACGATTTTGCTCTTCATTCTTGGCTCTGGTAAACTGTTGGCTGTTCAGCTGCATATCATCACGCTAGCTGAGAAATAAAAATATGAGGAAGATGAACAGTAGAAGGATCCTAAAACAGGGGAGAACAGAGAGTGATTGTGGCTCTCGGGTGCTTGCTTTCGGGTTGCAGCTGTAGCCACCATTCACACCGAATTCATCACTAGCACCGAGGCTTGTTATCCTCCTGCACTACCACACTATAAGCAAACCCGACAGCTATAAAACAAAGGATGAAATTTTTTCAAATAAACATACAAGCAGTAATTTATGGAAACCGAGAGCTTACTAGGAGAAATAGAAATTTATCAACTAAAACTTAAGCAATTCATTTGTAAAACCGAGAGTTTCACTAAGGACAATATGCTATGAAAAAAAAATCAATCTTGAAGAATAAAAGAGCTTGAAATACACCAAACCGAGAAGAGCAAATGGAAATGATGTTGATTGCTATCAATAGAAAATATCTGAGTAGATGAAGAGCATAAACATGGAATAAAATGGAAGCTAACGGAAGACTAAAGAAAATAAGAAAGTAAATATTAAAAATGTAATCTCTAACCTAAACTACTCTAAGCTACCTTACATTACACTACTCCTACTCCTAAAATTACCTCATCCTTCAATTGCCATCCTTTCCTATTTATAAACACACTAAGGGTAAAATGGTAATTTCCACATCCTTGATGAGTTGGCATTTTTTTGGCCACTTGTCTTCACACCATTGGCTCCTTGAAAAGATATTTCCATGTCATTGGTCTTCTTGTCCAATTGGATGTGCTAGGTGGCATGACTCGTGTTGTCCGCGTGGCTCAATCTTGATTTTAGCCCAATTCCGGTCTATTTTCTACCAAAATATTCAAAATTCATTCGGATTTAATTTATCTGCAAACATGAGAATTTTAATTAAATAAAGGGGATAATTAACAAAATAAATTGAGGATTTAAATAATTAATTAGGAAATTAAGCACAAATAATTCTAAAAATATAGAATTATCAGTAACCTCTATAGTCTCAAGTGCACGTGGGAACTTTTCAATTTAGGTAAGAGAGCCTCCCCACTAACAAAGCCTCCCCACCCCAGCGGGCTTAAGGATGTTGGCTTAAGGATCCTACCGTAAGAGAGCCTCCCCATCGAACAGAGCCTCCCCACCCTGTTGGGCTTAAGGATGTAGGGTTTGAGGATCTTACCATCTTTACCACGGCATCGTACATACCACAACGTGAAAACCTTTGCGAGCTAAGCTCTAACACGATTCATGCAATGTCAATAAATCACCTCGTACGACATTATGCATAAAATCATGGAGAAATCACATATTATTATAGCTCCAGTACGGTTATATACATAAGAAGATCAAACGAAATCCACGTACGAGCAGAAGCTCCAGTACGGTTTATAAAACCTCATCACAAATCAAATCATGTGCGAGCTAAGCTCCAGCACATTTCATAAATATGAAAACACTAAAATCCAGTGCGAGCAAGGCTCCATCACAATTTTAAATCACATACACACGATAGATGGCTCTATTTCAAAGAAACATTCTCAAAACGATGCTTAGCACCTCATTTATGCCTTTTCACAAAATCAAGAAATCATTAGCCAACATATCAGTCATTTTGCTTAAATCAAAGCAATGTGTTTTCATAAAAACATCAAAACATGTGATTTATGCAATTATTAGCCTTATTATCCCATCCATAAGAATCATTTCAAAAATTAAACCACATACGTATCCACTTGTAGTTATTTCCAAACACCATCAAACACTTTTTTTTCTAGATACTCATGCATTTTCCAAAGCCCTATATACCCACAAAATACGAGTAGCTATCTCTATATACTCACAGAATTCGCTTACTTGAAATTGCGTCACGTGATTCAGCTTCCCTAGAGCTGCTTGATCGCACGTTTCGTTTCATCTCCAACGAACTCCTCAGAACTGCACGAGATTACGTTTCGCGTCAATTTAGTTCAAGATAACACAACTCTTGCATTTACTATAGTCTATTCGACCTATAGTTTACATTAACGCTTATAAGACTTCATTTGATTACTCTACTTATATCTCGAGAGTCTATTGGACTCTTTTAGATCTATTGATTCTCACTAAATCGATATTTAAACCCATAGTGTTTCTATTTCATCATTTACTTCACTATGGCATTTTGTCAAACACCTCATATGCTTATTCACTTAACTAATCCAATCTAACAATGTAGCTTCATTCATCCTTCTAAAATCATACATATTATCTCCTGAACACTTTAGCATACTCCATCTATCATCAATTCATCCACATCACAATTTCTCACCCTAGACTCATTCCATTTTCTAGGTCACACAAGTTCCATCATATCCTAGGTAGTTTCTATCATTAATATACATGTCAATCAATTCTAAAATCAATAACTAAACAATTATACTTGGATTGGTGCATTAAAAACTCACCTAGCTTGATTTTCACCTTGCTCCAAATGGAAATGCACCTTTGCTCCTTCAATCCAACCAATGGGATATTGATTCCAAACTATGTTGTTTTTCTCTTTGAAAGGAACAACTTTGCTTTAATGGGTTTTTCTTAAATCTTAATGGAAATTGGCTGATTTTAGAGTGAGAAAGCTAGGTTTTGGATTGAAAATGGAAAGATGGAGTTGTTTCCCATGAATTACAGATCTAACTACTCTATATTTATAGAATTGACTTGATGAGTTCGATCTGCATAGGGTGGAGATCGATCTAGCCTTGCTTAAATCCTTCAATTTCACGACATTTCAGGGTAGGAGATCGATCTGTCGAAGGCATGAGATCGGTCTTCTTCAGTGAATGGGATCGATCTACTTCAATGGAACATGATCGATTTGTCTAAGACAGAGAGCTAAAGAGATCGATCTGGCCTTAAGGGGAGATTGATCTGCTCCTGCCCGAGAGTTAAGGAGATCGATCTGCTTGAGTGAGGGATCGATCTCTCTCTTTCAGCATGCTTGATTTTACATTCTTCAGGCCATGAGATTGATCTCTCCTTGCATGGGATCGATCTGGCCTTCATCCTACACCCTTTTTACTGTGAATTCTCTATTCAAACTCATCCTAAATCACTTCAACACCCAATTATCATTCCATTCACTCTTAAAACTCAAAACATTCATTCCTCGCTGGTCTATAACCTCTGTTTTGAGGATTCCAATTATCTCCCATTTTTTATAAAAAATGACCCAGAAGACTTCAGGTCTCCTTAAAAATGAACACTAAGTGGATGACTCAGTCTGATAATCCCCTTTTCATATAGTCATTGTAATTGCTTTTTCAGCATTTCTAATTCAATCAAAGTTATTCAGGACAGTTGGTTTGACTAATTAATTCGATACCGCTGCTATATCAATTTCAAAGCTTCACCTTTCAATTTAGTGGTAACTCTGACCAATCATCCAAGTATGTGTCGAAAAATTCTATATCTACAAGGGTGTCTCTTTAGTCCAAACACACCCTATCTTTATCAATCATATAAACAGTGTGACCTTCATTTATACTTTCAGTTCTGTAATTTCATCTTTTCAGTTACAATAACTTTACTCTATCACTCTCACTGCTTCTTTAGTACATCTCTTTTCTGTCACTCTCTTTACCTTTTTATTTTCTTAGTAACCTCGAAATATACATATCATATCATCACAGTTGCACCTTACGCACTACTTCCTCAAAATAATATCCAATGGAGCTAACTTAGCTCGATCAAGGGTCTTAGTACCTCCTACAAGTTTCCTGGACTTTCTTCGTTTCACATCTCTACTTATCCAAATTATACTTCTTCCAAAACCATAAATTTAGTTTCGTATTCATTCTCGGACTTGTTTCATTATGTTCGATTCACTTATTTCATCTATAATTGTCACTTTGTTTCATCCGAAATGTGTTGCCGCCTAAGGGCCTTCAGAAATATATCAGTAATTCTCTAATGTGGGCTCTCGGATTAAATCGGGGAACTTTCCTCCGAGTTCGACTTTTCATTTTGATACTGATGCTACAAAGGCTACTTTCTTTATAGTAGCGCAGTCTTAAAATCTGTGTAGCTTCTTCAATTCTTTAACACAAAAATTGCAAAAGCAACTTGTTCGGTAGAGTTACTTCTAAAATCAGCAAGCTTTTCTATCTCATTCATCCAATCTTTCTGTAATCACTGAATTCTAAACCTCACTGAAAAAAAGAGGCTCAAACTTGTATAATTACCTCAATCTATTAAGTTCGTAGTAATACTCTCAGAATCCATGGAAGTTTTTCAATTTAATTTTCCAGTTTTCTATTACAATTGGATTTCTTGACTCCAGTATGTAATAACATACTATTTTCTGAAGTTGTCTCAATCTTGCTCTCAGTCACACCTCAATTTTTATCATTATCATGGGGCCACTATCACTTGACCCGACAATGTCATCATTATTTTCATGTCTCGCTCAAATCTTACGAAGCGAACTCCAAAATTTTCAGTTAAACTATGAGGTGTGTACTCAGACGAGGGTTCACTACACCTCTTAGGTCTACCGCTACGGCCTCGAGGAATGGTTCATTTCCATCTGCCAATATGGTTGTAATACTAATCAACCATATCTATCAGTTTCTCTTCATTCACTGACACAATTTTCAATAAAACACAGCTAGGTATACCCGTTGTATCTAATTAATGTACAGTAACGCTAGGGATGTGAACTTCCTAAGTCTTTCACTTTTAATATCGACTCGTATCAGGCCAACCTCGCTCTGATACCATTTCTGTAATGACCCGAATTTATGAACATTTTGCTTAGGTTACAAGTCGATATTAGAGCAGAACAATACTCAGTCTGATTAATTTTTTTCTTGCTTAGTAACAATTTAAACAAAATATGCTTACATTCCCCATACACATCTCGTATACATTACTGTACTTATAAAATTTTAGATAAAAAAGAATTTCTTACAACTGGGTATACCTTCGATTGAGAAAATACTCCGTAAAATCATAGCTGTGCGTTATGCCTTACTAACGGAAGCGTCCAAGTTACTAATGAGACTCTGTGGAGGAAAGTAGGGAGTGAGCTTAACGCGCTCAGTAAGAAACTTATGTAAACAGTAGACAACCATACTATCTACATGTTTATAATGTATGCCATGATCAGTTATAATACACTGTAAAATAGTTGCACATAAATCAATTCATTAATACTGAAAACGATTCACAACCAATGCACTTTCTTTGAAAAATACTTTCAATCACACTCCATTTCCGGTATTATACTTTATCATATGAAAAACATATGCATTCAATATAGTCGGTACGATGAAACCATTTACTGTTCAATCAATACAGTAAAACACTTGAATTCATTTCTTTAAAACGATTCATTCAATCAATAAAACAGTTCAGTTCACTTTTCTTTCTATCAATAAAAAATTCAGTTCGTTGAGATTAAATCAATAATAGTAGGATTTAATCAATAACAGTACAGTCGACATATGGCCATAGTCAGTGACCCCGCACCTCACGAGCCAAGTGTGCGTGAGTGTCGTATGCCTCAGGGGGGATGGGTTAGTCCAACCCGTCGGCCAATCAATACAGTATAGTTCAATTCAATTCAATAGTCCGAAGACTCAATACACGGTGCAACGTACTCCATGTGCGTCTACACGGTACAGCGTGCTCCGTGGACCCCAATACAATACAATATGACTGAGGATACCGAGTAATCTCAAGGATTTACCCCCCAACATCAATCTCAACCATTGCCTTAGTCTTAAAATCCAGTACGAGCAAGTCAGTGTAAGATCACACAGCAATACACGACGGCTCCAGCACGATTTTTCTCATAAATCTTATAAAAATCTCGTGCGAGTCAGACCATGAGACACAGTCTGCACGCGCTCAAGCATATCTCGTCAGTACGAGTCAGGCCGTGTGACATACAGTCAATACGCGCTCAAGCACATCTCGTCAATGCGAGTCGGTCCGTGCCATACAGTCAGCATGCGCTACAGCACCTTTCATTCGAAAATCGGATAAGTGGTTCAATTCTTTCAAAAATAATATAGAAACCAATGTTCTGTACAAAAACAGTACATAAATGATATGTGAGTGGAGACTTCCCGGGAGGTCACCCATCATGGAATTTCTCCCACTCAAGCACACTTAACTTCGTAAAATGTGTTATTTTATGCAGACAGTAAAAACAATAGCCGACCTATCCATGTACCTTTGGAAACAGTATTCAATGATGAAAACATTGAAAACACTGAAAACATGCAATTTATGCATTTATGATTTTTTCAACACTTTTCGGTACGATTCAGTCTATAGGTAGGGGTAATATAGGAAATTTCTATCCCTACGGTATATATTTAGCTACTCGAAATCATAAAATACGTACAATTATCTCTAAAACTTGCATAAATTCCTTATCTCAATGTCTGTCTGTAGTCCTCGATTGTCTCGACGTAGCGAGTCAACGGGTCCGGTCCACTCGGTTAATTTTTCAAAGCTCTTTTCCGAGATTTCCAAAATTTAGTACACTTATTTTCCTTCCTCAATTTTCCTCTATTTTCTATAATATATATATTTTAATAAATATATATATATATTTATATTATTTTTCTTTTCTTCTCTTTTATATATATATATTCTTTTGAATCATTTTCCTTTTCCCTCCATTTTCTTTTTTCCACTAATTCAATTTCGGACATTATTCATCGTTTCACTTCTGCCCTCGGTTTCAGTCCTCGTTACCACCTTCTTGTTGATGCTGCATGTCCTCTGTTTTCCTCTGTTTCCCGTCTCCCTGTTCATGCTAGCGACCAACCTCAACCTCGGCCACCTCGCAAGGTCCTTTGATCTCAAGCTCTCGGGTTCATTCCCTCTACTCTCAGTTTTGGCTGCTTCGTCACCTCCTTTTCGCTCCCTCTTGGCTATCGTCTCCTTCATCCCTGTTCTGTCACCATTAACACCTGTCTTGTTTTCCGACCTCCCCCCTCCAGCTTTCTTTTTTCCTCCTTCGTCACTACCCTTGTTTTTTGCCTCCCTCGCCACTATTTTGGCTTCCAACGCCTAGACAGCCCGATGGCTTCCCTCTTTCCTTAACCACGCCTCACTCCAGCTCTCTTGCTCACTGTCATAACACTCTCTCTATTCTAATCTCAGCTTATTCTATCTCCTGTTATAAATATTTCCTCGCCCTATCTCATTTGTTCTAGCAGCTGCAACACGTAAAACTCACTTCAACATTCTCCCACGTCTTCATCATTTTTCGTACTTCACTGATCACCTGAAATTCTACTTCAACCATGCTTCCTTTTGTTTTGTGTTCAACCCATCATTAAACTGCTCCCATTATTTCCATACTGCACTGTGGCAGTTTCCAGCAGAACATCACTCTTCTATATTTTTGCTTCCTACGTTTCCTACCCTGTTCTGATGTGCTGCTGTTGTTTTCATCAATATATATATGCATATATATATATATATTTATACCTTCACCTAATGTTTCCAAGGTAGGCAGGTTGTCCAAGGTGTCCTCGGTTCCATGTCTCTGCCTCTCGATTTATAGGCTTAAACATTTCCTCTCTTACTCTACTGCTATCATAGACCTATGTATATATATATATACTCCAACAGTCCACCTCCCATTCTTGCTTCAGATTTTTCCTTTTTCCTTTACGTTCCTTATTTTCATCCACATGTTTCCTGCTTCATTCTTCCCTTATATACATATATATCAATATAACTCCCGAAATTGGCTCTTTGGAAGTCATTCCATGTGTTGTCAGTTTTCTTCACTTCTCCAAACCGAGAGCCATCATCACCATTTCCAGGTTTCCCTTTTCTTCACGTTTCTTATTGGTTAGAACCATCATCATTTTCAGTTCTTTACTACATATTCCTACTACTGCTGGGTAGGTGATAATCGACTGCCATGCCATGTTATCTTTTGTCACGACCCAAAAATCAGAGTAAATTTTTCATTTTTCTTTCATACTTACCTGTCCTCTGATCGTGATCACACTCCACTAACAATTGGGTTGTGCGTCAATGCCAGTCCCACCATTCAATCATCATATAACTTAATTTCTTATTAAATGAAAGGTAAACACATGCGTTTTTCACTAATTCTTTCTCATTCATTTACAAGTGTTTACAGTGTCCATACATCCCCGAAAGTTATTTACCAACATGTTACTGTGCTATTCTTATTTAGATACAATATGTACAAGTGTATATACCTCAAAATCATGGGCAGCAAAAGATATCAGGAATGCAGTACTCAATCACCGCAAAGTCTACTGGACGAAGTCTGTGTAGGAAAATGAAAAGGGTGAACACATCAAGCTCACTAAGGCAATCCTACGAACAAGTAGGTAACCATACTACTTACATGAACGTGGTGTCATGCATAAACCACCATTTCTCCACACATTTCAAAATAAATGATATAATTCATGATGTCATGTAAAACAAGTTCGCATGTGGATTTCAAAGAGCATGGAAAACTCAACATGCAAATCCATTTAAATCATTTCTCATTAAAATTTCACAACAAAGCCAGGACTCAACCCATCCCTTGGGTTTTCCTGACTCACACAACACCATGAAATCAAATGCTTTTCACAACAATAGAAATATACGATACAATGAATGTCATGTAAAACCAGTTTACATCACTCATGGGTTTAAATAACATGGAAATAACATCATGCAAGTTCAGTTTAAAACCCAGTTTCATTCTTATCAAACTCACGTCTCAATCAGGACTCAACCCCTCCCTCACGTGATCCAGACTCACGTAAAATCCACAAAACGAGTTTCTCAAAACATCAACATGCGAGACTAGGTAATATATGTATATATCTCGGGCAAATAACTAGGACTATGGCCATATGTCCTCGTGATCCCACTGCTACACGGATCCTAGTGTGTGGGGTCTCACCACGATCGGGAATCGCCCCAGGAGGTAGGTCAGTCCATCCCATCGGTCTTGTCTGATTACTCCCATCTGAAAATGCCAAGCATCTGAAGCTGCCACATAATCAATCTTAGGATGGTACAACATACTCCATGCTACTTGCACGATACAACGTACTCCGTAGACCCATATCTCATATCCATACTCATGCCCTGTCTCAAAATGCACGTGCGAGAATATTTAATCAGCGTAGCACACAGTCTATCCGACACTCCAAGCACGAATCATCGCATGCTCTCATAAAATCAGTACGAGCGATGCTCCAGCACTCTCATAAAATCAAGGAAAATCTCGTGTGAGATAAGCTCCAGCACGCGTTCCATAAAATCTCATAAGATTAGTGCGAGCTAAGCTCCAGCACTCTGTCAAAATCACGTAAAACTAGTGCGAGCTAGGCTTCAGCACTTTGTCATAACAATTCAAGTGAAAATCTGGTGCGAGTTAGACTCTAGTACCCTATCACGAAAATCATATGAAAATCTGGTGCGAGTTAGACTCCAGCACCAATACATGTAAAACTCTAGTGCGAGCTCTTGCTCCAGCACTAATGCATGCATCACACAAATCAAAACTCGTGCGAGCTGAGCTCTAGCACGTCACATTTCTAGAAAATCACGTAGGCGGCTACATTTCTCAAATCAATTTCAGAGAAAATCAACATTGATTAAAGTTATGCAATGCTGTGCATTTTATTTAAAAGTTAGACAGCCTACCCATGCATGTGTCAAAATACCTCAATAACAAGCAAGGACCTCTTGTTCTTGCTCCTTCCAACTTTTCCTAAATTAGGAAATTTTACCCTTTACAAGGGTATTTTGGTAATTTACCCATCCGGGGCACTAAAATTTTTATATTAAATCTAAACCCTTCAGACACTTTAAGAGACTGCAAATGAAGTTAAAATTACGTAAAGTTACCTTTAGCAGTCCGTAAAATTCCCTTACCTAGAATCACGCGCAAACTTATCCCGTCTCGATAATACCAGATCTCTCAGTCCAAATTCACTCCAAACCAAGTTTACGGAGCTGCATATAACCACATATTTGGGTCAATTCTAATATATTTATCAGTATTTCACTCTTACTGATCAAATCTAAAGTATTGGGCTCGTTTTACTTTATTGGTCCTGATTGCACCTTAATGGGCCTCGACCTATTTCAAGCCCGTTTCTACTTATTAAATCCCTTCTTCGGGTTTACTGGGCTCATTTGGCTTACCAATACTCATCGGGCTTCGTTCCAAACTCTTTGGATAGCCTGTATATCATTTACGACAGTTAATTCAAAAATCCCAATATAATTGACTAAATGCGGAATTTAATCAGTAATTCGTAAAATAAATATTTAATACGTGATAATCACATAAATTGTCGTAAATGAGCTTTACTTACCCGAGATTATGTGATGGTGTGTAAATCAAAGTTTGATCGTCTCACGTTCGGAAGTTATTATCGAACTGCACAATTTTATATTTAATTTCGGGTTAATTTCTGATCAAATATAATTTAAATAAATTTTTTGAAAATCAAATCAGTCACTTTTGACCTCTTACCGACTTACCCAAAGTCTGGTGTATCCCCGAAAATCTTCCACTTTTTTCCCTTTTCTCTTTTTCTTTCTTTTTCTGTTTTTCTCCTCTCTTTCTTGGTTGAATCGGTTCGGTCCGGTTCAGCTCGGTTCAGACCGGTTTGATTCAATCGGTTCAGTCCGGTTCAATCGGTTCGGCGCTTCGTCAACCGGTTCTTCGTCGACTTCCGTCTCCAGCATCTCCGTGGGGTCGTCTGGTGCAAGGATTTGGCCTCGATTTTGCATGGCTGGCTGAAAAGTGGTTGGTCTAGCTCTTCTCTCCTCCGGCATCGGTGCCTTTTCTCTTTTTCACTGTTTTCGACCCTTTTTGCCACCGACGGTGGCGGATTGAGCCTCCTCTAGGCCGGTGGCGAGTCCCTCTCCCTTCCCCCGGCCTCCGTCCTCCACTGTTCCCTCTCTTTCTCTCTCTTTCTCGCTCCTTCTCTCTCGGTCCTCTCTTTCTCTCCTTTCCTCTCGTCGGCCGTCGTTTTTCCTCAGCTGTCGCTGTCGACGGGCTCGGGTGGCTCGGCTGGCTCGCCTGGTCATCTCTCTGGTGGCGTCCGGTGGGTGAGGTCGACGGGGCTGGGTTCCTCGGGTTGTTCCCTTTTCATTTACAAAATCACGACTCGCGATTCTGTTTCGTTTTATTATTATTATTATTATTATTATTATTATTATTATTATTATTTATAATTTATTTTTTTATTATTATTATTATATTCCTTAAAATAATATAAAATTACAAAATATCCACCAAAAATTATATTTTATTTAAATTAATTTATTTAATTAATTTATTGTATTTTAACCCTTTTTCGGTATATTTTCTCCGTATTTTCGGGATATTGTCCCGAGTGAATTTTTGATAAATCTAAATAATTTCGGATCTTGATCAATTGGACTCAAAATTTGATAATTTTCTCATTATTGATCAAGATGTCCTAAATCCTATTTTTAATTAAAATTTTATTATCGAATTTATACCGAATTTTAATCTTTTGACCGTTTTACCCTTCAACGTGTTCGAGAATGCCATTTCAATTCTTCATTTGATCTTTAAATGCATTCAAGAATTTTTATTCATTCCATTTGCATTTTTCATCCACGTATAAATCATTTGAATCATACGACATTATGATAAAATTTGGGTCTTACATAATCTCCCCCACTTAAGAAATTTGGTCCTCCAAATTAGAATCAATTTAAATGAGTCCATAAATAACTCCGCATACGTTTATCGCATCATACTCTTTAATTCTTATGTGACTTTTTTCGGAGTGTAATACTACTAACGGACTTGACTAGGGAGATCATCTGAAACCTCGATACTTTCTCCTTCCTTCTAATACCCATATCGAGTTTTCAACATACGTTATACTTTCATTAAGCTCTACCAGCTCATATCCGATCACAGATGCTGGATTCGGATAGTATTTTTGAAGCATCAAGAGATGGGACACATCATGGATGCTTGCTAATTCAGGTGGTAACGCAAACCTACCGGCCCTATCTCCCACTTTGTCCAATCTCTCAAATGATTCAATCTAACGAAAGTCAATTTGCCTTCTTTTCGAATCTCGTTATGTCCTAAAGGCCTGTAACTTCCAACGACACTTATTCACCCTCGGTGAATTCCAATGGTTTTCTGTCTCTTGTCAGCATAACTTTTCTGTCTGCTCTGAGGTGTTCTTAATCTCTCACAAATCAACTGAACATCCTCAGAGGTTTGTCTTACTAATTCGGGAGCAATTCTCTATCTGTCACCCACTTCTTCTTATCCGAATCGGGGAACAACCCCTATGGCCATACCATGTCTCATATAAAGTCATCCTGATACTCAAGTGACAACTGTCATTATTGACGAATTCGATTAGTAGAAACTGATCATCCCAGGAGCTTATAAAATCAATGGCACACGCTCTCATCATATCCTTCAGAACCTGTACAGTCCCATTTGAGTGACCATCTGTCTGAGGACGGAAAGCTGTACTAACACTCAATCAGGTTCCTATAACTTCTTGAAAAATATTCTCAAAAGTGGGAAATGAAGTGGGAATCCCTATCTGATACCATGCTCACTGAAACGCTACATAATGTTCCACAATCTTCCTAACATATAACTTCGCCAATGCACTCAGAGTATCTGGGGATTTCTTAATCAGAAGGTGGTTAGACTTAGTCAATCATCGACTATCACCCAGATAGCCTCGTGATTCCTACGGTCCTCTATAACCCATCATGATATCCATGGTAACTTGCTCCCATTTTCATGTCGATATAGGTAGAGACTGTAGTAACCTTGTAAACTTCTATTGCTCTACCTTACTCTGCTGACATACGAGACACTTCTCCACAATCTCCACAATCTCCACAATGTCTCTTTTCATATCTGACTACTAATACCCTTTTATAAGATTTTGATATATATATATATATATTACTTCTCAGATGCACTGTATATCCCAAAGAGTGAGCTTCTGATAATAATACTATCTCATCAATTGTGGTCCTAGGGAGCACTTATACTGTCTCTGAACCTCAGTAAACCATCATCACTCTCTGTGAACTCTGTCACTGTACCCATCTGAATCTGACCCACACTATCGACACCCTGCCGATCATCACGCTAAGCCTGTCAAATTCGGTCACTTAGTTTCGGTTCTAATCTCAGGCTAGCGTCACACAATCACTGTCATCATCAGAAGGGATCACATCACTACTGAGGCTCACAACTGCTCTAGCAGCTCTTTCTCCCTGACCATCATATGTGATACCATCCTGAGGGTCTTTTTGCTTAAGGCATTAGCCATTACATTAGCCTTTCCTGGGTGGTACAATTTTCACAATCATAATCCTTCAGAAGCTCTAACCCTCTATGTTATCTCATATTCTACTCTTTCTGTGAAAGCAGATACTCAAGGCTTTTATGATTAGTGCATACGCTAAATTTCTCACCGTATAAGTGGTGGCGCCATACCTTCAGTGTAAACACTACGACTGCCAATCTCTAAATCATGGGTCAGATAGTTTCTTTCATGATCCTTGAGTTGTCTGGATCCATAATCGACTATCTTCCCATTTTGCATCAATACATAGCCTATTCATTATTTTGAGGTATCCATATACACTGAAACCTCTTGAGCTGTTGGGTATGGTGAGAATAAATGCGGTGGTCAGTTCATACTTCAATACACCAAAACTCCTGTCACGTCTATTATCCTATTCAATACCACTTTTTCTTAGTTAAACGTGTCAACAAAGTAGTCCATTTCGAGAACTCTCAACAAACCATCTGTAAAAACAATTTCCAATTATTGCTTATAATTTTCCCTGGACTTTAAATACACCCAAAATATCATCAATAAGGATGACAACAAATCGATCCAAGTAAAGTTTAAGTATCTCATTGTAGTTGAGTTCCACTAAATATTTCAATCACCCATATCCTTAACTTATGTACGCATAAACGTATAATGTCATTTCAAAATTGCTTCTGTTCAAGATACTAACCCCCGTCATTTCATTTTTCTTATATTAACGGCTTTTATGTAATTTTAATTTTTTAAACCTTCATGATTAATTGAATTCTATATTTCTTTATCGTACCAGTAAAGGTACCCTAATTTTTAAATGTATATATTACGACTGTCGATTTCAATTTATAGATTATGTGTACTTCTAGATGCTGTTAAGTCTTCAGGTAGATAGGTATTTTGAAATACCTTTATTAACCCTCAGACCTGACCACATGGACTGGTTGTGGATATATCCACCCCTTATCCTTGGTCACAATTCATATTCACTACATATCGCTTAATCCAAATTACTTCACATATAAAAGATATTCTTACCTTGCATACGCCTCTTATTCTAATAGATCTTGTATTCAGGATCTATTACATCTCAAAGCTTATCTCCTTTCATATATCACTTATAACAAACTCTGTCATTACTCATTCGATGAGTACAATCATTTACTCCTTTAATTTCAATCGCTACACCCCTTTTATTACTTGTCAAAACTTACAGTATACTTTTCAGGGGTAAAACATCACTATCTTAGGATAGAAATTTGAACAGCATAGTTTGCAGCCGACCAATTTATTCTCAAATATTACTTCAAATTATTCATATTCCATTGAATGAAATCGACTGACTTATACTTCTTCCCCCGTTTTCAACTTATAATGTGAGATCTAAGAATTTTAGACATATTTTAATTATGTAAAATGAACTTGAAGTGTAATTTATTGAGCTAAGTGAAAGTTTTATGTGATGAATGAGAAATAATCCAAGTAGTGAATTGTGAAAATTATATTTGGAGATTTACATGTCAAGTGTTTAACCTAAGTGTGAAACTATGAGGTCAGATCGATCTTGGAGAAGGAGAGATCGATCTGGTGAGTTAAAAATGACAAGGAATGAGGAATTTAAGCGAGTAGATCGATCTCCAATGGTAGAGGATCGATCTCCTTATGATTCTATAATGAAGGGATCGATCTCATGAGAAAGGGATCGATCTCAAAATGTTTCTGTTTGGGAGAAGATCGATCTCCTCAAGGAGCAGATTGATCTCATGAAGCATTCTGTAAACTAGAGATCGATCTCATAAATGGAGCAGATCGATCTCATGTAGCCATTAAGAGATCGATCTCACCCCTCGACAGATCGATCTTCTGGCATAAAACTGCCCCAAATCATCCCCAAATTCAAATGCAGATCAATCTCATCAAGAGCCAGATCGATCTCCTACCCTTCGTCTATATAAGGAACCCCTGCTCTCTCCTGCAATTTCATTTTCTCTCTCTTCAAAACCCCATTTCCACTCGAGCCCTAGCTTTCTCACTCATCCAAAGCACCCATTTTCATCCGAATCAGAGGTTGTAGTAAGAAGGAAAGTTGTTCCTCATCAAAGGGAGAACAACATACTTGGAAATCGAAGGACGGATTGAATTGAGGTAAGAGATAAGCTCTCCACAAGTTTTGGGTAATTTCTAAACCCCGATCTTGATATTTGAGATGATTTTGGTGATAAGGGTTGTTGGCATTGAGTTAAAATAGTTGGAAAATGATTAGGGGTTGATGAAATTACAATGTAGTGAGAGTGATGATGATATTTAGCAATTTTGGTAATTATGAGAAATTTGAGGTGTTATGAGCAATTATGCTCAATTTTGAGAATTGAGGTTACTGTGATGATGAGTATTGATGTTTTAAAATCGTTTGGACAGCTCGAAAGTTCCAGAGTGGAATGCGAGGCTAGTCCGTGATACGGGGGAAATAATTGCACTATACGAGGTGCAGAGATGTAAGGGAAAACTAAACCATTTGTGTATGTGTTTCGATGAACTGTTTGTAGCATGGACCATGATTTGAGAATACAAGCATGTTAGTGTTGTGATGTGACATGATTGCATATGGTTTTATAGCCAGTTGGAGCCCATTATTTTATGAGTTTATAAGCTGAGTGTGAAATTGCTTTATAAACCGTTGAGTTTGCGTGAAAAGTAAATTGGGCTCTACGTTAAGGCAATATTGAGATTTGAGAAAATGTGTGCGTGTTTTGTCGGTTGGAACTCGGTTTTTATATGTTTTGTGTTGAGTACATGAATGTTTTAAATGAGTTTTATGAGAGAAAATCATTATGAGTTCTACGTGAAGGCAAAACGTTTTATAAGATAATGGCTAATGATTGAGACTTAGGCGTGTCATGTTGAATACACATCGGGCCTTGCTTTGGTAGCATGTAAGACCGATATAGTGGAACGCCTAGGAACCGACCCAAGGACCACAGGCCTTGTTCTGGTAACATGTTAGTCCGATTATTCCTTCACTTTGGTAGCTGTCACGCCCCGAAAATGCGGAAAATAGGGCCAATTAAAAACTTTTTACTCATTGATTCACAATTAAGAGTGCATTCCTGTGCAGTGTCATACATCATCACACTTATCATACCTCAGGATCTCGTCATTAAATAGTATATACCATATCGTATACATTACTCAATCTCAAGTTAATTAGTCCTAATACATCCCATACAATGTTATACATCAAGTGTCTGTAATTACAATAATTGTCTGGGTACATGAAAAGATAAACGATACCTCAAAGCACAATATATGGCCTGGAGCTCAAGTCCTCCACTAGTCACTACTCCGTACGTCGCAAGGAAACCCTTTTCACTTGAAGAAATCTGGGGGGAAAGAAAACAGGGTGAGCTTCTAAATCGCTCAGTAAAAGGGGTAAGGGACTCATTATATAAACCATAATGCACATCATAAAATATTTATTTGTATGTGAAACTCAGTATACTCATTTGAAAACCATAGCATGAAAGTACTCAAAACGACATTCTCATATCTCAAATCATGTGAAAATATGAAGTAAAATGCTCAGTATAGAGCAGTAACAAGCATGTGAAAATAATGCGATAATGGCTTTCTCAAATAACGTGATAAAATCACTGTAATAATAATGCACGTGGCACAGCCACCAAACACACGTGGCATAGCCACTGATTTAGATACACACGTGGCACAGCCACAGAATAGGGTTTCACGTGGCAACAACCACCAAATATACGTGGCAAAGCCACAGAATGGGGGATCTCACGTGGCAACGGCCACCAAATATACGTGGCATAGCCACAGAATGGGGGATCTCACGTGGCAACAGCCACCAAATATACGTGGCACAGCCACAGATTGGGGAATCTCACGTTACCAGAACGAAGAAGAATCGGACTTACATGCTACCAGAGCAATGCCCGGTGTGTACTCAAAATCACACACCTAAGTCTTTATCACATAAGACTGGTTTGCCTTCACGTAGAACTCATAGTGGTTTCTTTCTCATAAAACTCATTTAAAACTGTTTTGTACTCAACACAAAACATATTAAAATCGAGTTCCAACAGGCAAAACATGCAAACATTTCTCAAATCTCGATATTGCCTTAACGTAGAGCCCAATTCATTACTCACACAAATTCAACGATTTATAAAGCAATTTCACACTCAGCTTATAAACTCATAAAATAATGGGCTCCAACCGGCTATAAAAATCGTGTGCAATTATATCACAACACAACACTCAACATGTTTGTTTTATAAATCAAAAATCATGCTATAATAGTTCACAAATCACATACACAAATGGTTTAGTTTCCCTTACCTCTTTGCACCTCGTATAGTGCAATCGTTTCTCCCTTATCACGGACTAGTCTCGTATTCCACTCTGGAACTCCCGAGCTATCCAAACGATGTTAAAACATCAATACTCATCATTACAGTAGCCTCAATTCTCAAAATCGAGCATAATTGCTCATAACACCTCAAATCTCTAGATTCTCGTAACTCTACCCCAAACTACAATCTCATTCACAACATCTTAACGTTCTACATTTCTCATGCCAAATTATCTATGCTAATTCACCACATTGTCTAAATTTCCATTTATAGCTCAAAATTCCCAAAATTACTAAAATTGCTAAATATCATCATCACTCCAACTACATTGTAATTTCATCAATCCCTAATCATTTTCCAGCTATTTCAACACAATGCCAATAACCATTATCACCAAAATCATCTCAAATATCAAGATCGAGGTTCAGAAATTACCCAAAACTTGTGGAGAGTTTATCTCTTGCCTCGATTCAATCCGTCTTACGATTTCCAAGTATGTTGTTCTCCCTTTGATGAGGAACAACTTTCCTTCTTGCCACAGCCTCTGATTTGGACGAAAATGGGTTCCTTGGATGAGTGAGAAAGCTAGGGCTCGATGAAAATGGGGTTTGGAAGAGAGAGAAAATAAAATTGCAGGAGAAAGTATGGGTTCCTTATATAGACTGAAGGTAGGAGATCGATCTGGCTCTTGGTGAGATCGATCTGCATTTGAATTTTGGGACGATCTGGGGCAATTTTATGCCTAGGAGATCGATCTGTCGAGGGGTGAGATCGATCTCTTTATGGCTTTATGAGATCGATCTGTTCCTTGAGGAAATCGATCTTCTCCCAAATAGAAACATTTGGAGATCGATCCCTTCCTCATGAGATCGATCTTCTCTCAAACAGAATCATAATGAGATCGATCTGCTCCTTAAATTCCTCATTCCTTGTTATTTTTACGTCACCAGATCGATCTCTCATTCTCCAAGATCGATCTGACCTCTTAGTTGCACACTTCTGTTAAACGCTTACACATAAATCTCCAAATATAATTTCCACAATTCACTTAGCTCAATAAATTACACTTCAAGTTCTTATTACATAATTAAAAGATGTCTAAAATTCTTAGATCTCACATCCTCCCCACCTTAAAAGAATTTGGTCCTCCAAATTTAACTCAACTAGTCAAATAGATGGGGGTATTTCTCCTTCATGAGATTCTCCAATTCCCACGTTGCCTCTTCCATTGAGTGATGTTTCCACAGAACTTTCACTGATGGGATGCTCTTGGTTCTAAGTACCTTCTCCTTCCTATCGAGAATCCGGATAGGTTCCTCAGTGTAGCTCATGTCTTCTTGTATGTCCATCCCTTCATACTCTATGACATGAGAAGGGTCCGGGTGGTACTTCCTTAACATAGACACATGAAAAACGTTGTGTATTCCGGATATCTGTGGGGGTAATGCTAATCTGTAGGCTACCTCTCCCACTCTCTCAAGAATCTCAAATGGTCCTATGTATCGAGGACTCAATTTTCCTTTCTTCTCAAATCGCATGATACGCCTGCATCACCTACATCAAACTCGAGTGGCCGTCTATGCACATCCGCGTAGCTTTTCTGTCTACTCTGTGCAGCTCGTAACCTCTCACATATAAGTTTTACACTCTGTACAGCCTGCTCAACAAGCTCGGGAGCATTTATCTTTCTGTCACCGACTTTTTCCCAAGCTACAGGGGATCTACACCTCCTACCATATAGAGCCTCAAAAGGTACCATTCCAATACTCACATGATAGCTGTTATTGTACGCAAACTCTGTTAGGGGTAGGTGATCATCCCATGATCCTTTAAAATCCATCGTACACGCCCTCAACATATCCTTCAGGGTCTGAATAGTCCTCTCTGACTGACCATCTGTCTGAGGATGATAGGTGGTACTAAAACTCAATCGAGATCCCATGGACTCCTAAAACTGGGTCCAAAATCTGGAAGTAAATCGGGAATCTCTATCAGAAGTAATACTCACTGGAGCCCCATGTAATCTAGCTATCTTATTGACATACAGCTCGGCTAAGGCATCCACAGTATCTGTGCTCTTGATGGTAAGGAAGTGGGCACTATTGGTCAATCTATCCACTATAACCCATATAGCGTCACGACCTCTTCTGGTCCTCGGTAAACCCTTAATAAAGTCCATAGTGACATGCTCCCATTTCCATGTAGGTACAGGTAAAGGTTGTAGTAGTCCTCCAGGCTTCGGATGCTCAGCGTTCACTTGCTGGCATACTAAACATCTGGCTACGTATTCCGCTACATCTCGCTTCATACCACTCCACCAGTACACCTTTCTCAAATCTCGGTACATCTTAGTACTCCCGGGGTGCATGGTATATCGCGAGCAATGGGATTCTCTCAGTATCTGTCTTTTCAGGGTATCATCGTTCGGTACACAAATCCGTCCTCTGAATCTCAACAATCCATCCTCACTGACTGTGAGATCCGACTGTGAACTCTGTTCAGCTTGGCTAACCATATCTATCAATCTCTGATCACTGCGCTGCCCATTTCTCATCTGATCTATGATCTTGGGCTCTATTCGCAAGCTAGCTAAAAATCCAGTCTCTATCTCTTTAACTCTGATCCGGAGTTCGACAAACTGCTCCAGTAAATCCCATTCCCTGATCATCATAGCAGATATCATACTCTTCCTACTCAGGGCATCAGCAACTACATTCGCCTTACCCGGATGATATAGAATCTCGCTGTCATAATCCTTAAGGAGTTCCATCCATCTCCTTTGTCTCATGTTTAACTCTTTCTGATCAAAGAGATATCTCAAACTCTTGTGATCAATGAAGATCTGGAATCTTTCTCCATATAAGTAGTGTCGCCAGATCTTCAAGGCAAATACCACAGCGGCTAACTCCAGATCATGCTTGGGGTAATTCTGCTCATGGTCTTTCAACTATCGTGATCCATATGCGACCACTTTTCCATGCTGCATAAGCACACACCCCAATCCTTGATGAGAAGCATCACTATATACCAAAAATCCTCCTGATCCCTCAGGAATAGTTAACACAGGTGCCGCTATCAATCTCCTCTTCAATTCCTGAAAACTGAGCTCACACTGATCAGTCCATATAAACGGAGTTTCCTTGCGCGTGAGTTTAGTCAAAGGAGCGGCAATCCTGGAAAATCCTTCCACAAATCTTCTGTAATACCCTGCCAAACCAAGGAAGCTTCGTACCTCAGTAACTGTCCTAGGTCTCTCGCAATTAAGCACAGCATCCACTTTACTTGGATCCACTGATACTCCTTCCTCTGAGACTATATAACCAAGGAAAGCTATTCGATCCAGTCAAAATTCACACTTACTAAGCTTTCCATATAATTGTTTATCTCGGAGTATCTGAAGTACTAGCCACAAATGTTTTGCATGCTCCTCATACGACTGAGAGTACACCAGGATATCATCAATAAAGACTATCACAAACTTATCTTGATAGTCTCTGAACACCTCGTTCATTAATATCATAAATGCTGTAGGGGCGTTCGTCAATCCAAAGGACATCACCAAAAATTCATAATGGCCATACCTTGTCCTGAAGGCCGTCTTTGGAATATCTTCTTCCTTGATCCTTAATTGGTGATAGCCTGATCTCAAATCAATCTTAGAAAAGACTGATGCCCCTCTCAGCTGATCAAGTAGATCATCAATCCTGGGCAATGGATATTTATTCTTCACCGTGGCTTTATTCAACAATCGGTAGTCTACGCATAATTTGAGACTACCATCCTTCTTCTTAACAAATAAAACTGGTGCTCCCCACGGTGAAACACTGGGTCTAATAAACCCTTGATCCAATAACTCCTGTAGTTGTTTCTTCAATTCCTCGAGTTCCACTAATGCCATCTTGTAGGGAGGTTTAGAGATCGGCTGAGTATCTGGTACCAAATCAATGGTAAACTCTAGCTCTCTCTCTGGTGGTAAACCTGGCAACTCATCTGGAAAAACATCTAGAAATTCACACACCACAGGTATATCCTCAATCCTCGGATGTTCCCGATCATCATCCGATATGAGTGTTTCATAACCTTCACATGAACAATCATATTTAATACTCTCCAAAATAATATTAAAATTCTCAAATTGTCTACAAAACTGCATACATCTATTTACTCAATATTTCAAATGTACACTGTAAGGTTCAGGTAAGGAGAAAGTTACAATCTTAGTGTAGCAGTCTAAACTCACTCGATTGGTTGCCAACCAATCCATTCCCAAAATTACATCAAACCCATGCATATTTAACATGATTAGATCTGCTAACATCACTCTATCTCCCACCTTTATTCCACATCCTCTACAAATTAACTCAGTTCTCTAGGATTCACGCATAGGGGTATTTACATGTAGTATATATTCTAGAGGTTCAAACTTCAAGTTTAATCTACATGCAAAATGCTCAGAAATGAACGAATGCGTGGATCCTGGATCAATTAACACATGAGCCTTAAAATCACAGACAGAGAGTGTACCTCTTATGGTTTCTACAGAAGTGTCTGCGGTCTCCTTATCCAGGGCAAACACACGTCCCTGTGCCACAGGTTTCTTCCCTTTCTCTGCAGCAGTGGCCCGTCTCTGGGGGTTCACTCTCTGAGGCTGTTGTCTAGCGGGCTCTGGAATATGTGGTCTTTGAGGTTGAGGGCAATCCTTCACCATGTGACCCGTGTCTCCACATCTAAAACATCCATGGATCGACCCAGTTTAACTTCCCTCATGCATTCGACCACAATTTCTGTAAAACCTTTTCTCAGGCCTGACATCTTGTGGGGTCCCCCTGATGTTAGGGTAAACTCTGGGTCTCTCTAACCTGTCCTTCTGTACCTCAATCCTTCCTCTTCTGAAGGAACCTCTCCGAGCATCTGTTTGGAAAATCGCTGGCCTCTTACCCTTATCTCTATTCACTGCTCTGAGCTCATTCTGGGATTGTACCATTTCAATTCCTCTTTCAATCTCTTGTGCTCGTCTCAGAGCATCTCCAAACTCAATAATACATAGCCCTATCAATCTATCTCTGATGACGGGCTTCAATCCATACATAAACTTCTCTGTGCGGAGCACTTCATTCTTGAAGGTCTCTGGGTCATATCTCAATAGCGCAGTAAATTGGCTCTCATAGTCATCCACAGACATATCACCCTGTACCAAACTCAAAAACTCGGCCTGTTTCTTTCTCTGGGCGGCTCGTGGTACATATTGGGTCCTAAAGGCTATCTGAAACTCTTCCTAACTAATTACATCCTGGCGAGACATCAGAATACCCTGGGTAGTACCCCACCAATCTCGAGCTCTCCCCTTCAACATATAGATACTCATACTGACCCTCTCAGCATTGGTGCACCCCAGATAATCAAATATAATTCTCAACTCCGTCAGCCACTCCTCAGCCTCGGTAAGATCCTTCTTTCCCTTAAATACGGGTAGATTCATCTTCAGAAAATCTTTCAGTCAGACCATACTTTTATCACCAGGCTGAGTGACGAGAGGCACTGGATCCATCTGTACTGGGGGTACGGGAGGTCCTGGTGGTGGTGTAGGAGTAGTACCCAAGGCATTAACTCCAAAGTGTTGCGTGAATAACGCTGCCATCTGCTCAAAACCTTGCCTCACATCAGTCTCAATCCGATTAAATCGAGAGTTAGGACTCTCTGGTTGGGGGGCAGGTGGCGAAGGGGACTCTGCCTGCCTCCTCGAACGACCTCGTCGTCCACTCATTCTCTATCTCAACTTGTCTCCTACGCGTACATATCAAAATCGGTTGAAATCTCAATCCTCAAATTCAGTTCATGGCCAGACTATTACAGACACTTGGGATGTATTCCATTTCACTTAACCGACACTGACAGTACTAAACACCCTAAGCTCTGATACCAAGAAAACTCTGTCACGCCCCAAAAATACAAAAAATAGGGCCAACTAAAAACTTTTTACTCATTGATTCACAATTAAGAGTGCATTACTGTGCAGTGTCATACATCATCACACTTATCATACCTCAGGATCTCGTCATTAAATAGTATATACCATATCGTATACATTACTCAATCTCAAGTTAATTAGTCATAATACATCCCATACAATGTTATTCATCAAGTGTCTGTAATTACAATAATTGTCTGGGTACATGACAAGATAAACGATACCTCAAAGCACAATATATGGCCTGGAGCTCAAGTCCTCCACTAGCCACTACTCCGTACGTCGCAGGGAAACCCTTTTCACTTGAAGAAATCTAGAGGGGAAAGAAAACAGGGTAAGCTTCTAAATCGCTCAGTAAAGGGGGTAAGGGACTCATTATATAAACCATAAAGCACATCATAAAATATTTATTTGTATGTGAAACTCAGTATACTCATTTGAAAACCATAGCATGAAAGTACTCAAAACGACATTCTCATATCTCAAATCATGTGAAAACATGAAGTAAAATGCTCAGTATAGAGCAGTAACAAGCATGTGAAAATAATGCGATAATGGCTTTCTCAAATAACGTGATAAAATCACTGTAATAATAATGCACGTGGCGCAGCCACCAAACACACGTGGCATAGCCACTGATTTAGATTCACACGTGGCACAGCCACAGAATAGGGTTTCACGTGGCAACAACCACCAAATATACGTGGCACAGCCACAGAATGGGGGATCTCACGTGGCAACGACCACCAAATATACGTGGCATAGCCACAGAATGGGGGATCTCACGTGGCAACAGCCACCAAATATACGTGGCATAGCCACAGAATGGGGGATCTCACGTGGCAACAACCACCAAATATACGTGGCACAGCCATAGATTGGGGAATCTCACGTTACCAGAACAGAGAAGAATCAGACTTACATGCTACCAGAGCAATGCCCGGTGTGTACTCAAAATCACACACCTAAGTCTTTATCACATAAGACTGGTTTGCCTTCATGTAGAACTCATAGTGGTTTCTTTCTCATAAAACTCATTTAAAACCGTTTTATACTCAACACAAAACATATTAAAACCAAGTTCCAACAGGCAAAACACGCACACATTTCTCAAATCTCGATATTGCCTTAACGTAGAGCCCAATTCATTACTCACACAAATTCAACGATTTATAAAGCAATTTCACACTCAGTTTATAAACTCATAAAATAATGGGCTCCAACCGGCTATAAAAATCGTGTGCAATTATATCACAACACAACACTCAACATGCTTATTTTATAAATCACAAATCATGCTATAATAGTTCACAAATCACATACACAAATGGTTTAGTTTCCCTTACCTCTTTGCACCTCGTATAGTGCAATCATTTCCCCTTGTCACGGACTAGTCTCGTATTCCACTCTGGAACTCTCGAGCTGTCCAAACGATGTTAAAACATCAATACTCATCATTACAGTAACCTCAATTCTCAAAATCGAGCATAATTGCTCATAACACCTCAAATCTCTCGATTCTAGTAACTCTACCCCAAACTACAATCTCATTCACAACATCTTAACGTTCTACATTTCTCATGCCAAATTATCTATGCTAATTCACCACATTGTCTAAATTTCCATTTATAGCTCAAAATTCCTAAAATTACCAAAATTGCTAAATATCATTATCACTCCAACTACATTGTAATTTCATCAATCCCTAATCATTTTCCAACTATTTCAACACAATGCCAACAACCATTATCACCAAAATAATCTCAAATATCAAGATCGAGGTTTAGAAATTACCCAAAACTTATGGAGAGTTTATCTCTTGCCTCGATTCAATCCGTCTTACGATTTCCAAGTATGTTGTTCTCCCTTTGATGAGGAACAACTTTCCTTCTTGCCACAGCCTCTGATTTAGACGGAAATGGGTGCCTTGGATGAGTGAGAAAGCTAGGGCTCGGTGAAAATGAGGTTTGGAAGAGAGAGAAAATAAAATTGTAGGAGAAAGAAGGGGTTCCTTATATAGACTGAAGGTAGGAGATCGATCTGGCTCATGGTGAGATCGATCTGTATTTGAATTTTGGGATGATCTGGGGTAATTTTATGCCTAGGAGATCGATCTGTCGAGGGGTGAGATCGATCTCTTTATGGCTTTATGAGATCGATCTGTTCCTTGAGGAGATCGATCTTCTCCCAAACAGAAACATTTGGAGATCGATCCCTACCTCATGAGATCGATCTTCTCTCAAACAGAATCATAAGGAGATCGATCCTCTTCCATTGGAGATCGATCTGCTCCTTAAATTCCTCATTTCTTGTCATTTTTAAGTCACCAGATCGATCTCTCATTCTCCAAGATCGATCTGACCTCTTAGTTTTACACTTATGTTAAACACTTACACATAAATCTCCAAATATAATTTTCACAATTCACTTATCTCAATAAATTACACTTCAAGTTCTTATTACATAATTAAAAGATGTCTAAAATTCTTAGATCTCATAGTAGTGTTGGGAGGCCTTGCTCGGGTAGCATGTAAGTCCGATATTCCTCCGTTTTGGTAATGAGAGATGCCTCCATTTTGGTAACATGAGATGACCCCCGTTTTGGTAACGTTGGGTGGCCTTGCTTTGGTAGCATGTAAGACCGAGAGAGTAGGTCGCCTGAGAACCGACCCAGGGACCACGTGATAGTGTGCATGAGGCGAGGCATTGCTTTGGTAGCATGTAAGGCTGAGCCTTATTCTGGTAACATATAAGTCCAATATACCATGCATATGACCATATTGTCGACGTTCCCTCTATACGAGGATGCCTGGGATACGCACCCAGAGGAGATTATATATTTGATGTGCCATGACGAGTTTTATATGAGTTTTATTGCCTAATCTCGTTTTACACATGAGTTATGTTTTGTGACTTTGTCACGTGCTATTTACTGAGGTGATTTTATCACATATTTTGAGAAAAGCCATTATCACATATATTTACACATGCTTGTGGATGCTCTAGATTGAGCCTTTTTACCTTCATGTTTTCACATGATTTATGAGTTATGAGATGATGATGTTTTGAGAACTTTCATGCTACGATTTCAAATGAGTATACTGAGTTTCATATACAAATACATACTTGTGATGTGTGATATGGTTTATATAACTGAGTTCCCTTACCCCCCCCTTATTGAGCGATTTAAAAGCTCACCCTGTTTTATTCCCTCTCCAGATTTCTTCAAGTGAAGTGAGTTCCCTGCGACGTACGGATTTGAGGCTAGTGGAGGACTTGAGCTCCAGGCCATATTTTTCGTATTGAGGTAGTTATTTAATATCCATGTATCCAGACTAGAGTTATATTTACAGACACTTGTTGTACAATGACGTATGGGATGTATTAGGATTAATTAACTCAGAATTGAGTAATGTATATGATATGATATATACTAATTTATGATGAGATCCTGAGGCATGATAAGTATGACGATGTATGACATTGCACAAGAATACAGCCTTAATTGTGATTTGATGAGTAAAAAGTTTTAAATTTAAAAGTTTTAAATTTATCCTATTTTTCGCGTTTTCGAGGAGTCACAGAGTTTTCTTGGTATCAGAGCCTCGGGTGTCCAGTACTGTCAGTGTCCGTTAAGTGAAATAGAATACATCTCAAGTGTCTGTAATTGTCTAGTCATGAATTGAAAATTGAGGATTGAGATTTCAATCTATTTTGATATATACGCGCAGGAGACGAGTTGAGATAGAGAATGAGTAAACGACGAGGTTGTTCGAGGAGGCAGGCAGAGTCCCCTCCGCCACCTGCCCCACAACCAGAGAGTCCTAACTCTCGATTCAATCGGATTGAGATCGATGTGAGGCAGGGATTTGAGCAAATGGCAACGCTATTTGCGTAACATTTTGGAGTTAATGCCTCGGGTACTACTCCTACACCACCACAAGGACCTCCCGTACCCCCAGTACCGATGGACCCAGTGCTTCTCGTCACTCAGCCTAATGACAGAAGTATGGTCCGACTGAAGGACTTTTTGAATATGAATCCACCCGCATTTTAAGGGAAAGAAGGATCTTACAGAGGCTGAGGAGTGGTTGACGGAGTTGAGAGTTATATTCGATTATCTAGGGTGCACAGATGCTGAAAGGGTCAGTATGAGTGCCTATATGTTGAAAGGGAGAGCTCGAGATTGGTGGAGTACTACCCAAGGTATTTTGATGTCCCACCAGGATGTGATTGGTTGGGAAGAGTTTCAGACAGCCTTTAGAGCCTAATATGTACCACGAGCTGCCCAGAGAAGGAGGTAAGCAGAGTTTTTGAGTTTAGTACAGGGTGACATGTCTGTAGATGATTATAAGAGTCGATTTACTGCTCTGCTGAGATATGACCCAGAAACCTTCAAGAATGAAGAGCTTCGTACCGAGAGATTTGTGTATGGATTGAAGCCCATCATCAGAGATCGATTGATTGGGTTGTGTATTACTGAGTTTAGAGATGCTCTGAGACGAGCACAAGAGATTGAGAGGGGAATTGAAATTATACAGTCCCAGAATGAGTTCGGAGCAGTGACTAGGGACAAGGGCAAGAGGCCAGCGATGTATCAAACAGATGTTCGGAGAGGTTCCTTCAAGAGAGGAAGGATTGAGGTACAGAAGGGCAGATTGGAGAGACCCAGAGCTTATCCTATTATCAAGGAGACCCCTCGATATGGCAGGCCTGAGATAAGGGTTTGTAGAGACTGTGGCCGATCGCATGAGGGAAGTTGTACTGGGTCAATCCGTAGATGTTTTAGATGTGGTGACATGGGTCACAAAGTGAAGGACTGTCCTCAACCTCAGATACCACATGCTCCGGAGCCTACTAGACAACAGCCTTAGAGAGTGAACCCCCTAAGACGGGCCACTGTTGCAGAGACAAGAAAGAGACCTGTTACACAGGGACGTGTGTTTGCCCTGGACAAGGAAACTGTGGACACTTCTGTAGAAACTATAAGAGGTACACTCTCTGTCTGTAATCATAAGGCTCATGTGTTGATTGATCCAGGATCCACGCATTCATTTATTTCTGAGTATTTTGCATGTAGATTAAATTTAAAGTTTGAACCTTTAAAGTATATACTACATGTAAATACCCCTATGCGTGAATCCCAGATAACTGAGTTAATTTGTAGAGGATGTGAAATAAAGGTGGGAGATAGAGAAATGTTAGCAGATCTAATAATGTTGAATATAGATGGGTTTGATGTAATTTTGGGAATGGATTGGCTGGCAACCAATCGAGTGAGTTTAGACTGCTACACTAAGATTGTAACTTTCTCCCTACTTGAACCTTACAGTGTACGATTGAGATATTGAGGAAATGAATATGTGGAATTCTAGTAAGTAATTTGAGATTTTAATATTATTCTTGAGAGTATTAAATATGATTGTTCATGTGAAGGTTATGAAACACTCATCTCAGATGATGAGCGGGAACATCCGAGGATGGAGGATATACCTGTGGTGTGCGAATTTCTGGATGTTTTCCCAAATGAGTTGCCAAGTTTGGCACCAGAGAGAGAGCTGGAGTTTACCATTGATTTGGTACCGGATACTCAGCCTATCTCCAGACCTCCATACAGGATGGCACTAGTGGAACTTGAGGAATTGAAGAAACAACTACAGGAGTTATTAGATCAAGGGTTTATTAGACCTAGTGTCTCACTGTGGGGAGCACCAATGTTGTTTGTGAGAAAGAAGGATGGTAGTCTCAGATTATGTGTAGACTACTGACTGTTGAATAAAGCCACAGTGAAGAATAAATACCCACTGCCCAGGATTGATGATCTACTTGATCAGCTGAGAGGGGCCTCAATCTTTTCTAAGATTGATTTGAGTCGGGCTATCACCAATTGAGGGTTAAGGAAGAAGATATTCTGAAGACGGCCTTTAGGACAAGGTATGGCCATTATGAATTTCTAGTGATGTCATTTGGATTAACGAACGCCCCTGCAGCGTTTATGAGATTAATGAACGAGGTGTTCAGAGACTATCTAGATAAATTTGTGATAGTCTTTATTGATGATATCCTGGTATACTCTCGGTCATATGAGGAACATGCACAGCATTTGTGGTTAGTACTTCAGATACTCCGAGATAAGCAATTGTATGGAAAGCTTAGTAAGTGTGAGTTTTGCTTGGATCGGATAGCTTTCCTTGGTCATATAGTCTCAGAGGAAGGAGTATCAGTGGATCCAAGTAAGGTAGAAGCTGTGCTTAATTGGGAAAGACCAAAGACAATTACAGAGGTGCCAAGCTTCCTTGGTTTGGCAGGGTATTACAGAAGATTTGTGGAAGGATTTTCCAGGATTGTCGCTCCTTTGACTAAACTCACACGCAAGGAGACTCCGTTCATATGGACTGATTAGTGTGAGCTCGTTTTCAAGAGTTAAAAAGGAGATTAACAACGGCACCTATGTTAACTATTCCTGAGGGATCAGGAGGATTTTTGGTATATAGTGATGCATCCCACCAAGGACTGGGGTGTATGCTTATGCAGCACGAAAGAGTGGTCGCATATGAATCGCGATAGTTGAAAGACCATGAGCGGAATTACCCCACGCATGATCTGGAGTTAGCCGCTGTGGTATTTGCCTTGAAGATCTGGCGACACTACTTATATGGGGAAAGATTCCAAATCTTCACTAATCACAAGAGTTTGAGATATCTCTTTGATCAGAAAGAGTTAAACATGAGACAAAGGAGATTGATGGAACTCCTTAAGGATTATGACTGCGAGATTCTATACCATTCGGGTAAGGCGAACGTAGTTGCTCATACCCTGAGCAGGAAGAGTATGATATCTGCTATGATGATTAGGGAAGGGATTTACTGGAGCAGTTCGCTGAACTCCGGATCAGAGTTAAAGAGGTAGAGACTGGATTTTTGGCTAGCTTGCGGATAGAGCCCAGGATCATGGATCATATTAGAACTGGGCAGCGTAGTGATCAGAGGTTTATAGATATGGTTAGCCAAGCTGAACAGACTTTGCAGTCGGATCTCACAATCAGTGAGGACGGATTATTGAGGTTCAGAGAATGGATTTGTGTACCGAACGATGATACCCTGAAGAGACAGATACTGAGGGAATCCCACTGCTCGCGATACACCATGCACCCAGGAAGTACTAAGATATACCGAGACTTAAGAAAGGTGTACTGGTGGAGTGGTATGAAGCGAGACATGGCAGATTTTGTAGCCAGATGTTTAGTATGCCAGCAAGTGAAAGCTGAGCATCGGAAGCCCGGAGGACTACTACAGCCTTTACTTGTACCTACATGGAAATGGGAGCATGTCACCATGGACTTTATTTTGGGTTTACCGAGGACCCGGAGAGGTCGTGATGCGATATAGGTCATAGTGGATAGACTGACCAAGAGTGCCCACTTCCTAGCCATCAAGAGCACAGATACTGTGGATACCTTAGCTGAATTATATGTCAACGAGATAGCTAGATTACATGGGGCTCTAGTGAGTATTACATCAGATAGAGATTCTCAATTTACTTCCAAATTTTGGACCCAGTTTCAGGAGTCCATGGGATCTCGATTGAGTTTTAGTACCGCCTATCATCCTCAGACAGATGGTCAGTCAGAGAGAACTATTCAGACCCTGGAGGATATGTTGAGGGCATGTACGATGGATTTTAAGGGATCAAGCGATGATCACCTGCCCCTAGCAGAGTTTGCGTACAATAACAGCTATCATGCGAGTATTGGAATGGCACCTTTTGAGGCTCTATATGGTAGGAGGTGTAGATCCTTTGTAGCTTAGGAAGAAGTCGGTGACAGAAAGATAAATGCTCCCGAGCTTGTTGAACAAACTGTACAGAGTGTGAAACTCATATGTGAGAGGTTATGGGCTACACAAAGTAGACAAAAAAGCTACGCGGATGTGCGCAGACGGCTACTCAAGTTCGATATTGGTGATGCAGTATTTTTGAAGATATCGTCGAGTAAGGGTATCATGCGATTTGGGAAGAAAGGAAAATTGAGTCCTCGATACATAGGACCATTCGAGATTCTTGAGAGAGTGGGAGAGGTAGCCTATAGATTGGCATTATCCCCACAGATGTCTGAAATACACAACGTCTTTCATGTGTCTATGTTGAGGAAGTACCACCCGGACCCTTCTCATGTCATAGAGTATGACGAGATGGACATACAAGAGGACATGAGCTACACTGAGGAACCCGTCTGGATTCTCGATAGAAAGGAGAAGGTACTTAGAACTAAGAGCATCCCATTAGTGAAATTTTTATGGAAACATCACTCAATGGAAGAGGCATCGTGGGAACTAGAGAATCTCATGAAGGAGAAATACCCCCATCTATTTGACTAGTTGAGTTGAATTTGGAGAACCAAATTCTTTTAAGGTGGGGAGGATGCGAGATCTAAGAATTTTAGACATATTTTAATTATGTAATATGAACTTGAAGTGTAATTTATTGAGCTAAGTGAAATGTATATGTGATGAATGAGAAATAATCCAAGTAGTGAATTGTGGAAATTATATTTGGAGATTTACATGTCAAGTGTTTAACCTAAGTGTGAAACTATGAGGTCAGATCGATCTTGGAGAAGGAGAGATCGATCTGGTGAGTTAAAAATGACAAGGAAGGAGGAATTTAAGCGAGCAGATCGATCTCCAATGGTAGAGGATCGATCTCCTTATGATTCTGTAATGAAGGGATCGATCTCATTAGAAAGGGATCGATCTCAAAATGTTTCTGTTTGGGAGAAGATCGATCTCCTCAAGGAGCAGATCGATCTCATGAAGCATTCTGTAAACTAGAGATCGGTCTCATAAATGGAGCAGATCGATCTCATGTAGCCATTAAGAGATCGATCTCACCCCTCAATAGATCGATCTCCTAGGCATAAAACTGCCCTAAATCATCCCCAAATTCAAATGCAGATCGATCTCATCAAGGGCCAGATTGATCTCCTACCCTTCATCTATATAAGGAACCCCTGCTTTCTCCTGCAATTTCATTTTTTCTCTCTTCAAAACCCCATTTCCACCCGAGCCCTAGGTTTCTCACTCATCTAAAGCACCAATATTCGTCCGAATCAGAGGTTGTAGCAAGAAGGAAAGTTGTTCCGCATCAAAGGGAGAACAACATACTTAGAAATCGGATGATGGACTGAATCGAGGCAAGAGATAAGCTCTCCACAAGTTTTGGGTAATTTCTAAACCCCGATCTTGATATTTAAGATGATTTTGGTGATAAGGTTTGTTGGCATTGAGTTGAAATAGTTGGAAAATGATTAGGGGTTGATGAAATTACAATGTAGTTGGAGTGATGATGATATTTAGCAATTTTGGTAATTATGAGAAATTTGAGGTGTTATGAGCAATTATGCTCGATTTTGAGAATTGAGGTTACTGTGATGATGAGTATTGATGTTTTAACATCGTTTGGATAGCTAAGGAGTTCCAGAGTGGAATGCGAGGCTAGTCCGTGATACGGGGGAAACAATTGCACTATACGAGGTGTTGAGATGTAAGGGAAAACTAAACCATTTGTGTATGTGTTTCGATGAACTGTTTGTAGCATGAACCATGATTTGAGAGTACAAGCATGTTAGTGTTGTGATGTGACATGATTGTACACGGTTTTATAGCCGGTTGGAGCCCATTATTTCATGAGTTTATAAGCTGAGTGTGAAATTGCTTTATAAACTGTTGAGTTTGCGTGAAAAGTAAATTGGGCTCTACGTTAAGGCAATATTGAGATTTGAGAAAATGTGTGCGAGTTTTGCCGGTTGAAACTCGGTTTTTATATGTTTTATGTTGAGTACACGAATATTTTAAATGAGTTTTATGAGAGAAAATCATTATGAGTTCTACGTGAAGGTAAAACGTTTTATAAGATAATGGCTAATGATTGAGACTTAGGCGTGTCATGTTAACTACACATCGAGCCTTGCTTTGGTAGCATGTAAGACCGATATAGTGGGATGCCTGAAAATCGACCCAGGGACCACAGGCCTTGTTCTGGTAACATGTAAGTTCGATTATTCCTCCGCTTTGGTAGCGTTGGGAGGCCTTGCTCGAGTAGCATGCAAGTTCGATATTCCTCCATTTTGGTAACGAGAGATGCCTCCGTTTTGGTAACGTGAGATGACCTGCATTCTGGTAACGCTGGGTGGCCTTGCTTTGGTAGCATGTAAGACCGAGAGAGTGGGCCGCCTGGGAACCGACCCAGGGACCACGTGATAGTGTGCATGAGGTGAGGCATTGCACTGGTAGCATGTAAGGCTAGGCCTTGTTCTAGTAATATATAAGTCCAATTTACCATGCATACGACCATATTTTCGACGTTCCCTCTATACGAGGATGCATGGGATGCGCACCCAGAGGAGATTATATATTTGATGTGCCATGACGAGTTTTATATAAGTTTTATTGCTTAGTCTCGTTTTACACATGAGTTGTGTTTTGTGACTTTGTCACGTGCTATTTACTGAGGTGATTTTATCACATATTTTAAGAAAAGCCATTATCGTATATATTTACACATGCTTGTGGATGCTCTAGATTGAGCCTTTTTACCTTCATGTTTTCACATGATTTATGAGTTATGAGATGATGATGTTTTGAGAACTTTCATGCTACGATTTCAAATGAGTATACTGAGTTTCATATACAAATACATACTTGTGATGTGTGATATGATTTATATAACTGAGTTCCCTTACCCCCCCTTACTGAGCGATTTAGAAGCTCACCCTGTTTTCTTCCCCCTCTAGATTTCTTCAATTGAAGTGAGTTCCCTGCGACGTGCGGATTTGAGGCTAGTGGAGGACTTGAGCTCCAGGCCATATTTTCCATATTGAGGTAGTTATTTAATATCCATGTATCCAGACTAGAGTTATATTTACAGACACTTGTTGTACAATGACGTATGGGATATATTAGGATTAATTAACTCGAGATTGAGTAATGTATATGATATGATATATACTAATTTATGATGAGATCCCGAGGCATGATAAGTATGATGATGTATGACACTGCACAAAAATACACCCTTAATTGTGATTGATGAGTAAAAAGTTTTAAATTTGCTCCATTTTTCGCGTTTTCGGGGTGTCACATATAATCTCTTCATAATTATTCCGTTAGTTAACCCTCTTCCATTGGGGTACTAACTATCAGCATTGTGCCCAAGGGTGTAGGCATTCATGTCTTTCACTAACTTATATGCAAATGAAGGCGGTATGACTAAATGCATGGCACCAGGATCAATTAATATAATTACTTTATTATTTATAACCAGTGTGGTATCTTTCACCACATCATATGAAACATCGGTAGTGTCCTGGTCCAAGGCATACACTGGGCCTGGTCCAACAGCCTACTTTCCCCTTTCTCTTCGGCTGTGGCCTCCCTTTTCAGTGCAGAGATATCAATAGGGTTTTCTCTGTCTCTTTACCCTTCTATGGGGCAGCCTCACCCAATTCTGAGTAATCATTAAATAATTAGCCCATCTTACCACACTTTACGCCTATTTTAGTCAATAAAGTGTAGGGCCTACTTCCGTGGTATTTACCACACATCCTACACTGCTCCGTAGCACGTCGGCATCTGCCAATCACAATACCCCTCAAAAGTGATGAAATTGGATATACTGGGGCCTTACCAATCATCTTATCCCATGACTCATCAACTCTAATCTCTTACCAAACTACCTTTTTCCCGTTCTGACATCTCTGTCATTCTCTATTCTCTTTTTGTCTCTATTTCGACCCTTACTACGTTTCCCAATCTCAGAGGCGTGCAACACATGATCTTATTCACACAATTGTAGTCTGCACACTGCCTCGGCATAGGTAGTGATATCTAACGGGACCAATCGGACTTTAATTGACAATCTGAGCCCTTTCATAAACTTTTGAGCTTTTCAACTCTCACTGCCCTTAGTGTAGAGGTCATACATGCCCAGGGATATAAACTGAGTTTCATACTCGTCAATCAACCAGTTCCTCTGGGTCAGAGTAAGGAATTTTATCTATAATTTCCTTTAAGCAGTGTCGGGGATATTCTGTCACCAGAATACATCCAGAAATATTTCATATGTCAGCTCTGGAAGTCTAACTCTTAAGATGGGTCGAGCGAACTTCCACCAATGCTCCGACTCGCCCTCAAATCCTTTGCATACTCTGAGCAAATAGGTATCAAAATATTCTCCACACTTCGCTCCAACCTCGCGAAACCTGTCTCAATTCTGTTCGATCTCTCGGTCGGTCTCTGTGGGGCATGCTCAACATCAGCCTCCATTTCAATCTCATCCTGATTCTCATAGGTCGACTCAGCACGACGAGCAGGCTCAGGCCAACCTCTACGACCTCTGCCTCGTGCTCTACCTCATCTACTGCGACTAATATTAGACATAATGACTATATTCCTGCATTCTCAACCATTTCTTTGTTAAAACCCATCTCGATATACACTATTGTATCTAATCAAGCACAATAACACGGGGATGTAATTTCCTAATTACTGACACAGACACATATCAGATCAATTTCGCTCTGATACCACCATTTGTCACGACCCAAAAATCAGAGTAAATTTTTCATTTTTCTTTCATACTTACTTGTCCTCTGATCGTGACCACACTCCACTAATAATTGGGTTGTGCGTCAATGCCAGTCCCACCATTCAATCATCATATAACTTACTTTCTTATTAAATGAAAGGTAAACACATGCGTTTAACACTAATTCTTTCTCATTCATTTACAAGTGTTTACAGTGTCTATACATCCCCGAAAGTTATTTACCAACATGTTACTGTGCTATTCCTATTTAGATAGAATATGTACAAGTGTATATACCTCAAAATGATGGGCAACAGTGGATATCAGGAATGCAGTACTCAGTCGCTGTAAAATCTACTGGAGGAAATCTGTGTAGGAAAATGAAAGGGGTGAGCACATCAAGCTCAGTAAGGTAATCCTATGAACAAGTATGTAACCATACTACCTACATGAATATGGTGCCATGCATAAACCACATTTTCTCCACACATTTCAAAACATATGCTATAATTCATGATGTCATGTAAAACAAGTTCGCATGTGGATTTCAAAGAGCATGGAAAACTCAACATGCAAATCAATTTAAATCATTTCTCATTAAAATTTCACAACAAAGCCAGGACTCAACCCATCCCTCGGGTGTTTCTGACTCACATAACACCATGAAATCAAATGCTTTTCACAGCAATAGAAATATGCAATATAATGAATGTCATGTAAAACCAGTTTACATCACTCATGGGTTTAAATAGCATGGAAATAACATCATGCAAGTTCAGTTTAAAACCCAATTTCATTCTCATCAAACTCACGTCTCAGTCAGGACTCAACCCCTCCCTCGGGTGATCTAGACTCACGCAAAATCCATAAAACGAGTTTCTCAAAACATCAACATGCAAGACTAGGCAATATATATATCTCGGGCAAATAACTAAGACTATGGCCATATGTCCTCATGATCCCACTGCTACACGGATCCTAGTGTGCGGGGTCTCACCACGATCGGGAACCGTCCCAGGAGGTGGATCAGTCCATCCCGTTGGTCCTGTCCGATTGCTCGTATCTGAAAATTCCACTCGCATCTGAAGATGCCACATAATCAATCCCAGTACGATACAGCGTACTCCACGCTACTTGCACGGTACAACGTACTCCGTGGACCCATATCTCATATCTATACTCATGACCTTTCTCAAAACGCACGTGCGAGCCTATTTAATCGGCTTGACACACAGTCTACCCGACGCTCCAAGCACGGCTCATCGCATGTTCTCATAAAATCAGTGCGAGCGATGCTCCAACACTCTCATAAAATTAAGGAAAATCTCATGCGAGCCAAGCTCCAGCACGCGTTTCATAAAATCTCATAAGATTAGTGCGAGCTAAGCTCCAGCACTCTGTCAAAATCATGTAAAACTAGTGCGAGCTAGGCTCTAGCACTCTGTCATAACAATTCAAGTGAAAATCTGGTGCGAGTTAGACTCTAGCACCCTGTCACGAAAATCATATGAAAATCTGGTGCGAGTTAGACTCCAGCACCAATGCATGTAAAACTCTAGTGCGAGCTCTTGCTCCAGTACTAATGCATGCATCATACAAATCAAAACTCGTACGAACTGAGCTCTAACGTCACATTTTTGGAAAATCACGTAGGTAGCTACATTTCTCAAATCAATTTCAGAGAAAATCAACATTGATTAAAGTTATGCAATGCTGTGCATTTTATTTAAAAGTTATCCAGCCTACCCATGCATGTGTCAAAACACCTCAAGAACAAGCAAGGAGCTCTTGTTCTTGCTCCTTCCAACTTTACTGAAATTTAGAAATTTTACCCTTCACAAGGGTATTTTGGTAATTTGCCCATCCGAGGCAATAAAATTTTTATCTTAAATCTAAACCCTTCAGACACTTTAAGAGAGTGCAAATGAAGTTGAATTGCATAAAGTTGCCTCTAGCAGTCCAAAAAATTCCTTTACCAAGAATCACGCGCAAACTTATCCCGTCTCGATAATACCAGATCTCTCAGTCCAAATTTGCTCCAAACGAAGTCTACGAAGCTGCATATAACCACATATTTAGGTCAATTCTAATATATTTGTCAGTATTTCACTCTTACTAAATGAATCTAAAGTATTGGACCTGTTTTACTTTATTTGGCCTAATTGCACCTTAATGGGCCTCGACCTATTTCCAGCCCGTTTCTACTTATTAAATTCCTTCTTCGGGTTTACTGGGATCATTTGGCTTACCAATACTCATTGGGCTTCATTCCAAACTCTTTGGATAGCCCGTATATCATTTATGACAGTTAATTCAAAAATCTTAATATAATTCACTAAATGCGAAATTTAATCCGTAATTCGTAAAATAAATCTTTAATATGCGATAATCACATAAATTGTCATAAATGAGCTTTACTTACCCGAGATTATGCGATGGTTCACAAATCGAAGTTCGATCATCTCACGTTCGGAACTTATCATCGAACTGCACAATTTTATATTTAATTTCGGGTTAATTATGAGACCCCGTATATGTATAATTATATGATGATACATTCATAATGAGAAGTATATGTAATGTAAGTCTATAAGATTATGTACACACTTGTGACAAGAGCTGTGATTGTACATACAAGTTTCATTATGTATGAATATGAAGAAATGGACTTAAATATGTGAAGAATATGAGTAGTGTGGTAAAATGGAAGGAAGATTTGCAAAAGTGTGCACTTCCATTTGGTTTATATCATGGACCATTGGCTATACAAAGATTCAAAAGTTTTAATGTGTATGAAGTATTAACGGATGCCATCTTCAAGTCTCAAAGATGATTGGATGAGAAAATGACTATGGCACCAAATTAAGGATGTTTTGGTATAAGTTTACTGCAGAAAAACTGCAGAAAATCTGGAAATCTGAATGACAGATCGATCTCATAGGATGAGAGATCGATCTGGGTGAGCCAAAATGCTTGTATTTGAGCAAAAGAATAGGGCAGATCGATCTCCAATGGTGCAAGATCGATCTCCTAAACATTCTGTAATGAAAAGATTGATCCTCAAGCCTACAGATCGATCTCCTTAGCTCTCTGTTTGGAGAAGATCGATCTCAAGCTTCGACAGATCAATCTCATGCTTAAAATGCCGTGAAAAAGAGGGATTTAAAGGGACCAGATCGATCTCCTCCTAGTGCAGATCGATCTCATCAAGCTATTTCTATAAAAGGAGTGTTGAAAATCTGAAAATTTTAGAAAAAACATCACCCTTCCATTTTCAACCCAAAAACCTAACTTTCTCTCTCTAAAATCAGCTATTTTCAGTAAGATTTGAAGAGAGACCATTAGAAGCAAAGTTGTTCATCTTGAGGAAGAGAACAACATAGTTTGGGGGCATTTACCCATTTGTTGGATTGAAGGAACAAAGGGCATTTCTAAATTAGAGCAAAGAGGAAATCCAAAAAGGTAAGTTTCTAGTGCACAAATCCAAGTACATTTGTCTAGTTTATGATTATGAAGTTGATTTAGGTGTGCACATTATGGGTAGAACTACTTAGAATGCCATGAAATGAATATAACCTAGAAATGGGTTAGTGTGAGTAGTAAAATGTGGTGGAATAAATGATGATTGGGATATCTTGGGATGATAATGATGTTGAAGAGATAATTTTAAGATAATATGGAATGAATAGAGAGGCTTACCCAAAAGGGTTAAGATGAGCGTTTAAGGCATTGGGTGGAATATATAATTGAATGAGAGTTAGCAATACTAACTCGAACGTATGATGAATAAATTACAACTTCCGAGGATATGTCGGAGTGAGTTGAGCCAAGAGTGTGAGAAGCTAAGAGGAAAAGAGTCACACCAAGTAAATCGAGGTAAGGGAATTGTGTGGACTCTTAGAGATATCTGTGCGTAATTTGGGCGCTTAAATGCTTTGCTAGAATGCACGAGATGTTAGGAAATGAAATTGGGTGATTGAAGGGTAAAAGTTAGGTGTTTTGAGAAATGTGCATGAAAACAAAAGCATATTGCTTTGAAAAATCATGTTCTATTGCTTTTTAGCAAATGATTTGGTAGGTTGGCTAGTATTTGAAATGATTTACAAAAGAGTTGAGTTGTTTTGGTTTGTTAACTGTACTTTGCAAAGAATTGAGCCACCTACGTGATTTCGTGAGAATGAAAGAGTGCTAGAGTATGACTCGCACGAGATTTGACGTGTTCTATACACATGAGTGCTAGAGCTTAGCTCGTACTAGTTTTCACATGGATTCATACTGGTTTTGGCATGGTGCTTGGAGCTTGTCTCACACTAGATGCCCACCTTGCTTGTTGCTGTGCTTGGAGCTTCGGGTAAACTGGGTGTCACTTCGATTAAATAGGCTCGCACGTGCATTGTTTTGACATGATTGATTTGTCGTGTTAGGATCTTCGGGTAGACAAGAGGTCGTATCGATTAAATAGGCTCACACGTGCATTTTAAGATGTGGCTTGATATTATGTGTTGATTGGGTCCATGGAGTACGTTGTACCGTGCATGTAGCATGGAGTACGTTGTACCATGTTGAGATTGTGATATGCCATCTACGAATGAGATCTGCTATGGACCGATGGATAGGATTTGACCCACCTCTCGTGTGGAAGCAGATAGTGGTGATATCCTGCACACCTGATCCTTGTAGCCGGTATCACAGGTTATGGCCATAGACCTTGAGGTTATTACCTATTATTGAATTGCCTATCTCACATGTCTATTGTTTTGAGAATAAATCCATGTTTGAAATGATTTGTGGGTGAGGATAGCCTGAGGGAGGGGCTGAGACCTGACTAGTGTGGACTTGTTTTGAGATATCGATGTTAATGATTTTTAAAGTGCACGGATGCATGATGTTTAATGCCATGCTTTATTATGAAAATGCATGATGGTTAATGCCATGCTTATTTGATAAAACGCATGATGGGTAATGCCCTGCTTTATGTGAAAAATGCATGATGGTTAATGCCATACTTTATTGTAAAAAATGCATGATGGTTAATGCCATGCTTATTTGAGAAAAACGCATGATGGTTAATGCCATGCTTTATTGTGAATTACGCATGATGATTTATATCATGCCTTGAATTGAATTGTGCACTGGATTTTAATAGCATGAATGCTTTACATACCATTAGCACAATTATACACTCATGTTTTGAGATAAAATGATGAAATAAATGTTTTTGAGCATGGCATCACAATCACGTAGATAGTATAGTATCTACCTGTTCGCATGATTGCCTTACTGAGCGTGTGGTTTGCTCACCCCCTTATTTTTTCCCCCTCTTCAGAGATTTGAGTATAGAGTGAGCGTGACTGGAGGCGTTTCCCTTTTGGTAATCCGCTGCATCCCATCGCGTAAGGTATACACACTGTTGTAATTTTGTATCTAAACTTACGATAGCACAGTAGCATTTTGTATGTAACTATTGGGATGTAAAATAATGTAAACACATGTAACAACTCTGATATATATACATTTATACAAGTGTTTACTCATAAATAATATACAAATTGAATTGGTATGGTGGAGTGAGTTAGATGTCGACACACAAGCCAACTATTAAGGAGAGTTGTTCACGATTGAGGTAAGGACGAATAATAAATTATGCATGAAAATACAAAAAATTTGTACGTATTTTGATAAGTTGAGGGTCATGATAGAAGTTGGTATCAGAGCTCGAGTTGGTCTGACGTGTGTCATGTCTAAAATACTTAATAAGTTGGAAAATTACATCCCCATGTTATTGTGCTTGTTTAGGTATAATTGTGTGTGTGTCGATGGGTTGACTAAGTAATTGGTTATGAATGTAGGGAATTGAGTAAATATGCCTAATACCAATCGCGATAGAGGGATGAGAGCACAGGCTCGAGGCCATAGAGGTAGGCCTGGGGGCCATAGAGAGGACAGTTAATACTCTCATGTATCCAGCCATTGCTCTAGCTAATGAAATGTGATTGGAGGGTCACGGCCTACTACAGAACAGTGTGGCAAGTGTAGCAGGTACCATGGTACTCGACCATGCTATGAACCTCAAGTAGTATGCTATATGTGGGAAGCCAGGGCACATAATCAGAGATTGCCCAGAGATGACAGAGAGAGCCCCACAGAAGGGCAAGGAGCCAGAGAGAGCTCCAATTGGGACAGCAGCTTCGAGGAGGAGGGCTACAGCTAAGGAAAAGGGGAAGCAAGCAGTGGGTGTAAGCAGAGGGCTCGTGCATGCACTGGACCAGGACACTGCGGATTAATCATCAAATGTTGTAAAAGGTACCATCCAAATCTTTGATTTAAAAGCTTATGTACTTTTTGATCCTAGTGCCACGCATTCCTTTGTATCACCATCCTTTGCATGTAAATTGTTGAAGCATGTAGAACCCACACTGCTCGATAAGATGTTGATGATATATACCCCTATGAATGATAGTCAGTTGACTGAGCATGTATATAGAGATTGTAAGATGAGGATAGGAGGTAAAGAAATTGTAGCCGATTTAATTTTACTAAATATGGGTGATTTTGATGTAATCCTAGGGATGGATTGGCATGTTGTTATGGATTGTCATGCAAAAACTTTGATGTTTCCAAAGATAGACAACCTTGTAGTAAATTTTGTGAAATGAAATTAAAGAACATGATTATTATAAGTGTGATGAGTACAATCTTGATACATGTTGTATGAAAGATAAATTTGTTTATCAATCTTGTGTGTGAATATTATGATTTATGATTACTAATGGTGGAAAGGATAATGTGAAGGGTTCATCGTTTATGTAATTGAGACGGATAAGGCACATCTGGAATTAGGAGACATTCCAGTGGTTAAGAAATTTCTAGATGTCTTTCCGGATGAGTTACCAAGGTTACCTCCAGATAGGGAGATGGAGTTTGGTATAGATTTGGCACCTGGTACAGAGTCGATATCCAAGCCACCGTACAGAATAGCTCAAGTTGAGTTAGAAGAACTAAGGAAACAGCTGCAAGAGTTATTGGAGAAGGGGTTCATCAGACTGAGCGTCTCACCTTGGGGAGCACTGGTTCTATTTGTAAGGAAGAATGATGGAAGCCTCCAACTGTGTATAGATTATCGGTTGTTGAATAAGGCCACCATTAAGAATAAGTATCCCTTTCCACGCATCGATGACTTGTTGGATCAGCTTAAAGGAGCGCAGGTCTTTTTCAAGATAGATCTGAGATCAGGGTACCATCAGTTGAAGATACGAGGTGGAGATGTACCCAAGACCGCTTTTCGTACCCGGTATGGACATTATGAGTTTATGGTTATGCCATTCGGGTTGACGAATGCTCCTACAGCTTTTATGTCATTGATGAATGAGGTATTCCACCAGTATTTGGATCGATTTGTGATCGTGTTTATTGATGATATACTAGTGTACTCAAGGTCTAGAGAGGAGCATAAACAACACCTAAGGATAGTGCTGCAAACCCTCCGAGAGAAGAAGTTGTAGGCTAAACTCAGTAAGTGCGACTTTTGGTTGGAACAGATCTCTTTTCTAGGTCACATAGTGTCAAAGGATAGAGTGTCAGTGGATCCATCAAAGATTGAGGCAGTGACATAGTGGTAGAGACCCCAGATAGTGACAGAGATCAGAAGTTTCCTAGGTTTAGCTGGGTATTACCGAAGGTTTGTAGAGGGATTCTCGAGATTAGCTGCTCCTTTGACACATCTCACAAGAAAGAATGTAGAGTTTGTGTGGGACGATAAGTGTGAGGAAAGCTTTGAGGAGTTGAAAAGGAGATTAACCACAGCTCCGATCCTCACCATTCTTACCAGCTCAGGAGGATTCTCGGTGTATATAAATACTTCACACCAAGGACTGGGCTGTGTATTGATGCAGGATGGGAAGGTAGTTGCATATGACAGTTGAAGGATCATGAGAGGAACTACCCGACCCATGACTTGGAGTTGGCAGCGGTGGTGTTTGCACTGAAGATATGGCGCCACTACCTTTATGGAGAGAAATTCCAAGTGTTTACGGACCATAAGAGGCTTAAATACCTATTCTCGTAGAAAGAGTTAAACATGAGACAGAGGAGATGGCTCGAGCTGTTAAAGGATTATGATTGTGAGATCCTGTACCACCCGGGTAAAGCAAATGTGGTTATTGATGCATTGAGTAGGAAGCATATCGGGTTGGTATAATTCATGATGGTCAGGGAATACGAGCTGTTGGAACAGTTCAAGAACCTCAGTTTAGATATGACCTCGCCTGACGCTGATAGTGGATTTATGATAGCTAGCCTGCAGTTGGAATTGGATCTGATAGATCGAATCCGACAGGCTCAGCGAGTTGATCAGCAGTGTAGTGATATAGTCGGGCAGATACAGACGGGTACAGAGACTAGTTTTGAGTTGAGTTCAGATGGGTTGTTGAGGTTCAGAGGTAGGATATGTGTTCTTGATGATGCAGAGATCAGAAGGTTGATCTTGACAGAGGCTCACTCATCGAAGTATACGATACATCCAAGGAGTACTAAGATGTATCAAAACCTTCCAAAGGTTTATTGGTGGTCTGGGATGAAAAAGCACATTGCTGAATATGTTGCTAAGTGTCTTGTTTGTCAGCAAGTGAAGGTAGAGCATCAGAAGCCTGCAGGGTTATTGTAGCCTCTATCGATACCGACATGGAAGTGGGAGCACGTCACCATGGATTTTGTGATGGGATTACCGAGGACCCGAAGAGGTCATGATGCCATATGGGTGATTGTGGATCAGTTGATGAAATCAGCCCATTTTCTAGCTATGAGAGCTACCGATACTCTGAGCCAGTTAGCGAACCTATATGTGCGCGAGATAGTGAGGCTACATGGAATTCCAGTTAGCGTTGTTTCTGATAGGGATACCCACTTCACTTCCCACTTTTGGGAACATTTTCATGAAGCGATGGGGACCCAATTGAGTTTTAGCACCGCGTTTCATCCTCAGACAGATGGTCAGTCAAATAGGACTATATAGACCTTGGAGGATATGTTGAGAGCGTGTGCATTAGATTTTGGAGGCTCCTGGGATGACCATTTGCCACTCGCAGAGTTCGCCTATAATAACAGTTTTCATGCGAGTATCGGGATGGCACCATATGAGGCATTGTATGGGCGTAGATGTCGTTCCCCTATTGGATGGGAAGAGGTTAGTGACAGACAGATCTTTACTCCTGACTTAGTTAGACAAGCCTCTAAGGATGTCCAGTTGATTTGTGAGAGGTTACAGACAGCTCAGAACAAGAAAAAGAGTTATGCTGACAAGAGACGGAAACCACTAGAGTTTGATGTGGGTGAGTCAGTGTTCTTGAAAGTTTCTCCTTCGAAGGGTATTATGAGGTTTGGTAAGAAGGGCAAGCTGCGCCCTAGATACATCGAACCCTTCGAGATTCTAGAGAGAGTAGGAAACAACGCTTATAGGTTGGCATTACCACTCAAGTTGGCAAGTGTACACAACGTCTTCCACATATCCATGTTAAGGAAGTACCATCCGGACCCAGCACATGTAATAAGGTATGAGCCTTTGAAGCTCAATGAAGGTATGATGTATGTCGAGAAGCCAGTTCGGGTATTAGACAGAAAAGATAAAGTGTTGAGGACAAAGATAATTCCCTTGGTGAAGGTTCTTTGGCAACATCACACCGTGGAAGAGGCCACATGGGAATTGGAGAGTTTGATGCGGGAGAAGTATCCCGAGTTATTCATAGATTGAATTGGTTCTAATTTGGAGGACTAAATTTTCTAAGTGGGGGAGAATGTGAGACCCCGTATATGTATAATTGTATGATGATACATTCGTAATGAGAAGTATTGTAATGTAAGTCCATAATATTATGTACACACTTGTGATAAGAGTTGTGATTGTACATACAAGTTTCATTATGTATGAATGTGAAGAAATGGACTTAAATATGTGAAAAATATGAGTAGTGTGGTAAAATGGAAGGAAGATTTGCATAAGTGTGCACTTCCATTTGGTTTATATCATGGACATTGGCTATACAAAGATTCTACACAAGTTTTAATGTGTATGAAGTATTAACGAATGCCATCTTCAAGTCTCAAAGATGATTGGATGAGAAAATGACTATGGCACCAAATTAAGGATGTTTTGGTATAAGTTTACTACAGAAAATCTGGAAATATGAATGACAGATCGATCTCATAGGATGACAGATCGATCTGGGTGAGCCAAAATACTTGTATTTGAGCAAAGGAATAGGGCAGATCGATCTTCAATGGGGCAAGATCGATCACCTAAACATTCTGTAACGAAAAGATCGATCCTCAAGCCTACAGATCGATCTCCTTAGCTCTCTGTTTGGAGAAGATCGATCTCAAGCTTCGACAGATCAATCTCATGCTTAAAATGCCGTGAAAAAGAAAGATTTAAGGGGACCATATCGATCTCCTCCTAGTGCAGATCGATCTCATCAAGCTATTTCTATAAAAAGAGTGTTGAAAATCTGAAAATTTTGGAAAAAAACATCACCCTTCCGTTTTTAACCTAAAAACCTAACTTTCTCTCTCTAAAATCAGCCATTTTCAGTCAGATTTGAAGAGATACCATTAGAAGTAAAGTTGTTCATCTTGAGGAAGAGAACATAGTTTGAGGGCATTTACCCATTTGTTGGATTGAAGGAACAAGGGGCATTTCTAAATTGGAGCAAAGAGGAAATCCAAAAAGGTAAGTTTCTAGTGCACAAATCTAAGTACATTTGTCTAGTTTATGATTATGAAGTTGATTTAGGTGTGCACATTATGGGTAGAACTACTTAGAATGCCATGAAATGAATATAACCTAGAAATGGGTTAGTGTGAGAAGTGAAATGTGGTGGAATAAATGATGATTGGGATATCTTGGGATGATAATGATGTTGAGGAGATAATTTTAAGATAATAATATGGAATGAATAGAGAGGCTTACCCAAAAGGGGTAAGATGAGCGTTTAAGGCATTGGCTGGAATATATAGTTGAATGAGAGTTAGCAATACTAACTCGAACGTATGATGAATAAATTGCAGCTTCCGAGGATACGCTGGAGCGAGTTGAGCCAAGAGTGTGAGAAGCTAAGAGGAAAAGAGTCACACCAAGTAAATCGAGGTAAGGGAATTGTGTGGACTCTTAGAGATATCTGTGCGCAATTTGGGCGCTTAAATGCTTTGGTAGAATGCATGAGATGTTAGGAAATGAAATTGGGTGATGAAAGGGTAACAGTTAGGTGTTTTGAGAAATATGCATGAAAACAAAAGCATATTGCTTTGAAAAATCATGTTTTATTGCTTTTTAGCAAATGATTTGGTAGGTTAGCTAGTATTTGAAATTATTTGCAAAAGAGTTGAGTTGTTTTAGTTTGTTAACCATACTTTGCAAAGAATTGAGCCACCTACATGATTTGAATTGCCTATTATTGAATTGCCTATCTCATATGTTTATTGTTTTGAGAATAAATCCATGTTTGAAATGATTTGTGGGTCAGGACAGTTTGAGGGAGGGGCTGAGACCTGACTAGTGTGGACTTGTTTTGAGATATCGATGTTAATGGTTTTTAAAGTTCATGGATGCATGATGGGCAATGCCATGCTTTATTGTGAAAAATGCATAATGGTTAATGCCATGCTTTATTGTGAAAAATGCATGATGGTTAATGCATGATGGTTAATGCTATGCTTATTTGAGAAAAACGCATGATGGTTAATGCCATGCTTTATTGTGAATTATGCATGATGATTTATACCATGCCTTGAATTGAATTGTGCACTGGATTTTAATAGCATGAATGCTTTACATACCATTAACACAATCATACACTCATGTTTTGAGATAAAATGATGAAATAAATGCTTTTGAGCATGACATCACGATCACGTAGATAGTACAATATCTACCTGTTCGCATGATTGCCTTACTGAGCGTGTGGTTTGCTCACCCCCTTATTTTTCCCCCTCTACAGAGATTTGAGTATAGAGTGAGCGTGACTGGAAGCGTTTCCCTTTTGGTAATCCGCTGCATCCCATCGCGTAAGGTATACACACTGTTGTAATTTTGTATCTAAGCTTACGATAGCACAGTAGCATTTTGTATGTAACTATTGGGGATGTAAAACAATGTAAACACATGTAACAACTCTGATATATATACATTTATACAAGTGTTTACTCATACATAATATACAAATTGAATTGGTATGGTGGAGTGAGTTAGATGTCGATACACAACCCAACTATTGAGGAGAGTTGTTGTTCACGATTGAGGTAAGGACGAATAATAAATGATGCATGAAAATGCAAAAAATTTGTATGTATTTTGGTAAGTTGAAGGTCGTGACATTAATTTTCGATCAAATATAATTTAAATAAATTTCTCAAAAATCAAATCGGTCATTTTTGACCTCTTACCGACTTACTCGAAGTCCGGTGTATCCCCGAAAATCTTCTCATTTTTTCCCTTTTCTCTTTTTCTTTATTTTTCTCTTTTCTTCCTCTCTTTCTTGACTGAACCGGTTCGGTCCGGTTCAGCCTGGTTCAGACCAATCTGGTTTCGCCGGTTCAGTCTGGTTCGACCGGTTCGGGGCTTTACCGGCCAGTTCTTCGTCGGCTTCTGTCGCCAGCAGCTCCGCGGGGTCGTCTGGTGCACAGATTTGGTCTCGATTTTGCCAGGGCTGGTCGAAAAGTGGCTGGTCCATCTCTTCTCTCCTCCGACGTCGGTGCCTTTATCTTTTATGCCATTTTCGGCCCTTTTTGCCACCGACGGTGGCGGATCGAGCCTCCTCCAGTCCGGTGGCGAGTCCCTCTCCCTTCCTCCGACCTCCGTCCACCACCGTTCCCTCTTTTTCTCTCTCTTTCTCGCTCCTTCTCTCTCGGTCCTCTCTTTCTCTCCTTTCCTCTCACCGGCCACCATTTCTCCTCAGCTGTTGGTGCCGACGGGCTCAGCTGGCTCGCCTGGTCATCTCTCCTGTGGCGTCTGGTGGGTGAGGCTGACGGGGTTGGGTTCCTCGAGTTGTTCCCTTTCCGTTTATAGAATCGCGACTCACAATTATGTTTCATTTTTCTTTTTTTATTATTATTTATTTATAATTTATTTTATTATTATTATATTCCTTAAAATAATATAAAATTACAAAATATCCACCAAAAAATTATTTTTTGTTTAAATTAATTTATTGTATTTTAACCTTTTTTCGGTATATTTTTTCCGTATTTTCGGGATATTGTCCCAAGTGAATTTTTGGTAAATCTAAATAATTCTGGATCTTAATCAATTGGACTCTAAATTTGATAATTTCGTCATTATTGATCAAGATGTCCTAAATCTTTATTTTTAATTAAAATTTTCTAATCGAATTTATACCGGATTTCGATTTTTTGACAGTTTTACCATTCAACGTATTCGGGAATACCATTTCAATTCTTCATTTGATCTTTAAATGCATTCAGGAATTTTTATTCATTCCATTTGCATTTTTTATCCACATATAAATCATTTGATCATACGATATTATTACGATAAAATTCAGGTCTTACATCTTTTCCCTAGTACTTCTTATATGTGTAGGATGTTATTTCTCTTATTTTTCCCTGTTGCCGAGGCCAAGTTCTTCCACCAACTCCAATTTCTTTTCCTTTCTTTCGATCACTTCTCTTTCCTAAGCTGCTGCCACTGGCAACAATTTTGGGAGCTCGGGATTGGCTTCATTTTAGAAGCCAATCCACAGTTTCGTCATTTTAATTTTCCCTTCTTATTTCCAGTACTCTTTTCAATAAATTTATATACATATATTCATACATACCTATTATATGTATATTCCCTTTACAATGCTTGGTTGCACTGCCATCTCCATCATGTATGTATGTATGTATGTATGTATGTATGCATGTATGTATGTATGTATGTATGTATGTATATACACACACACACACATTTAATATGTGTGTCCTACCATAAAAGAAAACCCTTGATCCATGTATATACATATATTGTACATACCCGTACTTTTATATATATATATATATATATATTTACATATATTTTATATGGATGGATTTATTTCATACTTTTATATTTTATCTGTGCACATTTGGATTCCCTTGCATACATATATATATGTAAATACATGTATGGCTACAAATTTGATTTAATTCTCCATGTAGCGTAAAAATAAGGTTAGTCTTATATTTATTCTCAAATTAATTTACCCACATTCGCATATTAAATCCTTAATTGTCTAAATTATCATTTATAGACAATCATCAAATACTATTGAAAATTTTACGGTGTTTACATCAGTACCCATCAAACCATATTTCTATCTTTCCACTAGATAAATGGTGGCTAACTTGAACTTCTGCTACTCAACAACATTAGAAATGGAAAAATACTTCTAACACTTCCTGATCCAACTTCTAGGATTACTACCCTCAAACACTGGTAACTCAATCCTAGGTCTGGGTGAAAATGCAGTAGCATTAAATCCTTTCATAGCTCCAAAATTTCTTTGTGAATTTATACTAGATTGAGTTGTAAACTGATTAACCCCATAAGGATGTTGATGCAATATACTTGGATCATCTTTCTTATAATAATATCTACCATGTCCATCTGTGATAGTAACTTTCACAGGATTCTTACCTTTCCTTCAAATTGGTACACCTGGATGAGACTGAGAGCTACCTGCTTCAACTTGATAAGTGTCATTCTGAGTCAATGTTTCCAAGATCTTACAGATGTAACTTTGGTTCTCAGCAAGCTTGTTCTCAATGTTCAACTTTTGTTCTTCCTACCATGGAGAGTCTTGGTCTCTGCTGCTCTCATCACCTCCAGCTAAGCTTACAATGCTTGCACTTGTTCATTCAATATGTTGAAACGAGTTCCCTCTGCCATAACTCTTAGCTTAGTGTGTTTTCCTAGATTGTATAGCTTGGATCTTGGCTACTTTGATACCAATATTGTCACAGATAGGACAGTACTGGAAACTTTGCAGGAAGAAATTAGAATACAAGGAAAGAATAAGAAGAGATATAGAGAAGAATATAAAATAAGATAGAAGGAAGAAGCCAATTGTATTCACTAGCTAATTGCAAAATACTTTGCTAGTACTTTTTTGTATGCACGCACGCAGGTGCTGTATACCTGTAGTGGCATCATAAAAGAGATCAACAAAAGATAAAAAAAATAAGAAATCATTTTCTTACTGAAACTCTGTCAAAATCATTTTCTAACTTTAGCATCGGAGTGCAAACGCAGGGAACAACCCCTGTGTCCCTCTGATTATTTCCTTTCTTGCAGAATATTCTAAAGCACGTGGCATGAAGATTGAGGTGGAGATGTCAGCAATACATCATTGTTGTACTTAGCAACAACAATTGGTGCCGTCTGTGGAAATTCGAAGAAAAAGTCATTCTAAAAAGATGGTAAGGACACATTCGGCAGTAGTCAGACGCGAGGATAGTGAAGACATGGCGAGTTCTCCCATGACTGATTTCAAAGAAGCAATAATGCCAAGAGGACCGAATATGATGGAGATTCATGTCGCTGAATTCAAAGCTATGCGGAAGCAAGGGGAAGAGACCATCCAAGCTTTGCGGACAATGGTGGACCTATTCAAGGGTGTGTTCCTGCTTATGAATTTTTCACCAACCGTCCAACATTTGGTAAGAGAAAGCCAAAATTCACAGAATACTGAAGGCATACCGCGAACCCTTCTCGGCATGGAGAATGCTGAAGGCATGTCGCGAACTATTCCCAATGTGTATAACAATGAAGGCATACTCTGAATTATTCCCGGCATGGAGAATGTTGAAGGCATGCCGCGAACCATTCCCGGTGATGGTATGCCGCGATCCCCATACAGAATGGGAGATATTCCCGACATTGGAAACACTCGTGGCCTGGGAGGCATTGGCCGCATAATGGGAATCTCCTAAGGAATGACAAACCATGGCGGCATGTCGTGTGTCCTTCCTAGCATGAGGGAAAATGGAGGCATACCGTGATCTATTCCCGATAATTGAGACATCCTCGGCATTGCAAACATTCCCCGCATTGCAAACATTTCCAGGACTGGAGACATACGCGACCGGGGAGATATTGGTAGCATGACGTGAAGCCCCCAGGGTATGTCGAACAATGTCGACGTTCTGCATGACATACATGGCATGAGAGAAATTGGTGGCACCGCGTGAGACCCTGTTGGCATAGCCGCGGGAGACTTATTACAAGAGGCTACAGTAAACCTTATGCAGGAAGCTGCAGAAGGAGTGAGACGCCAAGGTGTACAAGATCCCATGTGCAGAACAGCAACGGGTGGAAGGCATCGGGTTGGGGGGGACTAAAACCTCACAGAATGAGAGACTCAGTACAGGAACTTACTGGAAGTTTGAGACGTCGAAATATGGTGAGTCTCGAAAGTCCCGAAGGCGTGGCTCAGGATACATGGATGAGGAAGAGGCCGGAATGGTGGGACCTCAGGACGAAAGAAGAAGATCAGAGATGGATCCAACTTGGAATCCTGAAACTGCAATGGTAAATTTTCAATCTCATTCCCATCAGAACCAAACTCATGATTCATCAGAAAAAGGGAGAGACAATCTTGATTATGATCAAGCCGATTCAATCGCATAGGATGCTACCGACATAAAGAAAATGGTGGAACGCATTCTAGAAGAAAAGAGATTGGTTCTAGTTGAAGAGAACCAGAGAATGAGGATCCCATTCAGTGCAGCTATTATGGGAAAACCATTATCCCCGAAGTTCAAGATGCCTCAGGTAACAACGTATACAGGAAGAACCGAACTATGAGTCACTGATGTTGTTACACGGATGAGAGGATGAGATCATGTGTAAAGCATTCTCCTTTACTTTAACTGGTTATGCGCTAAAGTGGATCAATAGTTTGCCCGAAGGGTCTATTTCATCTTTTGATCAACTAAGGAATGAATTCCTACGAGCCTTCATAATGAACAGTCAAAAGAGGAAATATGCTACCTATCTGCTGACCTTGAAACAAGGAAATAGAGAATCACTCAAGAGTTACATAAACCGATTCCGTGATGCCACACTGAAGATTTAAGATTTACAAGTTGGGGTAGCAGTGACAGCCATGCTGTAAGGGACGAGGTTCGAGAGGTTACAGGAGTCATTATCTCTAGATTAGTCAACAATGGTATCAGGCTTGTTTTCCAGAGCAAAAAAATACATTGCTCAGGAAGAAGTGATGAAGACAATCTCGACAAGAGAGGCTAAAGATGAAAGGAAACAAGAGACGGAGCCCAATGATAAAAGCACTAGAAGATCGGATAAACTGGGTAAACCTCCCAAGTTGAAATACTCTACTTACACGCCATTCACTGAGTCACAAGCTTTAATATTAGTAGCAATAGAAAGAATGAGAATGATTCAATTCCCTAGAAAAGTTGAAGGGAACTTGGGATGAGACTTGAGGTCCTATTGCAGTTTTCATGCGGCCTATGGTCACTCGACTAAGAGGTGTCGAGATTTAATGAACTAGCTAGAGAAACTGGCCAGAGAAGAGAGATTAGATTACTTTTTACGGATAATCAGAAGGGATCAGAACCTTTCACGAGGCCAGGAAGATCGTAGATTACGCGACGGCGCTATGATAACAGGGAAAAAGGGAGGAGAAATGAAGAAAGGAGAAATAGAGTGAGACCAAGGGAGCATAGGAATCGGGAGGTTGATAATGAACCTACTGAAGCTGCTATTAATGTAATCTCAGGAGGAGAAGGAAGGGCAGGCGACTCGTCGGCCTCAAGGAAGACTTACGCTAGACAGGCATATCAGATTGGTTCTGCTATGAAAGTTGACAAGAATGAAGAGGCAATTATAGGGACGTAATTATTCCCCACGATGACCCCATGGTCGTATAGGCAGTAGTGGCTAAATACCAAGTGAGCCAAATTCTGGTAGATAATGGGAGTTTAGTGAATCTTATCTATTGAAATTGTTTCGAAAAAATGAATTTGAGCAAAGACCGACTTAAGCTCGTAACCACCCCGCTCTTTGGATTTGCAGGCGAGAAGGTGAAAGTAGCCGGATCCATTGAGCTATCTGTTACCTTGGGAGAGAGTTCTAGATGTGTGACAAGACAAGTTTTATTTATGGTGGTAAGGTCAACTTCCCTGGCGTACAACATTATCTTTGGAAGACCACTGTTAAACGACATGAGGGTTGTGCTTTCCCCTTGTTATTTGCTGATGAAATTTCCCACTCCTGAAAGAATAGGACAAATAAAGGGAGATCAAAGAAGGGCGAGAACATACAATGTTGCATCCACCACATGTAAGGGTATGCAAAGAAAGGAAACCCTTACAATTGCTGAATCGCCCAAACCTAAGCCCATGGAAGAATTGGATGAGGTTAAGTTGGCAGCTGATGAGGAAAAGAAGTTGTATATCGGGAGCCAACTGAAGTCCGAGGTCAAGGAGGAATTAGTAAAATGTTTGAAATACAATGTTGATATTTTCGCATGAACCCCCGCTGACATGCCTAGAATTGATCCCACAATGATCTGTCATGAGCTCAATGTGTTGCCTGAGGCTAAACCTGTCAAGCAAAAGAAGAGGAACTTCACCCCGGAAAGGCAGTAAGTCATAAAGGAAGAGATCGAAAAGCTACTTAAAGTCGGATTCATTCGAGAAGTTCTGTATCCAGAATAGTTGTCGAATGTGGTAATGGTGAAGCAAGCTAATGGAAAATGGAGAATATGCGTAGACTTCACCGACTAAATAAGGCATGCCCAAAGGACTCATACCCGTTGCCTTGAATCGACAAATTGGTGGATGAAACTTCCGGGTATGAGTTACTTAGCTTTTTGGACGCTTTTTTTGGTTACCATCAGATCTCGATAGATCCTACTGATGAAGAAAAAATGTCTTTTATTACAGACAAGGGAACTTATTGTTACAGAGTAATGTCATTTGGCTTAAAAAACGCTGGGACTACATATCAGCGCATGGTGAACAAAATATTCAGGGATTTGCTCGGAGACACCATGGAAGCTTATGTAGATGACATGATTGTAAAAAGTAAAGAAGGAGAGTCTCATGCCTCGAAATTATCCAAGGTCCTGGCAATCTTGAGAAAGTATGATATGAAGCTTAATACCAGTAAATGCTCCTTCAGGGTTTAATCCGAAAAATTCTTGAGCTTCATGATAACTAGTCAAGGGATTGAGGCTAATCCCGAAAAGGTACAAGATATTCTGGATATGAAACCTCCAGTTACCCTCAAAGAAGTGCAAAGATTAACAGGGAGAGTAGCTGCACTAAATCACTTTTTGTCAAAATCAACCGAGCGAAGCCTACCCTTTTTCATGACACTCCGAGGTGGGCAGAACTTTTAATGGACCGAAGAATGTCAGAGGGCCTTTGAGGAATTTAAGGAGTACTTAAGGGAATTCCTATTGCTATCGAGACCTCTGACCGGGGAGCACTTATTAGTGTATCTGGGTATAGGAGACAAGGCAGTGAGTGTGGTGCTGTTAAGGAAAACTGTTGACAGAGATAGACTAATCTATTACGTGAGCAAAGTACTCTTAGATACGAAAACACGGTACCAGCGAGTTGAGAAAGTAGTCTTAGCACTGGTCATGGCTCCAAGAAAACTATGTCCCTATTTCCAAGCACATTCAATAGTGGTATTGACAGATCAACCTCTGAAACAAACACTGCAAAAGCCAAAACATTTAGGGCGATTAGTGAAATGGGCTGTTGAGCTCAGCGAGTATGACATCAGTTTTCACCCTCGTCAAGCCATCAAAGCACAAGCATTGACAGATTTCATAGTCGAGTGCACTTGTCGGGAAGACCCAAAAGAACAGGCAATAGAATGGTGGCAGCTGTTTGTTGATGGAGCATCCAACCACCAAGGAAGTGAAGCTGCTGGTATTGTGCTAGAATCGTCAGAAGGAGAAATGCTTGAGTATTCCCTACGCTTCAATTTCCCCTGTTCTAACAATGTGGACGAATATGAAGCTCTGATCGGAGGTATGAAGTTGGCGAAGGAGCTCCAGGTTAAAAACTTGTTAGCTCATAGTGATTCTCAACTAGTGGTCAATCAGTTTAAAAGATAATTTGAAACCCGAGAATCCTCCCTTGTTCCATATCTGCAAAGGGTCCAGACTTTAGCCTAATCATTTGATAAATTTCAGCTTACCCAAATTAATCGGTCAGAAAATAATCAAGCTGATGCTCTGTCTAAGTTGGATTCTTCAAAGAGGCAACTGGAAGATTAGTAAAAGTAGAAAGGCTAGAGAGGCCTAGTATAGAGGAGGATGATGTGTTGGAGATTGAAGTTGGCGAAGATTGGAGGACCCCAATCAAACGATATCTGGTGGAAGGGACTCTTCCGGATGACAAAGAAGCTGCTCGAAAGATCAGAATCCAGAGTGCATGGTTTACTTTAGTGAATGCAGAGCTTTACAAGAAGGGGTTCACCATGCCACTATTGAAATGCCTAAGTCCAGAGCAAGCGAATTATGCCTTAGCTGAGGTTCATGAAGGGATATGCAGAGAACACTTGGGTGCTAGAGCCCTGGCAGCGAAAATACTCAGAGCAGAGTTTTACTGGCCAACGCTAAAGTAAGATGCGGCTAGCAAAGTACAAAAGTGCGACAAATGTCAAAGGTTCTCTCCCTTAACAGCTGCACCAGTAACAGCGCTCCAAAGTATCTTTCAACCAACACCATTCGCTCGATGGAGACTGGATATATTGGGACCTTTCCCGATGGCCACAGGGCAGAGGAAGTACTTGTTAGTAGCTACGGATTATTTCACTAAGTGGACAGAAACGGAGCCGCTAGCGTCAATCACGAAAAAAAGATCGAGGCAATGGTGTGGAAGGACATAATCTGCCGCTTTGGAGTCCCAAGGATTTTGAATGCTGATCATGGAAAACAGTTCGACTGTGATGCTTTTCAAAATTTTGTGAAGCACTTGGTATTCAGCTGAAGATATCATCAGTGTCATATCCACAAGCCAATGGTTAAGCTGAGGTCAGCATCAGAACCATACTTCATGGCCTTAAGACTCGCCTTGATAAGACAAAGGGAGCTTGGGTGGATGAACTTCCTAGCATCTTGTGGGCGTACAAAACTACTAATTGGGTACCAACGGGGGAGACGCCATTCAACTTGGTATATGGGACAGAGACCCTAATTCCAGTAGAGATTGGGGTTGCTTCTCCAATGATGGTTCCTTATGAACATGAAGAGAACTCTTAAGGCCTCAGGGAGAATTTTGACCTACTTGATGAATAACAGGATTTAGCAGCCATACAACTTGCCGCTTACCAACAAAGGGTTGCTCGTTATTACAACTCGCGTGTAAAGGACAGACTTTTCCAGGAAGGAGATTTAGTACTGCGAAAAACAGCCATCACCAATGCCCAAAGAGAGGATGGTAAGTTCAGAGCAAATTGGGAGGGGCCATACAGGGTTAAAAGGATGATTAGACCCAGCACGTGCATTCTGGAGAGTCTACAGGGCAATGAGATGTCGAAAACATGGAACACTAACCACTTGAAGCCTTATTTACAGTAACAGTCTTTTATTTGTTACTTTATTGATTTTCTTTATGATTTGTTACTCGCGGGAAGATAATATGTTGCTTCATGAATTATGATATTACATTGCTTATTGAGATTTTTTTAGCTATCTTAATTGTGTATAATAAAGGGCTTGAAGCGAAAAATGCGTGAGGTAAGCCATAAAAAAATAATGCAAGGGCTTGAAGCGAAAAGGGCATGAGGTAAGCCACGCACTCGAATCAAAAGGGCTTGAAGCGAAAAATACGCGAGGTAAGCCATAAAAAATAGTGCAAAGGCTTGAAGCGAAAAGGGCACGAGGTAAGCCACACACTTGAATCAAAAGGGCTTGAAGGGAAAAATATGCGAGGTAAACCATAAAAATAGTGCAAAGGCTTAAAGCGAAAAGAGCGCGAGGTAAGCCACGCACTTAAATCAAAAGGACTTGAAGCGAAAAATGCGCGAGGTAAGCCATAAAAAATAGTGCAAGGGCTTGAAGCGAAAAGTGCGCGAGGTAAGCCACAAAAAATAGTGAAAAGGCTTGAAGCAAAAAATGCGCGAAGTAAGCCATAAGTAAAATCACACCGTAAGCATACAAGTACGAGTAATAAACCATACTTCATATATATATATAAAACAACAACAACAAATATATAAAATGAAAAATACGTCTAAAATCTATTCCTTCGCAGCTGGAGAAGTACTCCCGCTGGGAGAATCTAGATCATTGTCGTCCAAATCACCTAAGGCGTCAATCACTCCTTCCTGCCGACGAGGCTCCCAAGGACTCGTAAGATTGGAAAGATTATCGTGAGCCCCCTTTTCCATGTAGGTGGCAAAGTCTTCACCATCAGGCTCATAGTTTATCCAATCCAGGAATTCATTAGTATATTGTTCGACTTGCTTGGACCATTGCAATTCGGAACAGGACTCACCTGATCTCTCTTTCTCCAACCAGGATCGCGCCATATAAAAACCCTATTTGACGAAAGCAATAGAGAATAAAACCTTCTTGTCATAACAGTCCTGTGATAAACGATACTCTCTGACAGCTTCAGAACGAATCTGATCACGCACTTCTGGATTAACGGTTGAAGATTGAGATTCTTGACGTAGCTTCAAATTCTCTTCTTCCAACTTACTATAATCAGTCTGAAGGTCTTGGAATTGAGCAAGAACGACATCATAATTGGACTTGAAAGAGTTCAGCTCTTCACAAGTAGCAGCATGCGCTTCTTGAAGGTGGAGGTGCTCAAGATTCAACTCTTCCTTTTCTTTCTTCAATCTATCGAGACGCTCGGGAAGCCTTATGAATTAAGTCCTCCAATTTTACCATTCAAACTTTTCAGCTCTTAATCGATCAAGCTCAACATCCGCCTGGGACCGGTAAGCTCTATGCCACGCGTTATTAGCAATCACTTGTTGAGCTGGCTGGAATTAACAAGAGATATCAAGATAAAATTGACAAAGAAGAAAAAAATGAAAAAGACAAAAAAATAGTTGCATGATTAAATAATCAGATCGGTCATCAGAAGCAGGGAAACTCTTAAATAACTCCACATCATCCCGAGGAAGAATGGTCGACCATCCCAAACGAGATACTACTCCCAGATCATGGATTGAGTCATTATCATTAACACCAGGATAAACAATAAAGTTTTATCCTCGAACGACTGTGCCACCATCAACTTGATATCGAGACGTGTTCAGTTTCGCTATCTATGGAAGCAATGGAGTATTTCGCATGGCCGGTTCAATATGTAATAATCGCCTATCAGTGCGTGAAGGACGGGTAATGTTGCATTCTGCCCTATTCCTCCGATGATGTTCCTCTAATTCAGGATCAAGAGGCGAAACTTCTACCGCTGGCTATTTGCTCATGCCTTGAGCTGGAGAACCTGATCCCTCATGATGCAATGAAGAAGTTGTAGGTTGGGATCTTGCTCTATCATCTCGAGCTCGACCTCGACCTCGAGAGGAAGTTTCCCTAACCTATCCAGAACCCGGAGGACACCTTCGTTTATGTGGACGAACAGCCGTAGGAGCACTCTCTGTTTCATCTCGTTGGGTGAAGGCTCTTCCGAGTGTACTCGTTCCTGAAAGAAAAGAAACCAAAAGGAATCAAAACGACCATTTAAGAAGTAAACAATCATGTGTATATGTGAATGCAATGTGAAATCACTCGAATTAAGATAAGCATCAAGAGAATGAATGTTAGCTAGACTTTCATCGGAAGGGAAATCTAGAAAAGGGCTTCCAAAAGCCTCCGCTTGACCCCATTCCAAGTTTTCATCAGAATTTCCTTCAGAAGACCCGGAGGGGTTCCTCACACCCTGACCCTCTTCCATGAAAATAGGTTGCAAGACAGGCACGGGTGAGAAAACGAGAACAATGGAAATGCGCCCCCAACCAGCAGCAATTATATTTTTTGAAGTTAGTAAAGATAACAAAGTGCTCCCATCATCTACTTGCAACTGGAAGATTAAAGAGCCATATAAATGCCTTAAGTCAGAAGGCCGACAAAGGTTAGGAGGGTTACGAAGACACCAATGAATGGGAATGTTCAAAGACGGCGAAATCTTAACAATAATCCAATCAGAGGCGTAATTGTGTAATTTCGATGGTAGCCTTCCAAAAAGCTTACTACTTTGTCCTACCCTAGCGACCCTATGAATACTAAAACATGTCGAGTTCAGGACAGTACAAACTCGAAAAAATGAACTAAACAGAGGAATAGTAAGCGTAACACCACATCTATGGCATATGACTGTAAACCCAATCACCTGTGTCTATCCATTAGGATGAAGTTGAGCAAGGACTATACTGAAATGTTGGAGAAAAGCGACTCCAAAATCGGGTAAGGGAAAACTAAGTCCAAAGTCTAGCAAAATTAAGTGAACGGGAACGCCACTAGTGACCGCTTGAGGGGAGCATTCTTTAGCAGTTGAAAGTCTATAAAAATAACCCTTGGGCAGAGGAAAATTACTACGAATGGACTCAAGATCAGACTCCCTAAGTCTAGAAGGGGCATCTAAATTTATTTGTTTGCCGGTACCTTGTCTAGCCATCACAGCTTGCCATGAAAGTTGTTTGCCGCTGAGGTTTATGGATAGCCGTCAAGTGCACCTCCCGCGAACGCATGGAGATTGCCGCGAGAACGACTTACCGCAAAGGTTTATGTCTGGCCGAATTGGTTGCCGCGAAGGGTCAAGGCTTGCCCGAAGAAGAATGCCTTGTCGCGAGTATAGCTTGGCGCTAAGATGAATGTCTTGCTGCGAGAGAATACTTTGCCGCGAAGGTTCAGGGCTTGCCGCCAAGGAGAATGCATTACCGCGAGTATAGCTTGCCGCCAAGATAAATGTCTTACCGCGAGAGAGAACACTTTGTCGTGAAGGTTCAAGGCTTGCCGAATCTGAATTGATTGCCACAAAGGAAGAATGGCTTGCCGCGAAGGTTTATTAGTTGCCGCGAATATGTGAATCTGAGAGAATGCATGAAATGAAGCAGACCGATGACCCCACTTCAATATATATACTGCGGGCCGCGCCAACTACAATGTCACGGCTGCACCAACCTTCTAGACAAAAACGCCAAAAAGAAAAAAAATTAATTAAAAAATTATAAACTAAGTATACTCTTTCGCTGAGTAATAACTTACTTGCAAAAGAGTGAGGATCAATTGTTATGAATAATAATTTCGATGCTATTTCAGCCAATCATAATGTGCCACGTGATATATTCGCGCATGAGCTTATGCACGAGATAATTAAACAGATAAGAGCCACATTAAATGTATCGAGACATTTTTATAAAAGGATAAAAGCGTAATTAAGGAACAGGAAACTCCCTATAAATAGGGGTCATGTATGATTCTTTAAAGCAGAACACAATTACTTACTGAAACTCTGTCAAAATCATTTTCTGACTTAAGCATCGGAGTGCAAACGTAGGGAACAACCCCTGCGTCCCTCTGATTATTTCTTTTCTTGCAGAATATTCTAAAGCACGTGACACGAAAATCGAGGTGGAGACGTCAGCAATACATCATTGTTGTACTTGGTAACAACAACTTTTAAGAGAATTTTCAATTAATTTTAATTCATACTTATCTAAAAATAAAGTTAATAAAATAAATTAAATAAAGATATGATAAAATAAAAAATTTAAAAATAATATGAAACAAAAGGGATAAATGTGGATTATGCCAATGAAGAATTTTTTTTTTAAAAAAAATCAATTAAGACTCCATGCAAATTTTTAGGAGAAAAAATTCCTCTTTAAGCTAAGTTAAATCCATAGGACACTTTTAGGAGAATTTTTAATAAATCATAATTCATATTTATTTTCTAAACATACAAATAAATAAATAGAATAATATAGAATAAATTTTGAAGATCTAAACATTAGATATGAAGTCAAAATTAGAATATCATAAAACATTTAACTTGTCTAATGATTGAGTTTAAGAAAATCAATTGAAACTCTTTGAATATATTGAAGTGAGCGATAGCTTTAGGACTAGAGCCAAATTGATGAAAAAATCTTAGAAAAATTCCCAATTCGTATTCACATCGATATTAACATAAATACTAGGCAAACTTTAAAAGACAACATAAAATTAATTGGTATTATTCTAGAATGAATATTGTAGGGTTGTTAATGTTTCTCCACATATAACTATACTTCCGAAGTTAGAATTTTTTAACGTAAATTAAGTCTTATCTTTAGACGAAAATAAATGATCAATCAGATCTTGAGTAAGAATGATTGGTGGTGCTATTGTTTAAATTTAGTGAGTTAGGTTTTAGAATTTAACACATTATGAGTAGTTTAGCAAGTTAAGTTCGGTAGAGCCTAAGGTGGCTGGGTGAGGTGGGGACAGTGATTGTAGGTTTGTGTTTGGAGGCTAATTTCAGTGTTAGGAGAGGGCTATGGCAATGGTGATGTTCGCTTGGTGGTTTTTTTTTTTTTTTTGGTTTCATGTTTGTTTGATTATTTAAGGTCTGTGTTTTAGGATTTGGGCGATGCTAGCTAAGGATGGTGAGGGTGCTCAATTGTGGGCTTAGGATTTTCGTCTTTTTCCATGGATTTTTTTTTTTTTGCTAATTGCTATCTTAATTGCTATGTTTTTTCTCCATTACTGTCTGAAGGATTAGGCTTAATAAATATTAGATTTGATTGTGACATACCTTTGATTCCGCTTTCAATTCTCTAATTTTTGTGTTGATCTTGATTTGATTTTCTCCCTTATTTTGGATTTCCAAAGTGTCCCTTAAAATTTTGATTTTCTTTTCCTTGATTCTAGCTTCCCAAATCATGGGATTTTGCCAGATTTCATTAATTTATTTTTTAGATTTCCAAAAACAATACAAAAGTAATAACACTATAAATAAATCCTACCATCACTAGGCCCTAGTCAGAATTCTTGGATCTAAAAGCCTAATGTATCTCTAAACCCAATAGATTATCGAAACTCAAAACCCAAAATCAAATCGTAGCCCAATATCAAAATTGAACTAAGATAATGCACAATGGACTCAATTTAGAAACAACCCAACAAAAGTATCTACAGTTATTAAAATATTTTGTTCTTTTATTTATATACTTATAATTAAGTTAATGTCTGAATTAAAGTTTAGTTTTTTTTTGTTGTTTCTGCTGGTGAGAAAATTTAGGGGAGAATAAATGTATTTTACTTTTGCACATTCTATATTTATATCCAAAACAGTTGATTATTATAATATTTGATCAATTAATTATATTATTATCATTTGTTTAAAGGCATATGCTAGATAAAATTTTATTTTTGTTGACTGAGTAGTAATATTTATTTTTATTTTTGAATATTATAATTTGTATATAAAATAAAACAGTTGACAATGCAATAAAGTTTTTTAAATTTGATATAGTATTTGATAAATTATAATCAATAATTTAGAAAAAAAATACACAATATAAATGGGTTTTGACAAAATAAAAAAATTATTTGATTAAAAAGATCACGTTTAAAAATTGAAAACATAGTCTATTCTTATAATAATAAAAAAAAAACCACGGTTTTATATTGAACAGTGTAATCTAATTTTTAAAGTAAATGATGAGATTTTTTTAAGACCATAGTCTAATACCGATAGTATCTGACGATAACAACTGTAATCTAATATTATATATTAAACTACGTGTGAGAAAACTATAGTCTATAATACATAAGGAAAGACTACACTAAAATAAGCTACTGTTAAAAAAATATATAATATTTTTTCATAAATTACTGTTTTAAAATGTAATCTATAAACTTTTTTTCTAATAGTGTTTTAATTATAGTGATGCATATTCAATTGAAAAAAAAATTAAATTTTTAGCAAAATGGATCCATAATCTGCATCACAAACGTTAATGGAAACAGATTTGTAAAGCAAGTGAGATTGATCCCATTTTTTTTCCTTTTCTCTTAGAAATAAGATGAAACCCACTCTATTTTTTGTTTTCATTTGTTTTACTTTTTAAAGATAATGTGATTCCATTTTTTTAACAATTATGTTCTTCTTGTTTTGCAACTCGATGAAAATGATTGATATTTTATTAAAATTTGTGTTGATTTGTTAAATACCAGTAAACTTGCAACTGAAAAATTTTGCCAACATTATCTGACTACAATTCTTTTTTCTTCCTCTATTTTTTTTAATGTTTAAACTTTTTTTTTACAATTTATAAAAAAACGATAGTTTAACTTGTTTTGTGTATGACATGGAGAAATGCTTTTTTAAGAAAAATTGGGAACAAATTCATTCTATTTATTGAATTGCATCAATATTAAATCATAGTCAAAGAGAGAAAAATATAAAAATATTTTTTGAATATTATGCTGAATTTTTCAAGAGTGATATTGACGACCAAAAGTTGTTAATTTCTGATTTGAGAGTTATTTACTTTTTATGACGGTGAGAAAGATTAAACAAACCAACATCAAGATGATTCAAACGATAATGCCCATAGAGGACAACGAGGAGATTTAGACGTGTAATCAAAGCGACAAAAAAAAAAAAAAGGTTTAAAATTGAAAGAAAAAGGTCAAACATCATCATTATTTCGTCGAAGTTAAGGAAAATTGAATGAGCTACATTACTTATTGAATAAACGTTTTCGACTAGAGGAGAATTTTGATCTCCTTCAATGGTGAAAACAAAATATAAGACAATGTTCGATTTTAAACTTTCATGGCATGATATATTCTCACGATTTTAAGCATGCTTTGGATCAGCAAAATTTACATTCTCAACTTGTGAAAGATTAATTAAAGATCATTGAACCAATACATCATTATGTATGTTTACATGTCTTAAAAATTGGTTCAAAACTGAATCATATAACCAAAAACAAGGAACAAGAGATGAGTTTCACGAATATACTTTAAAAGAAGAAGAAAGTTCAAAATAAATTCTTATTAATTTTGAACAAAAAATTTATTTCTACTTCATAAATTGTATTACGATGAACAACTTCTCTCATAATATTTTTTTTATGGATTATGATCTCGTAATTTTTATCATTAAAGTTTTTAAAGATGTTTTTTACATTAAAAAAAAAAAAAACTTTGATCTGCTATATTATTTTTGTTTATTATACGATGAAAAGTTAAAATTTGCTACATAATAAACCAACAAAAAAATTGATCGGGTGCACTCTAAAATCATTGTGCTGATTCGTCAAACTAGATTGGTTTCAATGAATTACCTCTGGAATTGAAATCGAAACCAATTCTACATCTAACTGAACCGCTAGGATCCCTTATGTTCGTTGGCTAGAATTGAAAACTCATTAAAATGTCATAATAGAGAGAGAGTTAAGAAAACCCAGTACATTAATCTCGAAATATGAAGCGACGAACTGATCAATCGTCTTCCTCGTCTCTTGCTAGCAAGAGCTCACTACTCAAGGAGTGAATTAAGGACTGATCTAGGACAAACATTGGTAGTAGGAATCCTGCATATATTATTTAGTAACAAAACGTAAGACAACCCACTAAGAGAGCTAGGTGGCATAGTCTGGCGTTTATGCCTTGGTGTGAAGATAGTCATCGATCTCCACAAAGTTCTTCACTGCAAATTCCTTAATGACGCTTGGATCAGGGATCTCTTCACTAGCCTTCTCAAATTCACAGGACCATTTAACCAAGCTCGACTCGCCCTTGGGAATAACAATGATCTTCCCAATGAAAGTCTTGTAGTATTTCAAGAGATCCCCACCAATGACGCTGTAAACAAATATCTTCCCAGCTTCATCCACTGATTCAGTTCTCTCTTTCGATACCTTAACGATTGGAGACCCTACAACGAAAAAAGAAGAAGAAAACTGACGATATTCAATTTTACCCATAATGATATATAATATTGTAGCCCATTCATTTGCTCTCATTAATTTAGCTACAAACATTAGGTACATTTCCATCAATGCCACTTATTGTTGGATTAGTATGTGTAAAAAGGGTCTGTTAAATTTCCTTGGTCAAGTTCAATGTCCGAACATTTTCAAAAACAAGATTATTTTAATCATATTAGAGAAGAAGGCAATCATTTAATAAATGTAATTTCTGAATCCAAATTTTGGATTAATTAGTGACCTTAATAGCAATTAAGCTTCTCTTGTCCAGGAGAGTGAATAGTATAAAATGTTAATTAAGTCATTAATGTTACTCTAGGAGACCTAATTAATTAAATATTTACCTTCAGCATAATTAATCAGTCGGACAGATCCAGGGGCCTTGCCATCGCCCTCTAACACCTCAATGCTCTTGTAATCATGGGACAAGGCTTCAGGAAAAATTTTGGTCGAGTCCCTAATGGTTTCCCACACCTTTTCTGCAGGAGACTTGAGCTCAACCTCCACATGAAGTTGCCCGCTGCAAGCCATTGCTGTATGCTACTTACTATATACTTGAAGGAAACCAAACTTAGTTTAGAATAGGTTTCTTGACTTAGTGCTTAGCCTAGACCTGTATATATACCAGTAGAAGAGATATATTTGGTTTCTAATAGAGGACTCGAGGCCGGCAATGAATTAATTTCTCTGGTACTAGCTCAACTGCCCGATTCGATTCATCCATAGACATGTAAAACAAGTCAGGATCACGTACCAGCAAGGGAGACGATCGGGCCCCATTATTTACGCTGCTCATTGATAAGATATCAAAGCTAGTCGGTGAAGCAATAACTACGAGATAGTGCATCGTAGTGCCAATGAGATCAAATTACTGTTAGTGGTGTTTGACGATATATGCGCAGTTTTAGGCCGTTCATTTATAGCCATGTTGGTGTGGCAGGTAAGGCCTGCCCGCCATTGAACACATGATCAACAGATTAATTTGCTTCATTTCTGTCACACTCATCGAGTTTTAATGTTAATATCTTCAAATATTTTGATATATTATAACTATATTAACGAATATCCAGAAATATTTTAATTTCTAATAAAATTATGGAAGTTTAAAGAGATAAATTTCCTGAGTCTTCAAAAAATAAAATAAAATAAAATAAAATAAAAACACAGTGTTGCCTATAAGAGATCATTAAAATGTAATATTCACGTCTATCCAGGGGTTCGGTCATATCCAGGCCGGGTTTTAAATAAAGATTTTTAAATCCATACCCAATTTTGAAACATTATTTTATTTTGAAAAACATTTTTATTCAATTTTAATTTTAAAATATTTTTATAATATTTAATAATTTCTTTAACAATAACAGACCTAAATGAGCAGACTGGATTCATTTTAGATGAAGTTTTAGAAATATCAAGCAAACCTAACTCATGATAAATTCATATTAATATAGCAAAATGTTGTTGGTGTGACCCGTTAGATGATTTAATATGAACAAATTAATTAATTATACTACTTTGGTAACATCCATTTTAGCTAACTCTTCTAGAGAAAGGTTATTCATTTCGGTTACATAAAAACATTAATCACGGTTATAGTAACCGTTAAACATAATATCTTTAATTATAATTTTTTAAGTTTTATAACTTCTTAAAAATGTAATCTAAGATATTAAAAGATTACATTTTACTTAAATTTAATTATAAAAAACTACTATTTTTAACATATTATAGTTTTTAGATATTAAAAGTATACAAATTTACATTTTTTGTAAAAAAATATTTTAATAAAAGACTACAATTTTTGGTTAAATCGTAGTGTTATTAATTATATATAAATTTAGAAAGACCACTTAACCTTAAATACACAACTATTTTTATTGAAAAATAGTTTTCTATATTTACAGTTTTTGATAGAAACGTAATCTTTTTTGAATATTGATGTTCCGTCTTCTAAAATTTACTTTATAAATTCTCTCTTTGCCCTTAAGTTAGAACAATTGATCCTTGGATTTTATGATATTTCAATTTTATGATCTTTTTATCTCTTTCTTTCCCTTTTCCTCCCATTCCATCCTTTTAAAAGGATATGATTATATGCTCCAGTAGAAAATACTTTTGAAAGCCCATTTGTAGCTATTGAAACATCAAGAAAGTGCTCGATTTGACAAATAGCCGTTGAAGAAGTCCATTTCGATTAAGCACTATATCTCGATATTTCAATTATTACAAATGGGTTGCCAACGGTATTTATTTTATATAGAGTATGATCAGATCCTTGAAAAGAATGGAAAAGATATGGAAAGTAGAATTGTTCATCCGATTTACTTTATAAAACAATATTATATGAAATTTGTCACACTTTTAATTGTTATAAATGACTGTCGATGCACATTTCATTAATATTGTAAGTGTTTTTAGTAATAATAAGGTGTAATCACTTGAGATCAGATGAGAAGAACAAATCTTGAGCATGAATCTAAGTTGTTGTACTCAATAAAAATGTGTCAAATCAAATGCATCCAAAAGTCAAATATTCAAATTTATAGCTATTTGTATTTAATAAAATGTTCAAATATACCACATTACATCAAATATTCAGATTTAGAGCAAGAATTTTAAATTGTTGGATTCAATAGAAATGTTCAAATGTAAAATAAAAAAAAGTATCAAAGTTCAAATTTATATATAATCAATGTTGATGAATAAAAAGTTAAATCTTGCAAGTGCATGAATTGTATGATAATATAGTGTGTAAATACAAGAATTATTCACTTTAAATTCAACTAGTTATGTCCTAAAGAATTATGAAAATCAATTAAATTTAATAATTAAATCAAGAAACTAACTAATCAAATTAATTAAGCTAAGGCAAACTTCAATTAAAACTTAAAAAGTGATGTTGCCTACCTGACAGCAACAGTGCTTTGCTTTCCACGTGATCGGATTGTACTGTTGACGGTTAATTCAATCGTCACAGTTTGCTCCACGTGTTCTTCGTATATCCTGCAAAAACAACAGGAATCAGAGGGGGCAGGGATTACTCCCTGCACGCGCACTCCGACGATCAAGTCAGTGATCGGGAGTTGGTGTATGTATGTAAGAAAAGGAGAGTTTATGGCTTAAATCAGAGTGTTTAAGTGTTTCTCCCTGTTTTTCTCTTTTTTGGATCGGATCTCTGGATCTGGTCCCCGGATCTGGTCCTCCTTCAGAGGACTCACCTCATATTTATAGGCTTCTGACTCGGTTCGGGCTGAGGCCCAGGCGCGTGTCTGGGCCGCGACAGAGTGATAGAGCATTCTGTCGCGCGTCTGTGCGAGAGACTCTGGGGACTCTGCCCCAGGCCATGCGGGAGACTCTGGGTACTCTGCCCCAGGCCGTGCGCGAGACTCTGGCGCATACAGTGCGGGAGACCCCTGTCGGGGACCTCTACCGCGGTCTGTGCGGGAGACTCTGGCGACTCTGCCCCAGGCCGTGCGGGAGACTCTGGCTGTGCGGGGGCTCTGCCCCAGGCCGTGCGGGAGACTCTGGCTCATACAGTGCGGGAGACCTCTGTCGGGGACCTCTACCACGGTCTGTGCGGGAGACTATACCGCCTGCCGCGCGGGGACCTCTACCGCGGTCTGTGCGAGAGTCCTGTGCCGTGCATGGGCGATGGAGATCTGTCGCTAACGATGTGCGGCAGACTGTGAGGCGATAGACTCCTCTCGCGTCAAACACTCTGTCGCACATCTGGGAACGGTGTCGCATAGTGCTTCTGTCGCCAATCTGCCACGTGGCCTGTTCTTGGATCGACACGTGGCAGGCAGATAGTTGCACACGTGGATCTGGTGACACGACCACATCAATTGCTCCCCACTCTTTGGCGGGAATTTTTCCCGCCAAAGAGGATCTGGGTCCGGTGTTTCGCGGGCCGGGTCGGACCTCCGCGTGTGTGTGTACCCAGGCGATCCTCTATAAATACTGGGCCCCTGACGTCCTTGTCGCCACTGAATTCTCTCGCAAGGACACTCTGTCGCGACTCTCAGGCACTCTGTCGCAAGTCCTTCGCCATACTGTCGTAACTCTACCGCGAGACTGCTCACTGTGTCGCTAGTCTGCCGCGGATTTTCACACTCTGCCGCGAGTTCTGTTTCCATTACCTTAGGTAATTTTTCGTAGCCCGTAATCCCACTTCTTTGATCTACGAGCTTCTAAGATGGCTGGACATGGTATAGGAAAGCAAATCGATCTAGGTGTTAAGTCGACTTTAAGGGAAGCCGACGTTCAAGACCTAGAATCTCGATTTCCTTTGTCCGAGGGATACACTTATAGACTCCCAACCCCTCAGGAGAGCGACATACGTCGTGTGTCTGACGGGGTTGTCATTTTTAGGGCAGCTTTGGAGTTAGGACTCCGCTTCCCGTTGTCCGACTTTGGGGCTTCCTTCCTCAGGACGCACAGGGTATCCCCGGGGCAACTGCATCCTCATGCATGGATGCAATTGGTAGCATTCACTGTGCACTGCCATTTAAGGGGCGTCCCTCCGTCTCTTCCTCTTTTTGAAGTATTCTTTAGGCTTCGAGGGAGTCCCGGCTTAGTGCCTTACTCGCTTCAGCGGGTGTACCAGCCTGGTTTTGAGAACCGATTATTTGAGAAACCTGCTAACAAGCTTCATGGTTTCGAGACAGAATGGCTGGTTGTGGAAGTGCCCGAGGGCCTGGATATTCCTACTCGTTGGGAGAATAGGCACGAAATCCCCAAGGGTCCCCGGGTTGCCACACTTAGGGAGCAGTTGTCTTCTGACATCGACAAATTGCTGGTCCCTCATCCCCTTAGCCTGGACACCCTTGTATCAAATGAAAATTTGATATTAGCAGGCTGGGGTGTGGGTCCGGTCCCTGTTGCCGGACCCTCTGTTCCGTCGTCAGATCCTCTGCCTTCGGCTTCTCCCGAGTTAAATCCTGAAGCTCCTAGGCCACAAGAGGATGTAGGGGGCACCAATCTGGAATCCAGCTCTGGTAGCGAACCCTTAGCCGATCTCACTGGTTGGGAAGGGTTCGGCTCCACTTTCATGGTGCTTCCAGACGACGAGGGGATAAATATCGAGTCCCTTCAGGAGCACTTAGACTCTCCTGACGGTAACTTTTATTTTTTCCCTCTACTTATTATTTTTGATCAATTTATTGACCATTGATCTTCTTTTTCTTTTTGGCAGACATGAGTCATTTCCGGCAATCATTAGGTCGCCAGGTTTCTGAGGCTGGTCCTTCCAGCGCTCCTGCCAGGAAGAGGCATCGTTTGGCTGACGATGTCCCGAGTGAGGCACCAGTCCCCTCTCATCCATCTCGCGCTCGGACCCCTCCAGTTCCTAGGCAAGCGATGCCTCCCCCTCCTTCAGAGCAGAGAGATTTATCTCGGGATAGGGGGAGAGTTGCCTCGTCTTCACGGGGGGCTTCCGGGTCATCCGGGAGATCACGCTCTGAGGAGCGCGCGGAATGCAATATCGTTCCATCTCAGCGGAAGAATAGAAAGCGCCTGTATATCGAGAGTTCGATGAGAAGCAGGCCGATATTGCCGAGGATAGGTCCTGCTGACGAGAGGCCCTATTCCGTGGATGGGGGGAATATTATGAGGGGCCACGAATTCCGAGTCTACCCCGGGGTTCGTGATAATGATGTTCTGGACACTCCCGGGGTGGCCTCTCGGTTGAGCTGGTCCACTATCCTTCCTCGAGATGAGGCAAGGATATTCAGAAACTACCCCGAGGGGGAAGACTTAGCCGACATTGAGGCGTTGAGGGTAAGTTTCTGATTTCTTCTCTTTTTGATTGCTTTTTGCAGCATGCTTTGAGTCTAACATTTTTGCATTTTTGCGCAGCTGGCTCAACGAACCGCGGCAAATAATGCCCAACATTGGGCTTACCGGGAGCGAGCCGACAGAGAGATCCGGGAGTTGAGGGACAAAGTTATGGAGCTACAGAACACGGTCAACAACTTGTCCCCTCTTCCGGATTTAGTTCGAAGCCTGGAGGAGCAGCTTGCTAAGGCTCATCAAGACCTTGGTCTTGCCAAGGGGGATCTCACAGTGGAGACGGCTCGGTCTAGTAAACTCCAAGAGGACCTGCAGGAGGCTCATTCTGAGTTAGACCGTATGCAATCCAACTATATGTCTACGCTCACTCGGAATCAAGAGCTCGAGCAGCGTGTTGGTGAGTTGGAAGGCCAAACTGCTCCTGTACTATCCCAGGCCGAAATTGACAGCATACGGGCCGAGGCCGTAAAGGAGTATCGTCTCTCCAAAGACTGCTTGAGGCGGAAGGAAGACTTCTCCAACCCTTATGTCAAGTACGGGTTCTACCTGGCCCGATCTTGGCTAGAAGCACATAGGGAGGGAGAGGAATTTCCTGAGCTCCAATATACCCCTGATGCGATGCTCTTTGAGGCCCCTGATTGGACCAAGTACGAGCCCGAGGCTGAGCCTGCGGACGAGCTGTTCAAGAGGACTGCTCAGGACGATCTCGTCAACCTTGCTGGTCCTTGGGAGCCCGCGGATCTGGACGGTGCTCCTGAGCCTATAGAAGCCCTCTTTGATTTAGACGGCGAGGAGGGCGAGCAGTCCCTTGGGAGTGAAGGTTTTGCAGCTGATCCCCAGCTTCCTCCCGGAGAGTAGATAGGGATTTTTGCTTTTTTTTTTTTATTATTTTTTTGTATTTCATTTCAAGTACTTTGTTTTTTTGTTTTAACTTTGTACTTTTGTCGAAATACAATTGTAAAGATCTGTTTAAGATCTGTTTGTACCGACACTTGAATGAAATGAAATTGAGATTTTTGTTCATGCTTTGTCTTGCACTACTTCTCTAATTGTCATTTATCATTCTTTGTCTGATTGTTTCTGTTGCTTTGCTTGTATATAGCTTTGTATTGATATTCATGTATGCTCCCCAATTCTTGATAGAAAGGTATACTTTCAGGAAGAATTTTTTGTGCAAACGCGGAGTTGTTTAAGGCTTGAGTACTATGACGTGAAGGCGTCTTTAGTTTTTATAGCCTTAATATTTTGATTACCTGACCACGGTGACGCGTAGCGTCTTAGGCCTTGATGGTTAATTGAATGCTTTATGCCTGGCCTTAGTGACGCATTGCGTCTCGGGCTCTTATGGCTCTTTTGAGTATACGCCTGGCCAAAGTGACGCAAAGCGTCTCAGGCTTTTACGGCTTTAGTGCTAGCCCGTTGGTAGCCTGCGTTCGCAGGGCCCGAACCAATTACGCCCGGCCACAGTGACGCAAAGTGTCTCAGGCTTTGACGGCTTTAGTGCTAGCCCGTTGGTAGCCTGCGTTCGCAGGGCCCGAACCAACTACGCCCGGCCACAGTGACGCAAAGCGTCTCAGGCTCTTACGGCTTTAGGCTTAGCCTGTCGGTAGCCTGCGTTCGCAGGGCCCGAACCAACTACGCTTGGCCATAATGACACAAAGCATCCTAGGCCTTTAAGGCTTTGGGTCTAGTCTGTTGGTAGCCTGCGTTCGCAGGGCCCGAACCAAGGGTGGTGTTCTTTGTGAGTCTGACCCGTTGGTAGCCTGCGTTCGCAGGGCCCGAACCAAGGGTAGCGCTCATGTGTTTTATTAACATATGCCTAGCCACAGTGACGCATAGCGTCTCAGGCTCTTACGGCTGGGGTGAATGCATACCTGGCCACAGTGACGCATAGCGTCTCAGGCTCTTACGGTTTCAGAATCCTGTCACGAGATTTTGTCTTACATCTGGTGACAGTGTTAGTAAAACAATAGTGTTTGGGAAGGAAGATGTAGTGGTTATCTCAAATACAACTTCAAGTGATTTGAGTTCCACGTTTTCCCTATCTTCTTCCCTTGTAGAGTTTCCAGAGCGCAGGTGTTAGGTCCGATCTTGCGTCTGATTCTGTAGGGACCTTCCCAGTTGGCTCTGAACTTCCCGTCCTCCTTTAGGGCGTTCGTGATCTGCGACTTTCTGAGCACTAGATCTCCCTCAGACATTGGCCTATCTCTTACCCGGCTATTGTAGTAGTTGGCTACCCTCTGTTGATAGGATGCCAATCGAATAGCCGCGGTTTCTCTGTGTTCATCGATTAGGTCCAAGTCTTCCCTTAGAGCTTGAGAGTTTTCTTCCTCTACCAAGGGTACCACCCTTGGTGATATGGCTCCAAGTTCCACGGGGATCAGTGCTTCTGCGCCGTATACAAGACTGAACGGCGTTTCATTAGTCGACACACGGCTGGTGGTACGATATGCCCATAAGACACTAGGCAATTCGTCCACCCAGGCTCCTTTTGCTCTGTCTAGCCTGGTCTTCAGCCCATGGAGGATAATCCGATTACTGACCTCGGCTTGTCCATTAGCTTGAGGATATGACACTGAAGAGATCCTTAGCTGGATGTTGAGGTCTTTACAGAATTCACGGAAGGCGTTGCAATCGAATTGCTTCCCGTGGTCGGCATTTAAGATGCGGGGAATTCCGAATCGACAGATAATGTCCTTCCACACCATTGCCTCCACGTTCTTTTCCGTGATTGTGGCTAAAGGCTGTGCTTCAATCCACTTGGTGAAGTAATCGGTGGCCACTAACAGGAACTTTCTTTGTCCCGTGGCTAAGGGGAAGGGTCCAAGAATATCCAATCCCCATTGTGCAAAAGGAATTGGCTGTACTGCGCCTTGAGAGGGAGTTACTGGGGCTGTTGTGATAGGCGCAAACCTCTGGCATTTATCGCATCTGCGGGTTTGGTCCATTGCATCTTTTTTCAGCGTTGGCCAGTAGAATCCCGATCGCAGTACTTTGGCGGTAAGAGCTCTTGCTCCTAAGTGTTCGCCGCAGATTCCTTCATGCACTTCCGCTAGGGCATATCTAGCTTGTTCCGGTCCCAGACATTTTAGCAGTGGCGATGAGTATCCCCTTTTGTACAGTTCTCCGTTGATGAGTGTGAACTTCGCCCCTTGTATTTTCAAGCGACGAGCCTCGTCTTTATTTTGGGGGAATGTACCATCAGTGAGATACTGTTTAAATGGGGATCTCCAATCGTCTCCAACTGCAATGTCACACACTTCGACCTCTTCAATACTTGGTCGTTCAAGCCTCTCCACCTTTACAGTCCTTCCTTGTGTTTCTGTGGAGGAGGCTAGCTTAGACAGTGAATCAGCATGTGTGTTTTCGGACCGGTTAATTTGCATCAGCTGAAAGCTTTTGAAAGTCTTGGCCAAGAGTTGGACTTTCATTAAGTAAGGAACCAGTATCGGTTCTCGTACCTCATACTTTCCGCTGAATTGGTTCACCACCAGTTGGGAATCACTGTGTGCTACCAAGTGGTGAACCTGTAGTTTCTCCGCTAGTGCCATCCCTGCTATCAAAGCTTCATACTCCGCTATGTTGTTCGAACTAGGGAATCCGAATCGTAGGGAGTATTCGAGGGATTTTCCTTCTGGTGACACCAGGACTATACCCGCTCCACTTCCGTTGGCACTTGATGACCCATCGACATGCAGTAACCATGGGTGAGCCTCCCCTTCACTGCTGTCGTTCGGGATAGTGCATTCCACGATGAAGTCAGCCAGAGCTTGACCTTTGATAGCCTGTCTCGCTTGGAAAGTGATGTCGTATCCCCCAAGCTCCACCGCCCATTTCACTAACCTCCCTGAATGTTCAGGTTTCTGGAGGATCTGTCTTAATGGTTGGTCTGTTAAGACAGTAATGGGATGTGCTTGGAAATACGGACGCAGCTTTCGCGAGGCCATCAAGAGGGCTAATGCTAGCTTTTCGGCCAGTGGATAGCGGGTCTCTGGATCTAATAACACTTTGCTCACATAGTAGATGGGGCAGTATACCATTTCGTCTTTCTTTAGTAACACCGCGCTAACGGCGAAATCACCGACTCCCAAATACATATAGAGCTGCTCTGCTTCCAGGGGCCTTGTTAATAGAGGCAATCGCTTCAAGTATTCCTTGAGATCTTCAAAGGCTTTTTGACAATCTTCCGTCCATTCGAAGTTCTTCCCCCCCCGTAGAGTTTTGAAGAAAGGCAAGCTCTTTTCGGCTGATTTCGACAAGAAGCGATTCAGAGCCGCTATTCTGCCTGTCAATCTTTGGACCTCTCTTACGGTGGTTGGGGGTTTCATGTCAATGACAGCCTGTATCTTTTCAGGATTTGCCTCGATACCCCTGTTAGTGATCATGAAGCCTAGGAATTTTCCTGACCTTACCCCGAAAGAGCACTTTTCGGGGTTTAGCTTCATGTTAAATTTCCTCAATACTTCAAATACCCTGGACATTTGGTCAGCATGAGATTCTCCTACGCGGCTCTTGACTATCATGTCGTCCACGTAGGCTTCCATGGTATTTCCCAGAAGATCTTTGAACACTTTGCTCACCATTCGTTGGTAGGTGGCACCCGCGTTCTTTAAACCGAACGGCATTACCCGATAGCAATAGGTTCCGTCATCGGTTATAAAAGAAGTCTTTTCTTCGTCTTCTGGGTGAAGCATGATTTGGTGATACCCGGAGAATGCATCTAAGAAACTGAGGAGTTCGTAGCCGGATGTATCATCTACGAGTCTGTCTATCCGAGGTAGGGGGTATGAATCTTTGGGGCAGGCTTTGTTCAGGTCTGTGAAATCAACACACATTCGCCATTTCCCGCTAGATTTCTTTACCATCACTACATTGGCTAACCACTCAGGGTAATAGACTTCTCGGATGAATCCGACGCCTAGGAGTTTAGTCACTTCTTCAGTGATTGCTTTTTGTCGCTCCGGGGCGAAACTCCTCTTCTTCTGTTTGACGAGCCTATGTCTGGGTATGATGTTAAGTTCATGGCATATGACTTCGGGACTGATTCCGGGCATGTCGGCTGGGCTCCAGGCGAAGATATCCGAGTTTCTTCTCAGACACTCGACTATCTCCTTTTTCTGTTGCTCGCCCAACTGAGTCCCGATGAATGCCCTTTTTCCGCTATCCCCTTCAGTTAGCGCAATGGCTTCTGTTTCCTCTACAGGTTGGGGCTTAGGCGGATCGTCAATGCATAAGGTTTCTTTCCTCTGTGCTACCTTGTTGGCAGTGGAAGCGAGATAACAAGTACGGGCGCTCTTTTGGTTTCCTCGTACTTGCCCGACTCCGTTGGGAGTGGGAAATTTCATCAACAGATAGCAAGAGGATATTACCGCCCTCATGTCATTCAGCACCGGCCTGCCCAAGATCATGTTGTAGGCGGCGGAGGTGGATCTGACCACCATGAACAACACTTGTCGGGTCACATCTTTCGGGTGCTCGCCGAGGGTCACTGGCAACTCTATGGATCCAGCGACCTTCACTCGCTCACCTGTGAATCCGTACAGCGGTGTCATAACGGGTTTCAACCTATCTTCGGAAATGCTCATTTTCTCAAAGCAATTCCAATAGATCAGGTTCACTGAGCTCCCGTTATCAACCAGGACTCTACTTACCGGGTGTTTGGCCACGACAGTGGATATCACCATAGGGTCATCATGGGGCATGGCGATATCTCCTTTGTCAGCCGGAGTGAACATGATGGGCTCTTCGTCCGCCTGTTCTTCCATAACAATGTTCACCTGATACGCCTGCCTGGCGTAGCTCTTGCGGGATGAAGAAGAGCTTCCCGCGCTTGATTCCCCACCTGCGATGACATTAATCGCGGGGGCTGTAGGCTCGTTGTTTGGCGGATTGGCACGGGGAATTGCAGGCCTGACTGCTTCGTTTCTTGGCCTATCCCGTCTATTGTTATTTGCCCCGGTCCGCGGACAGTCATTTCTTTGGTCACACGGAGGATAACGGGGTCTCTTGCTTCTCCATAAGAAGCGGTTAATCTTGCCCTCTCTGGCCAGTCTTTCTAACTGGTCCATCAAGTCTTTACACCTCTCTGTCGGGTGTCCGTGAGCACAATGAAATTCACAGTAGGCTTCAGAATTTTGGCCTACATCTCCCATCTTCCTCTTGGGGAATTCTAGTAGTCCCGCCCCCTCAATTGCTGCCAGTATTGCAGTACGAGGCTCGCTCAGTCGGGTGTAGCCTTCGTACCTGAGCTTGGGGGTTTTGTCTACTCTCACGGGTCTTTGGGAGCTTCTCTCGGGCGCATCTCTCTCTCTCTTCTTTCCCTCTTTAGCCTCCCTGGGCTGTATCATTTTCATGACTTCTTCTTAAGCCACGTATTTATTAGCCCTGGCAAAGAGATCGGAGATCATTATAGGTTGATCGAGAGAGAGAGATTCTTGCAGCTTCTCCGAGCTTGTCCCTTGCAGCATCGCAGCCAAGGCTACCCCCACTGGTAGATCTTCCACCTCCAAGGTCGCATCTCGGAAGCGATCTACATAATTCTTCAAGGATTCTCGATTTCCTTGTTTAAGCGTGAGTAGGTAGGTAGCGTCTTTCTTCCTTTGGCTATGGATCATGAACACTTTGAGGAACTCATTTCTCAACTCGTCAAAAGAGGAGATTGAAGCTTCACTCAACCCGTTGAACCATTTCAGAGCGTGCCCGGACAATGTGAGAGAAAAGGCTCTACACATGATCTCGTCCTCCCAACCATGAAGCAGCATGAGGGATTCATAACTCTGAATATGGTCGTAGGGATCCGCTTTGCCGGTGTAAGTAGCCATAGAAGGCATTTTGAACTTTTTCGTCAAGGGTTTGTTCATGATCTCCGGACTGAATGGGATCCTCCTCCTTTGTCCATCATCCGGAGATACTAGCTTTTTCTTTTCGAGGATCCTTTGGATGACCTTTTCCACGTCCTCCGACCCTCGATCTGAGTAAGGTCCTGTCCCTTCCGGTCTAGAAGAGTCCGATTGGTAAATACCTCTTCCAGTACCTCTGACTACGGGACTTGATATCTCGGGACCTTCTTGCGGATAAAAATCTCCTTGTCTCCTTCGCTCCCCAGCTCCACACGCCCTCACGTCATGTTCCAACACAGGGGATGAGCTGCGACAGGTATGGAAACTCTGTCGTCTACGGGCTACGAGTGAGCTCTGTCGCCTGGCAGCCAGTGGGGAAGTCTGCCGCACATTGGGCAGAGGTGAGCTCTGCCGCCTACGGGGCGCGGGAGAACTATGTCGCCTGGCGGCCAGAGGGGAAATCTGCCGCACATTGGGCAGAGGTGAACTCTGCCGCCTATAAGCAGTAGGTGTGCACCGTCTCGTATGCGATGCAGGATACCTCTGCCGCAAGTTGTCCGTGGGAGAGTTCTGTCGACGTTGAGCTACGGGGGAACTTCGCCACAGAATTGACGAACTCTGCCGATCATAGGACAGAGGAGATGTCTGACGCATAGGAGATGCGGTTGAGCTGTGCCGCCTTTGAGCTCCTGGCGAACTCTGTCGCCGAGGTGTGCCAGGTGGACTCTGTCTCGCTGGATCGACAGTGGCGTTGTATGGCGTTCCTGCCTCTTGTCCAGCGTTTACCAGGCTAGAGGGCTGACCTCTCTCGTAGGTCTGTCTAGGGGTGCATTCCCCCACTAACTGCTGTACTTCTTGGGGTAAGCTGAACTGGGGGAGAGCCTCTCTGAAGAAGCTCACCATGGCTCTCAGGGCTGTCGTAGCCTCTTCATTTTTGCGCTTCAGAGCGTCGAATTCTTCCAGGGAGACTAAGGGTTCTACCTGAACCCTTTCACTTTGTCTCTTCCTTCGTTCCGATCTGGCAGGGGGACTTACAGAATTCCGCCCTCCTGTCAACTCTGCTGCGGAACGCGTCCTCACCATTTCAATAGAGAACCTGACTTTTTGTCAAGATTCCCACAGACGGCGCCAATTGATGTTGCCTACCTGACAGCAACAGTGCTTTGCTTTCCACGTGATCGGATTGTACTGTTGACGGTTAATTCAATCGTCACAGTTTACTCCACGTGTTCTTCGTATATCCTGCAAAAACAACAGGAATCAGAGGGGGCAGGGATTACTCCCTGCACGCGCACTCCGACGATCAAGTCAGTGATCGGGAGTTGGTGTATGTATGTAAGAAAAGGAGAGTTTATGGCTTAAATCAGAGTGTTTAAGTGTTTCTCCCTGTTTTTCTCTTTTTTGGATCGGATCTCTGGATCTGGTCCCCGGATCTGGTCCTCCTTCAGAGGACTCACCTCATATTTATAGGCTTCTGAGTCGGTTCGGGCTGAGGCCCAGGCGCGTGTCTGGGCCGCGACAGAGTGATAGAGCATTCTGTCGCGCGTCTGTGCGAGAGACTCTGGGGACTCTGCCCCAGGCCATGCGGGAGACTCTGGGTACTCTGCCCCAGGCCGTGCGCGAGACTCTGGCGCATACAGGGCGGGAGACCCCTGTCGGGGACCTCTACCGCGGTCTGTGCGGGAGACTCTGGCGACTCTGCCCCAGGCCGTGCGGGAGACTCTGGCTGTGCGGGGGCTCTGCCCCAGGCCGTGCGGGAGACTCTGGCGCATACAGTGCGGGAGACCTCTGTCGGGGACCTCTACCACGGTCTGTGCGGGAGACTATACCGCCTGCTGTGCGGGGACCTCTACCGCGGTCTGTGCGAGAGTCCTGTGCCGTGCATGGGCGATGGAGATCTGTCGCTAACGATGTGCGGCAGACTGTGAGGCGATAGACTCCTCTCGCGTCAAACACTCTGTCGCACATCTGGGAACGGTGTCGCATAGTACTTCTGTCGCCAATCTGCCACGTGGCCTGTTCTTGGATCGACACGTGGCAGGCAGATAGTTGCACACGTGGATCTGGTGACACGACCACATCAAAAAGTAATCACTAAATAAAAGCCTAAGAATTTGATTTCACCAATTCATTGCAATTTGATGTTTGTAATCCTAAAAATCTCAATTCAATTTTAGGGCTCATTCTTCCTAATATATGATTACTCTATTAAGTGTCCAATTATAATCAATGACTGCAAACCTACTCATTCATTCAAGAGAGCTCGACATGGCTTAACATATGGTGTCTACTCCTACCATATCTCTTGCAATTAAATTATTTATATTAAAAATGGCTGGTCAATAACAAAAATCAAAGATTGAATTACTCACAATGAATAAAATTAGATTTAAGAATTAATCAATTAATTCATAAAGACATAAAATATGCAAGTAGGTTTAATCAAATTCCTAGTTAAAAAAATTAGTTCATGTTTAATCTAGCATAAATCAACAAATTAAATTGGGATTTCATACTTTAAATTAAACAACAAACTAATTCAAAAATAATTTAATAATGCAGTTCAAACAAAATTAAAGTATTAAGTTAACAGCCCCATGAAGCCAAGTTTAATGTTCATGACACATTTGGACAGCAACCAAGGACAGCAGCTAACAATTCTCGCAAACAGCTGCTTTCTTCCAGCATGTCACGTTTGCGGCAACTTCTCACTTTCCTGCTTCTTTCTTCAGCTGCTTGAACACATGTGGCACCAGAAAATTCCAACAGCAACTTCACGTTCTGCTCTGTTTCATAAACTGCTCACAGTTCCCGCACTGCTTCTCAAACGATCGATTCTGCCTTGTTTCCAACAACTCTCAGCTCTGCACCACGGGTACTGCTTTGCTTCAGTTTTGAACACAATAACGGCTTTAATTCTGTTCACAGCAGCAACTTCACGATTTCAGTAAAGTCCTCACGGTTCTGTCATGCTTTAACGCCTTCTTTAGCAGCCTACTGCCTTCCCTTATTTCTTCTCTTTATGTTGCTGCCGCAACCTCCCTTCCCATTTAACCTTAACCTACCGTTGCTCTTATAGACACAATAGAAATTTGCAGCCCAAGTACATGAAACCTAAGAAAAACTTTCCCTCCAAGTATTTACCCTTGCGTTTTTCGTTTCTCTTAAATTTGCTTATTATAATTTATTTCCTTTCTATATTTTACAACTTAAGGATTTCTCAATATCAGCTGTAATATCTCATTGATGGTGGTCGTGTCACCAGAATCCACGTGTGCAACTATCCGCCTGCCACGTGTCAAACCAAGAACGAGCCACGTGGCAGATTTGGCGACAGAGCGGCCACGTGGCACAGTTCCTAGCAGTGCGACAGAGTGTTTGATGCGATAGGAGTCTATCGCCTTGTGATGTGCCGCACAGCAGGCGCGGCAGACCTCCATCGCCCATATTGCGACATAGGTCTCCCGCATTGCCCTCGCGACAAAGGTCTCCCGCACAGCCTGCGGTAGAGGTCTCCCGCACAGCCTGCGGCCTAGGTCTCCTGCACAGCCCGCTATAGAGGTCTCCCGCACAGCCTGCGGCATAGTCTCCCGCACAGACTGTGGTAGAGGTCTCCCGCACAGTCTGCGGTAGAGGTCTCCCGCACAGCCTGCGGAATAGTTCTCATGCACTGCCTGCGGTAGAAGTCTCCCGCAAGCTGCTTTACTTGAAGTGCGACAGAGTGCTATATGACTCTGTCGCGGCCCAGACACGCGCCTGGGCCTCAGCTCGAACCGACTTGAAGAAACCTATAAATACCAGGTGAGCTCTCTGAAAAAAGGCAGGATCCGAAAGAAAAAAGAGAGAAAAGAACCAAAAAGAAGGGAAAAGTCTTAAACTCTCTGATTTAAGCATTACATTCTCTTCTTCATACATTCACAACTCCGATTACTTACTTAATCATCGGAGTGCGCGTGCAGGGACAAATCCCTGCCCCCTCTGATTCCTGTTGTTTTTGCAGGACATACGAAGAACACGTGGAACAAATTCCATCAACGTCACCCTTTTGTCGTTAGTGCAATCAGACTACGCGAAAGGTATATTATTGTTGCTGTCAGGTAGGCAACATCAATTGGCGCCGTCTGTGGGAAGGATCCACAATAAAACGCGCGTTTTGTTGTCGTCTAGCTCAGCAGGTAGAGACTCAACCGTATTGTCCGCTTTGGGTACGGCCGATTGGCAGCCTATGGCCAGGCGTAGTTCAGACGAGCCGTAAGAGCCTGAGGCGCTATGCGTCACTGTGGCCAGGCGTAGTTCAGACGAGCCGTAAGAGCCTGAGGCGCTATGCGTCACTGTGGCCAGGCGTAGTTCAGACGAGCCGTAAGAGCCTGAGGCGCTATGCGTCACTGTGGCCAGGCGTAGTTCAGACGAGCCATAAGAGCCTGAGGCGCTATGCGTCACTGTGGCCAGGCGTAGTTCAGACGAGCCGTAAGAGCCTGAGGCGCTATGCGTCACTGTGGCCAGGCGTAGTTCAGAAGAGCCGTAAGAGCCTGAGGCGCTATGCGTCACTGTGGCCAGGCGTAGTTCAGACGAGCTGTAAGAGCCTGAGGTGCTATGCGTCACTGTGGCCAGGCGATAAAAATATCAAGGCTATAAAAACTAAAGACGCATACACGTCACAGTAATCAAGCCTTAAACAATTATACGTTCGCTCAAAAAATTCTTTCTGAAAGTTTACCTTTCTATCAAGAATTGGGGAGCATGCACGAATACATTCAAACGAATACATTCAAGCAAAATAAACAAACAGACAAAGAATGATAAATGATAAATAGAGAAGTAGTGCAATACAAAGCATGAACAAAAATCTCAATTTCATTTCATTCAAAAGTCATTACAAACAGATCTTTAACAGATCTTTACGATTACATTCAACAAAAGTACAAAGTTAAAATAAAAAACAACAAAGTACTTGAAAAGAAATACAAAAAACAAAAATAGCTATCTACTCTTCAGGAGGAAACTGGGGATCAGCTGCAGACGGACCATCACTTCCCAAGGACTGCTGACCCTCCTCGCCGTCTAAATCAATAAGAGCCTCGATAGGCTCGGGAGCACCGTCCAAATCCATGGGCTCCCAAGGACCAGTGAGGTTGGCGAGGTCATCTTGGGCGGTCCTCTTGAATAACTCGTCTGCAGGTTCGGCTTCAGGCTCATATATAGTCCAGTCGGGGGCCTCAAATAGCATCGCCTCGTTGGTGTACTGGAGCTCGGGGAATTCCTCTCCTTCCCTATGTGCTTCTAACCATGATCGGGCAAGATAGAACCTGTACTTTACATAGGGATTCGAGAAATCCTCCTTCCGTCTCAAACAATCCTTGGAGAGACGGTACTCCTTCACGGCCTCGGCCCGTATGCTATTGATCTCCACTTGGGTCAGCGTAGGAGCAGCCTGACTTTCCAACTCGGCAACGCGCTGCTCGAGCTCCTGATTCCGAGCAAGTAAAGACCCGTAGTTGGATTGCATACAGTCTAGCTCAGAGTGGGCATCTCAAAGATCCTCTTGAAATCTGCTAGACCGAGCCGTCTCAACAGTGAGATCCCCCTTGGCCTGGCTCAGGTCCTGGTGAACCTTAGCGAGCTGCTCCTCCAAGCTGTGAACTAAATCCGGAAGTTTGGACAAGTTGTTGACGGTGTTCTGTAACTCCATAACTTAGTCCTTTAACTCCCGGATTTCCCTATCGGCACGCTCCCGATAAGCCCGGTGCTGGGCATTGTTGGCCACAGTTCGTTGAGCCAGCTGCAAAGAAATGCAAAAAGTTAGATTCAAAGAATGCGGCAAAAAGGAGTCAAACGAAGAGGAGTATGAAACTTACCCTCAATGCCTCCATGTCGGCTAAATCCTCCCCCTCCGGGTAGTTTCTGAATATCCTTGCCTCGTCCCGAGGAAGGATAGTGGACCAGCTTAACCGGGAGGCCACCCCGGGAGTGTCCAAAATGTCGTTGTCACGAACCCCGGGGTAGACTCGGAACTCGTGGCCCCTCATAATGTTTCCCCCGTCCACGGGGTAGGACCTCTCGTCAGCAGGGCCTATCCTCAGCAGTATTGGCCTGCTTCCCATCGAACCTTCGATGTACAAGCGCCTTCGATTCTTCCGCTGAGACGGAATGATATTGCATTCCGCACGCTCCTCGGAGCGTGATCGCCCGGATGACCCGGAAGCCCCCCGTGAAGATGAGGTAACTCTCCCCCTATCCTGAGAGAGATCTCTCTGCTCCGAAGGAGGGGGAGGCATCGCCTGCCTAGAAACAGGAGGGGTCTGAGCACGAGGTGGCTGAGAGGGGACATCGTCGGCCAAACGACGCCTCTTCCTGGTAGGAGCGCTGGAAGGACCAGCCTCAGAGACCTGGCGACCCAACGATTACCGGAAATGACTCATCTCTGCAAAAAAGGAAAAGAAGACAAATCAGTGGTCAAAAACTGATCAAAAACAGCGAGCCGTAAAAAGAATTAAAAGTTACCGTCAGGAGAATCGAGATGCTCCTGAAGGGACTCTATATTTATGGCGTCGTCATCAGGGAGCACCATGAAAGTAGAGCCGAACCCTTCCCAGCCAGTCAGGTCGGCTAAGGGTTCACTGCCAGAACTAAACTCCACGTTGGTACTCCCTATATCCTCTTGTGGCCTAGGTGCTTCAGGATTTAACTCGGGGGAAACCGAAGGCAGAGGATCTGACGAAGGAACAGAGGGTTCGGCAACAGGGACCGGACCCACACCCCAGCCTGCTAATATCAAATTTTCATTTGATATAAGGGTGTCGAGGCTAAGGGGATGAGGGACTAGCAGTTTGTTGACGTCAGAAGACAACTGCTCCCTAAGTGTGGCAACCCGGGGACCCTTGGGGACTTCACGCCTAGTTTCCCAACGAGTGGGGATATCCAGGCCCTCGGGCACTTCCACGACCAGCCATTCCGTCTCGAAACCATGAAGCTTGTTAGCTGGTTTCTCGAATAATCGGTTCTCAAAACTGGGTCGGTACACCTGCTGAAGCGAGTAAGGCACTAAGCCGGGGCTCCCTCGAAGCCTAAAGAATACTTCTAAAAGAGGAAGGGACGGAGGGACGCCCCTTAAATGGCAGTGCACGGTGAATGCTACCAATTGCATCCATGCATGAGGATGCAGTTGTCCCGGGGATACCCTGTACGTCCTAAGGAAGGAAGCCCCGAAGTCGGACAATGGGAAGCGGAGTCCTAACTCCAAAGCTGCCCTAAAAACGACAGCCCCGTCGGACACACGACGTTTGTCGCTCTCCTGAGGGGTTGGGAGCCTATAAGAGTATCCCTCGGGTAAAGGAAATCAGGATTCTAGGTCTTGGACGTCGACTTCCTTTAAAGTCGACTTAACGCATAGATCAATTTGTTTTCCTACACCATGGCCAGCCATTTTAGGAGTCCGTAAATCAAAAGAGTGGGACTACGGACTATGAAATTACCTAAAATGAAGAAAAGGAGGAACTGGCTACAGAGTATGAAGAAGCTGCGGCAGTGTTGCGACACAGTGATGTGTACGCGACAGAGTTGCGGCAGAGTACGGTGGAGTTGCGGCAGAGTTGCGAGAGAGTGTCCAGAGAAAATCGCGGCTGAGTGTCTTTTTGTGGGAGAACTCAATAGCGACAAGGACAGCAGGGGCCCAGTATATATAGCGGCTCGCCTGCGTCGACACACGCGCGGAGATCCGACCCGACCCGAGAAAAGTCCAGACCCAGATACTCTTTCGCAGGAAAGATTCCTACCAAAGAGTGGGGAGCAATTGATGGTGGTCGTGTCACCAGAATACACGTGTGCAACTATCCGCCTGCCACGTGTCAAACCAAGAACGAGCCACGTGGCAGATTTGGCGACAGAACGGCCACGTGGCACAGTTCCTAGCAGTGCGACAGAGTGTTCGATGCGATAGGAGTCTATCGCCTTGTGATGTGCCGCACAGCAGACGCGGCAGACCTCCATCGCCCATATTGCGACATAGGTCTCCCGCATTGCCCTCGCGACAAAGGTCTCCCGCACAGCCTGCGGTAGAGGTCTCCCGCACAGCCTGCGGCCTAGGTCTCCTGCACAGCCCGCCATAGAGGTCTCCCGCACAGCCTGCGGCATAGTCTCCCGCACAGACTGTGGTAGAGGTCTCCCGTACAGTCTGTGGTAGAGGTCTCCTGCACAGCCTGCGGAATAGTTCTCATGCACTGCCCGCGGTAGAAGTCTCCCGCATGCTGCTTTACTTGAAGCGCGATAGAGTGCTATATGACTCTGTCGCGGCCCAGACACGCGCCTGGGCCTCAGCTCGAACCGACTTGAAGAAACCTATAAATACCAGGTGAGCTCTCTGAAAAAAGGCAGGATCCGAAAGAAAAAAGAGAGAAAAGAACCAAAAAGAAGGGAAAAGTCTTAAACTCTCTGATTTAAGCATTACATTCTCTTCTTCATACATTCACAACTCCGATTACTTACTTAATCATCGGAGTGCGCGTGCAGGGACAAATCCCTGCCCCCTTTGATTCCTGTTGTTTTTGCAGGACATACGAAGAACACGTGGAACAAATTCCATCGACGTCACCCTTTTGTCGTTAGTGCAATCAGACTACGCGAAAGGTATATTCTTGTTGCTGTCAGGTAGGCAACATCACTCATTAAAATAAAGTCCCTTGAATTTAGTATTAAATCTTGGGTATTAAATTATTAAATTGTGTCTTAATCTCATGTGGTAGTAGTAGACTCAACTTTCAACTTAATTTTCATGTGATAGTCGTGTAATTGATCGTCATACTTGATACAACAGGCCATCTTGACTATGAACTATCACACTTTGATTACATCTTCTCATGTATATACCTCATACGCTTACAAACAATGATTTTGAGTATGAGACGAAGAACAGGAAGATAGACGGTGGTCAAAAAAGAATTCATCAACCCAAGTAATTCAAGGATACATATCTTGTTGTTCTTAGCTTAGGATTGACTTGATAAAGCCAAGCCATGGCATGAATACTCTAATAAAGATCTTACGTTTGGTGAAATTTTCAATTAAGAATACAATATTTAATTTTGCTCAATTAAAGACTAAGTGTCTTCGATTTTATGAAAAATAGAACTTTTTAACAACTGTGTACTCAACGCGCCGTTAAATCACTAACGACGTTATATTTTTTTAATTTAAAAATGTGTTTAAAGATTAAAAACATAACAATTTTGTTTTTTGTTTTTTACTTTCAAAAGGAAAAAGCATAACGCTTAAAAAATATATCTTCATTACCTCTATTTTCACTCGGAACAAAACTTCTTCAGCTAATCTTGTTTTTTTTCCGGATTTGAACTAAAAAAATCTTTCGTTTAATTTGAGATCTAGTTTTCTTTTTGAATCCAAAACATAAAATCTGGGTTTTTTATTTTTGAATCCCGAAAGAAGAAATCTACAACAAGCTTCACTTCAGTGGTTGAGTTTGATGTTCAGTGAAATCTTTAGGTTCAAGGTTCAATCTTTAGTGGTTTTGGGTTGAAATATGAGTTCATCTAGTATTTCTAGTTCAAGTTCAAGGTTTGATTATAAATTGTTTAATGCTAATTTAACTAATTTTATTTTCATGTTTCGTGTAAATATGGTTTTGGGTTTTTATTGATTTCCGTTGATTTTGATTGATTTTTGTAGTTTATCAAGAGATGGATGTTTTGATTTAAGATCATTTAAGCTAATCAAAAATAGTTACCTGGTTGAATTTGATTTTCTGTCATTGCAATGTAAAAGCACCAAGGTGGACTTCATGGAATGCCTTAAATCCCGGAAGAAGATTTTCCAGATGCTCACATTACCTGGTAGAATACATCTTTGCAATTTTTCATAATGTTATTTGCTAGATGAATTAATGGCAGAAATGCTAGGTGAATATTGTTTTCCATGTATTAGATAAAAAACACTAACAACAATTATATAAAAAATGACAATATTTTTTTCATTCTGAATGTAGGATACTGTTTGTCGTTTTGATTTATGGATGATCCAAAATTTTGTGATAGAGCAAGGGAGATCATCTATGAGTTGAGGAGGAGAGAAAATATGGTATGACCAAGTGAAACAATTGAAGAAGCAACTATCAGAAGTGAAGGATAATGCTCTGGATTGTATTGAAGGTGAATTGATTGAAAAAAAAAATTTAGTTGAAGAGAGAGCTTAGTATTTTAAGATTGAAATGCAAAGAAAAAGATAGTTGCAAGAAATGGAATTTGATGGTTATTATGTTGCCAATATGTGTTATTTTTGCATTGTTTGTGCTTGTTTTGAATGGCAAAAAAGAAAAAAAAATGTATGCTTGGTTTAGGGATGTAAGTCAAGATTAGGGAATGGAGAGATGATGTAATTTCATGATTTAATGAAATGAACAAAGTTATGTTTTGGTTTAGTACATATGATGAGTACTTCTTTAGGTTATAGAATGTGAATGTTATTTTTCAATTTTATTATATATGTTATTGTTGTATTTGTTATGCAACATGAAATGCAAATTACAACAACACATAACAAGTTCTGAAGAGAAAAAAATTTCATTTCATAAACTAATAAGGCTTGTCAACATGAAGTTTAAGAGCAACTAATATTATACATAACAACTAAAGAAAAATAGTTGCTCTTCAACATTCCTGCATACTACCTCACAACATAAGTTCCTAATCCGTTCAACAAATTAAAAATCATCCTCCACATAATAATAAAGACATATAAGAAATGAATTAATCACAAAATCATATCCTCTACATCTTTTGTTTTCCTTTCCCTGCATTTTGACTCTCTTGAGTAGCAGTCATCTCTTGAGTGAAGTCTCTTGAAGTTTCTCCTTTGCCTTTACCAGTGGAGATAACAATTTGACTTGACAACCTCGGCTGTTAAAAGAAAAAAAAACATATAAATATGCTATCTAGCATTCAAATAAAAAAACAACAGAAAAATCCATAACCTTAAGCTATAATCACATCTAAAATGTGTCCCTGTCTTTACATTTGCATATATCTCATACCTTACCACCCCTTTGTTCTTGCTTCTGTTAGATGCAGTCTATTGCCAAAAATGGCCTTTCTCCTACTAGTCCTATTACTTTTCCTATTCTTAGACAATAGGCTTCCACCTCTTTCACCAGTCATGACATAAAGTCTTTCATCCCCATTTGCAGAACATCTCCTTGTTGATCTACTTGCCACTTAACTAGCATGTGCATTTGCAGAAGCATTACCAGAGACACGTGTAGTTGTAATTGTCACGACCCAAATTACCTAAAAATTCCTACAAATTTTTCGCTTTTTCATTTTCTTACCCGTCGTGAACAGTTACACTACTAAACAGTTGGGCTATGATTCGGTGTTAGTAACCTCTCACCTACGTACCATTCCATTTTCATATTCACATTCACATATCAATTTATTGAACTAAATACATCCCCAACATTACATCCATATACAGTACTGTGCATCTATATGTTCAGATACAAAATTATACGAATGTGTATACCTGATCTTGATAAGAAGCAGCGGATAACCGATATGCGAGACTATTGTCGTTCTCTTCTACTGAATATACCCTGTGGGGTGGAAAATGAAAGGGTGAGCGAAACGTGCTCAGTAAGGCAATAATGTAAGCAGGTAGATAACTATACTATCTACGTGCTGATAATGTCATGATATAAAATCCTTTATATTTTGAGCATGAGGAATGACTAAAACGATGCCACATGTATGTATATATATCATATAAGGGAAATCATAAAATCGACATATAAAACACACATGAAAAAAATCATCATGTATGACATCTCATGCTCGTCACATTAAAACTTATTATTTTCATCATAAACTCATCACTTTAAAACTCATTTGTTTCATCACAAACTCATCACGTTAAAACTCATTGTTTCATCATAAAACAACTTCATCAAGGTCAAACCCATCTCTCGGGAATACCTTGATTCATTAAATCACATCTCTTTTAAAAACATAAATCGGGACTACCCCTCCATCGGGTTTGTCTTGGTCTATCCAGACCGTATGATATCATGTGAGACATGTAGGTTACTGTATGAAAAATCGAGGACTATGGCCATACTATGTCCCTGTGATCCCAGGCTACACGGATCCCGGTGTACGGGGTATCACAACTGCAACGGGAGGTGGGGTCAAGTCCTACCCGCCAGAATATCAAGTAACATCATAGAGTCATCATGACTGCACGGTACAGCGTACTCCGTGTGACATACACGGTACATCGTACTCCGTGGACCCATATCATAGTCTGGGGGTGCCTGCCGTAGGTCTTATCCACCCCAATACTATGTCGATAACCAACCCATGTCTCAAAGTATGCGTGCGAGCATCTCAACTCTCTGTGACACACAGTCTACAGGAGGCTTCCGCACGACTATATGCATGTCAACTCACGTCTAGTGCGAGCGAAGCTCCAGCACCACGCTATGCATATCATGATATCTAAAATCTCGTGCGAGCAAAGCTCCAGCACGGTTTTGTGCACACACAAATTTCTTGTACGAGCAATGCTCCAGTACGGCTTTTCATGAGAATAAATCAGTAAGCTTGAGTGCGAGTAAGACTCTAACACTCTTTTTACTCGTGTAAATATGATAGGTGGCTTAATTTTAATAAAACATCTTTTAAAAAGGAAACCGGTATAAACCGGTTTCCTTTCGTGTAATTCTTAAAATCAACAGCCAACCTATGTGCATATTTGCTTAAATCAAAGCAACATATTCATATAAAACATTAAGAACATGAAATCATGCAATTTACCTGCCTTACTACCCTTTTTGTAAATTTTACTCCTAGGGGCAAAATCGTCTTTTTTCCTTTATTCACCTAAGCCCCAGTTTTCGTAAAAATTATTATTTCATTTCTAGATACTGTAAGAAATTTTTGAGCCCTGTAAATACCCTCAAAATACGTATAGAAATCGCTATACGCCTACAAAATTCCCTTACCTTATTTTTCTGTAGAGTCTGACCTTTCCTTTTTCCACTGTTGTCTCGTTGCGCAGTCCGATATGCTCCCATATCAAACCTCCGGAACTGCGTATCAATATTCTTCAGGTCAGATATTATACAACTTAATTGTATTTAATATTTTCTGGGCTTAATTTAAATCATTGGGCCCATTTACCCCTTTTGGGCCCGATTGCACCTTAATGGGCCTTAATCGGCCTTAAGCCCGTTTTTCACTTAATTTTCACTTTATCGAGGCCTATTGGGCTCATTGGGCCCACCAACAATTTATTGGACCTCGTTCTAACTCTCGAATAGCTAAATCTATTATTTACGACAATTTATCTAAATTTCCATAATTTAATTTATTTTATGCCATAATAAAATCCGAAGCATGCATAACGGTGTAAATTGTCGTAAATAACGGTTACTTACCCGAGATTCCAGCCAGTACGTAAATCGAGGCTGTCTCGAGCTCTCGTTGGATGCCAATCGTCGAGCTACACAATTAAATATATTTTCGGGTAAACTTTCAGTCGATTATTTATCAAATTAAATATTCTGAAATTTAAATCGGTCAATTCGATCGCTTACTGACTTACCCGAAGCTCGATTGCATCACTAAAATTTTCTCCAATTTTTTTCTCTTTTTCTTTTCCCTTTTTCTTCCTTTTTTCCCTCCTCTTTTTGGCTGAACCGGTTCAGTCCGGTTCGGACCGGTTCAGACCGTCGGTTCACTCGGGTTCGATCGGTTCACCGCCTTGCCGGTCGGTTCTCTACCGGCTTCCACCGCCAGCGGCTCCGCAAGGTTGTCTGCAGCACGAATCCGCCCTCGGTTTGGGTCGGGCTCGCCGAAACGCCGCCGGTTCGGCCTCTTCTCCCCTGCGTCGAAAACCCATTTTTTCCTCTTCGTCGTCGCCGACGATTCCCGCCGTCTCGTCGGCTGCTACCGGTCTCAAAAGGACCGCCTCCTCCTCACGGTCACGTCGGTGGCCTCCGTTCACGCCCAATCGCCGTGGATCACCGGGAATCAGCCCGTTTCTCCTCGGTGCTTTCTGTAAGACCCCGTATATGTATAAGGGTAATGTGTGTAATTGGATCAAATAATATGAATGGACTTGTAATGTAAAGTATGATTGATGTAGTCCATGGATTCAATGTATGTATGAATAATATGAATTGTAGCATACATGCAAGTTTCATTGAGTATGAATATGAAGAAATGAGTTCTGCCAAGAGATGGATGTGATTGAAACTCAAGTTGAGTAGTGTGGTAAAATGGAATGGAGTTATGCTTCCATTTGGTTTCATGTAGCATACCTTTGGACATACAATGAATGCACACAAGTTTCAATGTGCATAAGGTATGAATGAATGCCATTTTCAAGTTATAAAGGTGAATGGATGAGAAAATGGCCATGACAATAGATTAAGGATGTGTTGGTATGAGTTGCAGCAAGGAAACTGCAGGAAATCTGGAAAACATGAGGGCCAGATCGATCTCATAGGATGAGAGATCGATCTGGAAGAGCCAGAATGCTCTTATTTGGGCAAAAGAATAGAGCATATCGATCTCCAATGGAGCCAGATCGATCTCCTTGGCTCTCTGTTTGGGACCAGATCGATCTCATGCTTCGACAGATCGATCTGATGCTTCAACAGATCGATCTGATGCTTCGACAGATCGATCTCATGCTTAAAAATGCCGTGAAAAAGAGGGATTTTAAGGGACCAGATCGATCTCCTCTTGGACCAGATCGATCTCCCCAAGCTATTTCTATATAAGGAGGGCTGAAAATATGGAAATCTCAAAAAAACACTTAACTTTACATTCTCAACCCAAAAACCTAACTTTTCCTCTCTAAAATCAACCATTTCCAGCAAGAATTAAAGAGAGACCAATAGAGGCAAAGTTGTTCCTATTAAAGAGAAGAACAACATAGTGTGAAGGCAATTGCCCATTGTTGGTATTGAAGGAGTTAAGGGCATTACCATTTGGAGCAAGAAGAAAAATCCTATTGGTAAGATTCTAACACTCCAATCCAAATGCATTAGCTATTTAATTGATTTTGGAGTTGATTGGTATGAGTATTGATGGATAAACTACCTAGGAATGTAGTGGGATTGGTGTGACCTAGAAATCTAAAATGGGTATAATGTGAGAATATGTGGGATTGAATGAGCTTATGATTTATGGCATGCTAAAGTTGTTATTGGGGTAATGTTTATGATTTTAGATGGTTAGATGGAATTACATGGTGAGTTGGAGGAATTGTGAAAATGGGTATGTATATGATTGATAAATGCCATAGTGAGGGGATTCATGAAATATGAACACTATGAGCTTTATGTCGATTTGATATCGATTTTGAATAAGATAATAGGCCTAAGAAGATCCATAGACTCGAGCTATGGGTAAAGTAATGAAACGAGGCCAAATAAGCTTTGATAGAGGCTATAGATTAAATTGACTATAGCAAACACAAGGGTTGCATTATATGGATCGAATATAATGCGGGATACGATTTTGTGCAGTCCCGAAGAGTTCGTTGAAGACGAATCGAACCGTACGAGTAAGCAGCTTAAGGAAGTGGAATCACGCATCGCGATTCCAGGTAAGGGAATTTTGTGGGTATATAGAGGTAGCTGCTCGTACTTTGAACTTGTGGGTGAATATTGGGTGTTTTATGAAATGCATGGTTGCTCAAATAAGTGAATGATGATGAGTATATGCGTGGTTTTAGATTTGAAGTGGGTTTTATGAAATGGGATAGTAAGGCTAATAATTGCATAAATCTAATGTTTTGATGCTTTTCAAAACGAAATTGCTTGGTTTTAAGCAAGCTAGTAGATGGGTCGGCTAGTATTGTATGGTTGTTGTGGAAAAGCATTTGTGAGTGCTAAACCCGATTTCCGGGATTGTTTTATTATGTATGAGCCGCCTATCGAAATTGTATGACATAAATCGCGCTAGAGCCTCGCTCGCGCTGGATTTCTATGTTTTCATTTGTGTGAAACGTGCTGGAGCTTAGCTCGCACCTTGATTGGAAATTATGTTGATGCTTATAAACCGTACTGGAGCTTCTGCTCGTACGTGGATTTTGAGTGGTTGTCTTAAGAGTATAACCGTACTAGGAGCTATGCTCGTACGCGTCTCTTTATGAGAGGATGCATGAGTTGTGCTAGAGATTTGCTCGCACAAGTTTGCACATTGTGATAATCATAAGGTTGTGAAAGTTGGTAAGATCCTTAAGCCCTACATCCTTAAGCTAACATCCTTAAGCTAACATCCTTAAGCCCAGAGAGGCGGGGAGGCTCTGTTAGGCGGGGAGGCTCTCTTACGGTGGGATCCTTAAGCCAACATCCTTAAGCCCAAAGAGGCGGGGAGGCTCTGTTAGGCGGGGAGGCTCTGTTCGGTGGGGAGGCTCTCTTACGGAAAGGATCCTTAAGCCCTACATCCTTAAGCTAATATCCTTAAGCCAACATCCTTAAGCCCAAAGAGGCGGGGAGGCTCTGTTAGGCGGGGAGGCTCTGTTAAGCGGGGAGGCTCTGTTCGGCAGGGAGGCTCTCCTTCATGGAATATGGAAAACTCTTGGTATGGGGTAGATAAGACCTAGGAATGGCACCCCCAATCACGATATGAGTTGCGGAGTACGCTGTACCGTGTATATCACATGGAGTACGATGTACCGCATGATGGTTATGTGATGAGAAAGTCTGGCGAGGGATAATCCATCTTCGTGCCAGCATGATACCCCGCACACCTGGATGCGTGTGGTCTGGGATGATTTATGATGTAATGGTTCACATAGGCACTTTTGATATAGTGACCTATATTTATACACATGCGTGAATTGTGGAACAAAAATGTGGTTGTGATTGTGAGTTGATTTGGTGGTGTTTATGATGTTGGTTTAAAAAGGAGGTTTCTTAATGAATTGCCCTTTTTATGAAATTAAATGAGATCGAGCATGAGATGATTTATACATGATGTTTTTACCATGTTTTGTATGCCAATGGACATGATTTTGATACATGATGTATATATGTATGTACACTCATATGGCATAGTTTTATTCCTCATGCTCCTACTATAAATGATTTATGCATAACACTATCAGCATGTAGATAGAGTAGTTATCTACCATGCTTGCATTATTGCCTTACTGAGCTGTGGTTGCTCATCCCACTCTATTTTCCCCCCTTACAGAGCGTGCATAGTAGCCCAGTGAGGACTGAGGCGTATTATTTTGGACTCCGCTGCATCTCCATCGCTAAGAGATATATACACAGTGATACTTTTTGTATCTAAACAATGTAAAAGCACAGTATTCTTTTGAGTTGTACTTATGGGGGATGTAGATGTCAGTAAGACATGTATTCGTATAAGTACACGATTAAATGCACATGTATGACATCGTTTTAATTAATTGAGAATGAATGAGATGTGGTGTTTATTATTGGCTCACAGCCCAACAGTGTGTGGGGAGTTTAGTTCACGACCGGGTAAGATAACAGTAAAACGCGAAAAATTTTCAGTGATTTTCGGTTAAAGAGAATGGAATTGGGTCGTGACACTTTCCCTCCTCCGATCGGCTTCCTCCGGCCACTGCACGGCGCATCTCCGGTGCCATCTTGCTCGCCGGCCTCTCCTCTTCCTTCTCGGCACTTCGTCGGGGGTCGTCGGTCGCCGGTGGCACGTCGGCTTCCTCGGTTGCTTGGCTTCCGTTTTTCTCTGCTTCTCTTTCTCTCTCCCCGACCAAGCTTTCAGATTTCTTTTGTTTTTTTAACTTCATTATTTTATTTTTTTATAAATTATTTTATTATTATACTATTCATTAAAATAGTCTAAAATAAACTAAAAATATCTAAAATTCTATTATTTTATTCCAATTAAATAAATTTAATTTATTTTATTTTAATTTATCTATTATATTTTTAATCATTTTTTTGGTATAAGTTCTTCGTATTTTCGGGATATTATCCCGAGTGACTTTTCGGTATTTCTAAAAATTTTGGATCTTGATCAATTGGACTCAAAATTTAATTATTTCTTCGTTATTGATCAAGATTCTTAAATCCATTATTTTTAATTAAATTCTCTTATCGAATTTATTTCGGCTTTCGGTCTTTTGACCGTTTTGCCCTTACACTTGTTCGAGATTAATTTACGATTTAATTTTGGGTCTTACAAATCTCCCCCACTTAAAGAATTTGGTCCTCCAAATTAAAACCAAGTCATATGAGTCCATATACAACTCCGGATACATCGATCGTATCATACTCTTAAATTCTCATGTGACCTTTTTTGGAGTGTATTACTACCAAAGGACTTTAATTAAGGAGATTATCTTAAACCTCAATACTTTCTCTTTCCTGTTTAATGCCCGAATCAACCTTCAATATACTTATATTTGCATTAAGCTGAACTGTTGGATCTCATATCCTATCACCTATGCTGGATCTGGATAGTATTTTCGAAGCATCAAAAGATGGGACACATTGTGGGCGCCTGTTAATTCAAGTGATAACACCAACCTACAGGTCTTATCTCCCACTTGTCCAATCTCTCAAAATATTCCATCCAGCGCAACTCAATTTACCTTCTTCCAAAAGCTCGCTATGTCCTTATTCTCTTAGGACAAGAAACATTTCAATCATACTAATTCACCAAGGGTGAATTCCAATACTTTTCTATCTGCTCTGAGGTGTTCTTAATCTCTCATTCTTAACTAGACATCCTCAGAGACTTATTATCCAAAGTCGAAAATAATCCTATCTGTCACCCACTTTTTCTTATCCAATTTGGGGAACAACCCCTACTGTCATACACTGCCTCATATTTTGTTATCTCGATACTCAAGTGGCAACTGTCACTATTGACGAATTCGATTGTAATAACTGATCATTCCAGGAGCTTATAAAATTAACGGCACACGCTTTCATCGGATCCTCTAGAACCTGTACAGTCCTTTCTGACTGACCATCTGTCTGAGGATGGAAAGCTGTGTTAATACTCAGTCGGGTTCCCATAGCTTCCTGAAAAATATTCCCTGAAGTAAGAAGTGAAGCGGGAATCCCTATATGATACCATGCTCACTGGAACGCTACTTAATTTTCCACAATCTTCCTTATACATAAATCCTCATATACACTCTGAGTATTTAGGGATTTCATAACCAGAAAGTGGGTAGGCTTAGTCACTCTATCGACTATCATCCAAATAGCCTCGTAATTCACCTGGGTTCTCTGTAACCCATCATAAAATTCATGGAGACTTGCTCCCATTTTCGTGCCGTGTCGATATAGGTAGAGGCTGCAATAACTCTGCAGACTTTTAATATTCTATCTTATTCTGTTGACATACTAGACACTTTTCCACAATCTCTACCATGTCTCTTTTCATATCTGACCACCTATACCCTTTTCGAGATTTTGATATATTCTTTACTTTCCGTGTGCACTGTATATCCCGAAGAGTAAGCTTCTGACAATATTATTATCTCATCAACTGTGGTCCTGGGGAGCACTTATACTGTCTCTGAACCTCTCTGTGAACCATCAACACACTCCGTGAACTCTGTCACTGTACCCTTCTGAATCTGACCCAAACTATAGAAATCATGCCGATCATCACGCTAAGCCTGACAAATTTGGGCACTCTCATCCGGTTCTAATCATCAGGCTAGCTGTCACACAATCACTGTCATCATCAGAAGGGATCACATCACTACTGAGGCTCACAACTGCTTTAGCAGCTCACGCTCCCTGACCATCATATGTGGTACCATCCCGAGGCTCTTTCTGCTCAAAGCATTAGCCATCACATTAGCCTTTCCTGGGTGGTACAATTTTCACAAATCAAAATCTCTCAGAAGCTCTAACCCACTATGTATTCTCATATTCGCCTCTTTCTATGAAAACAGATACTTGGGACTTTTATGATCAGTGCATATCCACAATTCCTCATTGTGTACATAATAGTACCATATCCTCAGTACAAGTACTTTCGCTGCCAACTTTAAATCATGGGTCAGATAGTTTATTTCATGATCTTTGAGTTGTCTAACTCCAAAATTGACTATCTTCCCATTATACATCAATACACAGCTCCTTCATAATTTTGAGGTATCCATACTCACTGTGAACCTCTTGAGCTGTTGGGTATGGTGAAATTAATCACGGTGGTCAGTTCATACTTCACTACACCGAAATTCATGTCACATCTATCATCTTATTTATCATCTCATTCAAAGACCACGTTTTCTTAGTTAAACGTGTCAACCAAGTAGACCATATTGAGAACTCGCAACAACCCATTTGTAAAAGCCATTTCCAATTATTGCATACAATTTATCCTAGACTTTAACTACACCCAACATATCATCGATAATGATGATTACAAATCGGTCCAATCCTTGACTTATTTACGCATAAGCATATAAGATCCTTCAAAATCGCTTACGTTTTCAAGTACTAACCTGCGTCATTTCCTTTTCTTATATTAACGGCTCTTATTAAATTTTACTATAGTAACCTTTATGATTTGTCTAATTTTAATATTCTTATCATCTTAGTAAATGTATCCTAATGCTGAAGGTATTTATTACGACGATCGATTTCACGTTATAGGTTATATATATATATACTTTTAGACGCTGTCAAGTCTTCAGGCGGGGAGGTATTTTGAAATACCTTTATTAACCTTCAGACTTAACCACATATACTTTATATACCAGTCCATGTGGTCACAATTTATATTCGCTACTAATTGCTTCAATCCTAATTACTTCATATCGTAAGGATGTTCTTACCTAGCATACGCCTCTTACTCCAATACATCTTGTATTCAGGATCAAACATATCTTAAAGATTATCTCCTTAGTGTATCAATTATAACGAAACTATTGTCATTATCCATTCCGTGAGTACAATCCTTTACTCCTTTAATTTCAACTGTTACACCCCTTTTCATCACTTGTCAACACTTACAATATGTTTTTCAGTGATGTTTTCACTCTTGTTTTCAACTTAAAATCTCTATATCCATATTCCGTTAATTAATCCTCCTCTATTGGGGTACTCATTTATCAGTACTGTGCCCAATGATGTAGGCATTCATGCCTTTTACTCACTTATATGCGAATGAAGGCGGTATGAATAAACGTGTGGCACCAGGATCAATAATGAACATATGTACTTCATTATTCATAACAAGCGTGGTATCTTACACCACATCCATGAAACATCAATAGTGTCCTGGTCCAAGACATCCTCTCGCCTTCGTCCAACAGCCTACTTTCCTTTTTCTTTTCGGCTATAGCCTCCCTTTTCGTTACAGCTATACCAACGAAGTTTTTGTCTCTTTACTTTTCTGTGGGGCGATCTCGCCCAACTCTGTACAATCAAAATCAATGGTCCGTCTTACCACATTTAACGGCCATTTTCATCAATACAGTGTAGGTATAGACCCTCCTTCTGTGGTATCCACCACACATCCCACACTGCTTCCAGTGCTTACACTGCTACACTGCTTCGTAGCAGGTCGGGGTCCTCCAATTACAAAGCCCTCAAGAGTGCCAAAATTGGATGCACTAGGCCTTACCAATTATCTTACTCCATGACTCATCAAATTAAATCTTTTACCAATTACCATTTTCCCATTTTAACATCTTTGTCATTTCTCGATTCTCTTTTCTGTCTCTATTTTAGCCCTCACTACCTTTCCCAATCTCAGGGGCGTGCAATTCATGTTCTTATTTACCCAACTGTAAATCTGCGCACTGCCTCCATAGGTAATATCTCACGGGCCAATCAGACTCTAACTGAAAAGTTGAGTCATTTCATGAACTCTTAGACATCTCGACTGTCACTTGTTCATAGTGTCGAGGTAATATCTGCCAAAGAATATAACTGAGTTTCATACTCATAATCAATTTAGTATTCTTGGGCAGTGTAAGAAATTTTTCCTTTAAATCATGTCCGAGATATCCTGTCACCGGAATACATCCAATAAGATTTCTCATCTTAGCTATGGATGGTTAACACTTAAGATGGGTCGAGCGAGTTTCCACCAATGCTCCGCCTCGCCTCCAACGTAAACGTATTTAAAAGTCAACTTCTCAGTCAACATACACCGAAAAATTCATACAACTTCGCTATCTCATACACCCAGTCCTCAGTAACTATTGGTTTCTTTACTTTGCTATATATCAGAGGGGTGTGAAAATCTCTATAGTCTGAGGCATCTGTTTAGGCTTTACTCTGTCTATCCTCAACTACATGCATAGACTGAGTAAACAACTCTGAAATATTTTGTACACTACACTCCATCCTCTCGGAGCGTGTCTCAATACTGTTTGGTCTCTTTATAGGACCCTGTGGAGTATGCTCAACATCAGCCTCCACCTCACTCTCATCTAACACGACTCATATTAGGCATTCCTGCATTCTTAACCATTTCTTAGTCAAAACCCATCTCGATATACACTATTATATCTAACCAAGCACAGTAACACGAGGATGTAATTTTCTAATTACTGACACTGACACACATCAGACCAAGTGCCGCTCTGATACCATCTTTTGTCACGACCCAAATTACCTAAAGATCCCTACAAATTTTTCGCTTTTTCATTTTCTTACCCGTCGTGAACAGTTACACTACTAAACAGTTGGGCTATGATTCGGTGTTAGTAACCTCTCACCTATTTACCATTTCATTTTCATATTCACATTCACATATCAATTTATTGAACAAAATACATCCCCAACATTACATCCATATACAATACTGTGCATCTATATGTTCAGATACAAAATTATATGAATGTGTATACCTGATCTTGATAAGAAGCAGCGGATAACCGAGATGCGAGACTATTGTCGCTCTCTTCTACTGAATATACCCTGTGGGGTGGAAAATGAAAGGGTGAACGAAACGTGCTCAGTAAAGCAATAATGTAAGCAGGTAGATAACTATACTATCTACGTGCTGATAATGTCATGATATAAAATCCTTTATATTTTGAGCATGAGGAATGACTAAAACGATGCCACATGTATGTATATATATCATATAAGGGAAATCATAAAATCGACATATAAAACACACATGAAAAAAACCATCATGTATGACATCTCATGCTCGTCACATTAAAACTTATTATTTTCATCATAAACTCATCACTTTAAAACTCATTTGTTTCATCACAAACTCATCACGTTAAAACTCATTGTTTCATCATAAAACAACTTCATCAAGGTCAAACCCATCTCTCGGGAATACCTTGATTCATTAAATCACATCTCTTTTAAAAACATAAATCGGGACTACCCCTCCATCGGGTTTGTCTTGGTCTATCCAGACCGTATGATATCATGTGAGGCATGTAGGTTACTATATGAAAAATCGAGGACTATGGCCATACTATGTCCCTGTGATCCCAGGCTACACGGATCCCGGTGTGCGGGGTATCACAACTGCAACGGGAGGTGGGGTCAAGTCCTACCCGCCAGAATATCAAGTAACATCATAGAGTCATTATGACTGCACGGTACATCGTACTCCGTGTGACATACACGGTACATCGTACTCCGTGGACCCATATCATAGTCTGGGGGTGCCTGCCGTAGGTCTTATCCACCCCAATACTATGTCGATAACCAACCCATGTCTCAAAGTATGCGTGCGAGCATCTCAACTCTCTGTGACACACAGTCTACAGGAGGCTTCCGTACGACTATATGCATGTCAACTCACGTCTAGTGCGAGCGAAGCTTCAGCACCACGCTATGCATATCATGATATCTAAAATCTCGTGCGAGCGAAGCTCCAGCACGGTTTTGTGCACACACAAATTTCTCGTACGAGCAATGCTCCAGTACGGCTTTTCATGAGAATAAATCAGTAAGCTTGAGTGCGAGTAAGACTCTAACACTTTTTACTCGTGTAAATATGATATGTGGCTTAATTTTAATAAAATATCTTTTAAAATCGTAACCGATATAAACCGGTTTCCTTTCGTGTAATTCTTAAAATCAACAGCCAACCTATGTGCATATTTGCTTAAATCAAAGCAACATATTCATATAAAACATTAAGAACATGAAATCATGCAATTTACCTGCCTTACTACCCTTTTTGTAAATTTTACTCCTAGGGGCAAAATCTTCTTTTTTCCTTTATTCACCTAAGCCCCAGTTTTCGTAAAAATTATTATTTCATTTCTAGATACTGTAAGAAATTTCTGAGCCCTGTAAATACCCTCAAAATACGTATAGAAATCTCTATACGCCTACAAAATTCCCTTACCTTATTTTCCTGTAGAGTCTGACCTTTCCTTTTTCCACTGTTGTCTCGTCGCGCAGTCCGATATGCTCCCAATCAAACCTCCGGAACTGCGTATCAATATTCCTCAGGTCAGATATTATACAACTTAATTGTATTTAATATTTTTTGGGCTTAATTTAAATCATTGGGCCCATTTACCCCTATTGGGCCCGATTGCACCTTAATGGGCCTTAATCGGCCTTAAGCCCGTTTTCCACTTAATTTTCACTTTATCGAGGCCTATTGGGCTCATTGGGCCCACCAACAATTTATTGGACCTCGTTCTAACTCTCGAATAGCTAAATCTATTATTTACGACAATTTATCTAAATTTCCATAATTTAATTTATTTTATGCGATAATAAAATTTGAAGCACGCATAACGGTGTAAATTGTCGTAAATAACGGTTACTTACCCGAGATTCCATGCCAGTACGTAAATCGAGGCTGTCTCGAGCTCTCGTTGGATGCCAATCGTCGAGCTACACAATTAAATATATTTTCGGGTAAACTTTCAGTCGATTATTTATCAAATTAAATATTCTGAAATTTAAATCGGTCAATTCGACCGCTTACTGACTTACCCGAAGCTCGATTGTATCACTGAAATTTTCTCCAATTTTTTTCTCTTTTTCTTTTTCCCTTTTTCTTCCTTTTTTTCCTCCTCTTTTTGGCTGAACCGGTTCAGTCCGGTTCGGACCGGTTCAGACCGCCGGTTCACTCCGGTTCGATCGGTTCACCTCCTTGCCGGCCGGTTCTCTGCCGGCTTCCACCGCCAGTGGCTCCGCAAGGTTGTCCGCAGCACGAATCCGCCCTCGGTTTGGGTCGGGCTCGTCGAAACGCCGTCGGTTCGGCCTCTTCTCCCCGGCGTCGGAAACCCATTTCTTCCTCTTCGTCGTCGCCAGCGATTCCCGCCATCTCTTCGGCTGCTACCGGTCTCAAAAGGACCGCCTCCTCCTCACGGTCACGTCGGTGGCCTCCGTTCACGCCCAATCGCCGTGGATCGCCGGGAATCAGCCCGTTTCTCCTCGGTGCTTTCCCTCCTCCGATCGGCTTCCTCCGGCCACTGCACGGTGCGTCTCCGGTGCCATCTTGCTCGCCGGCCTCTCCTCTTCCTTCTCGGCACTTCGTCGGGGGTCGTCGGTCACCGGTGGCACGTCGGCTTCCTCGGTTGCTTGGCTTCCGTTTTTCACTGCTTCTCTTTCTCTCTCCCCGACCAAGCTTTCAGATTTTTTTTTTTTTAACTTCATTATTTTTTTTATTTTTTTTATAAATTATTTTATTATCATACTATTCATTAAAATAGTCTAAAATAATCTAAAAATATCTACAATTCTATTATTTTATTCCAATTAAATAAATTTAATTTAATTTATTTTAATTTATCTATTATATTTTTAATCATTTTTTTGGTATAAGTTCTTCGTATTTTCAGGATATTATCCCGAGTGACTTTTCGGTATTTCTAAAAATTTTGGATCTTGATTAATTGGACTCAAAATTTAATTATTTCTTCGTTATTGATCAAGATTCTTAAATCCATTATTTTTAATTAAATTCTCTTATCGAATTTATTTCGACTTTCGGTCTTTTGACCGTTTTGCCCTTACACGTGTTCGAGATTAATTTACGATTTAATTTCGGGTCTTACAGTAATGCAGTAGAAAAAGCTAATCTAAATGCTGAGGCAGAAGCTGAAGCAGTGCAAGCAGAAGCAGAGGCAGATGTAGAGGTAGTAGCATAGGCAGGGGCTTCGTCTAAGGTTGGGGCTAAGGCTAAGGTTGGGGCTGATGCTGAGGCTAAGGTTGAGGCTAAGGCTATGGCTGTGGCTATGGCTGTGGCTATGGCGTGGTTGTGGCCGAGGTTGAGGCTGAAGCATCACTTACACTTTGTTTCTTTCTTCTCATTCCTCGCCCTCCTTCACTTTCAACAGTAGCTAAGTCAACATCCTTAGATAACTTCACATTTACTGTAGTACGGTCACTTTGGTTGTCTCCAAACATCTGCCTTGCTAATTGTTGCTGCTATAGAAAGACATAGTGTGTTAGGTTATGGTATTTAATATTAAAATAAATTATTGTAATATAATTAAATATTATTACCTTATTACCCCTTTAGGACAACCTCTTTTGTTGTGCCATTCTTTATAACAGAGAATGCATGTCATAATCATGCTTTTCCATAACAGACTGCCTTCTACCTTTTTCTGTTTCTGGGGCTCATTAAGGTTTTTTCTACTCAATTTGGGCCTACTCGACATCTTCCTTTACCCTGTTAGATTAACATGGTTCGGTGTGGTGGATTTAGGCTAATCTCTAAGTCCAAGCATGGGTCGTAATGCATTACCATATGTTAGCATATAAATCTCCGTATAATAACAATTCGAGACATACTCCTCAACATTTTCCCTAAGGTCTCTAATTGCACATATGGCATGTGCACATGGGATACCAGACAATGAAAACCTCCTACATGTACAACTACTATGATTTAAATTAACAACAAACCTATCCTCACCTAACTCTATTTCATAACAGCATCTCCATCAAATAGAATTACACACTTGGAAGCAATATCAAAATTTTTTTCAATCACCTTCCAAATGTTTGGACCAAGGTTGCCTCTCCACTTACTTTATTCCTTCCTTTTTCTCAATATCCTTACCATCATATTCTTTCTTATATCTTTAAACAATCAGATCACTGGTTTCCTTTTTACATCTAGCAATGTCCTATTAAAAGCTTCACACAGATTGTTCTCAACCAAATCAATTCTAGAGTCTATGTTGAAAAGTCTATACACCATTTCCATGGTGGGACTTTCAATATATCTTCCTCTGCTACTGGTTTCTTACTAGCTAACTCCTTCAAATTTTCTTCATATTGCCTCACAGTAGTGGACTTATCAATCTTCCAAAAGCTTTTCTTCAATTCAAACCTCTATGTCTAACACAAAATCTATGCTTAGCATCGTGAAGTAGCTTATCGATTGCTTTATCAAGGCCCTACATTTAGAAATAGTTAATTTACCTCATTTATGTTTGAAAATAAGAAAAGACATAAGTAGTTAGATAATTTACCTTTTGTTGGTTTGTCATTATAGTTCAGCCAATTTCATTTCCAAGGTGTTTGATATCCGACTTTAAAAGTTCAATAAACCATTTTCATGTAGATGTAAATTCAACTTCCACCAGTGCCCATGCAACTGGAAACATTTGGTTGTTTCTATCTCTACCAACAACACATAACAACCCCCCTTTTGTCAAGCTTTTTAGAAAACAACCATCTAGTCATAGATAATGTCTGCAACCATTCTCTAAACCAATTTTCATTGCATTAAAACATCTATGATATCTCTCAAATATAGTTGGAGAGTCTGAAATTTGTCTCTAGACTTGCATTATAACTGTGCAGTTAGGATTAGAGTCTCTAATTACATCTGTCACGACCGACTTTTACAAAAAACCACTACTAATTTTTCGCTTTTTTTACATTTTCTTCTACCACAATTCCAAATATCAGTTGAGCTATGATTCAATATTAGTATCCTCTCTTACCATATGATTCATTACCATACACACATGTCAATATAACTATCTACTGACTGTACTTACTTTTGTACCATAAGTAAGCTCATATATATATAAATACAAATACATCCCCCATTATTACATTGTTTACATCACTGTGTTGTTTATATATTCAGATACAAAATCGTACGTGATGTGTATACTTTTCGCTCGATGGGAAATGCAGCGGACACAAGGAATGCTAGTCCTCAGCTATACTCTATCTACTGTGGATGCTCTATAGAGATGTGAAAAATGAAAAGGGTGAGCTCACTAGCTCAGTAAGGAAATCAGGTAAGCAAGTAGATAACTACACTATCTACTAAAAATAATGTTATGCCATGAATTACTCTTTCCTTAGTTTCATGTTTAAAGCATGTATGGAAAAACCAATATAGTATGTACATATTAATCACATGTACTGAAATCATGCTCTCAAATATAGGCATTTGATGCAAAACATTGTATCTTTATAAATTCATAATGCCTTTAAATAAATCATGTCATTTATATTCAAACATAGTAAATATGACATTTTCAGTGATTGAAACATATAAATCAGGTTCAGACCCATCCCTCGGGTATACCCGAATTCATAAAATCATGTGATATAATTAGGTGAGACTCGATGGCTAAATGCATTAATATCCCAGACTATAACCATATCCTAGATGATGATCCCAGGCTACACAATACCTGGTGTGTGGGGCATCACTACTGCAATGGGAGGTGGGTCAAATCCTCACAACCGACAGCTATCAACTCCTCAACTCCACATACCACTCCAAACATCACACGGTACAATGTACTCCGTGACTCATACACAGTACAACGTACACTCGTTGACCCTATCTCAATAGAAAATCAATGCCATGTCTCTAGATCCACATGTGAACATTTCATCTGTGTGACACTCAGCCTACACAAGGAAATCAACATGGTTTTAACATGTTATGTATATCACATCAAAGTTACAGTGCGCGCCTTGAGTGCGACTCACATTCGACACCCCGCTCAAACACTGTTTCACACATATCACAAACTCAAACACTAGTGCAAGTAACACTCCAGCACTAGGTCATGCATATTTCATGTTTCAAATCCAGTACGAGCAATTGCTTCAATGCTATGCCATGCACAAAACTCATTAAAATCAAGTACGAGCAATACTCCAATACTATGCCATGTATGTCATGGGAAATCAAGTGTGAGTAAACACTTCAACACTTTTCACGTAGAAAACATATAAAATCAAGTTTGAGCAGTGCTCCAGCATGATTTGCTTTTACATAACTCTATAGATGGCTCCTTTAAACATGGATGTTTCAAAACTGTAAAATCAGCATCATAATTGGGCTATTTTGTGTATTTCACAAAATCATTAACCAATCTATCTATTATTATGCTAAACAGCAGTAAAAACATTCAAAAATATGGTTTTCATGCTTTTCAGGACTTTTCCTAATTTTTAACTTTTTACCTTTAGTAGGGGTAAAATCATAATTTACCCATATCGAGTCTCAATAAATATTATTCACTTTCTCTAACCCTCAGAATTTTTAAATGAATGTAAAAGTAGATGAAAATTCATGTAGATATCTCTAACTACCTGCAAAATCCCCTTACTTGAAATCACTCCGAGTGAAATCGCTTTCTTAACGTTGCTCGATCACGCAGTCCGATTAGCTCCCGATATAAACTCTAGAACTGCATATAACCATTTATCAGGTTAATTACACTTTTTCCACTGTATTTCACATTTAATACAGTCTATTTCACTTAATGGGCCTGTTTACTCTTATTGAGCCTTAATAAATCTTAATGGGTCTAACACTGTCTTAAGTCCATTTCACTTTACTATTCATTTCAGTTGAGCCTATTGGGCTTGTGGGGCCCACCAACTTTTATTGGGCTTGGTCCGAAGCATACTATTGCTTATTGGGTCGAGACCACTTCGACAAGGCCTATTGGCCTCTCAGCCATGGCATGTGGCCGAGAGCCACCACGCCACTCCATGTTGAGCACCACGCCACCCAGGACCATTTGGCTAGTCTTTCACTTAGTCATTTCATCAAACACCATGTGTGCATGCCTTAGCCTTAGTTTATGTTCACTTAGGCATTTTATCAAACACCTTGTGTGCCATCTTCAATTCACTAACCAATTGATCAAATTGATTAAAATTAACTATGCCATAATCATGCACACATACATACCAACCTATACATGTCTTAAAATCAAGTGGTATTCATCAAAACACAAATACCCATTTTCGGCCAACATGGATTTATGGTGTTTTCATGTGTTTTGATCCATAAAACACACACCAATCAACTTGAATTAATCCATAGGTATACATATATGAAATTGGAAGCTTGAAATTATACCTAGCTTGGTGTTACCCCTTGTGGCCGAGACATTGAAGAAATTCTCCCCTCTCAATATGGCTCATTGATAGCCAATTCTAAGATATGTTAATCCTCTCTCAATTTGGAACAACTTCTATGAAGATTGCAAGTTCCAAATATGTCTATAGCTTAGTGATTTCTAGTGAGATAAAACTTGAAACAACGTTTGTTAATGGTGTCTCTTGTTTACCGAAAATGAAAGGATGAAAATGATGCTGTGTTGGCTGATTTTTATGCTAATAGACTTAGTCATTAAGTCACAATTTTATTCATTAATTTGGGCTTAATTGGGTTTGGGTCATAGTTTACAATTTGCGCTTTTAACCATTTACTAATTGGCTTAAGTTTAACTAATGGGCTTTTTAATTTGGGCTTCTCGATTTGGGCTTTTGGGCTAAAATTTTTTTCTACCAATTGGGCCTCACATTGATTTAATATTGGGCCCACCAACTCGGCTCAACAACTTGGCCCAATGGGCCTAAGAAATTTGGCCTACACTTGTTATACCTTAATGGGCTTTAAAAATTCCAACTTTGGCCCATTGCGTTTTACCTGTTTAATTTAATCCAGATTTCGATTAAATAAATTTTTCATAATTCAGGGGATGAATATCGAGTGTTTTAACCAAAAATATTTCTTCCCCACTTTTTAACCTTACTTAGATTAAATTTTAAACATGGTTAGTCTACTATGGTTAAAGTCCACTTTTCTTAACTACCATTGACTTTTCTTGACCATTGACCACGTTTGACTTTTTCTCAAAATTTTGAAAGTGTCGTATTCTATGTTTTACACTCTCGTCTTTACATTTTGGCCATTTTTGAGAGGCAAATATATCAAATACACCTCGAACGGACCATTTCGGACTCGTTTAACCCCTTTTGGCGTTTCCTTTACTTCAATGTGTTCGAGATCGAATCAAACCGACTTTCCTTCATGAGCTCTCTATATTTTCTCATTATAAGTTCTTATCTTTAGTCAGAATGATTTAGATCCACTCAATTTAGCCTGTGGCTCTTATAGCCCTTATTTGGCCTTTATGTAGCTTATGTGTGTTTAATCACTTTACCTTCAATTTCATTCTAGTAAATACTCTTCTTATGATTCAACTAACACAATATAATGTTTGTACGTATAAGAATCATAAGGAATAAGCTACATAAAAAATTTGGGTCTTACAATCCTCCCCAACTTAAAGAATTTGGTCATCTAAATTAGAACCAAGTCAGCCATCAAATAGCTGGGGGTGCTTCTCAGGCATCAAGCTCTCTAACTCCCAAGTAGCTTCCTCTGAATTGTGATGCTGCCAGAGAACCTTCACCATGCCAATAGTCTTCGACATCAATACTTTCTCCTTCCTATCCAGTATCCGAATCGGCTTCTCTACATATGACATGTACTCTCTGAGCTCTAACGGCTTATACTGAATCACATGTGCTAGATCCGGGTGATACTTCTGAAGCATCGAAATGTGGAAGATATCGTGGACGCCTGATGTCACGACTGACTTTTACCAAAAATCACTACAAATTTTTCACTTTTTCTTACCTTTCTTTCTGTCAGAATTCAACCACCAACAGTTGGGCTGTGATTCGGTATTAGTATCATCGCTTACCACATCATTCATTCATTATCATACATACATGTCAATTTAAATTATCTATTGACTGTAAATACTTTTGTACCATAAGTGAGGTCACATATATAAATAAATACAAATACATCCCCCATTATTACATTGTTTACATCACTGTGTTGTTTATATGTTCAGTTACAAAATCGTACGTGATTGTGTATACCTTTCGCTCGATGGTAAATGCGGCGGATGAAGGAATGCTAACCCTCAACAGTACTCAATCTACTGAGGATTCTCTGTAGAGAGGTGGAAAATGAAAGGGGTAAGCTCACTAGCTCAGTAAGGAAATCAGGCAAGCAAGTAAACATCTACACTATCTACTGAAAATAATATTGCCTTGAAATACTATTTCTTTAACTCACATTAAAAGCATGTATTGAAAACTGATGTAAAGATACATATTAAATCTCATGTACTGAAATCATGCTGAGTTCTCAAATATAGACATTTTATAAATATAGACATTTTATGTAAAATGCTGCATCTTTACAGATGCAAAATGCCTTTAGATAATTCATGCCATTTAAATAAAATCACATACAATATGGCATTTCAACAAATCACAACACATCAATCGGGTTCCGACCCATCCCTCAGGTCTACCTAAAATCATAAAATCATGTGATATAATCATGTGAGACTCGATGGCTATATGCAATAATATCCTGGACTATGGCCGTATCATATACGGTGATCCCAGGCTACACAGTACTCGGTGTGTGGGGTAATCACTGCTGCAATGGGCAGTGGGTTAAATCCTCACAACTACTAGCTATAAACTCCTAAACTCCACATCTTCTCATACACATACAATACACGGTACAACATACTCCGTGACACATACACGGTACAACGTACACCCATGGACCCTATCTCAATGGATAATCAATGCCATGTCTCTAAATCAACATGCGAACATCTCATCTGTGAGACACTCAGTCTACACGAGGAAATCGACATGGTTTTTAACATCATATCATGTATATCACATTACTGTAGTACGAGCCTTGAGTGTGACTCACAGTCATCACCCCGCTCAAATCACTGAGGTTACAGTGCGAGTCTTGAATGCGACTCACTGTCGACACCCCGCTCAAATCACTGTTTCACATATATAAAAAACTCGAACCCTAGTGCGAGTAACACTCCAGTACTAGGTTATGCATATTTCTCATTTCAAATCAAGTATGAGCAATCGCTCCAATACTCTATCATGCATAAATCATATAAAACTGTGTACGAGTATTACTCCAGTACTCTATTATGCATAAATCACTTTTAAATCAAGTATGAGCAATCGCTCCAGTACTATGTCATGTATGTGTAAGACTCGATTTTATTCAAAACATGAAATTAAAAATGCAAAAGGACTGAAATGGAATTCCCGAACACGTGAAGGGTAAAACGGTCAAAAGATCGAAAGTCGGTATAAATTCGACAAGAAAATTTAATTAAAAATATGGATTTAAGAAACCTTGATCAATAACGAAGAAATAATTAAATTTCGGGTTAAATTGATCAAGATATGAATTTATTGGAATTAACCGAAATTTTCATCTCGAGAAATAATCTCAGAAATTATCGAAAATTATATCGAAAAGTCGAAATAATACCGATAAATTTATTTATTAGTTAAATAAATTAATTATGAATAAAATAATAATTTTTGTAGATATTTTAGATTTTTTAATATATTTTATTGATTAAAATATTAATAAAATAAATAAATAAATAAATAAGAAAAAAAAAGAAAGAAACGAATTGCAGAATTGTGTGAAACAGAAGGCAAACAAAGAAGACGAACCTGAGCCTTCTGCTTCCTGAACCGACGCCACTGGAGAGCTGCCAGGCGAGAAACCGAGCTGCCCGAGCCTCGTCGGCGCTGGTCGACGAAAGAAACGACGGCCGACGATGAGGAAAGGAGAGAAAGAGAGAATCGAGAAGAGAAAAGATGAAACGATGGCCATCGGCGCCGATCTGGGCCCAGCCACCGCCAGCCGAAGGACCCCACATGATACCGAGCAGATTGGTGGTGGCCACGATCGGCGAAATCGACGGACGGCACCGAAAACGGTGGAAAGAAGGAGAACCACCGATGTCGAAGAGGAGAAAGGCCGAATTGGCCTCATTGCCACCGATCCGAGCATGGATACCACCAGATCCATGCATAAGATAGCCAGACGAACCTGTCGGAGGTGGAAGCCAATGAAGAATCGACCATCGAGGCTCTGAACTGGTCAAACCGGACTGAACCGGCTGGACCGAATCGGTCTGAATTGGACCGAACCGGTTCAGCCAAGAAAGAGAGGAAAAAGAGAGAAAAAAGAGAAAAAGGAAAAAGAGAAAGATTTTTGGGGATACATCAGACTTCGGGTAAGTCGATAAGAGGTCAAAAGTGACTGATTTGATTTTTGAGAAATTTATTTAAATTATATTTAATTGAAAATTAACTCGGAATTAAATATATAATTGTGCAGTTTTACGACAGAGCCTGAACGAGAGCCGATTGAGCTCTGATTTTTGTACCCCGCATAGCATTGGGTAAGTACATTTTAATTCTGACAATTAGAGTACTCAATGCAAAGTTAAGATTATTTTACGGATTAATTATGTATAAAAAAGAATATTATTCAGAATTTTACAGTAATTATCGTAAATAGTATACGGGCTATCCAATGAGTTTGGAACGAAGCCCGATGATTATTAGTAAGTCGAATGAGCCCAGTAAACCCGAAGAAGGGATTTAATAAGTAGAAACGGGCTGAAAATGGATCCAGGCCCATTAAGGTGCGATCAGGCCCAATACGAGTAAAGTGGTCCAATTAGTTAAATCGATTATAGTAAACAAGAGAATTATATTTATTGGGTTAAATTAACATGATAAATAATTGTCTACAGCCCCGGAGACTGGATTAGCAGCAAATCGGATTGGACGAGCCTCCGACAGTGGAATTTAGATACGCTCTGGATGTAAGTCGAGGTAAGGGAATTTTGTAAGCGCTTAGAGATATCTGCACGTATTTTTGGGGTTATTTACATTACGCGGAATTTTCTAAGGTATCTAGAAATAGAATAATAATTTTTACGAAAATCGATGTATATGTAAAAATTACGATTTTGCCCATAGTTAGGAAAATTTCAAAAAGAGTAGTAAGGCTATGAAAATGCATGATTTTCATGTTTTTGATATTCCTATGATTATATTGCTTTAACTTAAGCAAATTATGATAGGCTGGCTGTTTATTTCATGTTTTTACATGAAAGGGCACGAATTAGGTGCCAGTTGTGATTTTTGATTTGTTTTAGTGAAATTGAGCAGCCTATCATGTTTTATGAGTTTTAAATCGTGCTGAGCATTGCTCGCACTGGATTTTATATTTTAACTCATATATAGAGTGCTGGAACACTACTCGTACTGAGTTTTACAAACTTGCTTTACATGACTACTGTACTGGAGTTGTGCTCGTACGTGGATTTAACTTGGGTTTATGCATCCGTACTAGAGCATTTCTCGTACGTGAATTTAAATTGGATTTATAACTATTTTAAGTCGTACTGGAGCACTGTTCGTATGTAGATTTCATTGATTTTTATGAAACCGTGTTGGAGCTTCGCTCGCACGAGGGTTTTTCTGATATCATGAATATGCATGGAGCCGTGTTGGAGCTTTGCTCGCACAGGAATTTTATGACATGCATATGACCGTGCTGGAGCCTCCTATAGACTGTGTGTCACAGTGAGAAGATATGCTCGTACGTGTAGATTGAGACATGGGTTGGTTATCGACATGGTCTAGAGTGGGATAAGACCTAAGGTAGGCATCCCTAGACTGTGATATTGGGTTCATGGAGTACGTTGTACCGTGTATGTCACACGGAGTATGCTGTACCATGTTGTCATGACTATTGTATTCACATTACTTGATATTATGGCGGATAGGATTTGACCCACCTCCTGTTGCAGTTGTGATACCTCGCACACTGGGATCCGTGTTGCCTGGGATCACAGGGACATAGTCCTCGATTGTTTCCATATAGTAACCTGCATGTCTCACATGATATTTAATTGATTGGTCTTGTTAGACCAGGGTAGACCTGAGGGAGGGGTCAAGCCCTGATTTGTGACGATTTTCATGAAATGTGGTATTAAATGAGAAATTGATGATTTTTTTTAGGATACTAATGATTTTAAAAATGTGTTGAATCCCTCTGGGATTATTTTGAAGAGTTTTACTGTACCGAGCATGAGAGGTTTTACATGAGATGTTTTTCATGTTTTACATGCCGATTCATGTTTTACGATATATGATATACTCATACATGGCATGGTTTTAATTTTCTCATGCTCGAGATATAAATGTTTTACATGTCATGCTTTTACCAGCATGTAGATAGTGTAGTTATCTACCTGCTTGCATTATTGCCTTACTGAGCAAGTTTCGCTCACCCTTTCATTTCCACCCTACAGGGTACTTTCAGTAGAAGAGAGCGACAATAGTTGTCACGACCCAATTCCATTCTCTTTAACCGAAAATCACTGAAAATTTTTCGCGTTTTACTGTTACCTTACCCGGTCGTGAAACTAAACTCACCACACACTGTTGGGCTGTGAGCCAATAATAATCACCACATATCATTCATTCTCAATTAATTAAAACGATGTCATACATGTGCATTTAATCGTGTATTTATACGAATACATGTTTTACTGACATCTACATCCCCCATAAGTACAACTCAAAAGAATACTGTGCTTTTACATTGTTTAGATACAAAAAGAATCACTGTGTATATACCTTTTAGCGATGGAGATGCAGCGGAGTCCAAAATAATACGCCTCAGTCCTCACTGGGCTACTATGCACGCTCTGTAGGGGGGAAAAATAGAGTGGGATGAGCAACCACACGCTCAGTAAGGCAATAATGCAAGCATGGTAGATAACTACTCTATCTACATGCTGATAGTGTTATGCATAAATCGTTTATAGTAGGAGAATGAGGAATTAAAACTATGCCATGTGAATATACATATATATCATGTATCAAATCATGTGCATTGGCATATAAAACATGGTAGAGACATCATGTATAAAACATCTCATGCTCAATCTCATTTGAATTCATAAAAGGGCAATTCATTTAGAAACCTCCTTTTTGAATCAACAACATAACACCACCAAATCAACTTACAAACCACAACCACATTTACATTCCACAATTCACGCATGTGTATAAATCTAGGTCACTATATCAAAAGTGCCTATGTGAACCATTACATCATAAATCATCCCAGACCACACGCATCCAGGTGTGCGGGGTATCATGCTGGCACGAAGATGGATTATCCCTCGCCAGACTTTCTCATCACATAACCATCATACGGTACATCGTACTCCATGTGATATACACGGTACAGCGTACTCCGCAACTCATATCGTGATTGGGGGTGCCATTCCTAGGTCTTATCTACCCCATACCAAGAGTTTTCCATATTCCGTGAAGGAGAGCCTTCCTGCCGAACAGAGCCTCCCCGCCTAACAGAGCCTCCCTGCCTCCTCGGGCTTAAGGATGTTAGCTTAAGGATGTAGGGCTTAAGGGTCCTTTCCGTAAGAGAGCCTCCCCACCGAACAGAGCCTCTCCGCCTAACAGAGCCTCCCTGCCTCTTCGGGCTTAAGGATGTCAGCTTAAGGATGTAGGGCTTAAGGATCTTACCTTTACCATACCCATGTAGGAGAGCCTCCCTGCCTAACAGAGCCTCCCCGCCTCTTTGGGCTTAAGGATGTTGGCTTAAGGATCCCACCGTAAGAGAGCCTTCCCACCAAACAGAGCCTCTCCGCCTAACGGAGCCTCCCTGCCTCCTCGGGCTTAAGGATGTTAGCTTAAGGATGTAAGGCTTAAGGATCTTACCCACTTTCACAACCCTATACGAATCCCATTGTACAAGCTTGTGCGAGCAAAGCTCTAGCACGACTCATGCATCATGCATCTTCTCATAAAGAGGCGCGTACGAGCATAGCTCTAGTACGGTTATACTCATAAGATAACCATTCACAATCCACGTACGAGCAGAAGCTCCAGTACGGTTTATAAACATCATCACAATTCAATTTCAAAGTGCGAGCTAAGCTCAAGCACGTTTCACACAAGTGAAAACATAGAAATCTCGCGCGAGCGAGGCTCTAACGCGAATTATATCACATACACGCGATAGGCGGCTTACATGCATTCAAAACATCTCATAATATGCTTAGTGCCTCGTATGGGCTATTTCACAACATCATTCAAGTACTAGCCAGCCTATCCTTTTATTTGCTCAAATCAAAGCATTGTGTTTTGTAAAAACATTCAAAACACATGATTTATGCAATTATTAGCCTTACTATCCCTTTTTTTTCATCACATCCACTTCAAATCCAAAACCACGCATATACCCGTCATCTTTCACGAATACCATCAACATTTATTTGAGCAATCATGCATTTCATAAAAACACCCGATATTCACCCACAAGTTCAAAGTACGAGTAGCTACCTCTATATACTCACAAAATTCCCTTACCTGGAATTGCGATGCGTGATTCCACTTCCTTAAGCTGCTTGCTCGTACGATTCGGTTCGCCTTCAACGAACTCTTCGGGACTGCACAAAATCGTATCCCGCATTATATTCGATCCATACAATGCAACCCTTGTGCTTGCTATAGTCAATTTAACCTATAGCCTCTATTAAAGCTTATTGGCCTCGTTTCATCACTTTACCCATAACTCGAGTCTATGGATCTTCTTAGGCCTATTAACTTATTCAAAATCGATGTTAAATCGACATTAAGCTCATAGTGTTCATATTCTATGAATTCCCTCACTATGGCATTTATCAATCATATACATATCCATTTTCACAATTCCTCCAACTCACCAAGTAATTCCATCTAACCATCTAGAATCATAAACATTACCCCAATAACAACTTTAGCATGCCATAAATCATAAGCTCATTCAATCCCACATATCCTCACATTATACCCATTTTAGATTTCTAGGTCACACCACTTCCACTACATTCTTAGGTAGTTTATCCATCAATACTCATATCAATCAACTCCAAAATCAATTAAATAGCTAATGCATTTGGATTGGAGTGTTAGAATCTTACCAATATGATTTCTCTTCTTGCTCCAATTGGTAATGCCCTCAACTCCTTCAATTCCAAAAATGGGAAAATGCCCTCTCACTATGTTGTTCTCCTCTTTGATAGGAACAACTTTGCCTCTATGATCTCTCTTCAAATCTCACTGAAAATGGTTGATTTTAGAGAGGGAAGGTTAGGTTTTTGGGGTTGAAATTGTAAGGTTAAGTGTTTTCCGAGATTTCCAGATTTTTCAGCTCTCCTTATATAGAAATGACTTGAGGAGATCGATCTGGTCCAAGAGGAGATCGATCTGGTCCCTTAAAATCCCTCTTTTTCACGGCATTTTTAAGCCTGAGATCGATCTGTCGAAGCAATGAGATCGATCTGTTGAGGCATGAGATCGATCTGTCGAAGCATGAGATCGATCTGGTCCCAAACAGAGAGCTAAGGAGATCGATCTGGGTGCTTGGGGATCGATCTTTCCACTACAGAATGCTTGAGAGATCGATCTGGCTCCATTGGAGATCGATCTGCGCAATTCTTTCGCCCAAATAAGAGCATTCTGGCTCTTCCAGATCGATCTCTCATCCTAGGAGATCGATCTGGACCTTATGTTTTCCAGATTTCCTGCAGTTTCATTGCTGCAACTCATACCAACACACCCTCAATCTATTGCCATGGCCATTTCCTCATCCATCCACCTCTATAACTTGAAAATGGCATCCATTCATACCTTATGCACATTGAAACTTGTGTGCATTCATTGTATATTCAAAGGTATGCAACATAAAACCAAATGGAAGCATAACTCCATTCCATTTTACCACACTACTCATTTTGAGTCTCAATCACATCCATCACTTGCTAGAACACATTTCTCCGTATTCATACTCAATGAAACTTGTATGTACGTTACAACTTATATTACACATACATACATTGAATCCATGGACTTACATCAATCATATTTTACATCACAAGTCCATTCATACTATTTGATCCAAGTACACACATTACCCTTATACATATACGGGGTCTTACATTCTCCCCTCCTTCAAGGAATTTGGTCCTCCAAATTAGAACCAAGTCACTCTTCAAACAGTTGGGGGTACTTCTCCCGTATCAAGTTCTCCAATTCCCACGTGGCCTCTTCCGCCGTGTGGTGCTGCCAAAGCACTTTCACCAAGGGAATTGTCTTATTCCGCAACACTTTCTCTTTTCTGTCCAATATCCGAACCGGCTTCTCAACATACGTCATACTCTCATGGAGCTCCAACGGCTCATATCTTATCACGTGTGTCGGGTCCGGGTGATACTTCCGAAGCATCGAGACGTGGAAGACGTTGTGGACATTTGCCAAGTCCGGTGGCAATGCCAATCTATACGCCTTTTCTCCCACTCTCTCTAAAATCTCGAAGGGTCCGATATACCTAGGGCTCAGCTTGCCCTTCTTACCAAATCTCATAATACCCTTCGATGGTGATACCCTCAGAAACACCGACTCACCCTCATCAAACTCCAGTGGTCTTCGTCTCTTGTCAGCATAACTCTTTTGTCGGCTCTGAGCTGTCCGTAATCTCTCACATATCAACTGGACATCCTTAGATGCCTGCCGCACTAAGTTCGGAGCAAAAACCTGTCTGTCACCAACCTCTTCCCATCCAATGGGGGAACGGCATCTACGCCCGTATAATGCCTCATAGGGTGCCATCCCGATACTAGCATGATAGCTATTATTATAAGCGAACTCGGCTAACTGCAGGTGGTCATCCCAGGAGCCTCTATAATCCAGCACACACGCTCTCAACATATCCTCGAGGGTCTGTATAGTCCTCTCTGACTGCCCATCTGTCTGAGGATGAAAAGCGGTGCTAAAACTCAATCGGGTCCCCAGCGCTTCCTGAAAGTGTTCCCAGAAATGGGAAGTGAAGATGGCATCCCTATCAGAAACAACGCTCACTAGTACACCGTGTAGCCGTACTATCTCTCGGATATACAGGTTCGCCAACTGACTCAGTGTATCGGTAGCTCTCATAGCCAAGAAATGGGCGGACTTAGTCAACCGGTCCACAATAACCCATATGGCATCATGACCTCTACGGGTCCTTGGCAACCCCATCACAAAATCCATGGTGACATGCTCCCACTTCCATGTCGGTATCGGTAGAGGCTGCAATAATCCTGCAGGCTTCTGATGCTTTACCTTCACTTGCTGACAAACGAGACACTTAGCGACATATTTAGCAATGTCTCTCTTCATTCCAGACCACCAATAAACCTTTCGAAGGTTTTGATACATCTTGGTACTTCCCGGATGTATCGTATATTTCGATGAGTGAGCCTCTGATAAAATCATTCTCCTGATCTCAGGATCCCTGGGAACGCATACTCTGCCTCTGAACCTCAATAAGCCATCAGCACTCTGCTCAAAATCAATACCCACACCTGTCTGTATCTGCCTCAGCCAATCGATACACCGTCGATCGCTCTGCTGGGCTTGCCGAATACGGCCAATCAATTCTGGCTCTAGTCTCAAACTAGCCATGATCTCAAGTCTCTCAGATCCGGGTGGGGTTACATCCAAACTGAGGTTCGCAAAGTTTTCTAACAATTCATGTTCCCTTACCATCATATAAGACACCAACCCAAGGTTCTTTCTACTCAAAGCATCGGCAACTACATTTGCCTTACCCGGGTGGTACATGATTTCACAATCATAGTCTTTCAGGAGTTCGAGCCATCTCCTCTGTCTCATATTCAGCTCTTTCTGCGAGAACAGGTACTTAAGACTCTTATGATCTGTGAACACCTGAAATTTCTCACCATAGAGATAGTGGCGCCATATTTTCAAAGCAAATACTACGGACGCCAACTCCAAATCATGTGTCGGGTAGTTCCTCTCATGATCTTTCAACTGTCTAGATCCATAGGCAACTACCTTCCCATCCTGCATAAGCACACAGCCCAGTCCCTGGTGTGATGCATCCGTGTACACCGAGAATCCTCCTGAGCTGGTAGGAATGGTGAGAACTGGAGCAGTCGTCAATCGACGCTTAAGCTCCTCAAAACTCCTCTCACATGCCTCATCCCATGTAAACTTAACATCTTTACGCGTGAGGCGTGTCAACGGAGCAGCTAGTCTGGAGAAACCCTCTACAAATCTCCGATAATATCCTGCCAATCCCAGGAAACTTCTGATCTCAGTTACTGTCTTGGGCTGTTCCCACTGCACAACTGCCTCTATCTTGGATGGATCCACTGATACCCCATCCTTTGACACAACATGCCCCAGAAATGAGATCTGTTCCAACCAAAAGTTACACTTGCTGAGTTTGGCATACAATTCTCTCTCTCGGAGGGTCTGCAGAACTATCCTCAAGTGCTCCTCATGATCTTCCCTGGACTTGGAATACACCAAAATGTCATCTATGAAAACAATCACAAACTTGTCCAGGTATGGCTTGAATATATCATTCATCAATGCCATAAATGCTGCGGGAGCATTCGTCAATCCGAATGGCATCACCAAAAACTCGTAGTGGCCATAACGGGTACGAAATGCTGTCTTGGGTACATCTCCACTCCTGATCCTCAACTGATGGTACCCTGACCGCAGATCTATCTTAGAAAATACTTCGGCTCCCTGGAGCTGATCCAACAAATCATCGATTCTTGGAAGGGGGTACTTGTTCTTAATGGTGGCCTTATTCAACAACCGGTAATCTATACACAGTCGGAGGCTTCCATCCTTCTTCCTTACAAATAGAACCGGTGCTCCCCAAGGTGAGACACTCGGTCTAATAAACCCCTTCTCCAACAACTCTTGCAGCTGTTTCTTCAGCTCTTCCAATTCTATCGGAGCCATTCTATAGGGTGGCTTCGATATCGGCTCTGTACCAGGCACTAACTCAATGTAAAATTCCATTTCCCTTTCAGGTGGTAGTCCTGGTAATTCATCCGGAAAGACATCAGGGTAATCCGTAATTACGGGTATGTCCCTCAATTCCGGGGGTGCCTCATCTATATCGACCACATAGGCAATGAACCCTTCACATTATCCTCTCCATCGTTAGTAACATAACCCATCACTCCACATTCAACATTTATCAAAATAGATGATTTATCTCTCAAGCATTATGCATTTAAAATCATACTCCTTTATTTACCACAAGTATACAAGTTTTCATATCATTTCTTTTCATCAAAATTTACAATAAGATTGTCTAGTCCTGAAAACATTAATGTTTTGGCATGACAATCCATCACAACACGATTGGTAGCCAACCAATCCATTCCCAAAATTACATCAAAATCATTCATATTTAATAAAATCAGATTGGCTATCATTTCCTTCCCCTCTATCTTTAATTTACAATCCCTACATACATGCTCGGTCAATTGACTACCATTCATGGGTGTGGAAATCATCAACATTTTATCCAACAATGTTGGTTTCACATATTTCAACAATTTATGTGCAAAGGAAGGTGATATGAAAGAATGTGTGGCACCAGGATCAAATAATACCAATGCTTCTAAATCAAAGATTCGGATGGTACCTTTTATCACATCCGTCGAAGCATCTGCGGTGTCCTGATCCAGTTCATGTACTCTTCCTCTGCTCACACCCGCAGCCTGTTTCCCTTTTTCCTCAGCTGTAGCCCTCCTCCTCGGGGCTGCTGTCTCAACTGGAGCTCCCTCAGGCTCCTTGCCCTTCTGTGGGGCAATCTCCATCTTCTCGGGACAATACTTAGCCATATGTCCTGGTCTCTCGCATCTAAAACACACCATAGGGGTCATCGGACAGGGCCTATTCCCATGGAATCTCCCACATCTCCTACACTGATCAGTAGTAGGTCGTGGTCCCCCAATAGTCATGCCCCTCGGCGCAGTCAAGGCTGGGTATACGGGAGGTCTAGCAGCTCTCTCCCGTACCTCCTCAATCTTTGGCCTCTTCTCGAAAAATCTTTGGCCATCTCTCTTGGCCACTCTTCCAAACCCGGATCTCTTCCGATCCTTGTCCTTTTTAACACTGACTCTCCCAAGCTCGGAGGCATTTCGCTCAAAGTCTTGTTCACATAACTGAGCCTTGTGTACCGCCTCCTCATAAGTCACAATATCGAAGGGAGCTAGCTTAGTCCGGATGGCCAATCTCAATCCATCCATGAACTTCTGAATCTTTCGGGTCTCACTACCCATCGTGTCCGGGTCATATCTCCCCAAGGACATAAACTTGGACTCATACTCGTCCACAGTACGGTTCCCCTAAACCAAATTCATAAATTCCATCCGCAGTCTCCTCTGTGCGGTAGCTGGGACATATTGTCTCCTGAAGGCCTCTAGAAATATCTCCCATGAGATCTCAGAGTGTCTGGCCCTCAAAATAACCTCGGTGGACCTCCACCAATGCTCGGCCTCGCCTTTCAGCATAAACACGGCAAAGGCAACCTTCTCACTTGAAGTGCATCGGAAAAACCTATACAGTTTCTCCATCTCATACACCCAATCCTCCGTAATCACTGGGTCCTTCACCCCTCTGAACACTGGGGGTTTCAGCGCTTGAAACTCTCGCAACCTGCTCAAGTCGCAGTCATAACCCACATCACTACCGCTCTGCTGTGGAGCGATAGGAGAATCTGTATCCTGGGCTGGAGGTGGTGTAACTGTAACTGTCTCAGCAGTCTGAGGTCTCTCCGCCTCTGCAGCTGCCTGTTCAGTAGTAGGCTGTGCCGCGGGACCTCGTCTGTCACCGGCGCCCAAGGCCTGCGTGACTATCTCCACCAGACTCTCAATACTCCGCTCTAATCTAGCGAAGCGAGCCTCAGTATCACCTGCTCTCTCAGCAGGGTTCTGTGGAGCCTGCTCAGTCTGTGGCTCCGCACGGCTCTCAGGCCTACCTCTACGGCCTCTAGCACGTGCTCTCGCCCCTCTACCTTTGCGTGTAACTGGCATAGTGCCTAACTCCCTGTATTATAATAATTCATTAAGCTCAATCCATCACGGTATACACAGTTATATCTAAACAAAAGTACAGTACTATGGGGATGTACTTTCCTACATTTTATTAATGACTCACATCAGGCCAACACAGCTCTGATACCAATCTCTGTCACGACCCAATTCCATTCTCTTTAACCGAAAATCACTGAAAATTTTTCGCGTTTTACTGTTACCTTACCCGGTCGTGAAACTAATCTCACCACACACTGTTGGGCTGTGAGCCAATAATAATCACCACATCTCATTCATTCTCAATTAATTAAAACGATGTCATACATGTGCATTTAATCGTGTATTTATACGAATACATGTTTTACTGACATCTACATCCCCCATAAGTACAACTCAAAAGAATACTGTGCTTTTACATTGTTTAGATACAAAAAGAATCACTGTGTATATACCTTTTAGCGATGGAGATGCAGCGGAGTCCAAAATAATACGCCTCAGTCCTCACTGGGCTACTATGCACGCTCTGTAGGGGGAAAAATAGAGAGGGATGAGCAACCACACGCTCAGTAGGGCAATAATGCAAGCATGGTAGATAACTACTCTATCTACATGCTGATAGTGTTATGCATAAATCGTTTATAGTAGGAGCATGAGGAATTAAAACTATGCCATGTGAATATACATATATATCATGTATCAAATCATGTGCATTGGCATATAAAACATGGTAGAGACATCATGTATAAAACATCTCATGCTCAATCTCATTTAAATTCATAAAAGGGCAATTCATTTAGAAACCTCCTTTTTGAATCAACAACATAACACCACCAAATCAACTCACAAACCACAACCACATTTACATTCCACAATTCACGCATGTGTATAAATCTAGGTCACTATATCAAAAGTGCCTATGTGAACCATTACATCATAAATCATCCCAGACCACACGCATCCAGGTGTGCGGGGTATCATGCTGGCACGAAGATGGATTATCCCTCGCCAGACTTTCTCATCACATAACCATCATACGGTACATCGTACTCCATGTGATATACACGGTACAGCGTACTCCGCAACTCATATCGTGATTGGGGGTGCCATTCCTAGGTCTTATCTACCCCATACCAAGAGTTTTCCATATTCCGTGAAGGAGAGCCTTCCTGCCGAACAGAGCCTCCCCGCCTAACAGAGCCTCCCTGCCTCCTCGGGCTTAAGGATGTTAGCTTAAGGATGTAGGGCTTAAGGGTCCTTTCCGTAAGAGAGCCTCCCCACCGAACAGAGCCTCTCCGCCTAACAGAGCCTCCCTGCCTCTTCGGGCTTAAGGATGTCAGCTTAAGGATGTAGGGCTTAAGGATCTTACCTTTACCATACCCATGTAGGAGAGCCTCCCTGCCTAACAGAGCCTCCCCGCCTCTTTGGGCTTAAGGATGTTGGCTTAAGGATCCCACCGTAAGAGAGCCTCCCCACCAAACAGAGCCTCTCCGCCTAACGGAGCCTCCCTGCCTCCTCGGGCTTAAGGATGTTAGCTTAAGGATGTAAGGCTTAAGGATCTTACCCACTTTCACAACCCTATACGAATCCCATTGTACAAGCTTGTGCGAGCAAAGCTCTAGCACGACTCATGCATCATGCATCTTCTCATAAAGAGGCGCGTACGAGCATAGCTCTAGTACGGTTATACTCATAAGATAACCATTCACAATCCACGTACGAGCAGAAGCTCCAGTACGGTTTATAAACATCATCACAATTCAATTTCAAAGTGCGAGCTAAGCTCAAGCACGTTTCACACAAGTGAAAACATAGAAATCTCGCGCGAGCGAGGCTCTAACGCGAATTATATCACATACACGCGACAGGCGGCTTACATGCATTCAAAACATCTCATAATATGCTTAGTGCCTCGTATGGGCTATTTCACAACATCATTCAAGTACTAGCCAGCCTATCCTTTTATTTGCTCAAATCAAAGCATTGTGTTTTGTAAAAACATTCAAAACACATGATTTATGCAATTATTAGCCTTACTATCCCTTTTTTTTCATCACATCCACTTCAAATCCAAAACCACGCATATACCCGTCATCTTTCACGAATACCATCAACATTTATTTGAGCAATCATGCATTTCATAAAAACACCCGATATTCACCCACAAGTTCAAAGTACGAGCAGCTACCTCTATATACTCACAAAATTCCCTTACCTGGAATTGCGATGCGTGATTCCACTTCCTTAAGCTGCTTGCTCGTACGATTCGGTTCGCCTTCAACGAACTTTTCGGGACTGCACAAAATCGTATCCCGCATTATATTCGATCCATACAATGCAACCCTTGTGCTTGCTATAGTCAATTTAACCTATAGCCTCTATTAAAGCTTATTGACCTCGTTTCATCACTTTACCCATAACTCGAGTCTATGGATCTTCTTAGGCCTATTAACTTATTCAAAATCGATGTTAAATCGACATTAAGCTCATAGTGTTCATATTCCATGAATTCCCTCACTATGGCATTTATCAATCATATACATATCCATTTTCATAATTCCTCCAACTCACCAAGTAATTCCATCTAACCATCTAGAATCATAAACATTACCCCAATAACAACTTTAACATGCCATAAATCATAAGCTCATTCAATCCCACATATCCTCACATTATACCCATTTTAGATTTCTAGGTCACACCACTTCCACTACATTCTTAGGTAGTTTATCCATCAATACTCATATCAATCAACTCCAAAATCAATTAAATAGCTAATGCATTTGGATTGGAGTGTTAGAATCTTACCAATATGATTTCTCTTCTTGCTCCAATTGGTAATGCCCTCAACTCCTTCAATTCCAAAAATGGGAAAATGCCCTCTCACTATGTTGTTCTCCTCTTTGATAGGAACAACTTTGCCTCTATGATCTCTCTTCAAATCTCACTGAAAATGGTTGATTTTAGAGAGGGAAGGTTAGGTTTTTGGGGTTGAAATTGTAAGGTTAAGTGTTTTCCGATATTTCCAGATTTTTCAGCTCTCCTTATATAGAAATGACTTGAGAAGATCGATCTGGTCCAAGAGGAGATCGATCTGGTCCCTTAAAATCCCTCTTTTTCACGGCATTTTTAAGCCTGAGATCGATCTGTCGAAGCAATGAGATCGATCTGTTGAGGCATGAGATCGATCTGTCGAAGCATGAGATCGATCTGGTCCCAAACAGAGAGCTAAGGAGATCGATCTGGGTGCTTGGGGATCGATCTTTCCACTACAGAATGCTTGAGAGATCGATCTGGCTCCATTGGAGATCGATCTGCTCAATTCTTTCGCCCAAATAAGAGCATTCTGGCTCTTCCAGATCGATCTCTCATCCTAGGAGATCGATCTGGACCTTATGTTTTCCAGATTTCCTGCAGTTTCATTGCTGCAACTCATACCAACACACCCTCAATCTATTGCCATGGCCATTTCCTCATCCATCCACCTCTATAACTTGAAAATGGCATCCATTCATACCTTATGCACATTGAAACTTGTGTGCATTCATTGTATATTCAAAGGTATGCAACATAAAACCAAATGGAAGCATAACTCCATTCCATTTTACCACACTACTCATTTTGAGTCTCAATCACATCCATCACTTGCTAGAACACATTTCTCCGTATTCATACTCAATGAAACTTGTATGTACGTTACAACTTATATTACACATACATACATTGAATCCATGGACTTACATCAATCATATTTTACATCACAAGTCCATTCATACTATTTGATCCAAGTACACACATTACCCTTATACATATACGGGGTCTTACAATAGTCTTGCATTTCGATTATCCACTGCTTCCTATCAAGAACAGGTATACACATTCGTATAATTTTGTATCTGAACATATAGAGGCACAGTACTGTACACAGATGTAATATTGGGGATGTATTTAGTTAAAATAAATTGATATGTAAATAAGACATGGAAAATAGATTTTAAGGTAAGTAACATGACATGAGGGACTAACATCGACTTATAGCCAAACTGTTAGTAGTGAAACTGTTCACGATGGGTAAGGAAATAAAAATCGAAAAATTTGTAGGGATTTTTAGGGAAAATGGGTTTAGGGTTTGTATGTCATAGGAAATCAAGTGTGAGTATTCACTCTAACACTTTTTCATGCAGAAAACATATAAAATCAAGTGTGAGTAGTGCTCCCGCACAATTTGTTTTCACATAACTCGATAGATGGCTCTTTTAAAAGGGATGATTTCAAAATATTCAAATTAGCACCATATATATTGTGTTATTTCTCATCAACCATGAAAACATTAGCCCATCTATCTACTCTTCTACTAAACAGCAGTAAAAACACTCAAAATTATGATTTCTATGTTTTTTAGGACTTTTCCTAAAAGTTGACTTTTTGCCCTTACTAGGGGTAAAATTGTAATTTACTCATATTGGGTCGCTATAAATATTATTCACTTTGTCTGACCTTCAGATTTTTTAAGTGAATATAAAAGCAGACAAAACTACACGCAGATATCTCAAACTACTCGCAAAAATCCCTTACTTCGAATTACGTCAAGTGATTTCACTCCCTCAGCTCTGCTCAATCGCGCAGTCCGATCAGCTCCCAATATAATCTCTAGAGCTGCATATAACCATTATTAGGTTAATTACACTTTTCCTACTGTATTTCACATTTAATATAGTCTATTTCACTTAATGAGCCCATTTACTATTATTAGGCATTAACAACTCTTAATGGCCTAACATTGTCTTAAGCCCATTTCAATTTACTATTCATTTCAATTGGCCCTATTAGGTTTGTGGGGCCCACCAACTCTTATTGGGCTTGGTCCGAAGCTCATGGCACCTTATTGGGTCGAGACCACATCGACAAGGCCCATTGGCCTTCTCGGCCATGGCATGTGGCCGAGAGCCACCATGCCAAGCAATGCCGTCGGTCACGCCACACCACACGCCAACCTTGGCCATTTGCTAGTTGTAATGCTTGAAATTTTCCACGTATTTATTTTTATGAAGATATAATGTACATGTACGTTACAAAAATAACTTGAGAAGCTATGATGTATGTATATGTATTGTTACATGAGTATAAATGATAGGAGGATGTAAGGATTTTCGAGATTTAATGAAAAGATCCATGATTCTAAGTTGTGTGCACAAGTTTCATTAACTATGAACTATGTGGAATGGATGTTATTATGTGTTAATTGTGCACGGAATGAAAATTGAGGTATGCAGCAAATGTGGATGAATGTACATTGAAAAATCTGCAGAAAAATATAGAAAATGAGGGTGCAAGGGATGAAAGATTGATCTCATATGAAGGAGAGATCGATCACCACTCATGAAATGCCCAGAAATTGTCGAATGAAACTAGGCAGATCGATCTCATGGGAAGATAGATCGATCTCCTTAACTCTTTGCCTGAGACAAATCGATCTCAAGCCCTTGACAGATTGATCTCCTTAAGGTTCTGTAAAAAAGCTGGTCGATCTCCTACGAGAGGCAGATCGATCTCCAAGAAGAAATTTGCTTGCAAACAGAACGATCTTATCATGGGAGAAGATCGATCTGGTAGTAGTTGCGTTTAGTAAAAAGGACTACCAAACCTTACAGAGATCGATCTCCACAAGGACCAGATTGATCTCATGTCTCTGCATTTATAAAAAAGGGTACATGATTTGGACTGAAACTCAGATTTCCCTCCCACCAAACCGCACCTGCCATTTTCTCTCAAAGACCCAGCTTTCTCACTCAAAAAATCACTATATTCCAACTAGTTTTAGAAGAAGCTCAAGAAGGGAAAGTTGTTCCTTGAAGCAAGGAGAACAACATACCCGAAAGTCACACATTAATGTGACCAAGATAACGAGTTTTGGCTACCACAAGTTTGGCTAAGTAAAGGAGTAAGCTCTTCAACCTTCAATCTTTTAATATGGATTTTTAGACCTTGTGGGTTGAATAATATGTGAAATATTGATAGGAATAATGAATGTAGTGATGGGTGAGTAATATTAAGAGAGATTTATAAAGAGGAAATCCATGGAAAAGTGTCACGCCCCGAAAACGTAGAAAATATGGCAAATTTAAAACTTTTTACTCATCAAATCACAATTAAGGGTGCATTCCTGTGCAGTGTCAAACATCATCATGCATATCATGACTCAGGATCTCATTATTAAGTAGTATATATTATATCATATACATTATTCAATCCCAGGTTAATTAATCCTAATACATCCCATACAATGTTGTACATCAAGTGTCTATAATTACAATTATAGTCTGGTTACATGAAATAATAAAATGTACCTCAAGTACAATATGTGGCTCGAAGCTCGAGTCCTCCATTGGCCACTAATTCGTACGTCACAAGAAAATTCTCTTCACTTGAAGAAATCTGGGGGAGAGATAAAATATGGTGAGCTTCTAAATCGCTCAGTAAGAGGATAAGGGATTCATTAATAAGAAAATGATTTGCACAATACAATCATTTTGTTTTACATGATAAACTCAATAAACTCAGTGGAAAATGTAGCATGAATAGTTAAAACATCATCTCAAAGCTCATATAAAAACATGATAATAAATGGCTCAATTCAAGGTTACAAGCATGTAGAAATCAAGATGCGATAATAACTTTTTTTCCTTAAAACGTGATAAAAATCACTGTAATAGTAATGCACGTGGCACGACCACTAAATAAAATCTATACGTAGCACAACCACTAATTAAAATTCGCACGTGGCACAGCCACCAATCACATGTGGCACAACCACTGATTTAGATTCGCACGTGGCACAACCACTAAATACACGTGGCACAGCCACTGATTAGGATTCACACGTGTCACAACCACCAAATACACGTGGCACAGCCACTGATTAGGATTCACACGTGGCACAACCACCAAATACACGTGGCACTGCCATTGATTAGGATTCACACGTGGCACAGCCACCAAATACATGTGGCACAGCCACTGATTAGGATTCACACGTGGTAGGCAACCAACGCTACCAGAGTAGGGGTCATCTCACGTTACCAGAACAGAGGAATATCGGACTTACATGCAACTAGAGCAATACTCGGTGTGTATTCAAAATGACACACCTAAGTTTCAATCAATAGCCATTATCATAAAAATCGTTTTACCTTCACGTAAAGCTCATAATGGTTTTCTCTTACAAAACTCATTTGAAACCATTTTGTACTCAACACAAAACATGTTAAACCCGAGCTTCAACCGACAAAACCATGCACACATTTCTCAAATCACTCTTCACATTTTAAACACAAAATGGTTATAAAACGTTTTCACGTATAGTTTACAACTCATAAAAGTTGGGCCCTAACCGGCTATAAAATCATGTGCAATTCTCGTTCACAACACATAAAACATGCTTGTTTTCTCAATCGAAAATCGTGCTACAATATTATCACAAAACACATACACAAATGAGTTTAGTTTTCCCTTACTTCTTTGCACCTCGTATAGTGCAATTGTTCCCCGTATCATAGACTAGCCTTGCATTCCACTTTGAAACTCCCGAGCTGTCCAAACGATGTTAAAAACATCAATATCTCGACTCAATTTCATTATCGAGCATACATTTGCTCATATTTCTCACTAACACCTAAATCTCTCAATTCTCATAACTCTATCACCATTCATAATCCCCTCCACTACATTTCCAATCCTACATTTATTGTCCACAAAAATCCATGCCGATATTCATCTCATTGCCTCATTTTCAATTTATAGCCTAAAACTCCCAAAATTACCAAAATTACCTAATCTCATCATCACTCCAATAAAATCACAATTTTTGTAAACTCTAATCCTTTCTTAACTATTTCATCACAATGCCCATATTCACAATCACCGAAAATCACATCAAAATCAAAGATTGAGGTTTAAAAAATTACCCAAAACTTGTGGAGTGCTTAACTCTTGCCTAGATTCAATCCGTCCTTCGATTTCCAAGTATGTTGTTCTCCTTTTGATGAGGAACAACTTTCCTTCTTGCCACAACCCTTGATTTGGACGAAAATAGGTGATTTGGAGGGGAGAGAAAGCTAGGGTTCGAAAATGGCGATTTGAGGAGAGAGAGAGATTGATTTCCAGGAAAAACAAATGGGTCTTATATAGACGGAAGGTAGGAGATCGATCTGGCTCTTGATGAGATCGGTCTGCATTTGAATTTGGGGATGATTTGGGGTAATTTTATGCCTAGGAGATCGATCTGCTCTAATTATGAGATTAATCTCTAGTTTATAGAATGCTTCATGAGATCGATCTGCTCCTTGAGGAGTTCGATCTTCTCATTAACAAAAACATTTTGAGATCGATTCCTTCCTCATGAGATCGATCTCTTCATTACAGAATCATAAGGAGATCGATCCTCTTCCATTGGAGATCGATCTGCTCGCTTAAATTCCTCTTTCCTTGTCATTTTTGGCTTACCAGATCGATCCTCTCTTCTCCAAGATCGATCTGGCCTCATAATTTCACAATTTAACATAAAATCTCATTTATAACTCATTCATCACTTAAAATTTCATTCCATACCACCTCAATATATGAGTACATCATATTTAGTTAAATCAATTACACTTCATGTTCTCATTACATAATTTGATATGTGTAAAATTCTCAGATCTCACATCCTCCCCACCTTAAAAAGAATTTGATCCTCCAAATTCAACTCAACTCATTAAATAGATGGGGGTATTTCTCCTTCATGAGACTTTCTAACTCCTACGTTGCCTCTTCCATTGAGTGATGTTTCCATAAAACTTTCACTAATGGGATGCTCTTGGTTCTAAGTACCTTCTCATTTTTATTGAGAATCCGAACGGGTTCTTCAGTGTAGTTCATGTCCTCTTGTATGTCCATCTCTTCGTACTCTATGAGATGAGAAGGGTTCGGGTGGTACTTTCTCAACATAGTCACATGGAAGACGTTATGTATTCCGGACATCTGTGGGGGTAACGCCAATCTGTAGGCTACTTCTCCCACTCCCTCAATGATCTCGAAGGGTCCTATGTATCAAGGACTCAACTTCCCTTTCTTCCCAAACCTCATGATACCCTTACTCGGTGATATCTTCAGAAATACTGCATCACCAACATCATACTCGAGTGGACATCTACGCACATCTGTGTAGCTTTTCTGTCTACTCTGTGTAGCCCGTAATCTCTCACATATGAGCTTCACACTCTGTACAGCTTGTTCAACAAGTTTGAGAGCATTTATCTTTCTGTCACCCACTTTTCCCAAGCTACAGGGGATCTACAGCTCCTACCATATAGAGCCTCAAAAGGTACCATTCCAATACTTACATGATAGCTATTATTGTACGTAAACTCTGTTAGGGGTAGGTGATCATCCCATGATCCCTTAAAATCCATCGTACACGCTTTCAACATATCCTCCAGGGTCTGAATAGTCCTCTCTGACTGACCGTCTGTCTGAGGATGATAGGCGGTACTAAAACTCAATCGAGATCCCATGGACTCCTGAAACTAGGTCCAAAATCTTGAAATAAATTAGGAATCTCTGTAAGAAGTAATACTCACTAGAGCCCCATGTAATCTAGCTATCTCGCTGACATATAACTCAGCTAAGGCATCCACAGTATCTGTGCTCTTGATGGCAAGGAAGTGGGCACTCTTGGTCAGTCTATCCACTATGACCCATATCGCATCATGACCTCTCCGGGTCCCCGTTAAACCCATAATAAAATCCATAGTGACATGCTCCCATTTCCATGTAGGTATAGGTAAAGGCTGTAGTAGTCCTCCAGGCTTTCGATGCCCAGCTTTCACTTGCTGGCATACTAAACATCTGGCCACATACTCTGCCATGTCTTGCTTCATACCACTCCACCAGTACACCTTTCTCAAATCTCGGTACATCTTAGTACTCCCTGGGTGCATGGTGTATCGTGAGCAGTGGGATTCTCTCCGTATCTGTCTCTTCAGGGTATCATCGTCTGGTACACAAATTCGTCCTTTGAATCTCAACAATCCATCCTTATTGATTGTGAGATCCAACTGCGAAGTTTGTTCAACTTGGCTAATCATATCTATCAACCTCTGATCACTGCGCTGCCCAGTTCTAATCTGATCCATGATCCTGGGCTCTATTCGCAGGCTAGCCAAAAATCCAATCTCTACCTCTTTAACTCTGACCTGGAGTTCAGTGAACTGCTCCAGTAAATCCCATTCCCTGATCATCATAGCAGATATCATACTCTTTCTGCTCAGGGCATCAGCAACTACGTTCGCTTTACGCTGATGGTGCAAAATCTCGCAGTCATAATCCTTAAGGAGTTTCATCCATCTCCTTTGTCTCATGTTTAATTCCTTCTAATTAAACAAATACCACAAACTCTTGTGGTCAGTGAAGATATGGAATCTTTCCCTATATAAGTAGTGTCGCCAGATCTTCAAGACAAATACAACAATGGCTAACTCTAAATCATGCATGGGGTTATTCCACTCATGGTCTTTCAATTATCGTGATCCATATGCGACCACTCTTCCGTGCTGCATGAGCACACACCCGAATCCTTGATGGGATAGATCACTATAAACTGAAAATCCTCCTGATCCCTCAGGAATAGTCAACACAGGTGCCGCTGTCAATCTCCTCTTCAATTCTTGAAAATTGAGCTCACACTGATCAGTCCATATGAACAGAGTATTCTTGCGTGTGAGCTTAGTCAAAGGAGCGGCAATCCTGGAAAATCCTTCCACAAATCTTCTGTAATACCCTGCCAAACAAAAGAAGCTTTGTACTTCTGTAACTGTCCTCGGTCTTTCCCAATTAAGCACAGCCTCTACTGTACTTGGATCCACTGATACTCCTTCCTCTGAGACTATATGGCCAAGCAAAGCTATCCGATCCAACTAAAACTCACACTTACTAAGTTATATAATTGTTCGTCTCGGAGCATCAGAAGTACTAACCACAAATGCTGTACTTGTTCCTCATATGACCGAGAGTATACCAAGATATCATCAATAAAGACTATCACAAATTTATCTAGATAGTCTCTGAACACCTCGTTCATTAATCTCATAAAGGCTGCAGGAGCGTTCGTCAATCCAAAGGACATCACTAGAAAATCATAATGGCCATACCGTGTCCTGATAGCCTGATCTCAAATCAATCTTAGAAAAGACTGAGGCCCCTCTCAGCTGATCAAGTAGATCATCAATCCTGGGCAATGGGTATTTATTCTTCATCGTGGCTTTCTTTAATAATTGGTAGCCTACGCATAATCTGAGACTACCATCATTCTTCTTAACAAATAAAACTGGTGCTCCTCACCGTGAAACACTGGGTCTAATAAACCCTTGATCCAATAACTCCTATAGTTGTTTCTTCAATTCCTCAAGTTCCACTAATGCCATCCTGTATGGAGGTCTAGAGATTGGCTGAGTATCTGGTACTAAATCAATGGTAAACTCTAGCTCTCTCTCTGGTGGTAAACCTGGTAACTCATCTGGGAAAACATCCAAAAATTCACACACCACAGGTATATCCTTAATCCTCGGATGTTCCCGATCATCATCTGAGATGAGTGTTTCATAACCTTCACATAAACAATCATATTTAGTACTCTCAAGAGCAACATCAAAATTTTGATTTGCTTACAAAATTTCATACGTCTATTTACTCAATATTTCAAACGTACACTGTAAGGTTTAGGTAGGGAGAAATTTACAATCTTAGTGTGGCAGTCTAAACTCACTCGATTGGTTGCCAGCCAATCCATTCCTAAAATTACATCAAACCCATGCATATTTAATATTATTAGATCTGCTAACATTACTATATCTCCCACCTTTATTTCACATCTTTTATAGATCAAATCAGTTCTCTGGATTCACGCATAGGGGTATTTACATGTAGTATTTATTCTAGAGTTTCAAACTTCAAATTTAATCTATAAGCAAAATACTCATAAATAAACGAAAACGTGGATCCTGAATCAATCAACACATGAGCCTTATGATTACAGACAGAGAGTGTACCTCTTATTATTTCTGTAAAAGTGTTTACGATTTCCTTATCCAGGGCAAACACACGTCCCTATGTAACAGGCTTCTTCCCTTTCTCTGCAGCAGTGGCCCGTCTCTAGGGATTCACTCTCTGAGGCTGTTGTCTAGTAGGCTCCAGAGCATGTGGTCTCTGAGGTTGAGGGCAGTCTTTCACCATATGACCCATGTCTCCACATCTAAAACATCCCTGGATCAGCCCAGTACAACTTCCCTCATGCATTCGGCCACAATTTTTGCAAACCCTTATCTCAAGCCTAACATCTCGAGGGGTCTCCCTAATGATGGGATAAGCTCTGGGTCTCTCTAATCTACCCTTCTGCGCCTCAATCCTTCCTCTTCTGATGGAACCTCTTCGAACATCTATTTGGGAAATCACTGGCCTCTTACCATTATCCCTATTCACTGCTCTGAACTCATTCTGGGATTGTACCATCTCGATTCCCCTCTTAATCTCTTGTGCTCGTCTCAGAGCATCTCCAAACTTAGTAATACATTGTCCTATAAATCGATCTCTGATGATGGGCTTCAATCCATACACAAATCTCTCAGTACGGATGTCATCATTCTTGAAGGTCTCTGGGTCATATCTCAATAGCGCGGTAAATTGGCTCTCATAATCGTCCACAGGCATTTTGCCTTGTACCAGATTCAAAAACTCTGCCTGCTTTCTTCTCTGAGCAGCTCGTGGTACAAATTGGGCTCTAAATGTCGTCTGAAACTCATCCCAGCTAATCACTTCCTAGCTGGACATCAGAATGCCTTGGGTAATACTCCACCAATCTCGAGCTCTCCCTTTTAACATATTGGCACCCATACTGACCCTCTCAGCATTAGTGCATCCCAAAAAATCAAATATAACTCTCAACTCAGTCAGTCACTCCTTAACCCTTGCAAGATCCTTTTTCCCTCTGAATGCGGGCAGATTTATTTTTAAGAAGTCCTTCAGTCGGGCCATACTTTTATCATCAGGCTGAGTGATGGGAGGCACCAGATTCATCTATATTGGGGGTACATGAGGTCCTTGTGGTGGTGTAGGAGTAGTACCCGAGGCATTAACTCCAAAATGTTACGCGAATAGCACTACCATTTGCTTAAAATCTTGCCTCATATCGGTCTCAATCTGGTTAAATCGAAAGTTAGGACTCTCTGGTTGTGAGGGCGATGGTGGAGGTGGCTCTGCCTGCCTCCTCGAATGACCTCGTCGTCCACTCATTCTCAATCACAATTCATTTCCTGCGCGTACACATCAAAGTTAATTGAAATCTCAATCCTCAAATTCAGTTCATGACCAGACTATTATAAAAACTTGGGATGTATTCTAATTCACTTAACCGACACTGACAGTATTGAACACCCTAAGCTCTGATACAAAGAAAACTCTGTCACGCCCCGAAAACGTGAAAAATAAGGTAAATTTAAAACTTTTTACTCATCAAATCACAATTAAGGGTGCATTCCTGTGCAGTGTCAAACATCATCATACATATCATGCCTTAAGATCTCATCATTAAGTAGTATATGTCATATCATATACATTACTCAATCCCAGGTTAATTAATCCTAATACATCCCATACAATGTTGTATATCAAGTGTCTGTAATTACAATTATAGTCTGGTTACATGAAATAATAAAATGTACCTCAAGTACAATATGTGGCCTGAAGCTCAAGTCCTCCACTGGCCACTAATCTGTACGTCGCAGGAAAATTCTCTTCACTTGAAGAAATCTAGGGGAGAGATAAAACAGGGTGAGCTTCTAAATCGCTCAGTAAGAGGCTAAGGGATTCATTAATAAGAAAATGATTTGCACAGCACAATCATTTTGTTTTACATGTTAAACTCAATAAACTTAATGGAAAATGTAGCATGAATAGTTAAAACATCATCTCAAAGCTCATGTAAAAACATGATAATAAATGGCTCAATTCAAGGTTACAAGCACGTAGAAATCAAGATGCGATAATGGCTTTTCTCTTTAAAACGTTATAAAAATCACTGCAATAGTAATGCACGTGGCACAACCACTGAATAAAATCTACACGTGGCACAACCACTAATTAAAATTCGCACATGGCACAGCCACCAAACACATGTGGCACAACCACTGATTTAGATTCGCACGTGGTACAACCACTAAATACACGTGGCACAGCCACTGATTAGGATTCACACGTGTCGCAACCACCAAATACACGTGGCACAACCACTGATTAGGATTCACACGTGTCGCAACCACCAAATACACGTGGCACAACCACTGATTAGGATTCACAGGTGGCACAACCACTGATTAGGATTCACACGTGGCATAACCACTAAATACACGTGGCACAGCCACTGATTAGGATTCACACGTGGTAGGTAACCAACGCTACCAGAGTAAGGGTCATCTCACGTTACCAGAATGGAGGAATATCGGACTTACATGCTATTCGAGCAATGCCTGGTGTGTTTTCAAAATGGCACACCTAAGTCTCAATCAATAGCCATTATCATAAAAATCGTTTTACCTTCACGTAAAGCTCATAATGGTTTTCTCTCACAAAACTCATTTCAAACCGTTTTGTACTCAACACAAAACATGTTAAACCCGAGCTTTAACCTACAAAACAATGCACACATTTCTCAAATCTCAATGCGCCTTAACGTAGGGCCCAAAACACTTTTCACATTTTAAACACAAAATGGTTATAAAACGTTTTCACGTATAATTTACAACTCATAAAAGTTAGGCCCCAACCGACTATAAAATCATGTGCAATTCTCGTTCACAACACATAAAACATGCTTGTTTTCTTAGTCGAAAATTGTGCTACAATATTATCACAAAACACATACACAAATGAGTTTAGTTTTCCCCTACCTCTTTGCACCTCGTATAGTGCAATCGTTCTCCTGTATCACAGACTAGTCTCGTATTCCACTCTGGAACTCCCGAGCTGTCCAAACGATGTTAAAAACATCAATATCTCGACTCAATTTCATTATCGAGCATACATTTGCTCATATTTCTCACTAACACCTAAATCTCTCAATTCTCATAACTCTATCACCATTCATAATCCCTTCCACTACATTTCCAATCCTATATTTATTATGCACAAAAATCCATACCGATATTCATCTCATTGCCTCAATTTCAATTTATAGCCCAAAACTCCCAAAATTACCTAATCTCATCATCACTCCAATAAAATCACAATTTTTGTAAACTCTAATCCTTTCTTAACTATTTCATCACAATGCCCATATTCACAATCACTGAAAATCACTTCAAAATCAAAGATCGAGGTTTAAAAAATTACCCAAAACTTATGGAGTGCTTAACTCTTGCCTCGATTCAATCCGTCCTTCGATTTCCAAATATGTTGTTCTCCTTTTGATGAGGAATAACTTTCCTTCTTGCCACAATCCTTGATTTGGATGAAAATGGGTGTTTTGGAGGGGAGAGAAAGCTAGGGTTTGAAAATGGCGATTTGGGGAGAGAGAGAGATTGATTTCCAGGAAAACAAAGGGGTCTTATCTAGACGGAGGGTAGGAGATCGATCTGGCTCTTGATGAGATCGATCTGCATTTGAATTTGGGGATGATTTGGGGTAATTTTATGCTTAGGAGATCGATCTGTCGAGGGGTGAGATCGATCTCTTAATGGCTTTATGAGATCGATCTGCTCCAATTCTGAGATCGATCTCCAGTTTACAGAATGCTTCATGAGATTGATCTGCTCCTTGAGGAGATCGATATTCTTCTTAACAAAAACATTTTGAGATCGATTCTTTCATCATGAGATCGATCTCTTCATTACAGAATGATAAGGAGATTGATCCTCTTCCATTGAAGATCGATCTGCTCACTTAAATTCCTCATTCCTTGTCATTTTTGGCTTACCAGATCGATCCTCTCTTCTCCAAGATCGATCTAGCCTCATAATTTCACACTTTAACATAAAATCTCATTTATAACCCATTCATCACTTAAAATTTCATTCCATACCACCTCAATACATGAGTGCATCATATTTAGTTAAATCAATTACACTTCATGTTCTCATTACATAATTTGATATGTGTAAAATTCTCAGATCTCACAAAAAGTGAGGGAAAGCTTAAGAGATGATAAAATGATATTAGTGGAAGAGTGAAATGTGATTTAAGGGTTTGAGGAGTATGAATAGACAATTAAAAGACAATGTGTATGTTTAGTAGAGGGAAAGGAAAATAACTTAATGATTTACACGTGTAGATTGAAATACGCGAAACACGGTTAACCCGGATCACGAACAGAGCAAACGAGATAAAGGAAACACGAGCGCGATTCGAGGTAAGGGACTGTATGTTAGCAATAAAGATATTCGTACGTATTTTTACAGCGATTTTAGTAGTTATGACGCTAGAATTACTATGCTTAGCTATGGAACTATGAAATGATATGGAATCATGAAATGATATGGAATCATGAAAGGTACTATGATATATATGTATTGTGAAAATGGGATGAGGTAAGGAAATAACATGACATGCATGATTTTGATGTTTTCTCTACTATGTATTGATTTGTGGTTGAGAAATGATGATGGATAGGTTGGCTAGATTTACTTGTTTAGCATAGGACGTCATGCTACGTAAATAAACATATTTTGAGTTTTTAAAAGAGAAAATAACCACCTATCATATTTGAGAGGTGAATTGGTGTTGGAGCTCTAGCTCACACCCATTTTAATGATTTTGACTATGCTGGAGTTTCAGTCACATACGTCTACATGTTTTGATAAATCGTGCTGCATTGTGATTCGCATGTGGTTTTATAATGATAATGTGCTAGAGTTTTGGCTCACACATGTTTCTATGTTTTGATATGCCGTAGTGGAGTTTTATCTTGCACGATGGATTTGAGAAAAGTACTGGAGCATTGCTGTGAGATCTGAGAATTTTAGATATATTTTAATGATGTAATAAGAACTCGAAGTGTAAATTATTGAGCTAGGTGAATTGTGAAAATTATAATTGGAGATTTATATGTTAAGTGTTTAAAATAAGTAAGAAGTATGAGGAAAGATCGATCTGGGAGAAGGAGAGATCGATCTGGTGAGTTAAAAATGACAAGGAAGGAGGAATTTGAGGAGCAGATCGATCTCCAATGGAAGAGATCGATCTCCAAATGATTCTGTTTGAGAAAGGATCGATCTCATGAGGAAGAGATCGATCTCCAAATGATTCTGTTTGGGAGAAGATCGATCTCCTCAAGGAGCAGATCGATATCATAAAGCCATAAAGAGATCGATCTCACCCCTCGACAAATCGATCTCCTAGGCATAAAATTGCCCAGATTGTCCCCAAAATTCAAACACAGATCGATCTCACCCCTCGACAGATCGATCTCCTACCCTCAGCCTATATAAGGAACCCCTATTTTTCTCCTGCAAACTCACTTTCTCTCTCTTCCAACCCCATTTCCACCGAAACCTAACTTTCTCACTCATCCAAAACACCCATTTCCGTCCAAATCAGGAGTTGTGGCAAGAAGGAAAGTTGTTCCTCATCAAAGGGAGAACAACATACTTGGAAATCGAAGGACGAATCGGATCGAGGCGTGGGTTGTGCGTCTCACAAGCTTTGGGTAATTTCTAAACCTCGATCTTGATATTTGAGATGATTTTGATGATAATGGTGGTTGTCATTGTGTTGAAATAGCTGAGAAATGATTAGGGATTGATGAAATTGTAATATGGTTGGAGTGATAATGATATTTAGCAATTTTGGTAATTTTGGGAATTTTGAGCTATAAATGGAAATTTAGACAATGTGATGAATTAGCATAGATAATTGGTATTAGAAATGTAGAACGTTGAGATGTTGTGAATGAGAGTGTAGTTTGGGGTAGAGTTACGAGAATAAAGAGATTTGAGGAGTTATGAGCAATTATGCTCGATTTTGAGAATTGAGGTTAATGTGATAATTGAGTATTGATGTTTTAACATCGTTTGGACAGCTCGGGAGTTCTAGAGTGGAATGCGAGGCTAGTCCATGATACGGGGGAAACGATTGCACTATACGAGGTGCAAAGAGGTAAGGGAAATCTAAACCATTTGTGTATGTGATTTGTAAACTATTATAGCATGATTTGTGGTTTATAAAACAAGCATGTTGAGTGTTGTGTTGAGATACAATTGCACATGATTTTATAGCCGGTTGGAGCCCATTATTTTATGAGTTTATAAGCTGAGTGTGAAATTGCTTTATAAACCGTTGAATTTTGTGTGAGTAATGAATTGGGCTCTACGTTAAGGCAATATCGAGATTTGAGAAATGTGTGCGTGCTTGGCCGGTTGGAACTCGATTTTATTATGTTTTGTGTTGAGTACAAAACGGTTTTCAAATGAGTTTTATGAGAGAAAAAAAACCACTATGAGTTCTACGTGAAGGCAAACCAGTCTTATGTGATAAGACTTAGGTGTGTAATTGTGAGTACACACCGGGCATTGCTCTGATAGCATGTAAGCCCGAATCTTCTCCATTCTGATAACGTGAGAATAACCTATTCTGTGGCTATGCCACGTATACTTGGTGGCCGTTGCCACGTGAGAAACCCCATTTGGTGGCCGTTGCCACGTGAGAAACCCTATTTGGTGGCCGTTGCCACGTGAGAAACCCCATTTGGTGGCCGTTACCACGTGATACCTCATTTGGTGGCCGTTGCCACGTGATAACCCTATTTGGTGGCCGTTGCCACGTGAGAACCCTAATTAGTGGTCGTTGCCACGTGAAACCCTATTCTGTGGCTGTACCACGTGTGAATTTAAATCAGTGGCTATGCCACGTGTGTTTAGTGGCTGTGCCACGTGCATTATTATTATAGTGATTTTATCACATTATTTGAGAAAGCATTTATCGTGTTATTTTCACATGCTTTGTTATTGCTCTAGACTGAGCCCTTTTTACTTCATATTTTCACATGATTTGAGACATGAGAATGTCGTTTTGAGTACTTTCATGCTATGGTTTTCAAATGAGATTAATGAGTTTCACATACAAATAAATATTTTGTGATGTGCATTTTGGTTTATGAAATGAGTCCCTTACCCCCTTTACTGAGCGATTTAGAAGCTCACCCTGTTTTCTTTTCCCCCCAGATTTCTTCAAGTGAAAAGGGTTTTCCTGTGACGTACGGAGTAGTGGCTAGTGGAGGACTTGAGGTCCAGGCCATATATTGTATTTTGAGGTATCTTTTATCTTTTCATGTACCCAGACAATTATTGTAATTGCAGACACTTGATGTACAACATTGTATGGGATGTATTAGGATTAATTAACTTGGAATTGAGTAATGTGTATAATACAATATTTATTATGTCATGATGAGATCCTGAGGCATGATAATTATGATGATGTATGACACTGCACAGGAATGCACATTTAATTGTGAATTAACGAGTAAAAAGTTTTAAATTAGCCATATTTTCTGCATTTCCGGGGCGTGACAATTGCTCGCACTAGTTTTTACTGAGTTGAGATGATACAGTGCTAGAAGCTGTTACTCGCACTGAGAGATACTTCGCTGGAGCCTTGCAATGATTGTGTGTCACACTGGTTTGCTCGTCGGGTATATGAGACATGGTTCAGGATGATGAGTCCATTGGAGTTGGTAGATGGATTGGGTCCAGGTCGTACGTTAAACTGTGTAGTTGTCTGTTGGTATACTATGTACCGTGCTGGGTGCACGTGAGTACGAGTATCGCGTAGATGGCACATGGCGTACCTTGTACCATGAGTATATGTGATATGATAAGGGAGATGAGGTTGATTGAGATGAGCCGGAGGGTAGGACTGACCCATCACCCTTTAGGCGAAGTGATGCCCTGTGCATACCTGATCAATGAGTTCTGGGATCACTGACTATGACCATATGTCATGGATATTAATTTGCCGAGAATTCCATGCTTGTCTCAGAGATAAGAGAAATTGAGAAACTCAGAAAAGAAAGAAATATTGTGATTTTAATACTTGTGTTATGATAACACTATTTTATGAGCATGTTTTAAATGAAAGTATTGTATATTTGTTTTATGAAAATGCTTGAGAGAAGAACTAATTTAATGCATTTTTTGGTATTAATTCCATTTATATTGAAACATGTTTTGGTTTATGCATGCATGGGCTATGTAGGTAGTACAATATCTACCTGTTAGCATTCTTTTCCTTACTGAGCTGTGATTTGCTCATCCCACTCTTTTTTCCCCTCCAGATATTGAGAAGTAGGATAGTGCGGTGGTCTCTAGAGCCCATTTTGTATTGGACAGCTCCCACCCATTGCAAAGGTATAAGATTTGTATACACATGAGCATTTTGTATCTATTATAATGTATCGCACAATTATGAATTGAAGTTGTAAACAGTTGTATGAGGATGTTATGTAAAGATATTATATTATACAATTGATTTTGTATATCTACTCACACACCTGAGAGTGTGAATTAAAGATTTTAAAATTTTTCGCTATAGATGCATGGAATTTAGTAATTACATTGACTCATAGCCCAATCATAGTAGTGTATGTATGTATAAAAGGGCACCCGAAGTGGGGTGTGACATTAGCCAACCTCACTTAGGCATTTTATCAAAAATTGGTTGGCAGTGTCTTAAGCTTTAACTTGGTTCATTTAGGCATTTTATCAAACACCTTAATTGCCAACTCAAATTCATTAACGAATTGGTCAAATTGATTACAACTAACTATGCCATAATCATGTACACATGCATACCAACCTATACATGCCTTAAAATCATATGGGTATTCATCAAATTACAAATACCCATTTTCGGCCAATCCATGTTCATGGTGATTTTGTGTGTTTCAATGCATAAAACATACACGAATCAACTTAGAATAATTCACAGATTAACATATATGAATTTGGAAGCTTGAAATTATACCTAGCTTATACTTCTCTTCTTGGCCGAAACTTTGAAGAATTTTGCCTCTATTAATATGACTCCTTGATAGCCAATTCCCAAGGTATGTTAATCCCCTCTCAATTTGGAACAACTTCCTTGAAGATTGCAAGTTCCACTAGCTTAGTGATTTCTAGTGTGAGAAAGCTTGAAATTATGTTTTGTAATGGTTTCTTTAGGTTTGACCGAGAGCTGTGGAGAAGAAGACCAATGTGTTGGTTGATTTTTTCAACTTGAATACTTAGTCATTAAGTCACAAATTCAGCCCTTAATTTGGGCTTGAATGGTCTTAAGTCATAGTTTACAAAGTGGGCGTTAAATTGATTTACTAATGGGCTTAAGCTTAACTAATGGGCTTAAGCTTTGGGCCTCTTGGTTTGGGCTTTCCTTTTGGCCTTTCGGGCTAAAATTTTTTCGACCAGTTGGGTCTTCAATTGTCTCAATATTGGGCCCATAAATCGGCTCAACAATTCGGCATAATGGGCTAAGAAATTCAGCCCACACTTGTTACACATTAATGGGCTTTAAAATTTCCAACTTTGGGCCATTGCGTTTTACTCGTTTAAATTTAACCCAGATTTCGATTAAGTAAATTGTCCATCCTTCAGGGGATGAATATCGAGTGTTTTAACTAAAAATATTTCTTCCCCACTTTATAACCATACTTAGGTTAAATTTTAACCATAGTTAGTCAACTATGGTCAAAGTCCACTTTTCTTAACTACCTTTGACTTTTTTTGACCATTGACCACATTTGACATTTTCTAAAACTTTTGAAAGTGCCCTATCTTATGGTTTACACTCTTGTCTTTATGTTTTGGCCATTTCCAGGAGGCGAATATGTCTGAAACACCTTAAACGGACCATTTCGGACTCGTTTAGTCCATTTTTGGCATTTACTATACTTCAATGTGTTCGGGACCAAATCAAACCGACTTTCCTTCATGAACGCTTCATATTTTCTCATTTTAAGTTCTTCTCTTCAATCAGAATGATTTAGATCCACTCGGTTTAGCCTTTGGCTCTTATTGTCCTCAGTTGGCCTTTATGTAGCTTATGTGTGTTTAATCTCTTTACTTTCAATTTCATTATACTAAATATTCTTTGATAATTCTATATTTTTAGAATTATTTGTGCTTAATTTCCTAATTAATTATTTAAATCCTCAATTTATTTTATTAATTATCCCCTTTATTTAATTAAAATTCTCATGTTTACAGATAAATTAAATCCGGATGAATTTTGAATATTTCGGTAGAAAATAGATCAAAATTGAGCTAAAATCGAGATTGAGCCACGCGGACAACACGAGTCATGCCACCTAGCACATCCAATTGGACAAGAAGACCGATGACATGGAAATATCTTTTCAAGGAGCCAATGGTATGAAGACAAGTGGCCAGAAAAAGGCCAACTCATCAAGGATGTAGAAATTACCATTTTACCCCTAGTGTGTTTATAAATAGGAAAGGATGAAAATTGAAAAACTATGTAATTTTAGGAGTAGGAGTAGTGTTAGTGTAGAAGTAGTTAGAGTAGTTTAGTTAGTTTAGTTTAGTTGTTATTATTGTTAGAAGCTTTTTTTTCCCGAAACAATGTTCTTCGTTACTGTTCATCTTCATTAGTTTTCATTTATGAAAAGTTTTTTATGTTGATTTGCAGCCTCATTTACTCATCCTTCTTCTCGGTTTGATTATATTCCAGTTTTTATTTTTCAAGCTTTAATGCACAACATCATCTCCATTTGCTCTTCTCGGTTTTTCCTTCATTTTTCAAGTTTGTTTTTGTTTGTTTTTGATTTGCTTACCATTTGTAGTTTTATTTTTGTTTTGTTTTTGGTTCAATGATTCCCGGTTGCTTCCATTTAGTTTAGTTTAGTGTCTTAGCTATTCACACCTTGTTCGAGAGGTAACGGCAGCAAGCATTCCCAGAGGACAACAGCACGCCTGGAAACCGGGAGCCCTCCTCTGTTCTCCTCTGTTTTGTGTTTTCCATTACTGTTCATCTTCATTCTTTGTAGTATTGTTGCTTGCATAAGGAAGTGTGCAGCACCCGAGCAACAGGAGAGGTCTGGACTGGAGAGCAAGCTGGAACCAAGAGCGGTTGCGTGAGCAGACCGAGAGCTGACCATGACGTGCAGCTGTGGGCAAGACAATGCCTGGAGAAGGAAACGTGCACGATTTATGCATGGACTGTATTGCGTGCAGGATGAACCAAGAGGAAGCATGGCAGATGCAGGGCAGAGGACAACCAGTGACCTGCAACCGAGACAGACCTGGCAGCAGGACACAACAGACATGCAGCAGCAGGACGCAGCGGACCAGAGGACTGGAACCCGTGAGCACCTGGGACTGGAGTAGCAGACCCCGTCTAGCCCTGAACCGAGAACAGACAAAGCAGAGTGCAGCAACCCGTGAACCAACAGCAGCAGCGGACCAGAGGACAACAACAGCACCTTGCCAAAATCGTGGAAGCCATTCCTGAAAATATGCAAAGATGACACGTGAACAGTAAAGGGAGGGAGTTTGTTGGTTTAAAAATGCTAAGGGCTTGTTTGGCTAGTTGGTTTTAGTGATTAATCCATTTTCATGCATTGTTAGTTTAGTTTGCTTTCAATTTAATTTGTTAGGCTTAGTTTAGAGTTGTTGATTAAATTGCGTGATTAGTATTCTTGTTTAATAGTTTAGAACTTAATTTTAATTAAGTTGATAGTTAATTAAGTGTTCATTTAGAATTAAATTAGGTGTAAATTTATTTTCATTAGACTTTAAGTTAGATTAAATTGCATTTTCTTTGTTAGTTTAATTACATGCACATTTTATTTTAAGCTTGTTTAATTTTAGTTTAATTAGTTTTATTGCTTTAATTTCATATTTGTATTTTATTAATTTTAATTGTTTTTATTTTCTTTTGTAGGCTTTTGATTTTAATTGCGTGGAGCACTGTAAGTAATTTTGCTTGGTTTTAATTTCTTTATTTTATAGCATTTATTATTTTATTGATTTCAGTATTTTTAATTCTAGCTATGTAGATCACCCACCTTAATCTTATAATTTGCTAGGATATACTTAGGGTAAGATTAACCGGTACTTAATTAGGCTAGTCAACTTCTCAGTGGGACGATAATTCCGGGACTCAAATCCCAATATTACTTGGACGACCCGTGCACTTGCGGATAATACCCTTAGGGCCTGTCCCTCATCATGGTCTACCTTCGTGGTTGTAAGTCCAAACCTTCTACAACGGACTTACAAGCCCAAATAGGACCATTGTTGACGCTGCTACGGGTGGAGCCCTAATGTGCAAAACAGAGGAGGAAGCTTACAAGCTTTTAGACAAGATGGCGGCTAACAACTATTTATGGTCCTCAGAGAGGCAAATGCCAAAGAAGTCGGCGGGTATTTATGAGCTCGACACACTGTCTACCTTGACCTGTCAAATCGCTAATCTTACGAAGAAGGTAGAGTCGCTCAGTACCCAACATAATCCTCCCACCAATCCTAATCCGATTTATTCTGTCCAAAGTCCTTTTCTTTCATGCGAGCTGTGTAGTGGTACCCACTCTGTAGATAGGTGTCCGCTCAACTTAGAATCGGTTCAGTATGTTGCCCCTTCTCAAACGCAACAGAACAACCCTTTTTCAAACACCTACAATTCAGGGTGGAGGAACCATACTAACTTCTCCTGGAGCCAAAACCAAGGGCAAACCTCTAACTCCATATCTGTAGGACCCCCTAGTTTTCAAGCTCCACCGGTTTAGGTACCACCACAGCCGCAATTTCCATTTCATCCGCCTCCTTATCATCCATCACCACCACCACCACCACCACAACCTATGTAGCCCCAATTCTACCATGCACCAGCAGTTGAGAAGAAGCCTACATTAGAGGAGATGTTCTCAACGATCCTGCAAAATCAAGCTGCTTTAATTAAGAACTTAGAGGTTCAAGTGGGACAAATAGCTAGTGCTCTTAGCCAACGTCCTCAAGGGACTCTTCATAGTAATACTGAAGTTAATCCTGTTAAGTAAAGGGAGGGTAAAGAACATGTTAGATCTATCACCCTTAGGAGTGGCAAAGAGCTAGAGGAGCAACAAGTTAAGTCCCAACCTGAACAGCACATAGTTGAAGAATTCGTAAGTTCTAAAGAAGCAGCTCAGAAAGAGCAGGAACCTAAAGATCAGGCTGCCAAGGAAACAAAGCTAGACGCTTCTTGATCTATACCTTCTTCTTCTTCATTGCCTTCCTCGTCCTCTAATGCTACACAGGTTCCCACTACATTACCTCTAGTTAGACCACCAGTACCTTTTCCTCAGAGGTTCCAAGATCAAAAGCTGAAATGACAATTTGCTAAATTCCTTGAGGTTTTTAAGAAGCTTCACATCAATATTCCTTTCGCAGATGCTTTAGAGCAAATGCCAAGTTATGTGAAGTTTCTAAAGGAAATCCTCTCTAGGAAGAGAAGATTGGAAGACTATGAAACGGTGGCCTTATGTAAGACCCGAATTTAATTAAAATACGAAATGAATGAGTATTCGTGAAGGGAAGTCGGGTTAAATTAATCCCGAACACGTGTAAGGGCAAAATGGTCAAAAGATCGAAGGCCGGTATATTTCGATAAGGAAATTTAATTAAAAATATGGATTTGAGAAATTTTGGTCAATAAGGATGAAATAAATTTATTTTGGGTTAAATTGATCAAGATATTAATTTATGAGAATTAATCGGAATTAATTGAGATTTTTAGTTCAAAAAAATAATCTCGAAAAATAATCAAAAATTATACCGGGAAGCCGAAATAATACCGAGAAATTAATTTATAGACTAAATGAATAAAATATAATTTTTTAAAGACATTTTGAATATTTTAGACTAATTTAATCAACTAAATAATATTAAAATAAATTATAAAAAAAAAAGAGGAAAGAATCAGAAAGTTTCAGGGAGAGAGAAAGAGAAGAGAGAAACCGAGGATGACCGCGCGTGGCTCCTCTGACCCACGGCCACCGGCGACCGACGGCTCCGACGAAGTTTCGAGGAGGAAGAGGAGAGGCCGGCGAAGCTGTTGGCACCGGCGACGCGCGCCAAGGAGGCCGGAGATCGCCGAACGGAGGAAGAGAAGCCCGCGGGGAAAACAGAGTTGGTTCCGGCGATCCACGGCAGCTGGGCTCGAACGGCGGGTACCGGTGTGATCGGGAGGAGAAGCCGATCCTTTTGAGACTGGAATTGGCCGGCGAAATCGTCGGAATCCGTCGGATCGAGAGGTAACAGCCGCGGGGGAAAAGGAAAGATTTACCGGCGATGGCTGCGTTTCGACTCCAGCCGAGGCCCGATCTTGGATGCCCAGGTGCAGACGCGTCGAACGGCGGTGGTGAGGCACCGGGAACCGGCCGGACGGAGTCGGAATGACCAAATGGGGACTGAACCGGCCGAACCGAACTGAACCTACCAAACTGAACCGAACCGGACCGAGCTGAACCGGCGGTCTGAATCGGTCTGAACCGGACTGAACCGGTTCAGCCAAGAAAGAAAGGAAAAAAAGAAGAAAAAGGGAAAAAGAAAAAGAGGAAAAATCGAGAAAAAATTTCAGTGATGCAATCGAGCTACGGGTAAGTCAATAGTGGTCGAAATTGACCCAATTTAAATTTCGGAGTATTTAATTTAATTAATTTTGGGCTAAAAACTTACCCGAAAAAATTGTGGAATTGTGTAGCTCGACGATTGGCATCAAACGAGAGCTCGAGACAGCCTCAATTTACATACTAGCATGGAATCTCGGGTAAGTGACCCTTATTTACGACAATTTACATCGTTATGCGTGATATGAATTTAAATTTCGCATAAATTGAATTAAAATTATGGAAATTTAGGTAAATTGTCGTAAATAATAAATTTAGCTATTCGAGAGTTAGAACGAGGCCCAATAAATTGTTGGTGGGCCCAATGAGCCCAATAGGCCTCGATAAAGTGAAAATTAAGTGGAAAACGGGCTTAAGGCCGATTAAGGTGCAATCGGGCGCAATAGGGGTAAACGGGCCCAATGATTTAAATTAAACCCAGAAAATAGGAAATACAATTAAATTGTATGTTGTCTGACCTGAGGAATATTAATATGCAGTTCCGGGCATTGGATTGAGAGCAGATCGACTGCGCGACGTGACATCAGTGGAAAGGTCAGACTCGACAGGAAAATAAGGTAAGGGAATTCTACGGACTGCTAGAGGTAAACTTTACGCAATTTTAAGTTCATTGCAGTCTTTAAAAATTACCTGAAGGGTCTAGAGGTCAAATAATAATTTTAGTGCCCCGAATGGGCAAATTACCAAAATACCCTTGTTAAGGGTAAAATTTATAAATTTAGGAAAAAATTGGGAGGAGCAAGAACAAGAGGTTTCTGCTCGTTCTGGAGACATTTTAATGCATGCATGAGTAGGCTGGCTAACCTTGAAAGAAAATGCACAGCATTGCATACTTTCAACGATGAAATTATTTTGAAAACTGTTTTGAGAAAACAGAGCCGCCTACGTGTTTTTATTGATATGTGACGTGCTAGAGCTCAGCTCGCACGATATTTGATTTGTGTGATGCATGCATTAGTGCTGGAGCGAGAGCTTGCACTAGAGTTTTACATGCATAGGTGCTAGAGTATAACTCACACCAGATTTCACATGCTTGTTCGTGACACGGTGCTAGAGTCTAACTCGCACCAGATTTTACATGATTTTCGTGACAGGGTGCTGGAGTTTAACTCACACCAGATTTTATAAGATTTTCATGTAATTTATATACAGAGTGCTAGAGCCTAGCTCGTACTAGTTTTACTGGATTTGTGGAGTAGCGCTGTCTGCCCTTGGAGTCAGTCAAAAGGCCCAACAGGCTCAAAAGACCTCTTAAGTGGGGTGAGAGTGAGGGATGAGGTTGGCGGCCTTGTGGGGATGTAAAGCGGGCTCTGCCAGTTTTACTTGATTTGATGAGAGTGTTGAGCATCGCTCGCACTGATTTTATGAGAACATACGATGAGCCGTGCTTGGAGCATCGGGTAGACTGTGTGTCACCGATTTAATAGGCTCGCACGTGCGTTTTGAGACATGGCATGAGTATTGAGAAACAAACATCTCTGTGGGAAGCAGGCCATTTGGGCTGGAGTACCTAGAGTGATATGGGTCCATGGAGTACGATGTATCGTGCAAGTAGCATGGAGTATGATGTACTGTGGGGTATCTTCGGATATGGTATCTTTGTGATACGGGGTATCTTCGGATACGGTATCTTTGTGATACGGGGTATCTTCGGATACGGCATCTTCGGATGCGTGGGATCGGATAAGACTGACGGGTTGGATTGACCCACCTCCCGGGCGGTTCCCGATCAGGGTGAGACCTCGCACACTGGGATCCGTGTAGCTAGAGGGACTCACGAGGACACACATGGCCATAGTCCTGGTTATTGCCGATATACAGATATTGCCTAGTCTCGCATGTCGACGATTTTGATGAGATCAAACCGGGTTTTAAATTAAATTTGCATGATGGTTATTTCCATGCTTTTTAAACCCATATGTGATGTAAACGAATTTTCATGATTTTGTGTGAGTCAGGATCACCCGAAGGAGGGGTCGAGTCCTAACTTTACTGTGAAATTTTAAACGAGAAAGATATGATTTTGAATATAATTCCATGTTGAATTTTCCGTGCAAATGTGTTTTACATAACATCATAACTCATATCATTTGTTTTAAAATGTGTGGAGAAAGGGTGGTTTATGCATGGCACTACGTTCATGTAGGTAGTATGGTTACCTACTTGTTCGTAGGATTGCCTTACTGAGCTTGATGTGCTCACCCCTTTCATTTTCTCCCACAGATAATCTCCAGTAGACGTTGAGACGACTCAGTACTGTATTCCAAATATCCGCTGCTGCCCATCATTCAAGGTATATACACTTGTACAAATTGTATCTAAATAAGCATAGCACAGTAACATGTTTGTAAGTGTCTCTAGGGGATGTATAAATATTGTAGACATTTTATAAATGACTGAGAAAGAATTAAGTTATATGGTAAATGTATGGTGGGAATGGCATTGACGCACAGCCCAATTATTAGTGGAGTGTGGTCACGATTCGAGGACAGGTAAGAATTTAAGTTAAGTAAATAACAAAACGTGAAAAATTAACTCTGATTTTTAGGTAGTTTGGGTCGTGACAGATTTTATGGTATCAGAGCAGCAATTGGTCTGATGTGTTTCAGTGTCGGTAATTAGAAATTACATCCCCGTGTTACTGTGCTTGGTTAGATACAATAGTGTATATCGAGATGGGTTTTGACTAAGAAATGGTCGAGAATGCAGGAATGCCTAATGTGAGTCGCGTTAGATGAGATAGTGCACGAGGCAGAGGTCGTAGAGGTAGACCTGAGTCTGCTAAATCGTGCTGAGTTGACTATGAGAATCAGGATGAAATTGAAATGGAGGTAAATGTTGAGCATGCCCCACTGAGTCCGACAGAGTGATCGGATAGTATTGAGACACGCTTCGCGAAGTTGGAGCGGAGTGTGGAGATTATTTTGAGGAGCAAATTTCTCAGATTATGTATGAGATCAGAGTGGGCGCAGCGGAGCATTGGTGGAAACCCGTTCGACCCATCTTAAGTATTAAACATTCAGAGCTGATATGAGAAATATCTTGGATATATTCCGGTGACAAGATATCCCGGACACTGTTTAAAGGGAATGATAGATAAATTTCCTTACTCTGATCCAGAGGATTTGATTTATTGAAGAGTATAATTTATGAGTATAAAACTCAATTATATTCCTGGGCAGATATTACCTCGACACAATGAACAAGTGACAGTCGAGATGTCTAAAAGTTTATGGAAGGGCTCAGATTTTCAATTAGAGTCCGATTAGCCGTGAGATATTACCTATACCGAGGCAGTGCGCAGATTTACAGTGGGTGAAATAAGAACATGAATTGCACGCCTCTGAGATTGGGAAAGGTAGTGAGGGCTAAAATAGAGACAGAAAAGAGAATCGAGAAATGACAAAGATGTTAAAATGGGAAAATAGTAATTGGTAAAAGATTTAATTTGACGAGTCATGGAGTAAGATAATTGGTAAGGCCCCAGTGCATCCAATTTTGGCACTTTTGAGGGGCATTGTAATTGGAGGATCCCGACCTGCTACGAATCAGTGTAGCAGTGTAAGCACTGGAAGCAGTGTGGGATGTGTGGTGGATACCACGGAAGGAGGGTCTATACCTACACTGTATTGATGAAAATGGCTGTTAAATGTGGTAAGACGGACCATTGATTTTGATTGTACAGAGTTGGGCGAGATCGCCCCACAGAAAAGTAAAGAGACAGAAAAACTTCGTTGGTATAGCTGCAACGAAAAGGCAGGCAATAGCCGAAAAGAAAAGAAAAAGGAAAGTAGGCTGTTGGACGAAGGCGAGAGGATGTCTTGGACCAGGACACTATTGATGTTTCATGGATGTGGTGTAAGATACCACACTTGTTATGAATAATGAAGTACATATGTTCATTGATCCTGGTGCCACACATTTATTCATACCGCCTTCATTCGCATATAAGTGAGTAAAAAAGGCATGAATGCCTACATCATTGGGCACAATACTAATAAATGAGTACCCCAATAGAGGATGATTAATTAACGAAATATGGATATAGAGATTTTAAGTGACAAAAAGGGGTGCAATAGTTGAAATTAAAGGAGTAAAGGATTGTACTCACGGAATGAATAATGACAAGAGTTCGTTATAATAGATACACTAAGGAGATAATCTTTAAGATGAGATATGCTTAATTTTGAATACAAGATGTATTGGAGTAAGAGGCGTATGCAAGGTGAGAACATCGTCATTAGGATTAAAGCAATTAGTAGCGAATACAAATTGTAACCACATGGACTGGTATATAAAGTATTTGTGGTTAAGTCTGAAGGTTAATAAAGGTATTTCAAAATACCTCCCCTCCTGAAGACTTGACAGCGTCTAAAAGTATATATATAACCTATAACGTGAAATCGATCGTCGTAATAAATACCTTTAGCATTAGGATACCTTTACTAAGACGATAAGAATATTAAAATTTGACAAATCATAAAGGTTATCATAGTAAAAATTTAATAAGAACCGTTAAGATAAGAAAAGGAAATGACGCAGGTTAGTACCTGAAAACGTAAGCGATTTTGAAGAATCTTATACGCTTATGCGTAAATAAGTCAAGGATTGGATCGATTTGTAATCATCATTATCGATGATATGTTGGGTGTAGTTAAAGCCCAGGGAAAAATTGTAAGCAATAATTGAAAGTGGCTTTTACAAATGGGTTGTTGCGAGTTCTCAATAGGGTATACTTGGTTGACGCGCTTAACTAAGAAAACGTGGTCTTTGAATGAGATGATAAATAAGATGATAGATGTGACATGAATTTCGGTGTAGTGAAGTATGAACTGACCACCGTGATCAATTTCATCATACCCAACAGCTCAAGAGTTTCTCAGTGAGTATGGATGCCTCAAAATTATGAAGGAGCTGTGTATTGATGTATAATGGGAAGATTTAATCATGAAATAAACTATCTGAACCATGATTTAAAGTTGGCAACAGTATTTGTACCAAGGATATAGTAATATTATGTACACGATGAGGAATTTTGGGTATGCACTGATTATAAAGCTCGAGTATCTGTTTTCACAGAAAGAGGCGAATATGAAAATACATAGTGGGTTAGAGCTTCTGAGAGGTTTTGATTTGTGAAAATTATGCCACCCAGGAAAGGCTAATGTGATGGCTAATGCCTTGAGTAGAAAGAGCCTCGGGATGGTATTACATATGATGGTCAGGGAGCGTGAGCTGCTAGAGCAGTTGTGGACCTCAGTAGTGATGTGATCCCTTCTGATGATGACAATGATTGTGTGACAGCTAGCCTAAGATTAGAACCGGATGAGAGTGCCCGGATTTGACAGGCTTAGCATGATGATCGGCAGGATGTCGATAGTTTGGGTCGGATTCAGAAGGAGACAGTGACAGAGTTCACAGTGAGCGATGATGAGTTACTGAGGATTTCGAGACAGTATGAGTGCTCCCCAGGACCACAGTTGATGAGATAGTAATATTGTCAGAAGCTCACTCTTCGGGATATACAGTGCATACGGAAAGTAAAGAATATATCAAAATCTCGAAAAGGGTATTGGTGGTCAGATGTGAAAAGAGATATGGTAGAGATTGTGGAAAAGTGCCTAGTATGTCAGCAGAATATGGTAGAGTATTAAAAGTCTGCAGGGTTATTGCAACCTCTACCTATATCGACACGGCACGAAAAATGAGAGCAAGTCTCCATGAATGTCGTGATGGGTTACAGAGAACCCAGGTGAATTACGAGGCTATTTGGATGATAGTCGCTAAGTTGACTAAGTCTACCCACCTTCTGGTTATGAAATCCCTATATACTCAGAGTGTGTATGAGAATTTATGTATAAGGAAGATTGTGGAACATGATGTAGCGTTCCAGTGAGCATGGTATCATATAGGGATTCCCGCTTCACTTCTTACTTCAGGGAATATTTTTCAGGAAGCTATGGGAACCCGACTGAGTATTAGCACAGCTTTTCATCCTCAGACAGATGGTCAGTTAGAGAGGACTGTACAGGTTCTGAAGGATCCGATGAAAGCGTGTGCCCTTGATTTTTTATGCTCCTGGGATGATCAGTAATTACAAATCGAATTCGTCAATAGTGACAGTTGCCACTTGAGTATCGGGATAACAAGATATGAGGCAGTGTATGGCTGTAGGGGTTGTTCCCCAAATTGGATAAGAAAAAGTGGGTGACAGATAGAATTATTTTCGACTTGGATAATAAGTCTCTGAGGATGTTTAGTTAAGGATGAGAGATTAAGAACACCTCAGAGAAGATAGACAAGTATTGGAATTCACCCTTGGTGAATGGTATGGTTGAAAGTTACTCGTCCTAAGGGAATAAGGACATAGCGAGCTTCTGGAAGAAGGTAAGTTGAGTTTCGCTGGATTGAATATTTTGAGAGATTGGACAAGTGGGAGATAAGACCTGTAGGTTGGCGTTATCACTTGAATTAACAGGCACCCACAATGTGTCCCAGCTTTTGATGCTTTGAAAATACTATCCGGATCCAGCATAGGTGATCGAATATGAATTCCAAAAGTTCAGTTTAATGAAAATATAAGTATATTGAAGAAGTTGATTCGGGCATTAAATAGGAAAGAGAAAGTATTGGGGTTTAAGACGATCTCCCTAATTAAAGTTCTTTGGTAGTAATACACTCCGGAAAAAGATCACATGAGAATTGAAGAAGTATGATACGATTGATGTACCCGGAGTAGTCTATAGACTCATATGAATTGGTTCTAATTTGGAGGACCAAATTCCTTAAGTGGGGGAGATTTGTAAGACCCGAATTTAATTAAAATACGAAATGAATAAGTATTCGTGAAGGGAAGTCGGGTTAAATTAATCCCGAACATGTGTAAAGGCAAAATGGTCAAAAGATCGAAGGCCGGTATATTTCGATAAGGAAATTTAATTAAAAATATGGATTTGAGAAATTTTGGTCAATAAGGATGAAATAAATTTATTTTGGGTTAAATTGATCAAGATATTAATTTATGAGAATTAATCAGAATTAATCGGGATTTTTAGTTCGAAAAGATAATCCCGAAAAATAATCAAAAATTATACCGGGAAGCCGAAATAATACCGAGAAATTAATTTATAGACTAAATGAATAAAATATAATTTTTTAAAGACATTTTGAATATTTTAGACTAATTTAATCAACTAAATAATATTAAAATAAATTATAAAAAAAAGAGGAAAGAATCAGAAAGTTTCGGGGAGAGAGAAAGAGAAGAGAGAAACCGAGGATGACCGCGCATGGCTCCTCTGACCCACGGCCATCGGCAACCGATTGCATCATTGGAACAACCCCTACAGCCATACACTGCCTCATATCTTGTTATCCCGATACTCAAGTGGCAACTGTCACTATTGACGAATTCGATTTGTAATTACTGATCATCCCAGGAGCATAAAAAATCAAGGGCACACGCTTTCATCGGATCCTTCAGAACCTGTACAGTCCTCTCTAACTGACCATCTGTCTGAGGATGAAAAGCTGTGCTAATACTCAGTCGGGTTTCCATAGCTTCCTGAAAAATATTCCCTGAAGTAAGAAGTGAAGCGGGAATCCCTATATGATACCATGCTCACTGGAACGCTACATCATGTTCCACAATCTTCCTTATACATAAATCCTCATACACACTCTGAGTATATAGGGATTTCATAACCAGAAGGTGAGTAGACTTAGTCAACTTAGCGACTATCATCCAAATAGCCTCGTAATTCACCTGGGTTCTCTGTAACCCATCACGACATTCATGGAGACTTGCTCTCATTTTTCGTGCCGTGTCGATATAGGTAGAGGTTGCAATAACCCTGCAGACTTTTAATACTCTACCATATTCTGCTGACATACTAGGCACTTTTCCACAATCTCTACCATATCTCTTTTCACATCTGGCTCCTCTGACCCACGGCCACCGGCAACCGACGGCTCCGACGAAGGGTCGAGGAGGAAGAGGAGAGGCCGGCGAAGCTGTTGGCACCGGCGAAGCGCGCCAAGGAGGCCGGAGATTGCCGAACGGAGGAAGAGAAGCCCGCGGGGAAAACGGAGTTGGTTCCGGCGATCCACGGTAACTGGGCTCGAACGACGGGTACCGGTGTGATCGGGAGGAGAAGTTGGTCCTTTTGAGACTGGTATTGGCCGGCGAAATAGCCGGAATCCGTCTGATCTAGAGGTAACAGCCGCGGGGGAGAAGGAAAGATTCACCGGCGATGGCTGCGTTTCGACTCCAGCCGAGGCCCGATCTTGGATGCCCAGGTGCAGACGCGTCGAACGGCGGTGGTGATGCACCGGGAACCGGCCGGACGGCGTCGGAATAACCAAATGGGGACTGAACCGGCCGAACCGGACCGAACCGGCCAAACTGAACCGAACCGGACTGAGCTGAACCGGCGGTCTGAACCGGTCTGAACCGGACTGAACCGGTTCAGCCAAGAAAGAAAGGAAAAAAAAAGAAGAAAAAGGGAAAAAGAAAAAGAGAAAAAATCGAGAAAAAATTCCAGTGATGCAATCGAGCTACGGGTAAGTCAATAGTGGTAGAAATTAACCCAATTTAAATTTCGGAGTATTTAATTTAATTAATTTTGGGCTGAAAACTTACCCGAAAAAATTGTGGAATTGTGTAGCTCGACGATTGGCATCAAACGAGAGCTCAAGACAGCCTCAATTTACGTAGTAGCATGGAATCTCGGGTAAGTGACCCTTATTTACGACAATTTACATCGTTATGCGTGATATGAATTTAAATTTCGCATAAATTGAATTAAAATTATGGAAATTTAGGTAAATTGTCGTAAATAATAAATTTAGCTATTCGAGAGTTAGAACGAGGCCCAATAAATTGTTGGTGGGCCCAATGAGCCCAATAGGCCTCGATAAAGTGAAAATTAAGTGGAAAACGGGCTTAAGGCCGATTAAGGCCGATTAAGGTGCAATCGGGCGCAATAGGGGTAAACGGGCCCAATGATTTAAATTAAGCCCAGAAAATAGGAAATACAATTAAATTGTATGTTATCTGACCTGAGGAATATTGATATGCAGTTTCGGGCATTGGATTGAGAGCAGATCGGACTGCGCAATGTGACATCAGTGGAAAGGTCAGACTCGACAGGAAAATAAGGTAAGGGAATTCTACGGACTGCTAGAGGTAAACTTTACGCAATTTTAAGTTCATTGCAGTCTTTAAAAATTACCTGAAGGGTCTAGAGGTCAAATAATAATTTTAGTGCCTCGAATGGGCAAATTACCAAAATACCCTTGTTACGGATAAAAATTATAAATTTAGGAAAAATTGGGAGGAGCAAGAACAAGAGGTTTCTGCTCATTCTGGAGACATTTTAATGCATGCATGAGTAGGCTGGCTAACCTTGAAAGAAAATGCACAGCATTGCATACTTTCAACGATGAAATTATTTTGAAAACTGTTTTGAGAAAACAGAGCCGCCTACGTGTTTTTATTGATATGTGACGTGCTAGAGCTCAGCTCGCACGATGTTTGATTTGTGTGATGCATGCATTAGTGCTGGAGCGAGAGCTCGCACTAGAGTTTTACATGCATAGGTGCTAGAGTATAACTCGCACCAGATTTCACATGCTTGTTCGTGACACGGTGCTAGAGTCTAACTCGCACCAGATTTTACATGATTTTCGTGATAGGGTGCTGGAGTTTAACTCACCCCAGATTTTATAAGATTTTCATGTGATTTATATACAGAGTGCTAGAGCCTAGCTCGCACTAGTTTTACTGGATTTGTGGAGTAGCGCTGTCTGCCCTTGGAGTCAGTCAAAAGGCCCAACGGCTCAAAAGACCTCTTAAGTGGGGTGAGAGTGATGGATGAGGTTGGCGGCCTTGTGGGGATGTAAAGCGGGCTCTGCCAGTTTTACTTGATTTGATGAGAGTGCTGAGCATCGCTCGCACTGATTTTATGAGAACATGCGATGAGCCGTGCTTGGAGCATCGGGTAGACTGTGTGTCACCGATTTAATAGGCTCGCACGTGCGTTTTGAGACATGGCATGAGTATTGAGAAACAAACCTCTCTGTGGGAAGCAGGCCATTTGGGCTGGAGTACCTAGAGTGATATGGGTCCATGGAGTACGATGTACCGTGCAAGTAGCATGGAGTACGATGTACCGTGGGGTATCTTCGGATACGGTATCTTTGTGATACGGGGTATCTTCGGATACGGCATCTTCGAATGCGTGGGATCGGATAAGACTGACGGGTTGGATTGACCCACCTCCCTGGAGGTTCCCGATCAGGGTGAGACCTCGCACATTAGGATCCGTGTAGCTAGAGGGACTCACGAGGACACACATGGCCATAGTCCTGGTTATTGTCGATATACAGATGTTGCCTAGTCTCGCATGTCGACGATTTTGATGAGATCAAACCAGGTTTTAAATTAAATGTGCATGATGGTTATTTCCATGCTTTTTAAACCCATATGTGATGTAAACGGATTTTCATGATTTTGTGTGAGTCAGGATCACCCGAAGGAGGGGTCGAGTCCTAACTTTACTTTGAAATTTTAAACGAGAAAGATATGATTTTGAATATAATTGCATGTTGAATTTTCTGTGCAAATGTGTTTTACATAACATCATAACTCATATCATCTGTTTTAAAATGTGTGGAGAAAGGGTGGTTTATGCATGGCACTACGTTCATGTAGGTAGTATGGTTACCTACTTGTTCGTAGGATTGCCTTACTGAGCTTGATGTGCTCACCCCTTTCATTTTCTCCCACAGATAATCTCCAGTAGACGTTGAGACGACTCAGTACTGCATTCCGGATATCCGCTGCTGCCCATCATTCAAGGTATATACACTTGTACAAATTGTATCTAAATAAGTATAGCACAGTAACATGTTTGTAAGTGTCTCTAGGGGATGTATAAATATTGTAGACATTTTATAAATGACTGAGAAAGAATTAAGTTATATGGTAAATGTATGGTGGGATTGGCATTGACGCACAGCCCAATTATTAGTGGAGTGTGGTCACGATTCGAGGACAGGTAAGAATTTAAGTTAAGTAAATAACAAAACGCGAAAAATTAACTCTGATTTTTGGGTAGTTTGGGTCGTGACACCTTAACTGAGGAATGTAGTGCCATTATCCAGAGGAAATTTGCCCTCAAGCTCAAGGATCCCGGGAGTTTTACCATACCCTACACTATTGAAAATCTATTCGTTGGTAGAGCTTTGTGTGATTTAGGAGCTAGTATAAATTTGATGCCATTGTCTATCTATCATAAGTTAGGAATAGGGGATGCCAAGCCCACCACAGTGACCCTCCAGTTGGCTGATCAATCAATTAAATATCCAAAGGGGGTCATTGAGGATGTCTTAGTAAAGGTGGACAAGTTTATTTTCCCTGCGGATTTTATCGTGTTGGACATGGAGGAAGACAGGGAAGTCCCCATTATACTAAGTAGACCTTTCCTAGCTACTGGTAGAACAGTAATTGATGTACAAAAGGGGGAGTTAATGATGAGAGTCCAAGATCATGAAGTAAAGTTTAATGTTTTCAAACCTTTGAAGCTCCCTGATGACTCTCAAGAGTGTTTTAAAATGGAGATTGAGGAGAATATAAGGCTTAAGCATATAATATCTGAGAGAAAGAAGGAAGTAGATAGGGCTCAGGAGGATTTAATTGTTAACATTTTGTCACCACTTTGGATGACCCTCCTACTCTTCGCCCTGCTGCTGAGTGTTGTCTTCTTCAGCTGCATTTGAAGTGGTTGTGTTTTCATTTTCACCTTGTATATAGTTCTTTTTCTTTTTCTTTTCTATTATTTCTTTCTTTATTTATTTTGCAGGTTTATTTTCTAGTTCGACGCTTTCAATCAAAGCTTCAGTTGTTCATCATCATCAGATAGGGGAGTACTTTGTTCCTGAACTTCAATTCTTATATTATCTGCACATTGAGGACACTGTGCACTTTAAGTTTGGGAGAGGGGATATCACTTGAGTATTTTTTAAAAATTTGAGCAATTTGAAAATTTTTTCAAATTTTTTTCGAAAATCTAAGCTTAAACTGTTTAATTTTGGGATGATTTAGTGCTTAGCATGTAGTTTTCCCATATTCCGATGATATGACCCCATGATTAAGTATGATTTTGTTTGACTGAGAAGCATGATTGTAGGAAAAGCATGAAGTTGAGTTCTTGAATTTGTCTTGATTCTGATTGTGATTTCTTCATTTTATGCACATGTCATGTCATGAATCTGTATATTTATTTAGAGAAAGCTTATGTGGACATAGGATTGCATTTGTTCAGTTGATTTGGTGCATCATATTCTAGAATTTGTTTGATCTGATCTCGAGGTGAAATATTAGATCACACTTAATTAGGGAGATGATTTAGGCCATCTTTGGATCGTTTGAGCCTTTCTAGCCTTCCTTGTACATATGCTACCCCTAGTCACCCATCTGGGCCAAATAAGCTTTTCTTTGTAAATACACCTGCTTATTTTTATTTCCTTAGCTTAAATACTTTTTCCTATCCCCTACCCCAAAAGCATGAAAAGTCATTGGGATATATTGTGAGCTATATGGGTATTAAGTGATAGTGAAAGAGTATGTAAAAAAAAAAAAAAAAAGAAAGAAGAAAATTTTTTAAAAAAATGTTTAGCAAAAGAAATAAGTCTGGGGGAAATAATTAAAGCTCTTACATTAAAGATCATAGAAGTAATGCATGTTAAGGGGTAATTAAACATAAATCGACTTTATCATACCTTAACCCCAGCCTTACATTACAAGCTTAATGAAGTCCTATTGATCTTTAGTTAAGTGTGACTACATTAGTGGAGAGAGAAGTGAAAAGCAAACTTATGGGAATGATCACATGTCATTGACTTTGCATTCACTGTGTTGCATAATCTGATCCGGATAATGTACTGAGAAGTGACTTAGACATTTTTCACATTTTTCACACACTCACGAGGAGTCCAATTTGGGTTATGACTTATGATTGAATAATTCTAAGTGCTAGACTTGTAATTGTGAGTATTTGAGTTCATAGTCTGTACTTTTTCTTTGAGGATGATATTGAGGAAATTATTGTGTTTTGTACTTGTCATTCCTACAATCATTTTGTTTTGCTTGAGGACAAGCAAAAACTCAAGTTTGGGGGTGTGATAATTCTATATTTTTAGAATTATTTGTGCTTAATTTCCTAATTAATTATTTAAATCCCCAATTTATTTTGTTAATTATCCTTTTTATTTAATTAAAATTCTCATGTTTGCAGATAAATTAAATCCGAATGAATTTTGAATATTTCGGAAGAAAATGGACCGAAATTGGGCTAAAATCGAGATTGAGCCACGCGGACAACACGCCACCTAACACATCCAATTGGATAAGAAGACCGATGACATGGAAATATCTTTTCAAGGAGCCAATGGTGTGAAGACAAGTGACCAAAAAAAGGCCAACTCATCAAGGATGTGGAAATTACCATTTTACCCCTAGTGTGTTTATAAATAGGAAAGGATGACAATTGAAAAACTATGTAATTTTAGGAGTAGGAGTAGTGTTAGTGTAGAAGTAGTTAGAGTAGTTTAGTTAGATTAGTTTAGTTGTTATTATTGTTAGAAGCTTTTTTTTTCCCGAAACAATGTTCTTCGTTACTGTTCATCTTCATTAGTTTTCATTTATGAAAAGTTTTTTTATGTTGATTTGCAGCCTCATTTACTCATCCTTCTTCTCGGTTTGATTATATTCCAGTCTTTATTTTTCAAGCTTTAATGCACAGCATCATCTCCATTTGCTCTTCTCGGTTTTTCCTTCATTTTTCAAGTTTGTTTTTGTTTGTTTTTGATTCTCGGTTTGCTTACCATTTATAGTTTTATTTTTGTTTTGTTTTTGGTTCAATGATTCCCAGTTGCTTCCATTTAGTTTAGTTTAGTGTCTTAGCTATTCACACTTTGTTCGAGAGGGTAACGGCAGCAAGCATTCTGAGAGGACAGCAGCACGCCTGGAAACCGGGAGCCATCCTCTGTTCGCATCTATTTTGTGTTTTCCATTACTGTTCATCTTCATTTTTTGTAGCATTGTTGATTGCATAAGGAAGTGTGCAGCACCCGAGCAACAGGAGAGGTCTGGACTGGAGAGCAAGCTGGAACCGAGAGCGGTTGCGTGAGCAGACCGAGAGCTGACCATGACCTGCAGCTATGGGCAAGACAATGCCTGGAGAAGGAAACGTGCACGATTTATGCATGGACTGTATTGCGTGCAGGATGAACCAAGAGGAAGCATGGCAGATGCAGGGCAGAGGACAACCAGTGACCTACAACCGAGACAGACCTGGCAGTAGGACACAACGGACATGCAGCAGCAGGACGCAGCGGACCAGAGACTGGAACCCGTGAGCACCTGGGACTGGAGTAGCTGACCCCGTCTAGCCCTGAACCGAGAACAGACTAAGCAGAGTGCAGCAACCTGTGAACCAACAACAGCAGCGGACCAGAGGACAACAGCAGCACCTTGCCAAAACTGTGCAAGCCATTCCTGAAAATATGCAAAGATGACACGTGAACAGTAAAGGGAGGGAGTTTGTTGGTTTAAAAATGCTAAGGGCTTGTTTGGCTAGTTCATTTTAGTGATTAATCCATTTTCATGCATTGTTAGTTTAGTTTGCTTTCAATTTAATTTGTTAGGCTTAGTTTAGAGTTGTTGATTAAATTGCATGATTAGTATTCTTGTTTAATAGTTTAGAACTTAGTTTTAATTAAGTTGATAGTTAATTAAGTGTTCATTTAGAATTAAATTAGGGGTAAATTTATTTTCATTAGACTTTAAGTTAGTTTAAATTGCATTTTCTTAGTTAGTTTAATTACATGCACATTTTATTTTAAGCTTGTTAATTTTAGTTTAATTAGTTTTATTGCTTTAATTTCATATTTGCATTTTATTAATTTTAATTGTTTTTATTTTCTTTTGTGGGCTTTTGATTTTAATTGCGTGGAGCACTGTAAGTAATTTTGCTCGGTTTTAATTTCTTTATTTTATAGCTTTTATTATTTTATTGCTTTCAGTATTTTTAATTCTAGCTATGTAGATCACCCACCTTAATCTTATAATTTGCTAGGATATACTTAGGGTAAGATTAACCGGTACTTAATTAGGCTAGTCAACTTCTTTGTGGGACGATAATTCCGAGACTCAAATCCCATTATTACTTGGACAACCCGTGCACTTGCAGATAATACCCTTAGGACATGTCATTCTTCTTTTGATTCAACTAACATAATAAATGTTCGTACATATAGGAATCATAAGGAATAAGTTACATAAAAATACAGGTCTTATAATCCTCCCCAACTTAAATAATTTGGTCCTCCAAATTAGAAACAAGTCAGTCATCAAATAGCTAGGGGTGCTTCTCGTGCATCAGGCTCTCTAACTCCTAAGTAGCTTCCTCTGAAGTGTGATGTTGCCAGAGAACCTTCACTAACCCGATAGTCTTCGACCTCAATACTTTCTCCTTCCTATTCAGTATCTGAATCGATTTCTCTACATATAACATGTCACGACCCTCAACTTACCAAAAATCGTCACAAATTTTTTTGCTTTTTATATATTATTTATTATTCGTCCTTACTCCGATCGTGAACAGCTACACTCTCAACAGTTGGGCTGTGTGTCAATGTCTATCTCATCCATCCATAACAATTCAATTTGCATTATAATTTAGAAGTAAACACTTGTATAAATAAATCAGAGTTGCTTTTACATGTGTTTACATTATGTTACATCCCCAATGGTTACATTCAAAATGCTACTGTGCTCTGGAAAGTTTAGATACAAAAATTATACAAGTGTGTATACCTCTTGTGATGGGATGCAGCAGATACAAAAAAGGAAACCTCCAGTTGCCCTCAGTCTATACTCAATGCTCTGTAGAGAGGGAGAAAATAAGGGGGGTAAGCAAACAACACGCTCAGTAAGACAATCATGCAAAAAGGCAGATACTGCACTATCTACGTGATCGTGATACCATGCTCAAAACCAAACAATATCTCATCACACCTCAAAAGCATTAGTTCATGCTTGTGTTAATGGCATGTAAAGCAAATCATGCTAATTAAATCAGTGCACAAATCAAGTTAAAAGCATGGAAAACCATCATGCTTATTTCACAAATATGGCATGGAAAAATCATCATGCATAAGTGCACTTTAAAACCATTATCATGCTTTCTCATCTCAATAAAATCAATGCTTGTCATGACTCAGCCCCTCCCTCGGACCGTCCTGACTCACAATACATTTCAAAACATGGATTCGTTCATAATTAAGAGACATGTGAGATAGGCAATATAACAGGGAAATCTCCTTTAGGACTATGGCCATATCCTGTGATCCCGGCTACACTGATCAGGTGTGCGGGGTATCACCTCTATCTACTTCCACACGAGAGGTGGATCACGTCCAACCTACCTATCCATACCAGAACTAAACATCGTCCGAAGACGGTATATCACGATCTCAACACGGTACAACATACTCCATGCTACCTGCATGGTTCAACGTACTCGGTGGACCCATATCAATACATCATATCATGCCACATCTCAAAATGTACGTGCGAGCCTATTTAATCGGTGCGACACCCAGTCTACCCGAAGCTCCTAGCACGACTATTAATCATGTCATAAAACCACGTGCGAGTAATCTCAAGCACGGTATCAAGTATGGTGGACATCTAATGCGAGCTATGCTCCAGCACCATGTCAAAACCAGTATAAAATCTGTACGAGCTAAGCTCCAGCACAACATCATAGAAATTCATGTGAAAAATAGTGTGAGCTAAGCTCTACCACTCATGTGTATAAAACACATCAAATCTTGTGCGAGTCATACTCTAGCATGCTTTCATTCTCACGAAATCCATGTAGGTGGCTCAATCCTTTGTGAAACATGGTTATAAACCAAATCAAATCATTTCTTTTACAAATCATTTCAAATGTTAACTAACCTACCAATCACTTGCTAAAAAGCAATAAAACAAGATTTTCAAAGCATTATGCTTTTGTTTTCATGCACGTTTCTCAAATACCCAACTCTTGCCCTTCAATCACCCATTTCATTTCCTATTACCACATGCATTCTAGAAAAACATTAGGCGCCCAAATTGCGCACAGATATCTCTAAGAGTCCACACAATTCCCTTACCTCGATTTACTTGGATGCGACTCTCTTCCTCTTAGCTTTCTTACGTTTTTGGCTCAACTTGCTCCGGTGTATCCTTAGGAGATGCAAATCATCCACCAATCACTTGAGTTAATGTTGCTAACTCACATTTTGACTTCAACTAGTCAATATATTTTATTTGAGCCTATTTTGTTAAGTTTGGCCCATTTTTGCATTTGGCCATCATCAAGCCTTTGAACCAAATTTATCTAGTAACTTACTTAGTTACTTGTTTAGGACTTGATGTGAAATACTCTACCCTTACTCTCTTATTCATTTATGCATTTTACCCAAATGCCTTAAATACACATTTTTTCCTTTTTGGGTAAATCTCACAATTCATTCCATAACACCATCTTAAAATCATACCCACAACACCATTATCACCTTAAGATCTCCTATTCATCATTAATACCAATACATTTCACTTGCTCACACTAACCTATTTCTAGGTTATAATTGTTTCATTGCATTTTAGATAGTTTCTACCTTAATATGCACACCAATCAACTCCAAAATCAATAACTAAACAGAGAAACTTGGATTGGTGCATTAGAAACTCACCTAGATTGATTTCCTCCTTGCTCCAAATGAAAATGCTCCTTGTTCCTTAAATCCAACAAATGGGGAAATGACTCCAAGCTATGTTGTTCTTCTCTTTGATGTGAACGACTTTGTATCTAATAGCCTTCCCTCAAATCTTTATGAAAATAGGTGGATTTAGGAGTGAGAAAGCTAGGTTTTTGGATTGAAAATGGTAGAGGAAATGGTTGCTCCTGTGAAATGTAGATTTCAACTGCTTCTATTTATAGAATTGTTTGATGAGATCGATCTGCATTGGGTGGAGATCGGTCTGGTCCTCTTAAATACCTCTTTTTCATGACATTTTGAAGCCATGAGATTGATCTGTCGAGGGCTTGAGATCGATCTGTCTCAGGTAGAAAGTTAAGGAGATCAATCTGCTCGTATCCAAGAACTAAGGAAGTCGATCTGTTTGCATTAAGAATCGATCTCTTCATTACAGAATATTTAACAGATCGATCTGACCTCGTTAGAGATCGATCTGCCCTGTTCCCTTACTCAAATAAGAGCATTTTTTGCTCTTCCAGATCGATCTATCATCCTATGAGATCGATCTGACATTCGTATTTTCCAGATTTTGCTACAATTTTCTGCAGTAACTTACACCAAACATCCTTAATTTGCTGCCATAGTCATTTTCTTATCCAACCACCTTTAAGACTGGAAAATGACATTCATTCATACTTTATACACATTAAAACTTGTGTGAAATCATTGTATAACCAAAGGTATACAATACATGACTAAATGGAAGTACCAAGATTTACACAACTCATGCAACTTCATTCCATTTTACCACACCACCATTTTTCATTCCACTCACATTCATCACATACAAAAGTCCATTTCTTCATATCCATACATAATGAAACTTGTACGTACATCACAAACTCTTATTACAAGTGTGTACATTGAATTTATGGACTTTACATCACTTATGCTTCACATTACAAGTAGATCACCATACCTATGAATTCATAATTATTTGGTCCAAAACCATCCATATTATAATTCCATTTACATATATACAAAGTTATACATATATGGGGTCTCACATAACATGCCCTCTCTGAGCTCTAGTGGCTCATAATTTATCACATGTGTCAGATCCGAGTGATACTTCTGAAGCATCAAAATGTGGAAGACGTTATGAACACCTGATAAGTCTGGTGGCAATGCCAACCTATAGGCCTTTTCTCCCATTCGATCCAGTATCTTAAAGGGTCCAATGTAGGGAGGACTCAACTTACCTCTCTTCCTAAATCTCGCTATACCCTTGGAAGGAGAAACCTTTAGGAACACTGACTCGCCAATTGCAAACTCTAGTGGCCTCCGTCTCTTGTCAGAAAACTCTTCTATCTTCTATGAGCTATCCTCAATCTCTCAACAATCAACCGGACATCCTTAAAGGCTTGTGTAACTAAGTCAGGAGCAAAGATCTTTCGGTCACCCACTTCTTCCCATCCAACAGGGGAACGACATCTACGGCCATATAAACCCTCATATGGTGCCATCCCGATACTCGAATGATAACTGTTGTTGTAGGTGAATTTGGCTAGTGGCAAATGACCATCCTAAGAGCCTTTAAAATCCAGTACACACGCTCTCAACATATCCTCTAGAGTCTGTATAGTCCTCTCTGACTAACCATCTGTTTGAGGATGGAAAGCGGTGCTCAAACTTAACTGGGTTCCCATGGCTTCCTGAAAATGTTCCTAGAAGTGGGAAACGAAGCGGGAATCCCTATCCGAAATAATGCTCACTGGAACACTATGTGTCACGACCCTTTTTATCCTCTTATTACCGAAAATCTCAATAATTTTTTTTTTTCAAATCTATTCCTTTCTTTACTCGGTTGTGAACAAACTCACCACAACACAGTTGGGCTGTGAGTCAATAATAATCACCACTTACCATTCATTCACAATTTAATAAAACAATGTCATACATTCGAAGTTAATCATTTACTTGTACAAAACATGTTTTACTGACATCTACATCCCCCATAATTACATTTCAATTGGCTACTGTGCTTTTACATTGTTTAGATACAAAAAGGAATCACTGTGTATATACCTCTGAGTGATAGAGATGCAGCGGATGTCTTAACCAAAATGCCTCAATCCTCACTGGGCTGCTATGTACGCTCTGTGGAGGGGAAAATAGAGAGGGATGAGCAACCACACACTCAGTAAGGTAATAATGCAAGCATGGTAAATAACTACTCTATCTACATGTGATAATGTTATGCATAAATCTTTTATAACAGGAGAATGAGGAATTAAAACTATGCCATATGAGTATATATATCATGTATATAAATCATGGAAATTGGCATATAAAACATGGTAAAATCCTCATGTACAAACCATCTCATGCTCATCCAGCACACACGCTCTCAACATATCCTCAAAGGTCTGTATAGTCCTTTTTGACTGTCCATCTGTCTGAGGATGAAAAGCGGTGCTAAAACTCAATTGGGTCCCCAACGTTTCCTGAAAATGTTCCCAGAAATGGGAAGTGAAGCGAGCATCCCTATCAGAAACAACGCTCACTGGAACACCATGTAGCTGTACTATCTCTCGATTATACAGGTTCGCCAACTGACTCAGTGTATCAGCAGCTCTCATAGCCAAGAAATGGACGGACTTAGTCAACCGGTCCACAATAACCCATATGGCATCATGACCTCTACGGGTCCTCGGCAATCCCATCACAAAATCCAAGGTGACATGCTCCCACTTCCATGTCGGTATTGGTAGAGGCTGCAATCTGATGCTCTACCTTCACCTGCTGACAAATGAGACACTTAGCGACATATTCTACAATGTCTCGTTTCATTCCTGATGGTGGTTGTCGAGACCAACAATAATAAATCCTACTCAAAATAAATTAAAACTGTAGTATAGTTGAGTAAGGTCATTTCCCAAGAGATTGGTTAGATTTATTTTTCTGCAAAATATTAACAAGTAAAATGGGGATTTTGTTGTAGTGAGAATAAAAAGAAAAATTAAAATGTAGCAAAGAAAAATCACTATGTAAAAATTGAGAGAAAATTAATATGATGAAAACATCCAACCAAAGGAATAATCTTAGAATGGGTTCATGGAATTGATCATTGATGCAAAAATAAATTCTTTACCAAATTGGTTATGGTTATTGGTACGACCTAATAACCTATCCCTCCTTACTTCTTCGATAATCAGGATACGATCTCTAATTATTTCTCTTGTCAGTTAAACAACCTTAGATACGATCTTAAGATTTAATTTACTAACAGTATTGAAAACTAGAGAGACTACCAATTCTAACCAACAAACACACCTGTAGGTTCATTTAAGCTAGATTATATATCTTCTTAACATAGAATTGAAAATCTATCTATAATCAATTATGTTATTTACCACTTATATTAGAATTCATAAACAATTACGGATTCAGGTTTCTAATTGGTGATATATTATCTTAACAATTGAATAAAGGACCTTTTTTGCACAATCAATCCAAACAATAATTTAAACAAGAACAGAAGACATATAAATAATAAAAATATAAAAGAACAAGATGAAACTAATTAGATCTCACAATTCTTGAAGAACCCAAACTTTAATTATCCTTTGGCTAGACTAAAAATTTAGCAAGCCATAAATTTAGAGAAAAACACAAAAGAAAAATAAAATTGTGTGTTCTTGATGATGATGATTCCAGAATATCAGCCTCTTCCACTCTTAGTCTATAAATACTAAATATCCTAGCCCCAGAATCTGTTTCCAAATGAAAGTTCTCTGATTGAGTTTGATTACAATTAAACTTCTTTCCTTTTTCCATCACTTGCCAAAGACAGTAATTGCAAATCTCTTCCTTAATAATTAAAATCTTCCACTTGTCATCTTTAGATTGATTCAGTCAACTTCAGCTACAAGTGATAGATCTTGACTTGAATTCCAAGATTTCTTCTGATTTTGTGACTTGAGCAGAATTTGCAGCTTTTAATCCATTTTGTCCATTTTCCTTCATTCACAATACAAAATAGAAAAAATAAGTCAAATACAAAAATTAAGCATATAGTATAATCTAAATCATGGGAAAAAATGACAATTAATATGTTTAATAAGCAACTTCTCAAATTCCCCTACACCTAAACATTGCTTGTCCTCAAGCATACACTAGTCTAAATTGATAATCTCTTCTGATCATTCCTTCATCCTCTTCCTATGTACATCCAAAATAAATTCCTTTCAAGAATCAAAACAGAAGTTTTTAAAGCGAATTCTCATAACACACATGAATAGCACCTTAATGACTCAATTAAATTCATAAAGTACATAGGATCAAACACCCTCGCAATTGGATTTCACTCATCACACTCTAAGTGTTTAGGGTATATATCAATAAACTCTCAAGTCATTGCATAGAAGATTTCTTACCATAGGCTTGCAAATTCATCGCATCTCTTCCACTAATGAATGAATTAAGATGCAAAAATCTAAGGGTCTAAAAGGTTGTATCGGGGCTTAGGTAAGGTATGACAAAATGATTTTTGGGTTAGAGAAGTTGAAGAAATCATACAAAACTTTTCACACAAAACTCAATTTAATGATTTCAAAAGACTACTTCAATCACATAATTTTCAGAACTAACTTCCAAGCAATAAAAATTACACTTCTCTTTCTCTTTTTTTTTTTTTTAATATTCATCATTTTTTTTCTTTTCTTCATTTTTCCTTTTTTTTCTTCTTTTTTTTTTGAAATAAAAAAACTCAATGAAAGTAACAACTTGGAATACTAAATTTTCAACATGTTGCAATCTTTCCAAAAATATTTTGAAGTTTCATGGGCATAAGTCTATATGATTCATCAATTCAAGGTTCAAAAAGAGGGAAAATCAACACAAAAAATTTATTATGGCTTGTAATGTGGTTTAATCCAAAGAAAATGTCAAGCTCAAAGTGGTTTCTCTAGGGGTTAATAATAATAATAAGGTAGGCTAGAAAAGAAATGGTATAATGACAAGAAAAAGGGTTTAACCTAAATGCCCTTATTTGATTAATTGCATCCTACTCATCAAAGGAGTTGATTGAGATATGTATGACAGAGCAAGTTCTAGAATTGTCAACTATGCATGACAATCACACAAACAAAGAAATGGAGCATGATGTAATGAATGCTCATAAGCTCAAATCTCACCAAAAAGGGTTATGTGTGCTAGATCCTATACACTTTTTCATCTAATGAATTAAAAGTAACTAATCACAGTGTATTAATGAGAATTCAAAACTGTGTTGCACATAAATAAATCATTTTTTTCATGGGATAAGCATTGGAAAAATCTAGAATTCAAAGAAATCATAAATAATAACTAATGTACCTTTTAGAACAAAATATTTTTTTGATTTGCAAAAATTTTCATGAAAATTAATCAAGAATGAAAGGAAAAGAAAGCAAACATCAGAGTCACAATTAAATACCCTCCCCTACACCTAGACTATACATTGTCCTCAATGTATCAAAATAATTGCTCAAAACTGTAAAAGAATTAAGAGAAATAGGAAACTTTCGTAAAAAATATTGAGCACTGTAAAGCATTGCAGTGACTACTGAGGAGGGGAAAGGGTGGATTGAACCCCATATGGCGGTAGAAAGCTAGTTGGTCCAATTCCATTCGTTCTAATCGAAGAGCAAGTCCTTCAAGTCGCTCATCAAGAGGAATGTCAGCAGTGGCTGTCGGCTCAGGTTATGCAAAATGTTCGCCAGCATCAATGGCATAATAATGGGGTTGTCTGGAAGCTTGGATAGGTCCTGGAGAACAAAAATAGAAAGCTCCTTCTTGTTTTTCGATTAGGCCCATTTTTCTCAAAGCAGGTAAGACTAATGGCAACATAGGACAAGCAATATGAAGACTATTATGTTCAATATCAAGTAATTGCTCATGGATTGCCAAATGAGTGATCAATGAGCCTAAAATCAATGGTCATTTATGTACGACGACCGTATCAAATTGAGAAGCCAACCAACAGTCTAGATTAACTTTAACTTTGTTAAGCATGCACCATAGAAAGAAAAATTCAGCTTTGGACAGTAAAGCAGTAGAGTCCTTCCGACCAAAAAAAGTGAAAGGTAAGAACCGATGGATATATTTCAAGGCTAGGTTATAAAGGTAAGAATCCTTGGATTTGCTAGGGTCATATGCATAAGGACAATTAGAGAGTTGGCTATACAAGCGAGACGGTTCAAATTCCTCACTAAAATCACATGCACTGTTGAGGTATTCTTCAGTTCTAGACTATTCTGTATTGATAAATCCTAATGCAATATTGAATTCAATGACGGATACTTTGAAGTCTTTTCCCATTAATCGAAACTGTACTACTTTTGGACTATCAAGTCTAAATTCTAAGCTAGGTCTGGTAAACTCAAAAGTAGTATAAAATTCACAAACAAGCTCAACATAGACAGGATATTGCAAAGAAAAGTATGTTTCGCACCTTATATTTGCAATCAGTTACATCACATTATCTGTAATATGTAAGGCTTCCATAGTCGGGTAATCAATATACTTACAGGGAATTATGGATCGATGACAAATATCCGTGTACCTATTTTGATGTTTCTTTTTGGGAAAAGTAAGATGCCCGCGTAAAGCCGACTCCGATGGCGGAAGTATGGTTTTACCTTTGCCAATTGAGCATGCTTACGAGATGAAGAAGTTCCTTGAATTCCACCACTAGCCATAGAAAAATTCTTATAATGCACTATTGTTAAGCTCAAAAAATAGTTTCACCAAATCAGAGAGGATTAAAAATATTAAAAATGAAACAAACACTACCAATTGTACGCTATTCGTTTATTTATTATGTATTTATTTTTTTGTTTTTAATAATAATAATAATTGACAGAGTGGACCGGAGTGGTGGGTGCTGTGGTACCAGAGTGGACTGGAGTCGGTTCTACTGCTGTTGCAGATAGTGAGCTCGAGGAAGGGAGGACCTCGACGCTGGGTCTATTGCCAACATGCGGATCGCGGGTGCTGCTGCGTCGGAACCTTGAAGAGGGAGCGAGATGTCCGGTGTGTACATCTAATTGGTTCTCGACTCCAGCTGCCTGTTCGGGGTGCAGCTGCTGCATGAAGCTTAGGAAGAGGGGAGTCACGGGCTGCAGTTGAAGGAGTGCTGGTCGGCCACTTTATTGGTATTTGGGGATTACAGTGCCGGAACTGTGCTGGGATTGCTGTCAATTTTGGGAGACGACTGTAAGTTAAGAGACTCTCGGTTCCAGTGGATTGTGATTCGGCTCGTGAAGAAAGACTACTAAATCGTGAACGGCTGCTGATGTTCCTTGAAGCTGGTGACTGTTGTGAGTCTCGGTGGGGATACCGGAACCATAAAGAATGAGATAACGATGGTGGTTTCTGTGCTGATTACTGCTGAAGCAGAAAAAGGGAGCTAGAGGTTAGGGGTTGCGAGTTACTGCTGGTAATGAGTCTCAGTGTCTTGCTCGGCTCCGATAGTGCTGCTGTTCACCGGTACTGCTGCTGCCGGTGTGGGAAGCTTGCCTGATCTCGATCTGGTGGGTACTGGTCTCGGTTACTCTAGTCCGAGGATACTGCAATATGATCAATTACTCAGCTGAGGTGGATAGTGAGGAAAAAAATCACAGTAAAAAAATCACAAAAAGAATTGAGGCAGAAGCAGTGTTTAGATAGGGCGTGGGCATGCCCTATGAAAGACATGCTTCTGTTTTTATTAAATTTTTTGTTTTTTTTTTCGTGTATGTGAGGCAGAAGTAGTGTTTTGATAAGGCGTGGGCATGCCCTATCAAAAACATGCTTCTGTTTTTTTTTTTAAGAATATGTAAAAGTAGTGATTTGATAGGGCGTGGGCACGCCCTATCAAAAATGCTCTTCTCCATCCCTTCTTTTTTAAATAAAAATAAATTTTATCTACTATTAATAAAGAAACAAAATTAAAACAAATAATTAAGAATAAAGAGAAATTTTAGGTTGCCTCCCAAAAAGCACCTTTCTTTAAAGTCTTTGGCTAGACATAGTCATACTTAATCGTAGTGTGGACATTCAAACTCAATTCGTTCAACTTCATGTACTTGAAAACCTTCATAAAAAGGTTTTAGGCGATGACCATTGACCTTAAAAATTTTACCTGTGTCCAAACTTTGAATTTTAATTGAACCATGAGGAAACATGTTAGCAACAATGAAAGGACCTAACCATCTAGAACGTAATTTACTAGGAAATAATTTTAATTTAGAATGATAAAGTAGAACTTTCTGACCAATATAGAAATTTTTACTGGAGACCATACGATCATGAAAGGTCTTTGTCTTCTCCTTGTAAATCCTAGAGCTTTCATAGGCATCATTCAGAATTTCTTCCAGCTCTTGCAATTGTAATTTCCTCAATTCTCCCACTTCATCCATTCTCATGTTGCATTGTTGTATCGTCCAATATGCTTTATGTTCTAACTCTACTGGAAGATGATAGGGTTTCCTAAACACCAAACGATATGGAGACATACCTATAGGAGTCTTGTAGGCTGTGCGGTAAGCCCATAGTGCATCTTCAAGTCGCATACTCCAGTCTTTCCTATTTGGGTTGACAGTTTTTTCGAGTATAGACCTGATTTCTTTGTTAGACACCTCAGCTTGCCCACTTTTTTGTGGATGGTAAGCAGTGGAAATTCGATGGGTAATATTATATTTCTTCAACAAAGCTTCCACTACTCTATTACAAAAGTGAATTCCACGATCACTTATGATAGCTCTTGGGGTGCCATATCTAACAAAAATATGAGATTTGACAAAGTCTACAACAACTCTAGCATCATTAGTTTTAGTGGCCTTAGCTTCGACCCATTTGGACACATAATTCACAACAATAAGGATGTAAGTATTATTGCCAGAGGTAGGAAAAGGACCCATAAAATCAATACCCCAATGTCACGACCCAATTCCATTCTCTTTAACCGAAAATCACTGAAAATTTTTCGCGTTTTACTGTTACCTTACCCTGTCGTGAACTAAACTCACCACACGCTGTTGGGCTGTGATCCAATAATAAACACCACGTCTCATTCATTCTCAATAAATTAAAACGGTGTCATACATGTGCATTTAATCGTGTACTTATACGAATACATGTTTTACTGACATCTACATCCCCCATAAGTACAACTCAAAAGAATACTGTGCTTTTACATTGTTTAGATACAAAAAGAATCACTGTGTATATACCTCTTAGCGATGGAGATGCAGCGGAGTCCAAAATAATACGCCTCAGTCCTCACTGGGCTACTATGCACGCTCTGTAGGGGGGAAAATAGAGTGGGATGAGCAACCACACGCTCAGTAAGGCAATAATGCAAGCATTGTAGATAACTACTCTATCTACATGCTGATAGTGTTATGCATAAATCATTTATAGTAGGAGCATGAGGAATAAAACTATGCCATATGAATATACATATATATCATGTATCAAAATCATGTGCATTGGCATATAAAACATGGTAGAGACATCATGTATAAATCATCTCATGCTCAATCTCATTTAAATTCATAAAAGGGTAATTCTTTAAGAAACTTCCTTTTTAAACCAACACCATAACACCATCAAATCAACTCACAATCACGACCACATTTACATTCCACAATTCACGCATATGTATAAATCTAGGTCACTATATCAAAAGTGCCTATGTGAATCATTACGTCATAAATCATCCCAGACCACACGCATCCCGGTGTGCGGGGTATCATGCTGGCACGAAGATGGATTATCCCTCGCCAGACTTTCTCATCACATAACCATCATGCGGTACATCGTACTCCATGTGATATACACGGTACAGCGTACTCTGCAACTCATATCGTGATCGGGGGTGCCATTCCTAGGTCTTATCTACCCCATACCAAGAGTTTCCCATATCCGTGAAGGAGAGCCTCCCTGCCGAACAGAGCCTCCCCGCCTTACAGACCCTCCCTGCCTCCTCGGGCTTAAGGATGTTAGCTTAAGGATGTAGGGCTTAAGGGTCCTTTCCGTAAGAGAGCCTCCCCACCGAACAGAGCCTCCCCGTCTAACAGAGCCTCCCTGCCTCTTCGGGCTTAAGGATGTTAGCTTAAGGATGTAGGGCTTAAGGATCTTACCTTTACCATACCCATGTAGGAGAGCCTCCCTGCCTAACAGAGCCTCCCCGCCTCTTTGGGCTTAAGGATGTTGGCTTAAGGATCCCACCGTAAGAGAGCCTCCCCACCAAACAGAGCCTCCCCGCCTAACAGAGCCTCCCCGCCTAACAGAGCCTCCCTGCCTCTTGGGCTTAAGGATGTTGGCTTAAGAATGTTAGCTTAAGGATGTAAGGCTTAAGGATCTTACCCACTTTCACAACCTTATACGTATCCCCTCGTGCAAACTTGTGCGAGCAAAGCTCTAGCACGACTCATGCATCATGCATCTTCTCATAAAGAGGCGCGTACGAGCATAGCTCTAGTACGGTTATACTAATAAGACAACCATTCACAATCCACGTACGAGCAGAAGCTCCAGTACGGTTTATAAATATCATTATAGTTTCCAAATCAAGGTGCGAGCTAGGCTCCAGCACGATTCATACAAATGAAAACATAGAAATCCAGCGCGAGCGAGGCTCTAGCGCGATTTACGTCATACAAGTGTGATAGGCGGCTCATATACAATTCATCAATCCCGGCAATTTGGGTTTAGCACTCACAAATGCTTTTCCACAACAACCATACAATACTAGCCATCCTATCTACGAGCTTGCTTAAAACCAAGCAATTCGTTTTGGAAAAACATCAAAACATTAGATTTATGCAATTATTAGCCTTACTATCCCATTTCATAAAAACCACTTCAAATCCAAAACCACGCATATACTCATCATCATTCACGAATACCATCAATCATTTATTTGAGCAATTCATGCATTTCATACAACACCCAATATTCACCCATAAGTTCAAAGTACGAGCAGCTACCTCTATATACTCACAAAATTCCCTTACCTGGAATCGCGATGCGTGATTCCACTTCCTTAAGCTGCTTACTCGTACGATTCGGTTCGCCTTCAACGAACTCTTCGGGACTGCACAAAATCGTATCCCGCATTATATTCGACCCATATATTGCAACCCTTGTGCTTGCTATAGTCAATTTAATCTATAGCCTCTATTAAAGCTTATTTGGCCTCGTTTCATTACTTTATCCATAACTCGAGTCTATGGATTTTCTTAGGCCTATTAACTTATTCAAAATCGATATCAAATCGATGTAAAGCTCATAGCGTTCATATTCCATGAATCCCCTCACTATGGCATTTATTCATCACATACATATCCATTTCCACATTTCTTCCAACCCACCATGTAATTTCATCTAACCATCAAAATCATAACATTATCCCAATGACAACTTTAACATGCCATAAACCATAAGTTCATTCAATCCCACATATCCTCACATTATACCCATTTTAGATTTCTAGGTCACACCAATTTCACAACATTCCTAAGTAGTTTATCCATCAATACTCCTATCAATCAACTCCAAAATCAATTAAATAGCTAATGCATTTGGATTGGAGTGTTAGAATCTTACCAATATGATTTCTCTTCTTGCTCCAATTGGTAATGCCCTCAACTCCTTCAATTCCAAAAATGAGAAAATGCCCTCTCACTATGTTGTTCTCCTCTTTGATAGGAACAACTTTGCCTCTAATGATCTCTCTCCAAATCTCACTGAAAATGGCTGATTTTAGAGAGGGAAAGTTGGGTTTTTGGGTTGAAAAATGGGAGGTTCCGAGATTTCCAGATTTTCAGCTCTCCTTATATAGAAATGACTTGAGGAGATCGATCTGGTCCAAGAGGAGATCGATCTGGTCCCTTAAAATCCCTCTTTTTCACGGCATTTTTAAGCCTGAGATCGATCTGTCGAAGCAATGAGATCGATCTGTTGAAGCATGAGATCGATCTGTCAAGGCATAAGATCGATCTGGTCCCAAACAGAGAGCTAAGGAGATCGATCTGGGTGCTTGAGGATCGATCTTTTCACTTACAGAATGCTTGGCAGATCGATCTGTCTCCATTGGAGATCGATCTGCTCTATTCTTTCGCCCAAATAAGAGCATTCTGGCTCTTCTAGATCGATCTCTCATCCTAGGAGATCGATCTGGACCTCATGTTTTCCAGATTTCCTGCAGTTTCATTGCTGCAACTCATACCAACACACCCTCAATCTATTGCCATGGCCATTTCCTCATCCATCCACCTCTATAACTTGAAAATGGCATCCATTCATACCTTATGCACATTGAAACTTGTGTGCATTCATTGTATATTCAAAGGTATGCAACATAAAACCAAATGGAAGCATAACTCCATTCCATTTTACCACACTACTCATTTTGAGTTTCAATCACATCCATCACTTGCTAGAATTCATTTCTTCATATTCATGCTCAATGAAACTTGTATGTACGTTACAATTTATATTACACATACATACATTGAATCCATGGACTTACATCAATCATACTTTACATTACAAGTCCATTCATATTATTGGATCCAAGTACACACATTACCCTTATACATATACGGGGTCTTACATTCTCCCCTCCTTCAAGGAATTTGGTCCTCCAAATTAGAACCAAGTCACTCTTCAAAAAGTTGGGGGTACTTCTCCCGTATCAAGTTCTCCAATTCCCACGTGGCCTCTTCCGCCGTGTGGTGTTGCCAAAGCACTTTCACCAAGGGAATTGTCTTATTCCGCAACACTTTCTCTTTCCTGTCCAATATCCGAACCGGCTTCTCAACATACGTCATACTCTCATGGAGCTCCAACGGCTCATATCTTATCACGTGTGCCGGGTCCGGGTGATACTTTCGAAGCATCGAGACGTGGAAGACGTTGTGGACATTTGCCAAGTCCGATGGCAATGCCAATCTATACGCCGTATCTCCCACTCTCTCCAAAATCTCGAAGGGTCCGATATATCTAGGGCTCAGCTTGCCCTTCTTACCGAATCTCATAACACCCTTCGATGGTGAAATTCTCAGGAATACCGACTCACCCTCATCAAACTCCAGTGGTCTTCGTCTCTTGTCAGCATAACTCTTTTGTCGGCTCTGAGCTGTCCGTAATCTCTCACATATCAACTGGACGTCCTCAGATGCCTGCCGCACTAAGTCCGGAGCAAAAATCTGTCTGTCACCAACCTCTTCCCATCCAATGGGGGAACAGCATCTACGCCCGTATAATGCCTCATAGGGTGCCATCCCGATACTAGCATGATAGCTATTATTATAAGCGAACTCGGCTAACTGCAGGTGGTCATCCCAGGAGCCTCTATAATCCAGCACACACGCTCTCAACATATCCTCGAGGGTCTGTATAGTCCTCTCTGACTGCCCATCTGTCTGAGGATGAAAAGCGGTGCTAAAACTCAATCGGGTCCCCAGCGCTTCCTGAAAGTGTTCCCAGAAATGGGAAGTGAAGCGGGCATCCCTATCAGAAACAACGCTCACTGGTACACCATGTAGCCGTACTATCTCTCGAATACAGGTTCGCCAACTGACTCAGTGTATCGGTAGCTCTCATAGCCAAGAAATGGGCGGACTTAGTCAACCAGTCCACAATAACCCATATGGCATCATGACCTCTACGGGTCCTCGGCAACCCCATCACAAAATCTATGGTGACATGCTCCCATTTCCAAGTCGGTATCGGTAGAGGCTGCAATAATCCTGCAGGCTTCTGATGCTCTACCTTCACTTGCTGACAAACGAGACACTTAGCGACATATTCCGCAATGTCTCTTTTCATTCCAGACCACCAATAAACCTTCCGAAGGTTTTGATACATCTTGGTACTTCCCGGATGTATCGTATACTTCGATGAGTGAGCCTCTGATAAAATCGTTCTCCTGATCTCAGGATCCCTGGGAACGCATACTCTGCCTCTGAACCTCAATAAGCCATCAGCACTCTGCTCAAAATCACTACCCACACCTGTCTGTATCTGCCTCAGCCAATCGATACACCGTCGATCGCTCTGCTGGGCTTGCCGAATACGGCCAATCAACTCTGGCTCTAGTCTCAAACTAGCCATGATCTCAAGTCTCTCAGATCCAGGTGGGGTTACATCCAAACTGAGGTTCGTAAAGTGTTCTAACAATTCATGTTCCCGTACCATCATATAAGACACCAACCCAAGGTTCTTTCTACTCAAAGCATCGACAACTACATTTGCCTTACCTGGGTGGTACTTGATTTCACAATCATAGTCTTTCAGGAGTTCGAGCCATCTCCTCTGTCTCATATTCAGCTCTTTCTGCGAGAACAGGTACTTAAGGCTCTTATGATCTGTGAACACCTAAAATTTCTCACCATAGAGATAGTGGCGCCATATTTTCAAAGCAAATACTACGGCCGCCAATTCTAAATCATGTGTCGGGTAGTTCCTCTCATGATCTTTCAACTGTCTAGATCCATAGGCAACTACCTTCCCATCCTGCATAAACACACAGCCCAGTCCCTGGTGTGATGCATCCGTATACACCGAGAATCCTCCTGAGCTGGTAGGAATGGTGAGAACTGGAGCAGTCGTCAATCGACGCTTAAGCTCCTCAAAACTCCTCTCACATGCCTCATCCCATGTAAACTTAACATCTTTACGCGTGAGGCGTGTCAACGGAGCAGCTAGTCTGGAGAAACCCTCTACAAAATCTCCGATAATATCCTGCCAATCCCATGAAACTTCTGATCTCAGTTACTGTCTTGGGCTGTTCCCACTGCACAACTGCCTCTATCTTGGATGGATCCACTGATACCCCATCCTTAGACACAACATGCCCCAGAAATGAGATCTGTTCAAACCAAAAGTTACACTTGCTGAGTTTGGCATACAATTCTCTCTCTCGGAGGGTCTGCAGAACTATCCTCAAGTGCTCCTCATGATCTTCCCTGGACTTAGAGTACACCAAAATGTCGTCTATGAAAACAATCACAACTTTGTCCAGGTATGGCTTGAATATATCATTCATCAATGCCATAAATGCTGCGGGAGCATTCGTCAGTCCGAATGGCATCACCAAAAACTCGTAGTGGCCATAACGGGTACGAAATGCTGTCTTGGGTACATCTCCACTCCTGATCCTCAACTGATGGTACCCTGACCGCAGATCTATCTTAGAAAATACTTCGGCTCCCTGGAGCTGATCTAACAAATCATCGATTCTTGGAAGGGGGTACTTGTTCTTAATGGTGGCCTTATTCAACAACCGGTAATCTATACACAGTCGGAGGCTTCCATCCTTCTTCCTTACAAATAGTACCGGTGCTCCCCAAGGTGAGACACTCGGTCTAATAAACCCCTTCTCCAACAACTCTTGCAGCTGTTTCTTCAGCTCTTCCAATTCTATCGGAGCCATTCTATAGGGTGGCTTCGATATCGGCTCTGTACCAGGCACTAGCTCAATGTAAAATTCCATTTCCCTTTCAGGTGGTAGTCCTAGTAATTCATCCGGAAAGACATCAGGGTAATCCGTAATTACGGGTATGTCTTTCAATTCCAGGTGTGCCTCATCTATACCGACCACGTATGCAATGAACCCTTCACATTATCCTCTCCGTCGTTAGTAACATAAACCATCACTCCACATTCATCATTTATCAAAAACAATAAATTTATCTCTCAAGCAATATGAATTTAAAATCATACTCCTTTTATTTACAACAACCATGCTAGTTCCATATCATTTCTTTTCATCAAAGTTTATAATAAGATTGTCTAATCCTGAAAACATCAATGTTTTGGCATGACAATCCATCACAACACGATTGGTAGCCAACCAATCCATTCCCAAAATTACATCAAAATCATTCATGTTTAATAAAATCAGATTGGCTATCATTTCCTTCCCCTCTATCTTTAATTTACAATCTCTACATACATGCTCGGTCAATTGACTATCATTCATGGGTGTGGAAATCATCAACATTTTATCCAACAATGTTGGTTTCACATATTTCAACAATTTATGTGCAAAGGAAGGTGATATGAAAGAATGCGTGGCACCAGGATCAAATAATACCAATGCTTCTAAATCAAAGATTCGGATGGTACCTTTTATCACATCCGTCGAAGCATCTGCGGTGTCCTGATCCAGTGCATGTACTCTTCCTCTGCTCACACCCGCAGCCTGTTTCCCTTTTTCCTCAGCTGTAGCCCTCCTCCTCGGGGCTGCTGTCTCAACTGGAGCTCCCTCAGGCTCCTTGCCCTTCTGTGGGGCAATCTCCATCTTCTCGGGACAATACTTAGCCATATGTCCTGGTCTCTCGCATCTAAAACACACCATAGGGGTCATCGGACAGGGCCTATTCCCATGGAATCTCCCACATCTCCTACACTGATCAGTAGTAGGTCGTGGTCCCCCAATAGTCATGCCCGTCGGCGCAGTCAAGGTTGGGTATACGGGAGGTCTAGCAGCTCTCTCCCGCACCTCCTCAATCTTTGGCCTCTTCTCGAAAAATCTTTGGCCATCTCTCTTGGCCACTCTTCCAAACCCGGATCTCTTCCGATCCTTGTCCTTTTTAACTCTGACTCTCCCAAGCTCGGAGGCATTTCGTTCAAAGTCTTGTTCACATAACTGAGCCTTATGTACCGCCTCCTCATAAGTCACAATATCGAAGGGAGCTAGCTTAGTCCGGATGGCCAATCTCAATCCATCCATGAACTTCTGAATCTTCCGGGTTTCACTACCCATCGTGTCAGGGTCATATCTTCCCAATGACATAAACTTGGACTCATACTCGTCCACAGTCCGGTTCCCCTGAACCAAATTCATAAATTCCATCCGCAATTTCCTCTGTGTGGTAGCTGGAATATACTGTCTCCTGAAGGCCTCTAGAAATATCTCCCACGAGATCTCAGAGTGTCTGGCCCTCAAAATAACCTCGGTGGACCTCCACCAATGCTCGGCCTCGCCTTTCAGCATAAACACGGCGAAGGCAACCTTCTCACTTGAAGTGCATCGGAAAAACCTATACAGTTTCTCCATCTCATACACCCAATCCTCCGTAATCACTGGGTCCTTCACCCCTCTAAACACTGGGGGTTTTAGCGCTTGAAACTCTCGCAACCTGCTCAGGTCGCAGTCATAACCCACATCACTACCGCTCTGCTGTGGAGCGATAGGAGAATCTGTATCCTGGGCTGGAGGTGGTGTAACTGTAGCTGTCTCAGCAGTCTGAGGTCTCTCCGCCTCTGCAGCTGCCTGTTCAGTAGTAGGCTGTGCCGCGGGACCTCGTCTGTCACCGGCGCCCAAGGCCTGCGTGACTATCTCCACCAGACTCTCAATACTCCGCTCTAATCTAGCGAAGCGAGCCTCAGTATCACCTGCTCTCTCAGCAGGGTTCTGTGGAGCCTGTTCAGTCTGTGGCTCCGCACGGCTCTCAGGCCTACCTCTACGGCCTCTAGCACGTGCTCTTGCCCCTCTACCTTTGCGTATAACTGGCATAGTGCCTAACTCCCTGTATTATAATAATTCATTAAGCTCAATCCATCACGGTATACACAGTTATATCTAAACAAAAGCACAGTACTATGGGGATGTACTTTCCTACATTTTATTAATGACTCACATCAGGCCAACACAGCTCTGATACCAATCTCTGTCACGACCCAATTCCATTCTCTTTAACCGAAAATCACTGAAAATTTTTCGCATTTTACTGTTACCTTACCCTGTCGTGAACTAAACTCACCACACGCTGTTGGGCTGTGAGCCAATAATAAACACCACGTCTCATTCATTCTCAATAAATTAAAACGGTGTCATACATGTGTATTTAATCGTGTACTTATACGAATACATGTTTTACTGAAATCTACATCCCCATAAGTACAACTCAAAAGAATACTGTGCTTTTACATTGTTTAGATACAAAAAGAATCACTGTGTATAAACCTCTTAGCGATGGAGATGCAGCGGAGTCCAAAATAATACGCCTCAGTCCTCACTGGGCAACTATGCACGCTCTGTAGGGGGAAAATAGAGTGGGATGAGCAACCACACACTCAGTAAGGCAATAATGCAAGCATTGTAGATAACTACTCTATCTACATGCTGATAGTGTTATGCATAAATCATTTATAGTAGGAGCATGAGGAATAAAACTATGCCATATGAATATACATATATATCATGTATCAAAATCATGTGCATTGGCATATAAAACATGGTAGAGACATCATGTATAAATCATCTCATGCTCAATCTCATTTAAATTCATAAAAGGGCAATTCTTTAAGAAACTTCCTTTTTAAACCAACACCATAACACCATCAAATCAACTCACAATCACGACCACATTTACATTCCACAATTCACGCATATGTATAAATCTAGGTCACTATATCAAAAGTGCCTATGTGAATCATTACATCATAAATCATCCCAGACCACACGCATGCCGGTGTGCGGGGTATCATGCTGGCACGAAGATGGATTATCCCTCGCCAGACTTTCTCATCACATAACCATCATGCGGTACATCGTACTCCATGTGATATACTTTGTACAGCGTACTCTGCAACTCATATCGTGATCGGGGGTGCCATTCCTAGGTCTTATCTACCCCATACCAAGAGTTTCCCATATCCGTGAAGGAGAGCCTCCCTGCCGAACAGAGCCTCCCCACCCAACAGAGCCTCCCTGCCTCCTCGGGCTTAAGGATGTTAGCTTAAGGATGTAGGGCTTAAGGGTCCTTTCCGTAAGAGAGCCTCCCCACCGAACAGAGCCTCCCCGCCTAACAGAGCCTCCCTGCCTCTTCGGGCTTAAGGATGTTAGCTTAAGGATGTAGGGCTTAAGGATCTTACCTTTACCATACCCATGTAGGAGAGCCTCCCTGCCTAACAGAGCCTCCCCGCCTCTTTGGGCTTAAGGATGTTGGCTTAAGGATCCCACCGTAAGAGAGCCTCCCCACCAAACAGAGCCTCCCCGCCTAACAGAGCCTCCCTGCCTCTTGGGCTTAAGGATGTTGGCTTAAGGATGTTGGCTTAAGGATGTTAGCTTAAGGATGTAAGGCTTAAGGATCTTACCCACTTTCACAACCTTATACGTATCCCTTCGTGCAAACTTGTGCGAGCAAAGCTCTAGCACGACTCATGCATCATGCATCTTCTCATAAAGAGGCGCATACGAGCATAGCTCTAGTACGGTTATACTAATAAGACAACCATTCACAATCCACGTACGAGCAGAAGCTCCAGTACGGTTTATAAATATCATTATAGTTTCCAAATCAAGGTGCGAGCTAGGCTCCAGCACGATTCATACAAATGAAAACATAGAAATCCAGCGCGAGCGAGGCTCTAGCGCGATTTACGTCACACAAGTGTGATAGGCGGCTCATATACAATTCATCAATCCCGGTAATTCGGGTTTAGCACTCACAAATGCTTTTCCACAACAACCATACAATACTAGCCGTCCTATCTACGAGCTTGCTTAAAACCAAGCAATTCGTTTTGGAAAAACATCAAAACATTAGATTTATGCAATTATTAGCCTTACTATCCCATTTCATAAAAACCACTTCAAATCCAAAACCACGCATATACTCATCATCATTCACGAATACCATCAATCATTTATTTGAGCAATTCATGCATTTCATACAACACCCAATATTCACCCATAAGTTCAAAGTACGAGCAGCTACCTCTATATACTCACAAAATTCCCTTACCTGGAATCGCGATGCGTGATTCCACTTCCTTAAGCTGCTTACTCGTACGATTCGGTTCGCCTTCAACGAACTCTTCGGGACTGCACAAAATCGTATCCCGCATTATATTCGACCCATATATTGCAACCCTTGTGCTTGCTATAGTCAATTTAATCTATAGCCTCTATTAAAGCTTATTTGGCCTCGTTTCATTACTTTATCCATAACTCGAGTCTATGGATTTTCTTAGGCCTATTAACTTATTCAAAATCGATATCAAATCGATGTAAAGCTCATAGCGTTCATATTCCATGAATCCCCTCACTATGGCATTTATTCATCACATACATATCCATTTCCACATTTCTTCCAACCCACCATGTAATTTCATCTAACCATCAAAATCATAACATTATCCCAATGACAACTTTAACATGCCATAAACCATAAGTTCATTCAATCCCACATATCCTCACATTATACCCATTTTAGATTTCTAGGTCACACCAATTTCACAACATTCCTAAGTAGTTTATCCATCAATACTCCTATCAATCAACTCCAAAATCAATTAAATAGCTAATGCATTTGGATTGGAGTGTTAGAATCTTACCAATATGATTTCTCTTCTTGCTCCAATTGGTAATGCCCTCAACTCCTTCAATTCCAAAAATGAGAAAATGCCCTCTCACTATGTTGTTCTCCTCTTTGATAGGAACAACTTTGCCTCTAATGATCTCTCTCCAAATCTCACTGAAAATGGCTGATTTTAGAGAGGGAAAGTTGGGTTTTTGGGTTGAAAAATGGGAGGTTCCGAGATTTCCAGATTTTTAGCTCTCCTTATATAGAAATGACTTGAGGAGATCGATCTGGTCCAAGAGGAGATCGATCTGGTCCCTTAAAATCCCTCTTTTTCACGGCATTTTTAAGCCTGAGATCGATCTGTCGAAGCAATGAGATCGATCTGTTGAAGCATGAGATCGATCTGTCAAGGCATAAGATCGATCTGGTCCCAAACAGAGAGCTAAGGAGATTGATCTGGGTGCTTGAGGATCGATCTTTTCACTTACAGAATGCTTGGCAGATCGATCTGTCTCCATTGGAGATCGATCTGCTCTATTCTTTCGCCCAAATAAGAGCATTCTGGCTCTTCCAGATCGATCTCTCATCCTAGGAGATCGATCTGGACCTCATGTTTTCCAGATTTCCTGCAGTTTCATTGCTGCAACTCATACCAACACACCCTCAATCTATTGCCACGGCCATTTCCTCATCCATCCACCTCTATAACTTGAAAATGGCATCCATTCATACCTTATGCACATTGAAACTTGTGTGCATTCATTGTATATTCAAAGGTATGCAACATAAAACCAAATGGAAGCATAACTCCATTCCATTTTACCACACTACTCATTTTGAGTTTCAATCACATCCATCACTTGCTAGAATTCATTTCTTCATATTCATACTCAATGAAACTTGTATGTACGTTACAATTTATATTACACATACATACATTGAATCCATGGACTTACATCAATCATACTTTACATTACAAGTCCATTCATATTATTGGATCCAAGTACACACATTACCCTTATACATATACGGGGTCTTACACCCAAACATCAAATAATTCACAGACAAGAATAGGGGTAAGTGGCATTTGATCCCTGTATCCTTAATTTCCAGTTTTTTGACAGTTTTCACAAGTTTTGCAAAAAATGTATGAATCATGAAATAATTTGGGCCAAAATAATCCACATTCTAGCACCTTACGGGCTGTTCTCTTAGGACTAAAATGTCCTCCACATGCATAAGAATGATAGAATTTAAGTATAGAATGAATTTCATGCTCAAGCACACATCTTCTAAAAATTTGGTCAGAACAATACTTCCACAAATGAGGATCATCCCAAACATAATATCTAGCATCTCTTTTAATTTTATCTTTTTGAGTTCTAGATAAATCACTTGATAATATACCAGTAACTAAATAATTAGCAATATCAGCATACCAGGGCCTTGTCTTTTGGATAGAGAAGAGATGCTCATCTGGGAAGTCATCTTTTAACGGTGATGACTCTTTACTTGTGATCAATCTACTTAGATGATCTGCAACCAAGTTTTCTGCTCCTTTCTTATCCCGTATCTCTAAATCGAACTCTTGTAGCAAGAGTATCCACCAAATGAGTCTTGGTTTCGCTTCCTTCTTTGAGAGTAAATACTTGAGAGCTGCATGATCAGAATAAACAATTACCTTAGTACCAAGTAAATATGAACGAAAATTTTCCAGAGCAAACACAATAGCTAGAAGTTCTTTTTTCGTTGTTGAATAGTTGCTTTATGCATGGTCAAGTGTCCTAGAGGTATAATAGATGACATGAGGAGCTTTTCCATCTCTTTGTCCTAGAACGGCACCAACTGCATGGTTACTTGCATCACACATGATCTCAAATGGAAGATCCCAATTTAGTGGTTGGATAATTGGCGCCGAAGTTAACATATCTTTTAATTTATCAAATGTAACCTTGCATGCTTCATCAAATTCAAATACCATGTCTTTTTGTAGTAGCCTACATAATGGTTGAGTGATCTTTGAAAAATCCTGGATGAAGCGCCGATAAAATCCTGCATGCCCAAGAAAAGAACAAACTTCCCGCACACTTGCAGGATAAGGTAAAGATTTAATAACATCTATTTTGGCTTTATCAACTTCAATACCTTTAGAGGATATAATATGTCTTAGAATAATACCTTGATTAACCATAAAGTGACATTTTTCATAGTTCGAGACAAGGTTCTTTTCTATGCATCTTTTAAGAACTTTTGTAAGGTTAGTTAAGCATGTATCGAAAGAATCACCATAAACTGTAAAATCATCCATGAATACCTTTATGATGTTCTCTACGTAATCTGAAAATATACTAACCATACACCTCTGGAATGTAGCGGGAGCATTGCAAAGTCCAAATGGCATGCATCGATATGCAAACGTACCAAATGGGCATGTGAAAGTTGTTTTCTCTTGGTCTTCCGGTGCAACTGGAATTTGATGAAAACCTGAATAGCCATCAAGACAACAAAATGAGTTCGACCCGCTAATCGTTCAAGCATTTGATCAATAAAAGGAAGTGGAAAATGATCTTTCCTAGTTGACGCATTTAACTTCCTATAATCTATACAGACTCGCCATCCGTTTTGAACACGAGTGGCTACCAACTCATTATCAGGATTTTCTATCACTGTTATACCAGTTTTCTTTGGAACAACTTGAACATGACTTACCCAATTACTATCCGAAATTGGATAGATCATACCTGCATCAAGGAGTTTCAAGATTTCTTTCTTTGCCACTTCCATTATAGGTGGGTTTAGTCTGCGTTGGGCTTGTCTCGAAGGCTTACATTCTACCTCCAATAATATCCTATGCATGCATGTAGAAGGACTCAATCCCTTGATGTCTGCAATAGTCCAACCAATTGCTTCCTTATATTCTCTAAGAACTCGAACCAACTTTTCTTCTTCTAAAACAGAGAGTTTATTTGAGATTATGATTGGAAGAGTCTCTCCTTCTCCCAAGAAGGCATACTTTAAGTGGTCTGGCAAGGGTTTCAGCTTTAAGATTGGTGGCTGCACAATAGAAGGAAGAAGTTTTGTGTGAGCAAGAGGCAATTCAACATATGAAACATCATACCTTGTAGGTTGTAGTGACTCTAGATCATGAATTGTATCCTGCAAGTCAAAATCCAACTTAAACTTTTTCATTATCTTCTGTGATCTTTCAATAGTGAAATTCTCGCTAAGTACCAATTTTAGCTTGTTATCTTCACCCAAAGCAAGAATCTTTTGTGTTAGAGTCTCAATATCATCTATGATAAATACAGAAGATACATCACAAGGATATCTCATAGCATCATAAATATTAAACTTAATGACCTTACCATCAAATTCCATTGTGAGTGTACCATCATGCACATCAATTTTGGTTCTAGATGTTTTTAAGAAAGGTCTTCCTAATAAAATTAAAGATCTAGATGAATCATCCTCCTCCATATTAAGCACATAGAAATCAGTAGGAAAAATCAACCCATTAACTTGTACCAAAACATCCTCTAGAACACCTTCAGGATAAACGTTAGATCTATCAGCAAGTTGAATAATCACACTAGTTTCTTTTAATGTCCCAACGTTCAAAGATTTATAAAAAGACAAAGGCATGACATTAATTGAAGCTCCTAGATCTAACATTGCTCTTTCAATTTTGACATTACCTACTTTACAAGGAATAGTAAACATACCTGGATCCTTGCATTTAGGAGGTAACGTTTTCTGGAGAACAGCGGAAACATTTTGACCCATGCTCACATTCATTACCTTTCAATTTTCTTTTGTTGGTGCATAACTCCTTAAGAAACTTAGCATATCGAGGTACTTGTTTAATGGCATCAAGTAAAGGGATATTTACCTCGACCTTACGAAATGTGTCAAAGATCTCTTTTTCTTCTTCCTCCTTCTTGGATTTGGATGATCTAAAAGGAAAAGGAGGAACTGGTGCCAAAATTTTTTGTTTCTCACTATTAGATTCATGAGGTTGATCCTACTGTGGCATGGGTGCTGCAACTTCCTTTTCAGTTTCTTCCTCTAGATTATGTTTTTGGATTTTCTTGATAGGTTCCTTCAACTCGGTTCTACTTCTCAAGGTCATTGCACTAGCGTTATGCTTAGGGTTGATAACTGTCTGTGAGGGCAGTTTTCCTTGAGATTCTAATCTACTCATATAATTGGTCAGTTGACTCACTTGATCTTTCAGCTTCTTAATGCTTGTCCTGGTCTCCTGTTGAAATTATTGTGTGTTTGTTGCAAGTGATTTAACAATTTCCTCAAGAGACATACCTGAACTTGAAGATGGCTGATGTTGTTATTATTGTGGAGCGGGCTGTCTATATTGAGAATTCTAAAATTGAGGCCTTGCTCCGTTGCTAAAGTTGGGATGATTTCTCCACCCTGGGTTATAAGTATTCGAGTATGGATCGTAATTTCTTTGAGGTGGACCTGAAAATCCTCCAACTGCATTTGCGTGCTCATGAGGTTCATCTTGAAGTGTGGGACACATGTCAGTTAGGTGGCCAGTAGCAGCACAAATTCCACAAGCTTTAACTTGTTGTACGCTTCCCATTCCTATAGCTAATTGTTGAACAACAAATGTTAGATTAGCTATTTAATTTTCAAGAGAATGTGTATTTACCTCATTTACTCTTCGATGAGGTATGTCTTATCTGAATCTAAACTGTTGGGAGTTAGCAGCCATAGTGGAAATCAAATCTCTAGCCTCTCTAGGATTCTTGTTCACTATCGCACCTCCACTAGCTGCGTCCATCATCCTTCTTTCCATGGGTAATAATCCTTCATAAAAATATTGAATTAAGAGTTGTTTAGAAATCCCATGTTGAGGACAACTTGCACAGAGTTGCTTGAATGTTTCCCAGTATTCGTGAAGAGTCTCAATATCTTTCTGCTTGATTCCACATATTTTTCTTCTAATGCTGGCAGCTCTTGAATTAGGGAAAATTTTTTCCAAGAAAAGTCTCACCATCTCAGTCCACGTGGTTACAGAGCCAGGAGGTAAATAAACAACCAATCTTTTGCTCTATCAGCTAGTGAGAATGGAAAAGCTCGCATTTTGATTTGCTCTTTGGTAACTCCTTGTGGCTTCAGGCTTGAACATACCACATGAAATTCTTTCAAGTGCTTGTGAAGATCTTCATTCTCAAGACCATGGAACTTGGGAAGCAAATGGATCAAACCCGATCTTAATTCAAAATCTGCTTGCAGAGTTGGGTAATGAATGCAGAGGGGTTATTGATTGACAAGTGGTGTAGCCAACTGCCTTAAAGTTTGCTCCTCTTCAGCCATTATTTCTTCAGTACCTGCACAAAAGAAAATGAGGCAGTAAAATAAATCTAATTAAAAACCAATCCCCGACAACGGCGCAAAAAATTGGTGGTTGTCGAGACCAACAATAATAAATCCTACTCAAAATAAATTAAAACTGTAGTATGGTTGAGTAAGGTCGTTTCCCAAGAGATTGGTTAGATTTATTTTTCTGCAAAATATTAAAAAGTAAAATGGGGATTTTGTTGTAGTGAGAATAAAAAGAAAAATTAAAATGTAGCAAAGAAAAATCACTATGTAAAAATTGAGAGAAAATTAATATGATGAAAACATCCAACCAAAGGAATAATCTTAGAATGAGTTCATGGAATTGATCATTGATGCAAAAATAAATTCTTTACCAAATTGGTTATGGTTGTTGGTATGACCTAACAACCTATCCCTCCTTACTTCTTCAATAATCAGGATACGATCTCTAATTATTTCTCTTGTCAGTTAAACAACCTTAGATACGATCTTAAGATTTAATTTACCAACAGCATTGAAAACTAGAGAGACTCCCAATTCAAACCAACAAACACAGATGTAGGTTCATTTAAGCTAGATTATATATCTTCTTAACATAGAATTGAAAATCTATCTATAATCAATTATGTTATTTACCATTTATATTAAAATTCCTAAACAATTACGGATTCAGGTTTCTAATTGGTGATATATTATCTTAACAATTGAACAAAGGGCCCTTTTTGCACAATCAATCAAAACAATAATTTAAACAAGAACAGAAGACATATAAATAATAAAGATATAAAAGAACAAGATCAAACTAATTAGATCTCACAACTCTTGAAGAACCCAAACTTTAATTATCCTTTGGCTAGACTAAAAATTTAGCAAGCCATAAATTCAGAGAAAAACACAAAAGAAAAATAAAATTGTGTGTTCTTGATGATGATGATGATTCAAGAATATCAGCCTCTTCCACTCTTAGTCTATACATACTAAATATCCTAGCCCCATAATCTGTTTCCAAAGGAAAGTTCTCTGATTGAGTTTGATTACAATTAAACTTCTTTCCTTTTTCCATCACTTGCCAAAGACAGTAATTGCAAATCTCTTCCTTAATAATTAAAATCTTCCACTTGTCATCTTTAGATTGATTCAGTCAACTTCAGCTACAAGTGATAGATCTTGACTTGAATTCCAAGATTTCTTTTGATTTTGTGACTTGATCAGAATTTGCAGCTTTTAATCCATTTTGTCCATTTTCCTTCATTCACAATACAAAATAGAAAATATAAGTCAAATCCAAAAATTAAGCATATAGAATAATCTAAATCATGGGATAATATGACAATTAATATGTTTAATATGCAACTTATCACCTAACCACCAATAAACCTTCCAAGGTATTGATACATCTTAGTACTCCCCGGATGTATCGTATACTTCGATGAGTGAACCTCTGATAAAATCAACCTCCTGATCTCAGGATCCTTGGGAACACATACTCTGCTCCTGAACCTCAATAACCCATCAGCACTCAGCTAAAAATCAATACCCACACCTTTCTGTATCTGCCTTAGCCAATCGATGCACTATCGATCGCTCTGCTGGGCCTGTCGAATATAGCAATCTACTCTGGCTCTAATCTCATACTAGCCGTGATATCCAATCTCTCCGATCCAGGTGGGGTTACATCCAAACTGAGGTTCGCAAAGTGTTCCAACAATTCATGCTCCCGTACCATCATAAAAGACACCAACCCAAAGTTCTTCCTACTCAAAGCATCGGCAACTACATTTGCCTTACCCGGGTGGTACATGATTTCATAATCATAGTCCTTCAGGAGTTTGAGACATCGCCTTTGTCTCATATTCAACTCTTTCTGTGAGAATAGGTACATAAGGCTCTTATGATCTGTGAACACCTGAAATTTCTCACCATAGAGATAGTGGTGCCATATTTTGAACTCAAACACCATGGTTGCCAACTTTAAATCTTGTGTCGGGTAGTTCCTCTCATGATCTTTCAACTGTTTAGATCCATAGGTAACTACCTTCCCATCCTGCATAAGCACACAGCCCAGTCCCTAGTGTGATGCATCCATATACACTGAGAATCCTTCTAAGCTAGTAGGAATGGTGAGAACTGGAGCAGTGGTCAATCGACACTTAAGCTCCTCAAAACTCCTCTCACATGCCTCATCCCATACAAACTTAACATCTTTCCACGTGAGGCGTGTCAATGGAGTAGTTAGTCTGGAGAAACCCTTAACAAATCTCCAATAATACCCTGCTAATCCCAGAAAACTTTTGATCTCAGTAACTATCTTGGGTTGTTCCGACTGTACAACTGCCTCGATCTTGGATGGATCCACCGATACCCCATTCTTCGAAACAACATGGCCCAGAAATGAGATCTGCTCTAACCAAAAGTTACACTTACTGAGTTTGGCATACAACTTTTTCTCTCAGAGGGTTTACAGAACTACTCTCAAGTGCTCCTCATGCTCTTCCTTGGACTTAGAATAAACCAAAAAATCATCTATGAACATAATCACAAACTTGTTTAGGTATGGCTTAAACACATCATTTATCAACGCCATAAATGCTGCGGGAGCATTCGTCAATCCGAATGGCATCACCAAAAAATTGTAGTAGCCATAACGGGTACGAAATGCTATCTTAGATACATCTCCACTCCTGATCCTCAACTGATGGTACCCTGACCGCAGATCTATCATTGAAAACACTTGAGCTCCTTGGAGCTAATCCAGTAGATCATCTATACATGGAAGGGGGTACTTGTTCTTAATGATGGCTTTATTCAACAACCGATAATCTATACACCGTCGGAGGCTTCCATCCTTCTTCCTTACAAATAGAACTGGTGCTCCCCAAGGTGAGACACTCGACCTAATAAACCTCTTCTCTAGCAACTCTTGCAGCTATTTCTTCAGCTCTTCTAACTCAATCGGTGCCATTCTATATGGTGGTTTCAATATCGACTTTGTACCAGGCACTAACTCTATGCAAAATTCCATTTCCCTTTTGGGTGGTAGTCCTGGTAATTCGTCCGAAAAGACATCAGGGTAATCCGTAATTATGGGTATATCCCTCAATTTCGGGTGTGCGTCATCTATATCGACCACGTAGGCAATGAACCTTTCACATCATTCTTTCCACCGTTAGTATCGCAAGTCATTACATCAACATTCAACATAAACAAATGGATTCATCTCTCAAATATCATATATTAGGATTATACTCTTTCATTTAAAACAAACATACTCTTTTCATATCATTTCCTTTCATCAAAGTTTACAATAAGATTATCTAATCCTAAAAACATCAATGTCTTAGCATGGCAATCCATAACAACACGATTGGTAGCCAACCAATCTATTCCCAATATTACATCGAAATCATTCATATTCAATAAAATTAAATTAGCTGTCATTTCCTTTCCCTCTATTTTTAACTTACAATCTCTACATAAATGCTCAGTCAATTGACTATCCTTCATAGATGTGAAAATCATCAACATTTTATCCATCAACGTAGGTTTCACATGCTTCAACAGTTTATGTACAAAGGAAGGTGATATGAAAGAATGTGTGGCACCAGGATTAAATAATACCAATGCTTCTAAATCAAAGATTCGGATGGTACCTTTAATCACATCTGTCGATGCGTCTGTAGTGTCCTGGTCCAGTGTGTGTACCCTTTCTCAGCTCACATCCATAGCTTGTTTCCCTTTTTCCTCCACTGTAGCCCTCCTCCTCGAGGCCACTGTCTCAACTGGAGCTCCCTCAGGCTCCTTGCCCTTTTGTGGGGCAATCTCAACCATCTCGATAGAATATCTCAAAATATGTTCAGGCTTCCCACACCTAAAACACTAAACAGGGGGCACCTGACATGGTCTAGTCCCATGGTATCTGCCATATCTCCTACACTGATCAGTGGTAGGTCGTGGTCCTCCAATAGTCATACCCCTCGGTGCAGTCAAAGTCGGGTACCCTAGAGGTCTAGCAGCTCTCTCCTGCACCTCCTCGATCTTAGGTCTCTTCTCAAAATACCTTGGGCCTCCTTTCATGGCCACTCTATCCCTCTCGGATCTCTTCCAGTCTCTATCCTTCCTGACACTAATTCTTCTAAGCTCGGAGGCATGTCGCTCAAAATTTTGCTCGTATAACTGAGCGTTATGTACAGCCTCCTCATTAGTCTAAATGTCAAATAGGGCTAGCTTAGTTCGGATGGCCAATCTCAACCCATCGACGAACATCTGAATCTTTCGGGCCTCACTACCTATCATGTCCGGGTCATATCTCCCCAAAGATATAAACTTGGACCTATACTCGTCCACAGTTCGGTTCCCTTGAACCAAGTTCATGAATTCCATCCGCAATTTCCTCTATACGGTAACTGGAATGTACTGTCTCTTGAAGGCCTCCAAGAATATCTTTCATGTAATCTCGAAGTTTCTAGCCCTTAAAATAGCTTCAGTGGATCTCATCAGTGCTCTGGCTCACCTTTCAACATAAACACGACAAAGGTAACCTTCTCTGCTAAAGTGCATCGAAAAAACCTATACAGTTTCTCCATCTCATACCCCCAGCCCTCCGTCACAACAGAGTCCTTTACCCCTCTGAACACTAGGGGTTTGAATGCTTGGAACTCTCACAGTCTGCTCAAGTCGCAGTCATAATCCAAATCACAACCGCTCTACTGTAGAGTGATAGGAGAATCTGTATCCTGTACTGGAGGTGTCATAGTCTCAGTAGCCTGAGGTCTCTCCGCCTCTATAGCTGCTTATCCAGTAGCATCAGGCTATGTTGCGTGATCTCATCTGTCACCAGCACCCAAGGCCTGCGTGACTATCTCCACCAGGTTCTCAATACTCCGCTCTATCCTAGCGAAGCGAGCCTCAGTATCTTCTGCTCCCGCAGCAGGGTCCTGTGGAGCCTGATCAGTCGGTGGCTCTGCACGACTCTTAGGCCTACCTTTATGACCTCTAGCACGTGCTCTCGCCCCTCTACCTTGGCGTGTAATTGGTATAATGCCTAACTTCCTGTATTATAATAATTTATTAAGCTTAATCTATCACGGTATACACAGTTATATCTAAAAAAAAGCACAGTACTATACAGATGTAACTTTTCTTACGTTTTATTACTGACTCACATCAGGCCAACTCAGCTCTTATACCAATCTTTGTCATGACCCTTTTTATCCTCTTATTATCGAAAATCTCAATAAATTTTTTTTCGCATTTATTCCTTTACTTACTTGGTCGTGAACAAACTCACCACAACACAGTTGGGCTGTCAGTCAATAATAATCACCACTTACCATTCATTCACAATTTAATAAAACGATGTCATATATTTGAAGTTAATCATTTACTTATACAAAACATGTTTTACTGACATCTACATCCCCCATAATTACATTTCAATTGGCTACTGTGCTTTTACATTGTTTAGATACAAAAAGGAATGACTGTGTATATACCTCTAAGTGATGGAGATGCAGCAGATGTCTTAACCAAAATACCTCAGTCCTCACTGGGCTGCTATGTACGCTCTGTAGGAGGGGAAAATAGAGAGGGATGAGCAACCACACGCTCAGTAAGGCAATAATGCAAGCATGGTATATAACTACTCTATCTACATGCTGATAATGTTATGCATAAATCTTTTATAACATGAACATGAGGAATTAAAACTAGGCCATATGAGTATATATATCATGTATATAAATCATGGAAATTGGCATATAAAACATGGTAAAATCATCATGTACAAACCATCTCATGCTCATCAATAGTCAAATCTCGTATAAAAGGGCAATTCATTTAAGAAACATCCTTTTTGAAATCACATCTCTTTCTCAATACATATCATCATATCACAAATCATTTTCTCAATCACAAACATCAATACCATTTCACAAATCAAATCCCCCAAGGCTCGACCCCTCCCTCGGGTCTACCTTCAGCAATCACAATCACACATATGTATAAAATCAGGTCACTATATTCCAAGTGACTATGTAGGCCAACTACATCATAAATCATCCCAGACCACACGCATCTAGGTGTGCGGGGTATCGTGCTGACACGAAGGTGGATTATCCCTCGCCAGACTTTCCTATCACAAAATCACCACACGGTACATCGTACTCCATGTGCTATACACGGTACATCGTACTCCGTGGACCCATATCGTGGTTGGGGGTGCCAGTCGTAGGTCTTATCTACCCCATACCAGGAACTTTCCATACCCATCCTGCGGAACAGAGCCTCCTCACCCCTCCAGGGCTTAAGGATGTTGGCTTAAGGATCCTTCCGTAAGAGAGTCTCCCCACCGTACAAAGCCTCCCTACCTAACAGAACCTCCCCGCCTCCTCGGGCTTAAGGATTTTTGCTTAAGGATATAGGGCTTAAGGATCTTACCGTAAGAGAGTCTCTCCACCGAACAGAGCCTCCCTGACTAACAGATCCTCCCCGCCTCCTCGGGTTTAAGGATGTTGGCTTAAGGATGTAGGGTTTGAGGATCTTACTAACTTTCACGACCTCATACGTATCACAATGTGCAAACTTGTGCGAGTAAAGCTCTAGCTCGACTCATGCATCCTATCATAAAGAAACCACGTATGAGCATAGCTATAGTACGGTTATATGCATAAGAAAAACCACTCAAAATCCACATATGAGCAGAAGCTCCAGTACGGTTTATAAAGCGTCATCATAAATCAAATCAAAGTGTGAGCTAAGCTCCAGCACTTCCATGCCAGTTAAAGCATCAAAATCTAGCGCGAGCGAGGCTCTAGCGCGATTTAATTCACATAGCTCGAAAGGCGGCTCATATGCATTCAAAACACATCACAAACACATTTAGCACCTCACATGTGCTATTCAATAACATCAATAAAACACTAGCCAGCCTATCCTTTTATTTACTCAAATCAAATCATTGTGTTTTGTGAAAAACATTCAAAACACGTGATTTATGCAATTATTAGCCTTACTATTCCCTTTTCCAAGAACCATTTCGAAAACCAAATATCATACAATTTATCGTAGCTAATCACCCATATCAACAACCATTTACTTAAACATTCATGCATTTCATAAACACCCTATATCCACCTACAAAATACGAGCAGCTATCTCTATATACTTACAGAATTCCCTTACCTGGAATCGCCATGCGTGATTCCACTTTCTTAAAGCTGCTTACTTGTGTGGTTCGATTTGTCTCCACCAGACTCTCTAGAACTGCACAAAATCGTATTTCGCATCATTATAGTCCATTATAATCCAACTCTTGCTTTTACTATAGTCGATTCGACCTATAGTCTCTATTAACGCTTATGAGGCCTCATTTCATTACTTTACTCATAACTCGAGTCTATGGGTTCTATTAGGCCTATTAACTCATTCCAAATCGATATTAAATCGACATTAAGCTCATAGTGTTCAACTTTCATTGATTTCCTCACTACGACATTTTATCAAGCATCTCCTATACCCATCTTCATAACTTCTCTAAACTCACAATTTAACTCCACATAACCATTTCAAATCACCCACATTACTCAAATAACAACTCAACAAATCCCATAAATCATCAACATACCCAATTTACACTTTCTCACACTAGACTATCCATTTTCTAGGTTATATGTTTTCCATTACTTCCTAGGTGATTTCAATCATCCATATACATGCCAATCAACTCCAAAATCAATAAAATAGACAATGTACTTAGATTGGAGTCTTAGAAGCTTACCAAATCTGATTTCTCTTCTTGCTCTAAAGGGAAATGTTCTTTGCTCCTTCAATACCAACAATGGGGTTTTGGGTTTCAACTATGTTGTTCTCTTCCTCAAGATAAACAACTTGGTACCTAATAGCCTCCCATCAATTCTTACTGGAAATGACTGATTTTAGAGAGAAACTTAGGTTTTGGGTGAAAAATGGAAGGGTGATGTTGTTTTCCAGAAATTTTTAGATTTTCAGTGCTCCTTTTATAGAAATAGCTTGAGGAGATCGATTTGCACTAGGAGGAGATCGATCTGGCCCCCTTAAATCCCTCTTTTTTCACGATATTTTAAGCATGAGATCGATCTATCAAAGCTTGAGATCGATCTGCTCTCAAACAGAGAGCTAAGGATATCGATCTATATGCTTGAGAATCGATCTTTTCATTACAGAGTGGTTAGGAGATCGATCTGGCCCCATTGGAGATCGATCTGCCCTATTCCATTGCCCAAATAAGAGCATTCTAGCTCTTCCAGATCGATCTCTCATCCTATGAGATCGATCTGGCCTTCATATTTCCCAGATTTTCTACAGTTTTTCTGTAGTAACACACACCCAAACATCCTTAATTTTCTGCCATGGTCATTTTCTCATCCAACCACCTTTAAGACTTGAAAAAGGCATCCATTCATACCTTATACACCTTAGAACTTGTGTGTATTCATTATATAGCCAAAGGTATACAATAAAAGACCAAATGGAAGTATTTAGATTCATGCAACTTCCTTTCATTTACCACACTACTCACTTCTCATTCCACTCACATTCATCACTTATAAAAGTCCATTTCTTCATATTCATATAAAATGGAACTTATGTGTACATTACAAAATCATATTACAAGTATGTACATTGAATCCATGGACTTACACCACTTATGCTTATATTGAAATTACATCACCATACTCATGATTTCATAACTTTGTAACCTCACTTCCTCGCGTACATACAACTTTGCCAATAAAAACAGAGTATCGGTAGCTCTCATAGCTAGGAAGTGGGCTGACTTCATCAGTATATCAACGATCACCCATATCGCATTGTGATTCTTGTGGGTCCCCGGCAAACCTATAATAAAATCCATAGTGATATGCTCTTATTTCCATGTCGGTATAGGTAGAGGCTACAATAACCCTGCAGGCTTTTGATGCTCTACCTTCGCCTACTGACAAACGAGACATCTCACCACAAAATCTGCCACATCCTTCTTCATACCCGACCACCATTACACCTTCCGGATGTTCTGATACATCTTGTTACTCCTCGAATGTAGAGTGTACCTTGAAGAATGAGCTTTCGATAAAATCAATTTCCAGGGCTCTGGATCATCAGGAACGCATAGTCTACCTCTGAACCTCCATAGTCCGTCAGAACTCATCTCATACTTGATCACTGTGCCGGTCTGTATCTAACTAATCATATCAATGCAATACAAATCAATTTGCTGAGTCTGTCTGATCCTGTCTAACAGATCCGGTTCTAATCGTAAGCTAGCTATCACACAGTCCGTATCCATTTTAGAAGGCATAACACTCAAATTGAGACTAACAAACTGCTCTAGTAACTCATGTTCCCGAACCATTATATACGATGCCATCCCATGGCTCTTCCTACTCAAAGCATCAACTACAACATCAGCCTTACCTAGATGATAAAGTGTCTCGCAGTCGTAGTCCTTCAGAAGCTCTAGCCATCTTTTCTATGTCATGTTCAGTTTCTTCTGCGAGAACATATACTTAAGGCTCTTGTGGTCGGTAAAGATCTAAAACTTCTTACTGTATAAGTAGTGACGCCATATCTTCAATGCAAACACTACTGCTGCCAGCTCCAAATCATGAGTTGGATAGTTCTTCTCATGGTCTTTCAGCTGTTTGGATCCATAAGCAACTACCTTCCCATCCTACATCAATATGCAGTCCAATCCCTAATGTGAAACATCAGTATACACTGAAAAACCTTATGAGCTGGTAGGAATAGTGAGAATCAGAGCGGTGTTCAATCGACGCTTTAGCTCCTAAAACTCCTTTCACAATCCTCCTCTCACACAAATGCAACATTATTTTGGGTGAGACGGGTCAATGAAGCAACCAACTTCGAAAATCCCTCAACGAATCTCCGATAGTAACTAGCTAAACCCAAAAAATTCTTGATCTCGGTGATTGTCCTTGGCTGTTCCCATTGAATTACAACCTCTATCTTGGATGGATCCACTAACACTCCATCCTTCGACACAACGTGTCTCAAAAATGAGATCTTTGTCAACCAGAAGTCACACTTACTGAGTTTAGTATACAACTCCCTTTCTCAGAGAGTCTGCAATATGATCCTCAGGTGCTGCTCATGCTCCTCCTGAAACTTCGAATACACCAAGATGTCATTGATAAAAGTTGTGGGAGCATTTGTCAATCCAAATGGCATAACCAAGAACTCATAGTGGCCATATCGGGTCTGAAATGCTATCTTAGGTACATCTCCACTCCGAACTCTCAATTGTTGATACCCAGATCTTAGATCAATCTTAGAAAAGACCTGCGTTCCCCGAAGCTGATCCAACAAATCATCTATATGTGGAAGGGGATACCTATTCTTGATGGTAGCCTTATTAAACAATCTATAATTAATACACAATCGAAGGCTTCCATCCTTCTTCTTCACAAACGAAACGGGTGCTCCCCATGGCGTAACACTTGGTATGTTGAAACCCTATCCAACAACTCCTGCAATTGTCTCTTGAGCTCCTTCAGCTCAACTAAGGCCATGCGATATGGTGGTTTTGAAATAGGCTCGGTACCAGACACCAAATCTATATAGAACTTCATCTCTCTATCTAGTGATAACCCTGGCAGTTCATCCAAAAAGACATCTGGGAACTCACTAACCATAGGAATAGCTGCCAATTTCGGATGTGCCTTATCCGTATAACCACGTACGTAATGAAACCTTCAACATAATGATTTCTCAATCAACATAAGATATTGTTTATTATAACCGTAACTATTGCTGTCATTTCTTTTATGTAAACTTTAAAATATATTTTTCAGGGTTAGGAAACATAATTGTCTTAGCATAGCAATCTAAAACAGCATGGTTTATAGATAACCAATCCATTCCTAAGATTGCATCAAAATCCCTTATACTTAACAATATTAGATTGGCTATCATATCCTTTTCCCCTACTCTTAGCTTGCAATCATTAAACACATACTCAACTAGCTGACTATTATCCATAGGCATACTAATCAACATTATCATACCTAAAGGTGTACACTCTACATGTTTCGCTAACTTACATGCAAATGAAGGCGATACAAATGAATACTTGGCACCAGGATTAAATAATACATATGCTTCAAGATCAAAAATCAGGATGTTACCTCTAATCACATCCGATGAAGCATCCGTTGTGCCCTAGTCTAAAACATGTACTCGCCCTCGACCAACCACCTGCTTCCCCTTTTCCTCTGCTGTCGTTCTCCTCCTCGGAGCAGACGTATCAATTGAAGCTCTCTTTGGCTCCTTGCCCTTCTGTGGGGCAGACTCAATCCACTCTGGGCAAGCTCTAGCAATATGCTCTTGTTTCCCACTCGAAAACATACTATAAGAGTCATCGGACAAAGTCTACTGCCATGGTATCTGCCGCATCTACTACAATGCTCAGTAGTATGCCTCTATCCTCCAATAACAATACCTCTAGCTGGAGCTATGGTCGGATACATAGGAGGTCTAACAGGTCTCTTTCGTATCTCCTCAATCAGTGGCCTCTTATCAAATAGTCTTCTCCCTCCTCGATAACTGAAACCTCTATCTCTAGCTGGCCTCTTCTTCTCTCTATCTCGACTCTGACAAACCTTTTCGAACTCAGAGGTATTCCTCTCATAGTCCTGCTCACAAAGTTATGCCCTGCGTACTGCCTCCTCGTATGTAGTAATATCCAATGGGACTAGTCTAGACAGTAGTATCAGTCTTAGTCCATCAATAAATCTGCGGACCTTCGTGGTCTTACTATACATAGTGTCGAGGTCATATCTTCCTAGTGATATAAATCTAGTCTCATACTCATCCATTAACTGATTCCTCTGGCTCAACCCCCAAAACTCGACTTGCCTCTTGAAAGCATCCAAAACTATCTCCCAACTGATCTCTGTTTGTCGGGCTTTCAATATTGATCTGGTGGACTTCCACTAATGCTCTGCCAATCCATTCACTAGGAATGCAGCAAATACGACCATCTCAGTCATAGTACACTCAAAGAACCCATACAACTTCTTCATCTCCCCTATCCAATCCTCAACAGCAACTGGGTCCTTACCCTACTAAATGATGGCGGTCTAAATTTTTAGAAATGTCGTAAACGATCCATCTCGTAACCATACCCCAAGCCACTACTACCTTGTTGTGGTGAAACAGGAGAAGGCGTATCTTGAACTGGTGGGGGTGTAGGAGTATCTATAGGTTGTGGCATCTATGCTGGCTGTGCAGGTGTGTCAGGTGCAGCTGCCCGTCTAGTCGCAGTCTGAACCTTTGGACCCTTTTTTCCCTGCATAGTCTGTGCCAACATCTCTATAATAGTCTCTAAGCTATGTTCTAATCTCATGAAGTGTGCCTCGGTACTCTCTGGTACCTCAGTGGGACCCTATGGCGTATGGTAGGATGATAACTCATCTCGGTCCTCATGCTTACCTTTAGGGCCTCTAGCCCTTCCTCTCAACCTCACCCCTCTACCACGGCTGGTATTAGCCATAAAGCCTTGATTCCTGCATTCATAACCATTAATTAGTCTGGTTCCCATATCGAAATACATAATTATATCTAAACACGGCACAGTAATATGAGGATGTACACATTCCTATTTACTAACATCGACTTACATCAGACCAACTCTGCTCTGATACCATTCTGTCTCGATCGACTTTTCCTAAAAATCACTACAAATTTTTCTCGTTTTCTTACCTTTCTTTCTGTCATAATTCAACCACCAACAGTTGGGCTATGATTCGGTATTAGTATCATCGCTTACCATATCATTCATTCATTATCATACATACATGTCAATATGAACTATCTATTTACTGTAAATACCTTTATACCATAAGTGAGCTCACATATATATATATATATATAAATACAAATACATCCCCTATTATTACATTGTTTACATCACTGTGCTGTTTATATGTTCATATACAAAATCGTACGTGATTGTGTATACTTTTCGCTCGATGGGAAATGTGGTGGACGAAGGAATGCTAACCCTCAGCCGTACTCAATCTACTGCGAATACTCTGTAGAGAGGTGGAAAATGAAAGGGGTGAGCTCACTAGCTTAATAAGGAAATCAGGCAAGCAAGTAGACATCTACACTATCAACTGAATATAATGCCTTGCCTCGAAATACTATTTCCTTAACTCACATTAAAAGCGTGCTTTGAAAATTGATGTAAAGGTACATATTAAATATCATGTACTGGAATCATGCTGAGTTCTCAAATATAGACATTTTATGTAAAATGCTGCATCTTTACAGATTCATAATGTCTTTAGATAATTCATACCATTTAAATTAAATCACATAAAATATGGCATTTCAACAAATCATAACACATCAATCGAGTTCCGACCCATCCCTCAAGTCTACCCGAAATCATAAAATCATGTGATATAATCATGTGAGACTTGGTGGCTATATACAATAATATCTTGGACTATGGTCATATCCTATACGGTGATCCAGGCTACATAGTACTCGGTGTGCAGGGCAATAACTGCTGCAACGAGAGGTGGGTCAAATCCTCACAACCGCTAGCTATAAACTCCTCAACTCCACAACTCCTTATACACATACAATACATAGTACAACATACTCCGTGACACATACACGATACAACATACACTCGTGGACCTTATCTCAATGGATAATCAATGCCACATCTCTAAATCCACATGCGAACATCTCATCTGTGTGACACTCAATCTACATGAGGAAATTAACATGGTTTTTAACATCATATCATGTATATCACATTACTGCAGTGCGAGCCTTGAGTGTGACTCACAGTCATCACCCCGCTCAAATCACTAAGGTTACAGTGCGAGTCTTGAGTGTGACTCACTGTCGACACCCTGCTCAAATCATTATTTCACACATATAAAAAACTCAAACACTAGTGCGAGTAATACTCCAGTACTAGGTCATGCATATTTCTTATTTTAAATCAAGTATGAGCAATCGCTCCAATACTCTATCATGCACAAATTAGATAAAATTATGTACGAGTATTACTCTAGTACTCTATTATGCATAAATCACTTTTAAATCAAGTACGAGCAATCGCTCCAATACTATGCCATGTATGTCATGGAAAATCAAGTGTGAGTATTCACTCCAACACTTTTCATGCAAGAAACATATAACATCAAGTGCGAGCAATGCTCCAACACAATTTATTTTCACATAACTCGATAGATGGCTCTTTTAAAAGGGATGATTTCAAAACATTCAAATTAACACCATATATTGTGCCATTTCTCATCAACCATGAAAACATTAGCCCAGCTATCTACTCTTCTACTAAACACTAGTAAAAACACTTAAAATTATGATTTCCATGCTTTTTAGAACTTTTCCTAAAAGTTGACTTTTTACCCTTACTAGGGGTAAAATCGTAATTTACCCTATCAGATCGCTATAAATATTATTCACTTTCTCTAACCCTCAGACTTTTTAAATGAATATTAAAGCAAATGAAACTACATGTAGATAGCTCTAACTACTCGCAAAAGTCCCTTACCTCGAATCACGTCAAGTGATTTCACTTCCTCAGCTCTGCTCAATCGCGCAGTTCGATCAGCTCCCAATATAATCTCTGAAGCTGCCTATAACCATTTATCAGGTTAATTACACTTTTCCTACTGTATTTCACATTTAATACAGTATATTTCACTTAATGGGCTCGTTTACTCTTATTGGCCCTTAACAACTCTTAATGGGCTAACATTGTCTTAAGCCCATTTCACTTTACTATTCATTTCTATTAGGCCTATTAGGCTTGTGGGGCCCACCAACTCTTATTGGGCTTGGGTCAAAGCCTATGGCACCTTATTGGGTCGAGACGACATCGGTAAGGCTTATTGGCCTTCTCGGCCATAGCATGTGGTCGAGAGCCACCATGCCTAGCATTGCCGTCGATCACGCCACACCACATGCCAACCTTGGCCATTTGCTAGCCAACCTCACTTAGGCATTTTATCAAACACTTGGTTGGCAGTGTCTTAAGCCTTAACTTAGTTCATTTAGGCATTTTATCAAACACCTTAATTGCCAACTCAAATTCATTAACCAATTGATCAAATTGATTACAACTAACTATGCCATAATCATGTACACATGCATACCAACCTATACATGGCTTAAAATCATATGGGTATTCATCAAATTACAAATACCCATTTTTGGCCAATCCATTTTCATGGTGATTTTGTGTGTTTCAATACATAAAACATACACCAATCAACTTAGAATAATTCACAGATTAACATATATGAATTTGGAAGCTTGAAATTATACCTAACTTATACTTCTCTTCTTGGTCAAAACTTTGAAGAATTTTGCCTCTCTCAATATGACTCCTTGATAGCCAATTCCAAGGTACGTTAATCCTCTCTCAATTTGGAACAACTTCCTTGAAGATTGCGAGTTCCAAATATGTCTCTAGCTTAGTGATCTCTAGTGTGAGAAAGCTTGAAATTATGTTTGGTAATGGTTTCTTTTGGTTTGGCTGAGAGCTATGGAGAAGAAGACCAGTGTGTTGGCTAATTTTTTTAACTTAAATACTTAGTTATTAAGTCACAAAAGTCAGCCCTTAATTTGGGCTTGAATGGGCTTAAGTCATAGTTTACAAAGTGGGCTTTAAATTGATTTACTAATGGGCTTAAGCTTAACTAATGGGCTTAAGCTTTAGGCCTCTCAGTTTGGGCTTTGCTTTTGGGCTGAAATGTTTCCTACCAGTTGGGCCTTCAATTGTCTCAATATTCAGCACACAAATTGACTCAACAATTCGGCCTAATGGGCCTAAGAAATTCAGCCTACACTTGTTGCACCTTAATGGGCTTTAAAATTTCCAACTTTGGCCCATTGCATTTTACTCGTTTAAATTTAATCTGGATCTTGATTAAACAAATTTTTCATTTTTCAAGGGATGGATATCTTGTGTTTTAATCAAAAATATTTCTTCCCCACTTTTTAGCCATACTTAGGTTAAATTTTAACCATGGTTAGTCAACTATGGTCAAAGTCCACTTTTCTTAACTACCTTTGACTTTTCTTGACCATTAACCACATTTGATTTTTTTTAAAAATTTTAAAAGTGTCATATCTTATGGTTTACAGTCTCGTCTTTATGTTTTGGCCATTTTCGAGAGGCGAATATGTCTAAAACACCTCAAACGAACCATTTCAGACTCGTTTAGCCCCTTTTTGGCGTTTACTCTACTTCAATGTGTTTGAGACCAAATCAAACAGACTTTCCTTCATGAGCTCTTTATATTTTCTCATTTTAAGTTCTTCTATTCAATCAGAATGATTTAGATCCACTCGGTTTAGCTTGTGGCTCTTATTTTCCTCATTTGGCCTTTATGTAGCTTATGTGTGCTTAATCACTTTACTTTTAATTTCATTGTAGTAAATACTGTTCTAATGATTCAACTAACATAATAAATGTTCATACATATAGGAATCATAAGGAATAAGTTACTAAAAAATTTGGGTCTTATACCTGATAAGTTCGATGGCAATGCCAACCTATAGGCCTTATCTCCCACTCGATCCAGTATCTCAAAGGGTCTAATGTAGCGAGGACTCAGCTTACCTCTCTTCCTAAATCTCGCTATACCCTTAGAAGGAAGAACCTTCAAGAACACTGACTCACCAACTGCAAACTCAAGTGGCCTCCGTCTCTTGTCAGCTTAACTCTTCTATCTGGTCTGAGCTACTCGCAATCTATCACATATCAACCGAACATCCTCAGAGGCTTTCATGACCAAATCAGGAGCAAAATTCTTTCGGTCACCCACTTCTTCCCATTTAATAGGGGAACGACATCTACGACCATACAAAGCCTCGTACAGTGCCATCCCAATACTCAAAAGATAACTGTTGTTGTAGGCGAATTAGGCTAGTGACAAATAATCATCCCAAGAACCTCTTGAAAGTGGCAAATGGAAAGTGGTGCTCAAACTTAACTGGGTTCCCATGGCTTCCTGAAAATGTTCCTAAAAGTGGGAAGTGAAGTGGGAATCCCTATCCGAAACAATACTTACTGGAACACCATGTAACCTCACTACCTCGTGTACATACAGCTCTGCCAATAAACTCAGAGTATCGATAGCTGTCATAGCTAGGAAGTGGCTGACTTCGTCAGTCTATTAACGATCACCCATATCGCATTGTGATTCCTGCAGGTCATTGGTAAACTCATCACAAAATCCATGGTGATATGCTCTAATTTCCATGTCGGTATAGGTAGAGGCTGTAATAACCCTGTAGGCTTCTGATGCTCTACCTTCACCTGCTGACAAACGAGACATCTCGCAACATACTCTGCTACATTCTTCTTCATATCGGACCACTAATACACCTTATGGAGATTCTTATACATCTTGTTACTCCCCGGATACAACGTGTACCTTAAAGAATAAGCTTCTGACAAAATCAGTCTCCTGAGCTTTGGGTCATCGGGAACACATACTCTACCTCTGAACCTCAGTAGTCCATCAGAACTTAACTCATACTTGGTCACTGTGCCCGTCTGTATCTGACTAGTCAAATCAATACAATGCTGATCAACAAGCTGAGCTTATCGAATTCTATCTACAAAATCTGGTTCCAATCTCAGGCTAGCTATCACGCAGTCAGTATCCATGTCAGAAGGCACAACTCCCAAACTGAAGCTAGCAAAATACTCCAACAGCTCATATTTTCGAACGATCATATAAGATACCATCCCATGGCTTTTCCTACTCAACGCATCAGCTACAACGTTAGCCTTACCTGGATGATAAAGTATCTCACAGTTGTAGTCCATCAGAAGCTCTAGCCATCTTCTCTTTCTCACATTCAGATCTTTCTGTGAGAACATATACTTGAGCCTCTTGTGGTCGGTAAAGATCAGAAACTTCTTATCATATAAGTAGTGGTGCCATATCTTCAACGCAAACACTATTGCTGCCAATCCCAAATCATGGGTAGGATAGTTCTTCTCATGATCCTTCAGCTGTCTAGATCCATAAGTAACTACCTTCTCGTTTTGCATCAATACACAGCCCAGTCCCTGATGCGAAGCATTAGTATACACAGAAATACCTCATGAGCTGGTAAGAATAGTGAGAATCGAAGTGGTGGTCAATCAACGCTTTAGCTCTTGAAAACTCCTCTCACAATCATCATCCCACATGAATGCCACATTCTTCCGAGTGAGACGGGTCAACGAAGCAGCTAACTTTGAAAATCCTCAACGAATCTCCGATAGTACCCAACTCAACCTAGAAAACTCATGATCTCAGTAACTGTCCTCAGTTGTTCCCACTGAACTATAGCCTTTATCTTGGATGGATCCATTGACACCTCATCCTTTGACACAACATGTCTAAAAAATGAGATCTACTCATGCTCTTCTTGAGCATATAACTCCTCTCAGAGAGTCCGCAATACAATCCTCAGGTGCTACTCATGCTCTTCTTGAGATTTTGAATATGCCAAAATGTCATCGATAAAGAAGATAACAAACTGATCTAAGTATGGCTTGAACACACCGTTCATCAAAGCCATAAAAGCTGCGAGAGCTTTCGTCAATCTGAATGGCATAACCAAGAACTCATTATGGCCATATCGGGTCTGAAACGTTGTCTTGGGTACATCTCGACTCCGAACTCTCAATTGATGATACTCAGACCTCATATCAATCTTAGAAAAGACCAGCGCTCCCCAAAGCTGATCCAACAAATCATCAATTTATGAAAGGGGATACATATTCTTGATGGTAACCTTTATTCAACAATTTGTAATCAATACATAATCGGAGGCTTCTATCATTCGTCTTCACAAACAGAACCGGTGCTCCCCAAGGTGAAGCACTCGATCTAATGAACCCATTATCCAACAGTTCCTGCAATTGCTTCTTGAGCTCTTCCAACTCAACCAAGGCCATGCGGTACGGTGGTTTCGAAATAGGCTCGGTTCCAGGCACTAAATCTATACAGAACTTCATCTCTTTGTCTGCTGGTAACCCTGACAATTCATCCGAAAAGATATCTGGAAACTCCCTAACCACCGGGATATCTGCCAACTCCGGATGAGCCTTATCTGTATCAACCGTTTACACAATGAAACCTTCAATATTTTGATTTCTAGTCAGTATAGTAAATAATTTTACTAAATACTGCAACTACATCTTTCATTTCTTTTTAGTGAACTTTACAACATATTTTTTAAGGGTATGAAACATAATTGTCTTAGCATAACAATCTAAAATAGCATGGTTTGCAACTAACCAATCCATTCTTAGGATTACCTCAAAATCGCTCAGACTTAACAAAATTAGATTAGTTGTCATATCTTTTTCCCCTACTCTTAAGTTATAGTCATTAAACACGTACTCTACTATTCGACTATTATCCATAGGTGTACTAATCAACATGATCCTATTTAACAACGTACGCTCCATATACTTTGATAACTTACATACAAATGAAGGCGATACAAATGAATGTGTGGCACCAGGATCAAATAAAACATATGCTTCAAGATAAAAAAATCAAGATGATACCTTTAATCACATTCGATGAAGTATCAGTTGTGCCCTGGTCCAAAGCATGTACTCGCCCTCGACCAATCACCTGCTTCCCCTTCTCGTTTGCTGTCGCTCTCCTCCTCAGAGTAGACGTATCAACTGGAGCTCTCTCTGGCTCCTTGCCCTTCTGTGGGGCAGGCTAAACCACTCTAGGCAAGCTCTCGCAATATGCCCTAGTTTCCAACATCGAAAACAAACTATAACAGTCATAGGACAAGGTCTATTGCCATGATATTTGCCACACCTACTGCACTGCTCAGTAGTAGGCCTCTGTCGTCCAATCACTATGCCTTTCACTGGAGTTATGGTCAGATATACAGGAGGTTTAACAGTCATCTCTCGTATCTCCTCAATCTGTGGTCTCTTACCGAAGAGTCTCTTCCTTCCTTGATAATCGAAACCTCTGCTATTGTCTCTCACCGACCTCTGCCTATCTTTATCTTAACTTTGGCTAACGTTCTCAAACTCAGAGGCATTCCTCTCATAATCCTGCTCATAGAGTTGCACCCTGTGCACTGCCTTATCATATGTAGTAATAAATAATGGAACCAATCTAGACCGTAGTGCCGGTCTCAGTCCATTAACAAATCTTCGGACCTTTTTGGTCTCACTAGACATAGTATCAGGGTCATACTTCCCCAGGGATATGAATCTCGTCTCATACTCATCCACCGACTGGCTCCCCTAGCTCAACCCTAAAAAGTCTATCTCCATCTTTCGCTAGGCTGTATCTGGGATGTACGACCTTTTGAAGGCATCCAAAAATATCTCCCAACTAATCTCGATATGTCAGGCTCTCAATATCACTATGGTGGACTTCCATCAATGCTTTACCACTCCTTTCAGCAAGAACGCAGTAAAGGCAACCATTTTTGAAGTTGTATACTAAAAGAATCTGTACAACTTCTCGAGCTCTCCAATCCAATCCTCCACAACCACTGGCTCCTTGACCCCACTAAATGATGGCGGTATAAACTTCTGGAACTGGCATAGACGATCCAGCTCACAATCATACCCCAAACCACTACTAACCTGTTGCGGGTCAACATGAGATGGCGTATCCTGAACTGGTGGAGGTGTAAGGGTATCCGTAGGCTATGGTGTCAGTGCAGGCGTATCTGGAGCAACTCTCTGTCCAGTAGTAGTCCCTGCATCTGTGCCTTACCTACCATGCATAGTGTGGGTGAACATCTCCATCATGGTCTTTAGGCTACGCTCTAACCTTGTGAATCATGCCTCGATACTCTTTGGTACCTCAGTAGGACTTGGAGTCATAGGGTCAGATGAAGACTCATCTTGGCTCTTAAGCCTACCTCTACAGCCTCTATCCTGACCTCTGGTCCATCTACCATGGTTGGTATTAGCCATAATGGCTCAATTCCTGCATTCACAACCATTACTTAGTCAATTCCCATCTTAAAATACACATTTGTATCTCAACACATCACAGTAATATGAGGGTGTAAAGTTTTCCTAACAACTAACATTGACTCACATCAGTCCAACTTTGCTCTGATACCATTCTATCACGACCGACTTTTACAAAAAATCACTACTAATTTTTCACTTTTCTTACCTTTCTTTCTACTATAATTCCAAACATCAGTTGGGCTATGATTCAGTATTAGTATCCTCTCTTACCATATCATTCATTATAATACATACATGTCAATATAGCTATCTACCGACTGTACTTACTTTTGTACCATGAGTGAGTTCACATATATATATATAAATACAAATACATCCCCCATTATTACATTGTTTACATCATTTTGCTGTTTATATGTTTAGATACAAAATCATACGTGATGTGTATACCTTTCGCTTAATGGGAAATGCAGCGGACACAAGGAATGTTAGTCCTTAACCGTGCTCTATCTACTATGGATGCTCTGTAGAGATGTGAAAAATGAAAGGGGTGAACTCACTAGCTCAGTAAGGAAATCACGCAAGCAAGTAGATAACTACACTATCTACTGAAAAATAATGCTATGCCATGAATTACTCTTTCCTTAGTTTCACATTTAAAACATGTATTGAAAAACCAATATAGTATGTACATATTAATCACATGTACTGAAATCATGCTGAGTTCTCAAATATAGGCAATTTATACAAAACATTGCATCTTTATAAATTGATAATGCCTTTAAATAAATCATGCAATTTATATTCAAACATAGTATATATGACATTTTCAGCAATTGAAACATATAAATGAGGTTCCAACCCATCCTTCAAGTCTACCTGAATTCATAAAATCATGTGATATAATCATGTGAGACTCGATGGCTAAATGCAATAATATCTCGGACTATAGCCATATCCTATACAGTAAACCCAAGCTACACGGTACCTAGTGTGCGGGGCATCACTGCTACAACGGGAGGTGGGTCAAATCCTCATAACTATCAGCTATCAACTCCTCAACTCCACATACCACTCAAAACAACACATGGTACAATGTACTCCGTGACTCATACACGGTACAACATACACCCGTGGACCCTCTCTAAATAGAAAATCAATGCCATGTCTCTAAATCCAAATGCAAACATCTCATCTGTGTGACACTCAGTCTACACAAGGAAATCAACATGGTTTTAACATGTCATGTATATAACATTAAAGTTATAGTACACGTCTTGAGTGCGACTCACAGTCAACACCCTGATCAAACACTGTTTCACACATATCACAAACTCAAACACTAGTGCGAGTAACACTCCAGCACTAGGTCATGCATATTTTACGTTTCAAATCAAGTACGAGCAATTGCTCCAGTACTATGCCATGCATAAAACTCATTAAAATCAAGTATGAGCAATGCTTAAATACTATGCCATGTTTGTCATGAGAAATCAAGTGTGAGTAATCACTCAAACACTTTTCATGTAGAAAACATATAAAATCAAGTGCGAGCAGTGCTCTAACACGATTTGTTTTCACATAACTCGATATATGGCTCCTTTAAATAGGGTGTTTCAAAACTGTAAAATCAGCACCATAATTGGGCTATTTTGTGTATTTCACAAAAGCATTGGCCAATCTATCTATTCTTCTGCTAAATAACAGTAAAAGCATTCAAAAATATGGTTTCCATGCTTTTCAGGACTTTTCCTAAATTTTGAGTTTTTACCCTTAGTAAGGGTAAAATCATAATTTATACATATCGGGTCTCACTAAATATTATTCACTTTCTCTGACCCTCAGACTTTTTAAGTGAATGTAAAAATGGATGAAACTATGTGCAGATATCTCTAACTACCCGTAAAATCCCCTTACCTGAAATCACTCCGAGTGAAATCGCTTTCTCAACGCTGCTCGATCACGCAATCCGATTAGCTCCCAATATAAACTCTAAAGCTGCATATAACCAATATCAGGTTAATTACACTTTTCCCTCTATATTTCACATTTAATACAGTCTATTTCACTTAATGGGCCCATTTACTCTTATTGGGCCTTAATAAATCTTAATGGGTCTAACACTGTCTTAAGCCCATTTTACTTTATTGTTCATTTTAGTTGGGCCTATTGGGCTTATGGGGCCCACCAACTCTTATTGGGCTTTGTCTGAAGCCCACTATTGCTTATTGGGTCGAGACCACTTCAGCAAGGCCCCTAGGCTTCTCGGCCATGGCATGTGGCCGAGAGCCATCATGCCACTCCATGCTGAGCACCACGCCACCCATGGCCATTTGCCTAGTCTTTCATTTAGGCATTTCATCAAACACCATGTGTGCATGCCTTAGCCTTAGTTTATGTTCACTTAGGCATTTTATCAAACACTTTGTGTGCCATCTTCAATTCACTAACTAATTGATCAAATTGATTAAAATTAACTATGTCATAATCATGCACACATACATACCAACCTATACATGTCTTAAAATTAAGTAGGTATTCATCAAAACACAAATACCCATTTTCGGCCAACATGGATTTATAGTGTTTTCATGTGTTTTGATCCATAAAACATACACCAATCAACTTGAATTAATCCATAGATACACATATATGAAATTGGAAGCTTGAAATTATACCTAGCTTAGTGTTCCCCCTTATGGTCGAGACTTTGAAGAAATCCTTCTCTCTCAATATGGATCATTGATAGCCAATTCCAAGATATGTTAATCCTCTCTCAATTTGGAATAACTTCCATGAAGATTACAAGTTCCAAATATGTCTCTAGCTTAGTGATTTCTAGTGAGATAAAGCTTGAAACTAGGTTTGTTAATGGTGTCTCTTGTTTGCCGAAAATGAAAGGATGAAGATGATGGTGTGTTGGCTGATTTTTAAGCTAATAGACTTAGTCATTAAGTCACAATTTCAGCCATTAATTTGAGCTTAATTAGGTTTAAGTCATAGATTACAATTTGGGCTTTTAATCATTTACTAATGGGCTTAAGTTTAGCTAATGGGCTTTTTGGTTTGAGCTTCTCGGTTTGGGCTTTTAATTTGGGCTTTTAGGCTGAAAATGTTTCTACCAATTGCGCCTCCAATTGACTTAATTTTTGGCCCACTAATTGGCCCAACACTTGGCCCAATGAGCCTAAGAAATTCAGCCGACACTTGTTATACCTTAATGGGCTTTAAAAAATTCAACTTTGGCCCATTGCATTTTACCCGTTTAATTTAATCCAGATTTCGATTAAATAAAATTTTCATACTTCAGGGGATGAATATCGAGTGTTTTAACCAAAAATATTTCTTCCACACTTTTTAACCTTACTTAGGTTAAATTTTAACTATGGTTAGTCAACTATGGTCACAGTCCACTTTTCTTAACTACCATTGACTTTTCTTAACCATTGGCCACGTTTGACTTTTTCTCAAAATTATTAAAGTGTTGTATTCTATGCTTTACACTCTCGTCTTTACGTTTTGGCAATTTTCAGGAGGCAAATATATCAAATACACCTCAAACAGACCATTTTGGACTCGTTTAATCCCTTTTTGGCATTTCCTCTACTTCAATGTGTTCGGGACCCAATCAAACTGACTTTCCTTCATGAGCTCTCTATATTTTCCCATTATAAGTTCTTATCTTTAGTCAGAATGATTTAGATCCACTTGATTTAGCCTGTGGCTCTTCTAGCCTTAATTTAGCCTTTATGTAGCTTATATGTGTTTAATCACTTTACTTACAATTTCATTTTAGTAAATACTCTTCTTATGATTCAACTAACACAATATAATGTTTGGACATATAGGAATCATAAATAATAAGCTACATAAAAAATCCAGGTCTTACAGTATCTGAATAATCCCACAAATGTGCAAACTGCTCCTTATAATTGCTTATCATCTTCTCTACCATAAACTTCTTAACCCTCATAACCATGCTAATTTTAACACCTATTCCGTAGTCACTCCTTACTGCTTCCAGTACATCTGAATCCTTCACAAAAGGGTTCCTTATAAACCTTTCAATATACAGTTTAGCCAAAATAGCCTGAGTCAACCTTAGATTTCTGTAGACCTTGTTGCAATCATGACTATTCCTATAAGTATTCACTTAAAATGATTGCAACTTTTTGTTAAAAGATGCATATTTTAACCAAGGGCAGTTAGGTGCAGCATACTTACCCCTCACGAAATTCCTATGGTTTTTAGCCCAAGCAATGGCCCTATTATTATGGATTGCCAATAATGACATAATATGCTTAAATTGTTTTGAATTCTCAAACAACATGCTGAAATCAATATGAGGTACACTACTATTATGATCATACACTTGAAACTGACTTCTTCTCTTAGTAGCATTATCTACAATGTTCTCCTTATCACTAACATCCTCATCATATTCATCAGAGTTAAAATAGTCATTGTGATATCCTTCTTTATTCACAGCCTCTCCTCTACTAGCTTCTTCATTTATAAACCCTACCCCCTTAGACTCAACCCCTCTTCCACTAGCTTCTTCATTCAAAGCCCTTCCTACCTCAGCCTTTGCCCCTCCTCCCTTAGCTTCTACCCATTTTTCACCAGCTTTTTCATTTACAGCCCACCTCCCTCAACTTTTTCATTCACATACCCTCCTCCCTCAGCCCTTGCTCCCTCAGCTTCTTCATTCACAGACCAAACCACTCAGCCTATCTTTTCTTATTACTTTTCCTATTCAGAAACTTAAACCTAACAACAAATATTTCTTCATCATCACTGCCATTTAAATATTCAATATGAACCGAATAAACAAGATCTCTATCTACATCATTATCTGCATCTAAGTTTACCTCAGTATCAACCCTATTGGGACGTCCTAAATCATTATTCACAGATTTAACGTGCACATCATCAACCCTATATGTCCCTCCTAAATCATTTTTCACAGATTCTAAGGGCACATCATCTACCTCATTAGGTTCTGATTCGTTTGATGGCTGACTCAGTATTTGAGGAATTATTTGAGGTTCATCTACACCATGTTCTATATAAACATCTATTATTTCCTGATCCATCATATATCCTATCATATCTAGAGTGATTTCATCATCTTAAACTGTCAGACCCGTATTTTTATGTAGCTTGTTCCTTATGATTTATACATGTACAAACACGTATTGAGTTATTTAAATCATAAGAAGAGTATTTACTAGATTTAAGTGTTAGTGAAATGCTTTAACACTTAAAAGCTACATAAAGCCTAATGTGAGCTATGAGAGTCACAAGCTAAACCGAGTGGATCTGAATCATTCTGACTGAAAATAAGAACTTAAAATGAGAAAATATAGAGAGCTTATGAAGGAAAGTCAATTTGATTTAGTTCCGAACACAGAGAAAGAGAGTAAAACCTAAAAAGGGTAAAATGGACCTTTTTAGCGTGTTAAAGTATTTAAGGTGTTTCAGGTGTATTTACCTACCGAAAACGGCTAAAATGTAAAGACCAGAGTATAAGACATAAGAAATGACACTTTCAAAATTTTGAGAAAATGTCAACTTGGTCAATGATTAAGGAAAAAGTCAACTATAGTTAAGAAAAGTGGACTTTTACCATAGTTGACTAACCATGGTTAGGAATTTACCTAAGTATGGAGAAAAAATTGGGAAAAATAATTTTAGCTAGAATACAAGATATTCATCCTACGAAGTAAGAAAAATTTATTTGGATGAATTTCGGATTTAATTTAATGGTTAAAAATGCAATGGGCCAAAGTTGGAAATTTTAAAGCCCATTAAGGTATCATAAGTGTGGGCTGAATTTGGAAAGCCCAATGGGCCGAATTGTTGGACCAACTTGTGGGCCCAATATTGAGACAATTGAAGGCCCAATAGGTAGTAAAAATTTCAGCCCAAAAGCCCAAAGGAAAAGCCCAAACCGAGAAGCCTAATTGAAAGCCCATTTGAATAAGTTAAAAGCCATTAATGAAAGGTAACAAAGTCTAAAATGATAACCATTACCTAAACTTTTTGGAAGTCAATTAAGGTGGCTGGATTTTAGCTTAATGACTAAGTAATGGACTTATAAGTACCAGCCAACACATAATCATCTTCATCATTTCATTTTCGGCAAAGTGAAGAAACCATAACCGAAAAGTTTTCCAAGCTTTCTCTCACTAGAAATCACTAGGAAAAAAGGCATATTTGGAATTTGCAATCTTCATGAAAGTTGTTCCAAATTGAGAGGAGAGTGACATATGTTGGAATTGGCCATCAAGGAGCCATAGTGTGCAAACCGTGAGGCTTCAAAGTTTCGGCCAAGTGTGATCACAAATACTAGGTATATTTTCAAGCTTCCAACTTCATATATGTTAATCTATGAGTTATATGGAGTTGATTGGTATATGTTTTATGGATTGAAACACATGAAAACACCATGAACATGTGATGGCCGAAAGTTGGTATATGAGTTTTGATAAATACCCATGTGATTTTAAGACATGTATAGGTTGATATGCATGTAGACATGATTATGGCATGGTTAGTTATAATCAATTTGTTCATATGGATGGTGGTATGATATTGGCAAATAAGGTGTTTGATAAAATGCCAACATGAACTATAGGAAAGGCTTCAGACATGCCAACCAAGTGTTTGTGAAAATGCCTAAGTGAATTTGGCTAAACAAATGGACATGGACGGCATGCCATGGTGTGACCGACGACATGAGATGCTCTCGGCCATGGCATGTGGCCGAGAGGTCCAATAGGCCAAGCCCAATTATTTTAAGCCCAATGTGATGTAATAGGTCTAGGACAAGCCCAATAAGAGTTGGTGGGCCCCACAAGCCTAATAGGCCCAACAAAAATGAATAGTAAAATGGAAATGGGCTTAAGGCATAGTTAGGCGCATTAAGGTTTATTAAAGCCCATTAAGGGAAATAGACTGTATTTAATGTGAAATACAGTAAGAAAAGTGTAATAACTTAATAAATGGTTATATGCAGCTCCAGAGATTATTGGAGGATCAAATCGGACTGTTGGATCGAGCAGTGTTGAGAAAGTGAAATTTCTCGAGTGATTGCAGGTAAGGGACTTTTGTGAATAGTTAGAGATACCTGCACGTATTTTCATCTGCTTTTACATTCACTTAAAAAATCTGAGGGTCAGAGAAAGTGAATAATAATTATTGTGACCTGATAGTGGCAAATTACGATTTTACCCTTAATTAGGAAAAAAAGTCAACTTTTGTGAAAAGTTGTAAAAAGCATGGAAATCATCATTTTGAGTGTTTTACTACTGTTTAGCAGAAGAATAAATAGATGGGTTAATGATTTTAAGGTTGATATGAATTAAGCACACTTTATAGTGCTGATTTTGATTTTTTGAAAATTATCCATTTTTAAAGAGCCATCTATCATATTATGTGAGAATAAATCGTGCTGGAGCACAGCTCGCACTGGATTTCATATATTTTCCACATATATTAGTGTTGGATTATGATTCGCACTAAATTTCCATGACATGCATGATAGAGTGCTGGAGTTATTACTTGTACTCAGTTTTATGTGATTTATGCATGAGAGAGTGCTGGAGCGATTAGCTCGTACTCGAATTTTACATGAGATACATGACAGAGTGCTTGTCACGACCCAATGCCATTCTCTTTAACCGAAAATCACTGAAAATTTTTCGCGTTTTACTGTTACCTTACCCGGTCGTGAACTAAACTCACCACACACTATTGGGCTGTGAGTCAATAATAAACACCACATCTCATTCATTCTCAATTAATTAAAACGATGTCATACATTTGCATTTAATCGTGTACTTATACGAATACATGTTTTACTGACATCTACATCCCCCATAATTACAACTCAAAAGAATACTGTGCTTTTACATTATTTAGATACAAAAAGAATCACTGTGTATATACCTCTTAGCAATGGAGATGCAGCGGAGTCCAAAATACCACGCCTCAGTCCTTACTGGGCTACTATGCACGCTCTGTAGGGGGAAAATAGAGTGGGATGAGCAACCACACGCTCAGTAAGGCAATAATGCAAGCATGGTAGATAACTACTCTATCTACATGCTGATAGTGTTATGCATAAATCATTTATGGTAGGAGCATGAGGAATAAAACTATGCCATGTGAATATACATATATATCATGTATCAAAATCATGTGCATTGGCATATAAAACATGGTAGAAACATCATGTATAAATCATCTCATGCTCAATCTCATTTAAATTCATAAAAAGGGCAATTCATTAAGAAACCTCCTTTTTAAACCAACATCATAAACCTCTTTCTCAACACATAATTACCACCAAATCAACTCACAATCACAACCACATTTTCATTTCACAATTCACGCATGTGTATAAAAACTAGGTCACTATATCAAAAGTGCCTATGTGGACCATTACATCATAAATCATCCCAAACCACACGCATCCAGGTGTGCGGGGTATCACGCTGGCATGAAGATGGATTATCCCTCACCAGACTTTCTCAACACATAACCATCATGCGGTACATCGTACTCCATGTGATATACACGGTACAGCGTACTCCGCAGACTCATATCGTGATTGGGGGTGCCATTCCTAGGTCTTACCTACCCCATACCAAGAGTTTTCCATATCCGTGAAGGAGAGCCTCCCTGCCGAACAGAGCCTCCTCGCTTAACAGAGCCTCCCTGCCTCCTCGGGCTTAAGGATGTTAGCTTAAGGATGTAGGGCTTAAGGATCCTTCCGTAAGAGAGCCTCCCTACCGAACAGAGCCTCCCCGCCTAACAGAGCCTCCCCGCCTCTTTGGGCTTAAGGATGTTGGCTTAAGGATGTAGGGCTTAAGGATCTTACCGTACCCATGTAGGAGAGCTTCCTTCCTAACAGAGCCTCCCCGCCCCTCCAGGGCTTAAGGATGCTGGCTTAAGGATCCCACCGTAAGAGAGCCTCCCCACCGAACAGAGCCTCCCCGCCTAACAGAGCCTCCCCGCCTCTTTGGGCTTAAGGATGTTGGCTTAAGGATGTAAGGCTTAAGGATCTTACCAACTTCCACAACCTTATACATGTCACAATGAGCAAACTTGTGCGAGCAAAGCTCTAGCACGACTCAGGCATCCTCTCATACAGAGACGCGTATGAGCATAGCTCTAGTACGGTTATATTCATAAGACAACCACTCAAAATCCACGCACGAGCAGAAGCTCCAGTACGGTTTATAAACATCATCATAGTTTCCAAATCAAGGTGTGAGCTAAGCTCCAACACGTTTCATACAAATGAAAACATAGAAATCCAGCGCGAGCGAGGCTCTAGCGCGATTTATGTCATACAAATAGGATAGGCGGCTCATACACAATCAAACAATCCCGGCAATCGGGTTTAGCACTCACAAATGCTTTTCCACAACAACCATACAATACTAGCCGACCCATCTACTAGCTTGCTTAAAACTAAGCAATTTCGTTTTGAAAAGCATCAAAACATTAGATTTATGAAATTATTAGCCTTACTATCCCATTTCATAAAATCCACTTCAAATCCAAAACCACGCATATACTCCTCATCATTCACGAATACCATCAATCATTTATTTGAGCAACCATGCATTTCATAAAACACCCAATATTCACCCACAAGTTCAAAGTACGAGCAGCTACCTCTATATACTCACAAAATTCCCTTACCTGGAATCGCGATGCGTGATTCCACTTCCTTAAGCTGCTTACTCATACGGTTCGATTCGTCTTCAACGAACTCTTCGGGACTGCACAAAATCGTATCTCTCATTATATTCGATCCATATAATATGACATCGTGCGTTCACTATAGTCAATTCGACCTATAGTTTTCTATTAATGCTTGTGAGGCCTCGTTTCATTTCTTTATCCATAACTCGAGTCTATGGATCTTCTTAGGCCTATTAACTTATTCCAAATCGATATTAAATCGACATTAAGCTCATAGTGTTCATATTTCATGAATTCGCTCACTATAGCATTTTATCAAGCATATACATACTCATTTCCACAATTCCTCCAAACTCACAATGTAATCTCATTTAACCATCTAAAATCATAAGCATTACCTCACTAACAACTTTAGCATGCCCATAAATCATAAACTCATTCAACCCATATATTCTCACATCATACCCATTCTAGGTTTTCTAGGTCACACCAATTCCACCACATCCCTAGATAATTTATCCATCAATAGTCATGCCAAACAACTCCAAAATCAATTAAATAGACAATGTATTTGGATTGGAGTGTTAGAATCTTACCAAATATGATTTTTCTTCTTGCTCCAAATGGCAATGCCTTTAACTCCTTCAATACCAACAATGGAAAAATGCCTTCACACTATGTTGTTCTTCTCTTTGATAGGAACAACTTTGTCTCTAATGGTCTCTCTTTAATTCTTGCTGGAAATGGCTGATTTTAGAGAGGGAAAGTTAGGTTTTTGGGTTGAAAGTGAAAGGTTAGTGTTTTTCCTGAGATTTCCTGATTTTCAGCCCTCCTTATATAGAAATAGCTTGAGGAGATCGATCTGGTCCAAGAGGAGATCGATCTGGTCCCTTAAAATCCCTCTTTTTCACGGCATTTTTAAGCCTGAGATCGATCTGTTGAAGCATGAGATCGATCTGTCGAGGCATGAGATTGATCTGCTCCCAAACAGTGAGCTAAGGAGATCGATCTGGGTGCTTTGGGATCAATCTTTTCACTACAGAATGCTTGGGAGATCGATCTGGCTCCATTGGAGATCGATCTGCTCTATTCTTTTGCCCAAATAAGAGCATTCTGGCTCTTCCAGATCGATCTCTCATCCTATGAGATCGATCTGGCCCACATGTTTTCCAGATTTCCTGTAGTTTCCTTGCTGCAACTCATACCAATACATCCTTAATCTATTTCCATGGCCATTTTCTCATCCATCCACCATTATAACTTGAAAATGGCATCCATCATACCTTATGCACATTGAAACTTGTGTGCATTCATTGTATGTCCAAAGGTATGCTACATGAAACCAAATGGAAGCATAACTCCATTCCATTTACCACACTACTCATCTTGAGTTTCAATCACATCCATCACTTGCCAGAACTCATTTCTTCATATTCGTACTCAATGAAACTTGTATGTACGTTACAATTCATATTACACATACATACATTGAATCCATGGACTTACATCAATCATACTTTACATTACAAGTCCATTCATATTATTTGATCCAATTACACACATTACCATTATACATATACGGGGTCTTACAGTGCTAGAGCGTTGCTCGTACTTGATTCTTTATGATTTATGCATGACATAATACTGGAGCTATTGCTCGTACTTGATTTGATGAGTTTTGTGCATAGCATGGTACTGGAGCTATTGCTCGTACTTGCTTTGAAACATAAACTATGCATTGACCTAATTGCTGGAGGTTTTATTGGCACTAGAGTTTGAGTTTGTGATGTGAACAGTGTTTGAACGGAGTGTCGACTGTGAGTCGCGCTCAAAGGCGCACACTGTATTTTATGTGATATATAAGACATGTTGAAAACCATGCTTAAGTTCCTTGTGTAGACTGAGTGTCACACTATGAGAGGTTAGCATGAGGATTTAGAGACGTGGTATGATATTCCATGGTTTGAGGGCTAAGACCTATGGCAGGCACCCTGACTGTGATGTAGGGTCCACGGAGTACGTTGTACCGTGCATGTGGCATGGAGTACACTGTACCGTGTGGTGTTGTGGAGTTGAGAAGGATATAGCTGGCGGTTGTGATGGACTGACCCCCCTCCTATTGCAGCAGTGATGCCCCGCACACCGAGTACTGTGTTGCCTGGGATCACCATTGTCAGATATGATCATAGTCCAGGATACTATTGCATTTTTGCATTTCACCACAGAGTCTCACATGATATATCACCTGATTGACTGATTTAATTGCGGATAGACCTGAGGGATGGGTCAGACTCCGATTTTGTGTTGTGAATGATTTAAATGCCATATTTACTGTGATTTAAATAAATATACCATGGTATGATTTATCTAAAGGCATTGTGATATTATAAAGATGCATTATTTTGCACTACATGCTTACATTTGAGAAAGAAAGCATGATTTCTGTACATGGGATTTCATCTGTACAAGTATATATATATATATATTTAAAGACATGCTTTGAAAATGAGTTAAGGAAATAACGTTTTGAGGCATAACATTATTTTGTGTAGATAGTGTAGATGTCTACTTGCTTGCCTGATTTCCTTACTGAGCGCGTTATATGCTCACCCCCCTTTCTTTACACCTCTCTACAAAGCATCAGCAGTAGAGTGAGAGCATTTGAGGGATAGTATTCCTGTGTCCGCTACTATTTCCTATCGATCGATAGGTATACATGTTTTGTACGATTATGTATCTAAACATGGAAACAGCATAGTGATGTATACGATATATATTATGAGGAATGTATTTTTGTTAGCTTTTATATGAGCTCACATATATTATAAAAGACATTACAATAAGTAGATTTGATTTGTATGTATGGAAATGGAAGAATGATATGGTAAGCGAGGATTCTGACATCGAATCACAGCCCAACCATTGATGAGAGAAAAGGTAAGTTAAAAATGCGAAAAATTTGTAGTGGTTTTGGTTAAGTCACAGATTGAGGTCATGACATAAACTAACCTAAGACCATCATGTAGTTTTTCCTATGCTTTAAATAATAAATCCTCATAATGTTCATAAACCCAGCACCTTCACAAACCTTCATCAACTTAAATTAACTAAATTTATTAGGATCAAATGTCTTCAACTGTTTCATGTATATATCTAAGATTGGGAACTTCACCAACAAATTGTCTAACATAATGAAACCTTATTGTACATAATTGAAAACTCATCTCTGCACCAAATGAAAACATATTATAAGTAACAATATTAATTAATCAACAAAGAAATGTACCGCAATATTCAGAATATCATAAAATCATTAGCAAAGGAATCATATTAACATCAGTCATAACATCAGCATCACCAAATCTTAACAACTAAGTCAAAAATCTCATTAGATATCCCCAAATTTTGAAATCAATATCCTAAACCCAAATTAAGAAGTCAGTTATCCTAAACAATAAAACCATAATATATATATATTAATATATAAAACTCAATAAGCCAACGCATCTCAATCATAGACCACACTGTATTTCAATAAACCCAAATTTTTTTTTCGAAAACCCTAAAACCAGTCAACTAACCTACAGTAAATGATTTTAAAGTGAAAACTTCGCTCAAACTGATTCGTTTTGCTGTAGAATAGCTCGAAATCAATAGTATAAAAGATCACGATTAATTATATCTAAAGATTTTGGCAAAGTTTTGGTAAATTTGGTTGTTCCTAATTTCTATCAATGAAAACTTTAAATCGTGAGATAAACCCTAACTACAAAACCAAAAACCCATTTTACTTTTAGATAACCCTTTAACCCTATTTTACTTTTAATATTTTATCTTAACTTTTGCTTTTTATATTTTACTTTGTTTTTTTTTTATTTTAAAAGATAAAATCATTTATTAATAACTTTACCCATTTATTTAATATCTAGAAGACTTTTATTTATTATTTTAATACTTTTTTTGACATTTTCACTGTTCACTCTCTTCTATGGCGTTGTGTAGTACATAATTGTTAAAAATTCCTATTTTGCTTAAAATAAAAAATGTTTAATCCTTAATTAAGCTAAATTAAAGATTGTATCCTTAATTGAAAATTTCACCAAATGTTAGATCCTTATTTAAGTATTTAGCCTTAATTAAAATGATTTTTCTGAATACATAAAGTTAACCTAAAGCTGAAAAAATTAAACATGGAGGATTAATAAGTAGATAGTGCATCATACTTATTAACTAGCTATGAGATATTTGATGAATGGGTCAAACTTTGTTGACAAATTGTTTACTGAAAGGTTTAATCAAAATCATCTTGACTTTTTAACCTCTGATCATGATGGCCTAATAGATTTTGCTCATGATATATGAATATAAATTAAAATCATAATTTAATTATGAATTTAATGTATAATCATTGTCAGCATGTTCAAAACTTGATGGGTCACACATATAAAATAGTGGCTTATTAGATCTTGTTTATGATCAATGAATACAAATTTAAATCATAATTTAATTATGAATTTAATGTATAATCATTAGCAGCATGTTTAAAACTTAATGGATCACACACATAAAACGATACAACCGAATTCAAAAAAGAAAATTTCAATTAAATTAGACTTAATTGATATTAGGTTAAAGTTTTGAGGTGTAAATTAATAAATCTTAAGGACTTAATTGAAAAGAACGCAATAGTTACACACTTAATTGCAAAAAACACAAAAGTTACACACTTAATTGCAAAAAACGCAATAGTTACACACTTAATTGCAAAACAATGTAAACTAAGGTAGACCTTATAGTGAAGTCGACCAATTTTATGCCTATTTTACATTTATTTTCATGTTAAGAATATTTTAAACACGTAAGAGTAAGCATAAAATTAATGTTAATAGATGTAATTACATGATAAGAAGTATAAACATATGAAAAATCATAAATTTAGTGTAAAAAAGACATAAACATATAATAATATGCGTAAACACATGAAAATAAACGTAAACACATAAAAATAAATGTAAACTTAGTATCAATAGGTACAAAATAAGTTAACATTATCACAAATAAGCATAAATACAAAAAAAAAAAAGAATGAAAATAAGTTTAAAATAAGTAGAAAATAGGTTGACCTTACAATAAGGTCAACCTTATTGTAGAATTCCCTACTTAATTATTTTAAAAAGAACAAGCAAAATTAAGGTCGACCTATTTTATACTTATTTGACTTTATTTTCATATTAAAAATATCGTAAACACGTGAGAATAAGTATAAAATTAATGTCAATAGACATGATTACATGATACAGAGCATAAACATAAGAAATACGTAAATTTAGTATTAAAAATACATTATTTACAACGTCCCGTTTCAACAAAATTTGGATTAAATTTTTTTCCTTACATAGGTTTGTCAACGATTAGTGTAGTATATAATCGATGTGGTTGATCTTATTTAGTCAACTAGGATGATAAATATCTTTAGTTCTAGTCCTATACAATAATGTGTGACGTGAATCTAATATAAACTCCAAGTATACATATTATACATCCAATTAATCATAATTAACATCATCCATTAATCAATTGCAGAAGGGTATATTCATCGTTGAATTATTTGTTGCATCACACTTTAATATACAAGTAACAATTGACATCAAATATAGTCATAGACCCTATTTGATACATATTATAACCTATCGTTACATCCCAAAATGAATGTACGTCAACTGTGCATTAACTATATGAAATACAGACTAGAGATATATCTGCGCATACACCTTTCAAAAGCGATAAGAGGTGGCGAGAAGACGCACTCCAGGCCTGCTCAAAAGGGACATTCTCGATGTCTATTGAAGATAATCTGGGGAAGAGGACGGAGGGGGTGAGCTTATGCCCAGTATAGATTACATGAGAAGGGGAAGGTATCTAGAACAATGCAATTTCAATCAAAGTAGTCAATCAATATAGATATATAAATATATATATATATTTATATACATATACATATATATATATATATCAAAAAATACTTTCAAATCAAATCTTGTAATGCAAGCTCATATACTTTAAGCCAAATCGATACCAAATCAATTATCGAAAATACTCTCAATAGTAGTTGAGAGACTAGGCTAACATTCTGAGGGTAATATGTACAGTAAAATCATTCTTAATGAGGAATACAATCACCTCATGAAGAGACATAATCATTCCATGAAGGAACATCCCCAAAAGGGAAAGTGTAACATATGCCCATAGTTAATGGTCCTCAATCTTGCTAGATTGATCAGTACTAGGAAGCTGTAGACATATCAAAGTCAAATAGCTAACTATACAATAGAACACAATAGGCATAAATGTTGGGGCATGTACTGAGGGCCTAAAGTCTCTAAAGTAGTTCATCCAATCCAATACAATACAATACATGATTCCTTATTCAAAAATCATAATCAATAAATATCAATTGTCATTTGTACAATAAGGGGAATAAATATCTCATGAAATCATGGTTTTAAAGCAAATGGTAGGACAACCCCTAATGAAAATATTTCAGTTTTATTTAAATCGAATCAAGTAAAGCTTTTCTTGTTTTAAAATACTAACCATTTCATAAATAGGATTTTATAAAACAAAGGCAATTTATGTTTAAAGAAACATTTAAGAAAACCTTTATGTAAACATACTATAATATATTTGTTTAAATGATTTTGTAAGCCAAAACAATTTCATAAAACTAGGGAGTTGTCTCAACAGTCTTTAATCAATAAAATACTTAAATCTAATTTTGTTGATATACATAGTTATATCAAAATAATTTTGACCGAACCATTATTATGGTTGGGGTGAGATACCCATGTCTCCCACATGAAATCTCTTACCTTAAAAACAATATGGCGACCATAAACTTTTGTCACCAGGCTAAGCTAGGCAATGTATATACATTGCCTAAGCGATCTTCTCTCTAATAAATCTCGTAACTGCAATACCATCAAAATCAAGATTAATTATTGTTGAACTTAACTAATTAGACTCCAATACTGTAAGACCCGTAGTTTTAATGTGTACTCTTTATGATTTTGCCATGTACGGATAAGTCACAATTGATATAAATCATAAGGAATGAATGTTTTTAAGTTGCAAATGCGTATGAAATGCAAAACGAGTAGTTAAGCAAATCGAATATGAATGTAACAGTGAAATTAGGAAAAACTGCAGCAGAAACTGTAGTAGAAGAGGAGCAGATCGATCTCATAGCTTGAAAATACAATGTCACAGCATCTACAAGAGGCAGATCGATCCCTCAACAAGAGCACATTGATCACTCAGTAATGCAGATCGATCTTTAGCAAGTTATGGTTGAAGCATATCGATTTTCAAAGGGTTCTAGATGGAACAAATCAATCTCATAACAAGGCCAAATCGATCTCCTTAAGGTTCTGTGTAAGGTAGATCAATCTCATGCTAAGAGTAGATCGATCCCCTAAGCTTAAAAGTCATTTTCGAAAGGGAAATATGGAGGGCAGATCGATCTGATTTAGCAGATGGATCTCCAAGAGCAATTCTATAGATACACGACTCTGCAACTTCTGTTTTCCCGAGAATACCAAACCTCATTGGAATCAAAGTGTAACCTAATCTTTCTACACTAGAAATCTTTATCTTTCAAGTAGTTTTGAGTAAGATTCATTTCAACAAAGTTGTTCTTAGTAAAGAGTAGAACAACATAGTTGGAAACTAGAAGTTGGAATTAAAGATTGAAGGAACAAGGTGGATTTTACCAAATTTTGTAAAAAAAAGGAAAAAGCAAGCTAGGTAAGATTCAATACACCAACTTCATATATGTTAATCTAGGTGACTTGGTGAGTTGATTTATGCATGTTTAAATTGCTGAAAACACCTTAATCATGAAAAGTATCCATGACCTAGATATTAGCATGAAATTGAGAAAATGATGAGGAAGTTGAGTAAACATGGATTTAAGGATGAAATAAACATGTATGTAAGATTGTAAGGTAGTTTTATGAAATACATGAATTGAAATAAATGAGAAATGAAAATAGTCATATGAGAATTATGGTGAAATGCCATAATGGGAACAAGTGATGAGATTGAGGTATTGAGAGAAGTTAAATGCATTGATTTAGAGTCATGCCAATGAAACCAAGTATATAAAGGTATATTGATGTGGATAATTATTAACAGCTTCGGAAGTTGATATTGGAAGCTAATTGGACTGTGAGAGTGAGTAGCACCGAGGAAGTGAGGTCACGTGACGTGATCCAAGGTAAGGGAATTTTATGAGTAGCTAGAGGTAGTTACACGTATTTCGAATAGAATTTTGATTATTATACTATATATTAAATCCCGTGTATAGAAATATCATGATAGGAATCGGTAAAGTAAATCGTAGTTTTATCCAAATTAAGGGTAAAAAGCCTTAGAAGCATGTTTGTGACTAAATTTTATAGTTGCATTGATATAATGGCTAATGTTTTCATAATTATGCAAAAACATGCACATTTTAGTGGCGATTTGATTTCCATGGGTGAATTACGATTTGAAATAAGTCATCTATTGGGTTTGTGTGAAAACCATTAGTGCTAGAGAATACCTGCACTAGCTTTTATGAGATATGCATCACATAGTACTTGAGTATATTCTTGTACTTTATTTTAATACGATTTATGCATGATAGAGTACTGGGAGCATTGCTCATACTCAGTTTTACATGACATAATGTTGGGAGCATTGCTCGCACTAGTTTTATATGACTTATGCATGAGGTTGTTTTGGGAGTTTACTCGTAAATATCGAATTTTGAAAGAGAGAGCATGAAACAGCCATGTTGGGAGCCTGTGTTGACTGTGTGTCGCATCGATTATATGCTCACATGTGCAATATTTTTAGATATGATCGAGGGCTATCGAAAATATTATCCATAGTATGAGGGCTAAGACTTATGGCAAGCACCCCGACTATGAGGTATATCCAAGGTATAAGGGCTAAGACTTATAGAAAGCACCCCGACCTTGAGATTGGGTCCATGGAGTACTTTGTATTGTGTATGTCACATAGAGTACGTTGTACCGTGAGTACACGATGTTATTGAGTTGTGAGCTGACGGTAGATGTAAGACCCGATTTTATTGTAAGAGCAAAAGGGAATGAATAGAAATTTATGAGTGCATTTAAAAATGCAAAAGGATTGAAATAGAATTCTCAAACACGGGAAAGGGTAAAATGGTCAAAAGACTAAAAGTCGAAATAAATTCGACAAGAAAATTTAATTAAAAATAATGGATTGAGAGATCTTGGTCAATAAAGGTGAAATAAATTTATTCTGGGTTAAATTGATCAAGATATCAATTTATTGGAATTAATCGGGATTAATTAGAATTTTTACTTCAAAAAATAATCCTGAAAATAATTGAAAAATATACCGAAAAGTCGAAATAATACTAATAAATTCAATTAGGGATTTATTGAATAAATTAATAATTTTTTTAGATATTTTGACAATTATTAGTATTTTAATGATTAAAATAATAATAAAAATAAATAAAAAAAAGAAAAAAAGGGAAAAAAAGGGAAATAGAATGCAGAATCGCGATTCGCGATTCTACAAGGGAAAACAGAAGGAAACACGGAGGGAGGCCCATCTGCTTACCGACGGAGCTCGACGAACGGACCAGACGGGGCGACCGAGCCTCGCCGGTGCCGAAAGAGGGAGAAGAGGACGCGACTGGCGAGGGAAAAGAGAGGGAGAGAGAGACCGAGAGAGAAAAAGAGAAAAAGAGGAAAATGAGGTGACCGGCGACCGAGGAGGGGAGGAGCGACCCACCACCGGCCAGAGGGGAACTTCTGCGACGCCGATCCAAGCGCAGATTAGCCAGAAACGGCGTCGATTGGAAGAGGAAAAATTGGGTGCCGACGTCGGAGGAGAGAAGAGGCCGGACCGACCACTTTCCGGCGAGCTTTGGCGAAATCGACCCCAGATCCATGCATCGGACTACCCCGCGGACAAGCTGGAGGTGGAAGCTGGCAGAGAACCGGTTGGAAAAGCCCAGAACGGCAGGGGTGAAAGTTGGACCGAGAGTGAACCTAAATGAACCGGACCGGTCTGAACCGGACTGAACCGGTTCAGCCAAGAAAGAGAGGAAAAAAGGAGAAAAAGGGAAAAAAAAAGAGGAAAAATTGGAGAAATATCCCGACGATGTAATCGAGCTACGGGTAAGTCAGTAGCGGTCGAAATTGACCGATTTAAAGTTGAGAATATTTTATTTAATTAATTTTCGATCGAAAACTTACCTAGAAATTTATGAAATTGTGTAGCTCGACAATTAGCATCCAACGAGAGCTCGAGACAGCCTCGATTTACGTACTAGTATGGAATCTCGGGTAAGTAACCCTTATTTACGATAATTTACATCGTTATGCGTACTTCAGATTTAATTATCTCATAAAATAAATTAAATTATGAAAATTTAGATAAATTGTCGTAAATAATAAATTGAACTATTCGAGAGTTAGAACAAGGCCCAATAAATTGTTGGTGGGCCCAATAAGCCCGATAGGCCTCGATAATGTGAAAATTAAGTGGAAAACGAGCTTAAGGCCGATTAAGGCCCATTAAGGTGCAATCGGGCCCAATAGGGGTAAATAGGCCCAATGATTTAAATTAAGCCCAGAAAATAGGAAATACAATTAAATTGTATGATATCTGACCTGAAGAATATTTATACGCAGTTCCGGATATTGGATTGGGAGCAGATCAGACTGTGTGACAAGACAGCAGTGGGAAAAGGAAAGGTCAGACTCTACAGAAAAATAAGGTAAGGGAATTCTGCGGACTACTAGAGGTAACTTTACGAAATTTTAAGTTCAATTGCAATCCTTTAAAAATTATCTGAACGGTCTAGAGGTCAAATAATAATTTTAGTGCCCCGAATGGGCAAATTATCAAAATACCCTTGTTAAGGGTAAAATTTACAAATTTAGGAAAAATTGGGAGGAGCAAGAACAAGAGGTTTCTGCTCGTTCTGGAGACATTTTAATGCATGCATGAGTAGGCTGGCTAACCTTGAAAGAAAAATGCATAGCATTGCATATTTCAACGATGAAATTGTTTTGGAAATTGTTTTGAGGAAACAGAGCCGCCTACGTGTTTTCATTGACATGTGACGTGTTAGAGCTTAGTTCGCACGATGTTTGATTTGTGTGATGCATGCATTAGTGCTGGAGCGAGAGCTCGCACTAGAGTTTTACATGCATTTGTGCTAGAGTCTAACTCGCACCTGATTTTACATGATTTTCGTGACAGGGTGCTAGAGTCTAACTCGCACCAGATTTTACATGATTTTCGTGACAGGGTACTAGAGTCTAACTCGCACCATATTTTTATATGATTTTGAGACAGGGTGTTGGAGCTTCGCTCGCACCAGATTTTATATATATATATATATATGATGACACCATATGAAACAAAACCGTACGGGCTTTGGCCCAAAGCGGACAATACGTGGAGGTTGTGGAGTAGCGTTGTCTGTCCTTGAAGTCAGCCAAAAGGCCCAACAGGCTCAAAAGACCTCTTAAGTGGGGTGAGAGTGAGGGATGAGGTTGGCGGCCTTGTGGGGATGTAAAGCGGGCTCTGACAATTAAAACGCACTAGTTTTACTTGATTTGATGAGAGTGCTGAGCATCGTTCGCACTGATTTTTATGAGAACATGCGATGAGCCGTGCTTGGAGCATCGGGTAGACTGTGTGTCACCGATTAAATAGGCTCGCACGTGCGTTTTGAGACATGGCATGAGTATTGAGATATGATATATGGGTCCATGGAGTACGATGTACCGTGCAAGTAGCATGGAGTACGATATACCGTGTGGTATCTTCGGATACGTTGGTATCTTTGTGATACGTTGGTATCTTTGTGATACTTTGGTATCTTCGGATACGTTGGCATCTTCAGATGCGTGGGATCAGATAAGACTGACGAGATGGACTGACCCACGTCTAGGGCAGTTCCCGATTAGGGTGAGACCCCACATACTAGGATCCGTGTAGCAGAGGGGCTCACGAGGACACACAGCCATAGTCCTAGTTATTACCAATATACAGATGTTGCCTAGTCTCGCATGTTAATGATTTTGACGATGATTGAAACTGGGTTTTAAATCAGATTTGCATGATGTTATTTCCATGCTTTTTAAACCCATGTGTGATATAAACCGATTTCCATGGTTTTGTGTGAGTCAGGACCACCCGAGGGATGGGTTGAGTCCTGGATTTGTTGTGAAATTTTAAATGAGAAAGAAATGATTTGAAATAGTTGCATGTTGAACTTTCCATGCAAACTTGTTTTACATGACATCATGAATCATAGCATCAGTTTTGAAATGTGTGGAGAAAGGGTGGTTTATGCATGGCACCACATTCATGTAGGTAGTATGGTTACCTACTTGTTCGTAGGATTGCCTTCCTGAGCTTGATGTGCTCACCCCTTTCTTTTTCTCACACAGATAATCTCCAGTAGATGTTGAGGCGACTAAGTACTGCATTCCGAATATCCGCCGCTGCCCATCATTTATGGTATATACACTTGTACATATTGTATCTAAATAAGCATAGCACGGTAACATGTTTGTAAGTAACTTTAGGGGATGTATAAATATTGTAAACACTTATAAATGACTGAGAAAGAATTAAGTTATATGGTAAATGAATGGTGGGACTGGCATTGACGCACAGCCCAATTTGTTAGTGGAGTGTGGTCACGATCAGAGGACAGGTAAGCATGAAAGAAAATAACAAAACGCGAAAAATTTACTCTGATTTTGGGTAGTTTTAGGTCGTGACATATAAAGTTGGTATCAAAGCGCAATTGGTCTGATGTGTGTCAGTGTCAGTAATTAGGAAATTACATCCCTATGTTACTGTGCTTGGTTATATACAATAGTGTATATCGAGATGAGTTTTAACTAAGAAATGGTTAAGAATGCAGGAATACCTAATATTAGTCGCAATAGAGAAGGTAGAGCACGAGGTAGAGGTCGTAGAGGTAGACTTGAGTATGCTAAGTCGTGTTGAGTTGACCTGTGAGAATCAGGATGAAATTGAAATAGAGGCTAATGTTGAGCATGCCCCACTGAGTTCGACAGAGAGATCGGACAGTATTGAGACATGCTTCGTGAGGTTGGAGCGGAGTGTTGAGATTATTTTGAGGAGCTAATTGCTCAGATTGTGAATGAGATTCGAGGGCGCAGCGGAGCATTGGTGGAAACCCGCTCGACCCATCTTAAGTGTTAAACATCCAGAGCTAAGATGAGAAATGTTTATGGATGTATTCCGGTGACAGGATATCCTGGACATTGTTTAAAAGAAATGATAGATAAAAGTCCTTACTCTTACCCAGAGGATTTGATTTATTGATGAGTATGCTTATGAGTATGAAACTCAATTATATTCCTGGGCAGATATTACCTCGACACTATGAACAAGTGACAGTCGAGATGTCTAAAAGTTCATGAAATGGCTCAACTTTTCAATTAGAGTCCGATTGGCCCGTGAGATATTACCTATACCGAGGCAGTGCGCAGATTTACAGTTGGGTAAATAAGAACATGAATTGCACGCCTCTGAGATTGGGAAAGGTAGTGAGGGCTGAAATAGAGACAGAAAAGAGAATCGAGAAATGACAGAGATGTTAAAATGGGAAAATGGTAATTGGTAAAAGATTTAATTTGATTTAATTTGATGAATCATGGAGTAAGATAATTGATAAGGCCCCAGTGCATCCAATTTTGGTACTCTTGAGGGGCATTGTGATTGGAGGACCCCGACCTGCTACGAAGCAGTGTAGCAGTGTAAGCACTATAAGCAGTGTGGGATGTGTGGTAGATACAACGGAAGGAGGGTCTATGCTTACACTGTATTGATGAAAATCGCCGTTAAGTGTGGTAAGATGGACCATTGATTTTGATTGTACAAAGTTGGGCAAGATCGCCCCACAGAAAAGTAAAGAGACAGAGAAAAACTTCGTTGGTATAGCTGCAACGAAAAGGGAGGCCATAGCCGAAAAGAAAAAGGAAAGTAGGCTGTTGGACGAAGGCGAGAGGATGTCTTAGACCAGGACACTATTAATGTTTCATGGATGTGGTGTAAGATACCACACTTGTTATGAATAAAGAAGTAATTGTGTTAATTGATCCTGGTACCATGTATTTCTTCATACCGCCTTCATTCGCATGTAAGTGAGTAAAAGACATGAATGCCTACACTCTTGGGCATAATGCTGATAAATGAGTACCCCAATAGAGGACGATTAATTAACGGAATATGGATATAGAGATTTTAAGTTGAAAATAGGGGTGAAAACATCACTGAAAAGTATATTGTAAGTGTTGACAAGTGATAAAAAGGGGTGCAACAGTTGAAATTAAAGGAGTAAAGGATTGTACTCACGGAATGAATAATGAAAGAGTTTTGTCATGAGGGATATACGAAAGGAGATAATCTTTAAGATAAGATAGATCCTAAATACAAGATGTATTGGAGTAAGAGACATATGCTAGGTAAGGAATACCCTTAATATGCGAAGTAATTGGGATTAAGTGATAAGTAGGGAATATAAATTATAACCAAGGATAAAGATGGATATAACCATAACCAGTCTATGTGATTAAGTCTGAAGGTTAATAAAGGTATTTCAAAATACCTCCTCGCCTGAAGACTTAACAGCGTCTAAAAGTATATATATATAACCTATAACGTGAAATCGATCGTCGTAATAAATACCTTTAGCATTAGGATACCTTTACTAAGACGATAAGAATATTAAAATTCGACAAATCATAAAGGTTAAAATAGTAAAATTTAATAAGAGCCGTTAAGATAAGAAAAGGAAATGATGCAGGTTAGTACTTGAAAACGTAAGCGATTTTGAAGGATCTTATACGCTTATGCGTAAATAAGTCAAGGATATGGATGATTGAAATATGTAGTGGAGCTCAACTACAATGAGTTATTGAAACTTTACCTAGACCGATTTGTCATCATCCTTATTGATGATATGTTGAGTGTAGTTAAAGTCCAGGGAAAATTATAAGCAACAATTGGAAAAAAATTGCTTTTACAGATGGTTGTTGCGAGTTCTAAAAAGGGTATATTTTTTTTTGTTGACACGTTTAACTACGAAAACGTGGTCTTTGAATGAGATGATAAATAAGATGATAGATGTGACATGAATTTTGGTATAGTGAAGTATGAATTGACCACCGTGATTAATTTCACCATACCCAACAGCTCAAGAGGTTCTCAGTGAGTATGGATACCTCAAAATAATGAAGGAGCTGTGTATTGATGTATAATGGGAAGATAGTCAATTATGGAGTCAGACAACTCCTTGATCATGAAATAAACTATCTGACTCATGATTTTAAGTTGGCAACGGTAGTATTTGTACCGGGGATATGGTACTATTATGTACAGGGTGAGAAATTTTGGATATGCACTGATCATAAAGCCCCGAGTATCTATTTTTCACAGAAAGAGGCGAATATGAGAATACATAGTGGGTTAGAGCTTCTGAGAGATTTTGATTGTGAAAATTGTACCATCCAGGAAAAGCTAATGTAATGGCTGATGCCTGGAGTAGAAAGAGCCTCGAAATGGTACCCCATATGATGGTCAGGGAGCGTGAACTGCTTGAGTAGTTGTGAACCTCAGTAGTGATGTGATCCCTTCTGAGGATGACAGTGATTATGTGATAGCTAGCCTGAGATTAGAACCGGATGAGCATGCCCGGATTGCACAGGCTTAGCGTGATGATCGGCAGGGTGTCGATAGTGTGGGTCAGATTCAGAAGGGTACAGTGATAGAGTTCATAGAGTGTGATGATGATTTACAGAGGTTTCGAGACAGTATGAGTGCTCCCCAGGACCACTGTTGATGAGATAATAATATTGTCAAAAGCTTACTCTTTGGGATATACAGTGTATACGAAAAGTAACGAATATATATATAAAATCTCTGAAAAGGGTATTGGTGGTCAGATGTGAAAAGAGATATGGTAGAGATTGTGGAAAAGTGCCTAGTATGTCAGCAGAATAAGGTAGAGTATTAAAAGTCTACAGAGTTATTGCAGCTTCTACCTATATCGACATGGCACGAAAATGGGAGCAAGTCTCCATAAATGTCGTGATGGGTTACAGAGAACCCAGGTGAATTACGAGGCTATTTGGATGATAGTCGATAGAGTGACTAAGTCTACACACCTTCTGGTTATGAAATCCCCAAATACTCAGAGTGTATATGAGGATTTATGTGTAAGGAAGATTGTGGAACATTAAGTAGCGTTCCAGTGAGCATGGTATCATTTAGGGATTCCCGCTTCACTTCCCACCTCTGAGGATATTTTTAGAAAGCTATGGGAACCCGACTGAGTATTAGCACAGCTTTCCATCCTCAGACAGATGGTCAGTTAGAGAGGACTGTACAGGTTCTGGAGGATCCGATGAAAGTGTGTGCCCTTGATTTTTTTTTATGCTCCTGGGATGATCAGTTATTACAAATCGAATTCACCAATAGTGACAGTTGTCACTTGAGTATCGGGATAACAAGATATGAGACAGTGTATGGCTGTAGGGGTTGTTCCCCAAATTGGATAAGAAAAAGTGGGTGACAGGTACTAATTTCTTCTGAATTAGTATAATAAGTCTCTGAGGATGTTTAGTTGAGTGAGAGATTAAGAACACCTCAGAGCAGATAGAAAAGTATTGGAATTCATCGAGGGTGAATTAGTATGGTTGAAATGTTTCTTGTCCTAAGAGAATAAGGACATAGCGAACTTTTCGAAGAAGGTAAATTGAGTTTCGCTAGATTGAATATTTTGAGAGATTGGACAAGTGGAAGATAAGACTTGTAGGTGGCATTTCCACTTGAATAAGCAGGCACCCACAATGTGTCCCATCTTTTGATGCTTCGGAAATACTATCCAGATCCAGCATAGGTGATAGGATATGAGATCCAACAGTTCAGCTTAATGCAAATATAAGTATATTGAAGAAGTTGATACGGACATTAAACAGGAAAGAGAAAGTATTGAGATTTAAGACGATCTCCCTAATTAAAGTCCTTGGTAGTATTACACTCCGGAAAAGGGTCACACAAGATTTAAAAAGTATGATATGATTAATGTACCCGGAGTTATATATAGACTCATATGACTTGGTTCTAATTTGGAGGACCAAATTCCTTAAGTGGGGGAGATTATGTAAGACCCGATTTTATTGTAAGAGCAAAAGGGAATGAATAGAAATTTACAAGTGCATTTAAAAATGCAAAAGGATTGAAATAGAATTCTCAAACACGTGCAAGGGCAAAATGGTCAAAAGACCGAAAGTCGAAATAAATTCGACAAGAAAATTTAATTAAAAATAATGGATTGAGAAATCTTGGTCAATAAAGGTGAAATCAATTTATTATGGGTTAAATTGATCAAGATATCAATTTATTGGAATTAATCGGGATTAATCGAAATTTTTACTTCGAAAAATAATTTTGAAAATAATCAAAAAATATACCGAAAAGTCGAAATAATACTGATAAATTCAATTAGGGATTTATTGAATAAATTAATAATTTTTTTAGATATTTTGACAAATAATAGTATTTTAATGATTAAAATAATAATAAAAAGAAAAAAGAAAAAAAAGGGAAATAGAAAGCAGAATAGCGATTCGCGATTCTGCAAGGGAAAACAGAAGGAAACAACGGAGGGAGGCCCATCTGCTCACCGACGGAGCCCGATGAACGGACCAGGCGGGGCGACCGAGCCTCGCCGGTGCCGAAAGAGGGAGAAGAAGACGTGACCGGCGAGGGAAAAGAGAGGGAGAGAGAGACCGAGAGAGAAAAAGAGAAAAAGAGGAAAAGGAGGTGACCGGCGGCCGAGGAGGGGAGGAGCGACCCACCACCGGCCAGAGGGGAACGTCTGCGACGCCGATCCAGGCGCAGATCAGCCAGAAACGGCGTCGATCGGAAGAGGAAAAATTGGGTACCGACGTCGGAGGAGAGAAGAGGCCAGACCGGCCACTTTCCGATGAGCTTTGGCGAAACCGACCCCAGATCCATGCATCGGACTACCCCGCGGACAAGCTGGAGGTGGAAGCCGGCAGAGAACCGGTCGGAAAAGCCCCGAACGGTGGGGGTGAAAGTTGGACCGGGAGTGAACCGGATGAACTGGACCGGTCTGAACCGGACTGAACCGGTTCAGCCAAGAAAGAGAGGAAAAAAGGAGAAAAAGGGAAAAAGAAAAAGAGGAAAAATTGGAGAAATATCCCGGCGATGTAATCGAGCTACGGGTAAGTCAGTAGCGGTCGAAATTGACCGATTTAAATTTGAGAATATTTTATTTAATTAATTTTCGATCGAAAACTTACCCGAAAATTTATGAAATTGTGTAGCTCGACAATTGGCATCCAACGAGAGCTCGAGACAGCCTCGATTTACGTACTAGTATGGAATCTCGGGTAAGTAACCCTTATTTACGATAATTTACATCGTTATGCATGCTTCGGATTTAATTATCGCATAAAATAAATTAAATTATGGAAATTTAGATAAATTGTCGTAAATAATAAATTGAACTATTCGAGAGTTAGAACGAGGCCCAATAAATTGTTGGTGGGCCCAATGAGCCCGATAGGCCTCGATAATGTGAAAATTAAGTGGAAAACGGGCTTAAGGCCGATTAAGGCCCATTAAGGTGCAATCGGGCCCAATAGGGGTAAATGGGCCCAATGATTTAAATTAAGCCCAGAAAATAGGAAATACAATTAAATTGTATGATATCTGACCTGAAGAATATTTATACGCAGTTCTGGATATTGGATTGGGAGCAGATCGGACTGTGTGACAAGACAGCAGTGGGAAAAGGAAAGGTCAGACTCTACAGAAAAATAAGGTAAGGGAATTCTGCGGACTACTAGAGGTAACTTTACGAAATTTTAAGTTCAATTGCAATCCTTTAAAAATTATCTGAAGGGTCTAGAGGTTAAATAATAATTTTAGTGCCTCGAATGGGCAAATTACCAAAATACCCTTGTTAAGGGTAAAATTTACAAATTTAGGAAAAATTGGGAGGTGCAAGAACAAGAGGTTTCTGCTCGTTCTGGAGACATTTTAATGCATGCATGAGTAGGTTGGCTAACCTTGAAAGAAAAATGCACAGCATTGCATATTTCAACGATGAAATTGTTTTGGAAATTGTTTTGAGGAAACAGAGCCGCCTACGTGTTTTCATTGACATGTGACGTGTTAGAACTCAGCTCGCACGATGTTTGATTTGTGTGATGCATGCATTAGTGCTGGACCGAGAGCTCGCACTAGAGTTTTACATGCATTGGTGCTAGAGTCTAACTCGCACCTGATTTTACATGATTTTTGTGACTGGGTGCTAGAGTCTAACTCACACCAGATTTTACATGATTTTCGTGACAGGGTGCTAGAGTCTAACTCGCACCATATTTTTATATGATTTTGAGACAGGGTGTTGGAGCTTCGTTCGCACCAGATTTTATATATATATATATATATATGATGACCCCATATGAAACAAAGCTGTGCGGGCTTCGGCCCAAAGCGGACAATACGTGGAGGTTGTGGAGTAGCGCTGTCTGCCCTTGGAGTCAGCCGAAAGGCCCAACAGGCTCAAAAGACCTCTTAAGTGGGGTGAGAGTGAGGGATGAGGTTGGCGGCCTTGTGGGGATGTAAAGCGGGCTCTGACAATTAAAACGCACTAGTTTTACTTGATTTGATGAGAGTGATGAGCATCGCTTGTACTGATTTTTATGAGAACATGCGATGAGCTGTGCTTGGAGCATCGGGTAGACTGTGTGTCACCGATTAAATAGGCTCGCACGTGCGTTTTGAGACATGGCATGAGTATTGAGATATGATATATGGGTCCATGGAGTACGATGTACCGTGCAAGTAGCATGGAGTACGATGTATCGTGTGGTATCTTCGGATACATTGGTATCTTTGTGATACGTTGGTATCTTTGTGATACGTTGGTATCTTCGGATATGTTGGCATCTTCGGATGCGTGGGATCAGATAAGACCGACGAGATGGACTGACCCATCTCCCGGGCGGTTCCCGATCAGGGTGAGACCCCGCACACTAGGATCCGTGTAGCAAAGGGGCTCACGAGGACACACGGCCATAGTCCTGGTTATTACCAATATACAGATGTTGCCTAGTCTCGCATGTAAGACCCCGTATATGTATAAGGGTAATGTGTGTACTTGGATTAAATAATATGAATGGACTTGTGATGTAAAGTATGATTGATGTAAGTCCATGGATTCAATGTATGTATGTGTAATATAAATTGTAATGTACATACAAGTTTCATTAAGTATGAATACGGAGAAATGTATTCTAGCAAGTGATAGATGTGATTGAGACTCAAGATGAGTAGTGTGGTAAAATGGAATGGAGTTATGCTTCCATTTGGTTTTATGTTGCATACCTTTGAATATACAATGAATGCACACAAGTTTCAATGTGCATAAGGTACGAATGGATGCCATCTTCAAGTTATAGAAGTGGATGAATGAGGAAATGGCCATGGCAATAGATTGAGGGTGTGTTGGTATGAGTTGCAGCAATGAAACTGCAGGAAATCTGGAAAACATGAGGTCCAGATCGATCTCATAGGATGAGAGATCGATCTGGAAGAGCCAGAATGCTCTTATTTGGGTGAACGAATGGAGCAGATCGATCTCCAATGGAGCCAGATCGATCTGCCAAGCATTCTGTAAGTGAAAGGATCGATCCTCAAGCAGCCAGATCGATCTCCTTAGCTCTCTGTTTGGGACCAGATCGATCTCATGCTTCGACAGATCGATCTCATGCCTCAACAGATCGATCTCATTGCTTCGACAGATCGATCTCAGGCTTAAAAATGCCGTGAAAAAGAGGGATTTTAAGGGACCAGATCGATCTCCTCTTGGACCAGATCGATCTCCTCAAGTCATTTCTATATAAGGAGAGCTGAAAAATCTGGAAATCTCGGAAAACACTTAACCCTACAACTTCAACCCCAAAAACCTAATTTTTCCTCTCTAAAAATCAACCATTTTCAGTGAGATTTGAAGAGAGATCATTAGAGGCAAAGTTGTTCCTATCAAAAAGGAGAACAACATAGTGAGAGGGCATTTTCCCATTTTTGGAATTGAAGGAGTTGAGGGCATTACCAATTGGAGCAAGAAGAGAAATCATATTGGTAAGATTCTAACACTCCAATCCAAATGTATTAGTTATTTAATTGATTTTGGAGTTGATTTGGTATGAGTATTGATGGATAAACTACCTAAGAATGTAGTGGAAGTGGTGTGACCTAGAAATCTAAAATGGGTATAATGTGATGATATGTGGGATTGAATGAGCCTATGATTTATGGCATGCTAAAGTTGTTATTGGGGCAATGTTTATGATTTTAAATGGGTAAATGAGATTTCATTGTGAGTATGGAGGAATTGTAGAAATGGGTATAAATATGCTTGATTAATGCCATAGTGAGGGGATTCATGAAGTATGAACACTATGAGCTTAATATCGATTTGATATCGATTTTGAGTAAGTTAATGGGCCTAAGAAGATCCATAGACTCGAGCTATGGGTAAAGTAATGAAACGAGGCCCAATAAACTTCAATAGAGGCTATAGGTTAAATTGACTATAGCAAGCACAAGGGTTGCATAATATGGATCGAATATAATGCGGGATACGATTTTGTGCAGTCCCGAAGAGTTCGTTGAAGACGAATCGATCCGTACGAGTAAGCAGCTTAAGGAAGTGGAATCACGCATCGCGATTCCAGGTAAGGGAATTTTGTGAGTATATAGAGATAGCTGCTCGTACTTTGAACTTGTGGGTGATTATTGGGTGTTGTATGAAAATGCATGAATTGCCCAAATAAATGATTGATGATATTCGTGAATGATAATGAGTATATGCGTGGTTTTGGATTTGAAGTGGATTCTATGAAAGGGGATAGTAAGGCTAATAATTGCATAAACCTAACGTTTTGATGTTTTTCCAAAACGAATTGCTTGGTTTTAAGCAAGCTTGTAGATAGGTTGGCTAGTATTGTGATGTTGTTGTGGAAAAGCAAATTGTGAGTGCTAAACCCGAATTGCCAGGATTGATAATTGTATTTAAGCCGCCTATCATATTCGTATGACATAAATCGCGCTAGAGCCTCACTCGCGCTGGATTTCTATGTCTTCATTTGTATGAAACGTGCTAGAGCCTAGCTCGCACCTTGATCTGAATTATGATGATGTTTATAAACCGTACTGGAGCTTCTGCTCGTACGTGGATTGTGAATGGTTATCTTATGAGTATAACCGTACTAGAGCTATGCTCGTACGCGCCTCTTTATGAGAAGATGCATGATGCATGAGTCGTGCTAGAGCTTTGCTCGCACAAGTTTGTACAATGGGATTCGTATAGGGTTGTGAAAGTGGGTAAGATCCTTAAGCCTTACATCCTTAAGCTAACATCCTTAAGCCCGAGGAGGCAGGGAGGCTCTGTTAGGCGGTGAGGCTCTGTTTGGTGGGGAGGCTCTCTTACGGTGGGATCCTTAAGCCAACATCCTTAAGCCCAAAGAGGCGGGGAGGCTCTGTTAGGCAGGGAGGCTCTCCTACATGGGTATGGTAAAGGTGGGATCCTTAAGCCAACATCCTTAAGCCCAAAGAGGCGGGGAGGCTCTGTTAGGCAGGGAGGCTCTCCTACATGGGTATGGTAAAGGTGGGATCCTTAAGCCAACATCCTTAAGCCCAAAGAGGCGGGGAGGCTCTGTTAGGCAGGGAGGCTCTCCTACATGGGTATGGTAAAGGTAAGATCCTTAAGCCCTACATCCTTAAGCTAACATCCTTAAGCCCGAAGAGGCAGGGAGGCTCTGTTAGGCGGGGAGGCTCTGTTCGGTGGGGAGGCTCTCTTACGGAAAGGACCCTTAAGCCCTACATCCTTAAGCTAACATCCTTAAGCCCGAGGAGGCAGGGAGGCTCTGTTAGGCGGGGAGGCTCTGTTCGGCAGGAAGGCTCTCCTTCACGGAAAATAGAAAACTCTTGGTATGGGGTAGATAAGACCTAGGAATGGCACCCCCAATCATGATATGAGTTGCGGAGTACGATGTACCGTGTATATCACATGGAGTACGATGTACCGCATGATGGTTATGTGATGAGAAAGTCTGGCGAGGGATAATTCATCTTCGTGCCAGCATGATACCCCGCACACCTGGATGCGTGTGGTCTGGGATGATTTATGATGTAATGATTCACATAGGCACTTTTGATATAGTGACCTAGATTTATACACATGCGTGAATTGTGGAATGGAAATGTGGTTGTGGTTTGTGAGTGGATTTGGTGGTGTTATGTTGTTGGTTCAAAAAGGAAGTTTCTAAATGAATTGCCCTTTTTATGAATTTAAATGAGATCGAGCATGAGATGATTTATACATGATGTTTTACCATGTTTTATATGCCAATTTTACATGACTTTGATACATGATATATATGTATACTCATACGGCATAGTTTTATTCCTCATGCTCCTACCATAAATGATTTACGCATAACACTATCAGCATGTAGATAGAGTAGTTATCTACCATGCTTGCATTATTGCCTTACTGAGCATGTGGTTGCTCATCCCACTCTATTTTCCCCCCTACAGAGCGTGCATAGTAGCCCAGTGAGGACTGAGGCGTATTATTTTGGACTCCGCTGCATCTCCATCGCTAAGAGGTATATACACAATGATTCTTTTTGTATCTAAATAATGTAAAAGCACAGTATTCTTTTGAGTTGTACTTATGGGGGATGTAGATGTCAGTAAAACATGTATTCGTATAAGTACACGATTAAATGCACATGTATGACATCGTTTAAATTTATTGAAAATGAATGAGATGTGGTGATTATTATTGGCTCACAGCCCAACAGTGTGTGGTGAGTTTAGTTCGCGACCGGGTAAGGTAACAGTAAAAAAAAAAACGCGAAAAATTTTCAGTGATTTCGGTTAAAGAGAATGGAATTGGGTCGTGACAGAGATTGGTATCAGAGCTGTGTTGGCCTGATGTGAGTCATTAATAAAATGTAGGAAAGTACATCCCCATAGTACTGTGCTTTTGTTTAGATATAACTGTGTATACTGTGATGGATTGAGCTTAATAGATTATTATAATACAGGGAGTTAGGCACTATGCCAGTTACACGCAAAGGTAGAGGGGTGAGAGCACGTGCTAGAGGCCGTAGAGGTAGGCCTGAGAGCCGTGCGGAGCCACAGACTGAGCAGGCTCCACAGAACCCTGCGGAGAGAGCAGGTGATACTGAGGCTCGCTTCGCTAGGTTAGAGCGGAGTATTGAGAGTCTGGTGGAGATAGTCACGCAGGCCTTGGGCGCCGGTGACAGACGAGGTCCCGCGGCACAGCCTACTACTGAACAGGCAACTGCAGAGGCGGAGAGACCTCAGACTGCTGAGACAGTTACAGTTACACCACCTCCAGCCCAGGATACAGATTCTCCTATCGCTCCACAGCAGAGCGGTAGTGATGTGGGTTATGACTGCGACTTGAGCAGGTTGCGAGAGTTTCAAGCGCTGAAACCCCCAGTGTTCAGAGGGGTGAAGGACCCAGTGATTACGGAGGATTGGGTGTATGAGATGGAGAAACTGTATAGGTTTTTCCGATGCACTTCAAGTGAGAAGGTTGCCTTTGCCGTATTTATGCTGAAAGGCGAGGCCGAGCATTGGTGGAGGTCCACCGAGACTATTTTGAGGGCCAAACATTCTGAGATCTCGTGGGAGATATTTCTAGAGGCCTTCAGGAGGCAATATATTCCAGCTACCGCACAGAGGAGACTGCGGATGGAATTTATGAATTTGGTTCAGGGGAACCGTACTGTGGACGAGTATGAGTCCAAGTTTATGTCCTTGGGGAGATATGACCCGGAGACGATGGGTAGTGAGACCCGAAAGATTCAGAAGTTCATGGATGGATTGAGATTTGCCATCCGGACTAAGCTAGCTCCCTTCGATATCGTGACTTATGAGGAGGCGGTACATAAGGCTCAGTTATGTGAACAAGACTTTGAGCGAAATGCCTCCGAGTTTGGGAGAGTCAGTGTTAAAAAGGACAAGGATCGGAAGAGATCCGGGTTTGGAAGAGTGGCCAAGAGAGATGGCCAAAGATTTTTCGAGAAGAGGCCAAAGATTGAGGAGGTGCGGGAGAGAGCTGCTAGACCTCCCGTATACCCAGCCTTGACTGCGCCGAGGGGCATGAATATTGGGGGACCACGACCTACTACTGATCAGTGTAGGAGATGTGGGAGATTCCATGGGAATAGGCCCTGTCCGATGACCCCTATGGTGTGTTTTAGATGCGAGAGACCAGGACATATGGCTAAGTATTGTCCCGAGAAGATGGAGATTGCCCCACAGAAGGGCAAGGAGCCTGAGGGAGCTCCAGTTGAGACAGCAGCCCCGAGGAGGAGGGCTACAGCTGAGGAAAAAGGGAAACAGGCTGCGGGTGTGAGCAGAGGAAGAGTACATGCACTGGATCAGGACACCGCAGATGCTTCGACGGATGTGATAAAAGGTACCATCCGAATTTCTGATTTAGAAGCATTGGTATTATTTGATCCTGGTGCCACACATTCTTTCATATCACCTTCCTTTGCACATAAATTGTTGAAATATGTGAAACCAACATTGTTGGATAAAATGTTGATGATTTCCACACCCATGAATGATAGTCAATTGACCGAGCATGTATGTAGGGATTGTAATTTAAAGATAGAGGGGAAGGAAATGATAGCCAATCTGATTTTATTAAATATGAATGATTTTGATGTAATTTTGGGAATGGATTGGTTGGCTACCAATCGTGTTGTGATGGATTGTCATGCCAAAACATTAATGTTTTCAGGACTAGACAATCTTATTGTAAATTTTAATGAAAAGAAATGATATGAAAACTTGTATACTTGTGGTAAATAAAGGAGTATGATTTTAAATGCATAATGCTTGAGAGATAAATCATTTATTGTGATAAATGTTGAATGTGGAGTGATGGGTTATGTTACTAACGATGGAGAGGATAATGTGAAGGGTTCATTGCCTATGTGGTCGATATAGATGAGGCACACCCGGAATTGAAGGACATACCCGTAATTACGGACTACCCTGATGTCTTTCCGGATGAATTACCAGGACTACCACCTGAAAGGGAAATGGAATTTTACATTGAGTTAGTGCCTGGTACAGAGCCGATATCGAAGCCACCCTATAGAATGGCTCCGATAGAATTGGAAGAGCTGAAGAAACAGCTGCAAGAGTTATTGGAGAAGGGGTTTATTAGACCGAGTGTCTCACCTTGGGGAGCACCGGTTCTATTTGTAAGGAAGAAGGATGGAAGCCTCCGACTGTGTATAGATTACCGGTTGTTGAATAAGGCCACCATTAAGAACAAGTACCCCCTTCCAAGAATCGATGATTTGTTGGATCAGCTCCAGGGAGCCGAGGTATTTTCTAAGATAGATCTGCGGTCAGGGTATCATCAGTTGAGGATCAGGAGTGGAGATGTACCCAAGACAGCATTTCGTACCCGTTATGGTCACTATGAGTTTTTGGTGATGCCATTCGGATTGACGAATGCTCCCGCAGCATTTATGGCATTGATGAATGATATATTCAAGCCATACCTGGACAAGTTTGTGATTGTTTTCATAGATGACATTTTGGTGTATTCCAAGTCCAGGGAAGATCATGAGGAGCACTTGAGGATAGTTCTGCAGACCCTCCGAGAGAGAGAATTGTATGCCAAACTCAGCAAGTGTAACTTCTGGTTGGAACAGATCTCATTTCTGGGGCATGTTGTGTCTAAGGATGGGGTATCAGTGGATCCATCCAAGATAGAAGCAGTTGTGCAGTGGGAACAGCCCAAAACAGTAACTGAGATCAGAAGTTTTCTGGGATTGGCAGGATATTATCGGAGATTTGTAGAGGGTTTCTCCAGACTAGCTGCTCCGTTGACACGCCTCACGCGTAAAGATGTTAAGTTTACATGGGATGAGGCATGTGAGAGGAGTTTTGAGGAGCTTAAGCGTCGATTGACGACTGCTCCAGTTCTCACCATTCCTACCAGCTCAGGAGGATTCTCGGTGTATATGGATGCATCACACCAGGGACTGGGCTGTGTGCTTATGCAGGATGGGAAGGTAGTTGCCTATGGATCTAGACAGTTGAAAGATCATGAGAGGAACTACCCGACACATGATTTAGAGTTGGCGGCCATAGTATTTGCTTTGAAAATATGGCGCCACTATCTCTATGGTGAGAAATTTCAGGTGTTCACAGATCATAAGAGCCTTAAGTACCTGTTCTCGCAGAAAGAGCTGAATATGAGACAGAGGAGATGGCTCGAACTCCTGAAAGACTATGATTGTGAAATCATGTACCACCCGGGTAAGGCAAATGTAGTTGCCGATGCTTTGAGTAGAAAGAACCTTGGGTTGGTGTCTTATATGATGGTACAGGAACATGAGTTGTTAGAACACTTTGCGAACCTCAGTTTGGATGTAACCCCACCTGGATCTGAGAGACTTGAGATCATGGCTAGTTTGAGACTAGAGCCAGAGTTGATTGGCCGTATTCGACAAGCCCAGCAGAGCGATCGACGGTGTATCGATTGGCTGAGGCAGATACAGACAGGTGTGGGTAGTGATTTTGAGCAGAGTGCTGATGGCTTATTGAGGTTCAGAGGCAGAGTATGCGTTCCCAGGGATCCTGAGATCAGGAGAACGATTTTATCAGAGGCTCACTCATCGAAATATACGATACATCCGGGAAGTACCAAGATGTATCAAAACCTTCGGAAGGTTTATTGGTGGTCTGGAATGAAAAGAGACATTGCGGAATATGTCGCTAAGTGTCTCGTTTGTCAGCAAGTGAAGGTAGAGCATCAGAAGCCTGCAGGATTATTGCAGCCTCTACCGATACCGACATGGAAGTGGGAGCATGTCACCATGGATTTTGTGATGGGGTTGCCGAGGACCCGTAGAGGTCATGATGCCATATGGGTTATTGTGGACCGGTTGACTAAGTCCGCCCATTTCTTGGCTATGAGAGCTACCGATACACTGAGTCAGTTGGCGAACCTGTATATCCGAGAGATAGTACGGCTACATGGTGTACCAGTGAGCGTTGTTTCTGATAGGGATGCCCGCTTCACTTTCCATTTCTGGGAACACTTTCAGGAAGCGCTGGGGACCCGATTGAGTTTTAGCACCGCTTTTCATCCTCAGACAGATGGGCAGTCAGAGAGGACTATACAGACCCTCGAGGATATGTTGAGAGCGTGTGTGCTGGATTATAGAGGCTCCTGGGATGACCACCTGCAGTTAGCCGAGTTCGCTTATAATAATAGCTATCATGCTAGTATCGGGATGGCACCCTATGAGGCATTATACGGGCGTAGATGCCGTTCCCCCATTGGATGGGAAGAGGTTGGTGACAGACAGATTTTTGCTCCGGACTTAGTACGGCAGGCATCTGAGGACGTCCAGTTGATATGTGAGAGAATACGGACAGCTCAGAGCCGGCAAAAGAGTTATGCTGACAAGAGACGAAGACCACTGGAGTTTGATGAGGGTGAGTCGATGTTTCTGAGGGTATCACCATCGAAGGGTATTATGAGATTTGGTAAGAAGGGCAAGCTAAGCCCTAGGTATATCGGACCCTTCGAGATTTTAGAGAGAGTGGGAGAAAAGGCGTATAGATTGGCATTGCCACCGGACTTGGCGAATGTCCACAACGTCTTCCACGTCTCGATGCTTCGGAAGTATCACCCGGACCCGGCACACGTGATAAAATATGAGCCGTTGGAGCTCCATGAGAGTATGACGTATGTTGAGAAGCCGGTTCGGATATTGGACAGAAAGGAGAAAGTGTTGCGGAATAAGACAATTCCCTTGGTGAAAGTGCTTTGGCAACACCACACGGCGGAAGAGGCCACGTGGGAATTGGAGAACTTAATACGGGAGAAGTACCCCCAACTTTTTGAAGAGTGACTTGGTTCTAATTTGGAGGACCAAATTCCTTGAAGGAGGGGAGAATGTAAGACCCCGTATATGTATAAGGGTAATGTGTGTACTTGGATTAAATAATATGAATGGACTTGTGATGTAAAGTATGATTGATGTAAGTCCATGGATTCAATGTATGTATGTGTAATATAAATTGTAACGTACATACAAGTTTCATTAAGTATGAATACGGAGAAATGTATTCTAGCAAGTGATAGATGTGATTGAGACTCAAGATGAGTAGTGTGGTAAAATGGAATGGAGTTATGCTTCCATTTGGTTTTATGTTGCATACCTTTGAATATACAATGAATGCACACAAGTTTCAATGTGCATAAGGTACGAATGGATGCCATCTTCAAGTTACAGAAGTGGATGAATGAGGAAATGGCCATGGCAATAGATTGAGGGTGTGTTGGTATGAGTTGCAGCAATGAAACTGCAGGAAATCTGGAAAACATGAGGTCCAGATCGATCTCATAGGATGAGAGATCGATCTGGAAGAGCCAGAATGCTCTTATTTGGGTGAACGAATGGAGCAGATCGATCTCCAATGGAGCCAGATCGATCTGCCAAGCATTCTGTAAGTGAAAGGATCGATCCTCAAGCAGCCAGATCGATCTCCTTAGCTCTCTGTTTGGGACCAGATCGATCTCATGCTTCGACAGATCGATCTCATGCCTCAACAGATCGATCTCATTGCTTCGACAGATCGATCTCAGGCTTAAAAATGCCGTGAAAAAGAGGGATTTTAAGGGACCAGATCGATCTCCTCTAGGACCAGATCGATCTCCTCAAGTCATTTCTATATAAGGAGAGCTGAAAAATCTGGAAATCTCGGAAAACACTTAACCCTACAACTTCAACCCCAAAAACCTAATTTTCCCTCTCTAAAAATCAACCATTTTCAGTGAGATTTGAAGAGAGATCATTAGAGGCAAAGTTGTTCCTATCAAAGAGGAGAACAACATAGTGAGAGGGCATTTTCCCATTTTTGGAATTGAAGGAGTTGAGGGCATTACCAATTGGAGCAAGAAGAGAAATCATATTGGTAAGATTCTAACACTCCAATCCAAATGTATTAGTTATTTAATTGATTTTGGAGTTGATTTGGTATGAGTATTGATGGATAAACTACCTAAGAATGTAGTGGAAGTGGTGTGACCTAGAAATCTAAAATGGGTATAATGTGATGATATGTGGGATTGAATGAGCCTATGATTTATGGCATGCTAAAGTTGTTATTGGGGCAATGTTTATGATTTTAAATGGGTAAATGAGATTTCATTGTGAGTATGGAGGAATTGTAGAAATGGGTATAAATATGCTTGATTAATGCCATAGTGAGGGGATTCATGAAGTATGAACACTATGAGCTTAATATCGATTTGATATCGATTTTGAGTAAGTTAATGGGCCTAAGAAGATCCATAGACTCGAGCTATGGGTAAAGTAATGAAACGAGGCCCAATAAACTTCAATAGAGGCTATAGGTTAAATTGACTATAGCAAGCACAAGGGTTGCATAATATGGATCGAATATAATGCGGGATACGATTTTGTGCAGTCCCGAAGAGTTCGTTGAAGACGAATCGATCCGTACGAGTAAGCAGCTTAAGGAAGTGGAATCACGCATCGCGATTCCAGGTAAGGGAATTTTGTGAGTATATAGAGATAGCTGCTCGTACTTTGAACTTGTGGGTGATTATTGGGTGTTGTATGAAAATGCATGAATTGCCCAAATAAATGATTGATGATATTCGTGAATGATAATGAGTATATGCGTGGTTTTGGATTTGAAGTGGATTCTATGAAAGGGGATAGTAAGGCTAATAATTGCATAAACCTAACGTTTTGATGTTTTTCCAAAACGAATTGCTTGGTTTTAAGCAAGCTTGTAGATAGGTTGGCTAGTATTGTGATGTTGTTGTGGAAAAGCAAATTGTGAGTGCTAAACCCGAATTGCCGGGATTGATAATTGTATTTAAGCCGCCTATCATATTCGTATGACATAAATCGCGCTAGAGCCTCACTCGCGCTGGATTTCTATGTCTTCATTTGTATGAAACGTGCTAGAGCCTAGCTCGCACCTTGATCTGAATTATGATGATGTTTATAAACCGTACTGGAGCTTCTGCTCGTACGTGGATTGTGAATGGTTATCTTATGAGTATAACCGTACTAGAGCTATGCTCGTACGCGCCTCTTTATGAGAAGATGCATGATGCATGAGTCGTGCTAGAGCTTTGCTCGCACAAGTTTGTACAATGGGATTCGTATAGGGTTGTGAAAGTGGGTAAGATCCTTAAGCCTTACATCCTTAAGCCAACATCCTTAAGCCCGAGGAGGCAGGGAGGCTCTGTTAGGCGGTGAGGCTCTGTTTGGTGGGGAGGCTCTCTTACGGTGGGATCCTTAAGCCAACATCCTTAAGCCCAAAGAGGCGGGGAGGCTCTGTTAGGCAGGGAGGCTCTCCTACATGGGTATGGTAAAGGTGGGATCCTTAAGCCAACATCCTTAAGCCCAAAGAGGCGGGGAGGCTCTGTTAGGCAGGGAGGCTCTCCTACATGGGTATGGTAAAGGTGGGATCCTTAAGCCAACATCCTTAAGCCCAAAGAGGCGGGGAGGCTCTGTTAGGCAGGGAGGCTCTCCTACATGGGTATGGTAAAGGTAAGATCCTTAAGCCCTACATCCTTAAGCTAACATCCTTAAGCCCGAAGAGGCAGGGAGGCTCTGTTAGGCGGGGAGGCTCTGTTCGGTGGGGAGGCTCTCTTACGGAAAGGACCCTTAAGCCCTACATCCTTAAGCTAACATCCTTAAGCCCGAGGAGGCAGGGAGGCTCTGTTAGGCGGGGAGGCTCTGTTCGGCAGGAAGGCTCTCCTTCACGGAAAATAGAAAACTCTTGGTATGGGGTAGATAAGACCTAGGAATGGCACCCCCAATCATGATATGAGTTGCGGAGTACGATGTACCGTGTATATCACATGGAGTACGATGTACCGCATGATGGTTATGTGATGAGAAAGTCTGGCGAGGGATAATTCATCTTCGTGCCAGCATGATACCCCGCACACCTGGATGCGTGTGGTCTGGGATGATTTATGATGTAATGATTCACATAGGCACTTTTGATATAGTGACCTAGATTTATACACATGCGTGAATTGTGGAATGGAAATGTGGTTGTGGTTTGTGAGTGGATTTGGTGGTGTTATGTTGTTGGTTCAAAAAGGAAGTTTCTAAATGAATTGCCCTTTTTATGAATTTAAATGAGATCGAGCATGAGATGATTTATACATGATGTTTTACCATGTTTTATATGCCAATTTTACATGACTTTGATACATGATATATATGTATACTCATACGGCATAGTTTTATTCCTCATGCTCCTACCATAAATGATTTACGCATAACACTATCAGCATGTAGATAGAGTAGTTATCTACCATGCTTGCATTATTGCCTTACTGAGCGTGTGGTTGCTCATCCCACTCTATTTTCCCCCTACAGAGCGTGCATAGTAGCCCAGTGAGGACTGAGGCGTATTATTTTGGACTCTGCTGCATCTCCATCGCTAAGAGGTATATACACAGTGATTCTTTTTGTATCTAAACAATGTAAAAGCACAGTATTCTTTTGAGTTGTACTTATGGGGGATGTAGATGTCAGTAAAACATGTATTCGTATAAGTACACGATTAAATGCACATGTATGACATCGTTTAAATTTATTGAAAATGAATGAGATGTGGTGATTATTATTGGCTCACAGCCCAACAGTGTGTGGTGAGTTTAGTTCGCGACCGGGTAAGGTAACAGTAAAAAAAAACGCGAAAAATTTTCAGTGATTTCGGTTAAAGAGAATGGAATTGGGTCGTGACATCGCATGTTGATGATTTTGACGATGATTGAAACTGGGTTTTAAATCAGATTTGCATGATGTTATTTCCATGCTTTTTAAACCCATGTGTGATATAAACCGATTTCCATGGTTTTGTGTGAGTCAGGACCACCCGAGGGATGGGTTGAGTCCTGGATTTGTTGTGAAATTTTAAATGAGAAAGAAATGATTTGAAATAGTTGCATGTTGAACTTTCCATGCAAACTTGTTTTACATGACATCATGAATCATAGCATCAGTTTTGAAATGTATGGAGAAAGGGTGGTTTATGCATGGCACCACGTTCATGTAGGTAGTATGGTTACCTACTTGTTCGTAGGATTGCCTTACTGAGCTTGATGTGCTCACCCCTTTCATTTTCTCACACAGATAATCTCTAGTAGATGTTGAGGCGACTGAGTACTGCATTCCGGATATCCGCTGCTGCCCATCATTTAAGGTATATACACTTGTACATATTGTATCTAAATAAGCATAGCACAGTAACATGTTTGTAAGTAACTTTAGGGGATGTATAAATATTGTAAACACTTATAAATGACTGAGAAAGAATTAAGTTATATGGTAAATGAATAGTGGGACTGGCATTGACGCACAGCCCAATTTGTTAGTGGAGTGTGGTCACGATCAGAGGACATGTAAGCATGAAAGAAAATAACAAAAAGCGAAAAATTTACTCTGATTTTGGGTAGTTTTGGGTCGTGACAGTAGAAGATTTGACCCGCCTCCCGTTACAGCAAATGTGAGACCCCACACACCGAGTACTGTGTAGCCTAGGATCACAAAAAATGAGTTATGATCATAATCTCAGAACATGCAGTCGCCTATATCTTTTTGTGAGACCTCATATATGTAGAACTTTGTATATATGTAAATGGTGATGTATTTGTAATATGAAGCATAAATGATGTAGAGTCCATAAGTTCAATGTATACACTTGTAATAAGAGTTGTGATGTATGTACAAGTTTCATTATGTATGAATATGAAGAAGTGGACTTTTGTATGCGATGAATGTGAGTGGAATGGAATATGAGTAGTGTGGTAAAATGGAATGGAGTTGCATAAGTGGAAAAATCTTGGTGCTTCTATTTAGTCATGTAATGTATACCTTTGGTTATACAATGGATGCTCACAAGTTTTAAGGTGTATACAGTAGGAATGAATGTCATTTTTAAGTCTCAAAGGTGATTGGGTGAGAGAATGACTATGACAGCAAATTAAGGATGTTTTGGTGTAAGTTGCTGTAGAAAAATTGCAGAAAATCTAGAAAATATGAAAACCAGATCGATCTTATAGGATGAGAGATCGATTTGGAAGAGCCAAAATACTCTTATTCGAGCAATAGGAATAAGGTAGATCGATCTCCAAAGGAGCCAGATCGATCTGCTAAACATTCTGTAATGAGAAGATCGATTTTTAAGGCAAGCAGATCGATTTCTTTAGCTCTCGGGTTGGAGCATATCGATCTCCTCCCTAGCCAGATCGATCTCCTCAACTCTCTGCCTGAGACAGATCGATCTTATGGTCTCGACAGATCGATCTCCTACCTTCAAATGTCATGACAAAGATGGATTTTAAGAGGACCAGATCGATCTCCACCCAAGGCAAATCGATCTCATTAAGCTAAATCTATAAATAGGAACAGTTGGATCTGCAGATTTCAGGAAACACTCTCACTCTACCATTTTTAACCCAAAAACCTAGTTTTCTCTCTCTAAATCCACCCATTTTCAAGAAGATTTGAGGGAAAGCTATTAGACACAAAGTTGTTCACATCAAGGAGAAGAACAACATAGCTTGGAGGTATTACCCCATTTGTTGTATTGAAGGAGCTAGGAGCATTGTCATTTGGAGTGAGAAGAAAATCCAAAGAGGTGAGTTTCTAATGCATAAAACTAAGTACATTTGCTTAGTTATGGATGTTGAAGTTGATTTGGTCTGCATATTAATGGTGGAACTACCTAGGATTCCATGAAACAATTATAACCTAGAAGTGGGTTAGTGTGAGAAAGTAAAATGTAGAGGTATTTATGATGAATGGGATATTGTAAGGTGATAATGGTGTTGTGGATATGATTCTAAGATGGTATTATGGAATGAATTGTGAGACTTACCCAAAAAGGGTAAAATAAATATTTAAGGCATTAGGTAAAATGCATAGTTGAATGAGAGTTAGCAACACTAACTCGAGCGTTTGATGAACGAATTGCAGCTCCCGAGGATACATCGGAGTAAGTTGAGCTAAAAGCGTGAGAAATGTAAAGGAAGAAAGTCGCACCCCGAGTCAATCAAGGTAAGGGAATTGTGTGGACTCTTAGAGATATCTGTGTGCATTTTGGGGCACAATATGTTTTCTAGAATGCATGTGGCAATAGGAAATGAAATGAGTGGTTGAAGGGCAAGAGTTGGGTTTTAATGAAATATGCATGAAAACAAAAGCATGATGCTTTGAAAACCTTGTTTTGTTGCTTTCTAGCAAGTGATTAGTAGGTTGGCTAACATTTGAAATGATTTACAAAAGAAAATGATTTGATTTTGGTTGATAACCATGTTTTGCAAAGGATTGAGCCACCTACATGGATTTCATGAGAATGAAAGCATGCTAGAGCATGACTCGTACAAGATTGATGTGTTTTATACGCATGAGTGCTAGAGCTTAGCTCGTACTAGTTTTCACATGGATTTTTATGATGTTGTGCTAGAGTTGAGCTCGCACAAACTTTATACTGGTTTTGGCATGGTGTTGGAGCATAGCTCGCATTAGATACCCATCATACTTGTTGTCGTGCTTGAGATTACTCGCACATGATTTTATGACATGATTGATAGTAATGCTAGGAGCTTCGGGTAGACTGGGTGTCGCACCAATTAAATAGGCTCGCACGTGCATTTTGAGATGTACGTGATATGATGTGTTGATATGCGTCCACGGAGTACGCTGTACCGTGCAGGTAGCATGGAGTACGTTGTACCGTGTTGAGATTATGTTATACCGTCTTTGAACGATGTTGAGATCTGCTATGGACCGGGGGCTGGACATGACCCCGCACACCTGATCAGTGTAGCCTGGGATCACAGGATATAGCCATAGTCCTAGAGGAGATTTCCCTTATTATATTGCCTATCTCACATGTCTTTTATTATGAATGAATCCATGTTTTGAAAACGTAATGTGAGTCAGGATAGTTCGGGGGAGGGGCTGAGTCCTGACAAGCATTGATTTCATTGAGATGAAATAGCATGATTTGCTTGAGAAAGTATGATAATGCCTTTAAAGTGCACTTACGCATGATGGTTTTCCATGCTTTGTTTATGAAATATGCATGATGATTTATGCCATGTTGTGAATTTGATTTGTGCACTAACAAATAGCATGATTTTCTTTACATGCCATTAGCACAAGTATGAACTAATGCTTTTGAGATGAGAATGAGAAATTGTATGGTTTTGAGCACGCATCACGATCACGTAGATAGTGCAGTATCTACTTGTTCACATGATTACCTTACTGAGTGTGTTGTTTGCTCACCCCCTTATTTTCCCCTCTCTACAAAGATTTGAGTATAGACTGAGAGCGACTAGAGGCTTTCCCTTTTGATATCCGCTGCATCCCATCGCGTAAGGTATATACACTGATGAAATTTTGTATCTAAACTTTCTATAGCATAGTAGCATTTTAAATGTAACCATTGGGGATGTAAAGCAATGTAAACACATGTAAACAACAACTCTGATTTATTTATACAAGTGTTTACTTCTAAAATATAATGCAAATTAAATTGTCATGGTTGGATGAGGTAGACATTGACACACAGCCCAACTGTTGAGAGTGTAGCTGATCACGATCGATGTAAGGATGAATAATAAATAATATACAAAAAGCGAAAAATTTGTGACAATTTTTGGTAAGTTGAGTGTCGTGACACTTTTCATTCAATTGAGATTTCTTAAATGAATTATCACATGATTTTATAATTTGAACATGTGACTCTGTGTGTGAAAAGGTAACTCGAGGGATTGGTGAGACCCAAATTTCCATGTTTTTAACATGACGATATACCATCATTGTTTTGATTTAATTGAAATGGCAAGATAAAATGTGATTTATATGAATTACATGAGAAATGCAATGTTTTGCATAAGCTACTGAGATTGTTAAACCAGCATGTTTTCAGTTTTATAACTGAAGATTTATATATATCTGTATATATTGCATAAATGTTTCAAGAAAGACACATGCTCTAGATATGAGTCGAAAAGGAAATGATTTAATGACATGAGCATTGTGTTTTGTAGGTAGTGTGGCTATCTACTTGCTTGCCTAATTTCCTTACTGAGCTGTGAGCTCACCCCCTTTTTGGTTCCTCTCTCTATAGAGCGTTCGCAGTAGTTGAGCACGACTGAGGACTGGTGTTCCTTGATCCGCTGCATATCCATCTTACGAGAGGTACACACATTTTAACGTTTTATACTGAACAATGTAAAAGCACAGTTATGTAAATGAATGTACAGTCGAGGATGTATATGTACAAGTATTTGTATTAATGTATATGAATTTACTTTTAAGAAAAGAGTACTTACAATCAATAGAATAATTGTATTGACTTGTATGTATGTTATAGAATGAATGTGGTTGTGGTGACTAATATCAAATCATAGCCCAACAGTTTGGTGTTGAGTTATGACAGAAGGAAAGGTAAGTAAAATGCAAAACATTTATGGTGGTTCATGGTAGGTCATGTGCGGGTGGAGGGCATGACAGAATGGTATCAGAGCATAGTTGGTCTGATGTGAGTCGGTATTAGTATTTAGGAAAGTGTACATGTCACACCCCGAAAACGTGAAAAATAGGGCAAATTTAAAACTTTTTACTCATCAAATCACAATTAAGGGTGCATTTGTAAGACCCCGTATATGTATAAGGGTAATGTGTGTACTTGGATTAAATAATATGAATGAACTTGTGATGTAAAGTATGATTGATGTAAGTCCATGGATTCAATGTATGTATGTGTAATATAAATTGTAACGTACATACAAGTTTCATTAAGTATGAATACGGAGAAATGTGTTCTAGCAAGTGATAGATGTGATTGAGACTCAAGATGAGTAGTGTGGTAAAATGGAATGGAGTTATGCTTCCATTTGGTTTTATGTAGCATACCTTTGAACATACAATGAATGCACACAAGTTTCAATGTGCATAAGGTATGAATGGATGCCATTTTCAAGTTATAGAGATGGATGGATGAGGAAATGGCCATGGCAATAGATTGAGGGTGTGTTGGTATGAGTTGCAGCAATGAAACTGCAGGAAATCTGGAAAACATGAGGTCCAGATCGATCTCATAGGATGAGAGATCGATCTGGAAGAGCCAGAATGCTCTTATTTAGGCGAAAGAATTGAGCAGATCGATCTCCAATGGAGCCAGATCGATCTCTCAAGCATTCTGTAGTGGAAAGATCGATCCCCAAGCACCCAGATCGATCTCCTTAGCTCTCTGTTTGGGACCAGATCGATCTCATGCTTCGACAGATCGATCTCATGCCTCAACAGATCGATCTCATTGCTTCGACAGATCGATCTCAGGCTTAAAAATGCCGTGAAAAAAGAGGGATTTTAAGGGACCAGATCGATCTCCTCTTGGACTAGATCGATCTCCTCAAGTCATTTCTATATAAGGAGAGCTGAAAAATCTGGAAATCTCGGAAAACACTTAACCTTACAATTTCAACCCCAAAAACCTAACTTTCCCTCTCTAAAAATCAACCATTTTCAGTGAGATTTGAAGAGAGATCATTAGAGGCAAAGTTGTTCCTATCAAAGAGGAGAACAACATAGTGAGAGGGCATTTTCCCATTTTTGGAATTGAAGGAGTTGAGGGCATTATCAATTGGAGCAAGAAGAGAAATCATATTGCTAAGATTCTAACACTCCAATCCAAATGCATTAGCTATTTAATTGATTTTGGAGTTGATTGGTATGAGTGTTGATGGATAAACTACCTAAGAATGTAGTGGAAGTGGTGTGACCTAGAAATCTAAAATGGGTATAATGTGAGGATATGTGGGATTGAATGAACTTATGGTTTATGGCATGTTAAAGTTGTCATTGGGATAATGTTATGATTTAGATGGTTAGATGAAATTACATGGTTGGTTGGAAGAAATGTGGAAATGGATATGTATGTGATGAATAAATGCCATAGTGAGGGGATTCATGGAATATGAACGCTATGAGCTTTACATCGATTTGATATCGATTTTGAATGAGTTAATAGGCCTAAGAAAATCCATAGACTCGAGTTATGGATAAAGTAATGAAACGAGGCCAAACAAGCTTTAATAGAGGATATAGATTAAATTGACTATGGCAAGCACAAGGGTTGCAATATATGGGTCGAATATAATGCGGGATACGATTTTATGCAGTCCCGAAGAGTTCGTTGAAGGCGAACCGAATCGTACGAGTAAGCAGCTTAAGGAAGTGGAATCACGCATCGCGATTCCAGGTAAGGGAATTTTGTGAGTATATAGAGATAGCTGCTCGTATTTTGAATTGGGTGAATATTGGGTGTTGTATGAAATGCATGATTGCTCAAATAAATGTTGATGGTATTCGTGAAAGATGATGGGTATATGCGTGGTTTTGCATTTGAAGTGGATGTTATGAAAAAGGGATAGTAAGGCTAATAATTGCGTAAATCATGTGTTTTGAATGCTTTTACAAAACACAATGCTTTGATTTGAGCAAATAAAAAGATAGGCTGGCTAGTACTTGAATGATGTTGTGAAATAGCCCATACGAGGCACTAAGCATATTATGAGATGTTTTGAATGCATGTAAGCCGCCTATCGCGTGTATGTGATATAATTCGCGTTAGAGCCTCACTCGCGCGAGACTTCTATGTTTTCACTTGTGTGAAACGTGCTTGAGCTTAGCTCGCACTTTGAAATTGAATTGTGATGATGTTTATAAACCGTACTGGAGCTTCTGCTCGTACGTGGATTGTGAATGGTTATCTTATGAGTATAACCGTACTAGAGCTATGCTCGTACGCGCCTCTTTATGAGAAGATGCATGACGCATGAGTCGTGCTAGAGCTTTGCTCGCACAAGCTTGTACAATGGGATTCGTATAGGGTTGTGAAAGTGGGTAAGATCCTTAAGCCTTACATCCTTAAGCTAACATCCTTAAGCCCGATGAGGCAGGGAGGCTCTGTTAGGCGGGGAGGCTCTGTTTGGTGGGGAGGCTCTCTTACGGCGGGATCCTTAAGCCAACATCCTTAAGCCCAAAGAGGCGGGGAGGTTCTGTTAGGCAGGGAGGCTCTCCTACATGGGTATGGTAAAGGTAAGATCCTTAAGCCCTACATCCTTAAGCTGACATCCTTAAGCCCGAAGAGGCAGGGAGGCTCTATTAGACGGGGAGGCTCTGTTCGGTGGGGAGGCTCTCTTACGAAAAGGACCCTTAAGCCCTACATCCTTAAGCTAACATCCTTAAGCCCGAGGAGGCAGGGAGGCTCTGTTAGGCGGGGAGGCTCTGTTCGGCAGGGAGGCTCTCCTTCTCGGAATATGGAAAACTCTTGGTATGGGGTAGATAAGACCTAGGAATGGCACCCCCAATCATGATATGAGTTGCGAAGTACGATGTACCGTGTATATCACATGGAGTACGATGTACCGCATGATGGTTATGTGATGAGAAAGTCTAGCGAGGGATAATTCATCTTCGTGCCAGCATGATACCCCGCACACCTGGATGTGTGTGGTCTGGGATGATTTATGATGTAATGATTCACATAGGCACTTTTGATATAGTGACCTAGATTTATACACATGCGTGAATTGTGGAATGAAAATGTGGTTGTGGTTTGTGAGTGGATTTGGTGGTGTTATGTTGTTGGTTCAAAAAGGAAGTTTCTAAATGAATTGCCCTTTTATGAATTTAAATGAGATTGAGCATGAGATGTTTTATACATGATGTCTCTACCATGTTTTATATGCCAATGCACATGATTTGATACATGATATATATGTATATTCACATGGCATAGTTTTACTCCTCATGCTCCTACTATAAACGATTTATGCATAACACTATCAGCATGTAGATAGAGTAGTTATCTACCATGCTTGCATTATTGCCTTACTGAGCGTGTGGTTGCTCATCCCACTCTATTTTTCCCCCTTACAGAGCGTGCATAGTAGCCCAGTGAGGACTGAGGCGTATTATTTTGGACTCCGCTGCATCTCCATCGCTAAGAGGTATATACACAGTGATTCTTTTTGTATCTAAACAATGTAAAAGCACAGTATTCTTTTGAGTTGTACTTATGGGGGATGTAGATGTCAGTAAAACATGTATTCGTATAAGTACACGATTAAATGCACATGTATGACATCGTTTTAATTTATTGAGAATGAATGAGATGTGGTGATTATTATTGGCTCACAGCCCAACAGTGTGTGGTGAGTTTAGTTCGCGACCGGGTAAGGTAACAGTAAAACGCGAAAAATTTTCAGTGATTTCGGTTAAAGAGAATGGAATTGGGTCGTGACAGCATTCCTGTGCAGTATCATACACCATCTTACTTATCATGCCTCAGGATCTCATCATAAAATAGTATGTATCATATCATATACATTACTCAATTTCGAGTTAATTAATCCTAATACATCCCATAAATGATTGTACAATAAGTGTCTGTAATTACAACTTTAGTCTGGGTACACGAAAAGATAAATTATACCTCAATACAATATATGGCCTGGAGCTCAAGTCCGCCACTAGCCACTACTCCGTACGTCGCAGGAAAACTCTCGTCACTTGAAGAAATCTGGGGGGAAGAGGAAACAGGGTGAGCTTCTAAATCACTCAGTAAGGGGTTAAGGGATTTATCAACAAAACAATGATTTGCACAGCACAATCATTTTATTTTACATGATAAACTTAATAAACTCAGTGGAAAATGTAGCATGAATAGTTAAACATCATCTTAAAGCTCATGTAAAAACATGATAATAAATGGCTCAATTCAAGTTTACAAGCATGTAGAAATCAAGATACAATAATAGCTTGTCTCTTTAAAACGTGATAAAATCACTGTAATAATAATGCACGTGGCACAGCCACCAAATACACATGGCACAGCCACCAAATACACGTGGTACAGCCACAGATTAAGATTCACACGTGCCACAGCCACCAAATACACGTGGCACAGCCACAGATTAAGATTCGCACGTGGCACAGCCACAGATTAAGATTCGCACATGGTACAACCACCAAATACACGTGGCAGGTAACCAACGCTGCCGACGTAGGGGTCATCTCACATTACCAGAACAGAGGAACATCAGACTTACATGCTAATAGAGCAATGCCCAGTGTGTATTCAAAATGACATACCTAAGTCTCAGTCAATAGCCATTATCATAAAAATCGTTTTGCCTTCACGTAAAGCTCAAAATGGTTTTCTATCATAAAACTCATTTCAAGCCGCTCTGTACTCAATACAAAACCTGTTAAAATCGAGCTTCAACCAACAAAACCACGCACACATTTTCTCAAATCTTAGTATGCCTTAACGTAGGGCCCAAAACACTTTTCTCATTTTAAACACAAAATGGTTATAAAACGTTTTCACGTATAGTTTACCACTCATAAAGGTTGGGCCCCAACCGGCTATAAAATTGTGTGCATTTCTCATTCACAACACATAAAACATGCTTGTTTTCTCAGTTGAAAATCATGCTACAATGTTATCACAAAACACATACACAAATGAGTTTAGTTTTCCCTTACCTCTTTGCACCTCGTATAGTGCAATCATTCCTCCGTATCACGCACTAGCCTCGCATTCCACTCTGGAACTCCTGAGCTGTCCAAACGATGTTAAAAACATCAATAACCTAACTCAATCGCATTATGGAGCACACATTTGCTCATTTTCTCATTAATACCTCAATTAACTTAATCTTCACAATTCTATCACAACTCACAATCTCGTCCACTACATCTCAACCTTCTACATTTCTCATGCATAATACTTATGTCAAGATTACCTCATTGCCTAAATCTCCAATTTATAGACAAAAATCCCATTTTACCACAATTTACTCAATATCATCTCTACACCAATAAAATCACAATTTCATCAATCTTTAACCATCTCCTATCTATTTTTGCACAATGCCCATGTTCACAATCACCAAAACTCAGTTCAAAATCAAAGATCGAGGTTTAGAGATTACCCAAACTTGTGGAGTGCTCAACTCATACCTCAATTCGATTTGTCTTTCGATTTCCAAGTATGTTGTTCTCCTTTGGATGAGAAACAACTTTCCTTCTTACCACAACTCTTGATTTGGATGAAAATGGGCGATTTAGAAGAGAGAGAAAGCTAGGGTTCGGCTGAAATGGAGGTTTGAAAGAGAGAGAAAAGATTAAATGCATAAAACACAGGGGTCCTTTTATAGACGGAGGGTAGGAGATCGATCTGGCTCTTGATGAGATCGATTTGCATTTGAATTTAGGGACCATTTGGGGTAATTTTATGCTTAGGAGATCGATTTGTCAAGGGGTGAGATCGATCCCTTAATGGCTTTTTGAGATCAATCTGTTCCAATTATAAGATCGACCTGTAGTTTACAGAATGCTTCATGAGATCGATCTTCTCATTGAGGAGATCGATCTTCTCCCTAACAGAAACATTCAGAGATCGACTCCTTCCTCATGAGATCGATCTTTTCATTACAGAATCATAAGGAGATCGATCCTCTTCCATTGAAGATCGATCTGCTACCTTAATTTCCTCCTTCCTTGTCATTTTTAACTTACCAGATCGATCCTCTCTTCTCCAAGATTGATCTGACCTCATAGTTTCACACTTTAACATATAAATCTCCAAATATAATCTCCACAATTCACTACTGTGATTGTTTCTCATTGATTACTTATACATTTCACTCAGCTCAATAAATTACACTTCAAGTTCATATTACATAATTAAAATATGTCTAAAATTCTCAGATCTCACATCCTCCGCACCTTAAAAAGAATTTGGTCCTCCGAATTCAACTCAACTCATCAAATAGATGGGGGTATTTCTCCTTCATGAGACTCTCTAACTCCCATGTTGCCTCTTCCACTGAGTGATGTTTCCATAAAACTTTCACTAATGGGATGCTCTTGTTCTAAGTACCTTCTGCTTTCTATCGAGAATCTGTACGGGTTTCTCAGTGTATCTCATGTCCTCTTATTTGTCCATCTCGTCGTACTCTATGACATGAGAAGGGTCCGGGTGGTACTTCCTCAACATAGACACATGAAAGACGTTGTGTATTTCGGACATCTGTGGGGGTAATGCCAATCTATAGGCTACCTCTCCCACTCTATCAAGAATCTCGAATGGTCCTATGTATCGAGGACTCAATTTCCATTTCTTCCCAAAACACATGATACCCTTACTCGGTGATATCTTTAGAAATACTGCATCACCAATATCAAACTCGAATTGCCGTCTACGCACATCCGCGTAGCTTTTCATTCTACTCTGTGTAGCCCATAACCTCTCACATATGAGTTTCACACTCTGTACAGCTTGCTCAGTAAGGTCAGGAGCATTCATCTTTCTGTCACCAACTTCTTCCCAAGCAACAGGGGATCTACACCTCCTACCATATAGAGCCTCAAAATGTGCCATTCTAATACTCGCATGATAGCTGTTATTGTACACAAACTCTGCTAGGGGCAGGTGATCATCCTATGATCCCTTAAAATCCATCGTACACGCCCTCAATATATCCTCTAAGGTCTGAATAGTTCACTCTGACTGACTATCTGTCTGAGCATGATAGGCGGTACTAAAACTCAATCGAGATCCCATGGACTCTAGAAACTAGGTCCAAAATCTAGAAGTTAATCGGGAATCTCTATCAGAAGTAATACTCACTAGAGCCCCGTGCAATTTAGCTATCTCACTGACATACAACTCAGCTAAGGCATCTATAGTATCTGTGCTCTTGATGGCAAGGAAGTGGGCACTCTTGGTTAGTCTATCCACTATGACCCATATCGCATCACGACCTCTCCGGGTCCTCAGTAAGCCCATAATAAAGTCCATGGTGACATGCTCCCATTTCCATGTAGGCATAGGTAAAGGCTATAGTAGTCCTTCAGGCTTCCGATGCTCAGCTTTCACTTGCTGGCATGCTAAACATCTGGCCACATAATCTGCCACGTCTCGCTTCATACCACTCCACCAGTACACGTTTCTCAAGTCTTAGTAAATCTTAGTACTCCCTGGGTGCATGGTGTATCGCTAGTAGTGAGATTCTCTCAGTATTTGTCTCTTCAGGGTATCATCGTCTGGTACATAAATTCGTCCTCTAAACCTCAACAATCCATCCTCACTGATTGTGAGATCTGACTACGAAGTCTACTCAGCTTGGCTAACTATATGTATCAACCTTTGATCATTGCGCTGCCCAGTTCTAATATGATACATGATCCTGGGCTATATTTGCAAGCTATCCAAATATCCAATCTCTACCTCCTTAACTCTATCCGAAGTTCGGTAAATTGTTCTAGTAGATCCCATTCCCTGATCATCATAGCAGATATCATACTCTTTTTGCTCAGGGTATCAGCAACTACGTTCGCCTTACCCGGATGGTATAGAATTTCACAGTCATAATCCTTAAGGAGTTCTATCCATCTCCTTTGTCTCATGTTTAATTCCTTCTGATCAAAGAGATACCTCAAACTCTTGTGGTCAGTAAAGATATGGAATCTTTCCCCGTATAAGTAGTGTCGCCAGATCTTCAAGGCAAATACCACAACGGCTAACTCCAAATCATGCGTGGGGTAATTCCCCTAATGATCTTTCAATTGTCGCGATCCATAAGCGACCACTCTTCCATGCTGCATGAGCACACACCCTAATCCTTGATGAGAAGCATCACTATACACCGAAAATCCTCTTTATCCCTCAGGGATAATTAACACAGGTGCCGCTGTTAATCTCCTCTTTAACTCCTGAAAACTGAGCTTACATTGATCAGTCCATATAAATGAGTCTCCTTGCACGTGAGCTTAGTCAAAGGAATGGCAATCCTGGAAAATCCTTCCACAAATCTTTTGTAATACCCTGTGAGACCAAGGAAGCTTCGTACTTCTGTAACTGAACTTGGTCTTTCCCAATTAAGCATAGCCTCTACTTTACTTGGATCCACTGATACTCCTTCCTCTGAGACTATATGACCAAGGAAAGCTATCTGATCCAGCCAAAACTCACACTTACTAAGCTTTCCATATAATTGTTTATCTCGGAGTATCTAAAGTACTAACCACAAATGTTGTGAATGCTCCTCATACGACCGAGAGTATACCAGGATATCATCAATAAAGACTATCATAAATTTATCTAGATAGTCTCTGAACACCTCGTTCATTAATCTCATAAAGGCTACAAGGACGTTCGTTAATCCAAAGGACATCACTAGAAATTCATAATGGCCATACCTTATCCTAAAGGCTGTCTTCGAAATATCCTCTTCCTTAATCCTCAATTGGTGGTAGCCCGATCTCAAATCAATTTTAGAAAAGACTGAGGCACCTCTCAGCTGATCAAGTAGAATCAATCCTGGGCAATGGGTATTTATTCTTCACTGTGGCTTTAATTAATAATCGGTAGTCTACGCATAATCTGAGACCACCATCCTTCTTCTTAACAAATAAAACTGGTGCTCCCCATGGTGAAACACTGGGTCTAATAAACCCTTGATTCAGTAACTCTTGTAGTTGTTTCTTCAATTCGTCAAGTTCCACTAATGCCATCCTGTATGGAGGTCTAGCGATCGGCTGAGTATCTGGTACCAAATCAATAGTAAACTTCAGTTCTCTCTCTGGTGGTAAACCTGGTAATTCATCTGGGAAAACATCCAAAAAATCACACACCATATGTATATCCTCAATCCACGGATTTTCCCGATCATCATCTGAGATGAGTGTTTCATAACCTTCACATAATCACATTTAGTACTCTCAAGAGCAACGTCAAAATTTCAATTTGTTTACAAAATTCCATACGTCTATTTACTCAATATTTCAAACGTATACTGTAAGGTTCAGGTAGGGAGAAAGTTACAATTTTAGTGTAACAGTCTAAACTCACTCGATTGGTTGCCAGCCAATCCATTCCCAAAATTACATTAAACCCATGCATATTTAATATTATTAGATCAGCTAACATTACTCTATCTCCCACCTTTATTTAACATCTTCTATAGATTAAATAAGTTCTCTGGGATTCATGCATAGGAGTATTTACATGTAGTGTATACTCTAGAGGTTCAAACTTCAAGTTTAATCTACAGGCAAAATACTCAGAAATAAATGAATGCGTGGACCCTGAATCAATCAACACATGAGCCTTATGATTACAGACAGAGAGTGTACCTCTTATAGTTTCTGCAGAAGTGTCTGCGGTTTCCTTATCCAGGGCAAACACACGTCCCTGTGTAACAGGCTTCTTCCCTTTTTCTGTAGCAGTGGCCCGTCTTTGGGGATTCACTCTCTGAGGTTGTTGTCTATTAGGCTTCGGAGCATGTGGTCTCTGAGGTTAAAGGCAGTTTTTCACCATGTGACCCATGTCTCCACATCTAAAGCATCCATGGATCAACCCAGTACAACTCCCCTCATACGATCGGCCACAATCTCTACAAACCCTTATCTCAGGCCTGACATCTCAAGGGGTCTCCCTAATGATGGGATAAGCTCTAGGTCTCTCTAATCTGCCCTTCTGTACCTCAATCCTTCCTCTTCTGAAGGAACCTCTTTGAACATCTGTTTGAAAAAGCACTGGCCTCTTGCCCTTATCCCTATTCACCGTTCTGAACTCATTCTAGGATTGTACCATCTCGATTTCCCTTTCAATCTCTTGTGACCATCTCAGAGCATCTCCAAACTTAGTAATACATAGCCCTATCAATCTATCTCTGATGATGGGCTTCAACCCATATACAAATCTCTCAGTGCGGAGCTCTTCATTCTTGAAGGTCTCAGGGTCATATCTCAATAGCACGATGAACTGGCACTTATATTCATCCACAGATATATCACCCTGCACCAAACTCAAAAACTCGACCTACTTCTTTCTCTGGGCAGCTCGTGGTATATATTAGGTCTTAAAGGCTGTCTGAAACTCTTCCCAACCAATCACATCCTAGCGAGACATTAGAATACCCTCTGTAGTACCTCACCAATCTCGAGTTCCCTCTTTTAACATATAGACACTCATACTGACCCTTTCAATATCTGTGCACCCCAGATAGTCAAATATGACTCTGGCTTCTGTCAGCCACTCTTCAGCCTCTGTAGGATCCTTCTTTCCCCTAAATGCAAGTGGATTCATTTTTAAAAAGTCTTTTAGTCAGACCATACTTCTGTCATCATTTTGAGTGACGGGAGGCACTGGGTCCATCTGTATTGGAGTTATTGGCACAAACTTTGCCAAGAGGATAGGGATAGGATGCAGGGATTACACCTGGAGAGGCAGCTGCACCTGATACGCCTTGTAAAACCCGTATCTTTGTATATAAACCTTATGAAATGCATAAGTATATACATGTACATGCTATGTGAAACATAAATGATATAAGTCCATAAGTTGATGTATACACTTATGATATAAGTTTGTGATGTACACACAAGTTCCATTATGTATGAATGTGAAAAAATGGACTACAAATGTGGATAGAACTCAAAATGAGTAGTGTGGTAAAATGGAAGGAAGTTGCATGAGTTGCATAAAGCCTTATACTTCCATTTGATATATGTATTGTATACCTTTGGTTATACAATGAATGCACACAAGTTTTAATATGCAGAAAGGATAAATGGATGTCATTTTCAATTCTTAAAGATGGTTGAATGAGAAAATGACTATGCAGCAAAATCAAGTATGCTCGGTGTGAGTTACTGTAGAAAAGTACAGAAAAATCTGGAAAATATGAATGCCAGATCAATCTCATTGGAGGAAAGATCGATCAGGAAGAGCCAAAACTGCTTCTATTTTAGTAATGGAACAGGGCAAATAAATCTCTGAAGGGGCCAGATCGATCTCCATAATCTACTGACTTGCAACAGATCGATCTCATGCAAGAGAAGATCGATCTCTTTAAGGTTCTGTGTTATGCAGATCGATCTCATTAAGCCTAGAAGGTCAGTTTTAAGAGGAAAAATGCTGAGAAGATCGATCTCTTGGGGTAGCAAATCGATCTCATCAAGGTAATTTCTATAAAACAGGACCTGCTGACCTGTATTCATGGGAAAAACCAAAACCTTTCCATATTTTGACACCAAGTGACCTAAATCCCCCTTTAAACTATAAACACCGTCCATAGAGGTTGAAGGTAAGTTTATTTCATAAAGTTGTTCAAAGAGTGGAGAAGAACAACATAGTTGGAAGCTAGAAGTTGAGGTGATCCATTTAAGGGAGAAAAGGTGTTTTCCCCCAAAGTGTGCTAAGTGGAGAAAAGCCGAGATTGGTAAGATTTCAATATCCCAATCTCATATATGTTAATTTGTATACTTGTGTGAGTAGATTGGTATATAAATTAATGGTTGAAACATCTTAGAAGTGCTAAACTATTCATGACCTAGAAAATGGCTAAATGAGTCAAAATTAAGAGTTAGCGAGTAGGCATGGATTTGATGATGATTTAAGCATGCCTAGATGTTATTAAGCACGTATAGATGCTTATAAATGCATTTGATGATTTCATGTGCTAGAAACAAAAGTAGCTCAAATTGACTATATGTGGTATTTGATGAAATGCCACAATGAAATGAAAATCATGAACTTGAGGTAATAAGAGTATAATACCGATTTAAGATGAATCGATAAACTCGAGTAGTCTAATGGATTCTTGGAAAAGAGTTATAGACTCGAAATGGACTTGTAAGAGGATAAAGTCCACTAAGGCATAAAAAGGGCAAATGAGATGTAAATGGCTAAATGCATTGATTTGAATATCATGCATGTGAAATAAAGTATATGACAGTATAATGATGTGTGTGATGCACAATTTCAGCTCCAGAAGATAAAGTTGGAGTTGGTAAGACAGGATCACAAGCGATTGGAATCAAGGAAAAAGATTCAAGTGTGATTCGAGGTAAGGGACTTATGTAAGCTATAGAGATAGCTATACGTATGTTTTCTTATCTGTTGTGTGAATTGTATGTGATAATAGATAGATATCGATATATCTAGAAGAAAACTACGTATGAAAATAAGTCGATAAGCATGTGTTACATGACTTCTGTGATTGTTGCGAAAAGAGATTTTTCAAATGTTTTGAAAAAGAACAATAATCGACAGGCTCCAGTTTTAACCAATCGTATGAAATTTGTAGACAGAGTGATCGAAGGGAGTTTACCCTCTCACTCATACTTAGTGAAAAGAGCCATTCTATTTCTTTACTGTGTGGAGTCGTGCTGAACATGAGTGGCAAAGGTAGATTGACTAGCCCTGCTCCTACATTTTTTTTGAAAGGGATTTTGAGAAAGTAAATGAGTGCTTGATATCTCGAGGATATTGTGTATTTCACTCGAGAGCTCACACCTGATTTTGAGACAATAGAAATGGGTGATAAGGATCCATGGGAGCACGATGTACCATGAGCGTTAGCCATGGGGTACGATGTGTCGTGATTATCTGTGTGATATCTGTGTGATGCTGAAGGGATGGTTGATCCGCCTCCCTAAGCATGGGGTTCCTGTACACCTGATCAGTGTAGCCTGAAATCCAATTATGGCCATAAGTCTGCAAAAGTTGCATAAGTATCTATATGTGTGATACAATATTGTCACTACCGTGTGAAGTGACAGACATCCTCCTTTGCTATATGTCTGGGGATGGGATGACCCATGAATTATGTCTCAATGTATAATTGATTTACAAAGTATAAATTATTTTCTATAGGTGATCTGTGTGAATCGAGTATGTTGTGTAAACCTGTGTGGTATTGAAAGATGATCTGCATGAAGCTATGTGTTTACTGTGTGAAAAGTGATTTCATGTGTGAACTGTGTGCAGTTTTAAACTCAGTGGTTTTGTATGATAAACTCTGTGAATATGCATATACCCATCTGGTGAATTAACGGTTTCGCATTGATGGAAATTGATTTAAAGAACATGCATATTATTTTATAACGAAATGTGAGTATGTATTTTAGCATGTAGATAGTGTAATTATCTACTTGTTTGCACATTTTCCTTACTGAGCGCGTTATACTCACCCCTTATTTCCTTCTCCACAGATACTACGTAGTAGTGAGTACTGCAGTCGTCTCTGCTACGGTATTCTCTAGTCATCCAGCCGTATAGAGAGGTATACACTATGTGATGATATGAAGAGAAATTTTGTATCCTGTAAATTAATACACAGTCTAGTAATGTGTTGTCTAAAAGGGGATGTATAGTTAATAGGAACTGATGTAAATGCTTCCGCATATGTTATAAAAGTCTAGTTTCTATTTTAATTTGTTTAATTACATTAATTAAATTATAAATGAGTAAGATATGGATTGGATTTGACTCACAGCCCAACTGTAAGTGGTAAGTGTTAAGGTAAAAGGTAGCGAAAGAAGGTCATGACAGATTTAATGGTATCAGAGCTAAGTTGGTCTAATGTGAGTCATATCCATAATTAGGAAAGTATACATCCCTAAAGTATTGTGCATTATTAGGATACAAATATGTATACCAAGCTGGAAATTTTGACTGAGATACTTGTTATTGAGTTTGAAGGATGTCTGATAGATGACGTGGTAGTATAGAAGAGAGTTCACGCTCTCATGGGCATAGAGATGAGCCCGAGAGGCGTAGTGGGTCTAGTTCGCGTAGAGATCCACCTGAGCTTAATGAGGCCGCTGAGGCCAAAATAGCACAGTTACAACGCAGTGTAGACACAGTGATGGAGATGTTTACACAGGCTATGGCTAGAATGGAGGGTAGATAAGAAAACCCTATTGGTCAGGCTGCTACATCTGAGAGAGATGAACCAGCATAGCTTGTACGAGACCTCAGGTTGCAGAGGCAGAGATACCTGCACCTCCCGCAGTTCAGGACATTCCCCCACCAGTTGATGATCCTATAGTTCCACAATAGGTTAGTGGAGAGGGAGTTTATGACTGTGATCTGGGTAGACTGAGGGAATTCTGAAAGTTTGAACCACCTTCTTTTAGTGGGGTGAAGAACCCAGTGTTGGCCGAGCATTGGATACGTGGTATAGAGAAGCTCTACCGATTTTTCCACTGCTCTGACACAGAAAAGGTCACCTTTGCGACTTTTGTGTTAGATGGAGAAGTCGAGCATTGGTGGATAGCCACACAGCCGATTTTAAGTACAAGGCACCTGGTTGTGACATAGGATATATTCTTAGACGCCTTCAGGAGGCAATATGTTCCAGCCACTACACAGAGGAAGATGCAAATGGAATTTTTGACATTGACTCAGGGGAACTGTAGAGTGGATGAGTACGAGTCTAGATTTACATCCTTGGGTAGGTATGACACATTTACGATGAATTATCAGGATAAAAAGGTCTAGAAGTTTATTGAGGGATTGAGACCTTCAATCAGAGCTCGACTAGCTCCATTTGACATTACCACCTATGATAAAGCAGTACGCAGAGCTCAGCTGTGTGAGCGAGATTATGAGTTGCATGTCTTAGAGTTGATTAAGAGTGGTAAGGGCAATGATAGAGACCGAAAGAGATCGATTAATGATAGAGGATTCTGAAAAGGTCGAAGGTTATTCGGTAAGGGGCCTAAGATTAAGGAGATACAAGAGGGGTCTGTGAAACCTCAAGTGTATCCCACTTATTCTCCAGCATCAAGGGCCACAGGCATAGTTATTGGCGGACCCAGACCTACAACTGAGCAATGTTGGATGTGTGGTAGATATCATGGGGGTAGACCATGCCCTATGACGAGAGTATGCTATAGATGCCGTAAAGTCAGGCACATAGCTCGTGAATGCCCAAAGTTGTTAGATACAACACCACAGAAGGGTAAAGAACCAGAAAAGGCTAAGGTTGAGACACCTACACCAAAAAGGAAATCCATAGCTGAAGAGAAAGGCAAATAAGGTGTTGACCATGGGCGAGTGTTGACTTTGGACCAGGCTTCTGCTGAGACTTCTAATGATGTGATAAAAGGTATCGTCCTAGTCTTTAATCTTGAAGCATTAGCATTGATTAACCCTGGTGCCACGCATTCATTCATATCGCCTACTTTTGCATGTAAATTGATAGACATGTACTACCTGTACCTTTAGGTAGGGTAATGCTTATAAGTACCCCACTTAGAGAGAATGTAATGACCGAGTATGTCTGTAATAGTTGTAAGTTGAAAGTAGGGGAGAATGAGATGTTAGCCAATCTTATTCTATTAAACATGAGAGATTTTGATGTAATATTAGGAATGGATTGGTTAGCTGCAAACTAGTCTATTTTAGACTGTTATGCTAAGACAGTGATGTTTCCTACCCTTGAAAAGCATATTGTAAGCTTGGGAAAGAAATGAAACAAATAGTAAATTATGTCCAATGATGGTTGTTTTACTAATCAAATGTGATTGTAATGTGTTAAAGGTTTTATAACCGATGCGGTTGATTTGGATAAGGTGTCTCCGGATATGGTTGACATCCCTGTGGTTAGAGAATTTCCCAATGTCTTTCTGAAACAATTACCTGGATTGCCACCAGATAGAGAGATGGAATTTTGTATTGACTTGGTGCCTGGAACTGAATCGATATCCAAACCACCATATCGAATGGCTCCAGTGGAATTAGAGGAGCTAAAGAAACAGTTGCAACAGCTGTTGGATAAGGGGTTTATCAGACCTAGTGTATCACCTTAGGGAGCACCAGTTCTATTTGTAAAGAAGAAAGATGGGAGTCTCTGACTGTGTATAGACTACCGGTAATTGAATAAGGCTACCATCAAGAACAAATATCCCCTTCCACAGATTGATGATATATTGGATTAGTTGCAGGGAGCATAGATCTTTTCAAAAATTGATCTGAGTTCTGGGTATCATCAGTTGAGAATTCAGAGTGAAGATGTACCCAAGACAGCATTCAGGACCCGTTATGGCCATTATGAGTTTCTAGTTATGCCATTTGGGTTGACGAATGCTCCTGCAGCGTTTATGGCTCTAATGAACGATGTGTTTAAGCCATACCTGTACAGATTCATGATTGTCTTTATAGATGACATATTGGTGTACTCAAAGTCTAGGGAAGAGCATGTACAACATTTGAGAACAGTGTTACAGACCCTCCGAGATCAGGAGTTGTATGCTAAACTGAACAAGTGTGATTTCTGGCTGTGTGAGATGTCGTTTTTGGGTCATATAGTCTTGAAAGATGGTGTATCAGTAGATCTATCTAAGATAGAGGCTGTGATACAGTGGGATAGACCCAAGACGATTACAGAGATCTGTAGTTTCTTGGGTTTAGCAGGTTATTATCGACGGTTTGTCGAAGGATTCTCTAAGCTGGCTACTCCATTGACACGTCTCACTCGAAAAGATGTGGCATTTGAGTGGGATGATAAATGTGAGAAAAGTTTCTGCGAGCTAAAGAATAGACTGACCATCGCACCTATTCTCACCATACCTACCAGTTCAGGAGGTTATTCAGTGTACACAGATGCCTCAGGATAGAGATTGGGTTGTGTGTTGATGCAGGACGGGAAGGTAGTAGCATATGGATCCAGACAGCTTAAGGACCATGAGAGGAACTACCCGACCCATGATATAGAGTTAGTAGCCATTATATTTGCATTGAAAATATGGCACCACTACTTATATGCTGAGAAATTTCAGGTGTATACAGATCATAAGAGCCTCAAATATCTGTTTTCACATAAAGAGTTAAATATGAGGCAGAGACGATGGATAGAGCTTTTGAAAGATTATGATTGCGAGATATTGTACCATCTAAGAAAGGCTAATGTTATGGCTGATACCCTGAGTAGAAAGAGCCTTGGAATGGTATCGCACATGATGGTCAAGGAATATGAGCTGCTTGAGTAGTTTGCTCACCTCAGGTTGGATATAGACCCTCTTGAAGTTGACAATGGCTGTGTGATAGCTAGCTTGTGAATGGAATCGGATTTGATTGACTGGATATGCCAGGCTCAGTATGTCGATCTACTGTGTGAGGATCGTACTAATCTGATTCAGAGGGGTGATGTGGCCAATTTCTTTGTGAGTGATGATGGCCTACTGAGGTTTAGAGGCAGGATTTGCGTTCTCGATGACCCAAAACTAAAGAGATTAATATTGACAAAAGCTCATTCATCGAGATACACATTGCATTTGGGAGGTAATAAGATGTACCAGAGCCTCTGGAAAGTGTATTGGTGGTCAGGAATGAAAAGAGATATCGCAGAGTTTGTGGCAAGATGTCTAGTATGTCAGCAAGTAAAGGTAGAGCATCAGAAACCTACAGGGTTATTGCAGCCTCTACCAGTATCGACATGGAAATGGGAGCATGCCACCATGGATTTTATCATGGGATTGCCAAGGACTAAGAGGAACTATGATGATATCTGGGTAGTGGTTGACAGACTAATGAAATCAACCCACTTTTTAGCAATAAAATCAACAAATGCCTTGAGTAGTTTGGCAGAGTTGTATGTACAGGAGATAGTGAGGCTACATAGTGTTCCAGTGAGCATTGTATCGGATAAGGATTCTCGTTTTACTTCTCGCTTTTAGGAATAATTCCAAGAAGTTACGAGAACCCAATTGAGTTTCAGTACTGCTTTCCATCTTCAAATCGATGGTCAATTAGAGAGAACCATCTAGACGTTAGAGGATATGTTGAGGGCAAGTGTTATGGATTTTAAAGGCTCCTGGGATGATCACCTACCATTAGACAAATTTGCATACAACAATAAATATCACTCAAGCATCGGGATTGCACCTTATGAGGCCTTATACGGTAGAAGGTGTCGTTCCCCAATTGGTTAGGAAGAAGTGGGTGAGAGGAAAAGGTTTGCTCCTGACTTGGTACAGCAAGCCTCTGAGGTTGTTCAGTTGCTATGTGAGAGATTGAGAACAGCTCAGAGCAGGCAGAAAAGCTATGCTGACATAAGATGCAGGCCACTAGAGTTCATGGTTAGTGACTCTGTATTCTTGAAAGTGTCTCCCTCAAAATGGATTATGAGGTTCGGTAAGAAGGGTAAGTTGAGCCCTCGGTATATCAGACCGTTTGAGATACTGGAGCGTGTGGGAGATAAGGCTTATAGGATTGCATTGCCACCGAAATTGGCAAGCATACATAATGTCTTACACGTATCGATGATTCGGAAGTACCATTCAGATCCAAGTCATGTGATTTGATATGAGCCATTGGAGCTCAAAGATGATTTGACCTACATCGAGAGACCAATCCGGATACTGGATAGGAAAGAGAAAGTGTTACGGAGCAAGATGATTCTGCTTGTTAAAGTTCTCTGGCAACACCATAATTCGAAAGAAGCAACTTGGGAGTTAGAGAACTTGATACGGGAGAAGTACCCCCGACTTTTTGAAGATTAACTTGGTTCTAATTTAGAGGACCAAATTCTTTTAAGGAGGAGAGGAATGTAAGACCCATATTTTTGTATATAAACCTTATGAAATGCATAAGTATATACATGTACATGCTATGTGAAACATAAATGATATAAGTCCATAAGTTGATGTACACACTTGTGATATAAGTTTGTGATGTACACACAAGTTCCATTATGTTTGAATGTTAAGAAATGGACTTTTCTCAATGATAAATGTGAATAGAACTCAAAATGAGTAGTGTGGTAAAATGGAAGGAAGTTGTATGAGTTGCATAAAGCCTTATACTTCCATTTGGTATATGTATTGTATACCTTTAGTTAAACAATGAATGCACATAAGTTTTAATATGCATAAAGGATAAATGGATGTCATTTTCAAGTCTTAAAGATGGTTGAATGAGAAAATGATTATGGCAGCAAAATCAAGTATGTTTGGTGTGAGTTACTGCAGAAAAGTGTAGAAAAATCTGGAAAATATGAATGCCAGATCGATCTTATTAGAGGAAAGATCTATCGGGAAAAGCCAAAACTGCTTCTGTTCGAGTAATGGAACAGGGCAGAATGATCTCTAAAGGGGCCAAATCGATCTCCTTAAGGTTCTGTGTTATGCAGATCGATCTCATTAAGCTTGGAAGGTCAGTTTCAAGAGGAAAAATGTCAAGATGATCGATCTCTTGGGGTAGCAGATCGATCTCATCAAGGCAATTTCTATAAAACAAGACCTGCTGACCTGCATTCACAGGAAAAACCAAAACCTTTCCATATTTTGACACCAATTGACCTAAATCACCCTCTAAACTATAAACACCTTCCATAGAGGTTGAAGGCAAGTTTATTTCATCAAAGTTGTTCATAGAGTGGAAAAGAACAACATAGTTAGAAGCTAGAAGTTGAGGTGATCCATTTAAGGGAGAAAAAGAGTTTTCCCCCAAAGTGTGCTAAGTGGAGAAAATCTGAGATTGGTAAGATTTCAATATCCCAATCTCATATATGTTAATTTGTATACTTGTGTAAGTAGATTGGCATATAAATTAATGGTTGAAACATCTTAGAAGTGCTAAACTATTCAGGACCTAGAAAATGGCTAAATGAGTCAAAATTAAGAGTTATCGAGTAGGCATGGATTTGATGATGATTTAAGCATGCCTAGATGTTATTAAGCACGTATAGATGCTTATAAATGGATTTGATGAAGTTCATGTGCTAGAAACAAAAGTAGCTCAAATTGACTATATGTAGTATTTGATGAAATGCCACAATGAAGTGAAAATCATGAACTTGAGGTATTAAGAGTTTAATACCGATTTAAGATGAATCGATAGACTCGAGTAGTCTAATGGATTCTTGGAAAAGAGTTATAGACTCGAAATGGACTTGTAAGAGGATAAAGTCCACTAAGGCATAAAAAGGGCAAATGAGATGTAAATGGCTAAATGCATTGATTTGAATATCATGCATGTGAAATAAAGTATATAACAGTATACTGATGTGTGTGATGCACAATTTTAGCTTTGAAAGATAACGTTGGAGTTGATAAGACCAGATCACAAGCTATTGGAATCAAGGAAAAAGATTCAAGTGTGATTCGAGGTAAGGGACTTATGTAAGCTATAGAGATAGCTATACGTATGTTTTCTTATCTGATGTGTGAATTGTATGTGATAATAGATAGATATCGATATATCTAGAAGAAAACTACGTATGAAAATAAGTCGATAAGCATGTGTTGCATGACTTCTGTGATTGTTGTGAAAAGAGATTTTTCAAATGTTTTGAAAAAGAACAATAATCGACAGGCTTCGATTTTAACCAATCGTATGAAATGTGTAGACAGAGTGATCGAAGGAAGTTTACCCTTTCACTCATACTTAGTGAAAAGAGACGTTCTATTTATTTACTGTGTGGAGTCGTGCTGAGCATGAGAGGCAAAGGTAGATTGACTAGCCCTGGTCGTACATTTTTTTTCAAAGGGATTTTGAGAAAGTAAATGAGTGCTTAATGCCTCGAGGATATTGTATATTTCACTCGAGAGCTCACACGTGATTTTGAGACAATAGAAATGAGTGATAAGGATCCATGGGAGCACGATGTACCGTGAGCATTAGCCATGGGGTACGATGTACCGTGACTATCTATGTGATAACTGTGTGAGATCTGTGTGAAATATATGTGATGCTGAAGGGATGGTTGATTTGCCTCCCTAAGTATGAGGTTCCCGCACACCTGCTCAATGTAGCCTGGAATCCGACTATGGCCATAAGTCTGTAAAAGTTGCATAAGTATCTATCTGTGTGATACGATATTGTCACTACTGTGTGGAGTGACAGACATCCTCCTTTGCTATGTGTCTGGGGATGGGATGACCCATGAATTATGTCTCAACGTATAACTGATTTACGAAGTATAAAGTATTTTCTATATGTGATCTGTGTGAATTGAGTATGTTGTGTAAACCTGTGTGGTATTGAAATACGATCTGCGTGAAGCTATGTGTTTACTATGTGAAAAGTGATTTCATGTATGAACTGTGTGTAGTTTTAAACTCAGTGGTTTTGTATGATAAACTCTGTGAATATGCATATACCCATCTGGCGAATTAACGGTTTCGGATTGATGGAAATTGATTTAAAGAACATGCATATTATTTTATAAGGAAATGTGAGTATGTATTTTAGCATGTAGATAGTGTAGTTAACTACTTGTTTGCACATTTTCCTTACTGAGCGTGATATGCTCACCCCCTTATTTCCTCCTCCACAGATACTACGTAGTAATGAGTACTGTAGTCATCTCTGCTATGGTATTCTCTAGTCATCCAGCCGTACAGAGAGGTATACACTATGTGATGGTATGAAGAGAAATTTTATATCCTATAAATTAATGCACAGTCTAGTAATATGTTATCTAAAAGGGGATGTATAGTTAAGGGGAACTGATGTAAACGCTTCTGCATATGTTATAAAAGTCCAATTTTCTATTTCAATTTGTTTAATTACATTAATTAAACTATAAATGAGTAAGATATGGATTGGATTTGACTCATAGCAAAACTGTAAGTGGTAAGTGTTAAGGTGAAAGGTCGCGGAAGAGGGTCGTGACACGCCTGCACGACCAGCTCATACACCATAGACTAAAGATACACCGACACCCCCACCAGTTCAGGATACACCTTCTCATGTTACTCCAGGATAGGACGGTTGTACATTGGGGTATGGTTGTGAACTCAATAGATTGCGAGAGTTCCAGATGCTTGGACCACCGTCGTTTAGAGGGGAGAAAGACCTTGTGGTTTCAAAGGATTGGCTGGGAGAGATGGAGAAATTGTATGGATTCTTTAAGTGTACAACTATTAAGATGGTCGCATTTGTTGTGTTCCTACTGAAAGGATCGACAGAGCATTGGTGGAAGTCTACCAGGGTTATAGTGAGAGCACGACACTCAGAGATCACGTGAGATATCTTTTTGGATGCCTTCAGGAGGCAGTATGTCCCGGACACAGCAAACTGCAAATAGTCAGTGGATAACTACAAGACAAGATTTATATCCCTGGGTAGGTATGATCTCGATACCATGAGTAGTGAGACCAGAAAGGTCACAGATTCATTGATGGACTGAGACCAAAACTACTGTCTAAACTGGTTCCATTTGATATCTCTACCTATGATGAGGCAGTGCATAGGGCACAACTCTATGAGCAAGATTATGAGAGGAATGTCTCTGAGTTCAAGAAAGTTAGAAAGGGTAGAGATCGAGATAGGAAGAGGCCGATGAGTTACAATGCCAGAGGTTTTGAATATCGAGGAGAGAGGAGACTCTTCGGTAAGAAACCAAGGATCGAAGAAGTACAAGAGAAGAATGCTAGATCTCCTGCATATCCGGGCATAACTCCAGCTAGAGGTGTTGTTATTGGAGGACTGAGGCCTACCACTGTCAGACCTAGATTTTTTGTAGCTTGTACCTTATGATTCCTATGTGTATGAACACTATGTAATAATAGTTGAATCATAAGAAGAGTATTTACTAGACTTAAAGTGTTATTGGAATGAATTAACACGCAAAAGTTACATAAAATGCCTAATGTGAGCGATAGGTATCACAGGCTAAACCGAGTTATTCTAAATCATTCTGACTGAAAATAAGAACTTAAAATAAGAGAGCGTAGAGAGCTCATGAAGAGAAGTCAGCTTGATTTAGACCCGAACATATAAAACAAGTGTAAAAGCTAAAAAGGGTAAAATGGACCTTTTTGGCAAGAAAAGGAGTTTCGGGTGAAATTATCCACCGGGAACGGTTGGAATATAAAGACGAGAGTGTAAGACATAAGAAATGACACTTTCAAAATTTTAAGAAAAAGTCAACATAGTCAATGGTTAAGGAAAAAGTCAACTATAGTTAAGAAAGTGGACTTTTACCATAGTTGACTAATCATGGTTAAAAATTAACCTAAGTGTGGAGAAAAATTTGGGGAAAAATATTCTTAGCCAGAATACAAGATAATCATCCCCAAAAGTAAGGAAAATTTATTCGGAGGGATTCCGGAATAAATTTAATGGTTAAAAACGTGATGGGCCTAAGGTAAAAATTTTAAAGCCCATTAAGGTATACTAAACGTATGTTGAAATTTCTAGGTCCTTTAGACCGAATTGTTGGACCAATTGATCGGCCAAATTTTTGAGACAATAAAAGGCTCGAGACATAGTAAAAATTTCAGCCCGAAAGCCCATAAGGAAAGCCCAAACCGAGAAGCCCAATTGGAAAAGCCCATGAGATAAATATCTAACCATAGTTAAAGTTAACTATGACTCATAAGGTGACTCATAAGGTGACTCATGGCTAAGGTTTGGAAAGTCAAGCATAATGGCTGAAAAGTAAAGCTTAATGGCTAAGTATATGGCTTATAAATTCAGCCACACCATTGTCATCTTCATCACACCAAATCCGGCTAGAAGAAGAAACCATTGAAACATATTTTTCCAAGCTTTCTCTCACTGGAAATCACTAGGAATTAGGCATATTTGGAACTTGCATTCTTCATGGAAGTTGTTCCAAATTGAAAGGAGATTGACATGAATTGGCTATCAAGGAGCCATAGAGTGCAAACCGAGAGCCTCCAAAGTTTCGGCAAAAGGGTGAACTTAACAATTGGTATATTTTCTAATTTCCAATTTCATATATGTTAATGTATGAATGATTTCAAGTATGTTGATATATGTTTTAAGCATTGCAACATATTAAATCACCATGAAATGGGTTAGGCCAAGAGTGATCAATGGGATATTGAAATATGTCAATTTGATTTTAAGACATAAATGGATTAGTGTACATGTATTAATGTTAATGGTGTAATTAGAATTAATCAAATTGATTGATTAATACATGTAATTTGTTGGCAACCAAGGTGTTTGAGAAAATGCTAAATGAACTATATGATGATTGGTAATGTTGCCTACCAAGTGTTTGTAAAAATGCCTAAATGAAAATGGCTAAATAATAGGCATGGATGACATGCCATGGTAAACCGAGGCATGGGTAGCTCTCGGCCAAGGCATGTGGCTGAGAGGGCCAATGGGCCAAGCCCAATAAGAGTTGGTGGGCCCCACAAGCCCAATAGGCCCAACGAAAGTGAATAGTAAAATAAAAATGGACTTAAGGCCTAGTTAGGCCCATTAAGGTTTTTTAAGGCCCATTAAGGGAAAATAGACTGTATTAATGTGTAATACAATAGGAAAATTATGATTTAACCTGAGGAATAGTTATTTACAGCTCCGAAGTTTACATTGAGAGCTGATCGGACTGCGGGATTTAGCAGCATCGAGGAAGTGAGGTCACGTGACGTGATCCGAGGTAAGGGACTTTTACGAGTAGTTAGAGATAACTGCACGTATTTTCGTCTGCTTTTACATTGACTTAAAAACTCTGAGGGTCAGAGAAAGTGAATAATAATTATTACGACCCGATAGTGGTAAATTACGATTTTACCCCTAGTTAGTCAAAAAGTCAACTTTTGTGAAAAGTTGCAAAAAGCATGGAAACTATTATTATGAGTGTTTAACTACTGTTTAGCATGAAAATAAATAGATGGGCTAATGATTTTAAGGTTGATGTGACTTAAGCACACTTTATAGTGCTGATTTTGATGTTTTATAAACAATCCCTTTTAAATAGCCATCTATCATATTATGTGAGAATGAATCGTGCTAGAGCACAACTCGCACTGGGATTCATATGTTTTCCACATACATTAGTGCTGGATTTTTATACGCACTAGATTTCCATGACATGCATGATAGAGTACTGGAGTTTTACTCGTACTCAGTTTTATATGATATATGCATGACACAGAGTGCTGGAGCGATTAGCTCGTACTCGAGTTTTACATGAGATACATGACAGAGTATTGGAGCGTTGCTCGTACTCGATTCTTCTTGGTTTATACATGACATAGTACTGGAGCTATTGCTCGTACTTGATTTGATATATGCATAGCATAGTACTGGGAGCTATTGCTCGTACTTGATTTAATACATGAACTATGCATTGACCTAGTGGCTGGAGATTGCTCGCACTAGAGTTGAGTTTGTGATGTGAAATAGTGTTCGAGCGCAGTGTCGACTGTGTGTCGCACTCGAGGACGCACATTATATGTGATATTATATACATGGTACCTATTCATACCGCATTCTTGTGTGACTGAGTGTCACATTTTGAGAGGATGGCTAGCATGAGGGTATTTGTGAATGTGGTATAAATATTTCCATAGTTACGAGGGCTAAGTCCTATGGGAGGCACCCTGGCTGTGAGGGTCCACGGGTGTACTTTGTACCGTGCCTGGGGCACGAGGTGTACGCTGTACCGTGTGTTACGCATAGATGACGGCTGTAGTGGACTGACCATCCTCCCGTTGCAGCAGTGATGCCCCTCACACCGAGATCTGTGTTGCTTGGGATCACATTTCGGATATGATCATAGTCCAGGATACTATTTGCATTTAACCACAGAGTCTTACATGATATATCACATTGATTGACTGATTTAAACTGCGGACAGACCTAAGGGATGGGTCGGACTCCGATTTTGTGTTGTGAATCATTTGATGCCATATTTATTGTGATTTAAATATACATGGCATGATTTACATAAAGGCATGATTTATATACGATGCATTATTTTGCACTACATGCCTACATTTGAGAAAGAAAGCATGATTTTCTGTACATGAGATTTATTCTGTACAAGTATATATATTATATTTCAAGACATGCTTTTTAAAGCGAGTAAAGGAAATAATGTTTTCAAGGCATAGCATTATTTTGAGTAGATAGTGTTGATATCTACTTGCTTGCCTGATTTCCTTACTGAGCGCGTTGTATGCTCACCCCCCTTTCTTTACATCTCTCTACAGAGCGTCAGTAGAGCGAGAGCTATCGAGGGATAGTGTCCCAGAGTCCACTGCTAGTTCCTATCGATCGCCAGGTATACATATTATATACAGTTGTGTATCTAAACATAGAAACAGCACAGTGATGTATACGATATATATTATGGGGAATGTATTTGTATTAGATTTTACATGTATAATAAAAGCAGTTACAGTCAGTAATAATATATTGAAATGTATGTATGAAATGGATGATGTGGTAAGTGAGGACTCTGACATCGAATCACAGCCCAACCATTGAAGAGAGGAAAGGTAAGTTAAAAATGCAAAAAATTTATTGTGATTTTTGGATAAAGTCATGGATTGAGAAGAGGTCCTGACAACCACTGAGTAGTGCAGTAGATGTGGTAGATTCCATGGAGGTAGACCTTGTCCCGTTTCTAATGGATTGTGCTTCAGATGTGGGAAGCCAGGGCATATGGCTAGAGTTTACCCAGAGGTTATAGATATTGCCCTATAGAAGGGCAAGGAGCCGGAGAGAGCTCCAGCTGATATGTCTGCGTCGAAGAGGAGAACGATGGTAGAAGAGAAGGGGAAGCAGGTCATTGGACGATGGCGAGTACATGCCTTGGACCAGGTCACGGTCGATGCTTCGTCGGATGTGATTAGAGGTAACATCTTGATGTATGATTTAGAAGCTTATGTCCTGGTGCCACGCATTCATTTGTATCACCTTCATTTGCATGTAAGTTAACAAAATATGTAAAGCGTACACCTTTAAGTTGGAGTATGTTGATTAGTACGTCTATGGATAACAGTCAGCTAGTGGAGTACGTGTTAAATAACTGTAAGCTAAGAGTAGGGGGAAAGGATATGATAGCCAATCAAATATTGTTAAGTATGAGTGATTTTGATGTAATCTTAGGAATGGATTAGTTTTTTGCAAACCACTCTGTTTTAGATTGTTATACTAAGACAGTTATGTTTCCTAACCCTGAAAAATATGTTGTAAAGTTTGATGAAAAGAAATGAAAGTAGTAGTTATGATTACAATAAACAATGTACTATGCTGACTGAGAAATAAAAATCTTGAAAGTTTTATTGCGTACGTGGTTGATACGGATAAGGCACATCCGGAGTTAACAGATATTCCTATGGTTAGTGAATTCCCAAATGTCTTTCCGGATGAATTGCTAGGGTTACCACCAGACAGAGAGATGGAGTTTTGTATAGATTTGGTGCCTAGTACTGAACCTATATCGAAACCACTGCATCGCATGGCCTTAGTTGAGTTGGAGGAGCTTAAGAGACGTTATAGGAATTGTTGGATAGGGAGTTCATTAGACCGAGTGTTTCACCTTGGGGAGCACCAGTTTGTTTGTGAAGAAGAAGGATGGAAGCCTCCGATTATGTATAGATTACAAATTGTTGAATAAGGCAACGATCAAGAATAGGTTTCCCCTTCCACAGATTGATGATTTGTTAGATCAGCTCCGAGGAGTGTAGTTCTTTTCCAAGATTGATCTGAGGTCTGGGTATCATCAATTGAGAGTTCAGAGTGGAGATATGCCCAAGACAGCGTTTAGAACCCGATATATGGCCATTATGAGTTTTTAGTTATGCCATTCGGACTGACGAATACTCCCACAGCTTTTATGGCTTTGATGAACGATGTGTTTAAGCCATATTTGGATCAGTTTGTTATCATATTCATCGATGACATTTTAGTATATTCGAAATCCAAGGAAGAGCATGAGAAGCACCTCGAGATTGTATTGTAGACCCTACGAGAGTAAAAACTATATGCTAAACTCAGTAAGTGTGATTTTTGGTTGTCACAGATCTTGTTTTTGGGACACATTGTGTCGAGGGATGGTGTATCAGTAGATCCATCCAAGATCGAGGTGTAGTTCAGTGGGAACAGCCGAGGAGATCATCGAGATCTAGAGTTTCTAGGGTTTAGCAGGATATTATCGAAGATTTGTAGAGGAATTTTGGAAATTGGATGCTCTGTTGACACGTCTCACATGGAAGAGTGTAACATTCGTATGGGACGATGATTGTGAGAAGAGTTTTCAGGAGTTGAAGTGTCGATTGACCATCGCTCCGATTCTCACTATCCCTACCAACTCAGGAGGATTTTTAGTGTATACTGATGCTTCGCATCAGGGACTAGGTCGTGTATTAATGTAGGATGGGAGGGTAGTTGCTTATGGATCCAGTCAACTAAAACACCATGAGAAGAACTATCCGACCCACAATTTGGAGTTAGCAGCAGTAGTGTTTGCATTGAAGATATGGCGCCACTACTTACATGGTGAGAAGTTTCAGATTTTTATCGACCACAAGAGCCTCAAGTATCTGTTGTAATGCCCGTAGTCTTACACGTATTCCTTATGAAGCTATGATGTATATGCTCATTTTCACATGTGTATAAATAATAAAGGATGTAGGGATTATGAAATTTAATGTACAATCCATGACTTCAAATTGAGTGCACAAGTTTTATTACCTATGAACTATATGGAATGGATACTATTATACATTAGTTGTGTACGAAATGTAAAATGAGGTATTAGGTGAATAAGGATGAGTTACACAATGGGAGTCTATAAAAAACTGCAGTAGTGTGGATGCAGGGGAAGAGCAAATCGATCTCCCTTGAATGAGAGATCGATCCCTTCTCACGAAATGTCAAATACAAGTTCAACTGGAACAAGGCAGATCGATCTCATAACAAGGCATATCTATCTTCTTAAGCCTCTGTCAGGAAGAAATCGATCTCTCATGAGGAGCAAATCGATCTCCAAATGTCTCAAGTTGAAACAAATCGATCTTCCCTTACTACCAGATCGATCTAGTGGTAGGTAATCTGAATGGTTGGAGTAGTTGAACCACTAACAGATCGATCTCCACAAGCACCAGATCGATCTTCTAGGTTCTGCCTATATAAGAAACATAGCGCTTGGATGGAAACATGTTTCCCTCTTTCCTAAACACTCCACCACTCACCATTTTCAAACCAAAAACTAAGCTTTCTCACTCTAGGAAACACTACATTCCCAATAGATTTGGAGGAAGCTTAAAGAGGTAAAATTGTTCCTTATAGTGAGGAGAATGATATATCCAAAATCTAAAATTTGGATTGCTCAAGGAAAGAGTTAAGCATTCCACAAGTTTGGTCTAGAGAAAGGGGCAAGCTTGGTAAGTCTTCAAAACCCTCGACTCCAAGCATGATGTTTTAAGTGATTTTAGGAGTTGGTGGATGCATATTGTGTTAGTAAGAAATGGCTAAGATGCGTAGAACTCACATGACCTAAAATGTATATAGAAAAGAGATAGATTGAGTTTGCTATTGTGATGATCTTGAAGTACTATGATATTGGTAGTGTTGAGTGAATGATTTCGGATGGATTTATAAAGAAATATTAAGGTGAAATATGACAAAAGGCTTGAAAAGTATGAGTAGATAAGTAAATGACAATGTGAATGCTTAGGAGGAGAAAAGGAAATAACTTAATGATTTACACGTGTAGATTGGATACGCTAGAACACGATTAACCCAAATCGCAAAAGGAGCAAACAAGATGAAGGAGATACAAGCGCGATTCGAGGTAAGGGATTTGTATGTTAACGATAGAGATATTCGTACGTATTTTGCAACGATTTTAGTAGTCATGACCCTAGTGATATTATGTTTAGCTATTGAGCCTTGAAGTGACATGAAATGTATTATAGTATAAATTGTGAAAATGGGATGCGGTAAGGGAAACAACATGACATGCATGTTTTTAAAGCTTTTACAACTATATGTCGTTATTGTGACTGAGGGATGATGAAGGATAGGTTGGCTAGTTTTACATGTTTTACATGTATCGACATGCTACGTCAATAAATATGATTTAAGTTTTCCTTTTTAAGAAAATCACCATCTATCCGATTTGAAATATGAAAGGGTGTTGGAGCCTTAGCTCACCCCTATTTTGATGATTTTGACTATGCTGGAGATTTTATTCGCATATGTTTTCATGATTTGATAAATTGTGCTGGAGCGTGGCTTGCTTGTGGTTTTATGATAATGATAATATGCTGGAGCTTAGCTCGCATGATGATTTTTGAAATGATACAGTGCTAGAAGCAGTTACTCGCACTGAGAGATACCAGGTTGGAGCCTTGCGGAGATTGGGTGTCACGCTGATTCTGCTCGCCTGGTATATGAGACATGGGTTAGGATGATGAGTCCGTCGTTGTAGTGTGGATGGACTGGATCCACAGACGTATGTTGTACTGTGTAATTGTCCAGGGAATGCTATGTACCATGCTGTGTGCACACGAGTACAAATATCGCGTAGATAACACATGGAGTACGATGTACCTTGAGTATATGTGATATGATGAGGAAGATGATGATGATGATGATTGAGATGAGCCAAAGGGTAGGACTGACCCATCTCCCTGCAAGCAAGTGATGCCCTGAGCACACCTGATCAGTGAGGCCTGGGATCACTGACTATGGCCATACGTCGTGGATTTTTTTTGCCTAAAATTTCTTACCTGTCTCAGAGATTAGAGAAATTCGATGAAAAAAATGGTTTGTGTAAAGAAAAGAGAAAATATGATTTGATAAACATCTTGATTTAAATGCTGGTGCTGTGATAGCACTGTTTGTGCCATGTTTTAAATGAAAACATTGAACATTGGTTTTTATGAAAATGTCTATGAGAGAAGAAAGTTTAAATGCATTTTCCATTGATATTTTCTTATGATGAAAGATGATTTAGTTGATTCATGCATGGGCCACATAGATTGTATAGTATCTACCTATTAGCATCATTTTCCTTACTAAGCTGTAGTTTGCTCACCCCACTATTTTTCCCCCTCCAGATATCGAGAAATAGAAAAGTATGGTGGTCTCCAGATCTGTTTAGTGTCGGACAACTTTCATCAGTTGCTAAGTTATAAGAATTGTATATACGAAAGCATTTTGTATCTATCGTATTGTATCGCACAGTCATACATTGAATACAATCAAATTTGTATATTTGTATGAGGATGTTATGTAAAGATATTATAATCATACAATCGATTTTGTATATCTACACACATGCCTGGGAGTGTGTGCATTTAAGTTTCAATTATTCCTCCTATAAATTTATGGAATTAGTAATTACATCAGCTCACAGCCCAACCCGCAAATAGTATATGTATGCATGAAGGGCACCTGGAGTCAGGGTGTGACATTTGTTCTAGCAGAAAGACCTGAACATGAGACAGAGAAGATAGCTAGAGCTTTTAAAAGACTATGATTGTGAGATACTTTATCATCCGGGTAAGGCTAACATTGTAGCTGATGCGTTGAGCAGGAAGAGCCTTGGGATGGTATCGTATATGATGGTTAGGGAGCATGAGTTGCTAGAGCAGTGTGCTAGCCTTAGTTTGGGAGTTGTGCTTTCTGACATTGATACGAACTATGTAATTGCTAGTCTACTCTTGAGCCGGATCTATTAGACAGGATTAGACAGGCTCAGCAGATTGATATGTATTGCATTAGTTTTACTAGTTAGATGAAAAGGGGCACAATAACTGATTTTGAGTTGAGTTCTTGAGTTTCAGAGGCAGATTGTGTGTTCTCGAGGACCCAAAGCTCAGGAGATTGATTTTGTCGGAAGCTCATTCGTCGAGGTGCACGTTACATTCGGGGAATAACAAGATGTATCAGAACCTTCGAAAAGTGTACTGGTGGTCGGGTATAAAGAGAGACGTGGCAGATTTTGTGGCAAGATGTCTCGTATGTCAGCAGGTGAAGGTAGAGCATCAGAAGCTAGCAGGGTTATTGCTTCCTCTACCTATACCGACATGGAAATGAGAGCATATCACTATGGATTTTGTGATGGGTTTACTGAGGACCCGTAGGAATCACGATGTGATATGGGTGATTGTTGATAGACTGACGAAGTCAGCCCACTTCTTAGCTATGAGGCTACCAATACTCTGAGTTCATTGGCAGAATTGTATGTATGCGAGGTAGTGAGGTTACTTGGTGTTCTAATGAGCATTGTTTCAGATAGGGATTCCCGCTTCACTTCCCACTTTTGGGAACATTTTCAGGAAGCCATGAGAACCCAGTTGAGTTTGAGCACTGTTTTCCATCCTCAGACAGATGGTCAGTCAGAGAGGACTATACAAACTCTGGAGTACATGTTGAGAGTGTGTGTGCTAGATTTTAGAGGCGATGATCCTTTATCACTAGCCAAATTTGCCTACACCAACAGTTATCATGCGAGTATCGGGATAGCAGCGTATGAGGCTTTATATGGTCGTAGATGTCGTTCCCCTAGCGATTGGGAAGAAGTGGGTGACAGAAAGATTTTTGCTCCTAATTTGGTTACACAAGCCTCTGAGGATGTTCGCTTGATTGTTGAGAGATTAAAGACAACTCAGAGTAGACAGAAAAGCTATGCTGACATGAGACAGAGACCACTTGAGTTCGAAATTGGTGAATCAGTATTTCTGAAGGTTTCTCCTTCCAAGGGTATAACGAGATTTGGGAAGAGAGGTAAATTGAGTCCTCGCTACATTGGACCCTTTGAGATACTTGATCGAGTGGGAGATAAGGCATATAGGTTGGCTTCGCCACTAGATTTATCGGGAGTGCATAATGTCTTCCACATTTCGATGCTTTGGAAGTGTCATCCAAATCCAAACCATGTGATTCAGTATGAGCCATTGGAGCTCAAGGAAGACTTGACAAATGTAGAGAAATCGATATGGATACTGGATAGAAAGGAGAAAGTCTTAAAGAATAAGACTATTGGATTAGTGAAGTGTCACGCCCCGAAAATGCGGAAAATAGGGCTAATTTAAAACTTTTTCTCATTAATTCACAATTAAAGGTGCATTCCTGTGCAGTGTCATACATCATCATAATTATCATGCCTCAGGATCTCATCACAACACAGTGTATATTGAATCATATACATTACTCAATTCCAAGTTAATTAATCCTAATACATCCCATACAATGACATACATCGAGTGTCTGTAATCACATTAATAGTCTGGGTACATGAAAAGATAAAAGATACCTCAAATACAATAGATAGGGCCTGGAGCTCAAGTCCTCCACTAGCCACTACTCCGTACGACGCAGGGAGATCCTTTTTCACTTGAAGAACTCTGGGGGGAAAGGAAAATAGGGTGAGCTTCTAAATCGCTCAGTAAGGGGGGTAAAGGAACTCAGTTATATAAACCATTTCACACATCACAAATATGTATTTGTTTATAAAGCTCATTTGAAATCGTAGCATGAAAGTTCTCAAAGCATCATCTCATAACTCGTTAAATCATGTGAAAACATGAAGATAAAAGGCTCAACATCGAGCACTCACAAGCATGTGTAAAGATATGCAATAATGGCTGTTCTCAAATACGTGATAAAAATCACCTCAGTAAATCACACGTGACAAGGTCACAAAACACAACTCGTGTGTAAAACGAGACTAGGCAATAAAACTCGATTAAAACTCGTCATTGCACATCAAATATGTATCTCCTCTGGGTGCGCATCCCAGGCATCCTCGTATAGAGGGAACGTCGACAATATGGTCGTATGCAAAGTATATTGGACTTATATGTTACCAGAACAAGGCCCGGACTTACTTGCTACCAGAGCAATGCCTCGCCTAATGCACACTGACACGTGGTCCCTGGGTCGGTTCCCAGGCGGCCCACTCTCTCGGTCTTATATGCTACCAGAGCAATGCCTCCCAACGCTACCAGAGCGGAGGAATAATCGGACTTATATGTTACCAGAACAAGGCCTGTGGTCCCTGGGTCGGTTCCCAGGCATCCCACTATATCGGTCTTATATGCTACCAGAGCAAGGCCCGTGGTCCCTGGGTCGGTTCCCAGGCGTCCCACTATATCGGTCTTATATGCTACCAGAGCAAGGCCCGATGTGTATTCAACATGACACGCCTAAGTCTCACTCATTAGCCATTATCTTATAAAACGTTATGCCTTTACGTAGAACTCATAATGGTTTTCTCTTAAAAACTCATTTAAAACATTTGTGTACTCAACACAAAACTTATTAAAACCGAGTTCCAATCGGCAAAACACGTACACATTTTCTCAAATCTCAATATCGCCTTAACGTGGAGCCCAATTTACTTTTCACGCAACTCAAAGGTTTATAAAGCAATTTCACACTTAGCTTATAAACTCATAAAATAATGGGCTCCAACCGGCTATAAAAACCGTGTGCAATTATATCACTACACAACACCAACATGCTTGTATTCTCAAATCATGGTTCATGCTAACAATTCATCAAAATACATACACAAAATGGTTTAGTTTTCCCTTACCTCTTTGCACCTCGTATAGTGCAATCGTTTCCCCCGTATCACGGACTAGTCTCGCATTCCACTCTGGAACTCCCGAGCTGTCTAAACGATGTTAAAACATCAATACTCTATATCACATAACCCTCAATTCTCAAAATCGAGCATAATTGCTCATAACACCTCAAATCTCTTGATTTCTCGTAACTCAACCCTACACTACAACCTCATTCCCAATATCTCGAAGTTCTACATCTCTAATACCAATTATCTATGCTAATTCGCCACATTGTCTATATTTCCATTTATAGCACAATTTCTCAAAATCACCAAAATCACCAAATATCATTATCACTCTATCCACATTGAAATTCATCAATCCCTAATCATTTCTCAACTATTTCAACACAATTACAACCACCAATAACATCAAAATCAGCTCAAATATCAAGATCGAGGTTTAGAAATTACCCAAAGCTTGTGAGACGCACAACTCACGCCTCGATCCGATTCGTCCTTCGATTTCCAAGTATGTTGTTCTCCCTTTGACGAGGAACAACTTCCCTTCTTGCCACAATAGCTGATTCGGCCGAAAACGGGGATTTGGAGTGAGAAACTAGGTTTTTGGAAAAATGGAGGTTTTGGAAGAGAGAGAAAGTGAAATTGCAGAGAAAACACGGGTTCCTTATATAGACTGGAGGTAGGAGATCGATCTGCCTCTTGATGAGATCGATCTGTGTTTGAAATTTGGGGACGATCTGGGCAATTTTATGCCTAGGAGATCGATCTGTCGAGGGGTGAGATCGATCTCTTTATGGCTTTATGAGATCGATCTGCTCCTAAGGAGATCGATCTTCTCCCCAAACAGAAGCATTTGGAGATCGATCTCCTCCTCATGAGATCGATCTTCTCTCAAACAGATTCATTTGGAGATCGATCTCTTCCATTGGAGATCGATCTGCTCCTCAAATTTCCCCTTCCTCGTCATTTTTAACTCACCAGATCGATCTCTCCTCCTCCCAGATCGATCTGTCCTCATGGATCATGCTTATTTTACACACTTAACACATAAATCTCCAATTATAATTCCCACAATTCACTTAGCTCAATAAATTATACTCAAATTATTATTACATCAATAAAATATGTCTGAAATTCTCAGATCTCACATCCTCCCCACCTTAAAAGAATTTGGTCCTCCAAATTCAACTCAACTAGTCAAAATAGATGGGGGTATTTCTCCTTCATGAGACTCTCTAGTTCTCACGTTGCCTCTTCCATTGAGTGATGTTTCCACAAAACTTTCACTAATGGGATGCTCTTGGTTCTCAGTACCTTCTCCTTTCTATCGAGAATCCGGACGGGTTCCTCAGTGTAGCTCGTGTCCTCCTGTATGTCCATCTCATCATACTCTATAACATGAGAAGGGTCCGGGTGGTACTTCCTCAACATAGATACATGAAAAACATTGTGTATTCCGGACATCTGTGGGGGTAATGCTAATCTGTAAGCTACCTCTCCCACTCTCTTAAGAATCTCGAATGGTCCTATGTATCGAGGACTCAATTTCCCTTTCTTCCCAAATCGCATGATACCCTTACTCGGTGATACTCTCAGAAATACTGCATCACCAACATCAAACTCGAGTGGCCGTCTACGTACATCCGCGTAGCTTTTCTGTCTACTCTGTGCAGCCCGTAACCTCTCACATATGAGTTTCACACTCTGTACGGCTTGCTCAACAAGCTCGGGAGCATTTATCTTTCTGTCACCGACCTCTTCCCAAGCTACAGGGGATCTACACCTCCTACCATATAGAGCCTCAAAAGGTGCCATTCCAATACTCGCATGATAGCTGTTATTGTATGCAAACTCTGCTAGGGGCAGGTGATCATCCCATGATCCCTTAAAATCCATCGTACACGCCCTCAACATATCCTCCAGGGTCTGAATAGTCCTCTCTGACTGACCATCTGTCTGAGGATGATAGGCGGTACTAAAACTCAATCGAGATCCCATGGACTCCTGAAACTGGGTCCAGAATCTGGAAGTAAATCGAGAATCTCTATCAGAAGTAATACTCACTGGAGCCCCATGTAATCTAGCTATCTCGCTGACATACAGTTCAGCTAAGGCATACACAGTATCTGTGCTCTTGATGGCAAGGAAGTGTGCACTCTTGGTCAATCTATCCACAATGACCCATATCGCGTCACGACCTCTCCGGGTCCTCGGTAAACCCATAATAAAGTCCATAGTGACATGCTCCCATTTCCATGTAGGTACAGGTAAGGGCTGTAGTAATCCTCCGGGCTTCCGATGCTCAGCTTTCACTTGCTGGCATACTAAACACCTGGCCACATACTCTGCCACATCTCGCTTCATACCACTCCACCAATACACCTTTCTCAAGTCTCGGTACATCTTAGTACTTCCTGGGTGCATGGTGTATCGCGAGCAGTGGGATTCTCTCAGTATCTGTCTCTTCAGGGTATCATCGTCCGGTACACAAATCCGTCCTCTGAATCTCAACATTCCATCCTCACTGATGGTGAGATCCGACTGCGAACTCTGCTCAGCTTGGCTAACCATATCTATCAATCTCTGATCACTGCGCTGCCCAGTTCTAATCTGATCCATGATCCTGGGCTCTATCCGCAGGCTAGCCAAAAATCCAGTCTCTACCTCTTTAACTCTGATCCGAAGTTCGGCGAACTGCTCTAACAAATCCCATTCCCTGATCATCATAGCAGATATCATACTCTTCCTGCTCAGGGCATCAGCAACCACATTCGCCTTACCCGGATGATAAAGAATCTCGCAGTCATAATCCTTAAGGAGTTCCATCCATCTCCTTTGTCTCATGTTTAACTCTTTCTGATCAAAGAGATATCTCAAACTCTTGTGATCAGTGAAGATCTGGAATCTTTCCCCATATAAGTAATGTCGCCAGATCTTCAAAGCAAATACCACAGCGGCTAACTCCAAATCATGCGTGGGATAATTCCGCTCATGGTCTTTCAGTTGTCGCGATCCATATGCGACCACTCTTCCGTGCTGCATAAGCACACACCCCAATCCTTGGTGAGATGCATCACTATACACGGAGAATCCTCCTGATCCCTCAGGGATAGTTAACACAGGTGCCGTTGTCAATCTCCTTTTTAATTCCTGAAAACTGAGCTCACATTGATCAGTCCATGTAAATGGAGTCTCCTTACGCGTGAGCTTAGTTAAAGGAGCGACAATCCTTGAAAATCCTTCCACAAATCTTCTGTAATACCCTGCCAAACCAAGGAAGCTTCGTATCTCAGTCACTATCCTCGGTCTTTCCCAATTAAGCACAGCTGCTATTTTACTCGGATCCACTGATACTCCTTCCTCTGAGACTACATGCCCAAGGAAAGCTATCCGGTTCAGCCAAAACTCACACTTACTAAGCTTTCCGTATAATTGCTTATCTCGGAGTATCTGAAGTACTAACCACAAATGCTGTGCATGCTCCTCATACGACCGAGAGTACACCAGGATATCATCGATAAAGACTATCACAAACGTATCCAGATAGTCTCTGAACACCTCGTTCATCAATCTCATAAATGCTGCAGGGGCGTTCGTCAATCCAAAGGACATCACCAGAAATTCGTAATGGCCATACCTTGTCCTGAAGGCCGTCTTTGGAATATCTTCTTCCCTAATCCTCAATTGGTGATAGCCCGATCTCAAATCAATCTTAGAAAAGACTGATGCCCCTCTCAGCTGATCAAGTAGATCGTCAATCCTGGGCAACGGATATTTATTCTTCACCGTGGCTTTATTCAATAGTCGGTAGTCCACACATAATCTGAGACTATCATCCTTCTTCTTAACAAACAGTACTGGCGCTCCCCACGGCGAAACACTGGGTCTAATAAACCCTTGATCCAATAACTCCTGCAGTTGCTTCTTCAATTCCTCAAGTTCCACTAATGCCATCCTGTAGGGAGGTTTAGAGATCGGCTGAGTATCTGGTACCAAATCAATGGTAAACTCCAGCTCTCTCTCTGGTGGTAAACCTGGCAATTCATCTGGGAAAATATCCAGAAATTCGCAAACCACAGGTATATCCTCAATCCTCGGGTGTTCCCGCTCATCATCTGAGATGAGTGTCTCATAACCTTCACATGAATAATCACATTTAATATTCTCCAAAATAATGTTAAGATTCTCAAATTACTCACTAGAAATCCACATAATCATTTCCTCAATATCTCAATTGTACATTGTAAGGCTCAGGTAGGGAGAAAGTTACAATCTTAGTGTAGCAGTCTAAACTCACTCGATTGGTTGCCAACCAATCCATCCCCAGAATTACATCAAATCCATGTACATTCAACATGATTAGATCTGCTAACATCACTCTATCTCCCACCTTTATCTCACACCCTCTACAGATTAACTCAGTTCTCTGGGATTCACGCATAGGGGTATTTACATGTAGTATATATTCTAGAGGTTCAAACTTCAAGTTTAATCTACATGCAAAATGCTCAGAAATAAACGAATGCGTGGATCCTGAATCAATCAACACATGAGCCTCATAATTACAGACAGAGAGTGTACCTCTTATAGTTTCTGCCGAAGTGTCTGCGGTCTCCTTATCCAGGGCGAACACACGTCCCTGTGCCACAGGTTTCTTCCCTTTCTCTGCCGCAGTGGCCCGTCTCCGGGGATCCACTCTCTGAGGCTGTTGTCTAGCGGGCTCCAGAGCATGTGGTATCTGAGGTTGGGGACAGTCTTTCACTCTGTGACCCATGTCACCACATCTAAAACACCCACGGATCGACCCAGTACAACTTCCCTCATGCGATCGGCCACAGTCTCTACAAAACCTTGTCTCAGGCCTGACATATCGAGGGGTCTCCTTGATAATAGGATAGGCTCTGGGTCTCTCCAATCTGTCCTTCTGTACCTCAATCCTTCCTCTCCTGAAGGAACCTCTCCGAGCCTCTGTTTGGAAAATCGCTGGCCTCTTGCCCTTATCTTTATGCACTGCTCTGAGCTCATGCTGGGATTGTACCATTTCGATTCCTCTTTCAACCTCTTGTGCTCGTCTCAGAGCATCTCCAAACTCAGTAATACATAGCCCCATCAATCTATCTCTAATGACGGGCTTCAACCCATACACAAACTTCTCTGTGCGGAGCTCTTCACTCTTGAAGGTCTCTGGGTCATATCTCAGTAGTGCGGTGAACTGGCTCTCATAGTCATCCACTGACATGTCACCCTGTACCAAACTCAAAAACTCGGCCTGTTTCCTTCTCTGGGCGGCTCGTGGTACATATTGGGTTCTAAAAGCTGTCTGGAACTCTTCCCAACCAATCACATCCTGGCGGGACATCAAGATACCCTGGGTAGTACTCCACCAATCTCGAGCTCTCCCTTTCAGCATATAGGCACTCATACTGACTCTCTCAGCATCGGTGCATCCCAGTAAATCAAATATAACTCTCAACTCCGTCAACCACTCCTCAGCCTCTGTAGGATCCTTCTTTCCCCTAAATGCGGGTGGATTCATCTTCAGAAATTCCTTTAGTCGGACCTTACTTCTGTCCTCAGGCTGAGTGGCGGGAGGCACTGGGGGTATGGGAGGTCCTGGTGGTGGTGTAGGGGTAGTATCCGAGGCATTAACTCCAAAGTGTTGCGCGAATAGCATTGCCATCTGCTCAAAACCTTGCCTCACATCGGTCTCAATCCGATTAAATCGAGAGTTAAGACTCTCTGGTGGTGGGACAGGTGGTGGAGGGGACTCTGCCTGCCTCCTCGAACGACCTCGTCGTTTACTCATTCTCAATCTCAACTCGTCTCCTGCGCGTACATATCACAATCGACTGAAATCTCAATCCTCAATTTCATTTCATGACCAGACTATTACAGACACTTGGGATGTATTCTATTTCACTTAACCGACACTGACAGTACTAGACACCTTAAGCTCTGATACCAAGAAAACTCTGTCACGCCCCGAAAATGCGGAAAATAGGGCTAATTTAAAACTTTTTCTCATTAATTCACAATTAAAGGTGCATTCCTGTGCAGTGTCATACATCATCATAATTATCATGCCTCAGGATCTCATCACAACATAGTGTATATTGAATCATATACATTACTCAATTCCAAGTTAATTAATCCTAATACATCCCATACAATGACATACATCGAGTGTCTGTAATCACATTAATAGTCTGGGTACATGAAAAGATAAAAGATACCTCAAATACAATAGATAGGGCCTGGAGCTCAAGTCCTCCACAAGCCACTACTCCGTACGACGCAGGGAGATCCTTTTTCACTTGAAGAACTCTGGGGGGGAAAGGAAAATAGGGTGAGCTTCTAAATCGCTCAGTAAGGGGGGTAAAGGAACTCAGTTATATAAACCATTTCACACATCACAAATATGTATTTGTTTATAAAGCTCATTTGAAATCGTAGCATGAAAGTTCTCAAAGCATCATCTCATAACTCGTTAAATCATGTGAAAACATGAAGATAAAAGGCTCAACATCGAGCACTCACAAGCATGTGTAAAGATATGCAATAATGGCTGTTCTCAAATGCGTGATAAAAATCACCTCAGTAAATCACACGTGACAAGGTCACAAAACACAACTCGTGTGTAAAACGAGACTAGGCAATAAAACTCGATTAAAACTCGTCATTGCACATTAAATATGTATCTCCTCTGGGTGCGCATCCCAGGCATCCTCGTATAGAGGGAACGTCGACAATATGGTCGTATGCAAAGTATATTGGACTTATATGTTACCAGAACAAGGCCCAGCCTTACTTGCTACCAGAGCAATGCCTCGCCTAATGCACACTGACACGTGGTCCCTGGGTCGGTTCCCAGGCGGCCCACTCTCTCGGTCTTACATGCTACCAGAGCAATGCCTCCCAACGCTACCAGAGCGGAGGAATAATCGGACTTATATGTTACCAGAACAAGGCCTGTGGTCCCTGGGTCGGTTCCCAGGCGTCCCACTATATCGGTCTTATATGCTACCAGAGCAAAGCCCGTGGTCCCTGGGTCGGTTCCCAGGCGTCCCACTATATCGGTCTTATATGCTACCAGAGCAAGGCCCGATGTGTATTCAACATGACACGCCTAAGTCTCACTCATTAGCCATTATCTTATAAAACGTTATGCCTTTACGTAGAACTCATAATGGTTTTCTCTTAAAAACTCATTTAAAATATTTGTGTACTCAACACAAAACATATTAAAACCGAGTTCCAACCGGCAAAACACGTACACATTTTCTCAAATCTCAATATCGCCTTAACGTGGAGCCCAATTTACTTTTCACGCAACTCAAAGGTTTATAAAGCAATTTCACACTTAGCTTATAAACTCATAAAATAATGGGCTCCAACCGGCTATAAAAACCGTGTGCAATTATATCACTACACAACACCAACATGCTTGTATTCTCAAATCATGGTTCATGCCAACAATTCATCAAAATACATACACAAAATGGTTTAGTTTTCCCTTACCTCTTTGCACCTCGTATAGTGCAATCGTTTCCCCCGTATCACGGACTAGTCTCGCATTCCACTCTGGAACTCCCGAGCTGTCCAAACGATGTTAAAACATCAATACTCTATATCACATAACCCTCAATTCTCAAAATCGAGCATAATTGCTCATAACACCTCAAATCTCTTGATTTCTCGTAACTCAACCCTACACTACAACCTCATTCCCAATATCTCGAAGTTCTACATCTCTAATACCAATTATCTATGCTAATTCGCTACATTGTCTATATTTCCATTTATAGCACAATTTCTCAAAATCACCAAATATCATTATCACTCTATCCACATTGAAATTCATCAATCCCTAATCATTTCTCAACTATTTCAACACAATTACAACCACCAATAACATCAAAATCAGCTCAAATATCAAGATCGAGGTTTAGAAATTACCCAAAGCTTGTGAGACGCACAACTCACGCCTCGATCCGATTCGTCCTTCGATTTCCAAGTATGTTGTTCTCCCTTTGACGAGGAACAACTTCCCTTCTTACCACAATAGCTGATTCAGCCGAAAATGGGGGATTTGGAGGAGTGAGAAACTAGGTTTTTGGAAAAATGGAGGTTTTGGAAGAGAGAGAAAGTGAAATTGCAGAGAAAACACGGGTTCCTTATATAGACTGGAGGTAGGAGATCGATCTGCCTCTTGATGAGATCGATCTGTGTTTGAAATTTGGGGACGATCTGGGCAATTTTATGCCTAGGAGATCGATCTGTCGAGGGGTGAGATCGATCTCTTTATGGCTTTATGAGATCGATCTGCTCCTAAGGAGATCGATCTTCTCCCCAAACAGAAGCATTTGGAGATCGATCTCCTCCTCATGAGATCGATCTTCTCTCAAACAGATTCATTTGGAGATCGATCTCTTCCATTGGAGATCGATCTGCTCCTCAAATTTCCCCTTCCTCGTCATTTTTAACTCACCAGATCGATCTCTCCTCCTCCCAGATCGATCTGTCCTCATGGATCATGCTTATTTTACACACTTAACACATAAATCTCCAATTATAATTCCCACAATTCACTTAGCTCAATAAATTATACTCAAATTATTATTACATCAATAAAATATGTCTGAAATTCTCAGATCTCACATCCCTAGCAACATCATACTTTAGAAGAGGCTACTTGGGAGCTAGAGAGTCTGATACGAGAGAGACATCCCCAGTTGTTTGAAGAGTAACTTCGTTCTAATTTGGAGGACCAAATTTCTTTAAGGAGGGGAGGATTGTAAGACTCGTAATTTTAATGTGTACTCTTTATGATTTTATGATGTACGGACAAGTCACAATTGATATAAATCATAAGGAATGAATGTTCTTAATTTACGAATGCTATGAAATACGAAACGAGTAGTTAAACAAATCGAATATGAATGTAACAGTGAAATTGGGAAAATTATAGTAGAAACTGCAGTAGAAGAGGAGAAAATCGATCTCATAGCTTGAAAATGCAATGTCACAGCATCTGCAAAAGGCAAATCGATCCATCAACAACAGCAGATTGATCCCTCAGTAATACAAATCGATCTTTAGCAAGTTCTGGCTGAAGCAGATCGATTTCCAAAAGGTTTTGGATGGAACGGATCGATCTCATAGCAAGGCCAGATCGATCTCCTTAAGATTCTATGGAAGGCAGATCGATCCCCTAAGCTTAAAAAGTCCTTTTCTGAAGAGAAATATGCAGGGCAGATCGATCTCATTAAGTTAGCAGATCGATCTCAAAGAGCAATTCTATATATACAATTCTATATATACACGACTCTACAACTTCTGTTTTCCTGAGAACCCCAAACCCCATTGGAACCAAAGTTTAACCTAACCTTTCTATACTAAAAATATTCATCTTTCAAGTAGTTTTGAGTGAGATTCATTTCAACAAAGTTGTTCTTAGTAAAGAGTAAAACAACATAGTTGGAAACTAGAAGTTAGAATCAAAGATTGAAGGAACAATGTGGATTTTACCAAATTTGGCAAAAATGAGAAAAAACAAGCTAGGTAAGATTCAATATACCAACTTCATATATGTTAATCTAGGTGACTTGGTGAGTTGATTTGTGCATGTTTAAATTGCTGAAAACACCTTGATCATGAAAAGTATCCATAACCTAGATATTGGCATGAAATTGAGAAAATGATAAGGAAGTTAGGTAAACATGGATTTAAGGATGAAATAAACATGTATGTAAGATTGTAAGGTAGTTTTATGAAATACATGAATTGGAATAAATGAGAAATGAAAATAGTTATATGAGAATTATGGTGAAATGCCATAATGGGAACAAGTGATGAGTTTGAGGTATTGAGAGAAGTTAAATGCATTGATTTATAGTCATGCCAGTGAAACCAAGTATATTAAGGTATATTATATGGATAATTATTAATAGCTTCGAAAGTTGATATTGGAAGCTAATCGGAATGCGAGAGTGAGCAGCACCAAGGAAGTGAGGTCACGTGACATGATCTGAGGTAAGAGAATTTCGTGAGTAGCTAGAGGTAGCTACACGTATTTCGAATAGAATTTTGATTATTATGCTATATATGAAATCCCGTGTATAGAAATGTCATGATCGGAACCGATATAGTAAATCGTAGTTTTATCCAAATTAAGGGTAAAAAGCCTTAGAAGCATGTTTGTGAGTTGCATTGATAGAATGGCTAATGTTTTCATATATATGCGAAAACATGCACATTTTAGTGTCGATTTGATTTACTGGGGTGAATTGTGATTTGAAATAAGCCATCTATCGGGTTTGTGTGAAAACCATTAGTGCTAGAGAATACTCGCACTAGATTTTATGAGATATGCATCACATAGTACTTGAGTGTATTCTTGTACTTGATTTTAATGCGATTTATGCATGATAGGGTACTGGGAGCATTGATCGTACTCAGTTTTATTGATTGATGCATGATAGAGTATTGGGAGCATTGCATATGCTCAGTTTTATATGACATAGTACTGGAGCATTGCTCACACTAATTTTATATGACTTATGCTTGAGGTCGTGTTGCGAGTTTACTCACACATACCGGATTTTAAGAGAGAGAGCATGAAACGGCCATGTTGGGAGCCTGTAGTGACTATGTGTCACATCGATTATATGACCACACGTGTAATATTTTGAGATATGGTTGAGGGCTATCGAAACTATTATCCATAGTATGAGGGCTAAGACATATGGCAAGCACCCCGACTATGAGGTATATCCAAGGTATGAGGGCTAAGACTTATGACAAGCACCCCAACCTTGAGATTGGGTCTATGGAGTACTTTGTACCGAGTATGTCACATGGAGTACATTGTACCATGAGTACACGATGTTATTAAGTTATGAGCTAACGGTGGAGGATTTGACCGACCTCCCATTAAGTAAATGTAAGACCCTATACACCGAGTACTGTGTAGCCAGGGATCATGAAAAATGAGTTATGATCATAATCTCGAAACGTGTAGTCGCCTATCTCTTTTCATTCAATTGAGATTTCTTGAATGAATTATCACATGATTTTATAATCTGAACATGTGACTTTGTGTATGAAAAGGGTAACCCGAGGGATGGGTGAGGCCCAGATTTCCATGTTTTTAACATGATGATATGCCATCATTGTTTTGATTTAATTGAAATGGCATGATAAAATGTGATTTATATGAATTAAATGAGAAATGCAATGTTTTGCATAAACTGCTGAGATTGTTAAACCAGCATGTTTTCAATTTTATAACTGATGATTTATATTTATATATATATATATTGCATAAATGTTTCAAGAAAGACACATGCTTTAGATATGACTCGAAAAGGAAATGATTTAATGGCATGAACATTGTATTTTGTAGATAGTGTGGTTATCTACTTGCTTGCCTAATTTCCTTACTGAGCTGTGAGCTCACCCCCTTTTTATTTCCCCTTTCTATAGAGCATTCACAGTAGTTGAGCACAGCTGAGGACTAGTATTCCTTAATCCGTTGCATATCCATCTTACGAGAGGTATACACATTTGAACGTTTTGTATTAAACAATGTAAAAGCACAGTTATGTAAATGAATGTACGGTCGGGGATGTATGTGTACAAGTATTTGTATTACTGTATATGAATTTACTTTTAAGAAAAGAGTACTTATAGTCAATAGAATAATTATATTGACTTGTATGTATGTTATAGAATGAATGTAGTTTAGGTGATTAATATCGAATCACAACCCAAAGATTTGGTGTTGACTTATGACAGATGAAAAGGTAAGTAAAATGCAAAAAATTTGTGGTGGTTTATGGTAGGTCACGTGCTGGTGGAGGGCGTGACAAATACCATACAATCAATTCCCAACTTCATCATATTAATCGTTTCTCATAAATCTTTTAAGTGGTCGTGAGCACACTTGCATGATCCACTAATTTCTTTCACCTTTCATGGTTAACTTGTGAGACCCCATATATGTATAACCTTTTATATGTGTATATTGGATTACGAAATGAATGCACACAAGTTTTAAAGTGTATAGCGAGTGATGGAAGGATATTTCCATGAGTGGAATGTAATTATATTGAATTTTGAGTGGTATGGTAAAATGGAATGAAGATTGCATGAGTTGTTCACTTCCATTTAGTTTATATTATATACCTTTGGTGATACAAAGACTTCACACAAGTTTTAATGTGTATAAAGTATGAATGGATGCCATTTTCTAGTCTTAAAGGTAACTGGATGAGAAAATGACTATGGCAACAAATTAAGGGTGTTTTGGTATAAGTTTCTACAGAAAAATACAGAAAAATATGGAAATATGAAGGTTAGATCGATCTCATAGGATGAAAGATCGATTTGGAAGAGCCAAAATGCTCTTATTCGAGTAATGAAACAGGGCATATCGATCTCCAATAGAGCCAGATCGAGCTCCTAAATATTTTGTAAGAGAAGATCGATTTTAAGGCAAGCAGATCGATTTCCTTAGCTCTCGGGTTGGAGCAGATCGATCTCCTCTTTAGCCAGATCGATCACTTAAGCTTTCTGCCTGAGACAGATCGATCTCAAGCCCTCGACAGATCAATCTCCTGCCTTCAAATATCGTGAAAAAGAGGGATTTTAAGAGGATTAGATCGATCTCTACCCAAGGCATATTGATCTCATCAAGCTAAATCTATAAATAAAAGCAGTTGAATCTGTAGATTTTGGGAGTAACCATTTCCTTTTCATTTCTAACCTAAAAACCTAGTTTTCTCTCTTTAAATCCACCCATTTTCAAGAAGATTTGAAGGAAGGCTATTAGACACAAAGTTGTTCACATCAAAGAGAAGAACAACGTTACTTGGAGGCACCCCATTTGTGGGATTGAAGGAGCAAAGGTGCATTTTCATTTGGAGCAAGAAGGAAATCCAAAGAGGTGAGTTTCTAATGCTCCAATCCAAGTACATTGGTTTAATTGATGATTTTGGAATTGATTGGTGTGCATATTAATGGTAGAAACTATCTAAAATGCAATGGAACTACTATAACCTAAAAATGGGCTAGTGTGAGAAAGTGAAGTGTAGAGATATTAATGATGGATAGGATATTTTAAGGTGATAATGGTGTTGTAAGTATGAATTTAAGATGGTGTTATGAAATGAAGTGTGAGGCTTACCCAAATGTGTAAAATTAGTAATTAAGGCATTGCGTGAAATGCTTAGTTGAATAAAAGTTAGCAACATTGACTCAAGTGTTTGGATGAATGAATTACAACTCCCGAGGATACACCAGAATAAGTTGAGCCAAGAGCGCGAGAAGCGTAAAGGAAGAAAGTCGAACCCCGAGTAAATCAAGGTAAGAGAATTATGTGGACTCTTAGAGATATCTGTGCGCAATTTGGGTGCTAAAATGTTTTGTTAGAGTGCATGTGATACTAGGAAATGATATTGAGTGATTGAAGGGCAAAGAGTTGGGTTTTGAGAAATGTGCATGAAAACAAAAGCATGATGCTTTGAAAAACCTTGTTTTGTTGCTTTTTAGCAAATGTGTGGTAGGTTGGCTAACATTTGAATGTTTTGCAAAAGAAATGATTTGATTTGGTTGTTAACCATGTTTTGCAAAGGATTGAGCCACCTACAGGGATTTCGTGAGAATGAAAGCGTGCTAGAGTACGACTCGCATGAGATTTGATGTGTTTTCATACGCATTAGTGCTAGAGCGTAGCTCGCGCTAGTTTTCACATGGATTTTTATGATGTTGTGCTAGAGTTGAGCTTGCACAGACTTTATATTGGTTTGGCAGGGTGCTAGAGCATAGCTCGCATTAGATGCCCACCATACTTGATAGTCGTGCTAGGAGCTTCAGGTAGACTGGGTGTCGCACCGATTAAATAGGCTCGCACGTGCATTTTTTAGAATTGACATGTTGATAGATGTGCTAGGAGCTTCGGGTAGACAGGATGTCGAACCGATTAAATAGGCTCGCACATGCATTTTTTAGTTGTGGCATGATATGATGTGTTGATATGGGTCCACGGAGTACGCTGTTCCATGCAAGTAGCATGGAGTACGTTATACCGTGTTGAGATTGTGATATACCATCTTCGAACGATGTTAGATCTGCTATGGATCGGTGGGCTAGACGTGACCCACCTCCCGTGTGGAAGCAGATAGTGGTGATAGCCCACACACCTGATCAATGTAGCCTGGGATCACAGGATATGGCCATAGTCCTAGAGGAGATTTCCCTTTTTATATTGCCTATCTCACATGTCTCTTATTTATGAATAAATCCATGATTGAAATGCTTTGTGGGTCAGGACAGTCCAAGGGATGGGTTGAGTCTTGACAAGTGTTGATTTTGTTGAGATGAGAAAGCACGATTTGCTTGAGAAATGATGAAAATGGCTTTAAAGTGCATGTACGCATGATGGTTTTCCATGCCTTGTTTATAAAATATGCATGATGATTTATGTCATGCTTTGAATTTGATTTGTGTACTGAACTAAATAGCATGATTTGCTTTACATGCCATTAACACAAGCACGAAATAATGCTTTTGAATTGTGAATGAGAAACAGTATGGTTTTGAGCATGGCATCACGATCACGTAAATAGTGCAATATCTACCTGTTCACATGATTGTCTTACTGAGTGTGTGGTTTGCTCACCCCCTTATTTTTTCCTCTCTACAGAGCTTTAAGTATAGATTGTGAACGACTGGAGGCTTTCCCTTTTGGTATCTGTTGCATCCCATCACGTAAGGTCTACACACTGATGAAATTTTGTATCTAAACTTTCGATAGCATAGTAGCATTTTGTATGTAACTGTTGGGGATGTGAAGCAATATAAACACATGTAAACAACAACTCTGATTTATTTATACAAGTGTTTACTTCTAAATTATAATGCAACTTACATTGTTATGGTTGGATGAGGTAGACCTTGACACACAGCTCAACTGTTTGAGAGTGTAGCTTATCACGATCGAGGTAAGAAAAGAACGAATAATAAATAATGTATAAAAAGCGAACAATTTGCGATGATTTTTGGTAAGTAGAGGGTCGTGATTGAAGTTGGTATCATAGCTAAGTTGGTCTGACATGTTGATGTCTAAAATACATAATAAGTTGGAAAATTACATCCCCATGTTATTGTGCTTGTTTAGATACAAATTATGTGTGTGTCGATGGGTTGACTAAGAAATTACTGTGAATGTAGGGAATTGAGTGATATGCCTAATACTAGTCGCAGTAGAGGGGCAAGGGCGCAAGTTAGAGGCTGTAGAGGTAGGTCTGGGGGTAGTGTTGAGCCAAAAACACACGAAACTCAGGATGAGATTGAGGTGGAGGCTGAGGTAGAGCATGCTCCACAGGGTCCAGAGGAGAGACCCGAGAGTACTGAGGTACGCTTCGCGAGGTTTGAGCAGAGCATAGAGATGATCTTAAAGTTGGTCACTCAGACGTTGCCTGGAGTTGGGGGCAGATAGAGTCCCGCTACACGGGGTGATGCCGAGTAGGCGGCAACTCCTGATGCACAGGAATGAGCAGCCCAGAGACCTCAGACGATAGATACACCTACACCCCCACCTGCACAGGATATGCCTACACCTGTTGCTACACCACAGGTCAATAGAGGTTGGGGTTACGGTTGTGATTTGGATAGACTGCGATAGTTCCAAAAGTTTGGACTGTCGTCTTTCAGTGGAGTTAAGGACCTAGTAGCTGTAAAGGATTGGATAAATGAGATTGAGAAGTTATATAGGTATTTTGAGTGCACTACTACCGTGCTGGTAGCGTTTGCCGTATTCATGCCGAAAGGATCAGCAGACCATTTGTGGAAATCCACCAGGCCTATTTTGAGAGCCTAGCATACAGAGATCAGCTAGGATGTGTTTTTAGAAGCTTTCTAGAGACAGTATGTTCTGGATATTGCACATCAAAAAATGAAGATGACATTTTTGGGACTGACCCAAAGGAGTAGGACTGTGGATGAGTATGAGACGACCTTTATCTCCCTGGGCAGATATGATCCGAATACAATGAGTAATGAGGTTGAAAAGATCTAAAAGTCCGTGGATGGATTGAGACCAACCATTAGGTCCAGATTGGTTACCCTGGATATACCGACCTATAAGGAGGCAGTGTGCAGGGCGTAATTGTGTGAACAAGATATTGATCGAATCGCCTTAGAGTTTAGAAAGGTTGGTAAAGTGAGGGACAAAGATAAGAAGAGACCAGTGATGGATAAAGGCTTTAGTTATAAGGGAAGCAAGAGGTTTGCTTGGAAGAGGCCGAGGATCGAGGAGATCCGGGAAAGGACAGTTAATCCTCCCATGTATCCGACCATTGCTCCAGCTAAGGGAATTATGATTGGAGGGTCACGCCTTACTACAGAGCAATGCAGCAAGTGTGGTAGGTACCATGATACTCGACCATGCTATGGACCTCCTGCAGTATGCTTTAGATGTGGGAAACCAAGGCACATAATTAGGGATTGCCCATAGATGCCAGAGAGAGTTCCACAAAAGGGTAGGGAGCTAGAGAGAGCTCCAGTTGGTGCAGCTGCTCCGAGGAGGAGGGCCACAACTGAGGAAAAGGGGAAGCAGGTAGTAGGTGTGAGCAGAGGACGAGTGCACGCACTAGACCAGGAAACTACGAATCAGTCTTCGGATGTGGTTAAAGGTACCATCCAAATCTTTGAGTTAAAAGCATTTGTATTATTTGATCCTAGTGCCATGCATTCCTTTTTATCGCCATCCTTTGCATGTAAATTGTTGAACCACGTAAAACCCACACTGCTAGAGAGGATGTTAATGATATCTACCCCTATGAATCATAGTCAATTGACTCAGCATGTATATAGAAATTGTAAGATGAGGATATGAGGTAAAGAAATGGCAGCCAATTTAATTTTATTGGACTTGAATGATTTTGATGTAATCCTGGGGATGGATTGGCTAGCTACAAACAATGTTGTTATAGATTATCGTGCTAGAACCTTGATGTTTTCAGGATTAGACAATCTTATTGTAAGCTTTGATGAAAAGAAATGAAATGAAATAATCTTTATAAATGAAAAGAGTATGGTTTAAATTCATAATGCTTGAGAGATAAATCTGTTTATCAACTATGCATGTCAAGTGATGATTTGTGTTACTAACAGTGGAAAGGATAATGTGAAGGGTTCATTGCTTATGTGATTGAGACAAATATGATACGTCCGGAGTTGATAGACATCCCAGTGGTCAGGGAATTTCTAGATGTCTTCCCGGATGAATTACCAGGGTTACTCGCCAGATAGAGAGATGGAGTTTGGTATATTCTTAGCACCTGGTACAAAGCCGATATCCAAGCCACTGTACAGAAAGGCTCAAGTTGAATTGGAAGAATTAAGGAAGCAGTTACAGGAATTGCTGGAGAAGGGGTTCATCAAGCCGAGCGTCTCACCTTGGGGAGCACCGATTCTGTTTGTAAGGAAGAAAGATGGAAACCTCCAATTGTGTATAGATTACCGATTGTTGAAAAAAGCCACCATCAAGAATAAGAACCCCCTTCCATGCATCGATGACTTGTTGGATCAGCTTAGGGGAGCGTAGGTCTTTTCTAAGATAGATCTGAGATCTGGGTACATCAGTTGAAGATACAAAGTGAAGATGTACCAAAGACAGCTTTTCGTACCTGGTATGGATATTATGAGTTTATGGTTATGCCATTCGGGTTGACGAATGCTCCCGTATCTTTTATGTCGTTGATGAATGAGATATTTCACCAGTACTTGGATTGAGTTGTTATTGTGCTTATTGATGATATACTGGTGTACTTTAAATCTAGAGAGGAGCACGAACAACACCTAAGGATAGTGCTACAGACCCTCCGAGGGAAGGAGTTGTACGCTAAACTCAGTAAGTGCAAATTTTGGTTGGAACAGATCTCTTTTCTGGGTCATATAGTATCAAAAGATGGTGTGACAGTGGATCCATCAAAGATTGAGGCAGTGATACAGTGGCAGAGACCCCAGACAGTGACAGAGATTAGAAGTTTCCTGGGTTTAGCAGGATATTATCGAATGTTTATGGAGGGATTCTCAAGATTAGCTGCTCATTTGACGCGTCTCATGAGAAAGAATGTGGAGTTTATGTGGGATGATAGATGTGAGGAGAGCTTTGAGGAGTTGAAAAGGATATTAACCACAGCTCCGATTCTCACCATTCCTACTAGTTGAGGAGGTTTCTCGATGTATACGGATGCTTCACACTAAGGACTGGGTTGTGTATTGATGCAGGATGGGAAGGTAGTAGCCTATGGATCAAGACAGTTGAAGGATCATGAGAGGAACTACCCAACCCACGATTTAGAGTTGGCAGCCGTAGTGTTTGCATTGAAAATATGGCGCCACTATCTCTATGGTGAGAGATTTTAGGTCTACACAGATCATAAGAGCCTTAAGTACCTGTTCTCGCAGAAAGAGTTAAACATGAGACAAAGGAGATGGCTCGAGCTTTTAAAGGATTATGATTGTGAGATCCTGTACCATCCGGGTAAGGTAAATGTAGTGGCTGATGTACTGAGTAGGAAGCATCTCGGGTTGGTGTCATTTATGATGATTAAGGAACACGAGCTGTTGGAACAATTCACGAACCTCAGTTTGGAAGTGACCTCGCCTGACGTTGATATTGGCTTTATGATAGCTAGCCTGCAGTTGGAACCAAATCAGGTAGATCAAATTTGGCAGGCTCAGTGAATGGATCAACAGTGCAATGATATTGTCGAGCAGATACAAAGGGGTACAGAGACGGACTTTGAATTGAGTTCAGATGGATTGTTGAGGTTCAGAGGTAGGATATGTATTCCCAATGATCCAGAGATCAGGAAGTTGATCTTGACAGAGGCTCACTCATCGAGGCATACGATACATCCAAGGAGTACTAAGATGTATCAAAACCTGCGAAAAGTTTATTAGTGGTCTGGGATGAAGAAAGACATTGCTAAATATGTCGCTAAGTGTCTCGTTTGTTAGTAGGTGAAGGTAGAGCATTATAAGCTTGCAGGATTATTGCAGCCTCTACCAATACCAACATGGAAGTGGGAGCATGTCACCGTGGATTTTGTGATGGGATTATCGAGGACCTACAGAGGTCATGATGCCATATGGGTGATTGTGGATCGGTTGACAAAATCAGCCTATTTTCTAGCTATGAGAGCTATCGATACTCTAAGCCAGTTAACGAACTTGTATGTGTGCGAGATAGTGAGGCTACATGGAATTCCAGTGAGCGTTGTTTCTGATAGGGATGCCCGCTTCACTTCCCACTTCTGGGAATATTTTCAGGAAGTGATGGGGACCCAGTTGAGTTTTAGCACCGCGTTTCATCCTTAGATAGATGGTCAGTCAGAGAGGACTATACAGACCCTGGAGGATATGTTGAGAGCGTGTGCATTGGATTTTTGAGGCTTCCGGGATGACCATTTTTCACTCACAGAGTTTGCCTATAATAACAGTTTTCATGTGAGTATCGGGATGGCACCGTATGAGGCATTGTATAGGCGTAGATTTCGTTCCCCTATTGGATGGGAAGAGGTTAGTGATAGACAGATATTTGCTCCTGACTTGGTTAGACAAGCCTCTGAGGATGTCCAGTTATTTTGTGAGAGGTTACGGACAGCTCAGAGCAGATAAAAGAGTTATGCTGATAGGAGACGAAGACCACTAGAGTTTAATGTGGGTGAGTCAGTGTTTTTAAAGGTTTCTCCCTTGAAGGGGATCATAAGATTCGGGAAGAAAGGGAAGTTGAGCCCTCGATATATAGGGCTATTGGAGATACTTGACAAAGTGGGGGATAAGGCTTATAGGTTGGCATTGCCACTAGAGTTGGCAAGTGTACATAACGTCTTCCACGTATCCATGTTATGGAAGTATCACCCGGACCCGACGCATGTGATAAGGTATGAGCCTTTGGAGCTCAACGAGAGCATGACGTAGGTTGAGAAGCCAGTTCGGATATTGGATAGAAAAGAGAAAGAATTGAGGACAAATACAATTCCCTTAGTGAAAGTTCTTTGGCAACATCACTCGATAGAAGAGGCCACATGGGAATTGGAGAGTTTGATGCAGGACAGGTATCCCAAATTGTTCGCAGAATGATTGGTTCCAATTTGGAGGACCAAATTTTCTAAGTGAGGGAAAATGCGAGACCCCATATATGTATAACCTTGTATATGTGTATATTGGATTACGAAATGAATACACACAAGTTTTAAAGTGTATATCGAGTGTATGAAGGATATTTCTGTTAGTGGAATGTAATTATATTGAATTTTGAGTGGTATGGTAAAATGGAATGAAGATTGCATGAGTTGTGCACTTCCATTTCCACATCATCATCCATCCCCACCTCAATTTCAGCATCATCCACCTCACTTCCACCAACCACCACCACCACCACAACCCTACCATGCACCAGCAGCTGAGAAGAAGCCCTCTCTTGAGGAAATGTTCACGACTATCCTGCAAAATCAAGCTGCTTCAATTAAGAACTTAGAAGTTTAGGTTGGACAGATAGCAAATGCTCTTAGCCAACGTCCTCAAGGGACCCTTCCTAGTAACACTGAAGCTAATCCTGTTAGGCAAAGGGAGGGTAAAGAACATGTAAAATCCATCATCCTTAGGAGCGACAAAGAGCTAGAGGAGCCACAAGTTAAGTCCAATCACGTTGAGCACATAGTTGAAGAATCCTTAAGTTCTAACGAAGTAGCTCAGAAAAAGCAGGAACATCAGGATCAGGCTGCAAAAGAATCTAAGCTAGGCACTTCTTCATCTATACCTTCTTCTATTTCATAGCCTTCCTCACCCTCTGATGCTACACATGTTTCCACTACATCCCTTCTAGTTAGACCACCAGTACCTTTTCCTCAGAGGTTCCAAGATCAAAAGCTGGAACGACAATTTGCTAAATTTCTTGAGGTTTTTAAGAAACTTCACATCAACATTCCTTTCACAGATGCCTTAAAGCAAATGGCAAGTTATGTGAAGTTTCTAAAGGATATCCTCTCGAGGAAGACAAGACTGGAAGATTATGAAACGGTGGCCTTAACTAAGGAATGCAGTGCCATTATCCAGAGGAAATTACCCCCCAAACTCAAGGATCCCGGGAGTTTTACCATACCATGCACTATTGGAAATTTATTCTTTGGTAGAGCCCTGTGTGATTTAGGAGCTAGTATCAATCTAATGCCTTTGTCTATCTATCAGAAGTAAGGAATATGGGATGTCAAGCCTACTACAGTGACCCTTCAGCTAGCAAATCTATCCATTAAATATCCAAAGGGGGTCATTGAGGATGTCTTAGTAAAGGTGGACAAATTTATTTTCCCTACAAATTTTATTGTTTTGGACATGGAGGAAGATAGGGAAGTCCCTATTATACTAGGCAAACCTTTTCTAGCTACTGGTAGAACCGTAATTGATGTACAAAAGGGGGAGTTAACAATGAGAGTCAAAGATCAGGAAGTAAAGTTTAATGTTTTCAAACCTTTGAAGCTCCCTGATGACTCTCAAGAGTGTTTTAAGATGGATGAGGATATAAGGCTTAAGCACATGAAATATGAAAGAAGGAGGGAAGTAGATAGGGCTCAGGAGGATTTAATTTTCAACATTCTGTCACCACTTTGGATGACCCTCCTACTCTTCGCCCTGCTGCTGAGTGTTGTCTTCTTCAGCTGCATTTAAAGTGGTTGTGTTTTTCTTTTCACTTTGTATATAGTTCTTTTTCTTTTTATTTTCTGTTGTTTCTTTCTTTGTTTGTGTTGCAGGCTTCTTTTCTAGTTTTATGCTTTCAATCAAGCTTCAGTTGTTCATCATCATCAGAAAGGGGAGTACTCTATTCTCGAGCTTAAATTCTTATATTATCTGCACACTGAGGACACTGTGCACTTTAAGTTTGGGGGAGGGGATATCACTTGAGCAATTTTGTGAAAAATTGGAAAAAATTTAAAAATTTTTCGAAAATCTAGGAAATAATTTTCAAAATTTTTTCGATAATATGAGCTTAAATTACTTGATTTTAGGATGATTTAGTGCTTAGCATGTAGTTTTCCCATATTCCGATGATATGACCCCATGATTTAGTCTGACTTTGATTGAATGAGAAGCATGATTATAGGAAAATCATGAAGTTGAGTTCTTGAATTTATCTTAATTCTGATTGTGATTTCCTCATCTTATGCACATGTCATGTCATGAATCGGTATATTTATTTAGAGAAAGCTTATGTGTACATAGGACTGCATTTGTTCATTTGATTTTGTGCATCATATTCTAGAATTTGTTTGATCTGATCTCAAGGTAAAATATTAGATCAAACTTGATTAGGGAGATGATTTAGGTCATCTTTAGATCGTTTGAGCCTTTCTAGCCTTCCTTGTACATATTCTACCCCTAGTCACCCATCTGGGCCAAATAAGCTTTTCTCTATAAATATATCTGCGTTATTTTACTTAGCTTAAATACTTTGTTCCTATCCCTTACCCTAAAAGCATGAAAAGTCATTAGGATATATTGTGAGTTATATGGGTATTAAGTGATAGTGAAAGAGTATGTATTAAAAAAAAATGAACGATGAAAAAGAAAGAAAAAGAAAAAGAAAAGAAGAAAGAAGAAAAATTCAAAAAAAATGTTTAGCAAAAGAAATAAGTTTGGGGGAAATCATTAGAGCTCTTACATTATAGATCCTAGAAGTAATGCATGTTAAGGGGTAATTAAATCTAAATCGACCTCATCATACCTTAGCCCCAGCCTTATATTACAAGCTTAATAAAGTCCTATTAATCTTTGGTTAAGTGTGACTACATTAGTGGAGAGAGAAGTGAAAAACAAACTTATGGGAATGATCACATGTCATTGACTTTGCATTCACTGTGTTTGCATAATCTGATCCGGATAATGTACTGAGAAGTGACTAACATTTTTCACACACTCACGAGGAGTCCAATTTAGATTAGGACTTATGATTGAATAATTCTAAGTGCTGGACTTGTAATTGTGAGTCTTTGATTTCATAGTCTGTACTTTTTTTTTAGGATGATATTGGGAAAATTATTGTGTTTTGTACTTGTCATTCCTACAATCATTTTGTTTTGCTTGAGGACAAGCAAAAACTCAAGTTTGGGGGTGTGATAATTCTATATTTTTAGAATTATTTGTGCTTAATTTCCTAATTAATTATTTAAATCCCCAATTTATTTTGTTAATTATCCCCTTTATTTAATTAAAATTCTCATGTTTGCAGATAAATTAAATTCGGATGAATTTTTAATATTTCGGTAGAAAATGGACCGAAATTGGGCTAAAATCGAGATTGAGCCACGCGGATAACACGAGTCATGCCACCTAGCACATCTAATTGGACAAGAAGACCGATGACATGGAAATATCTTTTCAAGGAGTCAATGGTGTGAAGACAAGTGGCTAAAAAAATGCCAACTCATCAAGGATGTGACTACACATCTTTCCACTACATCCCCTCTAGTTAGACCACCAGTACCTTTTCCTCAGAGGTTTTTAAGAAACTTCACATCAGCATTCCTTACGTAGATGCCTTAGAGAAAATGCCAAGTTATGTGAAGTTTCTAAAGGATATCCTCTCGAGGAAGACAAGACTGGAAGATTATGAAACGATGGCCTTAACTGAGGAATGTAGTGCCATTATCCAGAGGAAATTACCCCCCAAGCTCAAGGATCCCGGGAGTTTTACCATACCATGCACTATTGGAAATTTATTCTTTGGTAGAGCCCTGTGTGATTTAGGAGCTAGTATCAATCTAATGCCTTTGTCTATCTATCAGAAGTTAGGAATAGGGGATGTCAAGCCCACTACAGTGACCCTTCAGCTAGCAGATCGATCCATTAAATATCCAAAGGGGGTCATTGAGGATGTCTTAGTAAAGGTGGACAAGTTTATTTTCCCTACAAATTTTATTATTTTAGACATGGAGGAAGACAGGGAAGTCCCTATTATACTAGGCAGACCTTTCCTAGCTACTGGTAGAACTGTAATTGATGTACAAAAGGGGGAGTTAACGATGAGAGTTAAAGATCAGGAAGTAAAGTTTAATTTTTTCAAACCTTTGAAGCTCCCTGATGACTCTCAAGAGTGTTTTAAGATGGATGAGGATATAAGGCTTAAGCACATGAAATATGAAAGAAGGAGGGAAGTAGATAGGGCTCAGGAGGATTTAATTGTCAACATTCTGTCACCACTTTGGATGACCCTCCTACTCTTCGCCCTGCTGCTGAGTGTTGTCTTCTTCAGCTGCATTTGAAGTTGTTGTGTTTTTCTTTTCACTTTGTATATAGTTCTTTTTCTTTTTCTTTTCTGTTGTTTCTTTCTTTGTTTGTGTTGCGGGCTTCTTTTCTAGTTTTATGCTTTCAATCAAGTTTCAGTTGTTCATCATCATCAGAAAGGGGAGTACTCTGTTCTCGAGGTTAAATTCTTATATTATCTGCACACTGAGGACACTGTCCACTTTAAGTTTAGGGGAGGGGATATCACTTGAGCAATTTTGTGAAAAATTGGAAAAAATTTCAAAATTTTTTTGAAAATCTGAGAAAGCATTTTCAAAATTTTTTCGATAATATGAGCTTAAATTACTTGATTTTAGGATGATTTAGTGCTTAGCATGTAGTTTTCCCATATTCCGATGATATGACCCCATGATTTAGTCTGACTTTGATTGAATGAGAAGCATGATTATAGGAAAATCATGAAGTTGAGTTCTTGAATTTATCTTGATTCTGATTGTGATTTCCTCATCTTATGCACATGTCATGTCATGAATCGGTATATTTATTTAGAGAAAGCTTATGTGTACATAGGACTGCATTTGTTCAGTTGATTTTGTGCATCATATTCTAGAATTTGTTTGATCTGATCTCGAGATGAAATATTAGATCACACTTGATTTGGGAGATGATTTAAGCCATCTTTGGATCGTTTGAGCCTTTCTAGCCTTCCTTATACATATTCTACCCCTAGTCACCCATCTGGACCAAATAAGCTTTTCTCTGTAAATATATCTGCGTTATTTTACTTAGCTTAAATACTTTGTTCCTATCCCTTACCCCAAAAGCATGAAAAGTCATTGGGATATATTGTGAGCTATATCGGTATTAAGTGATAGTGAAAGAGCATGTATTTAAAAAAAAATGAATGATGAAAAAGAAAGAAAAAGAAAAAGAAAAGAAGAAAGAAGAAAAATTCAAAAAAAAAAAAAGTTTAGCAAAAGAAATAAGTTTGGGGAAATAATTAGAGCTCTTACATGATAGATCCTAGAAGTAATGCATGTTAAGGGGTAATTAAACCTAAATCGACCTTATCATACCTTAGCCCCAGCCTTACATTACAAGCTTAATGAAGTCCTATTAATCTTTGGTTAAGTGTGACTACATTGTGGAGAGAGAAGTGAAAAACAAACTTATGGGAATGATCACATGTCATTGACTTTGCATTCACTGTGTTTGCATAATCTGATCCGGATAATGTACTGAGAAGTGACTTTGACATTTTTCACACACTCACGAGGAGTCCAATTTGGGTTAGGACTTATGATTGAATAATTCTAAGTGCTAGACTTGTAATTGTGAGTCTTTGATTTCATAGTCTGTACTTTTTCTTTGAGGATGATATTAGGGAAATTATTGTGTTTTGTACTTGTCATTCCTACAATCATTTTGTTTTGCTTGAGGACAAGCAAAAGCTCAAGTTTGGGAGTGTGATTATTCTATATTTTTAGAATTATTTGTGCTTAATTTCCTAATTAATTATTTAAATCCCCAATTTATTTTGTTAATTATCCCTTTTATTTAATTAAAATTCTCATGTTCGCAGATAAATTAAATCCGGATGAATTTTTAATATTTCGGTAGAAAATAGACCGAAATTGGGCTAAAATCGAGATTGAGCCACGCGGACAACACGAGTCATGCCACCTAGCACATCCAATTGGACAAGAAGACCGATCACATGGAAACATCTTTTCAAGGAGCCAATGGTGTGAAGACAAGTGGCCAAAAAAATGCTAACTCATCAAGGATGTGAAAATTACCATTTTACCCCTAGTGTGTTTATAAATAGGAAAGGATGGCAATTGAAAGAGTATGTAATTTTAGGAGTAGAAGTAGATGTAAGTAGGAGTAGTGTAAGTTAGGAGTAGTGTTAATGAAGAAGTAGTGTTAGAGTATCTTAGTTAGATTAGTTTAATTTTTATTTTTTTTAGAAGCTTTTCCCAAAAACCAATTTCTACTTAACTGTCAATGTTAATCTCCATTTGTTATCTTTTATGATTAGCTTTTCATGTTTTATTTGCTGGCTCATTTTGCTCATCCTTCTTCTCGGTTTGTTCAAATTGCTTATGTTTTTTTTAAGGAAAATCCATATTTTTACTAGTCTCAGGTTGCCTTTGTATTCTAGTTTTAGTATGTTTTTCTACTACCCATGCACATGTAGATTGATTATCCAGTTATGCCTCGGTCTGTATGGTCTATGAGTTGATTGGGCATCTGGATGTGGTTGTGAGAAGCTGGTGATCCACAGCAGTCTTTCTAAAACCGTGGTTGTATTCTTCCATTGCATTATCATGGCCAATCTTGTATCCTTGCTTCATGCGACCAGTTAGCAAAGCTGAACGGGGCAGCATAGCCACTGATTCCAGTGCCAGGAACGACGCGGGTAGCAAGGAGACCAAACCTGTTTGATTTTCGTCCAGATTTTATTTTCTGCTTCATGCGTGTTTGCTTCCTTTTGCATGTTATGTTTATGCTTTTGTTCTAGTTTTCTTTAATTCATCATCTTTCCTCTGTTCCCCCCTGTTTTAGAATCAGCAACTCTTGTGCAAGCCGAGACATTAAGCAAAGCAGCTAAGGCAGCAAGGTCCAGCGGTTAATCTTCACTACACATGGAAATGAAACACTAAGCTTTCAGGTTAGCTATCCAGTGCACAGTCAAGCAGCTAAGGCAGCAAGGACCTCGCCTGGAGCACATTGCGGTCTGCACCTAACAATCCAGTGCAGGACAGCAGAGGAAGAAGACGTTAGCCAGGGATGGATGGGTAACATGAGCAGGAATTGCCAAGGACAAACAGCAGTGGAAGTAGCACCTATTTGCACCTGGAGCAGCAGGACACATGCAAGAACCGAGAGCAAACCTGGCATGCAGTAGATTTCACCTGGAACCAGCAGGACACATGCAAGAACCAAGAGCAGTTGCTTACCTTGTTGATGAATGAAAATGTGTAGAGCATGTCTGGCAGCCAGAAGCATGGGCAGAGAAGAAGGAAGCGCACGAAACCGAGGCAGAGTTGGTGAGAGTGCAGAGCAGACAGCAGCTGGACAAGCTAAGCAACCCGTTAACGCCTGGACAGACCATACCTGGAAATGAAAATGAAAAAAATGAAGCATGAACAGTGAATGGAGGGATTTATTGGATGATTTAAACTTAAGGCTTTGTTTGGCTAATGCACTCTAGCAATTAATCCATTTTCATGCATGTGTTAGTTGTTAGTTATTTAGTTTAGTCAATTATAATGCTAGGTTAGTTTAAATATTTTTGTTTGTTAATTTAATTTTTAGTCTTAATTTTTAGTTAGTAGTTAATTTTATATTAAATGTTTTAGGATTTTATTTTAGTTTAGATGCATTTAGAGTTAATTTAGATTAAATGTGTTTCATGCATTTTTAATTTAGTCTTTTTTTCATTAAGTTTTAGTTTAGTTTAAATTGCATTTTGATTAAGTAGTTTAAAATTGCATTTTAGGTTAGTTTAATTATAGTTTAATTTTATTTCTTTATTTTCATAATTGCATTTTATTTTAATTGCGTTAATTAGTTTTAACTGTTTTAATTTCTTTTGTAGGTTTTTATTTTAATTGCATGGAGCACAGTAAGTAATTTTGCTCGGTTTTAATTTCTTTATTTTATAGCTTTTATTATTTTATTGCTTTCGGTATTTTTAATTCTAGCTATGTAGATCACCCACCTTAATTTTATAATTTGCTAGAATATACTTAGGGTAAGATTAACCGATAGTTAATTAGGCTAGTCAACTTCTATGTGGGACGATAACTCGGGGCTCAAATCTCATTATTACTTGTACGACCCGTGCACTTACGGTAATACGTTTAGGGCGTGTCAGAAGATCAATTTTAAGGTAAGCAGATCGATTTTCTTAGCTCTCGGGTAGGAGCAGATCGATCTCCTTTTTAGCCAGATCGATCTCTTAAGCTTTCTCCCTAAGACAGATCGATCTCAAGCCCTCGACAGATCGATCTACTGCCTTCAAATGTCGTGAAAAGTAGGGATTTTAAGAGGACCATATCGATCTCTAATCAAGGAAGATCGATCTCATCAAGCTAAATCCATAAATAGAAGCAGTTGAATCTACAGATTTCAAGAGTAACCATTTCCTTTCCATTTCTAACCCAAAAACCTAGTTTTCTCTCTCAAATCCACCCATTTCCAAGAAGATTTGAGGGAAGACTATTAGACACAAAGTTGTTCACATCAAAGAGAAGAACAACATAGCTTGGAGGCATTGTCCCATTTGTGGGATTGAAGGAACAAATGTGCATTTTCATTTGGAGCAAGAAGGAAATCCAAAGAGGTGAGTTTCTAATACACCAATCCAAGTACATTGGTTTAATTGATGATTTTGGAATTGATTGGTGTGCATATTAATGGTAGAAACTATCTCGAATGCAATGGAACTACTATAACCTAGAAATGGGCTAGTGTGAGAAAGTGAAGTGTAGAGATATTAATGATGAATGGGATATTTTAAGGTGATAATGGTGTTGTAAGTATGAATTTAAGATGGTATTATGAAATGAAGTGTGAGGCTTACCCAAAATGGGTAAAATGAGTAATTAAGGCATTGGGTGAAATGCTTAGTTGAATAAGAGTTAGCAACATTGACTCAAGTGTTTGGATGAATGAATTGCAGCTCCCGAGGATACACCGAAACAAGTTGAGCCAAGAGCACGAGAAGCGTAAAGGAAGAGAGTCGCACCCCGAGTAAATCGAGGTAGGGGAATTGTGTGGACTCTTAGAGATATCTGTGCGCAATTTGGGTGCTTAAATGTTTTGCTAGAGTGCATGTGATACTAGGAAATGATATTGAGTGATTAGAGGGCAAAGAGTTGGGTTTTGAGAAATGTGCATGAAAACAAAAGCATGATGCTTTGAAAAACCTTGTTTTGTTGCTTTTTAGTAAATGTGTGGTAGGTTGGCTAACATTTGAATGTTTTGCAAAAGAAATGATTTGATTTGGTTGTTAACCATGTTTTGCAAAGGATTGAGCCACCTACAGGGATTTCGTGAGAATGAAAGCGTGCTAGAGTACGACTCGCACGAGATTTGATGTGTTTTCATACGCATTAGTGCTAGAGCGTAGCTCGTACTAGTTTTCACATGGATTTTTATGATGTTGTGCTAAAGTTGAGCTCGCACAAACTTTATACTAGTTTTGGCATGGTGCTAGAGCATAGCTCGCATTAGATGCCCACCATACTTGATAGCCGTGCTAGGAGCTTCGGGTAGACTGGGTGTCGCATTGATTAAATAGGCTCGCACGTGCATTTTTTAGAATTAACATGTTGATAGCCATGCTATGAGCTTCTGGTAGACAGGATGTAGTACTAATTAAATAAGCTCACACGTGCATTTTTTAGATGTGGCGTGATATGATATGTTGATATGGGTCCATGGAGTACGTTGTACTGTGCAGGTAGCATGGAGTACGTTATACCGTGTTGAGATTATGATATACCATCTTCGAACGATGCTAGATCTGCTATGGACTAGCGGACTGGACGTGACCCACCTCCCTTGTGGAAGCAGATAGTGGTGATACCCCGCACACCTGATCATTGTAGCCTAGGATCACAGGATATGGCCATAGTCCTAGAGGAGATTCCCTTATTATATTGTCTATCTCTCATGTCTCTTATTTATGAATAAATCCATAATTGAAATGCTTTGTGGGTTAGGATAGTTCGAGGGAGGGGCTGAGTCCTGGCATGTGTTGATTTTCTTGGGATGAGAAAGCATGATTTGCTTGTGAAATGATGAAAATGGCTTTAAAATGCACTTACGTATGATCATTTTCCATGCCTTGTTTATGAAATATGCATGATGATTTATGCCATGCTTTGAATTTGATTTGTGCACTGAACTAAATAGCATGATTTGCTTTACATGCCATTAACACAAGCATGAAATAATGCTTTTGAATTGTGAATGAGAAACTGTATGGTTTTTAGCATGGCATCACAATTACGTAGATAGTGTAGTATCTACCTGTTCGCATGATTGCCTTACTGAGCGTGTGGTTTGCTCACCCCCCTTATTTTCCCTTCTCTACAGAGCTTTGAGTATAGATTGTGAGCGACTGGAGGCTTTCCCTTTTGGTATCTGTTGCATCCCATCGCGTAAGGTATACACACTAATGAAATTTTGTATCTAAACTTTCGATAGCACAGTAGCATTTTGTATGTAACTATTGGGGATGTAAAGCAATGTAAACACATGTAAACAAAAACTCTGATTTATTTATACAAGTGTTTACTTCTAAATTATAATGCAAATTACATTTTTATGGTTGGATGAGGTAGACATTGACACATAGCCTAACTGTTTGAGAGTGTAGCTGATCACGATCGAGGTAAGAAAAGAACGGATAATAAATAATGCATAAAAAGGAAAAAATTTGCGATGATTTTTTGTAAGTTGAGGATCGTGACTTAACTTCATTTTTACGTATTTTCATTTACTTCATATTATCATCAATACGTCCACTTATCATTATCCAATATCATAAATGCACCGACATAAAATTAATCACTTAAACCTTTAAACGTAAATTAGTTATAATAACCCAAGGCACCACTTGAGGCATAGACTATTTCCCTTTTAATAAATCAACACCACATTTTTTATCAATCAATCTATGCCAATTACATACTCTTCACCCACGTAACCTTAAAGTCACATGAGGACAAAACCCTAAATCATTATTCCTCTATTTTATTCCAACAATTAACTATAGCCAATCAATAGATCACAACACCCATCTCGACATGTAATTATCACAAAATTTTAGAAAATCTTTACCTTGCCCAATTGTAGAGAAAAACCTTAAATGTCTCCCCAAGCTTTCCAAAGCAGTAACTACCTTCAAACCCTAAATACTCATTCTATTAGCATTTATTAACCATAAATAAACCCTACGTATCAATTTAAATCCAAAGTAAAAGCCTTCTACCTTCGTTCTTCTCTTTTGAGGCAAAACCCTCTTTTTCTTCTCTCTTTCTCCCTTTCTCTCAATCCAATCTCACCCAAGAACTTGTATTTGAAGGAATAGATGTAGAGAGTGAGAATAGGGTAGGGTTCTTTAGCTTTCTTCTTCCTTTTCCTCATTTTCTTTCTCTTTTCTCTTTTCTCTTTTTCTCCATGGGTTTCTTTCATTCTTTGTTTAGTTTTTCACGTCTTAAAACCTAATTTTAAGTCATGCATCTAGGGGATTGATCGCTTTATCATGGGGATTGACCATCTTCCTTTAAAAATCCTCTTAGGAAGCATTCTGTGTATAGGGGATCAATTCTCTTAGGGAGGGGATCGATCCCTTTGTGCATTACTGTTCACTTTTGTATACTGCCAACAAGGGATCGATCCTTTTGGCATAAGGGATTAATCTGTTGCTCATTTCCTGTACAATTTTGGTTTCTACCAATTGGGGATTGGACCATTTAAGGAAAGGGATCAATCCCTTGGTCCAGAACAGAGCTATTTTGATGTCTTAACCCCAAAAATACCTAACTTTCAACTCCTAACTCTCTTCAATCCTTTAATACCTTAAAAATCAATCCTCAATACATTAGCACACATATATAAATCAATATTAACACATCTACAACATTTCATATGATCCTAATCCTCAATCCATACTTAATTTCTTATATATACATAAAATCAATAAACATAAACTAACTGTGACTGAATATCACAAAACCTTGATTAAAATGCATCAATGACTCTTGCAGCTAAATCCATCATTTCATAATATCCATACACATGCCATTTTCCATAGTGTCATTATCGTAACCAATGAGATACAATACCTTTCAAAATCAACCTATTCAACATAGGATCGAGGCTTATATAATGAAAAATATGGGTTTTACATCCTCCCTACTTTCAAATTTTTGATTTCAAAATTTCTACGACAACTCAAAACAGGTGCCAAAACTTCTCCTTCATCAAGCTCTCTAGCTCCCACGTAGCTTCCTTAAAAGAGTGGTGTTGCCAAAGAACCTTGACCATTGAAATCGACTTTGACTTCAACACTCTTTCTTTCATCTTCAGAATCTGGATCGATAACTCATCATAACTGAGATCCTCCATAATCTTCAACGGTTCATACTCAATGACATGGAAGGGATCCGGATGCTACTTTTGAAGTATGGATACATGGAAGACATTATGCACTCTCAATAGCTGTCGAGGTAATGCTAACTAGTATATCACATCTCCCACTTGATCAAAAATCTCAAATTGCCCTATGAATCGAGGACTCAACTTCCATTTATTCCCAAACCTCATGATTCCCTTAGATGCCAAAACGTTCAAGAATATCGAATCACCTACTGCAAACTCCAAATCCCATCTTTAAGTGTTATCATAGCTCTTTTGTCTATTCTGAGCTCCTTTAAGTTTTTCATAAATCAATCAAACTTTATCAGAAACCTGTTCCATTATCTCGGAAGCAAACATTTCCTATTACCAACCTCTTTCAGCCTATAGGAGACCTACATCGTTTTCTATACAAAGCTTCATATGGAGTCATCTCAATGCTTAGTGATAGCTGTTATTATATTTGACTAATAGTAAGTGATCATCCTAAAGCCTTTAAAATCCATAATGCAAGCCGGTAACATGTCCTCTAGAGTTTGAATGGTCCTCTTTGACTGACCATTAGTCTGAGGCTGGAAGGCTGTGCTGAAATTAAATCGATACCCCATAGCTTTTTGAAATTGAAGAAGTGAGAAGCAAATCTAAAGTCTCTATCCGAGGTGATACTTATTGGAACCCTATGTAGCCTAACAATCTCATTGACATATAAATCAGCTAAAGCATTGAGAGTATCCGTGATCTCAATGGCTATGAAATATGCCAACTTGTACAGCCTATCTACTATGACCCAAATTGTATCCTGGTTCTTTTGGATACATGGCAATCCCATAATAAAATTCATTGTTATGTGCTCCTATTTCCATGTAGGCATAGGTAGAGGCTTAAGTAGTCTAACTATTTTTTTTATGCTCTACCTTCAGCTGTTGACACACGAGACATTTAGCCTTATACTCCGCTATGTCTCTCTTCATACCATTCCACTGATACTATCACAACCCTCAAACCACCGAAATCCACTATAAATTTTGGCCATTGTTAAATTTAATATTTGACCCATTATTTATTGATTAATCTTTACCTTTATTTTACCTGATCGTGAATAGCTACACCACTAACAGTTGGGCTGTGTATCGATGTCAATCTCATCCAACCAAATCATTTAAAATTTTAATCCATTTAAAAGTAAACACTTATATTTCTTAGTCAGAGTTGTCGTTTACAATGTTTACAAACTCTCTACATCCCCAAAAATTACATTTAAAGTATCATTGTGCTTGTACATATCTAGATACAAAAACTACACAAATGTGTATACCTCATGTGATGGGATGCAACAGACACCGAAAGCCAGTCCTCAGTCGCCCACTATCTACTGTAAGTGCTCTGTAGAGCGAAAAATAAGGTGGGTGAGCAAACCACGCGCTTAGTAAGGCAATCATGTGAACAGGTAGATAACTGTACTATCTATGTGATTGTGATTCCATGCTTAAACCACATATTTATTGTCATACTTCAAAACGTGTGCTCATGCTTGTGTTTATGTCATGTAAAGCAATTCATGCTGTATAAATCAGTGCACAGTTATTAAAGCATAGCATGGAAAAATCATCATGCATAATCAAGGTCAAAGCATGGTAAATCATCCTACAACGTGCACTTGAAAACATTTCCAATTCATAACACAAGCCAATACCAAAGCATTCAATCGTCAGGACTCGGCCCCTCCAATGGACTATCCTGACCCACAAAACACATTTCAAAAACATGGATTTATCATTCATCAATAGACATGTGAGATAGGCATACAATATAACAAGGGAAAGATCCTCTAGGACTATGGCCATATCCTCTGTGATCCCAGGCTACACGGATCCTAGTTGCAGGGTATCACCTCTATCTGCTTCCGTACGGGAGGTGGGTCACGTCCAACTCACTAGTCCATAACAGAATCCATCGTCCGAAGATGGCATATATATATATCACACATAGTACAGCGTACCCCATGCTACTTGCATGGTACAACGTACTCCATGGACCCATATCATCACAATATATCCTACCACATCTCAATGCGCATGTGTGAGCCTATTTAATCGGCGTGGCACACAGCCTACCCGAAACTCCCAGCACGGCTCCCAACATGTCACAAAATCACGTGCAAGTAGTCTCAAGCACGAAAACAAGTATGGTGGACATCTAGTGCGAGCTATGCTCCAGTACTAGGTCAAATTATAAAAATCTGTGCGAGCTATACTCCAGTACAATGTCATAAAATCCATGTAAAACTCTAGTGCGAGCATTACTCCAACACTAATGCATGTGTAACCATGTCAAATCTCGTGCGAGCAACGCTCTAGTACGTTTTCATTTCCACAAACTCCTGTAGGTGGCTCATTCTTTGCAAAACATGGTTATAAAACCAAATCAAGTTATTTCTCGTGCCAATTATTTAAAATGCTAGCCAACCTACCAATCACATGCGAAAAGCAATAAAAAGGATTTTCAAAGCATCATGCTCTTGTTTTCATGTACATTTCTCAAATTCCCTTTCTTTGCCTTTCAAACACCCATTTCATTCCTATTACCACAAATATTCTAGAAAACCATAATGTGCCCAAAATGTGCACAGATATCTCAAAGAGTCCACACAATTCCCTTACCTCGATTTACTTGGAAGCGACTATCTTCCTTTCCTGTCTCTCACGATTGGGCTCAACTTGCTCCGAACATATCTTCGGGAGCTGCATTCATTTACCAATCACTCGAGTTAATGTTGCTCACTCAAATTCTGACTTCAACTAGTCAGCATATCTCATTGAGTCTTTTTTGTTAAGGTTGGCCCATTATCGTATTTAACCATTGTTATGTCATTTCTAGCCAATCTATCTAGTAACTCCCTTAGTTACTTATTAGGCACTTGGGAGTGTATACTCTACCCTAAATTCTCTCATTCATTCACACATTTCACAGATAATTCTATTTTTTATAGAATTATCTGTGCTTAACTTCCTAATTATTTATTTAATCCCCTCAATTTAATTAAAATTCTTTAATGTGCAGGTAAATTAAATTCGGATGAAACTCAGTCGTTTCAGTCAAAATTGGGCTGAAATGGGCTAAAGGGGACTGGACCACTTCCAATTTGTAGACCGAGTTATCAGTTGTCTGGACACGCGTGATGCCAGGTGTCCATATTTTATTTGCTCTGAAACGATAAGATCGAAGGACACCATGCTAACCTTCTGGAAGACACACACCGGGCCACATCGCACAGCCAATTGGACAAAAAGACTGATGACGTGGAAATATCTACTCTGCAACAAATCAAATGAAGACAAGTAGCCAAACAATACCAACTCATATAGGATGGAAAAATTACCACTATACCCTTAAGTGTGTATATAAATAGAATATGATGGTAATTAAAAAAAGGGAGTAGGAAGTAGGAGTAAGGTAAGTAGCTAGGATATGAGTAGTGTAGAGTAATTTAGGAGTAGTTTTTAGAATAGTTTTATTTTGGATTAAATTTTCATTTCTATGTTTTATTTTCTTATTTTCGTTTAGAATTTCCATTAGTTTATTTTCCTTTAAACACCATTGTTCTAGCAAGCTTTAAGCATTTTTATTTTATCAGTTTCAAATTTTCTTTAATGAAGCAATTTCTTTTCGGTTATTAAGCGTTCTGCTACTGTTCATTAGCTGCAATTTTTTCCTTTTTTTTTTACTCAAATCAGTCTCTCATTACAGTGCATTGGGTTGTTTAAGAAAGCTGGTGACAGTAGCTAATTTCTTCTACTCTTTACTGTGTTTTAAATCTTAGTTTGGTTGCTCATTTAGTTTTTTTATTTTGCTAGTCATTAACTGTGCTATTCATCATTATGAGTTTGCTATTGTTGTTGCTTGGAGAAATTTTGTTTTCTGGTAGAGTCATGGGCGTGACTGGTAACAGCAGTTAAACATCCCTTTCTTTGCTCTGCTGTGTTCCTAGCTACTTGGTCATCCACTCCTTTTGTTTTCAACTTCATTATGTTTATACTATTTGCTGTTAATTTCTGAGTAATGTGAGGAGCTGGGAACTGTGGTTTGTGTATCGGTTTAGTCTTGATAAATCTTGCATTTTCATTTTCTGCATTAGTCCATTAGGCATGCATTTCCCTTTAACAATGCTGTGATTTTAGTTTCTTTTTCTTTTTCTATTTTGTAGCTTCCGTTGGTTACCTCTATTCTACTCTATTTTTGATTAGTTTTACTTGTCCTTAAACTGGAAGAGTGGAATGTGTTGGTACAGGTCTGTTGCTATAAACATAAGTGAGGCAAGCAGGATGTGGAGGCTACTATGTACCGTGTACAAAAAATGAAGCAGTGCAGTGTCTGAGCAAGACAGCAACCAGGTGTAGGAGTGGGAGCCGAAAATTGCCAAGAGCAGGAGGCATGCTGGTCAGACTTGGACAAATCGAGAACAGCAGGACCATGCATGGCAGGACGTGGAGCAATACTTGGAAATAAAACACAGAGTATTCGGGTTGGCAGTCCAGTGCACGATCGGGCTATAGACTGAAGCAGCAGGTCACGGTGTTGAGCAGGACGTGGTCGCTGGTACAATAGTGTAGGATGGAAGGAGAGCAGACCAACACAACACTTGGACAGCAGCACCTGGAGACAATCAAAACCGAGAGTAGTAGGACACGGAAGGAGGCAGAACCAAAAACTGAAGAAGACGTGTACAGTGCAGCATAAATCGGTACCACTTGTTTGGATAATTAGCTAAGGCCATGTTTGGCCACCTTTCCTTTGTTTAATTTAATGTTGATTGCATTTTTATTTTGATTGTTTTCATTAGTTGTTAGTTTAGGATAGTGGTTAATTGATAATTGTAGGTTAAATCTAATGTTTTAAGTTGTTAATTTAATCTTTAGTTTTAATTTTTTGTTAGAAGTTAATTTTATATCATAGGTTTTAGGATTTAATTTTAGTATATTATTTTATGAGTTGCATTTAGAATTAATTTAGATTAAATATGTTTTATGCATTTTTAATTTAGTCTTCATTTTTATTAAATTTTAGGTTAGTTTAATTTGCAATTTTTATTAGTTTAATTACATGCATTTTTACTTTAAGTTTGTTTAAATTTTAGTTTAATTTTATTTCTTTATTTTGATATTTGCATTTTATTTTAGTTGCGTTAATTCATTTTAACCGTTTTAATTATCTTTTGCAGGTATTTTCTTGCGTGGAGCATTGTAAGTAATTTTTAGCTTGGTTTTATTTTTGCTTTAGTTTATAGTTGTTATTATTTTTAGTACTTTTAATTTTCAGACTTAGTAGACCACCCACATTAAACTTCATAATTTGCTAGGATATACTTAGGGTAAGATTAACTGGTAGTTAATTAGGCTAATCAACTTCTCTGTGGGACGATAACTCAGGACTCAAATCCCATTATTACTTGTACGACCCGTGCACTTGCGGATAATACGTTTAGATCGTACCAAGTTTTTGGCGCCGTTGCCGGGGAAGTCTCAATTAGCTAGTAATTAATATCGGTAAAATTATGCTTAGGTGTAATTCTATCTTATAAATATTTAGGTTGTAAATATTTAGAGCCTTAGTTTAGGTTAGTTAAATTTTCTCCATTTAATTAAAAAAATTAAAAAATTAAAAACTTGAAAAAAAAAAATTTAAGGACTTTCTGATGTTTGCATGCATAGAGCTAGGAGTTTTGATTGCTTTCCTCTAGATCCTGAAATTGAATGAACTCTTAAGAAAATTCGAAAGGATTCTAAGAAATTTATAGCTCCACTGCAAAACACACCATAGCAGAACATAGAGAAATTAGGACCGTTGGAGATTATGCGGTGCCAACAATTGGAGGACATTATACCGGCATTAGGCCACCAGCTGGCCCTGCTAACAATTTTGAAATTAAGCCCGGAATCCTCCAGATGATCCAGACTTCATTGCAGTTCAGTGGGTTTCCGCATGATGACCCACATGCTCACCTTTGGCAATTCTTGGACCTGTGCAACACGTTCAAGCACAATGGATTATCTGATGATGCACTTAGGCTTAGATTATTCCCCTCCTCACTTAGGGATAGGGCACGAGACTGGTTAACCTCCTTGCCTCCAGGATCCATTTCTACATGGGACGCGTTAGTCCACAAATTTCTAGCTAAGTTTTTCCCTCCCTCTAAAATGGCCAGACTCCATAGTGATATATCTTCCTTTGCCCAGTTCGACTCTGAATCTCTTTACAACGCATGGGAACGATATAAGGAGCTTCTTAGGAAGTACCCTCACCATGGCCTACCTTTATGGCTGCAAGTCCAAACTTTCTACAACGGACTTACAAGCCAAAATAGGACCATCGTGGACGCTGCTACGGGTGGAGCCCTGATGTACAAAACAGAGAAGGAAGCTTACGAGCTCTTAGACAAGATGGTGGCTAACAACTATCTATGGTCCTCGGAGAGGCAATTGCCAAAGAAGTCGGCGGGTATTTATGAGCTCGACATGCTATCTACCTTGACCTCTCAAATCGCTAATCTTACGAAGAAGGTAGAGTCGCTCAGTACCCAGCATAAACCTTCCTCTAGTCCTAATCCTGTTTATTCTATCCAAAGTCCTTTTCTTTCCTGCGAGTTGTGTAGTGGTACCCACTCTGTAGATAGGTGTCTGCTCAACTTAGAATCGGTTCAGTATGTTACCTCCCCTAAGCAACGAACAACCCCTTTTTAAACACCTATAATCCAAGGTGGAGGAACCATCCTAACTTTTCCTGGAGCCAAAACCAAGGGCAATCTTCTAATTCTAGACCTGCAGGACCCCCTAATTTTCAAACTCTACCGGTTCATGTACTGCCACAGCCGCAATTTCCATATCATCTGCCTCATCAACCATCCCCACCTCAATTTCAGCATCATCCACCTCACTTCCATCAACCACCACCACCACCACTTATGCAGCCACAACATTTACAAGCACCAGCAGCTGAGAAGAAGCCTACACTAGAGGAAATCTTCATGACTATCCTGCAAAACCAAGCTGCCTCAATTAAGAACTTAGAAGTTCAGGTTGGACAAATAGCATATTCTCTTAGCCAGCATCCTCAAGGGACCTTTCCTAGTAACACCGAAGCCAATCCTATTAGGCAAAGGGAGGGTAAAAAACATGTGAAAGCCATTACCCTTAGGAGTGGCAGAGAGCTAGATGATGATCCACAAGTTAAGTCCCAACCTGAACAGCACATAGTTGAAGAATCCTTAAGTTCTAACGAAGCAGCTCGGAAAGAGAAAGAACATCAGAATCAGGCTGCAAAGGAATCAAAGCTAGGAGCTTCTTCATCTTTACCTTCTTCTTCTTCTTCACAGCCTTCCTCGTCCTCTGATGCTATACCGGTTCCCACTATATCCCTTCCAGTTAGACCACCAGTACCTTTTTTTTAGAGGTTTCAAAACCAAAAGCTTGACTAACAATTCGCTAAATTTCTTGAGGTTTTTAAGAAACTTCACATCAACATTCCTTTCGCAGATGCTTTAGAGCAAATGCCAAGTTATGTGAAGTTTCTAAAGGATATCTTCTCGAGGAAGAAAAGATTGGAAGATTATGAGACGGTGGCCTTAACTGAGGAATGTAGTGCAATTATCCAGAGAAAATTACCCCCCAAGCTCAAAGATCCCGGGAGTTTTACCATACCCTGCACTATTGAAAATAGTTCTTTGGTAGAGCCCTGTGTGATTTAGGAGCCAGTATCAATCCGATGCCCTGGTCAATCTACCAAAAGTTAGGAATAGGGGATGTCAAGCCTACCACAGTGACCCTTCAGCTAGCAGATCGATCCATTAAATATCTAAAAAGGGTCATTGAGGATGTCTTAGTAAAGGTGGACAAGTATATTTTTCCTGCAGATTTTATTTTATTAGACATGGAGGAAGACAGGGAAGTCCCCATTATACTAGGCAGACCTTTCCTAACGACTGGTAGAACATTAATTGATCTACAAAAGGGGGAGTTGATTATGAGAGTCCTAGATCAGGAGGTGACATTTCATGTTTTCAAACCTTTGAAGCTCCTTGATGACTCTCAAGACTATTTTAAGGCTTGAACAAAAGAAATCTGAAAGAAAGAAGGAAGTAGATAGAGCTCAGGAGGATTTAACTGTAAATAGTTTGTCACCACTCTGGCTGATCCTCCTACTCTTCGCCCTGCTGCTGAGTGTTGTGTTCTTTAGCTGTATTTGAAGTACCCTATTTTTCTTTTCGCTTTATATATACTTCTTTTTCTTTTCTGCTGTTTCTTTCTTTGTTTATTTTGCAGATTTCTTTTGCAGTCATGTTTTCAATCAAGTTTCGATTGTTCATTATCATCATCAGATAGGGGAGTACTCTGTTCTTGAGCTTAAATGTTTATATTATCTACACACTAAGGACACTGTGCACTTTAAGTTTGGGAGAGGGGATATCACTTGAGCATTTTTGAAAATTTTTGGGCAAAATTGAAAAAAATTTCAAAATTTTTTCAAAAATCTGAGCTTAACTTGTTTGATTTTTGGAATGATTTAGTGCTTTGCATGTAGTTTTCCCATATTCCGATGATATGACCCCATGATTAAGTCTGACTTTGATTGACTAAGAAGCATGATTATAGGAAAAGCATGAAGTTGAATTCTTGAGTTTGTTTTAATTCTGATTATGATTTCCTCATTTAATGCACATGTCATGTCATGAATCTGTATATTTATTTAGAGAAAGCTTATGTGGACATAGGATTGAATTTGTTCAGTTGATTTTGTGCATCATATTCTAGAATTTGCTTGATTTTGTCTCGAGGTGAAATATTAGATCACACTTAATTAGGGAGATGATTTAAGCCATCTTTGGATCGTTTGAGCCTTTCGAGCCATCCCTATACATGCTTTACCCCTAGTCACCCATCTGAGCCAAATAAGCTTTTCTCTGTAAATACACCTGCATTAATTTTCCTTAGCTTAAGCACTCTTTTCCTATCCCTTACCCCGAAAGCATGAAAAGTCACTGGGATATATTATGAGCTTTGTACATATGGGTATCTAGTGATAGGGAAAGTTAAAAAAAGGAAAGAAAAAAAAGGAAAGAAGAAAAATACAAAAAAAAAAATAGAAGAAAATGTTTAGCAAAAGAAATAAGTTTGGGGAAATAATTTGAGCTCTTACATTCAAGATCCTAGAAGTAATGCATGTTAAGGGGTAATTAAACCTAAATCGACTTTATCATACCTTAACCTCAGTTTTACATTACAAGCTTAATGAAGTCCTATTGATCTTTGATTAAGTGTGACTACATTAGTGGAGAGAGAAGTGAAAAGCAAATTTATGGGAATGATCACATGTCATTGACTTTGCATTCACTGTGTTTGCATAATCTAATCCGGGTAATGTACTGTGAAGTGGTTTTAACATTTTCCACACACACACGAGGAGTCCAATTTGGGTTAAGACTTATGATTGAATGATTCTGAGTGTTGGACTTGTAATTGTGAGTCATTGAGATCATAGTCTGTACTTTCTCTTTGAGGATAGTATTGGGGAAATTATTATGTTTTGTACTTGTCATTCCTACAATTGTGTTGTTTTGCTTGAGGACAAGCAAAAGCTCAAGTTTGGGGGTGTGATAATTCTATTTTTTATAGAATTATTTATGCTTAATTTCCTAATTATTTATTTAATCCCCATATTATTTTATTAATAATCCCTTCAATTTAATTAAAATTCTTTAATGTGCAGGTAAATTAAATTCGGATGAAACTCAGTCGTTTCGATCAAAATTGAGCTGAAAATGGGCTAAATGAGATTGGACCACTTCCAATTTGCAGACCAAGTCATCAGTCGTTTGGACACGCGTGATGCCAGGTGTTCGTATTTTATTTGCTCCGAATTGATAAGATCGAAGGACACTGTGCTAACCTTCTAGAAGCCACACGCCAGGCCACATCGCACAACCAATTGGACAAAAAGACTGATGATGTGGAAATATTTACTCTGCAACAAATCAAATGAAGACAAGTGGGCAAACAATGCCAACTCATCTAGGATGGAAAAATTACCATTGTACCCCTAAGTGTATATATAAATAGAATATGATGGCAATTGAAAAAAAGGAGTAGGAAGTAGGAGTAGGGTAAGTAGCTAGGGTAGGAGCAGTGTAGAGTAATTTAGGAGTAGTTTTTAGAATAGTTTTATTTTGGATTAAATTTTCATTTCTATGTTTTATTTTCTTATTTCCGTTTAGAATTTCCATTAGTTTATTTTCCTTTAAACACCATTGTTCTAGCAAGCTTTAAGCATTTTTATTTTATCTGTTTCAAATTTTCTTTAATGAAGCAATTTCTTTTCTGTTATTAAGTGTTCTGCTACGGTTCATTAGCTGCAATTGTTTCTTTTTTTTACTCAAATCAATCTATCTTTACAGTGCATCGGGTTATTGAAGAAAGCTAGTGACAGCAGCTAATTTCTTCTACTCTTTATTGTGTTTTAAATCTCAGTTCGGTTGCTCATTTAGTTTTTTTTATTTTGCTAGTCATTAATTGCGTTATTCATCATTATGAGTTTGCTATTGTTGTTGCTTGGAGAAATTTTGTTTTCGGGTAGAGTCAGGGGCGTGACTAGTGACAGCAGTTAAACATCCCTTTCTTTGCTCTGCTGTGTTCTAGCTACTTGGTCATCCACTCCTTTTGTTTTCAACTTCATTATATTTATATTGTTTGCTGTTAATTTCTAAGTAATGTGAGGAGCTGGGAATCGTGGTTTGTCTCTCGGTTTAGTCTTGATAAATCTTGCATTTTCATTTTTTGCTTTAGTCCATTAGGCACGCATTTCCCTTTAACAATGCTGTGATTTTAGTTTATTTTTCTTTTTCTTTTTTGTAGCTTCCGTTGGTTACCTCTGTTCTACTATGTTTTGATTAGTTTTATTTTTCTCATTTTTTTTTTTACTTGTGGTTGCTGTGGTTGTGAGGAATGGATGGATTGTGGCTATTGTTAGGGTACACTGGACATTAGAAGTGGATGTCGTGGCTGTCCTTAAACTGGAAGAGTAGAATGTGTTGGTACAGGTCTGTTGCTATAAACATAAGTGAGGCAAGCAAGATGTGGAGGCTGCTGTTTACCGTATACAGAAAATGAAGTAGTGCATGAGCAAGACAGCAACCAAGTGCAGGAGTGGGAGCCGAAAACTACCAACAGCAGGAGGCATGCTGGTCAAACCTGGACAAACCGAGAACAACAGGACCATGCATGACAGAACGCGGAGCAATACCTGGAAACAAAACACAGAGTATTCGGGTTGGCAGTCCAGTGCATGGTCAGGCTGTAGACTAAAGTAGCAGGTCGCGATGTTGAGCAGGAAGTGGTCGCTGGTACAACTGTGTAGGATGGAACGGGAGCAAACCAACATAGCACTTGGATAGCAGCGCCTGGAGATAACCAAAATTGAGAGCAGCAGGACCCGGAAGGAGGCAGAACCAAAAACTGAAGAAGACGTGTACAGTGCAGCACAAATCAGGACCACTTGTTTGGATAATTATCTAAGGCCATGTTTGGCCACCTTTCCTTTGTTTAATTTAATGTTGATTGCATTTTTATTTTGATTGTTTTCATTAGTTGTTAGTTTAGGATAGTGGTTAATTGATAATTGTAGGTTAAATCTAATGTTTTAAGTTGTTAATTTAATCTTTAGTTTTAATTTTTAGTTAGAAGTTAATTTTATATCATAGGTTTTAGGATTTAATTTTAGTATATTATTTTATGAGTTGCATTTAGAATTAATTTAGATTAAATATGTTTTATGCATTTTTAATTTAGTCTTCATTTTTATTAAATTTTAGGTTAGTTTAATTTGCAATTTTTATTAGTTTAATTACATGCATTTTTACTTTAAGTTTGTTTAAATTTTAGTTTAACTTTATTTCTTTATTTTCATATTTGCATTTTGTTTTAGTTGCGTTAATTCATTTTAACCGTTTTAATTGTCTTTTGTAGGTATTTGCTTACGTGGAGCATTGTAAGTAATTTTTAGCTCAGTTTTATTTTTGCTTTAGTTTATAGTTGTTATTATTTTTAGTACTTTTAATTTTCAGACTTAGTAGACCACCCACATTAAACTTCATAATTTGCTGGGATATACTTAGGGTAAGATTAACCAGTAGTAATTAGGCTAATCAACTTCTCTATGGAACAATAACTCGAGACTCAAATCCCATTATTACTTGTATGACTCGTGCACTTGCGAATAATACGTTTGGATCGTACCAAGTTTTTGGCGCCGTTTAGATCGTACCAATGCCATATATGTACATTTTACCATTTGGTCAGTCTTACAATTCATTTCACACCATCATCTTAAAATCATACTCACAACATCATTATCACCTTAAGATATCCTTATTCATCATTAACTTCACCATATTTCATTTCCCACACCATCCTATTTCTAGGTAGTTTCAACCATTGAAATGTACACTAATCTACCCATAACATCATTTAGGTGAACACATTTGAAGTTCGTGCATTGGAAACTTACCTAGCTTAATTTTCTTCTCTTCCAACTTTGGAAGACTCCTTAGGTCCTTCAATCTAATGAGTTGGATGTTGACTTCAAGATATGTTGTTCTCCTCCTCAAGGTGAACAACTTTGCTCAAATGTCTTTTCCTCAAATCTTTATGGAAAAAGGTGGGTATCCTAGAGAGAGAAAGCTTAGTATTTAGGTAAAACTGGAGAGAGATCAAGTTTCCTGCAGATTGTAGCTTTTTGTTGAGTTAATATATTTTGAAATGACAAAACAAGTAAATTCAATAATATAGAAATGATTTAAAACATGTTTAGAGGTTATCAGTACCAGAAACTAAGTATTTAAGGATGAGAGATCAATCTGGTGAGATGAGAGATCAATCTCCTGGGTTTTCTAGTATGAAAGATCGATCTCATGGGAATATGAGATCGATCTGCTAAAAGATTGAAATCTCAAAGAAACTGTATAAGATGTTGAGGAAGCAGAGATCGATCTGTAAGGGTTATAAGATCGATCTGTTTATTACAGAATGTCTGTGAGATCGATCTGGTCTAGGAAGAGATCGATCTCCTCTAAAACAAAGGGTAAAGGTAATAGATCGATCTGTAGATCGATCTATGCTCAAACAGAGAGTTTATGAGATCGATCTTCTGAGGATAGAGATCGATCTCCTCAAAGTCGGAGAGTTAAGGAGATCGATCTAGGGTGTTTAGAGATCGATCTCCTCTCTACGAGAATACTAGCTAGATCGATTTGGAGATCGATCTGGAGATCGATCTTGCCTCAAACAAAGAGATTGGAAGATCGATCTGCTGGTTCGACAGATCGATCTTCACTAACATTTTCAAATAAGAGATCGATCTCTACAAATAAGAGATCGATCTCCATGCTTCAAGTTGCCTTGTAATAGCAGGAAATTAAACTAAGATATCGATCTGGTCATAATGGGAGATCGATCTGGCACTATACTGGAGGTTCCCAACGGCTCTTTCTACAAAATCTTCAACGAGAAAAGCAGCATTAAATGCTCCAACTACTAATCCTGCTGTATAAAATCAAGCATTGAAGACACTGGAAAAGAAGACACTATTGCTGTAAAATCTTTATATTCTCAAGAATTCTTTTCCAACATTCTCTTTGTCTTCAAGCATCATTTATTGATATTTCTGTAAAAATCTTTGTGTAAAAGCTATTCTATCCTACCCTCAAAAGAAAGCTTTACCTTGTATTCATCCTTAATTCAAGAGAGAAGAGGAGAGTTCCTCTGTTAGATAATTTTGTAAAAGGTGAATATTTGTTTGTGTAAAAATGGTAAAGAGGTTATTCCTTAACCTGTAAAAGGGAGTTTGTAACATCCATTGAGAAAGTGAAAGAATGCTCTTGACAAGGAGGTCAAGAAGAGAGGACGTAGGCAAGAGATTGGCCGAACCTCTATAAACTACTGAGTTTGCTATTTCCTTCCCTTATCTTCATTTAGTTTATTGCATTACATTATATTAATTGTTCTTTACTTTCAATTAGATTTAATTAAGTTTAAATCACCCATTAACTTTAGAAAACCGATTCACCCTCCCTCTCGGTAGAGCCAACAATTGGTATCAGAGCAAGGACTCTTTGATCATAAAAGAATAACTTCCTAAGAGTTAAAAACGATCTAATGGCTCACAACAATGTAGCAACCAATCTAGTAGGAGAGGGGCATTCTATAGTTAGGCCTCATATGTTCAATGGTGAACATTATGCTTATTGGAAAACTAGGATGATGCTTTTCATTCAAGCAAATGATTATGAGGTATGGAGGATTATAACTAAAGGACCTCAAATCCAAACTAAAAGAATAGAGGGAAGAGATATCCTTGAAGAAGAAGATGAGTGGGATTCAAATGATGTAAAATGTGCTCAGCTAAATGCAAAGGCCATGCACACCCTATTTTGTGCTTTAGGGCCAAATGAGTATAATAGAGTCTCCGATTGTGACAATGCCAAACAAATATGGGACAAATTGGCAAAAACTCATGAAGGCACAACTCAAGTAAAGGAGACTAAGGTAGGAATGCTCACACATGATTATGAGCTATTTCGGATGAAAGAAGAAGTGTCAATTAGTGACATGTTCACTAGATTCACTGATGTAATAAATGGGCTAAAATCCTTAGGAAAAATTAATTCAAATATAGAAATGGTTAAGAAAATATTCAATAGCCTACCAAAATCATGGGAAGCTAAAGTAACTGCAATTGAGGAGTCCAAAGATCCTCACACACTGTCACTAGATGAATTAATAGGATCGCTACTCACTTATGAAATGAAGTTAAAAAGAAATGAAGAGCCACCCAAGAAGTGGGAGTAGCTCTGAAATCTACTACTCAAGAGGAGAATAAAAATGAAAGTGTAGTGAAGAAGATCTTGAAATGGCAATGTTTGCCAAAAGATTTAACAAATTTATGAGAATGAGATCAAGTGGTAGTGGTAGGAGAAACCACAAGAAAGATCAAGAAGAGTTAGGTAGAAAAGATACTATTGTATGTTATGAATGTAAAAAATCAAGACATATTAAATTTAACTGCCTTTTTCTTAAAAGATCAAATGATAGGTATCACAAAAAGAAGGCAATGATGGCAACATGGAGCGACAGTGATAGCTCCGATGATGACTCAAATGAGGATACTACCAATCTATGCTTCATGGCTATTGAAGATGAAAATGTAACTTCAGATCTCAATGAATATTCTTTTGATGAATTGCAAGATGCTTTTGATGATCTTGCATTAGAATATGAATGCATGAGTATGAAGTACAAAAAATTAATATCTAAACTAAAGAAAGAAAATGAGCTATTACTAAAGGATAAGATAGAATGTGAAAAGAAAGTAGAAAATACAAATCTTGAAATTTGTGACCTAAAAGAAAAAAAAATAGTAACTTACATAATTCTTTTACTAGATTTTACATGGGTCAACAAAAGTTAGATAACATGCTAGAAACTCCAAGGGCCTTCTTTGATAAGAATGGATTAGGATATGGTGGAAAAAGTAGAGAGACTCACCTCAAAAGTTTCATAGCTAGAAAGAACATGCATGAACCCTCAACTATTTGTTCACATTGTAATAAAAAGGGGCATGCATCATATAGTTGTAATGTGAAGATGACTACATTTAGAGGAAAAATAGTAAAAAGAATTTGGGTTCCAAAAGATGTAGTTAATTCAAAAGATATTACTACTATAGTAAAATGGATCCTAAAGGGATCAAGAATTGTATTCACTAACTCCAAAGGACCCAATAAAATTTGGGTACCTAAGACATGAGTTTGAATTTTGATTATAGGTGATTGAGCATTGCCACAAAGCAAAAACAAAGGAAGCTTGGTACTTGGACAGTGGATGCTCAAGACATAAGACCGGTGATAGAAGCCACTTCAACTCATTTAAATCAAAAGTTGGTGGAGAAGTCACATTTGGGGACAACTCCAAAGGCCAAGTTGAAGGAAGTGGTTCAATAGGTAATGCCTACTTTTCATTAGAAAAGGTGTTGCTTGTTAGGGGTCTAAAACATAATTTACTAAGTATTAGTCAACTTTGTGACAAAGGTTACAAAGTAATTTTTGATTGCTTGAAATGTCATGTTATAGATCCTAAATCTAATAAAGTTTTTTTTTCTAGGTCATAGGCAAGGTAACATTTACATTATTTCTCTAAATGAACTTAAAAATTAAAATATATGTCTTATGGTAGACAAAGAAAAAGAACCTTAGTTGTGGCATAGAAGACTAGGTCATGCTAGCATGCATGTGTTATCTAAGTTATCTAGAAAAGACCTTGTTATAGGATTACCTAAGTTGTCCTTTGACTATGACAAAATATGTGAAGCTTGTGTTAAAGGAAAACATAAAAGGACAACATTTAAACCTAAACATAGTGTATCAACCACTAGGTCTCTCCAATTACTTCATCTAGATCTATTTGAACCAACTAAAACAACAAGCCTAGGTGGGATACATTATGGGTTTGTGATTGTAGATGATTACACTAGGTTCACTTGGGTGTTCTTCTTGAGAGTAAAAAATGAAGCCTTAGAAAAATTCATTGTCTATACAAAAGTGGCCCAAAATGAAAAAAGTTACACTATAACTAGTATTAGAAGTGATCATGGCAAGGAGTTTGAAAATATTGGATTTGATGAATATTGCAATGATCAAGGAATTAGTCATAATTTTTCAGCCCTTAGGACACCACAACAAAATGAGGTAGTTGAGAGAAGAAATAGAACATTGGAAGAAATGGCTAGAACCATGTTGTGTGAAAATAATTTACCTAAATATTTTTGGGCTGAAGCTATAAATACATCTTGCTATATCATTAATAAAGCTATGATTAGACCAAGTTTAAAGAAAACCCCTTATGAGCTTTATAAGGGAAAGAAGCCTAATATTAGCTATTTTCACCCTTTTGGTTGTAAATGCTTTGTCTTAAATAATGGAAAAGATAATTTAGAAAAATTTGATGCCAAAAGTGATGAAGGAATCTTTTTAGGCTATTCTTTGAATTCAAAGGCGTATAGAGTATATAACAAAAGAACATTGATGGTTGAAGAATCAATTCATGTAATATTTGATGAGTCAAATGAATTATCTAAAAGTTCAACCAATGATGAGGATATTGAAATATTTAATGAAAACTTGAAAGAAACCTCAAACATAGAGAATGATCTATTAGAAAAACTTGACATTAATAAAGAGGATGAAGAGGAACTAGAAATATTAGAAAGAGAGTCTAGAGCACCAAGAGAATTAGGATATGTCAAAGATTGTGAAATTGTAGGAGATCCAACTCTTGGAGTTAGAACTAGATCATCTTTAAGGAATGTGTGTCAATATATAGCCTTTGTGTCTCAAATTGAACCTAGAAATGTCAATGAAGCTTTAGATGATAATAATTGGTTTTTAGCTATGCAAGAAGAACTAAATCAATTTGAGAGAAGCAAAGTATGGAAACTAGTTCCTAGACCTAGTGATCACTCTATAATTGGAACTAAATGGATCTTCAAGAACAAGATGGATGAAAATAGTGTGATCATAAGAAACAAAGCTAGGCTAGTTGCACAAGGCTATAGGCAAGAAGAAGGAATAGACTATGATGAAACTTATGCACCGGTAGCTAGATTAGAAGCAATAAGAATGCTACTTGCCTTTGCATGCTATAAAAACTACAAATTATATCAAATAGATGTGAAAAGTGTATTTTAAATGGTTTCATTAATGAAGAGGTTTATGTTGAGCAACCTCCCGATTTTGAAATTCATGAATTTCCCGAACATGTCTTCAAACTATCTAAGGCACTTTATGGTTTGAAACAAGCTCCTAGAGCATGGTATGAAAGACTATCAAAATTCTTAATAGAAAAAAGATTTTCAAGCGGAAAAGTAGATACTAGTTTGTTTATCAAAAATAAAAATAAAGATTTACTAGTTGTTCAAGTGTATGTAGATGACATTATTTTTGGATCAACTAATGAATCTCTATTCCAAGAGTTTGCTAAGATCATGCAAGGTGAATTTGAAATGAGCATGATGGGAGAGCTACTTCTTGGGACTTCAAGTGAAGCAAACTAAAGATGGAACCTTCATCAATCAAGCAAAATATACCAAGGATTTGCTCAAACAATTTGGAATGGATAACTGCAAACCTCAAGCAACTCCAATGGGCACCAACATCAAGCTTGATAAAGATGAAAGTGGAAAGTGTGTAAACACTAAACTATATAGGTCTATGATTTGTTCATTGCTCTATCTTACTGCAAGTAGACCAGATATTTTGTTTAGTGTATGCTTATGTGCTAGATTTCAATCCTCTCCTAGGGACTCACACTTATTAGCCACTAAAAGGATCTTTAAATATCTTAAAGACACTCCCTCTCTAGGACTTTGGTACCCTAAGGACTCCATCTTTGCTCTTCATACTTTTTCTGATGCAGATTTTGGGGGTTGTAAAATAGATAGAAAGATCACTTCAGGAACATGCCAATTCTTAGGAAATAGATTAATCTTATGGTTCTCTAAGAAACAAAATAGTGTAGCTCAATCCACAACAGAAGCTAAATATATAGCAGCTGGTAGTTGTAGTGCTCAAGTGTTATGGATTAAACAACAAATGAAAGACTAGGGTATTGACATGAAGCAAGTCTTAATCAAATGTGATAACACCAATGCCATTAATCTCTCTAAAAATCCAATTCAACACTCTAAAACTAAGCATATTGAGATTAGGCATCATTTTCTTAGAGATCATGTACAAAAAGGAGATATAATTCTAGAGTATATTGGTACTTTACATCAAATAGCTAATATCTTCACCAAACCTCTTGATAGAGATAGGTTTTGTGTTTTTAGAGGTGAATTAGGACTCATGAATGTTCCTTGAGATTTATCCCCTTCAAAACCTTGATTTCAAAGTGATTTTCAACGAATTTTTCAATGATTTTTCTGGGCAAAGAGTATGAGAGATCGATCTTCAATCACTATAGATCGATCTTCATGCTCCAAATTGGTCTAAATCAGAAAGGTTCAGCTAAGCAGATCGATCTTCTTCACCATAAGATCTATCTCCTTAAGCCTCTGTAAAATAGCAGATCGATTTATGCATTTGGCAGATCGATCTCTTTAAGCCTCTGTAACATAGCAGATCGATCTCTGCATTCGGCAGATCGATCTCCTTGAGCTTCTGTATTCTGAAGATCGATCCTTTGAAACAGCAGATCGATCTCTTTAAGTTTTTGGAAATATGAGATCAATCTGGTACCTCGACAGATCGATCTCCTTAGCCCTAGACTATAAAAACTGCTTCAAAATTCCCAAATTTCTAAAACCCAAATTTTTAAATCCCTAACCCTCTGTCGCGCCTCAACCTTCGATTCTCCCTCCTAAATCGATCTCGGTAAGGTTTTTACCAAATCTTTTCATCATTTAGTGTTCTAGTAACCTACATTGCTGAATTTTCTTCAAAAATTTCTTTGTTTTTTTTGCTAAAATCTTCATTAGGGCAATTCCAGCACTGTTTCATTGCCTAGGTTTTAGAGAACTCTTCAAACTAGTACTTAGGTGTGTTTAGAGCAATCCTTGTGTGTGTCTAGATCATCTCTTAGTATACAATTAAGCCTCATTTTAAGAGAGCGGCCAACAGAGAGCCTAGACCATCTTCCTCACGACCACCCATTGCCTCTTCTGTCACTACCTTTAACAGGTGTTTTCAAACGCCTGCAAAAAAGAAACGATATGAAGAGTATTTCTCCACTATGCCAATTAAACATTGGCGAACAATTGACTTCTCTTTTTTAAATCGTATTGACTTTCCTTACCTATCACAAATGGAAGAATTTGGTTGGCTTCTATTTCTTAAAATTAATACACCGACACCTCCAAACATCATCAGGGCCTTCTTTTCTAACACTGAACTCATCTACGACCCTGATGATACCTGCAAAATACTAGGGTTTAAAACGTTTGTCATGTCTAAAACATTATCTATAGACACATCCATACTAGCCCGAGTGTTTGACATAAAAGATGAGGGGCTGACCTCTGAAGAGGAAGAAGTTTCTCTAGAATTTGACCTTCTCGGGGATAAGGCGAGTGACCTACCGATGCATCCGAGGTTACTTCACCTTATCATCTCGTGGAATCTTAGACCCTTTGGTACCCGTCACTCCACGGTTAGGAGACTAGATCGATTTTGGCTCCACTACCTTTACTCTTCCCAAAATCGAAAACCCAATCTGGTCCACTTCATTTATGAAGACTAGCTGAAGATTGTACGCGGACAAGCCTCCACGATTGTCTTTCCACAACCGCTGGCATACTTGCTTCAACGACTCAGGGTCGATTGTTCCTGTGAGACCGGTGAAGTGCCTTCCCAAAGAGCTTATTAAACATTGGCACACTTCACCACATGGGGTACTATAAGGACTTTCAAGGGCAATAGAGGAAGAAGCGAGAACAGCAGTCTGAGGCAACCATGGAAGAAGACCCATCAACAAAGCCTACTACCCCACCAGCTGAACCTACTGAGTTTCTGTTTTCTTCGACTGCTCAGCCCATTACACCTACATCATCATCTAATGAACTGGAATTGATTGTGGGGATGATTATGGAGCTTAACCGAAAGATGGATGAAGGATTTGCAAACCTTCATGCCACACAGCAGGCTATGTTCGATGAGCTGCAGGTTACTCGCATTCGAGTCGAGGAACTCATGGAGCGCTTTCCTCCTCAGCTTTATGACATGATTGTTAGGAATGTTTTAGATATTTATTCATCTTTACTGTTTGTTGTTTGAAACATCATTTGCTTGAATGCTTAATTTGTGAGATGACATGATGGTTCATTTTGAAATGTGTTATAATGAGTTATCATTTTGAAATGACATACCTTTTGGAAGTTAATTGCCTTTATGCCTTTATTGCCATTGATATGACAAAAAGAGGGAGAAAATACGCTAAGAAAACATGTTTAATGTTTTAAAGGAAAGCTTAAATTAAGGGGGAGTTAAGGGGAGCTTACATAAAGGGGGAGTTTGTGAAAGCAAAACAAATTTTGTGCATAATGCAAATGGGGTAACTAAACATGTTTATTGAATAAGTTTTGTCATATAAAAAAGGGGGAGATTGTTGAGTTAATATATTTTGAAATGACAAAACAAGTAAATTCAATGATATAGAAATGATTTAAAACATGTTTACAGGTTATCAGTACTAGAAACTAAGTATTTAAGGATGAGAGATCGATCTGGTGAGATGAGAGATCGATCTCTTGGGTTTTCTAGTATGAGAGATCGATCTCATGGGAATATGAGATCGATCTGCTAAAAGATTGAAATCTCAAAGAAACTGTATAAGATGTTGAGAAAGCAGAGATCGATCTGTAAGGGTTATAAGATCGATCTGTTTATTACAGAATGTCTATGAGATCGATCTAGTCTAAGAAAAGATCGATCTCCTCTAAAACAAAGGGTAAAGGTAGTAGATCGATCTGTAGATCGATCTATGCTCAAACAGAGAGTTTATGAGATCGATCTTCTGAGGATAGAGATCGATCTCCTCAAAGTCAGAGAGTTTAGGAGATCGATCTAGGGTGTTTAGAGATTGATCTCCTCTCTACGAGAATACTAGCTAGATTGATTTGGAGATCGATCTTGCCTCAAACAGAGAGATTGGAAGATCGATCTACTGGTTCAACAGATCGATCTTCACTAACATTTTCAAATTGTAAGATCGATCTCTACAAATAAGAGATCAATCTCCATGCTTCAAGTTGCCTTGTAATCGCAGGAAATTAAACTAAGAGATCGATCTGGTTATAATGGGAGATCGATCTGGCACTCTACAGGAGGTTCCCAATGGCTCTTTCTACAAAATCTTCAACGGGAAAAACAGCATTAAATGTTCCAACTACCAATCCTGCTGTACAAAATCAAGCATTGAAGACACTGGAAAAGAATACACTATTGCTATAAACTCTGTATATTCTCAAGAATTCTTTTCCAACATTCTTTTTGTCTTCAAGCATCATTTATTGATATTACTGTAAACATCTGTGTAAAAAGCTATTCTATCCTACCCTCAAAAGAAAGCTTTACATTGTATTCATCCTTAATTCAAGAGAGAAGAGGAGAGTTCCTCTGTGAGATAATTTTGTAAAGGGTGAATATTTGTTTGTGTAAAAAGGGTAGAGAGGTTATTCCTTAACCTGTAAAAGGGAGTTTGTAACATCCATTGAGAGAGTGAAAGAAAGCTCTTGACAATGAGGTCAAGAAGAGAGGACGTAGGCAAGAGATTGGCCGAACCTCTATAAACTACTAAGTTTGCTATTTCCTTCCCTTATCTTCTTTCAATTTATTGCATTACATTATATTAATTGTTCTTTACTTGTAATTAGATTTAATTAAGTTTAAATCACCCATTAACTTTAGAAAACTGATTCACCCCCTCTCGGTATAGCCAACACTTTTTGTCGTTGGGTTTATATAAAAAAAACAGGTGAGGAGATCGGTCTGGTTAGGTAAGGGATCGATCTACTTTTGGTTTTTGCTCTTGAAATGTTCAGGCATTACAAGGTGAGATCGATCTGTTCAATGGGGAAGAGATCGATCTCTCTTTGGCAGTAGCTTAAGGAGATTGATCTGCTCATAGGGAGAGATCGATCTTCTCTTCACAGAATGCAATGGGGATCGATCTGCACTTAAAGGAGGATCGATCTAGGCTTGGCAGAGGCAAATACATATCGATCTGGTCATTGGAGAGATCGATCTGCTTGATAGGGAGATCAATCTTGCCTTTGCTATTTCACGTGAAACTGCCCTGTTTTGCACAGGGGATCGATCTGGCTCCCATCTGCAGCCCTTTTGCTGCACTTTTGTAGATTTTCCAAGGGTGAATTCCCATTCCATTGCTCCAATACTTATTTTGAATTTTAATTCCACTTGAAGCATAGAAATACTTATTTCCTATGATTTTCGTGTTATGAAACTTGTGTGTATTACTTGGGAACCAGAATGGATACCCAATTTCACAATCCATGCATATTATCATTCCGTGTTATAAGTCCTTATCTCCAATCCGGATGCTTTAAGTTCTATTCGTTTAGTTTGTTGCCACTTCATCCCTTATTCAACCTTTAAATGCATCTATGATACTCATTCATTCTCATTTGAAATTCATTCACATTTGCATGATTTAAAATCATTTGTCTTACAATTCCACTTACACATGTTACAAAGTCATACACATATGAGGTCTCACAGATACACCTTGCACAAGTTATGGTACATCTTGTTACTTCATAGATGTAAAGTGTATCTAGAGGTATGAGTTTCATCCAAAATCAATTTCTTTAGGGCCTCATCATTATGTATATAAATTCAACTGCGGAACCTCAAAAGTTCATCATTACTAACCTCAAAATCTGGCATCCAGCCCTTCTTGGTCCCTACTACTGTCTCTACACAGAACGAATCCTCCCTCTGAGCTTGTATAATCTGTTTCATCAAATCAGACTCAATCCTCAAACTGACCATCATACAATCATGTCAAAAGAAGTCTTATCCAACTTCAAGCTTGCCAACTGCTCAAGCAACTCATCTGACTTATTTATATGTAAATGAAAGTATAAGGCAGATGATTTTTGGATTATATAAATGTGAATAAAATACAAATGGGATAAATGAGTGTCATGATATAAGTAAAGGTTAAATAAGGGTTGAAGTGGCCACAAACTAAATGAACAGAACTTTAAGCATTCGAATTGAAGATAAGGATTTAAACACAAAACGATAAGGCATGGACTGTGAATTCTGTGTATCCTTTATGGATTCAAGCAATACACATAGGTCACATTTTATAGGAATCATAAGAAATGAGCATTTCCATGCTCTAAGTGGGATTAAAATGCAAAATGAGTATTGGAGTAATGAAATAGGAGTTTACCTTTGAAAAATCTAGGAAAATGCAGTAGGAAATGCTCCAGATGAAGGCCAGATTGATCTCCTATTCAACGCAGATCAATCCCTTGTGCAAGCAAAACAATTTCAAGTGAATCTGCCAAGGCTAGATCGATCCCCCCATTAAGCAGATCGATCTCTCTCATGAACAAATCAATCTGCATTTGCCTCTGCCTAGCAGAGATCGATCCCTTCCTAAGTGCAGATCGATCTCCATTTGATTCTGTCAATAGCAGATCGATCTCCCCCTATGAGCAGATCGATCTGCTGTTGCCTTTACCAAGCAAAGATCAATCTCTCCTCAATAAGCATATCGATCTCTCCTATTGCAAACCTGAAAATTTGATGGCTAAAACCAAGGAAAGATCGATCTCTTCACCCTAGCAGATCAATCTCATCACCCCTGCTCTATAAAAACCCCATAGCAAACCCTCTTTCTTCAACCAATCAACACACCTCTTCCATTTTTATCCCAAAATAACAAGCTTTCTCTCTCTAGAATACCTCCCCTTCCAAAAAGAATTAAGAAAAAAGCTATTAGAGCAAAGTTGTTCATTGTGAGGAGAAGAACAACATAGCTTGGAGCCAACATTCCATTTTTTGGATTGAATGAACTAAGGAGTCTTCCAAATTTGGACAAGAGGAAAGTCAAGCCAGGTGAGTTTCCAATACACCAATTCTAAGTATGTATATCTTGATGTTGTTGTGAGTAGATTGGTGTATGAATTATTGATAGAATCTACCTAGAATGTGATGAATCAAGTATGACCTAGAATATGTTTAGTGTGAAAAAAGAATGTGTTTGCTATGTGGAATCAAACTTATGGGATTAGTCAAAGTGATGAAATATGCGTATATAATGTTGTAGAAATGCAAGAATGAATGGAAAATTATGGATAAAACATCTATGCCAAGTGTTGATAAGTTACTAAGTGAGTTGCTAGCTAAATTAACTAAGAATGGCATAATGATGGCTAAATGTGATAATGGGCCAAACTTGAAGAAATAGGCTCGATAAGATATACCAACTAGTTGAAGTCAGAATATGAGTTATCGGTATTGACTCATACGATTGATGAAAATTTACAGCTCCCGAGGATACATCTGAAGCACATTGAACCTGATCACGAAAAGCGGGAAAGGAAAAAGGAGTTGCTTCTCTGAGAGTTGAGGTAAGGGAATTGTGTTACCCCTAGAGGTATTTGTACGCGTTTTTGGGCGTATGGGTGAATTTTTTAAGTGTCTAAGGGTCTTAGAATGAAATGGATGTTTGAAGGGCAAAGAAATCAGGGAATTTTAAGAAATGTTCATGAAAAGCAAGAACATGATGTTCTTGGGTTTTTACTACTTTTTAGCATGCGAATTGGTCGGTTAGCTAGCATTTTAAATGATTTGTGTGAAAAATAACTTAATTTGGTTTTATAACCATGCTTTGCCAAGAATGAGCCACTTACATAAGTTTGTGGAAATGAAACGTGCTAGAGCGTTGCTCACATGAGATTTAACATGTTTACACTGCACTAGTGCTGGAGCCTAGCTCGCACTAGTTTTTACATGGATTTCACGATATAGTGCTAGAGCATAGCTCGCACTAGAGTTTTACATACATGAGTGCGGAAGCCTAGCTTGCACTAGTTTTCTCATGGGTTTTGATATTGTGCTGGAGCATTGCTCGCACTAGATGTCCACTTTACTTGTTGTCGTGCTTGAGAGTACTTGCACGTGATTTTATGACATGTTAGGAGTCGTGCTAGGAGCTTCGGATAGGCTATATGCCATGCTGATTAAATAGGCTCGCACGTGCTTATTGAGATGTAGCAGTGCATGATGTGATGATATGGGTCCACGGAGTACGTTGTACCATGCATATAGCAAGGACTACGTTGTACCGTGTATGGATAATATATATATATACTGTCTTCGATCGATGGATACTCTACTATAGATCGACAGGTTGGACGTGACCCACCTCCTGTGCAGAAGCAGATAGAGGTGATACCCTGCACACTAGGATCCGTGTAGCATGGTATCACAGAGGATATGGCCATAGTCCTAGTTATTACCCTTATTGCTATTTACCTATCTCACATGTCACTTGATTTATGATAAACCCATGTTTGAAATGTGTTTGTGGGCTGGGACAGTTCATGAGAGGGGTTGAGTCCTAACAATGTGAATTTTGTGATAATCTGTGTTGAGTTTGGACTGCTTTTAAAGTGCACTTTGCATGATAATTTTTCCATTCCATACTTATGACTTTCGCATGAGGATTTTTCATGCTTTGATTTGGACTTGTGCACTCATTTAAATAGCATGAATTGCTTTACATATCATGAACACGATCATAAATTGATGTTTTGAAGCATGATAAGTAAATGTGTGTTTTAAGCATGGCATCATGATCACATAGATAGTACAGTTATCTACCTACTCATATGATTGCCTTACTGAGCGTGTGGTTTGCTCACCCCCCTTATTTTCCCCCTCTACAAAGCACTTTCAGTAGATAGAGAGCGACTGAGGATTGGATTTTGGTGTCTGCTGCATCCCATCACACAAGGTATACACATTTGTATAGTTTTTGTATCTAGACATGTCCAAGCACAGTAATATCTTTAAATGTAACATTTGGGGGATGTAAAGAATTGTGAGCATATGTAAACAGCAACTCTGATTTAGAAATACAAGTGTTTACGTTTAAATGAATTATATATTGAAATGATATGATTGGATGAGATTGACACCGATACACAGCTCAATTATTGGTGGTATAGCTGTTCATGATCAAGTAAGGTAAAGGTGAAGAACTGATAATAAGAATTGAATTAAATAATAAACGAAAAAGAAAAATTTGTAGTGGATTTTCGGTAGATTGAGGGTCGTGACACTCATTCTCCCTGATCATCACGTAAAACTAAATAGAGTGCTTCCTACTAACGCATCTGTTATCGTATTAACTTTACCTGGGTGGTATAGTCTTTCACAGTCGTAATCTTTCAAAAGTTCTATCCATCTTCTTTGTCACACATTCATCTCCCTATGAGAGAAAAGATACTTCAAGCTCTTGTGATTAGTGAACACTTGGAACCTTTCACTATATAGATAATGCCGCCAAATCTTTAATGTAAAAACCACTGCGACTAGTTTCAAGTCATGAGTTGGGTAGTTTTTCTCATGGTCCTTAAGCTGACGAGAACCATAAGTAACCACCTTCCCATGTTACATGAGCACACAACTCAAACTTTGCAAGGAAGCATCATTGTAACTGAGAAAATTCCTAATCCGCTAGGAATGGTCAGGATCAATGCCTTCATCAATCTCTTCTTAAGTTCTTGAAAGTTAGGCTCACCATCATTAGACCATTTGAACTTCACATCCTTCCGTTGAGCCTAGTCAAAGGTGTAGCAAACTTAAGAATCCTTCCATGAAGCGCTTGTAGTACTCAATTAATCCCAAGAAACTCTGAATCTCCATGACAATTCTCAGCCACTCTCGTTATGTAAGACCCAAATTTTTATGTAGCTTATTCCTTATGATTCTTATATGTATAAACATTCTATTATGTTGGTTGAATCATCAGAAGAGTATTTACTAGAATGAAATTGTAAGTGAAGTGATTAAATGCATATAAGCTAGGTAAAGGCCAAATAAGGGCTATAAGAGTCACAAGCTAAACCGAAATGGATTTAAGTCATTCTAAGTAAAAATAATAACTTAAAATGTGAAAATATAGAGGGCTCATAAAGGAAAGTCGGTTTGATTTGGCCCCGAACACTTTGAAGTAAAAGAAACGCCAAAAAGGGGCTAAACGAGTTCAAAATGGTCTATTTGAGGTGTTTTTGATATATTCATCCCCGAAAATGGCCAAAACATAAAGATGAGAGTGTAAACCATGGAAAATGATACTTTTAGATTTTTGAGAAAAAGTCAAACATGGTCAATGGTCAAGAAAAGTCAAGGTTAGTTAAGAAATGTTAACTTTGACCATAGTTGACTAACAATGGTTAAAATTTAAACTAAGTAAGGTTAAAAAGTGGGGAAGAAATATTTTTGGTTAAAACACTCAATTTTCATCCCCTTAAGTATGGAAATTTAATTTAATCAAAATCATGATTAAATTAAATGGGTAAAACTCGATGGGCCAACGATGGAATTTTTAAAGCCCATTAAGGTGCAACAAGTGTGGGCCGAATATCTTAAGCCCATTGGGTCAAATTCTTAGGCCATTTTGTGGGCCCAAAATAAAGTATATTGAAGGCCCAATTGATAGAAAAATTTCCAACCCAAAAGAAAATCCCAAAACTCAATCCCCTTAGCTAATTTCTAAGCCCATTAGTAAATGATTTAAAGCCCAAAATGTAAATTTAAACCCAAAACCCTTTAGCCCACATTAAAGGCTGAAATTGGTGACTTAATGGCTAAGTGTGCTAAGTTAAAAATCAGCCAACACACCATCTGTAAGGCCCCATATATGTATAAGGGTAATGTGTGTAATTGGATCAAATAATATGATTGGACTTGTAATGTAAAGTATGATTGATTTAAGTCCATGGATTCAATGTATGTATGTGTAATATAAATTGTAACGTACATACAAGTTTCATTGAGTATGAATACGAAGAAATGAGTTCTAGCAAGTGATGGATGTGATTGAGACTCAAGATGAGTAGTATAGTAAAATGGAATGGAGTTATGCTTCCATTTGGTTTTATGTAGCATACCTTTGAACATACAATGAATGCACACAAGTTTCAATGTGCATAAGGTATGAATGGATGCCATTTTCAAGTTATAAAGGTGGATGGATGAGAAAATGGCCATGGCAATAGATTGAGGGTGTGTTGGTATGAGTTGCAGCAATGAAACTGCAGGAAATCTGGAAAACATGAGGTCCAGATCGATCTCCTAGGATGAGAGATCGATCTGGGAGAGCCAGAATGCTCTTATTTGGGCGAAAGAATTGAGTAGATCGATCTCCAATGGAGCCAGATCGATCTCTCAAGCATTCTGTAGTGGAAAGATCGATCCCCAAGCACCCAGATCGATCTCCTTAGCTCTCTGTTTGGGACCAGATCGATCTCATGCTTCGACAGATCGATCTCATGCTTCAACAGATCGATCTCATTGCTTCGACAGATCGATCTCAGGCTTAAAAATGCCGTGAAAAAGAGGGATTTTAAGGGACCAGATCGATCTCCTCTTGGACCAGATCGATCTCCTCAAGCTATTTCTATATAAGGAGAGCTGAAAAATCTGGAAATCTCGAAAAAACATTTAACCTTACAATCTCAACCCAAAAACCTAACTTTCCCTCTCTAAAATCAGCCATTTTTAGTGAGATTTGGAGAGAGATCATTAGAGGCAAAGTTGTTCCTATCAAAGAGAAGAACAACATAGTGAGAGGGCATTTTCCCATTTTTGGAATTGAAGAAGTTAAGGGCATTACCATTGGAGCAAGAAGAGAAATCATATTGGTAAGATTCTAACGCTCTAATCCAAATGCATTAGCTATTTAATTGATTTTGGAGTTGATTGGTGTGAGTATTGATGGATAAACTACTTAGGAATGTTGTGAAATTGGTGTGACCTAGAAATCTAAAATGGGTATAATGTGAGGATATGTGGGATTGAATGAACTTATGGTTTATGGCATGCTAAAGTTGTCATTGGGATAATGTTATGATTTTAGATGGTTAGATGGAATTACATGGTGGGTTGGAAGAAATGTGGAAATGGATATGTATGTGATGAATAAATGCCATAGTGAGGGGATTCATGGAATATGAACGCTATGAGCTTTACATCGATTTAATATCGATTTTGAATAAGTTAATAGGCCTAAGAAGATCCATAGACTCGAGTTATGGGTAAAGTAATGAAACGAGGCCATATAAGCGTTAATAGAGGCTATAGGTTAAATTGACTATAGCAAGCGCAAGGGTTACATTGTATGGATCGAATATAATGCGGGATACGTTTTTGTGCAGTCCCCGAAGAGTTCGTTGAAGGCGAACCGAACCGTACGAATAAGCAGCTTAAGGAAGTGGAATCACGCATCGCGATTCCAGGTAAGGGAATTTTGTGAGTATATAGAGGTAGCTGCTCGTACTTTAAACTTGTGGGTGAATATTGGGTGTTGTATGAAATGCATGAATTGCTCAAATAAATGATGGATGGTATTCGTGAATGAAGACGAGTATATGCGTGGTTTTGGATTTGAAGTGGATTTTATGAAATGGGATAGTAAGGCTAATAATTGCATAAATCTAATGTTTTGATGTTTTTCCAAAATGAATTGCTTGGTTTTAAGCGAGCTTGTAGATAGGACGGCTAGTATTGTATTGTTGTTTTGGAAAAAGCATTTGTGAGTGCTAAACCCGAATTGCTGGGATTGATAAATTGTATATGAGCCGCCTATCACATTTGTATGACATAAATCGCGCTAGAGCCTCGCTCGCGCTGGATTTCTATGTTTTCATTTGTATGAAACGTGCTGGAGCCTAGCTCGCACCTTGATTTGGAAACTATAATTGATATTTATAAACCGTACTGGAGCTTCTGCTCGTACGTGGATTTTGAGTGGTTGTCTTATGAGTATAACCGTACTAGAGCTATGCTCATACGCGCCTCTTTATGAGAAGATGCATGATGCATGAGTCGTGCTAGAGCTTTGCTCGCACAAGTTTGCACGAAGGGATACGTATAAGGTTGTGAAAGTGGGTAAGATCCTTAAGCCTTACATCCTTAAGCCAACATCCTTAAGCCCAAAGAGGCGGGGAGGCTCTGTTAGGCGGGGAGGCTCTGTTTGGTGGGGAGGCTCTCTTACGGTGGGATCCTTAAGCCAACATCCTTAAGCCCAAAGAGGCAGGGAGGCTCTGTTAGGCAGGGAGGCTCTCCTACATGGGTATGGTAAAGGTAAGATCCTTAAGCCTTACATCCTTAAGCTAACATCCTTAAGCCCAAAGAGGTGGGGAGGCTCTGTTAGGCGGGGAGGCTCTGTTTGGTGGGGAGGCTCTCTTACGGTGGGATCCTTAAGCCAACATCCTTAAGCCCAAAGAGGCAGGGAGGCTCTGTTAGGCAGGGAGGCTCTCCTACATGGGTATGGTAAAGGTAAGATCCTTAAGCCTTACATTCTTAAGCTAACATCCTTAAGCCCAAAGAGGCGGGGAGGCTCTGTTAGGCGGGGAGGCTCTGTTCGGCAGGGAGGCTCTCCTTCACGGAATGTGGAAAACTCTTGGTATGGGGTAGATAAGACCTAGGAATGGCACCCCCGATCACGATATGAGTTGCGGAGTACGCTGTACCGTGTATATCACATGGAGTACGATGTACCGCATGATGATTATGTGATGAGAAAGTCTGGCGAGGGATAATCCATCTTCGTGCCAGCATGATACCCCGCACACCTGGATGCGTGTGGTCTGGGATGATTTATGACGTAATGCTTCACATAGGCACTTTTGATATACTGACCTAGATTTATACACATGCGTGAATTGTGGAATGTAAATGTGGTTGTGATTGTGAGTTGATTTGGTGGTGTTATGTTGTTGGTTCAAAAAGGAGGTTTCTAAATGAATTGCCTTTTATGAATTTAAATGAGATTGAGCATGAGATGTTTTATACATGATGTCTCTACCATGTTTTATATGCCAATGCACATGATTTGATACATGATATATATGTATATTCACATGGCATAGTTTTATTCCTCATGCTCCTACTATAAACGATTTATGCATAACACTATCAGCATGTAGATAGAGTAGTTATCTACCATGCTTGCATTATTGCCTTACTGAGCGTGTGGTTGCTCATCTCACTCTATTTTTCCCCCCCTACAGAGCGTGCATAGTAGCCCAGTGAGGACTGAGGCGTATTATTTTGGACTCCGCTGCATCTCCATCGCTAAGAGGTATATACACAGTGATTCTTTTTGTATCTAAACAATGTAGAAGCACAGTATTCTTTTGAGTTGTACTTATGGGGGATGTAGATGTCAGTAAAACATGTATTCGTATAAGTACACGATTAAATGCACATGTATGACATCGTTTTAATTAATTGAGAATGAATGAGATGTGGTGTTTATTATTGGCTCATAGCCCAACAGTGTGTGGTGAGTTTAGTTCACGACCGGGTAAGGTAACAGTAAAATGCAAAAAATTTTCAGTGATTTTCAGTTAAAGAGAATGGAATTGGGTCGTGACACCATCATCTTCTCCTTAGTTGTCGACCAAGCAAGGAAAAGCCATTAAAACCTAAGTTTAAAGTTTTATCTCTAGAATTCATCATCCTACAAACCAAATTGGAAAACGTTGTCTTCATGAAAGTTGTTACCCATTATGAGTAGATTAACAAACACCTCAAGGAATCCTACAAGTCTTGGCCAAGAAAGGAAAGTGAAGCTAGGTATAATTTCGAGCTTCTAACTTCATAGATGTATACCTATGGATTAATTTAAGTTGATTGGTGTATGTTTTATGGATCAAAACACATGGAAACACCATGAATCAATGATGGCCGAAAATGGGTATTTAGGTTTTCATGAAGAAGCATGTGATTTAATGCATGGTTAGGTTGGTAAACATGTATACATGATTATGGCATGCTTAATTTCAATTGATTTGATCAATTGGTTAATAACTTGAAGATGGCACATAATATGTTTAATGAAATGCTTAAGTGAACATAAACTAAGGCTTAAGGCATGCATATGTGGTGTTTGATGAAGTGCCTAAATGAATGGCTAGCTAGATGGCCATGGTTGGCATAGTGCTCAGCCAAGGGCAGCATGATAGCTCTCGGCCACATGCCATGGCCGAGAGGCCAAATGGGCCTTGTCGATGTGGTCTTGGCCTAATAAGCATTCGTAGGCCTCGGACCAAACCCAATAAGAGTTAGTAGGCCCCACAAGCCCAAGAGGTCCAGATGAAATGAATAGTAAAGTGAAATGAGTTTAAGATAGTGTTAGGCTCATTAAGATGCAATTAAGGCCTACTAAGAGTAAATGGGCCCATTAAGTGAAATAGATTGTAGTAAACGTGAAATACAGTTGGAAAAGTGTAATTAACTTGATAAATGGTTATATGCAGATTTGGAGATTATATTGGGAGCTAATCACACTGTGTGATCGAGAAATGTCAGGAAAATGGAATTGCTCGACGTGATTTCAGGTAAGGGGATTTTGCGGGTAGTTAGAGATATCTGTACGTTGTTTCATCTGCTTTTACATTCACTTAAAAAGCCTTAGGGTCAGAGAAAGTGAATAATATTTATTGATACCCGATATGGGTAAATCATGATTTTACCCCTACTAAAGGTAAAAAGTCAAAGTTGAGGAAAAATTATAAAAACCTTGGAAAACCTGGTTTTCAGTGTTTTTACTATTGTTTAGCAGAAGAATAGATAGACTGGCCAATGCTTTTGTAAAATACACAAATAGCACAATTATGGTGCTGATTTTATGGATTTGAAATATCCCTATTTAAAGGAGCCATCTATTGAGTTATGTGAAAAACAAATTGTGCTGGAGTACTGCTCGCACTTGATTTTATATGCTTTCTGCATGAAAAGTGTTGGAGTGGTTACTTGTACTTAATTTCCTATGACATGCATGGCATAGTACTGGAGCGTTGCTCGTACTTGATTTGAAAGATGAATTGTACATGACCTAGTGCTGGAGTGTTACTCGAACTAGAGTTTGACTTTGTGATATGTGTTAAACAGTGATTGAGCGGGGTGTCGACTGTGAGTCACACTCAAGGCTCACACTGTAACTTTGATGTGATATACATGACATGTTAAAACCTTGTTGATTGCCTCCTGTAGACTGAGTTTCATATAGATAAGATGTTCACATGTGGATTTAGAGACGTGGCATTGATTATCTATTAAGATAGGGTCCACGGGTGTACGTTGTACCGTGCATATGTCACGGAGTACGTTGTACCGTGTGTTATTTGGGAGTGATATGTGGAGTTGAAAAGTTGATAGCTGGTGGTTAGGATTTGACCCACCTTTCGTTGCAACAGTGATGCCCCGTACACCAGGATCCATGTAGCTTGGGATCACAGTATAGGATATGGCCATAGTCCATGATATTATTCACATGATTATATCACATGATTTTATGATTTCGGGTAGACCTGAAGGATGGGTCGGTCTGATTTATATGCTTTATTTGTTGAAATTCCATATTTAACATGTTTGAATTTAAATGGCATGATATACTTTAAAGGCATTATGAGTTGACAAAGATGCAGTGTTTTACATGAAATGCCTGTATTTACGAACTCAGCATGATTTCAGTACATGTGACTACATATGTACACACTATATCAGTTTTCCAATTCATGCTTTAAATATGAAACAAAGGAAAGACTATTTTGAGGCATGACATTATTTTTAGTAGATAGTGTAGTTATCTACTTGCTTGCCTGATTTCCTTACTGAGCTAGTGAGCCCACCCCTTTCATTTTCCACCTCTCTACAAAACATCCACAGTAGATAGAGTACAGCTGAGGAATTGTATTCCTTTTGTACGCTGCATTCCATCGAGCGAAAAGTATACACATCATGTACGATTTTTTATCTGAACATATGACAACACAGTGATGTAAATGAATGTAATAATGGAGGATGTATTTGTATAATGATGTAGTGAGCTCACTTATAATACAAAAGTATTTACAGTCAACAGATAGTTTATATTGACATGTATATATGTAACAAATGAATGATAAGATAATGTGGGTGAGGTGACTAATGTCGAATCACAGCCCAACTGTTGGTGGTTAAATTATTATAGAAAGAAAGGTAAGAAAAAACGAAAAATTTGTAGTAATTTTTGGTAAAAGTCGGTAGTGACACGTTGATGGATCCACTAACACCCCGTCATTATGTGCTATATGACCTAGGAATGCAATCTGCTCCAACCAAAAATCACACTTATCCAACTTCACATAAAACTGCTTATCTTGGAGCATCTGTAGCACTATCCTCAAATGTTGCTCATGTTCTTCCCAAGACTTAGAATATACCAAAATGTCATCAATGAAGACGATCACAAACTGATCTAGGTATAACTTAAACACTTCATTCATTAAATTCATAAATGTTGACGGTGCATTCGTTAGATCGAATGACATTACTAGGAACTCAAAGTGGCTGTATCACATCCTAAAGGCTATCTTAGGGATACTTTTTCATAATTTTCAACTGCTGGCATCCTAACCTCATATCAACTTTGGGAAACATCGTAACGCCTCATAATTGATCAAACAAATCGTAAATCCTAGGGAGATGGAACTTGTTCTTGATAATGGTTTTGTTCAACAGTCCATAGTCTATACACAACCTCGACTACCATCCTTCTTATTAACAAATAGAACCAGAGCACCCTAAGATGAGACGCTCAAACGTATAAACTCCTTCTCTAATAAGTCTTAGATTTACTTCTTCAGTTCTTCTAATTCTCTCAACGTCATTTGATAGAGAGCCTTAGATATGGGTTAAGCATCTGCCACCAAATCAATGGTGAACTCTAGCTCCCTATCAGGTGGTAACCCAGGCAATTTCTTTGTGAACACATTTGAAAAATCCCTCACCACTGGAATCTCTTGAAGTTCCAAATGCCTCTTCTTAGTATCTTTCACAAAGGCTAAATAACGTTCACATTAATATCTTTTATAAGATTTTAATGCAAAATAAAACACATACTTCCATTTTTTAATCTCCAAAATTTACAAAATATTTATCACGTAAGGAGAAAGTTACAGTCTTACCGTGACAGTCTAAACTGGCACGGTTAGCAACTAGCCAATCCATACCTAGGATAACATCAAATTCGTACATATACAATACAATCAAATCTGCTACTAATTTCTTATCTCCTACTTTTAATTTATAATCCCTATACACTAGATCTGTCATTTGAGATTCCTTCATATAAGTGCTTATGTGCAAAAGGTGACATAGTGGTACAAGCTCTATATGTTGTTTACTTGAAAACATGGGGGATACAAAAGAATAGGTAGAACTCGCATCAAACAATTCTAAAACTTCAAAACCATAAACAAAGATCTTACCCTGAATTATGTCGAATGAGGCATCAGCTGACTCTTTACCCAATACAAAGGCGTGAATTTGAGCTATGGGCTTCTTGCCCTTCTCCGTAATTGTGGCTTTCCTATGAGTTATGGGCTTTTTTGCTTACGTCTGAGTGTACTTAGGCTGTGGGTAATCCCTAACGAAATGGCCTGTCTAGATACAATTAAAACACGTGCATGTAACCTAATAATAAGGCTTGGAGCCATGATTCTTGCCACAACTCTTACAAATAGTCTGAGCAGTAGTAGCAGTGGGAGTAACAGGCTTAGCAGCCCCTGGTCGAGACTCTTAACTCTTTGTTTCTTATATGAACCTTAAAAACCTTTCCTCTATAAGGGTTTATTATCTGTTGATCTCTTTCCTTTATCTTTCCCTCTGAACCTATAATCAGATTGGTGGTGCTAACAATCCTGCTCCACAAGCTGGGCTCTTTGGATAGCCTCATTATATGTTGATACATCAAATATAACCAATTTCACCAAGAGAGAACGCTTCAGTCTATATATAAATCTTTTTACTTACATTTTCTAGCTCTTAACAGTCTCACGATCATACCGGCTCAATGCTGTGAATTGTGACTCATGTTGATCCATTTTTTGTGACCCTTCTTGTCGAAATTAAAAACACAAGCCGTATTTTCTTTTAAGCCATTTGAGGAATGAACTGATGTTAAAAGGAGTCTAAAAAGATGTTCCATGTCAATACCAAGTGCTAGGCTCTCAAAACGGTCTTGATGGCCTTCCACTAATGCTTGACCTCTTCCTCTAGTGTAAAGGCACTCGAGTCTAACCTCTTAATAGTGAGACTCTTCATATACTTAAAATCTTCTCTGCCTGTAAGATCCAATTCTCTATTACCACTAGATCCTTTACCCTTTTCAAAGACGGAAGGCTGAATTTCTAAAATTACCTCACTGATTCAATGCCTATCATCTTCTTCAGTTACGTATGGGGGAGCTTATGACGGAGGTGGTGGATGTTGTAGTGCTGGAGGTTATGGCTGTCACGACCCAATTCCATTCTCTTTAACCGAAAATCACTAAAAAATTTTTTGCGTTTTACTGTTAACTTACCCGATCGTGAACTAACTCACCACACACTGTTGGGTTGTGAGTCAATAATAAACACCACATCTCATTCATTCTCAGTTAAATAAAACAATGTCATACATTTGCATTTAAATCTTGTACTTATACAAAAGCATGTTTTACTGACATCTACATCCCCCATAATTACAACTCAAAGAATACTGTGCTTTTACATTGTTTAGATACAAAAAGAATCATTGTGTATATACCTCTAAGCGATGGAGATGCAGCGGAGTCCAAAAAACCAAGCCTCAGTCCTCACTGGGCTACTATGCACACTCTGTAGGGGGAAAATAGAGTGGGATGAGCAACCACACGCTCAGTAAGGCAATAATGCAAGCATGGTAGATAACTACTCTATCTACATGCTGATAGTGTTATGCATAAATCATTTATCGTAGGAGCATGAGGAATAAAACTATGCCATATGAGTATACATATATATATCATGTATCAAAATCATGTCCATTGGCATATAAAACATGGTAAAAACATCATGTATAAATCATCTCATGCTCGTTCTCATTTAAATTCATAAAAAGGGCAATTCATTAAGAAACCTCCTTTTTAAACCAACATCATAAACACCACCAAATCAACTCACAATCACAACCACATTTTCATTCCACAATTCACGCATGTGTATAAAACTAGGTCACTATATCAAAAGTGCCTATGTGGACCATTACATCATAAATCATCCCAGACCACACGCATCCAGGTGTGCGGGGTATCGTGCTGGCACGAAGATGGATTATCCCTCACCAGACTTTCTCATCACATAACCATCATGCGGTACATCGTACTCCATGTGATATACACGGTACAGCGTACTCCGCAGACACATATCGTGATTGGCAGTGCCATTCCTAGGTCTAACCTACCCCATACCAAGAGTTTTCCATATTCCGTGAAGGAGAGCCTCCCTGCCGAACAGAGCCTCCCCGCTTAACAGAGCCTCCCTGCCTCCTCGGGCTTAAGGATGTTAGCTTAAGGATGTAGGGCTTAAGGATCCTTCCATAAGAGAGCCTCCCCACTGAACAGAGCCTCCCCGCCTAACAGAGCCTCCCCGCCTCTTTGGGCTTAAGGATGTTGGCTTAAGGATGTAAGGCTTAAGGATCTTACCATACCCATGTAGGAGAGCCTCCCTGCCTAATAGAGCCTCCCCGCCTCTTTGGGCTTAAGGATGTTGGCTTAAGGATCCCACCGTAAGAGAGCCTCCCCGCCTAACAGAGCCTCCCCGCCTCTCTGGGCTTAAGGATGTTGGCTTAAGGATGTAAGGCTTAAGGATCTTACCATACCCATGTAGGAGAGCCTCCCTGCCTAACAGAGCCTCCCTGCCTCTTTGGGCTTAAGGATGTTGGCTTAAGGATCCCACCGTAAGAGAGCCTCCCCACCGAACAGAGCCTCCTCGCCTAACAGAGCCTCCCCACCTCTCTGGGCTTAAGGATGTAAGGCTTAAGGATCTTACCAACTTTCACAACCTTATACTTATCACAATGTACAAGCTTGCGCGAGCAAAGCTCTAGCACGACTCATGCATCCTCTCCTAAAGAGACGCGTACGAGCATAGCTCTAGTACGGTTATACTCATAAGACAGCCACTCAAAAGCCACGTACGAGCAAAAGCTCTAGTACGGTTTATAAACATCATCATAGTTTCCAAGTCAAGGTGCGAGCTAAGCTCTAGCACATTTCATACAAATGAAAACATAGAAATCCAGTGCGAGCGAGGCTCTAGCGCGATTTATGTCATACAATTACGATAGGCGGCTCATACACAATCAAACAATCCCGGCAATCGGGTTTAGCACTCACAAATGCTTTTCCACAACAACAATACAATACTAGCCGACCCATCTACAAGCTTGCTTAAAACCAAGCAATTTCATTTTGAAAAACATCAAAACATTAGATTTATGCAATTATTAGCCTTACTATCCCATTTCATAAAATCCACTTCAAAACCAAAATCACGCATATACTCATCACCATTCACGAATACCATCAATCATTTATTTGAGCAACCATGCATTTCATAAAACACCCAATATTCACCCACAAGTTCAAAGTACGAGCAGCTACCTCTATATACTCACAAAATTCCCTTACTTGGAATCGCGATGCGTGATTCCACTTCCTTAAGCTGCTTACTCGTACGGTTCGATTCGTCTTCAATGAACTCTTCGGGACTGCATAAAATCGTATCCCGCATTATATTCGATCCATATATTGCAACCCTTGTGCTTGCTATTCAATTTAATCTATAACCTCATTTAACGCTTATTTGGCCTCGTTTCATTACTTTACTCATAACTCGAGTCTATGGATCTTCTTAGGCCTATTATCTTATTCAAAATCGATATCAAATCGACATAAAGCTCATAGTGTTCATATTTCATGAATCCCCTCACTATGGTATTTATCAATCATATACATACCCCTTTTCATAATTCCTCCAACTCACAATGTGATTCCATCTAACCATCTAAAATCATAAACATTACCTCAATAACAACTTTAGCATGCCATGAATCATAAACTCATTCAACCCATATATTCTCACATTATACCCATTTTAGGTTTTCTAGGTCACACCAATTCCACCACATTCCTAGGTAATTTATCCATCAATACTCATGCCAAACAACTCCAAAATCAATTAAATAGCTAATGCATTTGGATTGGAGTGTTAGAATCTTACCAATATGATTTTTCTTCTTGCTCCAAATGGCAATGCCCTTAACTCCTTCAATTCCAAAAAATGGGAAAATGTCCTCCCACTATGTTGTTCTTCTCTTTGATAGGAACAACTTTGCCTCTAATGATCTCTCTTCAAATCTCACTGAAAATGGCTGATTTTAGAGAGGGAAAGTTAGGTTTTTGGGTTGAAAATGGAAGGTTAAAATGTTTTTTCGAGATTTCCAGATTTCCAGCCCTCCTTATATAGAAATAGCTTGAGGAGATCGATCTGGTTCATGAGGAGATCGATCTGGTCCCCTTAAATCCCTCTTTTTCACGGAATTTTTAAGCATGAGATCGATCTGTCGAAGCATGAGATCGATCTGTTGAAGCATGAGATCGATCTGTCGAAGCATGAGATCGATCTGGTCTCAAATAGAGAGCTAAGGAGATCGATCTGGGTGCTTGAGGATCGATCTTTTCATCACGAAATGCTTAGGAGATCGATCTGGCCCCATTGGAGATCGATCTGCTCTATTCCATTGTCCAAATAAGAGCATTCTGGCTCTTCCAGATCGATCTCTCATCCTATGAGATCGATCTGGCCTTCATGTTTTCCAGATTTCCTGCAGTTTCCTAGTTGAAACTTATACCAACACCTCCTTAATCTGTTGCCATGGCCATTTTCTCATCCACCCACCTTTATAACTTGAAAATGGCATCCATTCATACCTTATGCACATTGAAACTTGTGTGCATTCATTGTATGTCCAAAGGTATGCTATATAAAACCAAATGGAAGCATAACTTCATTCCATTTTACCACACTACCCTTTTTGAGTATCAATCACATCCATTACTCATAAGAACTCATTTCTTCATATTCATACTCAATGGAACTTGTATGTACGTTACAATTCATATTACACATACGTACATTGCATCCATGGACTTACATCAATCATACTTTACATTACAAGTCCATTCATATTTATTTGATCCAATTACACACATTACCATTATACATATACGGGGTCTTACATTCTCCCCTCCTTCAAGGAATTTGGTCCTCCAAATTAGAACCAAGTCACTCTTCAAAAAGTTGGGGGTACTTCTCCCGTATCAAGTTCTCCAATTCCCATGTGGCCTCTTCCGCCGTGTGATGTTGCCAAAGAACTTTCACCAAGGGAATTGTCTTATTCCGCAACACTTTCTCTTTTCTGTCCAATATCCGAACCAGCTTCTCAACATACGTCATACTCTCATGGAGCTCCAACGGCTCATATCTTATCACGTGTGCCGGGTCCGGGTGATACTTCCGAAGCATCGAGACGTGGAAAACGTTGTGGACATTTGCCAAATCCGGTGGCAATGCCAACCTATACGCCTTATCTCCCACTCTCTCCAAAATCTCGAAGAGTCCGATATATCTAGGGCTCAGCTTGCCCTTCTTACCAAATCTCATAATACCCTTCGATGGTGATACCCTCAGAAACACCGACTCACCCTCATCAAACTCCAGTGGTCTTCGTCTCTTGTCAGCATAATTCTTTTGCCGGCTCTGAGCTGTCCATAATCTCTCACATATCAGCTGGACGTCCTCAGAGGCCTGCTGCACTAGGTCCGGAGCAAAAATCTGTCTGTCACCAACCTCTTCCCATCCAATAGGGGAACAGCATCTACGCCCGTATAATGCCTCATAGGGTGCCATCCCGATACTAGCATGATAGCTATTATTATAAGCGAACTCGGCTAACTGCAGGTGGTCATCCCAGGAGCCTCTAAAATCCACCACACACGCTCTCAACATATCCTCGAGGGTCTGTATAGTCCTCTCTGACTGCCCATCTGTCTGAGGATGAAAAGCGGTGCTAAAACTCAGTCGGGTCCCCAGCGCTTCCTGAAAATGTTCTCAAAAATGGGAAGTGAAGCGGGCATCCCTATCAGAAACAACGCTCACTGGTACACCGTGTAGCTGTACTATCTCTCGAATATACAGGTTCGCCAACTGACTCAGTGTATCGGTAGCTCTCATAGCCAAGAAATGGGCGGACTTAATCAACAGGTCCACAATAACTCATATGGCATCATAACCTCTACGGGTCCTCGGCAACCCCATCACAAAATCCATGGTGACATGCTCCCACTTCCAGGTCGGTATCGGTAGAGGCTGCAATAATCCTGCAGGCTTCTGATGCTCTACCTTCACTTGCTGACAAACGAGACACTTAGCGACATATTTCGCAATGTCTCTTTTCATTCCAGACCACCAATAAACCTTCCGAAGGTTTTGATACATCATGGTACTTCCTGGATGTATCGTATACTTTGATGAGTGAGCCTCTGATAAAATCGTTCTCCTGATCTCAGGATCCTTGGGAACGCATACTCTGCCTTTGAACCTCAATAACCCATCAGTACTCTGCTCAAAATCACTACCCACACCCGTCTGTATCTGCCTCAGCCAATCGATGCATCGTCGATCACTCTGCTGGGCTTGCCAAATACGACAAATCAACTCTGGCTCTAGTCTCAAACTAGCCATGATCTCAAGTCTCTCAGATCCAGGTGGGGTTACATCCAAACTGAGGTTCGCAAAGTGTTCTAACAATTCATGTTCCCGTACCATCATATAAGACACCAACCCAAGGTTCTTTCTACTCAGAGCATCGACAACTACATTTGCCTTACCCGGGTGGTACATGATTTCAAAATCATAGTCTTTCAGGAGTTCAAGCCATCTCCTCTGTCTCATATTCAGCTCTTTTTGCGAGAACAGGTACTTAAGGCTCTTATGATCTGTGAACACCTGAAATTTCTCATCATAGAGATAGTGGCGCCATATTTTCAAAGCAAATACTACAGCCGTCAACTCCAAATCATGTGTCGGGTAGTTCCTCTCATGATCTTTCAATTGTCTAGATCCATAGGCAACTACCTTCCCATCCTGCATAAGCACACAGCCCAGTCCCTGGTGTGATGCATCCGTATACACCGAGAATCCTCCTGAGCTTGTAGGAATGGTGAGAACTGGAGCAGTCATCAATCGACGCTTAAGCTCCTCAAAACTCCTCTCACATGCCTCATCCCATGTAAACTTAACATCCTTACGCGTGAGGCGTGTCAACGGAGCAGCTAGTCTGGAGAAACCCTCTACAAATCTCCGATAATATCCTGCCAATCCCAGGAAACTTCTGATCTCAGTAACTGTCTTGGGCTGTTCCCATTGTATAACTGCCTCTATCTTGGATGGATCCACTGATACCCCATCCTTTGACAGAACATGCCCCAAAAATGAGATCTGTTCCAACCAAAAGTTACACTTGCTGAGTTTGGCATACAATTCTCTCTCTCGGAGGGTCTGCAGAACTATCCTCAAGTGCTCCTCATGATCTTCCCTGGACTTGGAATACACCAAAATATCATCTATGAAAACAATCACAAACTTGTCCAGGTATGGCTTGAATATATCATTCATCAATGCCATAAATGCTGCGGGAGCATTTGTCAATCCGAATGGCATCACCAAAAACTCGTAGTGGCCATAACGAGTACGAAATGCTGTCTTGGGTATATCTCCACTCCTAATCCTCAACTGATGATACCCTGACCGCAGATCTATCTTAGAAAATACTTCGGCTCCCTGGAGCTGATCCAACAAATCGTCGATTCTTGGAAAGGGGTACTTGTTCTTAATGGTGGCCTTATTCAACAACCGGTAATCTATACACAGTCGAAGGCTTCCATCCTTCTTCCTTACAAATAGAACTGGTGCTCCCCAAGGTGAGACACTCGATCTAATAAACCCCTTCTCCAGCAACTCTTGCAGCTGTTTCTTCAGCTCTTCCAATTCTATCGGAGCCATTCTATAGGGTGGTTTCGATATCGGCTCGGTACCAGGCACTAGCTCAATGCAAAATTCCATTTCCCTTTCAGGTGGTAGTCCTGGTAATTCATCCGGAAAGACATCAGGGAATCCGTAATTACGACTATGTCCCTCAATTCCGGGTGTGCCTTATCTAGATCGACCACGTATGCAATGAACCCTTCACATTATCCTCTCCATCGTTAGTAACATAACCCATCCCTCCACATTCAACATTATCATAAACAATAGATTTATCTCTAAAGCATTATGCATTTAAAATCATACTCCTTTATTTACAACAAACATGCTATTTTCATATCATTTCTTTTCATCAAAATTTACAATGAGATTGTCTAATCCTGAAAACATCAATGTTTTGGCATGACAATCCATCACAACACGATTGGTAGCCAACCAATCCATTCCCAAAATTACATCAAAATCATTCATATTCAATAAAATCAGATTGGCTATCATTTCCTTCCCCTTATCTTTAACTTACAATCTCTACATACATGCTCCGTCAATTGACTATCATTCATGGGTATGGAAATCATCAACATTTTATCCAACAATGTTGGTTTCACATGCTTCAATAATTTATGTGCGAAGGAAGGTGATATAAAAGAATGTGTGGCACCAGGATCAAATAATACCAATGCTTCTAAATCAAAGATTCGGATGGTACCTTTAATCACATCCATCGATGCGTCTGCAGTGTCCTGGTCCAGCGCATGCACTCTTCCTCTACTCACACCCGCAGCCTGTTTTCCTTTTTTCTCAGCTGTAGCCCTCCTCCTCGGGGCTGCTATCTCAACTGGAGCTCCCTCAGGCTCCTTGCCCTTCTGTGGGGCAATCTCTATCTTCTCAGGACAATACTTAGCCATATGTCCTGGTCTCTCGCATCTAAAACACACCATAGGGGCCATCAGACAGGGCTTATTCCCATGAAATCTCCCACATCTCCTACACTGATCAGTAGTAGGCCGTGGTCCTCCAATAGTCATACCCCTTGGCGTAGTCAAGGCTGCGTATACAGGAGGTCTAGCAGCTCTCTCCTGCACCCCCTCAATCTTTGGCCTCTTCTCAAAAAATCTTTGGCCATCTCTCTTGGCCACTCTTCCAAATCCAGATCTCTTCCGGTCTCTGTCCTTTCTAACACTGACTCTCCCAAGCTCGGAGGCATTTCGCTCAAAGTCTTGCTCACATAACTGAGCCTTATGTACAGCCTCCTCATAGGTCAAGATGTCAAAGGGAGCTAGCTTAGTCCGGATGGCCAATCTCAATCCATCCATAAACTTCTGAATCTTCCGGGTCTCACTACCTATCGTGTCAGGGTCATATCTTCCAATGACATAAACTTGGACTCATACTCGTCCACAGTTCGGTTCCCTTGAACCAGGTTCATAAATTCCATCCGTAATTTCCTCTGTGCGGTAGCTGGAATATACTGTCTCTTGAAGGCCTCTAGAAATATCTCCCACGAGATCTCAGAGTGTCTGGCCCTCAAAATAGTCTCGGTGGACCTCCACCAATGCTCGGCCTCGCCTTTCAGCATAAACACGGCAAAGGCAACCTTCTCAGCTGAAGTGCATCGGAAAAACCTATACAGTTTCTCCATCTCATACACCCAATCCTCCGTAATCACTGGGTCTTTCACCCCTCTAAACACTGGGGGTTTCAGCGCTTGAAATTCTCGCAGCCTGCTCAAGTCGCAGTCATAACCCAAATCACTACCGCTCTGCTGTGGAGTGATAGGAGAAGCTATATTATGGGCTGAAGGTGGTGTAACTGTAGTTGTCTCAGCAGTCTGAGGTCTCTCCGCCTCTGCAGCTGCCTGTTCAGTAGTAGGCTGTGCCGCGAAACCTCGTTTGTCACCGGCACCCAATGCCTGCGTGACTATCTCCACCAAACTCTCAATACTCCGCTCTAACCTAGCGAAGCGAGCCTCAGTATCCTCTGCTCTCTCAGCAGGGTTCTGTGGAGCCTGCTCAGTCTGTGGCTCCGTACGGCTCTCAGGCCTACCTCTACGGCCTCTAGCACGTGCTCTCGCCCCTCTACCATTGCGTGTAACTGGCATAGTGCCTAACTTCCTGTATTATAATAATTCATTAAGCTCAATCCATCACGGTATACACAGTTATATCTAAACAAAAGCACAGTACTATGGGGATGTACTTTCCTACGTTTTATTAATGACTCACATCAGGCCAACACAGCTCTGATACCAATCTCTGTCACGACCCAATTCCATTCTCTTTAACAGAAAATCACTAAAAAAAATTTTGCGTTTCACTGTTAACTTACCCAGTCGTGAACTAACTCACCACACACTGTTGGGCTGTGAGTCAATAACAAACTCCACATCTCATTCATTCTCAGTTAAATAAAATGATGTCATACATTTGCATTTAAATCTTGTACTTATACAAAAGCATGTTTTACTGACATCTACATCCCCCATAATTACAACTCAAAGAATACTGTGCTTTTACATTGTTTAGATACAAAAAGAATCACTGTGTATATACCTCTAAGCGATGGAGATGCAGCGGAGTCCAAAATACCAAGCCTCAGTCCTCACTAGAATACTATGCACGCTCTGTAGGGGGACAATAGAGTGGGATGAGCAACCACACGCTCAGTAAGGCAATAATGCAAGCATGGTAGATAACTACTCTATCTACATGCTGATAGTGTTATGCATAAATCATTTATCGTAGGAGCATGAGGAATAAAACTATGCCATATGAGTATACATATATATATCATGTATCAAAATCATGTCCATTGGCATATAAAACATGGTAAAAACATCATGTATAAATCATCTCATGCTCGTTCTCATTTGAATTCATAAAAAGGGCAATTCATTAAGAAACCTCCTTTTTAAACCAACATCATAAACACCACCAAATCAACTCACAATCAGAACCACATTTTCATTCCACAATTCACGCATGTGTATAAAACTAGGTCACTATATCAAAAGTGCCTATGTGGACCATTACATCATAAATCATCCCAGACCACACGCATCCAGGTGTGCGGGGTATCGTGCTGGCACAAAGATGGATTATCCCTCACCAGACTTTCTCATCACATAACCATCATGCGGTACATCGTACTCCATGTGATATACACGATACAGCGTACTCCGCAGACTCATATCGTGATTGGGGGTGCCATTCCTAGGTCTTACCTACCTCATACCAAGAGTTTTCCATATTCCGTGAAGGAGAGCCTCCCTGCCGAACAGAGCCTCCCCGCTTAACAGAGCCTCCCTGCCTCCTCGGGCTTAAGGATGTTAGCTTAAGGATGTAGGGCTTAAGGATCCTTCCGTAAGAGAGCCTCCCCACCGAACAGAGCCTCCCCGCCTCTTTGGGCTTAAGGATGTTGGCTTAAGGATGTAAGGCTTAAGGATCTTACCCTACCCATGTAGGAGAGCCTCCCTACCTAACAGAGCCTCCCCGCCTCTTTGGGCTTAAGGATGTTGGCTTAAGGATCCCACCGTAAGAGAGCCTCCCCACCGAACAGAGCCTCCCCGCCTAACAGAGCCTCCCCGCCTCTCTGGGCTTAAGGATGTTGGCTTAAGGATGTAAGGCTTAAGGATCTTACCATACCCATGTAGGAGAGCCTCCCTGCCTAACAGAGCCTCCCCGCGTCTTTGGGCTTAAGGATGTTGGCTTAAGGATCCCACCGTAAGAGAGCCTCCCCACCGAACAGAGCCTCCCCGCCTCTCTGGGCTTAAGGATGTAAGGCTTAAGGATCTTACCAACTTTCACAACCTTATACTTATCACAATGTGCAAGCTTGTGCGAGCAAAGCTCTAGCACGACTCATGCATCCTCTCCTAAAGAGACGCGTACGAGCATAGCTCTAGCACGGTTATACTCATAAGACAGCCACTCAAAAGCCATGTACGAGCAAAAGCTCCAGTACGGTTTATAAACATCATCATAGTTTCCAAGTCAAGGTGCGAGCTAAGCTCCAGCACATTTCATACAAATGAAAACATAGAAATCCAGCGCGAGCTAGGCTCTAGCGCGATTTATGTCATACAATTACGATAGGCGGCTCATACACAATCAAACAATCCCGGTAATCGGGTTTAGCACTCACAAATGCTTTTCCACAACAACAATACAATACTAGCCGACCCATCTACAAGCTTGCTTAAAACCAAGCAATTTCGTTTTGAAAAACATCAAAACATTAGATTTATGCAATTATTAGCCTTACTATCCCATTTCATAAAATCCACTTCAAAACCAAAATCACGCATATACTCATCACCATTCACGAATACCATCAATCATTTATTTGAGCAACCATGCATTTCATAAAACACCCAATATTCACCCACAAGTTCAAAGTACGAGTAGCTACCTCTATATACTCACAAAATTCTCTTACCTGGAATCGCGATGCGTGATTCCACTTCCTTAAGCTGCTTACTCGTACGGTTCGATTCGTCTTCAACGAACTCTTTGGGACTGCACAAAATCGTATCCCGCATTATATTCGATCCATATATTGCAACCCTTGTGCTTGCTAAAGTCAATTTAATCTATAACCTAATTTAACGCTTATTTGGCCTCGTTTCATTACTTTACTCATAACTCGAGTCTATGGATCTTCTTAGGCCTATTATCTTATTCAAAATAGATATCAAATCGACATAAAGCTCATAGTGTTCATATTTCATGAATCCCCTCACTATGGCATTTATCAATCATATACATACCCCTTTTCATAATTCCTCCAACTCACAATGTGATTCCATCTAACCATCTAAAATCATAAACATTACCTCAATAACAACTTTAGCATGCCATGAATCATAAACTCATTCAACCCATATATTCTCACATTATACCCATTTTAGGTTTTCTAGGTCATACCAATTCCACCACATTCCTAGGTAATTTATCCATCAATACTCATGCCAAACAACTCCAAAATCAATTAAATAGCTAATGCATTTGGATTGGAGTGTTAGAATCTTACCAATATGATTTTTCTTCTTGCTCCAAATGGCAATGCCCTTAACTCCTTCAATTCCAAAAATGGGAAAATGTCCTCCCACTATGTTGTTCTTCTCTTTGATAGGAACAACTTTGCCTCTAATGATCTCTCTTCAAATCTCACTGAAAATGGCTGATTTTAGAGAGGGAAAGTTAGGTTTTTGGGTTGAAAATGGAAGGTTAAAATGTTTTTCCGAGATTTCCAGATTTCCAGCCCTCCTTATATAGAAATAGCTTGAGGAGATCGATCTGGTTCATGAGGAGATCGATCTGGTCCCCTTAAATCCCTCTTTTTTACGAAATTTTTAAGCATGAGATCGATCTGTCGAAGCATGAGATCAATCTGTTGAAGGATGAGATCGATCTGTCGAAGCATGAGATCGATCTGGTCTCAAACAGAGAGCTAAGGAGATCGATCTCGGTGCTTGAGGATCGATCTTTTCATCACGGAATGCTTAGGAGATCGATCTGGCCCCATTGGAGATCGATCTGCTCTATTCCATTGTCCAAATAAGAGCATTCTGGCTCTTCCAAATCGATCTCTCATCCTATGAGATCGATCTAGCCTTCATGTTTTCCAGATTTCCTGCAGTTTCCTAGTTGAAACTCATACCAACACCTCCTTAATCTGTTGCCATGGCCATTTTCTCATCCACCCACCTTTATAACTTGAAAATGGCATCCATTCATACCTTATGCACATTGAAACTTTGTGCATTCATTGTATGTCCAAAGGTATGCTATATAAAACCAAATGGAAGCATAACTTCATTCCATATTACCACACTACCCTTTTTGAGTATCAATCACATCCATTACTCATAAGAACTCATTTCTTCATATTCATACTCAATGGAACTTGTATGTACGTTACAATTCATATTACACATACGTACATTGCATCCATGGACTTACATCAATCATACTTTACATTACAAGTCCATTCATATTTATTTGATCCAATTACACACATTACCATTATACATATACGGGGTCTTACAATGGCACTAGAGGATGAGGTCCCTGAGGAGAAGGAGGCGTACCTTGGCATTCTTCAGTGGAGGTGTAAATATTGGCACCTCCCAAATGTTGCGCAATCATAACTACCATGGTTATAGCCATGTCGTTAAACTCCTATTTAAGCTTTTACTCGAGGTGAACAATCATGGTTTAAAGGTTGTCAAGCTGTAGAGGAAAAGGCGGAGGTTGAGGAGCTCGTCCCCTTTGTCATCCTCGTCTTCCACTTATAGCAGTGATCTACTTATACAAAATTGATCAATTTTAGTATACCATTAAGTAGTTACACATAATTCATACTTAGACATGCATAGATTATAGGATGTAACTCTAATTCTAACCTAATTACAATGATTCGTACTAAACAAACTAGGCTTTAATATAACTCTGTAGCTGTAATGATCCTTGACCCTTGAAAAATTGAGGGTTTTTTTTTTAAACTTAAATTTTCCATTTATCCCTTTATTCACTTAGGCTGTATTCTTGTTCAGTGTCAATTTATTTTTTTACTTCTTTATCCGAAATTATATTTTAGTTTCACATTTGGATTTATATGACCGATAGAAATTTCGGCAACATAACGGCTTATATATAAGCCTACCCACCTGCAAACCATATGATTTTAACAATCCTAGATATCCATAACTACCAAACATGCTTTCCAATTCCACATCATCAAACCAAGACATCCATTTCAAATCAAGACCAATTACTGGAAGACAAATTCCCAAAAGGAATATTCTTTACATTTGTTTTCTTACAAATTACATCCGAACAAAATATTTTCAATATATGTCTGTGCATACAAAATGTGTCTGATAAAGGAATGTAATAGTATACATTTTTGCGTGAACAAAAAGTAGCTCAGGGTAGCTCTTTCCCACCAGCCTACATCGTGTACGCAACATGTAGCGCCTGTAGATCACTGTAAATAGTCTGAAAGGTAGAAGGGTGAGCTTTCGAGAAAAAACCGAGTAAGAAAATATGTTTAAAGTAGTTCTGATATGAAAAAAGCATGCAAAATCATTCATAAACCAAACTTTACTTCAGAAAAACTGATCGTAAGTTCCTTTCAGAAACCAAACAATTAAAAGATGTGTAAAACTTTCGTTACATGCATAGTCATCATAAGAAAATACAAAGCATGAGTTTCTTTAAATAAATTAGCATACTTAACTGTTTCATAAAATTTTCATCATTCATGGATGATTTCATAAAATCATCGTCATTCATAAATATTTCATAAAACACAATCATTCTTAACCTTCTTATCATAAATCATAATTGTTCGTAAACATTAGTCATAATCTCATAAAAACATAGTCATTCATTAGCATCATCATCATAATCATAATCATAATCATAATCATAATCATAATCATAATCATGGAGACTAGGCTATAACCAAGTCATGCGATACGTGTCATCCTCTGTAGAGGGTCACCATCATACCTATGGCTATGGTGGGGGCTGTAGACTAGATCAGGGTCGTACAGCACTTTCATAAAACATGGGTAGTATCTATCCTTCTTACTTTCTCTAGCACCTAGCTAGGGCACGAGTACCAAAGGCACTCTCTGCGCGGGAAACATTCATGCGTGCTGCGCGGGCACGAGATACTACCAGAACATCATCATTATTAACCACAAGTAGCAAGATGTCTACCACACAAGTAGAGTTAAGTGCTACAGGGGCCCTACGTACTGGCACTCAAGTGGTGGAGCCGGTGCACCATAAGAAGTAGCCATGAATGAAGCCCATAGTCTCAAAAAAAAGATTATTTTCCCTTTCCTTAAATACTTTTGAAAATGTCAAAAGTTTTTTCCAAAGCATAAATATAGGATTACAAACCATCATAAAACTCCCATGCATTTTCATATTTCAGGAAATTCATTTTATAACACAGATGTACTTAGTGAACATTTCATAAAACGAAATCATGTTTCGTAAATCATTCGATAAGTATGAAAACAATCATAAATCACTTCAAAACATAACATTGCTTCATTAAAATATTTTTATCAATGCAATGAGTGTTCATTATCAGAACTAAATTAAATTATACCCCTTACCTTTAGTGGGTTTAGGTGGTGTTATTTCCTTGGGACTCGATATCGCCTTGTTAATCGTGTCTATTTCCCAAACTGTCTAAAAAGACACCAATTCATCACACATAAGTAAAACTTACTTAAATACATTTAAACACACATTTACATCTTTAAATCAACCATTCTCGACGCTTTTTGCTAACGTTGTTCATTTCCTCGTTTTTTTTTTTTTTGTCGATTCAAGACCCGTTTTAAGCTACCCATAAAAGTTTCATTACCCTACTTTCATATTCATCATTAGAACAACCCAAATAAATCATCCACATATACAATTCATAATTGTAAGGAAACTCATGAACATTTTAAACCCATAAACCTCTTACTGGCGCTCCACGCTATTCTCGAGATTATTTTCATCACTCTTACATAATTATAAAATCCACAAAATGACCAAATACAGACTTTAATTATCATCTTCAACCTTCAATTCCAATTCTTGATAACTCAACTCATAATATCTAATTCCTTGCCTAATTCTCAAAATCCACAATTTGTCAAATTAACACTAGTTCCCTAATTTCTTCACAACCAAATTTAAATTAATTCATACAACAATCATGCTTCTATAATACAATTTATACAAACATTTAACTAGATAAAGCTTGAGTTTTTACCTAGGAGTCCACTGGTACAAAACTGGGGAAGTAGCAAATAGGTATTTTATTTTATATTTTCGTTTCTGACACTGTTGCGTTGGAAGGGGAAAAGGGGAAACTGCCAATTTAGTGGGACCTCCGGTGCAGGCATGGTCATCGGCAGTGAAGGGGAAGTCGACAGGAAACCGGGGGGAGAGGGAGAGGGTCACACGAGAGGAAAACGCAGGGGAGAACTGCGTTTAGGAGAGGAAAAGGGGAGAGGGAGGGGTGTCTCTAGTTGCTGGGCGACTTCAGTCACCGGCGATAGCAGAGGGGAAAGGACAGCAGGGGAATGAAGACAAAAGGGAGAGGGGTTCAGGCGAAGCAGAAGGAAAAGAAGAGAAGGGGGCTGGTCATGCGATGGGGTTTTCCTTGTCGCGCGATCCGTTCCCGATTTCTTATATATATATATTTATTGTATTTTTATTTATTTTTATTTTTTAAAATACATTTTCAATATAGCAAATATATATTCTTATAACATATTTTCATTTAATTTACCTTACCTTGTAGTGAAAATATTTTTATTTTTATTTTTATTTTTATTTTTATTTTTATTATTTTATATCTTTTTGAAACCACAAATATAGACTTTACATGAATTTCCAACTAATAAACTAAAATTCCACAATATCGTCATACTTGCATTTGCTCCTCACCTCCTGTATTTCGGGCTCTCAGCCATTCTAGAGCTTCTTGACTCTCATCCTTCGAGCCCTACAACGAATATTCGCACTTCCATTAAAAACCTTTAAAGAATTTGGTCCTCCAAATTCATCTTGGTCCTTCAGAATAGATGAGGGTACTTCTCCTTCATGAGGCTCTCTAGCTCCCATGTAGCTTCTTCAACCGAATGGTGTTGCCAGAGAACCTTTACCACCTTTACCAGAGGAATAGTCTTCGATCGAAGTACCTTTTCCTTTTTGTCCAAAATGTAGATAGGTTACTCAATTAGCTCATGTCCTCTTGAATGCTCCAAGGCTCGTACTCAATGATATGTGAGGGATCCGGATTATACTTCCTTAACATCGAGACATGGAAGATATTATGTACCCCAGAAAGCTGTGGTGATAAGGCAAGTCTGTAGGCTACGTCTCCCACTCTCTCTAGAATCTCAAAAGGACCAATGAAGTGAGGACTCAGTTTCCCCTTCTTTCCCAAGCGCATAATACCCTTGCTCGAGGATACTTTCAGAAACACGAAGTCCCCAATCTGAAACTCAAGTGGCCGCCTATACTTATCCACATAACTCTTCTGCCTACTTTGTGCGGCCTTAAGTCTATCACAGATTGTCTGAACACTTTCTGCTGCTTGTTCCACCAAGTCAGGAGCCAAGATCTTTCTGTCACCCACTTCTTCCTAAGCCACTGGAGACCTACATCTTCTACCATATAAGGACTCATACGGTGCCATCCCGATGCTAGCATGATAGCTGTTGTTATAAGCAAACTCTGTAAAAGGCAGATGATCATCCCATGAACCCTTAAACTCCAAAACGCACGCCCTCAGCATATCCTCTAAGGTCTGAATAGTCCTCTCAGACTAACTATTGGTATGAGGATGATAGGCAGTGCTCATGTTAAGCTGAGATCCTATGGCTTCTTGGAAATGAGCCCAAAATCTATAAGTGAATTAGGAATCTCTATCTGATGTAATGCTCATGGGAGCCCCATGCAACCGAGTTATCTCCTTCACATACAACTCTACTAAGGCACTTAAGGAGTATGTACTTTTAATGACTAGGAAGTTAGCACTCTTAGCTAATCTATCTACAATCACCCAGATTGCATCATGCCCCTTTCGGGTCCTTAGTAAACCCATAATGAAGTCCATGGTAATGTGTACCCATTTCCAAGTAGGCATTTAAACAGACTTAAGTAACCCCGCTGGCTTTTAGTGTTCGATCTTAATCTGCTGACAAATCAAACACTTGGCCACAAACTCTGCTACATCTCTTTTCATACTGATCCACCAATACACCTTTCGCAGATCATGGTACATCTTAATGCTTCCTGGGTGCATGGTGTACCGAGAACAATGGGACTCCTTTAAGATCCTTTATCTCAGGGCATCATTGTTTGGGACATACATGCGGCCCCTAAACCTCAACAACCCGTCCTCACCGACCACAAAGTCTGACTGCATGTTCTATTTTGCCTAACTGACCATGTCCAACAATTTCTGATCACCCTTCTATCCAGTTTTGATCTGATCTAGTATACTAGGTTCAATCTATAAACTAGCTATGAACCCAACATCTGTTGTTTCCACACTAACACCGAGCTTGGCAAACTGTTCTAACAACTCTCATTCTCTGATCATCATAAAAAAAAAAACTCATCCCCTTTCTGCTTAGAGCATTTGCTACTACGTTTGCCTTACCCGGGTGATACAGAATCTCATAGTCATAATCTTTGAGGAGCTCTATCTATCGTCTTTGTCTCATATTCAGCTACTTCTGGTCAAAGATATATTTCAAGCTCTTATGGTCAGTGAAGATCTGAAATCTTTTTCCATACAAATAGTGCCGCCATATCTTCAAAGCAAAAACAACCGCGGCAAAGTCCAAGTCATGGGTGGGGTAGTTCCTTTCATGATTCTTAGGTTAACACGAACCATACGCGACTACTCTCCCATGCTACATAAGTACACACCCCAAACCCTGTTATGATGCATCATTGTATACTGCATAGCCTCTAGATCCACTAGGAATGGTTAAGACTAGGGCGGTGGTCAACCGCTTCTTAAGTTCTTGAAAACTTTGCTCACACAGATCAATCCACTCAAACGGAACATCCTTTTGTATTAACTTAGTCAGCGGAGCAGTAATCTTGGAGAAACCTTCTACAAACCTCCTGTAGTATCCAGCTAGTCCTAGAAAACTCCAGATTTCTGTAACGATTTTTGTCCTCTCCCATTTGAGTACTGCCTCAACCTTAGACGGATCCACTGACACCCTGTCCTTAGAAACAATATGGCCCAGAAAAGCTATTTGCTCCAACCAAAACTCACACTTATCCAACTTCCCATACAATTGCTTCTCTCTGAAAGTTTAGAGCACTACTCTCAAATACTGCTCATGCTCCTCTAGGAACTTTGAGTAGATCAGAATATCGTCGATGAAAACTATGACAAACCGATCTAGATACTCCCAAAACACCTCATTCATCAGGCTCATGAATGCAGCTGGGGCATTAGTTAGACCAAAGGGCATCACGAGGAACTCATAGTGGCCATATCTCATTTTGAAGGTCGTTTTCGAAACATCCTCCTTTCTAATCCTTGGTTGGTGATAGCCCGATCTCAGGTTAATTTTTGAGAACATCGTAGCCCCTCTTAGCTGGTCAAATAGATCATCTATTCTAGGTAAGAGATACTTGTTCTTGATTGTAGGCTTATTCAGCAACCTATAGTCTATACATAACCTAAGACTACCATCCTTCTTCCGCACAAATAATATCGAAGCTCCCCACGGGGATACACTTGGCCTAATGAACCCCTTGTCTAACAGGTCTTGCAACTGCTTTTTCAGTTCCTCAAGTTCAACAAGGGCCATCCTGTAAGGAGACTTCGAGATTGGTTGAGTCTTTGGTGCCAAATCTATAGTGAATTCCAACTCTCTCTCCGGTGGTAGTCCCTAAAGTTCATCAGGAAATACATCAGGGAATTCGCATACCACTGGTATGTCCCAAATACTTGGACGTTCCCGACTAGTATCGGAGATGAATGCAACATAACCTTCACATTAACATGTTCATCAGAAATTTTTATCAATAGTCAAAATCCTGTAATTTATTCCTTAACTGCAAAGCACACATCAAACCTATTATGTAAGGAGAAGGTTACAGTCTTAGTGTAGCAGTCTATACTTACACGATTGGTGGCTAGACAATCTATACCTATAATTACATTAAAGTCATACATGTTCAACAGGATTAGATCTGCTAACATGATTCTATCTCCTACCTTGATTTCACAATTTCTATACACCAAATCAGTCTTTTGGGATTTATACATGGGTGTGCTAATGTGTAACGTAAAATCTAGAGGTTCAGGCTTAATAAGTAAATTACGTGCAAAATAAGGTGATATGAAAGAGTGCGTGGAATCTGGATCAACTAGTACATGTGCCTCGTGATTACAAATTAAAAGCTTACCCTGAATAGTCTCAATGGAAGCATTAGCAGTCTCTCTGTCTAAGGCAAAGACTCTTTCTTAAGTTGCAGGCTTCTTGCCCTTCTCTGCTGCGGTAGCCCGTCTCTGCGGGATTTGTCTCTGGAGAGCTTGTCTGTCGGGTTATCGTGGTTGCTCTAGGGGTTATGGAATCTGGTTCTGTGGGCAATCCCTTACCATGTGTCCCTTCTGTCTACACCCAAAGCAGCTCCATGTGGCCAAAAGACAAACACCTCCATGGAGTTTTCTACACTCTTTACACAACTTTTTTTACTGTTGTGGACCTCTAGCAATCTGGGGAGCAAGTATAGGAACTGTGGGTCTATAAACCCTAGTTCAAAACTCATCTGTCCTCTACCTCTTGGGCTAGCCCCTCCGTTAATCATGTCTAACAAATTCCATCTTCTTACCCTTATCCTTGCTCTTTCCCTTAGAACTATACTCTATCTGTGTAACATTTAGACCCCTCTCAATCATATGTGCTCTACCGAGGGCATCCTTGAACTCAGTAATCCATAACCCCAATAGTTGATCTCGGATGGTTGGCCTTAACCCGGTTAGAAACCTCTCAGTACGATGCTCTTCATTCCAAAACGTCTCAGGGTCATACCTCATCAGCATAGTAAACTTACTCTTGTATTCATCCACGGTTATACTACCTTGTACCAAATTCAAAAAGTCTGTTTGCATCTTCTGTTGAGTAGTTCATGGAACATATTACTCTCTGAAGGTTGTCAAGAATGCATCCCAACTAATCACCAGATGTTGAGCGGTCAGAAAGATCTTGGTGGATCAGCGCCAATACTCTGCTTGGCCTTTCAACATGTACGTGGCCATAGAGACCTTCTCTACATCAGAACACCCTAGATAATCAAAGATCTTCTCGAGGTCTATTAGCCACTCTTCAACCTTTATTAGATTCTTAACCCCCTTGAATATTGGAGCTTCATTTTCAGGAAATCCCTCATCCTACCAATATCCTTATCTTCCGTCCGAGTCTGTATAGGCGGCTAAGGTGCCATAGGTATTGGGGGTATTTGTGGAGGAAGAGGTGGAGGTGGTGCTTGTGGAGGAGTTGGCACCGGAGTAGGGATTGGTGCTGAGCCAGTTGAATCAGAGGCATTTACCCTAAGTGTTTGGCAACCATGGCAGCTATTGATTCCAAGCCTCGCTCGAGGCGCTGCTTCAAACGCTACTCAAACCGAGCCATACGAGTATTGGGACTCTTTGGCTGCGGTGAAGGGGGTGGAGGTGGCTGAGCTTGCCTCTGAGGGCGTCCTCGTCTTCCACTCATTATGGACGTGATCTAATACCTGCGCGTAAACCAAAGATCAAACCTTAACTTCATTAGGTATACATTGCCTACAACCAGACAAGCACAGACATTTGGGATGTAATTTTATCCTTATTTTTGACACCGATAGTACTAGACAATCTTCGCTTTGATACCACTTTAAACTGTAACGACCCTTGACCCTTGAAAATTTGAGAGATTTTTTTTTTTTTGAAACTTAAATTTTCCACTTATCCCTTTTATTCACTTAGGCTGTATTCCTTTTTAGTGTCAATACATTTTCTTACTTCTTTATCCGGAATTACATTTAAGTTTCACATTTGGATTTATAAGGTCGATAGAAATTTCGACAGCATAACGGCTTATATATATGCCTACCCACCTGCAAACCATATGTTTTTAAAAATCCTAGATATCCACAACTACCAAACATATTTTCCAATTCCACATCATCAAACCAAGACATCCATTTTAAATCAAGACCAATTACTTCAAGATAAATTCTCAAAAGGAATATTTTTTACATTTGTTTTCTTACAAATTACATCCCAACAAAATATTTCCAATATATGTCTGTGCATACAAAATGTGTCTGGTAAAGGAATGTAATAGTATACCTTTTTGCGTGTATAAAAAGTAGCCTAGGGTAGCGCTTTCCCACTAGCCTATGTCGTATACGCGGTAGGTAGTGCCTGTAGATCACTGCAAATAGTCTGAAAGGTAGAAGGGTGAGCTTTCGAGAAAAAGACCAGTAAGAAAATATGTTTAAAGTAGTTCTGATATGTAAAAGCATGAAAAATCATTCATAAACCAAACTTTGCTTCAGAAAAACTAATCGTACATTCCTTTTAGAAACCAAACATTTAAAAGATGTGTAAAACTTTCGTTACGTGCATAGTCATCATAAGAAAATACGAAGCATGAGTTTCTTTAAATAAGATAGCATACTTAACTGTTTCATAAAATTCTCATCATTCATGGATGATTTCATCAAACCATCGTCATTCATAAACATTTCATAAAACATAATCATTCTTAACCTTCTTGTCATAAATCATAATTGTTCGTAAATATTTTTCATAATCTCATAAAAACATAATCATTCATCAGCATCATCATCATAATCATAATCGTAATCGTGGAGACTAGGCTATAACTAAGTCATGCGATATGTGTCATCCTCCGTAGAGGGTCATCAACATACCTATGGCCATGGTGGAGGCTGTAGACTGGATCATGGTCGTACAACACTTTCATAAAACATGGGTAGTATCCATCCTTTTTACTTTCTTTAGCACCTAGTTAGGGCACGGGCACCAAAGGCACTCTCCACGCGGGAAACATTCATACGTGCTGCGTGGACACCAGATACTACCAGAACATCATCATTTTTAACCACAAGTAGTGAGACACCTACCACACAGGTAGGGTCAAGTGCTATAGGGGCCCTACGTACCGGCACTCAAGTGGTGGAGCAGTGCAACATAAGAAGTAGCCATGCATGAAGCCCATAGTCTCAAAAAAAGATTCTTTCCCCTTTTCTTAAATACTTTTGAAAATGTCAAAAGTTTCTTCCAAAGCATAAATATAGGATTATAGACCATCATAAAACTCCCATGCATTTTCATACTTCACGAAATTCATTTCATAACACAAATATACTTAGTGAACATTTCATAAAACAAAATCATGTTTCGTAAATCGTTCCATAAGTAAGAAAACAACTATAAATCATTTCAAAACATAACATTGCTTCATAAAAATCTTTTTTTATCAATGCAATGAGTGTTCATTAGCATAACTAAATTAAATTATACCCCTTACCTTTACTGGGTTTAGGTGGTATTATTTCCTTGGGACCCGATACTTCCTCGTTAATCGTGTCTATTTCCTGAACTGTCCAAAATGACACCAATTCATCACACATAAACAAAACTTACTTAAACACATTCAAACATGTATTTACATGTTTAAATCAACCATTCTCAACCCTTTTTGCTAATGTTGTTCATTTCCTCCTTTTTTGTCGATTCAAGTCCCGTTTTAAGCTACCCATAAAAGTTTCATTACCCTACTTTCATATTCATCATTAGAATAACCCAAATACATCATCCACATGTACAAGTCATAGTTGTAAGGAAACCCATGAACATTTTAAACCCATAAACCTCTTGTTGTTCGAAACTCTACGCCATTCTCAAGATTATTTTCATCACTCTTACACAATTATAAAATCGACAAAATGACTAAATACATACTTAATTTATCATCTTCATCCTTCAATTCCAATTTTTGATAATTCAACTCATAATATCTAATTCCTTGCCTAATTCTCAAAATCCCCAATTTGTCAAATTAACCCTAGTTTCCTAATTTCTTCACAACCAAATTTAAATTAATTCATACAACAATCATACTTCTATAATACAATTTATACAGACATTTAACTAGATAAAGCTTGAGTTTTTACCTAGGAGTCCACTGGTACAAAAATGGGGAAGTAGCAAGTAGGTATTTTATTTTATATTACTTTTTTTCTAACACTGTTGCGTCGGAAGGGGAAAAGGGGAAACTACCAATTCAGTGGGACCTCTGATGCAGGCATGGTCATCGATGGTGAAGGGGAAGTCGGCAAGAAATCAGGGAGAGATGGAGAGGGCCACGCGAGAGGAAAACGTAGGGGGGATCTACGTTCAAGAGAGGAAAAGGGGAGAGGGAGGGGTGTCACTGGTTTCTAGGCGACTTCAGTCGTCGGCGATAGCAGAGGGGAAAGGACGGCAGGGGAACGACAACAAAAGGGAGAGGGGTTCGGGCGAAGCAGAAGGAAAAGAAGAGAAGGGGGGCTGGTCGTGCGATAGGGTTTTCCCTGTCGCGCGATCCGTTCCCGATTTCTTTATATATAAATATAATTATTGTATTTATATTTATTTTAAAAAAAATACATTTTCAATTTAACAAAAATATATATATATATATTCTTATAACATATTTTCATTTAATTTACCTTACCTTGTAGTGAAAATATTTTTATTTTTATTTTTATTATTTTATATATTTTTGAAACCACAAATATAGACTTTACATAAATTTCCAACTAATAAACTAAAATTCCACAATATCGCCATACTTGCATTTGCTCCTTACCTCCTGTATTTTAGGCTCTCAGCCATTCTGGAGCTTCTCGACTTCCATCCTTCTCGAGCCCTACAACGAATATTCGCACTTTCATTAAAAACTTTTTATTAAATTTATTTTATTAGCTAATTAAGTTCAAAAAATTTTGCGGTGTTTACTATAGCGGCCCATTTCAGTAGAATTTGACTAATTTTTTCTTTTCCTTACTTAGGTTTGTCAACGATCAATGAAGCATCCAATTGTTGTGGTTGATCTTATTTAGTCAAATAGGATAGTGAATATCTTTAGTCCTGGTCCTATACAATCATGTGTGATATGAATCCAATATAAACTCCAAGTATACATATCATACATCCAATTAATCGTAATTAAAATCATCCATTGATCAACTGCAGAAAGGTATATTCATCATGGAATTTATTTGTTGCATCATGCTTCAATAAACACGTTATAACTGGCAGCTAATACAGCCTATAGACCCTATTTGATGCTTATTATAACCTATCGTTGTATCCCAAAATTAATATACACCGAATATGCATTAACTGTCTGAAATACAAACTAAAGATATATCTATGTATATACTTTTCAAAAGCAATAAGCATGTGGTAGGAAGACGCGGTCCAAACCTGCTCAAAAGGGACACTCTTAGTATCTATTGAAGATAATTTGCATATGAGGAAAGAATGAGGTGAGCTTATGCCAATAAGGGTTACCTCAGAAAGAGAAAGTATCTAAAACAATGGAATTCAAATCAAAGTAGCCAATCACTATATATATATATATACATATATATATATATATATATCAAAACATACTTTTAAATTGATTCTTGCAATGTAAGCTCATATACTTTAAGTCAAATTGATACCAAATAAATTATTGAAAATACTTTCAATAGTAGTTGAAAGACTTGGCTAACATCCCAAGGGTAACATGTACAATGCAATCGTTCCTAATGAGGAACACAATCGTCCAACGAAGAGGCACAATCATTCCATGAAGGAACATCCCTAAAAGCGAGAGTGTAACCTATGGCCATGGTTAGGGTCCTTGGTCCCGTTGGATAGGCGAGTACTGGGAAGCTGTAGACGTGTCCAAGTCAAATAACCAACAATACGATATGATACAATACAATACAACAATATAAATGACAGGGCATGTATTAGAGGCCTAAAGTCTCTAAAAAAATTCCAAAATCCAATACAATATAATACATGATTCCAAATTCAAAAACCATAATCAATAAATATCAAATGTCATATTTACAGCAGGGGGAATAAGCATCCCATGGAATCATGGTTTTAAAGCAAATGGATGGACAACACCTAATGAAAACAATTCGATTTTATTTAAATCAAATCCAGTAAAGCTTTTTCTCATTTTAAAACACTATAAACCATTTCATAAATAGGATTTTATAAAACAAAGGCAATTTATGTTTAAAGAAACATTTAAAAGAACATTTTATGTAAAAATCCAACAATAAATTTATTTCAACAATTTTGTAAGCCAGTACGATTTCATAAAACTAGGGAGTTGTCTCAATAGTCTTCAAAAAATAAAATACTTAAATCCAATTATGTTGATATGCATATACATATATATATATATCAAAATATTTTTGACTGAACCATTATTATGGTTGGGCCGAGATACCTATGTCTGCATGCAATCTTTTACCTCAAAAACAATGTGGCAACCACAAACCTTTGTCACCAAGCTAATTTAGGCAATGCATATTGTCGCAACGTGTCAAAATCTAGATCCTAACCCACTAGACTTAAATTCAAGGAGTCGCCACCAACCATTCAAACCTAAGCATGATTGGTCATCTATTCAAAACTAGGGATAAAGCTCTTACTACGTTCAAAGATTCTTAAATTTAGGAGTATGGTTATGTGTGAGGAAGGATTAGCACCCCACAACGCCTATTTTAAAATGGCACCAACTAATTTTAGGTTATCTTTACAATTTGCCTTGTGTTTATTTTAATTTTGATATGCTTATCTATTGGGAATACTTCTAAGATTTTTCCATCAATTTGGCTCCAATCATGGAAATTTTCCTCACCTCAATATATTCAAAGAGTCTCTATTGACTTTCTTGAACTCCGTCGTCGGACAAATTAAATGTTTTATGAAAATCTTATTTTTTCTAACTTAGCCTCTAACTTTGACTCCTTATCATTTTTTATATTTTCTAAATCTTATTCTACAGTATTTTTATCTATTTATTTATTTAGAAAATAAACATGAATTATTTATTGAAAATTCACTTTTAAGCGTCCCATTAATTTGGTTCGGCTTAAAAGAAATCTTCTCACCTAGAAATTTTCAAGGAGTCTCAATTAACTTTCTTGGAATTTCATCTTCGGTATAACTGTGACAGCCCGGAAGTGCGAAAAATATGGCTAATTTAAAATTTTCTTACATTAAAACCTCTTACTTGGGTTGCATTCCTGTACAGTTTCAATTAATCACTTGTGTTTATAATAAATCAATATCCCCAAGATCACACAATTTCTATTTTACAAAATCAAATACATAATATCTAAAAGTGATCAACCCACAAAACATGATTCATTTTCCTCATATCATCCTAATTACATCCCAAAAATACTTAACACAAATGTCTGTAGTACATCATTGTCTGGATACAAAATGAACTGAATTATACCTTGTGCGTGTACAAGCGATAGCTTGGGGAGATTTTGTTCGCTAGCCTATATCACGTACGCGACAGGCACTATCTCGCTCACTACAAGAAATCTGGAGGGGGGAGGAAAAAGGGTGAGTTCTCAAAGTGTTCAGTAAGGAGGATGAGGGAAATCTATAAAATCATCACAGCACAATATGATGAAGTATTCAAGCATATAAAAACGTTATAGAAATAACGGTAGAAACAATGGCGTCAGCATAATTCACGTGATAAAGATCACAAATCATCATAACATCAAATCTTATTATGTGATAGAAATCACAGTTGTAAAACACACCATTCATCAAAGAAATTGAGACTAGGCATTTAATAAAACTCAGATAACATCATCATCATAGGCACATCACATCAAATCAAATCAAATCTTCATCTACGCGGACATCCTCAAAAAAAGGGAAGCGTCAACATCAATACATGGCCATGATTCGCTGTTGACTTGATCAGAGTCATACAGCTGCGGTCTTACATGCTATTCAAAGAAAGGCCCGATCTTACATGCTATTAAAGCAAGGCCACCCATCGCTACCAGAGCGGGGTCATCTCTCGTTACCAGAACGGAGGTATCGATCTTACATGCTACTAGAGCAAGGTTCAATCATACATGCTACTAGAGCAAGGTTCGATCTTACGTGCTACCAGAGCAAGGCTACTCAACGCTGTCAAAGTGGAGTATCGATGTGCATCTCATGATAAGCCTTAGTCTCAGTAAAATATGTCATTGTTGTATTAAAATCGTTTTGCCTTCATGTAGAGCCCATAGTGGTTATTACAAAACTCATTTCGGTTATAAAACATTATATTCACAGTTACACAAAACTCATCAAAACCGAGCTCAAACTGACAAAGCACTCACTCGTTCATCAAAGCATCAAATCATCCCATTTCTCATAAACATGCTCATTTCATTAAACCTTTTTCATGCTATCAAAATGTTTTCAATCATTCAAAAACTCACAGACACAAACAGTTTATTTCCCTTACCTCTTGCACCTTGAGTGGTACAATATCCTCCGACCCTAGGACTCGCCTCATTTCTCGTGTTAGATTCTCCAATGTCCAAACATCATTAAATTATCAATATTCACCATTCTCATTTCTCTTTTCATCTCACTTATACCTATACCTATACTATATCCAAGCTACCACTCTTAAACACATACATTGTCTCAAACTTCTCCATCTTTATCATCACCTTAGCTAGCTCATAACCATCACAAGATATCTACATTTCATTTTCCAACTATACTCCTTGGTTATTTCCTCATGATTTAGACATTTCCAACCCAATATATGTTCATATATACACGTCCATTCACTAATATATAAAATGATACTACTTAAGAAAACAAGGGTCTTATGAGCTCACCTAGCTTGTCTCCTCTTGTCAAAACTTGTAGAATGCTTGTCCTTTCCTTTATTTTAATCCAATCCTTGATTTTTTTAGTATGTTGTTCCCTTTACCAAGAGGAACAACTTTGTATCTTACCCTTTTGTCTAATTTTGTCCAGAATATGGTGAATCTGAGAGAGAGAAAGCTTGGTTTGGTTGAAAATGGTGAATGTTGAGGTTTGTAGGTGAGAGAGGCTCGATTTGCAGCTCGTGATTCTTATATAGGCAGGGCTATGAGATCGAACTGGCATTGGTGGAGATCGATCTCCGCTTGATTTTAACTGCTCTAACTGCTCCATTAACAACTACAAGATCGATCTAGTCGATGGTGGAGATCGATCTGTTCTTCGAAGTGGAGATCGATCTGCTAGAGGGTAGAGATCGATCTCTTCCAAGCTGAGACCTAAGGAGATCGATCTGCTTTTGTGACATGATCGATTCTTGCTAGGCAAAGGCAGTATGAGATCGATCTACTCCCTTATGAGATCGATCTGCTTGTCTGCTTTTACACACTTATTGGATTCTGGAGTCATGAGATTGATCTCTCTTCCCTTGGAGATCGATCTGACCTTCACAGATTCTACTACTGCTGCACAAATTGTAGGAAACTCAGTGTAAAACTCACCATAATCTACTCCATTGGCCATATTTCAATCTACACACATTTAAGACTTAAAAACTTCATCTTCTTACATTTTATTAGATTTAAAACTTGCGTGTACATCGACATATCATAATTACATTCATCAATTACAATTCTCACACTGCAATTCCCATGACTGCGGTACATAAAATTCTCAGGTCTCACATCCTTCCCACCTTTGGAGAATTTGGTCTTCCAAATTTAACTCGATCCATTAAATAGCTGAGGGTGCTTCTCCTTCATAAAGCTCTCTAGTTCCCAAGTTGCTTCTTCCATTGGGTGGTGTTTCCAGAGAACTTTAACTAATGGAATCCTTTTTGTTCGAAGTACCTTTTCCTTTATGTCGAGTATTCGGATGGGTTCTTCCACATAACTCATATTCCCCTGAATATCCACTGCTTCATACTCAATGACATTGGAGGGATTCGGATTATATTTCTTCAACATGGATATGTGAAAGACTGTGTATCTCGGAGAACTGCAAAGGTAAGGCCAACTGATAGGCAACGTCCGCCACTCTCTCCAAAATCTCAAACGATCTTATATACTGAGGACTCAATTCTCCCTTCTTCCTGAAATGCACGATACCCTTACTTGGAGATATCTTAAAGAATACATGATCTCCAACTCGAAACTCGAGTGGCCATCTACGTACATCTGCGTAACTTTTTTGTCTACTCTGAGCAACCTGTAACCTATCACAAATGATCTTCACATTCTGAACTGCATGTTCAATGAGTTCAGGGGCAATTACTTTCATGTCAGCCACTTCTTCCCAAGCTATAGGGAATCTACACCTCCTACCATATAGAGCCTCATACGGTGCCATACCAATACTCGCATGATAGCTATTGTTGTATGCAAACTCAGTAAGAGGCAGGTGATCATCCCATGATCCCTTAAAGTCCATCGTACACGCCCTCAACATATCCTCCAAGGTCTGTATAGTCCGCTCAAACTGACCATCAGTCTGAGGATGATAGGCGTTACTAAAATTCAACCGAGATCCCATGACCCCTTGAAAATGAGTCCAAACCTTAGAGGTGAACCGAGAATCTCTATCATATGTAACACACACTAGAGCCTCATGCAATCTAACTATCTCTCTAACATATAACTCAGCTAAGGCACTCAATGTATCTGTACTCCTGATGGAAAGGAAGTGGGCACTCTTCGTTAATCTGTCCACTATCACCCATATTGCATCATGACCTCTTCGGGTCCTCGGTAATCCCATGATAAAGTTCATGGTGATATGCTCTCATTTCAATGTAGGCACAGGCAAAGGTTTAAGCAACCCTCTGGGCTTCTGATGCTCAGCTTTCACTTGTTACCATACAAAACATTTGGCCACATATTCTGCTACGTCCCGCTTCATACTACTCCACCAATACACCATTCTCAAATCTTGGTACATCTTGGTACTTCCAGGGTGCATGGTGTATCGCGAGCAGTGAAACTCCCTCAGTATTTATTGCTTTAGGGTATCATCATTCGAAACATAGATTCGATCCTTAAACCTTAATAACCCATCATCACTAACTATGAAATTTGACTGCAAGGTCTATTCAGCTTGGCTAACCATATCTAATAGCCTCTGATCATTTCGCTACCTGGTTCTAATTTGATCCATAATACTAGGCTCTATCCGTAGGCTAGCTATGAACCCGACCTTTGCTTACTCAACTCTGATCTTAAGTCCGACGAACTATTCTAACAAATCCCATTCTCTGATCATCATAGCATATACCATACTCTTCCTGCTTAGGGCATCAGCAACTACGTTCATTTTCCCTGGATGATAGAGTATCTCGCAATCATAGTCTTTAAGGAGTTCCATCCATCTCCTTTATCTCATGTTTAACTCCATTTGGTCGAATATATACCTAAGGCTCTTGTGGTCAGTAAATATCTTAAACCTCTCCCCATATAAGTAATGTCGCTAAATCTTTAGTGAAAACACAACTGCGGCTAACTCCAAATCATGTGTGGGGTAATTTCGCTCATGATTCTTTAACTGTCGCGATCCATAAGTGACTACTCTCCCTTGCTGCATGAGCACATACCTCAATCCTTGTTGAGAGGCATCACTGTACACTGTGAAACCTCTAGGTCCATTTGGAATAGTCAACACAGGTGACGTTGTTAATCTCTTCTTTAATTCTTGAAAACTCGGCTCACACTGCTCAGACCATACAAAAGGAGTCTCCTTACGTGTGAGTTTAGTCAAAGGAGTGGCAATCTTGGAAAATCCTTCAACAAACCTTCTATAATACCCTGCGAGTCCTACAAAACTCTGAATCTCTGTAACTGTCCTCAGTCTCTCCCAATTAAGTACAACTTCTATTTTAGACGGATCAACTGACACTCTATCCTTAAATACAATATGACCAAGAAAAGTTATTTGATCTAGCCAAAACTCACTCTTATTGGTCTTCCCATAAAGCGGCTTATCTCTGAGTATCTGTAGCACAATCCTCAAATGTTGAGCATGTTCTTCGCGAGACCGAGAATACACAAGGATGTCATCAATGAAGACTATCACAAATTGATCTAGATAGTCTCTAAATATCTCATTCATCAAACTCATAAAAGCAGCAGAGGTATTCGTCAAACCAAAGGGCATCACTAAGAACTCATAGTGGCCATACCTAGTTCTGAAGGCCATTGTCGAAATATCCTCTTTCCTGATTCTTAACTGGTGATAGCCCGATCTTAAGTCAATCTTAGAAAAGACAGAAGCCCCTCTCAGTTGGTCAAACAAATCGTCTATTCTTAGCAGGGGATATTTATTCTTTATCGTAGCCTTGTTCAGCAATCTGTAATCTATACATAATCTAAAGCTACCATCCTTCTTGTTCACAAACAACACCGGAGCTCCCCATGGCGACACACTAGACCTAATAAAACCCTAGTCAAGCAGTTCCTGCAACTGTTTCTTTAACTCTTTCAATTCGACCAACGTCATCCTATAGAGAGGTTTAAAGATCGGCTAAGTATCTAGCACTAAATTGATAGTGAACTCCAGCTCTCTCTCCAGTGGTAAGCCAAGCAATTCATTAGGAAATACATCCAGAAACTCACATACTACTAGTATGTCTTCTATCCTCGGATGTTCTGACTTGTATCAGAGATGAGTGCAATGTAGCCTTCACATCAATGAGTTAATCAATGTTTTATAGTGATATAACCATATCTTTAAATTTTTCACAATGAACTTCATACATTTTCATTCCTTAATATTCAAACGTACACTAAACTTTTCAAGTAGGGTGAAAGTTACAATCTTAGTGTAGCAGTCTAGACTCACACGATTGGCCGCTAACCAATCCATCCTAAGAATCACATCAAAATCATGCATACTTAACAAAATTAGATCTGCTAACATTACTCTATCTCCCACCTTAATCTTACACCTTCTACATACCATATCAGTCCTCTGGGACTCCCGCATATGGGTGTTTACGTGTAAAATATAATCTATGGGTTCATGCTTTAAACTCAGTTTACATGCAAAATGTACATCAATAAAAGAATACATGGATCCCGAGTCAAATAACACATGAGCCTCATGATTACAGACAAGAAGTGTACCTCGTATGGTCTCAGATGAAGTGTCTGCGGTCTCTTTATTCAAAGTAAACACACGTCCTTCTGTGATCGGCTTCTTATCCTTATCAACAGTCGTAGTCCGTCTCTAGGAAATCGTCCTTTGAGGCTATTGTCTAGGAGGCTCTTGAGAGTGTGGCTTTCGTGGCTGTGGCCAATACCTCACTCTATAGCCTAAGTCCCAGCATCTATAACATTCTTGTATGGTTTTGGAACAACCTCCCTCATGTGGTCGACCACAATCTCTGTAAACTCTAACCTCTAGCCTGGCACTTTGAGGGGTCTCCATAACAATAGGAGGAACCCTGGGTCTGTCAACTCTTCCTCTTGGTCCCTCAAACTGCCTCCTCTTAAAAGAACATCTCTAAAGTCTGCGTGGGAGGTCATGAGTCACTTACTCTTCTCTCTGGTCAAAATCCAGGACTTAGTTTAAGAGTGTACCAACTCGAGTCCCCTCTCTACTTCTTGTGCTCATCTCAGAGCATCCTTAAACTCAGTAATACAGATCTCTATCAACCGATCCCTAATGATGGTCTCAGTCCATACATGAATCGCTTTGTACGAAGCTCTTCATCCCTAAGAGTCTCTAGGTCATAATTCAATAGGGTGGTGAATCGACTCTCGTACCCATCAACCGTCATATTGCCTTGAGTCAAGTTTAGAAATTCAGCTTGCATCCTCCTCTGGGCAGCTCTTGGCACATACTAAGTTCTAAATGCCGACTGAAATGCCTCCCAGCTAATCACCTTATGGTTAGCTGCCATTATACTCTGAGTAGTGCTCCACCAATCTCGAGCTTATCCCTTTAACATGTAAGCACCCATACTAACCCTCTCGACGTCGGTGCATCCCAAAAAGTCAAAAATAACTCGCAACTTTGTCAGCCACTCTTCAGCCTCTATGGGATCTTTCACCCCTCTAAAAGTCGGTGGGTTCATCTTCAGAAAGTCCCTAACCGACCCTTATTTATGTCCTCATGTTGGGTCTGTACTGCAAGTTGTATGGCAGGAGGCACCAGGTCAGTCTGTGATGGGGGTGCAGGTGGTCCTTATGGTGGTGGAGGAGTCAAAACAGGTGTAGTACCTGAGGCATTCGCCCCAAAATGCTGCGTGAATAGCGCTGCCATATGCTCGAATCCCTGCCCCAGATCACGCTCTAGCCGATTCATTCTAGAGTTAGGACTCTCCAGCTGTGGGGCAAGTGGTGGAGGTGGTTGTGCCTGTCTCTCAAAATGTCCTCTTCTCTCCCTCATATCTTATCTCTTATGTGTCTGCACGTATTCATTAAACATCGATCATAATCTTACTCGTTAAATTCAATTCATTACCAGACAATACAGATTATTGGGATGTAATCTATTTCCAGTTACTCGACACTGACAGTACTAGGCAACCTTTGCTCTGATACCAAAAAAAATCTGTGACAGCTCAGAAGCGTGGAAGATATGGCTAATTTAAAATTTTCTTACATTAAAACCTCTTACTCGGGTTGCATTCATATACAGTGTCATTTAATCACTTGTGTTTATAATAAATCAATATCCCCAAGATCACACAATTTCTATTTCACAAAATCAAATACATAATATCCAAAAGTGATCAACCCGCAAAACACGATTCATTTTCCTCATATCGTCCTAATTACATCCCAAAAATACCTAACACAAATGTATGTATTACATCATTGTCTGGATACAAAATGAACTGAATTATACCTTGTGGTACAAGCGATAGTCTAGGGAGATTTTGTCCACCAGCCTATATCACGTATGCGGCAGGTACTATCTCGCTCACTGCAAGAAATCTAGAGGGGGAGGAAAAAGGGTGAGCTCTCAAAGCGCTCAGTAAGGAGGATGAGGGAAATCTATAAAATCATCATCACAGCACAATATGATGGAAATATTCGAGCATGTAAAAACGTTATAGAAATAAAGGTGGAAACAATGGCGTCAGCATAATTCACATGATAAAGATCATAAATCATCATAACATCAAATCTTTTTCCGTGATAGAAATCACAGTTGTAAAACACATCATTCATCAAAGAAATCGAGACTAGGCATTTAATAAAACTTAAATAAAACCATTGTCATAGGCACATCACATAAAATCAAATCAAATAGTCCCCTAGGCGAACATCCTCGAAAGAGGGGAAGCATCGACATCAATACATGGTCATGATTTGTTGTAGACTTGATCAGAGTCGTACAGTTACGGTCTTACATGCTATTAAAGTAAGGTCACCCATCGCTACCAGAGCGGGGTCATCTCTCGTTACCAGAATAGAGGTATCAGTCTTACATGCTACTAGAGCAAGGCCCGGTCTTACATGTTACCAGAGCAAGGACACTAAACACTGTCAAAGCAGAGTATCAATGTGCATCTCATGACAAGCCTTAGTCTCAGTAAAATATGTCATTGTTGTATTAAAACCATTTTACCTTCACGTAGAGCCCATAGCAGTTATTACAAAACTTATTTCGGTTATAAAACATTATATTCATAGTTACACAAAACTCATCAAAATCGAGCTCAAACCGGAAAACATTCACTCGTTCATCAAAGCATCCAATCATCTCATTTCTCATAAACATGCTCATTTCATTAAACCTTTTTCATGCTATCAAAATGTTTTCAATCATTCATAAACTCACAAGCATAAACAGTTTATTTCCTTTACCTTTTCTACCTTAGTGGTATAATATCCTCCGGCCCTAGGACTAGCCTTATTTCCCGTGTCGAATTCTCCAACTGTCCTAACATCATTAACTTGTCAATATTCATCATTCTCATTGCTCTTTTCATCTCACTTATACCTATACCTATACTATATCCAAGTTACCACTCTTAAACACATACATTGTCTCAAACTTCTCCTACATCTTTATTATCACCTTAGCTAGCTCATAACCATGACAAGATATCTACATTTCATTTTTCAACTATACTCCTTGGTTGTTTCCTCATGACTTAGACATTTCCAACCAAATATATGTTCATATATACACATCCATTCACAAATATATAAAATGATACTACTTAAGAAAACAAGGGTCTTATGAGCTCACCTAACTTATCTCCTCTTGCCAAAACTTGTAGAATGCTTGTCTTTTCCTTTGTTTCAATCCAATCCTTGATTTTCTAGTATGTTGTTCCCTTTACCAAGAGGAACAACTTTGTCTCTTACCCTTTTGTCTAATTCTGTCCAGAATATGATGAATCTGAGAGAGAGAGAGCTTGGTTTGGTTGAAAATGGTGAATGTTGAGGTTTGTAGGTGAGAGAGGCTCTGTTTCCAAGCAAAATCTCGTGATTCTTATATAGGCAGGGCGTATGAGATCGATCTGGCATTGGTGGAGATCGATCTCTGCTTAATTTTAACTGCTCCAACTGCTTCATTAACAACTACTACAAGATCGATCTGGTCTTCCAAGTGGAGATCGATCTTCTAGAGGGAAGAAATTGATCTCTTCCAGGCTGAGACTTAAGGAGATCGATCTGCCCTTATGACATGATCGATTCTTGCTAAGCAGAGGCAGCATGAGATCGATCTGCTCCCTTATGAGATCGATCTGATTGCCTGCTTTTACACACTTTTTGCATTCTGAAGTCATGAGATCGATCTCTTTGCCCTTGGAGATCGATCAAACCTTCACAGATTCTACTACTGCTGCACAAATTGCAGGAAACTCAATGTAAAACTCACCATAATCTACTTCATAGGCCATATTTCAATCTACACACATTTAAGACTTAAAAACTTCATCTTCTTATATTTTATTAGATTTAAAACTTGCGTGTACATCGACATATCATAATTACATTCGTCAATTACAATTCTCACACTACAATTCCCATGATTGCGGTACATAAAATTCTCAGGTCTCACAATAACTCACATGCTTCCCTATCATTTATATTATTTATTTCTTCTAATTTTATTTTATTTTTATCTATTTATTTTTTATCATTTTCTTTCTACCTGTGCTTTATTTTTTAGACAAATAGGAATTGTAATTTACTAAAAATTCTCTTAAAAGCAATCTATCAATTTGGCTCCGCTTAAAAGGAAGTCTCTTACCTAGAAATTTTCTAAGAGTCTTTATTGACTTTCTTGAAATTTCATAACGTGTTAAGACTTATATCCTAACCTGTTAAACTTAAATTCAAGGAGTTGCCACCAACCATTCAAACTTAGGTATGATTGGTCACCTATTCAAAGTTAGGGATAAAGCTTGATCTACATTTAACGAGTCTTAGGTTCGAGAGTACGATTACATTTGAAGAAAATTTGCACCCCACAACGCCCACCCTAAAATGACACCAACTAATTTTTGGTAATCTTTACAATTTGCCTTGTGTTTATATTGATTTTCGATATCCTTATGTGTTGGAAATATTTCCAAGATTGTTTCATTAATTTGGCTCCTATCATAGAAATTTCCCTCACCTCAAGATGTTAAGGAGTCTCTATTGACTTTCTTGAACTCCATCGTCGAATAAATTAAATGTTTATGAAAGTCTTATTTTTACTAACTTAGGTTTTAACTTTGACTACATATCAATTTTAACATTTTCTAAATCTTATTCTACATTATTTTTAACTATTTATTTATTTATATGCTTTCCATTTATTTGTCTTGGATTAAAATAAATTTTCTCACCTAGAAATTTTCAAAGAGTCTCAATTGACTTTCTTTGAATTTCATCTTCGAAATAACTCACATTCTTCCCCTTTATTTATATTATTTACTTCTTCTAATTTTTATTTTATTTTTATCTATATATTTTGTTTCTTTTTATTTCTACCTATGTTTTATTTTTTAGATAATTATGAATTATAATTTATTGAAAATTCTCTTAAAAGCATTCCATCAATTTGGCTCAACTTAAAAGAAATTCTTGGAAAATTTTCAGAGAGTCGCTATTGACTTTCTTAAAATTTCATCATTAGTATAATTCACATTTATTTTTTTATATTTATTACTTTACTTATTACTTTTTATTCTAAGATTTCTTTTCTTTCATTTATTTAAATCTTTATTTGTTTCTATTTATATTTGTTGATCTATTTTTATCTATATTTTATTTATATTTATATTTATATTTATTTTATTGCAAATAAATATGAATTATAATTTATTAAAAAAAAATCAATAGTATTCCACTAATTTGGCTCAACTTAAAAAAGAATTTCAGCACGTAGAAATTTCTTAAGAAGTCACGATTGACTTTCTTGGAATTTCATCCTTTGTATAATCCATATCTATCTTAACATTGTTTTTTATTTCTTAGAGATTTTTATTTTATATACATTTATTTTATTTTTTTTAATGTCTATCCAATTTCTACCCAATAAATAAGATGAAATAAATATCATGCTAAATCATTCATTATAAATCCTATTTTAAATTACCTCAATTAAATCATACCAATTATATTAGTCATATCATTTCCTTTCCAATTTTCAAATTGATTCTCAAAATTTAGTTTCCCTTTTAAAAAAAAAAATTCCCTCTCCTGCTTGCTTTCCTTCTTTTTTTATTTTCTCGATTTTTCCCTTTTTTTGTATTTTCTAATTTTCTATTTTTTAATTTTAATAAAATTAAAAAATATAAATAAATAAATAAGAAATGAATCAAAACTTGGATTTTCCTATTTAAGGAGAAGAGACCATTTATTTTCGTGGGCAATGACTCACATGAAATTCATGGTCACATTTAAAACACATAAAAGCCCATTCCACTTACAACCTTGAATCTAGAGATGAAAAAATTCCACAAACTAGGCCCAAAAGTAAATATTGGGCTTATGTCCCAATTAATGATGTTCAAGTAATTAAATCTTGAAAAATCGAAAAGGATACAAATTGGGAAAACCTCTCGGACAAAATGATGTGTCTATACACACACACACACACACACACACACACACACACATATATATATATATATATATATTCCCCCTAATAAATCTCGTAATTGTAATATCATAACAATCAAGTCTAATTATTATCGAGCTTAACTAATAAGACTCCACTAGCATATAAACAATTGTCAACTCCTCCATATTAATCATTTCTCATAAGTCTTTTAAGTGGTCATGAGCACTCTTGCATGATCCATTAATTTCTTTCACCTTTCATGTTTAACCTCATTCTTACATTTTCATTTACATCATACTATCATCAATACACTCATTTATCATCATCCAATATCATAAATGCACCCAATATAAAATTAGTCACTTAAACCCTTACCCAAAATGGTTATAATAACCTAAGGTACCTCTTGGTGCATAAACTATTTCCCTTTTAATAAAACAATACCACATTATTCATCAATCAATCTACACAAATTACATACTTTTCATCCACATAACCATAAAGTCACCTAAGGCCAAAACCCTAAATCATCATTCCATAATTTTATTCCAACAATCAACTATAGCCAACCAATAAATCGCTACACCCATATCAACATATAATTATCATAGAATTTAGAAAAATCAGTACCTTGCTCCAATTGTAAAAAAGAGAGAGAGAAAAAAAAACCCTAAATGCCTCTCCAAAGCTTTCCAAAGCAACAACCACATGCAAACCATAAATACCCATTCAATTTGCATATATTAACCTAGAAAACAATATTGATTTCAGTTTCATTTTTATACTGTAATTGTCATGAATTTTTCGACTTTGATTTTTCGAAACTTACAGTGCCTCTGTGTTTATTTGAAATATTTTCTAAATTGTCTGCATGGATTGGGATATTCTGAAAATCTATTTATTTTGCCACTAGAAGCTCTGAAATTTTCTGTATTTACCACATAAGCTAATTTTACTATCGTTATATGTTCTGGTTTTTGAAATATGTTTTTGGTATTTATGAATTTGCCAAACTATTTTATATACTTTGTGAAAATGTTTCAGATTTTGGCAATTACACACACACACACACACACACACACACACACACACACATATATATATATATCTTAAATAGCATATTTATCTACCTGCTATGAGTTTTTTTTACTGAGTATGTTGAACTCACCCCCTTACTTTCCTCTACAGAGCCCATCGGTAACTTGGACCGCTTCCGTTAGTAGGACATTTCGCACAGCTGTGATTCCGCAGAGTATATTTTTGCGTCGAAGGTATACCTAGTTTTAAGAAATTCTTTGTATCTGAAATTTTTGTAAGTATAGTAATCTAGATGAGATGTGCTTGGGGGAATGTGAACATAACTAATTGTAGAAAAAAATTAATTTAGACTGTTAGATTTCACTGTTTTATATAATATCGACTTGTAACCCAACCAAATTGTGTGGAAATTCAAGTCGTTACATTCAATCAGTCCACATTGAAACAAGATGCGGTTGAAAAAGTTCGTAAGTGTGATAAGTGTCATAACGATTTTCATTCGAAGACTCGACCGCTAGACTATTTTAAAAACATAAAGGGAGTCGCCACCAATCTTTTTTGACTAGGTGTGATTGGCCATCTAAAAACATTTATCTTTTTCAAAAAATCTTAAAATTAATTAAGTTTTATTAAAAGATAATTTTTGGTCTGTGAAAACAAAGTTTAGGTTCAAGAATTCGATTACGGGTGGAGAAGGATTTGTACTCCCATAGCGCCCATTTAAAAAGGTACCATTTAAACATGTATTATCCTTTAATTTTAATCAAAATGTCTTAATTAAATATTTAAATTTTTTATTTTTTATTTTTTATTTTTTCTTTTTATTATTTTATTTATTATAAATATGAAAATCTCTTGTATTGAAAATTATATTGAAGTACTTCAATACTTTTGGTAACATTTCAGATAATTTTCTCACCTAAGGATTTCTTCAGAATCGCTACTTATGATTTCTATAAAATCTCATCTTTAGGAGTTTTGCAACTATTTTAAAATTTATATGAATGCACGTGATGCAAGTGCATAATACATGACGCATATGACAATTTATTTTTATTATTATTTTTTAAATTTTATTATTACTTTTATTTTAGATAAAAATTTATTTTATTGAAAAGTTACACTAAATATTTCAGTACTTTTGATAATATATAGTGAATTTTCCTCACTTAGAGATCAATTAAGAATTACGACTTGTGAATTTCGTAACATCTCATCATCAGAAGTAAATATATATATATATATAATTATTTATTTATTTATTTAAGTTTATTTATTTCATAAAATTATAGAAGAAATTTTTACATCGAAACAAAATCACTTAAATATTCCAATACACTAGTAACATTTAAGAATTTTTATTCGATCCTAAGGATTATTGAAGAATCACTACTTGTAATTTCTAAGAAATCCAATCATGAGAAATTTCTCTTTCTTTTTAATAATTCATAATTTATAAATTTTACAAAATTGTCTTTTATATGATATTTAAAAACATTTACACTTTATTTCAAATTTGAGCATGTTGAAAATCTTTGAATGATAAATAATAAGAGTAAAGTGAAAAAAAAAAAAGACCCTTCTCTTTTTCTAATTAATCAATAAAATATATTTACATTAAATAAACATACAAAATATAAAAAATAATAATAACGGAATATATATATATATATATATGAAGCTTACCTTAAATGAAAATGGTTGAAACAGTGTCGTTTCAAATGGGTCTTCTTCTTCCCTTGGGTTCTCTTCTCTATTTAACAATGGTGCAATGACACAAAAGCAGCCCTCAATATAAGCGATGTACAGCAGACAGTAGCGATGGAGCAGGGATTGAAGCTTAACGAGGTGATGCAAACAGGCAGAGTGCAGCGATAACAGGGAACGAGGGTGGCAGTGGCGCAACAGGACTAGCAGGTGGTAGCAACGCAAGAGGCGAATACGGTAGAAAGAGACAGCCCGTTCCAGCAAGGGAGCGATAAGGAAGCAGCACCGATGGTGCGTAAGGAATTGGGGAAGATGATGGCAACAAAGCAGCAACCAGCAGGGAAGATTAGTAGGGACGCAAGGTAATATACAGCAACAAGAGTGGTAGGGAGCAACGCCAGGATCAGGTACAGTTTGGCAGCAAGTAGGAAGATGGTTTAAGTGCAAGCCACGATGAGGTGCAGTCTTTCTCCATTTTGCTGCCAAAATCTTTTATTTAACACAATAAACCTTGGTCAACTTTGATGTGCATGTAATTTCCATGAGGCAAGGCACATGGGGTTTGCATGGATTTTAGGTAGTTTGCATGATTGAAGGAGGGTTTGCGTAGGTTTGCATGGTGTGCATAGGTGTATTGTCACAACCCAAAACTACCCAAAAATCAGAGTAAATTTTTCGCGTTTTGTTATTTTTATTTCATACTTATCTATCCTCCGAATCGTGACCACACTCCACTAACAATTGGGCTGTGCGTCAATGCCAGTCCCACCAAATTAATTCTTTCACAGTCATATATAAATGTTTACAATATTTATACATCCCCTAAAGTTAATTACAAACATGTTACTGTGCTATGCTTATTTAGATACAATATGTATAAGTGTATATACCTTAAATGATGGGCAGCAGCGGATATCCGGAACGCAGTACTCAGTCGCCTCAACACCTACTGGAGATTATCTGTGTGAGAAAATGAAAGGGGTGAGCACATCAAGCTCAGTAAGGCAATCCTACGAACAAATAGGTAACCATACTACCTACATGAACATGGTGCCATGCATAAATCACCCTTTCTCCACACATTTTAAAACTGATGCTATGATTCATGATGTCATGTAAAACACGTTCGCATGGAAAAATTCAACATGCAACTCTTTTTAAATCATTTCTTTCCCATTTAAAAATTTCAAAATAAAGTCAGGACTCAACCCCTCCTTCGGGTGATCCTGACTCACACAAAATCATGAAAATCAGTTTACATCACACATGGATTTAAAAAAAAGCATGGAAATAATCATCATGCAAATTTAGTTTAAAACCCAGTTTCAATCATCGTCAAGATCATCAACATGCGAGACTAGGCAACTGTAAACCCTACGAATTTTTATGTATCCGGTTTAAATAATAATGAAGAATGCGCTTATTGGTGGATAATTAATTTGAATTATAATATGAGAAACTTGGACGAGGTTAAATTACTAAAATATTTTGATTTGAGGAATAAATAATTATGAGGTGTAAAACTAAATTTTTTTAGCTAGATTTAATATGTGTTTATTCTTCCGTATTAGATAAGTACTAATAATAGGTCGATTACGCTTTGAACATAATACATGGTGAAATATAAAATAACTACTTAAAATTTATTAATAAAATAAATTAAATAAATAAATAAAGAAACAACTAAATAAATAAATAAGAATTTAATTGAGTACATGGATGTGACCATATGTATGTATATAAATATATAATTATATGTGCTGTTATAGGTATTCTTTAAATAGGGTAGAATAGATAGATGTATATAAACAATATACATTCACGTGGCCGAGAGCTCCCATCAGCAGAAGAAGCAGGAAACGTTAAACAAGAGACATGAACAGGAAATGTGAGGCATGGGAAACTGGAAACAGAAACATGATACAGGAAACGAGATGAAGAAATGTGAAGGGCGATAGTTTCGGTAAGGCAGGAAGATGGTGATGAGGGGTGGTTAGTAGAGGAAATATAATGGAATAAGAAAAAAATGAATGCCTCAACTGTTTGGGAAAAGAAAATAAAATAGGGGCAGAAGTGAAATGAAAGAGAGGTTAATTTAATTACAACAGTGAAAGTCGGGTGAAGTGATGGGCTAGCATATAAATTATATAATATATATATATATATCAAGGACAGTATTAAGTCTACAATTTTAGCAGAGGAAGAGAAGCGTGTTGAGGGAGCTGACATAACTGAAAGTCAGCATACTTATCACTGTCACTCCCATCTATCACCCCATCATCAGTCCCGGGTCACTGTTGAAAACAGCATTCTTTTAGTTTTTGCACCAAGCTTCAACATCATCCTCGGTACAGCCGGCCATATGAACCCAAAACCACCTTTATCACCTTTCATTCCTAACCATTTCGTGTCATTTGCCTGCCACCATTTTACTTCTTCCAAGCTGACGATCTTCACCATCATCCTGCTATCATCGACCATACCTGGCCATCTTGCACCATCTCTGTATCCAATCTCATCCCTGCTTCCTTTCCACGCACACGCCACCAAGTTCTCACCTTCACGTCTTCTCTGCTCCCACTATGCATATACATAAAAAAAGGGAAAGGTGAGCATGGCCTGGAAGTATAATGATAGAGCTGAGAGAAGAAGAAAACTGGAGAGGTCATGCAAGGGAAGCAAGAGGACGGAAAGTAAGAAGCTAGGGAGGAGAAATGAAACCGAGAAGAGAAACAACAAAAAAAAAGAAGGAAAGGACTGGACTGTGTAAAAAAATGGTCTTTAAAACACAGCAGAAACGGGAGGCTATAACCGAGTCTCTCTCGGTTCCGGTGGCAGGGCCAGGAGTTGCTGAAAAACAGGGGAGAACAGAGAGGTGATGATGATGATGCTGGTGGCCGGAACAGAACGCTGGTAATGAGGATGGAGTTGCCGAGGAGGTAAGGTGATCAAGCTTTGAAGAAGAAGAAGGGAAACCGAGTACACAGGATACAAGAGGAGTAGAACTGGAAATGGAAACCCGACTGCAACCGAGGAGAGGAAGAAAACCGAGAGGTATTGTGGAGCAGAGGAGGCTCCTTCTCAGGTAGCGAAGTGTTGCGGTGGAGGGCTGAACCGGTGGATGTGCCGAGAAACACCAGCGCCAGGCGGAAACCTTGGGAGGATCAAGAGAGGAAATGGCAACCACGGGACCGGTGAAGATGACGATCGAAACAGAAAACGTGAAGAAAGAAAGACATGAACAGTGTCAACGTAGGAGGAAAACCAAAGAAGGAAAAAAAAAAAAAAAGAGGATGGCGGGAAAAGAAAAGAAAAAGATTTGAAAAAAAAAAAGAGAGAAAAGAAAAGAATGAATAGTAACCGAGGTAAAAAAAAGAAAGTAATATATAAATATTATTGGAAATAGAGGAAAAATCGAGGAAGGGAAATAAGGGTATTAATTTTGGAAATTTGGGGAAGGGCCTTGGAAAATTTACCGAGAGGATCGGACTTATCAACTCGCTAAGTCAAAGTAATCAAGGATTACAGACAGATACCGAGGTAATAAATTTATATAAGTTTTAGAGATAATTGTACGTATTTTATAATTTCGGGTGTATTTTCGCCTAGGCAAATAATGTTACGATTTTGATGCATCGTAGTTAATTCGCTAAATAGGATACTAAGAAATACAAATTTCGGTGTAGGAAAATCATAGAAGGATTTAAGGGAGATACTTGGAGGCGTCACTACTCGAACTTGAAATTTCGATAAATCGAGGTAAGGGGTATTATTTAACTTAGTTCTGATAATGCATTTTTGTTTCACCGATAAATGATTTTATGAAAGAGCATGTGATTTGAAATGATTTATCAATGCTTTTATACTTGTGAAACTGTTTACGATGCATGTTTTAAATTCATCAAAATATTCCCCGAGTACTTTCCATGTTATGAAATGAATTTTTCTAAGGTATGAAGCGTATGGATGTTTTACATTTATTTATGTTTTTATATCCATACTGTTAAAGAAACTTCGACAATTTCAAAAGTATTTAAGAAAAGAAATTGTTTTCGAAAGGGGATTGTAGGGGCCACCTCTTGAGTCCTACGGGAACAAAGTGCCACACAGTCTTTCTGTTTTATGAAAGAGTTTCAGATTTCAAGGAATTCGATTTTATTACTTGATATGAGTTTATGGGTTATGAAACCCAAGACAAATTTTGAAACTATGTTTTGAGACTTAGGCTTCATGCTTGGCTACTTCTCGTGGTGTTCCGGCTCCACCACTTGCGGTGCCGGTACGTTGGCCCTTTTAGCACTTGACTCAACCTGTGTGGAAGATGTCGTGCTACTTGTGATTTATGATGATGATGTTTTGGTAGTATCTCGTGCTCGCGCAGCACGCAATTATGTTGCCCACACGGAGAGTGCCATTGGTGCCCGTGTCCTAGCTATGTGCTAGTGAAAGTATGTAAGATGGATACTACCCATGTTTTACGAAAGAGCTGTACGACCTTGATCCAGTCTACAGCCACTTACCATGGCCATAGGTAACATGTTTAGCTCTCTACGGAGAATGACACGTATCGCATGACTTAGTTATAGCCTGGTCTCCATGAATTAGTTATGAATGATAAATGTGGCAACGAATATGCGCCTTATGAATTTCAATGATTGGGTATGAACCATCACGTTTATGTAATGTTTACAAAGTAATTATGAAATTTTTATGAAACGATTATGAAATATGCATGAAATGTTTACGAAACGATTATGAAATATTCACGAAATGTTTACGAAATGATTATGAAATATGCATGAAATGTTTACGATATGATTTACGAAATGTTTGTGAAAAGTTGTAAAATGGTTAAGCATGTTAATGGTTTTATTGACACGCATGCTTTATGACGATTATGCATGAAATGGAATTTTTGTATTGCATTAAGTTTCGTTCTATGAATAACTTCAAATGCTTTTATATATCAGAATTGTTTTAATAGTACTATCTTACTGGGCTTTTCCCCAAAAGCTCACCCCTCTACCTCTCAGATCTTTGCAGTGAATTACAGTAGATGACGTAGGCTGATGGATATGAGCTTCCCTAGACTACCTTTGTACATGCGTGAGGTATACATTCTTATCTCTTTACCAGACCATTTGTATGCACAGACATCTATTGAAAATAATGTGTCGGGATGAAATCTGTATAAGGATAAATTAAATAAGATATTTTTTTAAGGATTGACACTGAACAGGAATACAGCCTAAGTGAATAAGAGAATAAGTGGGTAAATTAAATTCAAAAAAAAAAAATTTCCCAATTTTCAAAGGTCAAGGGTCGTTACAGCAACATCTGTATATCGGTAATAACCAGGACTATAGCCGTGTGTCCTCGTGAGCCCCTCTGCTACACGGATCCTAGTGTGCGGGGTCTCACCCTGATCGGGAACTGCCCGGGAGGTGTGTGAGATCTGAGAATTTTAGATATATTTTAATGATGTAATAAGAACTTGAAGTGTAATTTATTGAGCTAAGTGAATTGTGAAAATTATATTTGGAGATTTATGTGTAAGTGTTTAACATAAGTGTGAAACTAAGAGGTCAGATCGATCTTGGGGAAGGAGAGATCGATCTGGTGAGTAAAAAATGACAAGGAAGGAGGAATTTAAGGAGCAGATCGATCTCCAATGGAAGAAGATCGATCTCCTTATGATTCTGTTTGAGAGAAGATCGATCTCATGAGGAAGGGATCGATCTCCAAATGTTTCTGTTTGGGAGAAGATCGATCTCCTCAAGGAGCAGATCGATCTCATAAAGCCATAAAGAGATCGAGCTCACCCCTCGACAGATCGATCTCCTAGGCATAGAATTGCCCCAAATCGTCCCTAAATTCAAATGCAGATCGATCTCATCAAGAGCCAGATCGATCTCCTACCCTCAGTCTATATAAGGAACCCCTGCTTTCTCCTGTAATTTCATTTTCTCTCTCTTTCAAACCCCATTTTCACCGAGCCCTAGCTTTCTCACTCATCCAAGGCACCCATTTCTGTCCAAATCAGAGGCTGTGGCAAGAAGGAAAGTTGTTCCTCATCAAAGGGAGAACAACATACTTAGAAATCGTAAGACGGATTGAATCGAGGCAAGAGATAAGCTCTCCACAAGTTTTGGGTAATTTCTAAACCTCGATCTTGATATTTGAGATGATTTTGGTAATGATAGTTATGGGCATTGTGTTGAAGTAGTTGGAAAATGATTAGGGATCGATGAAATTACAATGTAGTTGGAGTGATGTTGATATTTAGCAATTTTGGTAATTTTGAGAATTTTGAGCTATAAATGGAAATTTAGACAATGTGGTGAATTAGCATAGATAATTTGGCATGAGAAATGTAGGACGTTGAGATGTTGTGAATGAGATTGTAGTTTGGGGTAGAGTTACGAGAATCAAGAGATTTAAGGTGTTATGAGCAATTATGCTCGATTTTGAGAATTGAGGTACTGTGATGATGATTATTGATGTTTTAACATCGTTTGGACAGCTCGGGAGTTCCAGAGTGGAATGCGAGGCTAGTCTGTGACAAGGGGGAAACAATTGCACTATACGAGGTGTAAAGAGGTAAGGGAAACTAAACCAATTGTGTATGTGATTTTGAACTATTATAGCATGATTTGTGATTTATAAAACAAGCATGTTGAGTGTTGTGTTGTGATATAATTGCACACGATTTTTATAGCCGATTGGAACCCATTATTTTATGAGTTTATAAGCTAAGTGTGAAATTGCTTTATAAACCGTTGAATTTGTGTGAGTAATGAATTGGGCTCTACGTTAAGGCGATCTTGAGATTTGAGAAATGTGTGCATGTTTTGCCGGTTGGGACTCGGTTTCAATATGTTTTGTGTTGAGTACAAAACGGTTTTAAATGAGTTTTATGAGAGAAAAACCACTATGAGTTCTACGTGAAGGTAAACCAGTCTTATGTGATAAGACTTAGGTGTGTGATTTTGAGTACACACCGGGCATTGCTGTGGTATCATGTAAGCCCGATTCTTCTCCGTTCTGGTAACGTGAGATTCCCCATTCTGTGGCTATGCTACGTATATTTGGTGGCCGTTGCCACGTGAGAACCCTATTTGGTGGCCGTTGCCACATGAGATCCCCCCATTCAGTGGCTATGCCTCGTATATTTGGTGGCCGTTGTCACGTGAAACCCTATCCTGTGGCTGTGCCACGTGTGAATTTAAATCAGTGGCTATACCACGTGTGTTTAGTGGCTGTGCCACGTGTGAATTTAAATCAGTGGCTATGCCGTGCCACGTGTGAATTTAAATCAGTGGCTATGCCACGTGTGTTTAGTGGTTGTGCCACGTGTGAATTTAGATCAATGGCTATGCCACGTGTGTTTAGTGGCTGCGCCACGTGCATTATTATTACAGTGATTTTATCACGTTTATTGAGAAAGCGATTATCGCATTATTTTTACATGCTTTGTTATTGCTCTAGACTGAGCCTTTTTACTTCATGTTTTCACATGATTTGAGATATGAGAATGTCTTTTTGAGTACTTTCATGCTATGGTTTTCAAATGAGTATAATGAGTTTCACATACAAATAAATAGTTTATGATGTGCATTATGGTTTGTATAACGAGTCCCTTACCCCTTTACTGAGCGATTTAGAAGCTCACCCTGTTTTCTTTCCCCCCAGATTTTTTCAAGTGAAAAAGGGGTTCCCTGCGACGTATGGAGTAGTGGCTAGTGGAGGATTTGAGTTCCAGGTCATATATATTATATTTTGAGGTATCTTTTATCTTTTCATGTACCTAGATAATTATTGTAATTGCAGACACTTGATGTATAACATTGTATGGGATGTATTAGGATTAATTAACTTGAGATCCTGAGGCATGATAAATATGATGATGCATGACACTGCACAGGAATGCACTTTTAATTGTGAATTGATAAGTAAAAAATTTTTAAATTTGCCCTATTTTCCGCGTTTTCGGGGCGTGACAGAGCTTTCTTGGTATCAGAGCTTAGGGTGTCTAGTACTGTCAGTGTCGGTTAAGTGAAATAGAATACATCCCAAGTGTCTGTAATAGTCTGGTCATGAACTGAATTTGAGGATTGAGATTTCAATCGATTTTGATATGTACGCGCAGGAGACGAGTTGAGATAGAGAATGAGTGGACGACGAGGTCGTTCGAGGAGGCAGGCAGAGTCCCCTCCGCCACCTGTCCCCCAACCCGAGAGTCCTAACTCTCGATTTAATCAGATTGAGACTGATGTGAGGTAAGGTTTTGAGCAGATGGCAGCGTTATTCGCGCAACACTTTGGAGTTAATGCCTCGGGTACTACTCCTACACCACTACCAGGACCTCCCGTACCCCCAGTACAAATGGACCCAGTGCCTCCCGTCACTCAGCCTGAGGACAAAAGTATGGTCCGACTGAAAGATTTTTTGAAGATGAATCCACCTGCATTTAGGGGAAAGAAGGATCCTACAGAGGCTGAGGAGTGGCTGACGGAGTTGAGGATTATATTTGATTATCTGGGGTGCACCGATGCTGAGAGGGTCAGTATGAGTATCTATATGTTAAAAAGGAGAGCTCGAGATTGGTGGGGTACTACCCAGGGTATTCTGATGTCCCGCCAGGATGTGATTGGTTGGGAAGAGTTTCAAACAGCCTTTAGGACCCAATATGTACCACGAGCCGCCCAAAGAAAGAAACAGGCCGAGTTTTTGAGTTTGGTACAGGGTGATATGTCTGTGGATGACTATGAGAGCAAATTCACTGCACTATTGAGATATGACCCAAAGACCTTCAAGAATGAAGAGCTTCGCACAGAGAAGTTTGTGTATGGATTGAAGCCCGTCATCAGAGATAGATCGATAGGGCTATGTATTACCGAATTCGGAGATGCTCTGAGACGAGCACAAGAGATTGAAAGAGGAATTGGAATGGTACAATCCCAAAATGAGCTCAGAGCAGTGAATAGAGATAAGGGCAAGAGGCCAACGATTTTTCAAACAGATGCTCAGAGAGGTTCCTTCAGAAGAGGAAGGATTGAGGTGCCGAAGGGCAGATTAGAGAGACGCAGAGTTTACCCTAACATCAGGAAGACCCCTCGAGATGTCAGGCCTGAGACAAGGTTTTGCAGAAATTATGGCCAAATGCATGAGGGAAGTTATACTGGGTCGATCCATGGATGTTTTAGATGTGGAGACATGGGTCACATGGTGAAGGATTGCTCTCAACCTCAGAAACCACATGCCTTGGAGCCCACTAGACAACAGCCTCAAAGAGTGAACCCCCAGAGACAAGCCACTGCTGCTGAGAAAGGAAAGAGACCTGTTACACAGGGACGTGTGTTTTCCCTAGATAAGGAAACCCCTGACACTTCTGTAGAAACTATAAGAGGTACACTCTCTGTCTGTAATCATAAGGCTCATGTGTTGATAGATCCAGGATCCACGCATTCGTTCATTTCTGAGCATTTTGCATGTAGATTAAATTTGAAGTTTGAACCCCTAGAGTATATACTACATGTAAATACCTCTATGCGTGAATCTCAGAAAACTGAGTTAATCTGTAGAGGATGTGAGATAAAGGTGGGAGATAGAGTGATGTTAGCAGATCTAATCATGTTGAATATACATGGATTTGATGTAATTTTGGGAATGAATTGGCTAGCAACCAATCGAGCGAGTTTAGACTGCTACACTAAGATTGTAACTTTCTCCCGACCTGAACCTTACAGTGTACGGTTGAGATATTGAGGAAATGAATATGTGGAATTCTAGTAAGTAATTTGAGAATTTTAATATTATTTTGGAGAATATTAAATATGATTGTTCATGTGAAGGTTATGAGACACTCATCTCAGACGATGAGCGGGAACATCCGAGGATTGAGGATATACCTGTGGTGTGTGAATTTCTGGATGTTTTCCCAGATGAGTTGCCAAGTTTGCCACCAGAGAGAGAGCTAGAGTTTACCATTGATTTGGTACCAGATACTCAGCCGATCTCTAAACCTCCCTACAGGATGACATTAATGGAACTTGAGGAATTGAAGAAACAACTACAGGAGCTATTGAATCAAGGGTTTATTAGACCCATTGTTTCGTCGTGGGGAGCACCAGTTTTATTTGTTAAGAAGAAGGATGGTAGTCTCAGATTATGCGTAGACTACCGGTTGTTGAATAAAGCCACTGTGAAGAATAAATATCCATTGCTCAGGATTGATGACCTACTTGATCAGCTGTAACGACCCTTGAACCTTTGAAAATCGGGGGAAATTTTTTTTTTTTTAATTTACCCACTTATTCCCTTATTCACTTAGGTTGTATTCCTGTGCAGTGTCAAACACTTTTTCTAATTCTTTACTCGTAATTGTATTTAATTTCCTTATTTTTACTTATATGGCCAATAAAAATTTTGGCAGCACAACGGCTTATATATGAACCTACCCACCTGCAAATCAATTGTTTTTGACAATCCTAGATATCCACAACTACCAAGCATACTTTCCAAATTCATCTTCACCACTCAATATATCTATTTCACTTTAATACTAATCATCTCAAAACATTATTCCAAAATAATAATGTTTACATCGTTCCTTACAAAATTACATCCCAACAAAAATATTCCCAATATACGTGTCTGTGCATACGAATATGTCTGGTACAGGAATGTAAATGTATACCTTTCTGCGTGTACAAAAAGCAGCTTAGGGTAGCTCTCCCCACCAGCCTACGTCATGTACACGGCAGGTAGCGCCTACGGATCACTGCAATTAATCTGAGAGGTAGAGGGGTGAGCTTTCGGGAAAAAAACCTAGTAAGAAGATGTATTTAAAATGATTCTAGCAATACAAATATGTATAAAACATGATAGTGCGTATAATGATACTTTCTGAAACTAATAATAGTAACATTCAAGATTTAGGAAAATCAGAAACATCGAGATTCAAAACGTAAGTCTTTAAGTAGGTGAACTTAACAGATATTACGTAAACTGATCGTATAATCAGAATTCCAAAAATAGGAATATATGTCGAATCACATCATATAGAATCACATTCTAAAAACAGAGTTAATTTTCAAATCGAGAATACATCGGCCCATATAATTATCATGCGGCAAATAACCAAGTCATCCTCCGTAGAGGGAATTCAGAACCTATGGCCACGGTGAGACAGAACCCGAAGGTGAAATTCAGAACCTATGGCCACGGTGAGGTGAAATTCAGAACCACAAGGGCAAAGTTTCAGACGCCACACAGGCGAAATTCAGACGCCACACAGGCGAAGATGACATGCATTAGCATACAACATAAATGGCCCTTAGTCTCAAAACAACTATAATTTTCATATACGAAAACATCGAAATAAAATCATTTTATTCGAAAGATCATTTCAAAAGACATGCTTCCGAAATCAAATTTAGTTATATACAATTATTTAAAAACATAAACACAGAGAGCATAATCTTGATCAGAAATATAACTTAGAAACATGCATGAAAATCATACTTCATGTCTTTGCAAGCTTTCTTTATCAAGTTTCGGTAAGTAACTTGTCATGCCCCGCTTTCGGGAACCCTTCTATCCATACATTCTCTACTACGGTTGGGCTGTGAGAAGATGCAATTACTAAAAATTTATTTATTTACAGCGGAATATTTAAAACTTTAATTCACACTCCCAGGTGTGTGTGTAAATACACAAAATTAATTGTATAAATACCAAGTGTTTACATATCATCCCCATGATACTGATTACAATTCCAAGATATAACTGTGCGATACAATATATTAGATACAAAATACTCGTGTATACAAATCTTATACCTTTGCGGATTGTGGGAGCTGTTCGACACAAAAGACTTAGAGATCACCGCTCTCTAACTTCTCAGTACCTGGAGGGGGAAAAATAGTGGGATGAGCAAACCACGGCTCAGTAAGGAAATGTATGCTAGCAGGTAGATATCGTACTACCTACATAGCCCATGCATGAATAAACCAAAACCATGTTTTCGTTATAAATGGAAATATCATACGAACAATGCATTTAAATACATATTTCTCAAGAGCATTTTCGTGTAAATCAAATGTCAAACTTCCATTTAAAACGTGCTTATAAATAGTGCCCTCATGGCACAAATGTGAAATCGGAGATTTATTAAAACACGAAATCTCTTTCACTTCTCAAATCATTCTTTCTCGCAAATCTCTTTCTTTTCTGAGATTGTCTCTGTTTCTCGATTCTCTGAGACAGGCATGGAATTTTAGGCAATCAAATATCCACGACTTATGGCCACAGTCAGTGATCCCAGGCCTCACTGATCGGGTGTGCACAGGGTATCACTTCGCCTGAAGGGGGATGGGTCAGTCCTACCCTCCGGCTCATTTCAATCCACCTCATCTCCTCGTATACTCACGGTGAAGATACGTCGTGTGTCATCTACGCGATACTCGTACTCACGTGCACCCAGCACGGTACATAGTATACCAACGGGTGACTACACTATTCTACGTACAACCGTGGACCCAAGTCCATACTCCAACTCCGATGGACTTTTTATCCTTAAACCATGTCTCATATACCAGGCGAGCAAGCAGCGTGACACACAGTCAACGCAAAGCTCCAGCGCGGTACGATCTATCGTTAAGGCCCAGCCCGTTCAATTGGCCGTCGGCTGGTATCCCCTTGGGTCCCAGACCCCCAGGTTTACCTTAACTTAACAAAACAGGTACGAGCATAGTTCTCGCACTTTCTCAAAACCTCCGTGCGAGTTAAAACTCCCGCACGGTACATCAAGGCTTTAAACCGGGTGTGAGCTAACGCTTCAACACCAAATCTCATCTCAAAACTGATAGATGGCTATTTTCTCTTTTTAAAACTCAAAACACGTTTATTCATAAAGCATGCTTCTTCATGCTAAAACATGTAAAATTAGCCAACCTATCATCAACATTTCTCAATCATCAATAATAATATAAAATTGAGAATTTCATTGAAAACATGCATATCATGCTATTTCCTTACCCTATCCCATTTCTCAATACATATATATACATCATAGTACTTTTCATATTTCCACATCATTTCATAAACTTATAATATCGTACTAGTCCTAGCAATATATCTACGAAATTGCTGTAATTACGTACGAACATCTCTATAGCTAACACACAGTCCCTTACCTCGTTTTACTTGTGTGCAACTATCCGCCTTTATGCTTCTTGCGTTCTCATCTTGACTTGCTCCGGCATATCATCCGAAACTGAAATTCATCCACCAACATTTGAGTTAATATTTCTAACTCTTATTCAACTAAGCATTTATCCAATGCCTTAATTTCACATTTTTACCCTTTGTGGTAAATCTCCCAATTTATCCTAATATCAACATTTCCAAACCATTTCCACAACATACTCATCCACTCAAGATATCCCATTCATCAAAAATACTCCCACATTCCACTTTCTCACACTTGACTATTTCTAAGCTATATGCATTTCATACCATCCTAGGTAGTTCTATCCACAATATGCACACCCAAATATCTTTATAATCATTAACTAAACCAATGTACTTGGATTTGTGCATTAGAACTTACCTCAATGGATTTCCTCTTGCTCCAATTAGGATTGCCCTCTATTTCTTCAATCCTTCAAATGGGAAAATGCCTCTAGACTATGTTGTTCTTCTCTTTGATGTGAACAACTTTGTCTCTAATAGCCTCTCCTTAAATCTCACTGAAAATGGCTGGATTTAGGAGTGAGAAACTAGATTTCTTTGAGTTGAAGTGAAATGGAAATGTTTGTCCCGAAATTCTGATGATCCAACTGCTCCCATTTATAGATTTGACTTGATGAGATCGATCTTCCTTGGATGGAGATCGATCTGTTCCTCAAAAATCCCTCTTTTCTGAGACGTTTTAAAGGTAGGAGATCGATCTGTCGAGATTAGAGATCGATCTGCTGTCAAACAGAAGCTTAAGGAGATCGATCTGGTCTTATGGGAGATCGATCTGCTTCCAACCCGAGAGCTAAGGAGATCGATCTGCTTCCTTTGGAGATCGATCTGTTCCCTTCCATTTCTCACATAAGAGCATTCTGGCTCTCCCAGATCGATCTCTCATCCTATGAGATCGATCTGGCCTTCACAAATTCCAGATTCCTTGCAGTTTTTCTGCAACAACTCTTACCAAACACCCTTAATTTACTACCATGATCATTTCCTCATTCATTCATCTTTGAGACTTGAAAATGGGATTCATCCTCACTACATGCACATTAAAACTTGTGTAGGATCTTTGTATGACCAAATATATACGATATTACTCGAATGGAAATATACACTTATGTAAATCTTTCCTTCTATTTTACTATACTACTCATATTCCATTTCGATCACATTTTTCCCGTTTTAAGTTCATTTCTTCCTACTCACTCATAATGCAACTTGTACGTATAATCACAATTCTTACTACAAGTGCGTACATAATCTTATAAACTTACATTGCATATACTTCACATTACAATTCATCATCTTACTTATGATTCTATTTACATTCCCATGTTCCTATATACAGGTATACATGTACGGGGTCTCACATTCTCCCCCACTTAAAGAATTTGGTCCTCTAAATTAGAACCAATTCAATCTGTGAATAACTCGGGATACTTTTCCCGCATCAAACTTTCCAGTTCCCATGTGGCCTCTTCCACAGTGTGATGTTGCCACAAAACCTTAACCAATGAAATCGTCTTGTTCCGCAACACCTTTTCTTTCCTGTCCAACACCCTGATCGGTCTCTCGACATACGACATATCCTCCTTGAGCTCCAACGGCTCATAACTAATTACATGTGTCGGATCCGGGTAGTACTTCCGAAGCATAGAAACGTGGAAGACATTGTGGACTTCCGCTAGCTCAGGTGGTAAGGCTAGCCTATATGCTCCTTCTCCCACTCTATCCAAAATCTCGAAGGGACCAATGTAACGAGGACTTAATTTTCCTTTCTTCCCAAACCTCATTATTCCCTTAGAAGGAGATACTTTCAAAAATACAGACTCGCCAACATCAAACTCAAGTGGTCTCCGTCTCCTGTCAGCATAGCTCTTTTGTCGACTTTGAGCTGTTCGCAGCCTCTCGCATATTATCTGAACATCCTCGGAGGCTTGCTTAACCAAATCGGGGGCGAGCAATTGTCTGTCACCAACTTCTTCCCAACCAATGGGCGATCGGCATCTACGACCGTATAGTGCCTCATAAGGGGCCATACCAATACTTGAGTGATGACTGTTATTGTAGGCAAACTCAATCAATGGCAAGTGATCGTCCCATGAGCCTCTAAAATCCAGCACACACGCTCTCAAAATATCCTCCAGGGTCTGTATAGTCCTCTCCGACTGACCATCTGTCTGAGGATGAAAAGCGGTGCTAAAACTCAACTGGGTCCCCATCGCTTCCTGAAAATGTCCCCAAAAGTGGGAAGTGAAGCGGGCATCCCTATCCGAAACAACACTCACTGGGACTCCATGCAATCTCACTATTTCTCGCACATACAGATTCGCCAGTGCACTCAATGTATCTGTAGATCTCATGGATAAGAAATGTGCCGATTTCGTTAACCGATCTACTATCACCCATATCGCATCATAGTTCTTACGGGTTCTCGGTAACCCCATCACAAAATCCATGGTGACATGCTCCCACTTCCATGTTGGTATCGATAGAGGTTGTAATAATCCTCCTAGTTTCTGATGTTCGACTTTTACTTGCTGACAAATGAGACATCTAGCGACATACTCAGCTATGTCTCTCTTCATTCCAGACCACCAATATGCTTTTCGGAGGTTTTGATACATCTTACCACTCCCAGGGTGTATCGTGTATCTCGACGAGTGTGCCTCTGATAAGATCAGTTTTCTCAGCTCTAAATCCTTAGGAACACATATTCTATCTCCAAACCTTAGTATTCCATCTGGACTCAATATAAAATCAGCACCCTTCCCTTTCCGGATTTGGCTAATCATGACAATACACCATTGATCGATTTGCTGAGCTTGTCGGATTCTCTCAATCAACTCCGGTTCTAATCTCAAGCTAGCAATGATCCCATAGCTGCCAATCTCGGGTAGGGTCATATCCAGACTAAGGTTCGTGAATTGTTCCAACAACTCGTGCTCTCTAACCATCATATGTGATACCAACCCGAGACTCTTCCGACTCAATGCATCGGCAACCACATTTGCCTTCCCCGGGTGGTACAAGATCTCTCAATCGTAGTCCTTGAGGAGTTCCAACCACCTCCTCTGTCTCATGTTTAACTCCTTTTGTGAGAATAGATATTTCAGACTCTTATGATCCGTAAAGATCTGAAATCTCTCACCATATAAGTAGTGGCGCCATATCTTCAACGCAAACACTACGGCCGCTAACTCCAAATCGTGAGTGGGGTAGTTCTTCTCATGATCCTTCAGCTGTCTAGATCCATAAGCTACTACCCTTCCATCTTGCATCAAAACACAGCCTAGTCCTTGATGCGAAGCATCTGCATACACCGCGTAATTCCCTGAACTGTTAGGGATGACAAGAACTGGCGCGGTAGTTAATCTGCGCTTAAGTTCCTGAAAACTCCTCTCACAAGCTTTATCCCATGAAAACTCCACACTTTTCCTTGTAAGACGTGTCAATGGAGCAGCTAATCTAGAGAAACCCTCTACAAATCTTCTGTAGTAACCAGCCAATCCCAGAAAACTCCTGATCTCCGTGACTGTCCTAGGTTGTTCCCATTGAACGACTGCCTCAATCTTGGATGGATCTACTGACACCCCATCCTTCGATATGACATGGCCTAGAAAAGAAATCTGTTCTAGCCAAAAGTCACATTTGTTAAGCTTGGCATATAACCTTTTCTCTCGGAGGGTTTGCAAAATAATCCTTAAGTGCTGCTCATGCTCTTCTCTGGACCTTGAATACACCAATATATCATCAATGAAAATAATTACGAATTGGTCCAGGTATGGCTTGAAAACTTCATTCATTAGAGCCATAAAAGCTGCCGGCGCATTGGTCAACCCAAAAGGCATCACTAAGAATTCGTAATGGCCATAGCGGGTACGAAATGCTGTCTTGGGCACATCCTCCTTCCGAATCTTCAATTGATGATACCCAGACCTCAGATCTATCTTGGAGAAGATCTGTGCTCCCCGAAGCTGATCCAATAAATCGTCAATGCGTGGCAAGGGGTACTTATTCTTGATGGTAGCCTTGTTTAACATCTGATAGTCAATGCACAACCTGAGGCTCCCATCTCTCTTCTTCACAAATAATACCGGGGCTCCCCATGGTGAGACGCTCGGTCTTATGAACCCCTTCTCTAACAACTCTTGCAGCTGTTTCCTTAATTCTTCTAACTCAACTGGGGCCATCCTATATGGTGACTTCGATATTGGTTCGGTTCCAGGCGTCAAGTCTATACCGAATTTCGTTTCTCTATCAGGTGGCAATCCTAGTAGATCGTCTGGAAAGACATCAGGGAATTCTCTGACCACTGAAATGTCCTCCATATTCGGATGTACTTTGTTCAAATCCACCACATAAGCAACAAAACCTTCAAAACAACACTCAAGCCATTTATACCAAAGTACTTTACTTAATACAAAATTTAAGATTTCATTTCTTCTCTTAAAATCTTACAACACATTCTTCAGGTAGAGAAAACTTAATGGACTTAGAACGACAGTCTATGACAGCATGATTGGCGGCTAACCAATCCATTCCCAAAATTACATCAATGTCATACATATTCAAAAAAATCAAGTTGGCTGTCATGCACTTATCTCCCACCCTCACTTTACAATCTTTATACACTTGCTCAACTAATTGGCTAACTCTCATTGGAGTACTTATTAGTAAGGTCCTACTCAAGTATGTGGGTTCTACAAAACCTTTTAACTTAGATGCACATGCAGGTGATATGAAGGAATGCGTAGCACCAGAATCAAACAAAGCTATAACCTCTAGATTGAAAATCAAGATTGTACCTTTTATCACTTCAGAAGAGGTATCAGCCGATGCCTGGTCTATCGCATACACCCTGCCTTGACCCACAACTTGTTTTCCCTTTTCTTCAGCCGAGGCTTTCTTTCTTGCAGGAGGTGCAACTGTAGGAACCCTCTCTGGCTCTTTACCCCTCTGTGGAACTGCCTCAACTATCTCCGGGCACTCTCTGGCATAATGTCCAAATTTACCACATCTGAAGCATCGGGCACCCTGAAGATGACATGGCCTACCACCATGGTATCGACCGCATAGCCTACACTGATCTGTAGTCGGTTGGGGTCCACCAATCACTATACCCCTGGCTGGTGTCTGAGTCGGAGGCATAAAAGGTCTAGCAACCTTTTTTTGGAACTCATCTACTTCTCTCCGACGTTTACTCATGAATTTTTGACCAAATTTGGCACTCTTGCCATCTCCCAGCTTCCTCTGTCCCTTGTCCTTTCCTCAACTAAACTCAGAAATCTGCAAGTCATGATCTTGCTCGCATAACTGGGCCCGTCGCACAGCCTCTCTATATGTAGCGACATCAAATGGGGCCAACTTCGCTCGGATCGAAGGCCTCAGTCCATCTACAAATCTACGGACTCTGACAGCTTCACTCCTGATCGAGTCCGGATCGTATCGACCCAGTGAAGTGAATCGTGACTCGTACTCATCAACTGTTCGATTCCCTTGAGTCAGATTCAGAAATTCCATCTGTAGTCTCCGTCGAGCAGTATCTGGGATGTATTGCTCTCTGAAAACGTCCAAGAACATATCCCACGTGATAACCATTCCTTGAGCTCTTAACATCGGCCTGACGGACTTCCACCAGTGCTCTGCTTCGCCTCTCAATACAAAGGCCGCAAGCGCTACTCTCTCCGTAGCTGAACATCTGCAGAAGTCGAATAATTTCTCCATTTGACTGATCCAGTCCTCAGCCACCGTCGGATCCTTTACCCCGCTAAACGAAGGAGGCTTAAAGTCCATAAAGTGCCTCAATCTCTCCATATCACAGTCGTATCCATACCCCAAATCATCATGCTGATGTGGGGCTACTGGAGGAGGTACCGGTCGAATATGAGGTTCCCGTGGCCTAGCCGGTTCAGCTTGCGCAGGTGCAACATTCTCAGGCTCAGGTGCAGCTGCTGGGGGATTCGGTGCAGCCTGTCCCGCTGTACCAGGTGTACCCTCAAACCTAGCCATGATCTGACCCATCATGGTCATCATCGTGCGCATGTCTTCCTCCAATCGAGTTATCTGAGGATCAGAAGCCTCTATCTGTTCCTGGGGCTCATGACTAGAGGATGATCTACTGTGCCTCTCAGTCCTGTCATTTTGCCCTCGAGCCCTCGAGCTCTCTCCCCTCTTGCGGTGTCTCTCAGGCATAACTCACTAGCCTGATAACTTTCCTGCGTTATAACAAACATTTAATTTACTACCAGCTCCGTATACACATTTGTATCTAAATATCGCACAGTAACTTGGGGATGTATGTTTTCTTAGTCCTAAGCATCAACTCACATCAGACCAACCAAGCTCTGATACCAAGCCTGTCATGCCCCGCTTTCGGGAACCCTTCTATCCATACATTCTCTACTACGGTTGGGCTGTGAGAAGATGCAATTACTAAAAATTTATTTATTTACAGCGGAATATTTAAAACTTTAATTCACACTCCCAGGTGTGTGTGTAAATACACAAAATTAATTGTATAAATATCAAGTGTTTACATATCATCCCCATGATACTGATTACAATTCCAAGATATAACTGTGCGATACAATATATTAGATACAAAATACTCGTGTATACAAATCTTATACCTTTGCGGATTGTGGGAGCTGTTCGACACAAAAGACTTAGAGATCACCGCTCTCTTACTTCTCAGTACCTGGAGGGGGAAAAATAGTGGGATGAGCAAACCACGGCTCAGTAAGGAAATGTATGCTAGCAGGTAGATATCGTACTACCTACATAGCCCATGCATGAATAAACCAAAACCATGTTTTCGTTATAAATGGAAATATCATACGAACAATGCATTTAAATACATATTTCTCAAGAGCATTTTCGTGTAAATCAAATGTCAAACTTCCATTTAAAACGTGCTCATAAATAGTGCCCTCATGGCACAAATGTGAAATCGGAGATTTATTAAAACACGAAATCTCTTTCACTTCTCAAATCATTCTTTCTCGCAAATCTCTTTCTTTTCTGAGATTGTCTCTGTTTCTCGATTCTCTGAGACAGGCATGGAATTTTAGGCAATCAAATATCCACGACTTATGGCCACAGTCAGTGATCCCAGGCCTCACTGATCGGGTGTGCACAGGGTATCACTTCGCCTGAAGGGGGATGGGTCAGTCCTACCCTCCGGCTCATTTCAATCCACCTCATCTCCTCGTATACTCACGGTGAAGATACGTCGTGTGTCATCTACGCGATACTCGTACTCACGTGCACCCAGCACGGTACATAGTATACCAACGGGTGACTACACTATTCTACGTACAACCGTGGACCCAGGTCCATACTCCAACTCCGATGGACTTTTTATCCTTAAACCATGTCTCATATACCAGGCGAGCAAGCAGCGTGACACACAGTCAACGCAAAGCTCCAGCGCGGTACGATCTATCGTTAAGGCCCAGCCCGTTCAATTGGCCGTCGGCTGGTATCCCCTTGGGTCCCAGACCCCCAGGTTTACCTTAACTTAACAAAACAGGTACGAGCATAGTTCTCGCACTTTCTCAAAACCTCCGTGCGAGTTAAAACTCCCGCACGGTACATCAAGGCTTTAAACCGGGTGTGAGCTAACGCTTCAACACCAAATCTCATCTCAAAACTGATAGATGGCTATTTTCTCTTTTTAAAACTCAAAACACGTTTATTCATAAAGCATGCTTCTTCATGCTAAAACATGTAAAATTAGCCAACCTATCATCAACATTTCTCAATCATCAATAACAATATAAAATTGAGAATTTCATTGAAAACATGCATATCATGCTATTTCCTTACCCTATCCCATTTCTCAATACATATATATACATCATAGTACTTTTCATATTTCCACATCATTTCATAAACTTATAATATCGTACTAGTCCTAGCAATATATCTACGAAATTGCTGTAATTACGTACGAACATCTCTATAGCTAACACACAGTCCCTTACCTCGTTTTACTTGTGTGCAACTATCCGCCTTTATGCTTCTTGCGTTCTCATCTTGACTTGCTCTGGCGTATCATCCGAAACTGAAATTCATCCACCAACATTTGAGTTAATGTTTCTAACTCTTATTCAACTAAGCATTTATCCAATGCCTTAATTTCACATTTTTACCCTTTGTGGTAAATCTCCCAATTTATCCTAATATCAACATTTCCAAACCATTTCCACAATATACTCATCCACTCAAGATATCCCATTCATCAAAAATACTCCCACATTCCACTTTCTCACACTTGACCATTTCTAAGCTATATGCATTTCATACCATCCTAGGTAGTTCTATCCACAATATGCACACCCAAATATCTTTATAATCATTAACTAAACCAATGTACTTGGATTTGTGCATTAGAACTTACCTCAATGGATTTCCTCTTGCTCCAATTAGGATTGCCCTCTATTTCTTCAATCCTTCAAATGGGAAAATGCCTCTAGACTATGTTGTTCTTCTCTTTGATGTGAACAACTTTGTCTCTAATAGCCTCTCCTTAAATCTCACTGAAAATGGCTGGATTTAGGAGTGAGAAACTAGATTTCTTTGAGTTGAAGTGAAATGGAAATGTTTGTCCCGAAATTCTGATGATCCAACTGCTCCCATTTATAGATTTGACTTGATGAGATCGATCTTCCTTGGATGGAGATCGATCTGTTCCTCAAAAATCCCTCTTTTCTGAGACGTTTTAAAGGTAGGAGATCGATCTGTCGAGACTAGAGATCGATCTGCTGTCAAACAGAAGCTTAAGGAGATCGATCTGGTCTTATGGGAGATCGATCTGCTTCCAACCCGAGAGCTAAGGAGATCGATCTGCTTCCTTTGGAGATCGATCTGTTCCCTTCCATTTCTCACATAAGAGCATTCTGGCTCTCCCAAATCGATCTCTCATCCTATGAGATCGATCTGGCCTTCACAAATTCCAGATTCCTTGCAGTTTTTCTGCAACAACTCTTACCAAACACCCTTAATTTACTACCATGATCATTTCCTCATTCATTCATCTTTGAGACTTGAAAGTGGGATTCATCCTCACTACATGCACATTAAAACTTGTGTAGGATCTTTGTATGACCAAATATATACGATATTACTCAAATGGAAATATACACTTATGTAAATCTTTCCTTCTATTTTACTATACTAATATTCCATTTCGATCACATTTTTCCCGTTTTAAGTTCATTTCTTCCTACTCACTCATAATGCAACTTGTACGTATAATCACAATTCTTACTACAAGTGCGTACATAATCTTATAAACTTACATTGCATATACTTCACATTACAATTCATCATCTTACTTATGATTCTATTTACATTCCCATGTTCCTATATACAGCTATACATGTACGGGGTCTCACATAACTATTACCGTTTTAAATTATATCCCCTTACCTCGATCTATCGAAATCTCCGTGCTCGAGTGGTGACGCCTCTTAGTACTTCCCTTAATTCCTTCTACGATCACCTACACCGAAATCGTACACTTAGCACCCTATTCGTGCGAATTACCCGAATTGCGTTAAAATCGTAACCTATTCGTTACTACTGCGTGTGTACTTATTATTGTACGTACCTAAGTCAACACGCACGTTTATATATTTTCCCTTACCACATTATTTTGTATGTACAATTATTGACATACACCTTATTATATACATCCACATGTATACACGCATATATATAGGAACGAAGAGGAGGTTAGTGAAATAATAATTAATAAAGAAAACAAATAACAACAATTAAAATAAAGGAAAACTTAAAACAAGAAGAAATAGACAATAGCTAATATGCAGAAAGTAAAATAGATAGACAATAGCTAATATGCAGAAAGTAAAATAGCAACAATAAATTAGGCGGCAAAGCCAGCCATTATGCAACGAAAATAATGCAGTAAGTAAAGAAAATAATGCAGTAGGCGGCAAAGCCAGCCATAGAAAGAAAAGGAATGATAAAAGAAAAATTCATTTATCAAAATAGTGCTTACATAGTTTTGGATAAGAATCCAGAAAAGTAAAAGGAAGTATGGGAATGGAAGAGGAAGAGATGGAAAGAGAGAAAGAGGGAGAGAGTATTTCCTAAGAGTGAAAGAAAATTTCTAAGGGAAAAAACTTCCTAAGGAAAAACTTGTCTTCCTTCTTGGAAGAGGGTTACATTTATAGAGAAATTTTTGACACTTTACACTGTTTGATGAATAGTGTCTTGTCGTTTTTGTCACGCGGACACTGTAGATAAATAGGAGACTATCGGTAGGCGGGTACTATTAGTGAATAGTATTCTGTCGACAGTTTAACTATTTCTTCTTTGTCATTTTGCTGGAGGCCTGTTTTGCTGGAGGAATTCCAGGAATTCCATAGCAGTCGTCTTCATTATCATCTGCCAGGTTGATAGAGCCCATGGAAGATGCTTCTGAAGCAATGGAGTCAGCTGAAGATTCTGATCCGTCAGTAGAGAGGAGGTCCTTCATTATAGCAAAGTATTCCTCTTTTGTTTTGGCCGCTGCGAGGAGGGCACTGGTCTGAGTTTTTTGGGCCAGAAATTGGTTGTGTTCTGGTCCTGGATGGAGCAACCCCTGGGTTCTGAGCCACTTCTGTACTCCGGGAAGTGATAGGGAATCAGGAATTTTGAAGGAGTTCCACCATTTTGTTTTGAACCTTCTTTGGATTACTGTAATATTATTTTCAATTTTGTATTCTAAGCTCCAGGCCGATACCCATGGAACAAAGAATTTTGCTGATAGATGGCAGATTGGTGGAAATCTTCTTTCTGCCTCAGTTGGCTTAAAGTGAGTTTTGAACAGGTTGAAGCTGTCCTGTAATTCTGGTGGCAGGATGTCTTGGATGGCGCCGTAAAGGTTCCACCAATGGATGAACCAGGAAGGTAGGATGGAAATGTTGATTTTGTTGTTTAAGTAAAACAACCAGGTGTGGGTAAATTTTGGGTTCTGGAGGAGAGGCATGTTATACCAGGCCTGTTCATAGTCCCAATAATTGAAGGTTTTGCAGAATTGCTGTGAAGGGTTTGTTGGAAGGGTTTTTGGTTTGGCCAAATCTTGACCCCACTCTGAAGGAGTGATGACCTTAAGGATTTTGCAGGTTGAATAGGAGGGAGAATTTGAACCAGGATAAGCAAAGTGTTTGAACGAGGCTGATCCGATTACTTCCAGTATGAACTGGTAGTAATCATTAGTCTTTTGGAGGTCCCATGTTTTAAAGAACCAATTTTTTCCAAATATATTTTGAATGGAAATAATTGGGTTAGGGTCAAAAAATTCTTTTTCGACCGAGATAATATTTTGAAAAACTGGTTTTATGATAAAAGCAGATTTTCTCGGAAGTTTTTGTTGGGAAACAATAATTTGTGAGGAGCTTGTGGATTGCTCCAAAGGATTTTGTAATAAAATTGTTTTGGAAAGGGTTTGAGAAGAGGAAGATTCTCCTTTCCTGGTTTCTGAAATAAGTTTTGGATTTTTACCTGCTTGGACGATTGTGAGAGTTTCCGCCTTGTCCTTGGCCATTTTTTGGATTGCCTTTCTGATTCGAGGGGCTTCCTTGTCTTGGGAAATCTCAGAACTCGGGATTTCCAAAGAGCTTTTGATGGCGAGAACCAACTCAGGGTGTTTGGCTATTGATTGTAGCCATTCATTGATTTGATCTGTTTTGTCTTCTGGAGACGGGGGTTTTTGTGAAGCTGTTATTGCTTCTTCATCGTCCACGATCTGAGACCATGGAATCATGGTTTTGCTTTGGGAAGCTTTTTCTTTTCCTTTGCTTTTTCTGGGAGGCATTTTGATGGTCTGTTTTGGAGAAACTCTCTAGTTAGAAAATCTGGTAGGGAATTGGATTCTCCAGAAATATAATTAATATCAAAATCAAAAATACTAAGTAAAGCTTGCCATCTGGCAAAAATCTGTTTTGATGCAATATTTTGAACATCTTTTTGCAAAATTTCTTTTCCTGATTTGCAATCAATTCTTAATAAAAAATTTTGATTTAATAAATCACTTTGAAATTTTGTAATGCATAAAACAATAGACAAAATTTCTTTTTTAATAGTAGAATAAGATTTTTGGCAATCATTCCAATGCCCTGAAGTGAATTGGACTAAAACTTCTCTTTGGTCTTGGACCTGTTTTAGAATGCCTCCATAGCCTATATCACTAGCATCGGTTTCCACAATTTTGGGAAGATTGGGGTTTGCTAGATGAAGACAAGGTAAGTTAGCAATTTGGGTTTTGATTTGTTGAACGAGAATGGTGTGGTTATTTGTCCAAGGTGAAGGATTTTTCTTCAATCTGCTGTGAAGAGGTTTTGCCATTCTATTGATATTTGGGCAGTAATCTAGGATGTAGTTGAGACTTCCTAGAAATCTTTGCAGCTGGGTTTTATCTAAGATTTTGTCTGGAAATTTTGAAGCAAATTCTAGACTTCTTTCTATGGGAGTGATGGTTCCTTGATGAATGTAATGTCCAAGAAACCTAATTTTTGTTTGAAATAAAGAAATCTTTTTGGCTGAGACTACTAAGCCGTTTTGCCTAATGACATAAAAGAAGGTTTTTAGGTTTTTTAGATGTTGTTCGATAGAATTAGAAAAGACTAGAACATCATCAATATAAACAATACAAAATTCAAAATAAGGATTGAAGATATCGTTCATTATTCTTTGAAATTCTGAAGGAGCATTTTTTAAGCCAAATGGCATGACATTCCATTCGAATTGTCCAAATGGGACAGTGAAGGCTGTTTTATACCTATGGTTTTGATCGATTTGGATTTGCCAGAATCCTGACTTCATATCAAATTTTGAAAATACAAAAGAGGAGTGGAGTTTTTGGAGTAAATCTTTTTTGTTTGGAATAGGATATCTAATCCATTTTAACGCTTGGTTGAGGGGTTTGTAATTAATAACTAACCTAGGAGTACCACGTTCTATTTCAGCAGGTTTGTTGACATAGAAGGCTGCACAGCTCCAAGGGGATCGAGATTTGGAAATTAATCCTTTGGAAAGAAGATCCTGAATTTCTAATCTGCAAAATTGTTCTAATTCTGCATTCATTTGGATTGGCCTAGCCTTTGTAGGAATATCCTTTTCATTAAAATTTGACTCATAAGGAAGGTCAACGGCATGTTGTTTCCTATTTCAAAAGGCATTTGGTAAGTCAGAGCAAATTTCTTTTTCGAATTGAGTTTTGATTCTTAAAATTTGTTTTTGAAAAGATTCTGTTTTTAGTTGAGTATCAATTTTTTGTAAATGAAGATTTTGTTTTAAAAACAAAATATCATTCTGTTTTCCCTTAATTAATAAAGCTATTTCGTTATTGTAAATAGAATTAGCTTTAATTATATTAAGATTTCTGGTTTTAGGTTTTTCGATAAAATCAAAGTTTATTTTGACATTTTTTGTTTTGAAAGATATTCCATCATAAGAAACTTTATAGGGAGTGATTAAATTGATGAAAGGTGTCCCTAATATAAGAAAATGATTAATATCATTGACTAAAACAAAAGAAGTTTTGATATAAAATCCTTTATTAAAAATGCTTGCTTCTGTTTTTCCCTTAATATCCATTTTGGAATTGTTAGCAGAAGTAAGTTTCTCAGAAGTTTCTTGGTGAAAACGTTTTGGTATTAAACCAGTTTTGATACAGTTTAAATCTGCCCCTGTGTCAAATAAGGCAACAGTATCAATTTGAAAATCATTTGAAAAGATTAATGAGATTTTAATAAAATATTTCCTAGAAGTAATTTCTTTTAAAACAAAGAGAAAATCTTCTGGAACAGTTTCAATATTTTCAAGTTTATCGGTTTTAGAATCCTGGTCACTATGATCACTATCACTGGATTCTAAGGTAGTTTTGGCAAGAAGAGATTGGATGATCTCAGAATCATGTTGTTGTTTTTCTTTAAGTCTTTTGACTTCAGTTTTGAGGATTTTGATATCTTTGTAGATATCGTTAATGGACGGAGAAGATGATTTTGAAGATTTTTTGGATTCTATAATTGTTTTGAGATCATAGAAGTTTGTCGAAGGACCTGGACGGGTGGTTTTGTTCTCTGGAATGGTTTCAAGAGATTTTTTGAGCTGTTCAAGAAAATTCTTCTGGATTTCTGGATCTTTAACATACTGGACCATATCAAGAAGAAGACTCTGATCTTTTGAAAGCATATTGAGGGTTTTTGATTCGATGGAAGAATCAGTTTGGGAGGCTATTTCATCTAGATATGGATCAGAAGTTTCGTCTGATCTGGTTTCTGATTCAGAGGATTCTTGGATGAAGAGGCCCTGGATTTTTTCAAGAGTATCTTGATTTAATTGGAGTTGTTGGACTTTTTTGGATACACGACAATACCTAGAAATGTGGCCCATTTTGCCACACTTAAAACATTTGATATCCCGATTTTTAGAATTGGGCCAAGAGGGTTTTGGGCTTTTTCTAAGTTTATGGACAGGTTTTTCTTCATGGGCTTGATTCCAAGAAGGTTTTTTGTAATTATATCTAAAAGAGTTTTTGGGCCTTGTGAATTTGGGTTTTTCTGGTTTTTTGCTACATTGGCCGTGACATGGTTTTTCGTGGTCAAAGTAGTCAAATTGTTTACAGAAAGAACCTAACTCTTTTTTGGACTGCCTGAGTTCCTTTTTCAGGCGTTTTCTGAGCTTGAGGTCTTGGCAAATTAGTTGGCCTTGGTTTTGGGTAAAACTGATGAGTTCTCCATAGGTAAGCTGGTCGTATGGGATTGTATGGGTGCCCATAGTTTCTCGGATTTTGGTTCTGACCTTTTCTCCTAAAAGAGTTGGAAGACCGGCAAGGAATTTTTCTTTCCAGAAGGGTTGGTTTGAATCATCTCTAAGCATGACCCTAGTGAGGAAAGTGGATTTGTACCATTGGAATTCGCTAAGATTCCTGCATTTAAGATTTGATAATAAATCTGCATTTTTATCTTTAAGATGGGATGGATCTCCTATAAAGTGTTTAATAATAGAGAATATAAGAGTTGATACCGCATCTTGGATAGGGTTTCCTAAGTGATCTAAGATTGGTTCATCCTCATCACCGGTTTGAATTGCATTCAAGATTTCAAATCGATCTGAGGGTTTTAGATGGTAGTCCCACCATCCTTTGAGTTGTCCTGAAAATCCTGCTATAAGAAGTTCAGCAACAGTTTTATCCGTGGTATTTTGCTGGGTTTTATACGCATTTGACGCCATCGTCATTTGCTGTGCGAGATTAAGGATTTGGTATTCTGACATTCCATCTATATTCCATTCATAGATAGAAGACACATTATACCTAGGTTGGACTATCGTACTTGGTTGATTTCCTAGTTCGATTTCCGGGTATCTGGGCTGAATGGCAAGTGGTTTTGGATTGTACCAATTGACTTTGTTGATTTTTGGAGATGTAGATGGTTCATCTTCAGAAGAGCTTTGGCCAGATGATTGGCTGGATTTTTGTAAGACTGAGACACTTTGTTGAGTTTCTTCAGCTAGTTTTGATGTTTGGCTAGAGGAAGGGATAACTAAAGAATCTAGTTTTTGCTGGATAGCTTGAAGGAACTCAAGGTTATTTGAGGAAACTTCAGTTTTTGCCGAGTTTGAGACCTGGAATGGTTTGAACACTGGGTTAACCTTTTGGTGTTTTATAAGTGGTTTTGAGGTTGTGGGCTTATCGGCTGTCGTGACTGGAGCTTTTGCTTGGTCAAGACGAGAAAGCTGTTTACTAATGGTTTTAAGAGAAACATTAGTAAAATTATTTTGTAAAACAATATTTTTAATATTAATGGAATCGGAATCCTGTGGTGTTTTGACTAGACAGGCGTCTACCTTTTGATCTGCATGAGAGAAAGAGATATTCCTAAACGGAGGATGTTCTGATTCTATGGATCCAGAGGCAGTTTCCCATATAGAAGTTTGTTTTTTCCTAAGGGTAACAGGATTGAGAGTTTTGAAAGGATAAGAAATATTATGTTTTTGGGCATATATTTCAAACCAATCGAAGAATAAAATGTGAATTTTATTTTGTAAAACAAAATTATAATAATCATTTTGAATTTCTTTTCTTGAAGAAAGGAAGTTCTGAAAAAACCATAGTCTTTTATCAGTGTTTTTAATAGAATAGAAATCATTGTGCAAGTGGGTTTTGTCAAGGACAAATTCTTTTTCAAGAACATTTAGCTCGTTTGCCATATTTTCCGTTATGACTGAAGCTGGAGGAGACTCTGGAGGAGACTGGTTTTGTGTCTGTTGATACATAGGTTGGGGAATAGTTTTTGAAAAATCAATGTTTTGTAGAGTAGTGGATGGTAAATCTGAAGTAGAATACCTGGGTTTAAAAGGAAGATTAATCACTGGAGGAAGATTTGGATGAAAATCCGGAATCTGTTCAGTAAATGGGAGATTTATGACAGATGGGAGCTTTTGGCTTCTTGCTAGATCTATCGATTCTGAGGAAGAAAAGTCAGAAAACCTAGAACTTGAAGCTCTATTGAAACTAATTTTTACCTTACCGTCGCGGAATTGGGTAATGTTTTTGATAGCAATGTTTGGTTCTGGAGAAGGAATGGGATCTTCTTCTGGCTGAACCGCTCCATCAAGGATCCAATCATCAGGGAGTTGGATGTCTTTCCATTGAATGGGTTTTGGAATAACAACATGAGATTTGGAAAGATCTGTTTGTAAAAGGAGTGTTTGACCCTTTTCACTTTGAAATTTATGTTTTGTATTGAAGGCAGTCATCATAGCTTTGTAATGAACCCTAAAGATTAAAGCTACTGGAATTGATCCTTCTAACATGTGATAATTATGGGTTTTAATCTGGAGAATTAAAGATTTCAAAATGTTTTTGTCTTTTAAAGAGACAGTGAAATTTGGATAACAATCAAAAGAGACTGGTCCTTTACAAAGACTTGACTCGATTGTTCCGAGAAGAGAGTCATGAAAATTTTTGAATCTGGCATCCCTAAGGGCTGCTAAGATTGAAGTGTTTAGTCCTTCCTTGGTTAAAGGTTTAAGACCAATTTGGACAAGTCCTATATGGATATATCTATACCCCTTTTTTGCATGTTTTTCTAAAGATTCCTGGGAAAGTAAAGGGATGGTTTCAAAAGGTTTTGAGAGTTGGATATCTCTATCATGGGTTCTAATGGCATAATCAGAAAAAAGATTTAGCCTATTGGTTTTATAGATTTGGTCTCTATGGACTTTTGGAATTTCCCAATCATCGATTTTTGAAGATATGTTTTCAAAATTAATTGTTTCATCACTATTTACCAGATCGGACTGGGTTTTGCTAGTAGCAGATGAAGATGAAGAAGTATTTCTTCTGAGTAAAGACTCCATTTTTAAAAAATAAATTTGGTCTTCCCGTTGATATCGAACAAACAACACCAGCTAAACTAACGGCCTCACTGCCTCTCCGGGGCTTACTGCCGAGACCACTGACGGAACAACCGAACGATACCAAAAGAAATTGAAATTTAAAGTTTAAAACGGTTCCTAGAATCAGAAAATATACTACCCCCCTTGGCTCTGATACCAGATATATATATATATATATATATATATATATATATATACACTCCTATATGTATGTATATATATATAGATATATACTTTTATTGTTTTCATGTTCCCCTATCTCACATATATACATTCTTTGGTATATACACATATATACTTTTATTTGTTTTTCATATTTCTCTATCACATATATATATATATATATATATATATATATACATTCTTTGTATATACATATACTAGCACACATTCATCCTATGTACATCCATATGTATATGCACCTAAGTAAATATATATATATATATATATACACTCCTTTATATACATATATATATATCATTGTTTTCCATTTTTCCTTATCACATTTGCATGCATATTTTTTTTGTACAAATACTAGCATACTCAAATATATATATATATATATATATATATATATATATATATATATTCACATGAATACATATATATATATATATATATATATATGTCATTACTTGTCTCCATTATTCACCATCACATAAATATATATGCGTACATTTTTTTTTGTCCATTATTCATTTCTCCCATTTTTATTTTTATTTCACCTCTAATTCAATTTACCTTATCATACTTATATACCATCACATATATATACATGTAAAATTAAATCTACATATATACATATAGATTTTTACCTTTTCTTTCTTCCTTTTATTTTTTTCTTTGTCTTTCTTTTCTTTCTTTTTCCTTTTTCCGTTCCAGCCCCTCTTCTTCCTGATTGTTCTCGTTGCCTAGCTGTTTCCCTTTTTTTTTTTCACCGGTTTCAGTTTTCAGCCTCCTGTTCTGCTCCAGCCAATCATCCCCTCTTCCTCAGTTATCCATCCCCTTCTCCCGGTCTCACCTCCAGCAGCAGCTCCTCTGCACACTGGGTTTTCAGCTCTCCTGATCAATCCTCTGCCTCAGTCTGCTCCCGTTTTAGCCCCTCTCTTCAGCTCACAATTCCAGCTCCAAATTGGTCTCCATCTCCCTCGGTTCTGCCTCTCTTCAGTCCGATTCTGTTTCTTTTCCTCCTCCCTTGCCTCTGTTCCAGCTTCCCCCGATTAGTCACGCACCCCGTTCTACTCGTAGCTCCGGTTTCTCCTTCTCAGTCAGTTGCTGTCCCCCCTTTCCTTCCTCTCGGTTTCCCCCTTTTTTTTTTTTCCCTTCTCTTCTTCCTCGGCAGACCCAGCTTCCTTCTCTCCCTTCCCTTCTCTTCTTCCTCTCTTCTTCCCTCTTTCTCCAGCCGACCGAGCCTCTCCTTCCTTTCTCCTTTCTCTTCTTTCCTTCTTTCCTTCTTCTCCCTCGGCCAGAACCAGCTTCCTTTCCTTTCCTGGTTTTCTTTCTCTCCCGGCCAGACCTCTCTTCCTTTCCTCTCTCTTTCCTTCTCCTTCCTTTTCTCTTCTCCTTCCTCTTCTCTTCTCCTTTCGGTTCCCGCCCAGCACTCTGTTTTAATTTCCTTTCCCAATTGCAATTTGTGGCAGACGGAATTGGCTTTTCTAAGCCAATTCCGTACATGCCATAATATATCTATATATATATATATATATATATATATATATATATATATATATTAGTTTAATATATGTATATATATTTTATTAGTATGTAGGTATTATTTGTTATGTATTTGTATTGTTATTATATTATTACTATTATTATATTTTTTTTTTGTTTCCATTTTATTTTAAATATCTTATACATTATACCTTACAATACATATATATATATATATATATATATATACATCATCATTTTTCCATTTTAAATTGTCTAGTATATATATATATATATTATACCTATGTATATATATATATATACATATACCTTTCCTTTTATTTTACTTCATCATTTTTATTTATTTAATTGTTAATACTATATATTAAATACTATACACCAAATAACATATATGCTTTATATATTATTATTCTTTTCTTTAAATGTCTAGTATATATGTATTTTTATATATATATATATATATATATATATATATATATATATATATATATACATATTCACCTATGTATATATCTACATATCTACATTTTCTTGCATAACTTATCCAAAGACATAATATCATACATTCCATGAAATTTTTCTTATTCCGAAAATGAAATAGTATCGGAACTCCATCATTCTTCATAAATTCTCGATACAAGTGTTTTACATCAACAATTTTCCATTTAACAAATTAAAATTCTCTAATCCCTCTATACTCACATTCGTCTTATCACTCCTTGTATCTTCGGGTTCCCGATCATTCACGGGCTTCTCGGTCCCTATAGTCCTCGAGTCCTACAACGAATATTTACGCTTCTGTTAATATATATTATTTTCATTTTTATATAATTAAATTAACGTAGGAAATTTGTGGGGTTTACATCAGCTGAGAGGGGCATCAGTCTTTTCTAAGATTGATTTGAGATCGGGCTATCACCAATTGAGGATCAAGGAAGAAGATATTCCAAAGACGGCTTTCAGGACGAGGTATGGCCATTATGAATTTCTGGTGATGTCTTTTGGATTGACGAACGCCCCTGCAGCATTTATGAGATTGATGAACGAGGTGTTCAGAGACTATCTTGATAAATTCGTGATAGTCTTTATTGATGATATCCTGATGTACTCTCGGTCGTATGAGGAGCATGCACAGCATTTGTGGTAAGTACTTCAGATACTCCGAGATAAGCAATTATATGGGAAGCTTAGTAAGTGTGAATTTTGGCTGGATCGAATAGCTTTCCTTGGTCATATAATCTCAGAGGAAGGGGTATCAGTGGATCCAAGTAAAGTGGAGGTTGTGCTTAATTGGGAGAGACCGAGGACAGTTACTGAGGTACGAAGCTTCCTTGGTTTAGCAGGGTATTACAGAAGATTTGTGGAAGGATTTTCAAGGATTGTCGCTCCTTTGACTAAACTCACGCGTAAGGGGACTCCATTCATATGGACTGATCAATGTGAGCTCAGTTTTCAGGAATTAAAGAGGAGGTTGACAGCGGCACCTATATTAACTATTCCTGAGGGATCAGGAGGATTTTCAGTGTATAGTGATGCATCTCATCAAGGATTAGGGTGCGTGCTTATGCAGCATGGAAGAGTGGTCGCATATGGATCACGACAGTTGAAAGACCATGAGCGGAATTACCCCACACATGATTTGGAGTTAGCCGTTGTGGTATTTGCCTTGAAAATCTGGCGACACTACTTATATGGAGAAAGATTCCAAATTTTCACTGATCACAAGAGTTTGAGATATATCTTTGATCAGAAAGAGTTAAACATGAGACAAAGGAGATGGATGGAACTCCTTAAGGATTATGACTGCGAGATTCTATACCATCCGGGTAAGGCGAATGTAGTTGCTGATGCCCTGAGCAGGAAGAGTATGATATCTGCTATGATGATCAGGGAATGGGATTGACTGGAGCAGTTTGTCGAACTCCGGATCAGAGTCAAAGAGATAGAGACTGGGTTTTTGGCTAGCTTGCGAATAGAGCCCAGGATCATGGATCAGATCAGAACTGGGCAGCGCAGTGATCAGAGGTTGATAGATATGGTTAGCCAAGCTGACCAGAGTTCGCGGTCGGATCTCACAGTCAGTCAGGATGGATTGTTGAGATTCAGAGGACGGATTTGTGTATCGGACGATGATACCCTAAAGAGACAGATACTGAGAGAATCTCACTGCTCGCGATACACCATGCACCCAGGGAGTACTAAGATGTATCGAGACTTGAGAGAGGTGTACTGGTGGAGTGGTATGAAGCGAGACGTGGCAGAATATGTGGCCAGGTGTTTAGTATGCCAGAAAGTGAAAGCTGAGTATCGGAAGCCCGGAGGACTACTACAGCCCTTACCTGTACCTACATGGAAATGGGAGCATGTCACTATGGACTTTATTATGGGTTTATCGAGGACCCGAAGAGGTCGTGACGCTATATGGGTTATAGTGGATAGATTGACCAAGAGTGCCCACTTCCTTGCCATCAAGAGCACAGATACTGTGGATGCCTTGGCTGAGTTGTATGTCAGTGAAATAGCTAGATTACATGGGGCTCCAGTGAGTATTACTTCTGATAGAGATTCCCAATTTACTTCCAGATTTTGGACCCAGTTTCAGGAGTCCATGGGATCTCGATTGAGTTTCAGTACCACCTATCATCCTCAGACAGATGGTCAGTCAGAGAGGACTATTCAGACCCTGGAGGATATGTTGAGGGCTGTACGATGGATTTTAAGGGATCATGGGGTGATCACCTGCCCCTAGCAGAGTTTGCGTATAATAACAGCTATCATGCGAGTATTGAAATGGTACCTTTTGAGGCTCTATATGGTAGGAGGTGTAGATCCCCTGTAGCTTGGGAAGAAGTCGGTGACAGAAAGATAAATGCTCCCGAGCTTGTTGAGCAAGCTGTACAGAGTGTGAAACTCATATGTGAGAGGTTACGGGCTGCACAGAGTAGACATAAAAGCTACGCGGATGTGCGTAGACGGCCACTCGAGTTTGATGTTGGTGATGCAGTATTTTTAAAAATATCACCGAGTAAGGGTATCATGCGATTTGGGAAGAAAGGAAAATTGAGTCCTCGACACATAGGACCATTCGAGATTCTTGAGAGAGTGGGAGAGGTAGCCTACAGATTGGCATTACCCCCACAGATGTCCGCATTACACAATATTTTTCATGTGTCTATGTTGAGGAAGTACCACCCGGACCCTTCTCATATCATAGAGTATAATGAGATGGACATACAAGAGGACATGAGTTATACTGAGGAACCCGTCCAGATTCTCGATAGAAAGGAGAAGGTACTGAGAACCAAGAGCATCCCATTAGTGAAAGTTTTGTGGAAACATCACTCAATGGAAGAGGCAACGTGGGAACTAGAGAATCTCATGAATGAGAAATACCCCCATCTATTTGATGAGTTAAGTTGAATTTGGAGGACCAAATTCTTTTTAAGGTGGGGAGGATGTGAGATCTGAGAATTTTAGATATATTTTAATGATGCAATAAGAACTTGAAGTGTAATTTATTGAGCTAAGTGAATTGTGGAAATTATATTTAGAGATTTATGTGTAAGTGTTTAACATAAGTGTGAAACTAAGAGGTCAGATCGATCTTGGGGAAGGAGAGATCGATCTGGTGAGTAAAAAATGATAAGGAAGGAGGAATTGAAGGAGCAGATCGATCTCCAATGGAAGAGGATCGATCTCCTTATGATTCTGTTTGAGAGAAGATCGATCTCATGAGGAAGGGATCGATCTCCAAATGTTTCTGTTTGGGAGAAGATCGATCTCCTCAAGGAGCAGATCGATCTCATAAAGCCACCCCTCGACAGATAGATCTCCTAGGCATAAAATTACCCCAAATTGTCCCCAAATTCAAATGCAGATCGATCTCATCAAGAGCCAGATCGATCTCCTACCCTCAGACTATATAAGGAACCCCTGCTTTCTCCTGCAATTTCATTTTCTCTCTCTTCCAAACCCCATTTTCACCGAGCCCTAGCTTTCTCACTCATCCAAGGCACCCATTTCCGTTCAAATCAGAGGCTGTGGCAAGAAGGAAAGTTGTTCCTCATCAAAGGGAGAACAACATACTTGAAAATCGTAAGACGAATTGAATCGAGGCAAGAGATAAGCTCTCCACAAGTTTTTGGTAATTTCTAAACCTCGATCTTGATATTTGAGATGATTTTGGTAATGATAGTTGTGGGCATTGTGTTGAAGTAGTTGGAAAATGATTAGGGATCGATGAAATTACAATGTAGTTGGACTGATGTTGATATTTAGCAATTTTGATAATTTTGGGAATTTTGAGCTATAAATGGAAATTTAGATAATGTGGTGAATTAGCATAGATAATTTGGCATGAGAAATGTAGGACGTTGAGATGTTGTGAATGAGATTGTAGTTTGGGGTAGAGTTACGAGAATCAAGAGATTTGAGGTGTTATGAGCAATTATGCTCGATTTTGAGAATTGAGGTACTGTGATGATGAATATTAATGTTTTAACATCATTTGGACAGCTCGGGAGTTTCAAAGTGGAATGCGAGGCTAGTCCGTGACAAGGGGGAAACAATTGCACTATACGAGGTGCAAAGAGGTAAGGGAAACTAAACCAATTGTGTATGTGATTTTGAACTATTATAGCATGATTTGTGATTTATAAAACAAGCATGTTGAGTGTTGTGTTGTGATATAATTGCACACGATTTTTATAGCCGGTTGGAGCCCATTATTTTATGAGTTTATAAGCTGAGTGTGAAATTGCTTTATAAACCGTTGAATTTGTGTGAGTAATGAATTGGGCTCTACGTTAAGGCGATCTTGAGATTTGATAAATGTGTGCGTGTTTTGCCGGTTAGGACTCGGTTTCAATATGTTTTGTGTTGAGTACAAAACGGTTTTAAATGAGTTTTATGAGAGAAAAACCACTATGAGTTCTACGTGAAGGCAAACCGGTCTTATGTGATAAGACTTAGGTGTGTGATTTTGAGTACACACCGGGCATTGTTGTGGTAGCATGTAAGCCCGATTCTTCTCCGTTCTGGTAACGTGAGATTCCCCATTCTGTGGCTATGCTACGTATATTTGGTGGCCGTTGCCACGTGAGAACCCTATTTGGTGGCCGTTGCCACTTGAGATCCCCCCATTTATTGGCTATGCCACGTATATTTGGTGGTCGTTGCCACATGAAACCCTATCCTGTATGCCACATGTGTTTAGTGGCTGCGCCACGTACATTATTATTACAGTGATTTTATCACGTTTATTGAGAAAACGATTTTTGCATTATTTTTACATGCTTTGTTATTGCTCTAGACTGAACCTTTTTACTTCATGTTTTCACATGATTTGAGATATGAGAATGTCGTTTTGAGTACTTTCATGCTATGGTTTTCAAATGAGTATAATGAGTTTCACATACAAATAAATAGTTTATGATGTGCATTATGGTTTGTATAACGAGTCCCTTACCCCTTTACTGAGCGATTTAGAAGCTCACCCTGTTTTCTTTCCCCCCAGATTTCTTCAAGTGAAAAAGGGTTTCCCTGCGACGTACGGAGTAGTGGCTAGTGGAGGATTTGAGTTCCAGGCCATATATATTGTATTTTGAGGTATCTTTTATCTTTTCATGTACCCAGACAATTATTGTAATTGCAGACACTTGATGTATAACATTGTATGGGATGTATTAGGATTAATTAACTTGAGATCCTGAGGCATGATAAATATGATGATGCATGACACTGCACATGAATGCACTCTTAATTGTGAATTGATAAGTAAAAAGTTTTTAAATTTGCCCTATTTTTTGCTTTTTCGGGGCGTGACAAGGTGGGTCAATCCAACCCGTCAGTCTTATCCGATCCCACGCATCCGAAGATGCCGTATCCGAAGATACCCCGTATCCAAAGATACCTCGTATCCGAAGATACCATACGGTACATCGTACTCCATGCTACTTGCACGGTACATCGTACTCCGTGGACCCATATCATATCTCTATACTCATGCCATGTCTCAAAACGCACGTGCGAGCCTATTTAATCGGTGACACACAGTCTACCCGATGCTCCAAGCACGGCTCATCGCATGTTCTCATAAAAATCAGTGGGGGGTGTGAGCGATGCTCCAGCACTCTCGTCAATTCAAGTAAAACTAGTGCGAGCTAAGCTCTAGCACTCTCATCAAATCATATGGAAAATCTGGTGCGAGTTAGACTCTAGCACCCTGTCACGAAAATCATGTAAACTTTGGTGCGAGTTAGACTCCAGTACCGTGTCACAAAAATCATATAAAACCTGGTGTGAGTTAGACTCTAGCACCGTATCACGACAATCATGTAAAATCAGGTGCGAGTTAGACTCCAGCACCAATGCATGTAAAACTCTAGTGCAAGCTCTCGCTCCAGCACTAATGCATGCATCACACAACTCAAAATATCGTGCGAGCTGAGCTCTAGCACGTCACATGTCAATAAAAACACGTAGGCGGCTCTGTTTCCTTAAAATAGTTTTCACAACAATTTCATCATTGAAAATATGCAATGCTGTGCATTTTTCTTTCAAGGTTAGCCAGCCTACTCATACATGCATCAAAACTCCTCCAGAACGAGTAGGAACCTCTTGTTCTTGCTCCTCCCAATTTTTTCAAAAATTGTAAATTTTACCCTTAACAAGGGTATTTTGGTAATTTACCCTTTCGGGGCACTAAAATTATTAACTTACTTCTAGACCCTTCAGATAATTTAAAAGACTGCATATGACTTTGAAATTTCGTAAAGTTATGTCACGACCCAAACTATCCAAAAATCAGAGTTAATTTTTCGCGTTTTATTATTTTCTTACTTAAATTCTTACCTGTCCTCGAATCGTGACCAACACTCCACTAATAATTGGGCTGTGCGTCAATGCCAGTCCCACCATTCCATTACCATCTAACTTATTTATTTTTTTCTCCAGTCATTTATAATTGTTTACATTATTTATACATCCCCTAAAGTTACTTACAAACATGTTACTGTGCTATGCTTATGTAGATACAATATGTACAAGTGTATATACCTTATGTTGATGGGCAGCAGCGGATATCCGGAATGCAGTACTGAGTCGCCTCAACTTCAACTGGAGATTATCTGTGGGAGAAAATGAAAGGGGTGAGCACATCAAGCTCAGTAAGGCAATCCTACGAACAAGTAGGTAACCATACTACCTACATGAACGTGATGCCGTGCATAAACCACCCTTTCTCCACACATTTTAAAACAAATGATGTGAATTATGATGCTATGTAAATCGAGTTTGCATGGAAAATTAAACATGCAATTCATTTAAATCATTTCTTTCTCATTTAAAAATTTCACAATAAAGTCAGGACTCGACCCCTCCTTCGGGTGATCCTGACTCACACAAAACCATGAAAACGGTTTACATCACACGTGGGTTTGAAAAGCATGGAAATACCATCATGCAAATTTAATTTAAAAACCTAGTTTAAATCATCGAAATCGTCGACATGAGAGACGAGGCAATATCTGTATAACGGCAATAACCAGGACTGGCCAATGTGTCCTCGTGAGTCCCTCTAGCTTCACGGATCCCAGTGTGCGAGGTCTCACCCTGATCGGGAATCGCTCGGGAGGTGGGTCAATCCAACCCGTCAGTCTTATCCGATCTCGCGCATCCGAAGATGCCGTATCCGAAGATACCCCGTATCACAAAGATACCGTATCACAAAGATACTACACGATACATCGTACTCCATGCTACTTGCACGGTACATCGTACTCCGTGGACCCACAGCCTTATCCCTCGTTCGGGCTCATCAGCTGGATCTCCAACCCTTATCCCTCGTTCGGGCTCATCAGGTGGATCTCTAACCCTTATCCCTCGTTCGGGCTCATCAGGTTGTTTCAACATGCCATGTCTCAAAACGCACGTGCGAGCCTATTTAATCGGTGACACGCAGTCAACCTGATGCTCCAAGCACGGCTTATCGTATGATCTCTGAAAAGTAGTGCGAGCGGTGCTCTAACACTGTCAGTAAATCAAATAAAGCTAGTGCGAGCTAAGCTCAAGCACTCTGTCACGAAAATCGTGTATAAAATATGGTGCGAGTTAGACTCCAGCACCCTGTCATGAAAATCATGTAAAATTTGGTGCAAGTTAGACTCTAGCACCGTGTCACGAAAAAGCATATAAAATCTGGTGCGAGTTATACTCTAGCACCTATGCGTGTAAAACTCTAGTGCGAGCTCTCGCTCCAGCACTAGTGCATGCATCACACAAATCAAACATCGTGCGAGCTGAGCTCCAGCACGTCACATGTAAATAAAAACACGTAGGCGGCTCAGTTATCTCCAAACAATTTTTACAGAAATCACATCGTTTAAGATATGCAATGCTATGCATTTTTCTTTAAAAGTGAGCCAGCCTACTCATGCATGATGTTGAAATACCTCCAGAACGAGCAGGAACCTTTTGTTCTCGCTCCTCCCAATTTTTCCTAAATTTTTAGATTTTACCCTTAACAAGGGTATTTTAGTAATTTTGCCCATACGGGGCACTAAAGTTATTCTTCGACCTCTAGACCCTCCAGATAAATTTTAAAGACTGCATATGAATTTAAAATTTCGTAGAGTTTACCTCTAGCAGTCCGTAGAATTCCCTTACCTGGAATCGCGCGCAGACTACTCTTGTCTCGATGATACCGAACCTCTCGGCCCAAGTGCGCGCCAACCAATGTACGTAACTGCATATAACCACATAATCGAGGTTAATTCAATTATCTCGATCAGTATATTGCATTTACTGATCAACTTGAAGCTATTGGGCCTTATCTACCTTATTGGGCCTCGGCCCATTTTAGCCCTTTTTATATTCATTAATTCCCTTCTTCGAGTATACCGAGCTTATATAGCTTTCTAATAGTTATCGGGCTTCATTCCAATTTCATTGGATAGCCCGTATACCACTTACGGCAATTATATTGCAATTCCGAATAATATTCCTTCCTACGCGAAATTAATCCATAATTCCGTAAAATAATTAAAACTCGGTATTTAAAGAACTCTAATTGCCGAAATTAAATTGTACTTACCCGATACGATGCGGGGTACGAGAATCAGAGCTCAATCGGCTCTCGTTCGATCTCCGTCGTGAAGCTGCATAATTGGGTAAATTCGAATTATTTTCCATTAAAATAATATTAAATTAAATTTTCGGAATTTACCCGTAGGTCAATTTCGACCCTCGATCAACTTACCCGAACCTCGAGTCGTCCCCGGTAAATTTCTTTCCTTTTTTCCTTCCTTTTCCTTCCTTTTCCTTTCTTTTCTTTTCCCTTTTCCTTCCTTTTCCTTCCCTTTCCTTTCCTTTCCTTCCAGCCAAACGGTGCCGTTTTGCTGCCTATTGCCGTCGCCGACGTTTCCGGCGGTCTCACCGGCCGAGACCGGTCTCAAAAGAACCGGCTTCTTCCCCTGAGTGCGTCGGTGCCCTCCGTTTCAGCCCAGACGCAGTGGTTCGCCGAGAATCGGCTTGTTTCTCCGGCGGTCTTCCTCAGCTCCGATCGGCCTGCTCCGGCCACCTGGCGGCTCGAATCCGGTACCCACGTGCTCGTCGGACTCCCCTCTTCCTCCTGGCAGCTTCGTCGAAGTCGTCGGTCGCCGGTGGTGCGAGAATCGGCGGTGAGGGTGGTGCGGGTCGTTTTCGGTTTCTCTCTCGGGTTTTCCCGAGTTTTCTCTCTCCTCCCTTTTTTTTATTATTATTATTTATTTTAATTATTTTACTATTCAATAAAATACTCCACAAAATCCCAAAATATCTACCTTATATTATTTTTTATTCTACTTTAATTTATTTACTTTAAATTTAATTTATTAATTATATTTTTCTCTAAATTTCGATATTATTTCTTCGCGTTTTTCGAGATATAGTCCCAGTAATTTTTTTGGTATTTTTAAAATTTCCGAATCTTGATCAATTGACCCAAAATTTATAATTTCCTTATTGTCGATCAAGATCTCTTACATCCGAAATTTTTTAATTAAAATTTCCTTATTGTCCTAATACCGGGTTTTGGTATTTTTACCATTTTACCCCTGCTCTTGTTTCGAAAATCAATTTAACTTGACCTTCCTTCATACATCCCCCATATTTTCTTATTTAATTTCTGTATTTTAAATTAAATTCGGGTCTTACAACTCTTCCCCACTTAAAGAATTTGGTCCTCCAAATTAGAACCATGTTATATGAGTCCATATACTATACAACTCCGGGTACATCGATCATATCATACTCTTAAGTTCTTATGCGACCTTCTCCGGAGTGTATTACTACCAAAGGACTTTAATTAGGGAGATTATCTTAAACCTCAATACTTTCTCTTTCCGGTTGAATGCCCGAATCAACTTATCAATATACTTATATTTTCATTAAATTGAACTTTTGGAATTCATATCCTATCACCTATGCTGGATCTGGATAGTATTGCTGAAGCATCAAAAGCTGAGACACATTGTGGGTGCCTGTTAATTCAAGTGATAACACCAACCTACAGGTCTTATCTCCCACTTGTCTAATCTCTCAAAATATTCCATCCAGCACAACTCAATTTACTTTCTTCCAAAAGTCCTCTATGTCCTTATTCTCTTAGGACAAGAAATATTTCAACCATACTAATTCACCAAAGGTGAATTTCAATATTTGTCTATCTGCTCTGAGGTGTTCTTAATCTCTCATCCTTAACTAAAACATCCTCAGAGACTTATTATCTAAGGTCGAAAATAATTCTGTCTGTCACCCACTTTTTCTTATCCAATTTGAGGAACAACCCCTACAGCCATACACTGTCTCATATCTTGTTATCCCAATACTCAAGTGACAACTGTCACTATTGACGAATTCAATTTGAAATTAACTGATCATTCCAGGAGCTTATAAAATCAATGGCACACGCTTTCATCCTCTCCTCCAAACGTGTACAGTCCTCTCTGACTGACCATCTGTTTGAGGATGGAAAGCTGTGCTAATACTCAGTCGGGTTCCCATAGCTTCCTTAAATATCCACAGAGGTAGGAAGTGGAGCGGGAATCCCTATATGATACCATGCTCACTGGAACGCTACTTAATGTTCCACAATCTTTCTTATACATAAATCCTCATACACCCTCTGAGTATCTGGGGAGTTCGTAATCCAGAAGGTGGGTAGACTTAGTCAACTTAGCGACTATCATCTAAATAGTCTCGTGATTCACCTGAGTTCTCTATAACCCATCATAAAATTCATGGAGACTTGCTCTCATTTTCGTGCCGTGTCAATATAGGTAGGTGCTGCAATAACTCTGCAGACTTTTAATACTCTACCTTATTCTGTTGACATACTAGGCACTTCTTCACAATCTCTACCATGTCTCTCTCCACATCTGACCACCAATACCCTTTTTGAGATTTCAATATATAATCATTACTTTCTGTATGCACTGTATATCCCGAAGAGTGAGCTTCTGACAACATTACTATCTCATCAACTGTGGTCCTGGGGAGCACTCATACTATCTCGAAACCTCTGTAAATCATTATCATACTCTGTGAACTCTGTCACTGTACCCTTCTGAATCTGACCCAAACTATCGACATCGTGCCGATCCTCACGCTAAGCCTGTCAAATCCGGGCACTCTCATCCGGTTCTAATCTCAGGCTAGCTATCACATAATCATACCAATCACTGTCATCATCAGACGGGATCATATCACTACCGAGGTTCACAACTGTTCTAGCAGTTCACGCTCCCTGACCATCATATGTAATACCATCCCGAGGCTCTTTATACTCAAAGCATCAGTCATCACATTAGCCTTTCCTGGGTGGTATAATTTTCACAAATCAAAACCTCTCAGAAGCTCTAACCCACTATGTATTCTCATATTCGCCTCTTTCTGTGAAAACAGATACTCGGGCTTTATGATCAGTGCATATCCAAAATTTCTCACCATGTACATAATAGTACCATATCCTTGGTACAAATACTGTTGCCAACTTTAAATCATGGGTCAGATAGTTTATTTCATGATCAAGGGGTTGTCTGGATCCACAATCGACTATCTTCCCATTATACATCAATACACAGCTCCCTCATAATTTTGAGGTATCCATACTCACTGAGAACCTCTTGAGCTGTTGGGTATGGTGAAAATAATCACGGTGGTCAGTTCATACTTCACTACACCGAAATTCATGTCACATCTATCATTTTATTTATTATCTCATTCCAAGACCACGTTTTTTTAGTTAAACGTGTCGACCAAGTAAATCCTTTTAGAACTCGCAGCAACCATCTGCAAAAGCAATTTCCCAATTATTGCTTATAAATCGCCCTAAACTTTAACTACATCCAACATATCATCGATACTGATGATTACGAATCGGTCCAATCCTTGGCTTATCTATGCGTAAGCGTATAAGATCCTTCAAAATCGCTTACGTCTTCAGGTACTAACTTGCGTCATTTCCTTTTCTTATCTTAACCGCTCTTATTAAATTTTTACTATGTTAACCTTTATGATTTGTCGAATTTTAATATTCTTATCGTCTTAGTAAGGGTATCCTAATGCTAAAGGTATTTATTACGACGATCGATTTCACGTTATAGGTTATATATATATATATACTTTTAGACGCTGTCAAGTCTTCAGGCGGGGAGGTATTTTGAAATACCTTTATTAACCTTCAGACTTAACCACAACTACGTTATATCTCAGTCTATGTGGTCACAATTTATATTCGCTACTAATTGCTTAACCTCTAATGACTTCACATATTAAGGGTATTCCTTACCTAGCATGTCTCTTACTCCAATACATCTTGTATTTAGGATCTATCTTATCTCAAAGATTATCTCCTTTCGTATATTAATTATAATGAAACTCTTGTCATTATTCATTCCGTGAGTACCATCCTTTACTCCTTTAACTTCAACTGTCGCACCCCTTTTTATTACTTAAAATCTCTATATCCATATTCCGTTTATTAATCCTCCTCTATTGGGTACTCATTTATTAGTATTGTGCCCAATGATGTAGGCATTCATGCCTTTTACTCACTTATATGCGAATGAAGGCGGTATGAATAAATGTGTGGTACCAGGATCAATGAACATATGTACTTCATTATTCATAACAAGTGTGGTATCTTACACCACATCCATGAAACATCAATAGTGTCCTGGTCCAAGACATCCTTTCGCCTTCGTCCAACAACCTACTTCCTTTTTTCTTTTCGGCTATGGCCTCCCTTTTTGTTGCGGCTATACCAACGAAGTTTTTCTGTCTCTTTACTTTTCTGTGGGGCGATCTCGCCCAACTCTATTCAAATCAAATCAATGGTCCGTCTTTACCACACTTAACGGCCATTTTCATCAATACCGTGTAGGTATAAACCCTCCTTCCGTGGTATCCACCACACATCTCACACTGCTTACAGTGCTTACACTGCTACACTGCTTCGTAGCAGGTCGGGGTCCTCCAATCACAATGCCCACAAGAGTGCCAAAATTAGATGCACTGGGGCCTTACCAATTATCTTACTCCATAACTCGTCAAATCAGATCTTTTACCAATTACCATTTCCCATTTTAACATCTCTGCCATTTCTCGATTCTCTTTTCTGTCTCTATTTCAGCCTTTACTACCTTTCCCAATCTCAGAGGCGTGCAATTCATATCCTTATTTACCCAACTGTAAATCTGTGCACTGCCTCGGTGTAGGCAATATCTCACGGGCAAATCGGACTCTCATTGACAATCTGAGCCCTTCCATAAACTTTTAGACATCTCGACTGTCACTTGTTCATAATGTCAAGGTAATATCTGCCCAAAAAATACAACCGAGTTTCCATACTCGTCAATAAATCAAATCCACTGGGTCAGAGTAAGGACTTTTATCCATAATTTCCTTTAAATCATGTCCGGGATATCCTGTCACCGGAATACATCCAATAAGATTTCTCATCTTAGCTATGGATGTTTAACACTTAAGATGGGTCGAGCGGGTTTCCACCAATGTTCCGCTGCGCCCTCTGATCTTATTCTTAATCTGAGCAATTAGCTCCTCAAAATAATCTCCACACTTCGCTCCAACTTCGCGAAGCGTGTCTCAATATTGTCCGATCTCTTTGTCGGACTCTGTGAGGCCTTCTCAACATTAGCCTCTATTTCAATCTCATCCCGATTCTCATAAGTCAACTCAGCACGACTTAGCAGACTCAGGTCTACCTCTACGACCTCTGCCTCGTGCACTATCTCATCTAACGCGACTCATATTAGGCATTCCTGCATTCTCAACCATTTCTTAGTCAAACCCATCTCGATATACACTATTGTATCTAACTAAGCACAGTAACACGGGGATGTAATTTCTTAATTACTGACACTGACACACATCAGACCAATTGTGCTCTGATACCATAATAATTATCACGACCCAAACTACCCAAAAATCAGAGTTAATTTTTCGCGTTTTATTATTTTCTTACTTAAATTCTTACCTGTCCTCGAATCGTGACCAACACTCCACTAATAATTGGGCTGTGCGTCAATGCCAGTCCCACCATTCCATTACCATCTAACTTATTTATTTTTTTCTCCAGTCATTTATAATTGTTTACATTATTTATACATCCCCTAAAGTTACTTACAAACATGTTACTGTGCTATGCTTATGTAGATACAATATGTACAAGTGTATATACCTTATGTTGATGGGCAGCAGCGGATATCCGGAATGCAGTACTGAGTCGCCTCAACTTCAACTGGAGATTATCTGTAGGAGAAAATGAAAGGGGTGAGCACATCAAGCTCAGTAAGGCAATCCTACGAACAAGTTGGTAACCATACTACCTACATGAACGTGATGCCGTACATAAACCACCCTTTCTCCACACATTTTAAAACAAATGATGTGAATTATGATGCTATGTAAATCGAGTTTGCACGGAAAATTCAACATGCAATTCATTTAAATCATTTCTTTCTCATTTAAAAATTTCACAATAAAGTCAGGACTCGACCCCTCCTTCGGGTGATCCTGACTCACACAAAACCATGAAAACGGTTTACATCACACGTGGGTTTGAAAAGCATGGAAATGCCATCATGCAAATTTAATTTAAAAACCTAGTTTAAATCATCGAAATCGTCGACATGAGAGACGAGGCAATATCTGTATAACGGCAATAACCAGGACTGGACAATGTGTCCTCGTGAGTCCCTCTAGCTTCACGGATCCCAGTGTGCGAGGTCTCACCCTGATCGGGAACCGCCCGGGAGGTGGGTCAATCCAACCCGTCAGTCTTATCCGATCTCGCGCATCCGAAGATGCCGTATCCGAAGATACCCCGTATCACAAAGATACCGTATCACAAAGATACTACACGGTACATCGTACTCCATGCTACTTGCACGGTACATCGTACTCCGTGGACCCACAGCCTTATCCCTCGTTCGGGCTCATCAGCTGGATCTCCAACCCTTATCCCTCGTTCGGGCTCATCAGGTTGTTTCAACATGCCATGTCTCAAAACGCACGTGCGAGCCTATTTAATCGGTGACACACAGTCAACCCGATGCTCCAAGCACGGCTTATCGTATGATCTCTGAAAAGTAGTGCGAGCGGTGCTCTAACACTGTCAGTAAATCAAATAAAGCTAGTGCGAGCTAAGCTCAAGCACTCTGTCACGAAAATCGTGTATAAAATATGGTGCGAGTTAGACTCCAGCACCCTGTCATGAAAATCATGTAAAATTTGGTGCGAGTTAGACTCTAGCACCGTGTCACGAAAAAGCATATAAAATCTGGTGCGAGTTATACTCTAGCACCTATGCGTGTAAAACTCTAGTGCGAGCTCTCGCTCCAGCACTAGTGCATGCATCACACAAATCAAACATCGTGCGAGCTGAGCTCCAGCACGTCACATGTAAATAAAAACACGTAGGCGGCTCAGTTATCTCCAAACAATTTTTACAGAAATCACATCGTTTAAGATATGCAATGCTATGCATTTTTCTTTAAAAGTGAGCCAGCCTACTCATGCATGATGTTGAAATACCTCCAGAACGAGCAGGAACCTTTTGTTCTTGCTCCTCCCAATTTTTCCTAAATTTTTAGATTTTACCCTTAACAAGGGTATTTTAGTAATTTTGCCCATAAGGGGCACTAAAATTATTCTTCGACCTCTAGACCCTCCAGATAAATTTTAAAGACTGCATATGAATTTAAAATTTCGTAGAGTTTACCTCTAGCAGTCCGTAGAATTCCCTTACCTCTAATCGCGCGCAGACTACTCTTGTCTCGATGATACCGAACCTCTCGGCCCAAGTGCCCGCCAACCAATGTACGTAACTGCATATAACCACATAATCGAGGTTAATTCAATTATCCCGATCAGTATATTGCATTTACTGATCAACTTGAAGCTATTGGGCCTTATATACCTTATTGGGCCTCAGCCCATTTTAGCCCTTTTTATATTCATTAATTCCCTTCTTCGGGTATACCGAGCTTATATAGCTTTCTAATAGTTATCGGACTTCATTCCAATTTCATTGGATAGCCCGTATACCACTTACGACAATTATATTGCAATTCCGAATAATATTCCTTCCTACGCGAAATTAATCCATAATTTCGTAAAATAATTAAAACTCGGTATTTAAAGAACTCTAATTGCCGAAATTAAATTGTACTTACCCGATACGATGCGGGGTACGAGAATCAAAGCTCAATCGACTCTCGTTCGATCTCCGTCGTGAAGCTGCATAATTGGGTAAATTCGAATTATTTTCCATTAAAATAATATTAAATTAAATTTTCGAAATTTACCCGTAGGTCAATTTCGACCCTCGATCAACTTACCCGAACCTCGAGTCGTCCCCGGTAAATTTCTTTCCTTTTTCCCCTTTTTCCTTCCTTTTCCTTCCTTTTCCTTTCTTTTCTTTTCCCTTTTCCTTCCTTTTCCTTCCCTTTCCTTTCCTTTCCTTCCAGCCAAACGGTGCCGTTTTGCTGCCTATTGCCGTCGCCGGCGTTTCCGGCGGTCTCACCGGCCGAGACCGGTCTCAAAAGAACCGGCTTCTTCCCCTGAGTGCGTCGGTGCCCTCCGTTTCAGCCCAGACGCAGTGGTTTGTCGGGAATCGGCTTGTTTCTCCGGCGGTCTTCCTCAGCTCCGATCGGCCTGCTCCGGCCACCTGGCGGCTCGAATCCGGTACCCACGTGCTCGTCGGACTCCCCTCTTCCTCCTGGCAGCTTCGTCGAAGTCGTCGGTCGCCGGTGGTGCGAGAATCGGCGGTGAGGGTGGTGCGGGTCGTTTTCGGTTTCTCTCTCTGGTTTTCCCGAGTTTTCTCTCTCCTCCCTTTTTTTTTTGGTTACTTTCTTTTTTTTTTATTATTATTATTATTTATTTTAATTATTTTACTATTCAATAAAATACTCCACAAAATCCCAAAATATCTACCTTATATTATTTTTTATTCTACTTTAATTTATTTACTTTAAATTTAATTTATTAATTATATTTTTCTCTAAATTTCGATATTATTTCTTCGCGTTTTTCGAGATATAGTCCCGGTAATTTTTTCGGTATTTTTAAAATTTCCGAATCTTGATCAATTGACCCAAAATTTATAATTTCCTTATTGTCGATCAAGATCTCTTACATCCGAAATTTTTTAATTAAAATTTCCTTATTGTCCTAATACCGGGTTTTGGTATTTTTACCATTTTACCCCTGCTCTTGTTTCGAAAATCAATTTAACTTGACCTTCCTTCATACATCCCCCATATTTTCTTATTTAATTTTCGTATTTTAAATTAAATTCGGGTCTTACAAGTTACCACTAGCAGTCCGTAGAATTCCCTTACCTTATTTTTCTGTAGAGTCTGACCTTTCCTTTTCCACTGCTGTCTCGGCACGCAGTCCGATTTACTCCCAATCCAATATCTGAAACTGCGTATAATTATTCCTCAGGTCAGATATCATAAAAATTTAATTGTATATCCTATTTTCTGGGCTTAATTTAAATCATTGGGCTCATTTACCCCTATTGGGCCCAATTGCACCTTAATGGGCCTTAATCGGCCTTAAGCCCGTTTTCCACTTAATTTTCACATTATCGAGGCCTATTGGGCTCATTGGGCCCTCCAACAATTTCTTGGGCCTCGTTCTAACTCTCAAATAGCTCAATTTATTATTTACGACAATTTATCCGACTTTCCAAAATTTAATTTAATTAATGCGAAAATTAAATTCGAGGCACGCATAACGATGTAAATTGTCGTAAATAAGGGTTACTTACCCGAGATTCCAAGCTGCTACGTAAATCCAGGCTGTCTTGAGCTCTCGTTGGATGCCAATTGTCGAGCTACACAATTTCATAAATTTTCGAGTAAATTTCTAGTCGAATAATAATCAAATAAAATATTCCAAAATTCAAATCGGTCAATTTCGACCGCTTATCGACTTACCCGTAGCTCGATTACATCGCCGAAATTTTTTTCCAATTTTTTCTCTTTTTTCTTTTTCCCTTTTTCTCCTTTTTTCCTCTCTTTCTTGGCTGAACCGGTTCGGTCCGATTCAGACCCGGTTCAGACCGTCGGTTCACTCCGGTTAGGTCGGTTCACGACCTTGCCAATCGGTTCTCCACCGAATTCCGCGCCAATGGCTCCGCTGGGTCATCCTCATCTCAGTTCTGGGGTCGGCTTCGGTCGAGGTCGCCGGAAAGTCACCAGTCTGGCCTGTTCTCTCCGCTGTCGGTACCCTTTTCTGGGCTTGGCCGTCGCCGGCGATTTCGACCGTTTCGTCGGCAGCTACGGGTCTCAAAATGATCGGCTCCTCCTCCCGATCACGTCGGTGGCCCCCACTCACGCCCAGCTGTCGTGGATCGCCAGGACCGAGCTCTTCTCTCCCGTCGGTCTTTCTCTCCCCCTATTCATCGGATTCCGACGTCGGTGGGTCGTGCCGCCGGTACCAGGGAGATCACCTGAAGCTCCTCTTCCTTTTCTGGTGGTCGTGGCCCCTCATCCGGCGTCGGTGGTGGCTCGCCGGTGATGGTTTTGGTTTTCCTCGGTGGTTTTCCGTTTTCACGCGACTTTCGCGTTTTCGATCTTTTTTTTTTGTTTCTTCCTCTTTTTTTTATTTCTTTTATTAATTTATTTATTATTATTTTAATCAATAAAATACATTAAAAATACCCAAATATCTTTTAAAATATCATAAAAATTATTATTTAATTCCTTTATTCAATAAATGAATTTATCAGTCTATTTTCGTCTTTTCGGTATATTTTTCGATTATTTTTGAAATGATTTTTCGAAGTAAAAGTCCCGATTAATTTTGATTAATTCTCATAACTTGATATCTTGATCAATTTAACCCGAAAGTTAATTATTTCTTCGTTATTGATCAAGATTTCTCAATCCCTTATTTTTAATTAAATTTTCCTGTCGAATTTATTCCGACTTTCGATCTTTTGACCATTTTACCCTTCAACGTGCTCAGGAATTCCATTTCAGTCCTTTTGCATTTTTAAATGCACTCGTAAATTTCTATTCATTCCCTTTTGCTCTTACAATAAAATCGGGTCTTACATGTATGGAATAGGTTTTAGGGTTTAAATGGTCTAAGGTTCAACCAAAGTTGATTTGTTCCTTTATTTTTATTTTTAATTTTATTGTTTTTTATTTTTAATTTAATTTTATTATTTTAGTATTATTTTTTATTTTTTATTAGAAAAATGTTCGGACAAAATTAGATATCTACAGCTATCTCTCTTTACACATTACTGAGAATCAGGAATAGAGCAAAGACAATTAACAACTATTTTGTCTGAATTCATCATGCCAACAAATTTCTTCTACAAAAACTATACAAATAAGAAATTCTCTAATCTTTTATCATAAGACTAAGAATGATGCAAAATGAATTTTTCTCGTCTTTTTATCAGAAGACTAAGAAATGAAAAATAAATTTTTTTAATGTAAGATTAAGGAATGAATGCAAATTTAAATTTCCTAGTGTTTTCTGTAACAAGAATAAAGAATGCAAAAATGAATTTTCCTAATATTTTCTATCATAAGATTGAGAAATGAATGCAAATTGAAATTTTCTAGTCTTTTCTATAACAAGACTAAGGAATGCAAAAATGAATTTTCCTAATCTTTTTTATCATAAGAATAAGGAATGCAAAATGAATTTTCTTAATTTTTTCTATTATAAGATTAAAGAATGAATGCAAATTGAAATTTCTTTGTCTTTTCTATCATAAGACTACGATATGCAAAATTGATTTTCTCAATCTTTTCTATCATAAGATTAAGGAATGCAAAACGGATTTTCCTAATCTCTTATATCATAAGATTAAGGAATGAATGTAAATAAAAATTTCCTAATCTTTTCTATCATAAGACTAAGAATGCAAAAAATGAATTTTCTTAATCTCTTCTATCATAAGATTAAAGAATGAATGCAAATCGAAATTTCCTATTCTTTTCTATCATAAGACTAAGAATGCAAAAATGAATTTTCTTAATCTCTTCTATCGTAAGATTAAAGAATGAATGCAAGTTGAATTTTTCTAATGTTTTTTTAAGGAATCATCTTATCTTAAGTTATTATGCCAGCCAAACTGGGCTTGCGATTCTCATCCTCAAAATAATTTTTAAATGAATGTTTGTTTATGCATTCAAATGCAATCGTAATTTTGGTAATAAGATTTTCAAGCTTATCTTGCCTTTTTTCTAAAATTTCTATCTATCACACTTTCCTTTGACTCTCAAATCCTCTGAATTTTGTCATCTTCTTAATTCAGTCATGCTTGGAGATCAACTTCAACATATTTTTAGGTTTACATTTCTTTCATTCTTTATATTTGTTTCATTTCCTTCTAGAAATGCAAGGATTTTCCCAAAAAAAAATTTTAAAAAATTTACCCAAAAGTTACCAACATTTATTTATTATTCCAAGTCCACAACCAATGTACTCGTGCATCTTCTCAATTTATTGCAAGGGTGAAGTAGATTCAAGATAATCATGAGAGAGATAGGTATTCATTCTTAGAAAAGAACATGAAGTCATAAAAAGGAATTCAATGGGATAACTATTTCGGATAGGGTAGGTAGCATCAAATTATCGAACATTTTGATAAATTCAATCAAGTCAATTAAAAATTCTTTTCCAAAAGCCCACTCTTATAGATATATTCCTTCATGTAGTATCTATCAATCTTACCCCTATATCAAAACTTTTAATGTTGATTTTTTCCCTAAGTCGTTTTTTCAAGCTTTCAACTTAGGTGGCCTTCCTTTTGATTCAAACCGTTTTTTTTTTTTTTTGGTTTTCGATTTGAATCCTCTTTTATTTTTTTCTTTTTCTTTTTTAATCCTTTTTTTTCTTTCTTTTTTATTTTTCCCACTCTTCCAATTTTATTGGCTTTAACAAATTTCAACCCTCTGTGTTAACTCAAATATATACTCCTTCTGTCAGCGTTTTTTTTTTTGATCCAAGATATCTTTTGGAGCCTATGCTTCTATTTGGGCATTGGTTTCTTCAACTTAATCAGCATCGTTTACTTCACCATACTAATATTTTCATCAAACCTTCAAAAAATCATTAACTAATTGTGCAAGTATGCTTTTCATTCAATGTATGATTCTTTAATTTAAGTATTTACATTTGATCAAAATGGGCATTTAAAGGCATGTAATTTAAGCTCGGGTGAGGATTTATGAAAAAATAATAAAATAGGCCCAAAATGTGTTTAAGAGTTTATAGACTAAAGAATCACTTTCTTATGAAGTAAATCATTTGGGCATTTTACCCTATTTTTATTCATTCTTTTTTTCTTGTTTTTTTTTTCTTTTGCTCTTTTTGGGTTTATTTCCTTTGGTACTCAAACCCTTTTTCCTTTTCTTTTTCTTTTTTCATTTTCTCACATAAATAGGGCTCTTTCTTTTTTATTTTTTAGCCCCTTAATTCTCTTTATTGATATTTTCATCTTTACCCCTCTCAGATTTTCCATTTAAGCTTTCTTGCCTTTAGTATGGAAGGTGATCCTTGGTGGGTTACATTCTACAGAGAAAAACATAACAAGCTTAAAAGGGATAATCAAAGAATAACTTTACTCATGCTTGAAGGATAGTGAAAGAAGGCCATTTATCATTTCAAATGTAAATGCTCTTATGAAAGATCATCTATTGAACAAGGACGAACTTGTCAGAAACTTTTCTAAGATATTCATCTTTTCTTCGACCATTTATTAGGTTAAGATTGTGAATAACTTTCCTTTTCTTATTGGACAATCTCGGTAGACTAATAATTCAGCAACAAAAGTAATCCTTTTATAATTAAATTTAAAATTTATTGACATCATTATTTTCATGTTCATTATTTGGATACTTGCGAGTGAAAGATATGGACAATGGTAAATGAATATAGAGAATGAGAAATTGAGAAAATGACAATGCATTATACTAGTCACTTTATTGAAAAGAAACTAAATAAGAGTTTACCTATACATAATACTTTATTTCTTGCTTATGGACTTAAGCACTTTAGAAAAATTGTCTTGCATTACTTAAAAGAAATAAAAGAAATAAAAAATAAAACTATTTCTTATGGCTTGAACTCCTTATACCTTACAAGACTCTTCTTTTTCCATGATCTTAGCTTGGTAGCAAGTGTTGTATGAATGGACATTGAGTCGATCTGTCTTTGAACCTTTATTACCACAACTAAAAGTTTATTATTTCTCATGTGGTGATGCTTGAAAGATTTTGAAAATGCTTTGTTCAAAAACTATGAATGAAGATGAATGAATGGACAAAATGCGACATGTGTTTAAATAGAATGAGAAAATGAAAAAATATGGACGAGACACGCATGGAGATGTTTTCGCAAAATCAACCAAAAACAAACAAATATGATCAAACATGTGCCTTAAGTAAAAGGGTTTTATATGGTGGGTCAACATGTCTCCTTAAATTTACTATATACTTGGTTTGGATTATCAAAGATCTAAAAGTTCCCAAATTGTTCCTCTTTGGCATCCTACATAGGACAGTATGGCACCCCAATCCTCAAGGATTCAATTTGAGTAGGAATATTTTGATTGTCATTGCAGAGGTTATCACCGCACAAAAGTAAAGGTACTTTACTCCCTCTTAAAGAGACGGAGCTCGAGTATAGAGCTCTTGTTATGCAAATGAATATGTCATATATGTAAAGGAATAAGCCAAACATAAAAGATATCACATCTTTAATAAAAAAATACACATGACATGAATGAGAAAGAATCAAAATTTCTTTTTTTTAATTATTATTATTTTATGAAAAATCTTATTAAATATTTATTAAGACAATTAAACTAAGATTTGGGATAAAATATGATTATTTAAGGCTCGACTCTCAAAAATCCTCAATAAAGTCACCATGCTGTCATAACGATTTTCGTTCGAACACTTGATCGAAAGACGATTTTAGAAACAAAAAGGGAGTCACCACTAATCATTTTTGACAATGATTAATTGATCATTTAAAAACATTTATCTTTTAAACAAAATATTAAAATTAATTAAGTTTTATTAAAAGATAATTTTTGGTCTACGAATGTCACGACCCAAACTACCCAAAAATCAGAGTTAATTTTTCGCGTTTTGTTATTTTCTTACTTAAATTCATACCTGTCTTCTGATCGTGACCACACTCCACTAACAATTGGGCTGTGCGTTAATGTCAGTCCCACCATTCATTTACCATAGTACTTATTTCTTCTCCAGTCATTTATAATTGTTTACAATATTTATACATCCCCTAAAGTTACTTACAAACATGTTACTGTGCTATGCTTATTTAGATACAATATGTACAAGTGTATATACCTTAAATGATGGGCAGCAGCGGATATCCGGAATGCAGTACTGAGTCACCTCAACTTCAACTGGAGATTATCTGTGTGAGAAAATGAAAGGGTCACATCAAACTCAGTAAGGCAATCCTACGAACAAGTAGGTAACCATACTACCTACATGAACGTGGTGCCATGCATAAACCACCCTTTCTCCACACATTTTAAAACGGATGATATGAGTTATGATGTTATGTAAATCCATTCGCATGGCAAAATTCAACATGCAATTATTTCAAATCATTTCATTCTCGTTTAAAATTTCACAACAAGGCCATGACTCAACCCATCCCTCGGGTGGTCCTGACTCACATAAAACCATAAAAAATCGATTTACATTCACACATGGGTTTGAAAAGCATGGAAGTAATCATCATGCACGTTTGATTTTAAAAACCCAGTTTTAATCTCATCAAAGTCGTCAACATGCGAGAGCAGGCAACATCTGTATATCGGTAATAACCAGGACTATGGCCATGTGTCCTCGGGAGTTCCTCTACTACACGGATCCTAGCGTGCGGGTTCTCACCATGATCGGGAACCGCCCGGGAGGTGGGTCAATCCATCTCGTCAGTCTTATCCGATTCCATGCATCCGAAGATGCTGTATCCGAAGATACAACATGGTACATCGTACTCCATGCTACTTGCACGGTACATCGTACTCCGTGGACCCATATCATGTCTCTATACTCATGCCATGTCTCAAAATGCACGTGCGAGCCTATTTAATCGGTGACACACAGTCTACCCTTATCGCATGTTCTCATAAAATCAGTGCGAGCGATGCTCAGCACTCTCATCAAATCAGGTAAAACTAGTGCGAGCTAAGCTCTAACACTCTGTATGCAAACCATCATGAAAATCATATATATATATATATATAATCTGGTGCGAGCGAAGCTCTAACACCCTGTCTCAAAAATCATATAAAATATGGTGCGAGTTAGACTCTAGCACCGTATCACGAAAATCATATAAAATCAGGTGCGTGTTAGATTTCAGCACCAATGCATGTAAAACTCTAGAGCGAGCTCTCGCTCCAGCACTAATGCATGCATCACACAACTTAAAATATCGTGCGAGCTGAGCTCTAGCACGTCACATGTCAATAAAAACACGTAGGCGGCTCTGTTTCCTCAAAACAGTTTTCAAAACAATTTCATCGTTGAAACTATGAAATGCTGTGCATCTTTCTTTCAAGGTTAGCCAGCCTACTCATGCATGCATCAAAACATCTCCAGAATGAGCAGGAACCTCTTGTTCTTGCTCCTCCCAATTTTTCCTAAATTTGTAAATTTTACCCTTAACAAGGGTATTTTGGTAATTTGCCCATTCGGGGCACTAAAATTATTATTTGACCTCTAGACCCTTCAGATAATTTTTAAAGGACTGCAAATGAACTTAAAATTTCGTAAAGTTACCTCTAGCAGTCCGCAGAATTCCCTTACCTTATTTTCTTGTCGAGTCTGACCTTTCCACTGATGTCACGTCGCGCAGTCCGATCTGCTCCCAATCCAATGTCCGAAATTGCGTATAAATATTTCTCAGGTCAGATATTATACAACTTAATTGTATTTAATACTTTCTGGGCTTAATTTAAATCATTGGGCCCATTTATCCCTATTGGGTTCGATTGCACCTTAATGGGCCTTAATCGACCTTAAGCCTGTTTTCCACTTAATTTTTACATTATCGAGGCCTATTGGGCTCATTGGGCCCACTAACAATTCCTTGGGCCTCATTCTAACTCTCGAATAGCTAAATTTATTATTTACGACAATTTATCTAAATTTTCAAAATTTAATTCAATTTATGAGGAATTTAAATTCATATCACGCATAACGATGTAAATTGTCGTAAATAAGGGTTACTTACCCGAGATTCCATACTAGTACGTAAATCGAGGCTATCTCGAGCTCTCGTTGGATGCTAATTGTCGAGCTACACAATTTCATAAATTTTCGGGTAAATTTTTGATCGAAAATTAATTAAATTGAATACTCCGAAATTTAAATCGGGTCAATTTTGACCACTACTGACTTACCCGTAGCTCGATTACATCGCCGAGATTTTTCCTCAATTTTTTTCTTCTTTTTCTTTTTCCCTTTTTCTCCTATTTTCCTCTCTTTCTTGGCTGAACCGGTTCGGTCCGGTTCAGACCCGGTTCAGACCGTCGATTCACTCCGGTTCGCTCCGGTTCAGGGCTTTGCCGACCGGTTCATCGTCGACTTCCACCGCCAGCTGCTCCGCTGGGTCGTCCGCAGCTCGGATCTGGTCTCGATTTCACACGAGGTCGTCGAAAAGTGGTCGGTCCGGTTGTTTTCCCTCGGTCGTCGGAACCCATTTCCATTTCTGCCGTTTTCGACACTGTTCGTCGGTTTCGGCGACTGCCACCACCACCAATCTGCTCGTCTTGGACTCGGGGACGTTCGACGGTGGTCGGTCGGTGCCGAATCATCGCCGGTCGCCGGGAATCGGCTTCACTTCTCTAGGTTTTGTTTCTCTCCGTTTCGCCGCCTATCGCCGTCGTTCGTGCCTCCATAGGGCCGTGGTGGCTCGCTGATGCAAGTGTCTCCTTCGCCTGGGCCGCCGGTGTCGTCCGTCGGGTCTTCGGCTTCTGTTTTGGCAGAATCGTGATTTCGCGATTCTGCGTTTCGTTTTTTTCTTTTTTTTAATTGTTCTCTCTTTTTTTTAATTTATTTATAATTTTTATTTTTATTATTTATTTATTTTATTACTATTTTAATCATTAAAATACATTAAAAATACTCAAATAACTCTTAAAATATCCTAAAAATTATTATTTAATTTTAAATTAATTAATTTAATTTTTATTTAATTTATTTATTATATTTTAACCCTTTTTCGGGTATAATTTCTCCATATTTTTGGGATATTGTCCCGAATGACTTTTCTGTATATTTTTCGATTATTTTCGGGATTATTTTTCGAAGTAAAAATTTTGATTAATCCCGATTAATTCTAATAAATTGATATCTTGATCAATTTAACCCAGAATAAATTTATTTCACCTTTATTGACCAAGATTTCTCAATCCGTTATTTTTTAATTAAATTTTCTTACCGAATTTATTTCGACTTTCGATCTTTTGACCATTTTGCCCTTGCACGTGTTCGGGATTAATTTAACCCGACTTCCTTTCACGAACACTCACTCACTTCGCATTTTAAATCCTTATTTCCAATCCAAATCCCATTCAGTTAAATTTTTGACCATTTTCATCCCTCATAAAAATTTACGATTTAATTTCGGGTCTTACAAATCTCCCCCACTTAAGGAATTTGGTCCTCCAAATTAGAACCAAGTCATATGAGTCCATATACAACTCCGGATACATCGATCGTATTATACTCTTAAATTCTTATGTGACTTTCTCCGGAGTGTATTACTACCAAAGGACTTTAATTAAGGAGATCATCTTAAACCTCAATACTTTCTCTTTCCTGTTTAATGCCCGAATCAACTTTCAATATACTTATATTTGCATTAAGCTGAACTGTTGGATCTCATATCCTATCACCTCTGCTGGATCTAGATAGTATTTCCGAAGCATCAAAAGATGGGACACATTGTGGGTGCCTGCTTATTCAAGTGGAAATGCCACCTACAAGTCTTATCTTCCACTTGTCCAATCTCTCAAAAGATTCAATCCAACGAAACTCAATTTACCTTCTTTCAAAAGTTCGCTATGTCCTTATTCTCTTAGGACAAGTTTCAACCATACTAATTCACCCTCGGTGAATTCCAATACTTTTCTATGTGCTCTAAGGTGTTCTTAATCTCTCACTCAACTAAACATCCTCAGAGACTTATTATACTAATTCAGAAGAAATTACTACCTGTCACCCACTTTTTCTTATCCAATTTGGGGAACAACCTCTACAGCCATACTCTGTCTCATATCTTGTTATCCCGATACTCAAGTGACAACTGGCACTATTGGCAAATTCGATTTGTAATAACTGATCATCCCAGGAGCATAAAAAAATCAAGGGCACACACTTTCATCGGATCCTCCAGAACCTGTACAGTCCTCTCTGACTGACCATCTGTCTGAGGATGGAAAGCTGTGCTAATACTCAGTCGGGTTCCCATAGCTTCCTAAAAATATCCTCAGAGGTGGGAAGTGAAGCGAGAATCCCTATATGATACCATGCTCACTGGAACGCTACTTAATGTTCCACAACCTTCCTTACATATAAATCCTCATATACACTCTGAGTATCTGGGGATTTCATAACCAGAATGTGGGTAGACTTAGTCACTCTATCGACTATCATCCAAATAGCCTCGTAATTCACCTGGGTTCTCTGTAACCCATCACGACATTCATGGAGACTTGCTCCCATTTCCCGTGCCATGTCGATATAGGTAGAGGCTGCAATAACCCTGCAGACTTTTAATACTCTACCTTATTCTGCTGACATACTAGGCTCTTTTCCACAATCTCTACCATATCTCTTTTCATATCTGACCACCAATATCCTTTTGGAGATTTTGATATATTTTTATCACTTTTTGTATGCACTGTATATCCCGAAGAGTGATCTTCTGACAATATCACTATCTCATCGACTATGGTCCTGGGGAGCACTTATATTATTATACTGTCTCTGAACATCTCTGTAAATCATCAACACACTCTGTGAATTCTATCACTGTACCATACTGAATTTGACCCACTATCGACACCATGCCGATCATCACGCTAAGCCTGTCAAATCCGGGCACTCTCATCCGGTTCTAATCTCAGGCTAGCTGTCACATAATCACTGTCATCATCAGAAGGGATCAAATCACTGCTGAGGTCCACAACTGCTCAGGCAGCTCACGCTCCCTGACCATCATATGGGGTACCATTCCGAGGCTCTTTCTACTCGAGGCATCAGCCATTATATTAGCTTTTCCTGGGTGGTACAATTTTCACAATCAAAATCTCTCAGAAGCTCTAACCCACTATGTATTCTCATATTCGCCTCTTTCTGTGAAGAACAGATACTCGGGGCTTTATGATCAATGCATATCCAAAATTTCTCACCCTGTACATAATAGTACCATATCCCCGGTACAAATACTACCGTTGCCAACTTAAAATCATGAGTCAGATAGTTTATTTCATGATCAAGGAGTTGTCTGACTCCATAATTGACTATCTTCCCATTATACATCAATACACAGCTCATTCATACACACGGAGAACCTCTGGAGCTGTTGGGTATAGTGAAAATAATCACGGTGGTCAGTTCATACTTCACTACACCGCAATTTCTTGTCACATCTATCATCTTATTTATCATCTCATTCAAAGACCACGTTTTCTTAGTTAAACGTGTCAACAAAAAAAAATATACCCTTTTTAGAACTCGCAACAACCATCTGTAAAGCAATTTTTAATTGTTGCTTATAATTTTTAGGCTTTAAATACACCCAGCATGTCATCAATGAGGATGATGACAACTCGGTCCAGGTAAAGTTTAAATAACTCATTGTAGTTGAGCTCCACTACATATTTCAATCATCCATATCCTTGACTTATTTACGCATAAGCGTATAAGATCCTTCAAAATCGCTTATGTTTTCAGGTACTAACCTGCGTCATTTCCTTTTCTTATCTTAATGGCTCTTATTAAATTTTACTATGTTAACCTTTATGATTTGTCGAATTTTAATATTCTTATCGTCATAGTAAAGGTATCCTAATGCTAAAGGTATTTATTACGACGATCGATTTCACGTTATAGGTTATATATATATACTTTTAGACGCTGTCAAGTCTTCAGGCGGGGAGGTATTTTGAAATACCTTTATTAACCTTCAGACTTAACCACATAGACTGGTTATGGTTATATCCATCTTTATCCTTGGTTATAATTTATATTCCCTACTTATCACTTAATCCCAATTACTTCGCATATTAAGGGTATTCCTTACCTAGCATATGTCTCTTACTCCAATACATCTTGTATTTAGGATCTATCTTATCTTAAAGATTATCTCCTTTCGTATATCCCTCATGACAAAACTCTTTCATTATTCATTTCGTGAGTACAATCCTTTACTCCTTTAATTTTAACTGTTGTACCCCTTTTTTCAACTTAAAATCTCTATATCCATATTCCGTTAATTAATCCTCCTCTCTTGGGGTACTCATTTATCAGTATTGTGCCCAATGATGTAGGCATTCATGCCTTTTACTCACTTATATGCGAATGAAGGCGGTATGAATAAATGTGTGGCACCAAGATCAATGAACATATGTACTTCATTATTCATAACAAGTGTGGTATCTTACACCACATCCATGAAACATCAATAGTGTCCTGGTCCAAGACATCCTCTCGCCTTCGTCCAACAGCCTACTTTCCTTTTCCTTTTCGGCTATGGCCTCCCTTTTCGTTGCAGCTATACCAACGAAGTTTTTCTCTGTCTCTTTACTTTTCTGTGGGGTGATCTCACCCAACCCTGTGCAATCAAAATCAATGGTCCGTCTTACCACACTTAACGGCCATTTTCATTGATACAGTGTAGGTATGACCCTCCTTCCGTGGTATCTACCACACATCCCACACTGCTTACAGTGCTTACACTACTACACTGCTTCATAGCAGGTCGGGGTCCTCCAATCATAATGCCCCTCAAGAGTGCCAAAATTGGATGCACTGGGGCCTTATCAATTATCTTACTCTATGATTCATCAAATTAAATCAAATTAAATCTTTCACCAATTACCATTTTTCCATTTTAACATCTCTGTCATTTCTCAATTCTCTTTTCTGTCTCTATTTCAACCCTCACTACCTTTCTCAATCTCAGAGGCGTGCAATTCATGTTCTTATTTACCCAACTGTAAATCTGCGCACTGCCTCGGTATAGGTAATATCTCACGGGCCAATCAGACTCTAATTGAAAAGTTGAGCCATTTCATGAACTTTTAGACATCTCGACTGTCACTTGTTCATAGTGTCGAGGTAATATCTGCCCGGAATATAATTGAGTTTCATACTCATAAGCATACTCATCAATAAATCAAATCCTCTGGGTAAGAGTAAGGACTTTTATCTATCATTTCTTTTAAATAATGTCCAGGATATCCTGTCACCGGAATACATCCATAAACATTTCTCATCTTAGTTCTGGATGTTTAACACTTAAGATGGGTCGAGCCGGTTTCCACTAATGCTCCGCTGTGCCCTCGAATCTCATTCATAATCTGAGCAATTAGCTCCTCAAAATAATCTCCACTCCACTCTAACCTCGCGAGGCGTGTCTAAATACTGTCTGATCACTCTATCGGACTCTGTGAGGCATGCTCAACATCAGCCTCCATTTCAATTTCATCCCGATTCTCATAGGTCAACTCAGCACGACTTAGCAGACTCAGGTCTACCTCTACGACCTTTGCCTCGTGCACTATCTCATCTAACGCGACTCATATTAGGCATTCCTGCATTCTCAACCATTTCTTAGTTAAAACCCATCTCGATATACACTATTGTATCTAACCAAGCACAGTAAGACGGGGATGTAATTTCCTAATTATTAACACTGACACACATCAGACCAATTTCTGCTTTAATACCACCTTTATATGTCACGACCCAAACTACCCAAAAATTAGAGTTAATTTTTCGCGTTTTGTTATTTTCTTACTTAAATTCATACCTGTCTTCTGATCGTGACCACACTCCACTAACAATTGGGCTGTGTGTCAATGCCAGTCCCACCATTCATTTACCATAGTACTTATTTCTTCTCCAGTCATTTATAATTGTTTACAATATTTATACATCCCCTAAAGTTACTTACAAACATGTTACTGTGTTATGCTTATTTAGATACAATATGTACAAGTGTATATACCTTAAATAATGGGCAACAGCGGATATCCGGAATGCAGTACTGAGTCGCCTCAATTTCAACTGGAGATTATCTGTGTGAGAAAGTGAAAGGGGTGAGCACATCAAGCTCAGTAAGGCAATTCTACGAACAAGTAGGTAACCATACTACCTACATGAACGTGGTGCCATGCATAAACCACCCTTTCTCCACACATTTTAAAACAGATGATATGAGTTATGATGTTATGTAAATCCATTGCATGGCAAAATTCAACATTCAATTATTTCAAATCATTTCTTTCTCGTTTAAAATTTCACAACAAGGCCAGGACTCAACCCATCCCTCGGGTGGTCCTGACTCACATAAAACCATAAAAAATCGATTTACATTCACACTGTAAACCCCACGAATTTTCATGTATCCGGTTTAAATAATAATGGAGAATGCGCTTATTGGTGGATAATTAAGTTGAATTATAATATGAGAAACTTGGATGAGGCTAAATCACTAAGATATTTTAATTTGAAGAATAAATAATTTTGAGATGTAAAAATAAAATTTCTAAGCTAGATTTAATACGTGTATATTACTCCGTACTAGATAAGTACTAATAATAGGCTGGTTATGCTTTAGGAAATAATACATGGTGAAGTATAAAATAACTATCTAAAATTTATTAATAAAATAAATTAAATGAATAAATAAATAAATTAATAATGATAATAGTAGTATGAAAAGAAAGGACGTGATGGAAGGAGAGAAAACGTGAGCAGTATGAAAATATGATCATGCCAGGAAATTGGGCATAGCAGTGCTGTAGCTACAGGAGAAGGGAGGTCTCGGGAAGGGTCATGGAAAAGGGCTGCAGCAGCCTGAAATCATGTAGTCTGCAGCTAGAGATGGGACAAAGAAAAAAAAACGAGATAGAAGATAGCCTGCAAGGAGATCTGAACCGAGAGAGGGAAGCAGGAAACAGAAGCAATGAGAAAACTGGAAACTTAACCAAGAACCGGAGAAGCAAAACCACTCGAACTATAGCAAAAAAAAAAAATAATGCAAGCAGTAGAGGCTGGAAGGAAGTGACGATGGTGATGATAGAATGAAGAAAAGAAATCGAACTGAAGAATGCGTGATAGGGATTTGTCTCCTTTGGGTCATTGAAGCCGAGAGTTGTGAATGTCATGGGCTGGGTTTTAGTTTCGTTTGGAAAACAGAACGCAGCAAGGAGCTCTCGGGCATTGCTGGAGTCTTATGATTATTGGAGATGGAAAGAAAACATGAGGGGAATAAGGGAAAGGCCGAATTTGGCCTGGAGAAGCAATAAAAAGGAAACTGATGTAAAAACCGAGAAAGAGAGAAAGATGCAGTGAAAGAAAGTGGAAGAAGAAACCGAGAGGCTGACTCTGTTAGCCTCGAAACTGGAACAAAAAAAAAGGAAGCAGTAAAGGGAAGACCCGAGCCGTGAGTCGAAGAGCTGAAGCAGAGGAATGTTGATGACCGTGTCCTGGAGTGTGAGGAAACCGAAGACTCAGCTAAAGCAGTAGACGGACAGGGGAATCCTGTCCTCTGAAACTGAAGCCAGAAAAATGAGAGAGAGGCCGACTGTTGAAGGACCGAGAACTAGGGCCGAAGAGGAAGGTGTGTAGTGACAGAAGAATAGGATTGAGACAGAAACCGAAGAACTTGAAGCAGAGGCAAGATCGGGAAGGCAGTAAACAAAACAGTGGGACTAAAGCTCAGCAGAGGGGGACAGGGGAGACTCCTCGGCTATGGTGGTTTCGGTGAAAGCTTAGAACGGAGCCGGTTGTGAGGAGGAAGACGAGGGAGACACGATGAGGGTGACTACAGAGGGTTGCAACACCGGGAAGGACTGAAGCACACGGAGGAAGATGATGAATAGTGATCGGCGTGGAAAAGAAAAGAAAGAAGATGGAGTTGGCGGGAAAGGAGAGATTGATTCAAAAAAAAGAAAAAAAAAAAGAAAAGAAGTGGATGAATAGTAAAAAAAAAAGGTAATATTTTATATTTATTTATACATATATATAATTATATATATATATATATGTGTATATTTGGAGGATGCAACGAATATACCGAGAATATAAGAAAAGCCCGGGGAAGAAAATTCAGAAATATTTATTCGAAACTATCGGTACGAAATTTCGAGGAAATAATCCGAGTGACCTGGACCCGTCAACTCGCTACGTCGAGACAATCAAGGACTACGGACAAACATCGAGGTAAGGAATTTATGCAAGTTTTAAAGATAACTGTACGTTTTATGATTTTAAGTATATTTTTCCTAGGTAAGCATGATTTCGATTTTGACGCATCGTAGCTAATCCGATAAAATAGGATACTAAGAATACAAATTTCGGTATAGGAGAATCGTAGAAGGATTTAAGGGAGATACTTGGAGGCGTCCTTACTCGAACTCAAAATTTCGATAAATCGAGGTAAGGCGTATTATTTAACTTAGTTCTGATAATACATATTTGTTTCACCGATAAATGATCTTACGAAAGAGCATATGATTTGAAATTATTTATCATTGCTTTCATACTTGCGAAGCATGTTTTAAATTGTCGAAATGTTCCCCGAGTATTTTTCATTTTGTGAAATGAATTTCCTAAAGTATGAAGTGTATGGATGTTTTACATTTATTTATGTTGTTATATCCATATTGTTAAAGAAACTTTTGACAATTTCAAAAGTATTTAAGAAAAGAAATTTGTTTTCGAAGGGGAATTGTGGGGGCCACCTCTTGAGTCCTACGGGAACAAAGTGCCACACAGTCTTTCTGTTTTATGAAAGAGTTTTCAGATTTCAAGAAATTCGATTTTATTACTCGATATGAGTTAATGAGCTATAAAAACCCAAGTAAGATTTTGAAAACTCTGTTTTAAGACAAAAAGGGCATTGTATAGTGGAATTGTGGGGGTTACCTCTTGAGTCCGACAGGAGCAAAGTGCCACACAGTCTATGTTACTGTGGGGGTTACCTCTTGAGTTTTGTGGGAGCAAAGTGCCACGCAATTTCCACAATGATGTGAACGTGGGGGTTACCTCTTGAGTCCGACAAGAGCAAAGTGCCACACAGTCTATGTTACTGTGGGGGTTACCTCTTGAGTTCTGTGGGAGCAAAGTACCACGCGATTCACAAAGACATGCGAACGTGGGGGTCACCTCTTGAGTTCTGTGGGAGCAAAGTGCCACGCAGTCTATGTTACTGTGGGGGTTACCTCTTGAGTCCGACGGGAGCAAAGTGCCACGCGGTTCACAAAGACATACGATCGTGAGGGCCACCTCTTGAGATCTGTGGGAGCAAAGTGCCACACAGTCTGTGTGACTGTGGGGGGGCCACCTCTTGAGTCCTACAGATGCAAAGTGCCATACGTCAATGCATTTTTATCGTGCGTGCCTTTGTGGCGTATATGAATGTATATGAATCCAGGCTTTGGGCATATTTATGACTTCCCTCTATAAGTTATCCAAGTCTCCATCCGATATGAACTATGCTATATGATTTTAATCCTCCGATATATGTTTTTGCATCAGTTATGCTTTTGAAGTTCTATTGGTTTTGAAATATTCATGAAATGTTTACGAAATGACTATAAAATATTCATGAAATGTTTACGAAATGATTTATGAAATGTTCATGAAAGGCTTATGAAAAGTTGTAAAAGGGTTAAGTATGTGATTTGTTTTAAAGACACGCATGCTTTATGACGATTATGCATGAAATGAAAATTTATGTATTGCATTAAGTTTTATTCTATGAACAACTTCAAATGTTTTTATATATCAGAACTACTTTAAGAGCATTACCTTACTGGGCTTTTCCCCAAAAGCTCACCCCTCTACCTCTCAGATTTTTGCAGTGAATTACAGCTAATAAATGCTGCGTAGACGACGTAGGCTGGCGGATATGAGCTTCCCCAGACTACCTTTTGTATATGCGTGAGGTATACATTCTTATCTCTTTACCAGACTATTTGTATGCACAGACATCTATTGAAAATAATGTGTCGGGATGAAATATGTTTAAGGATAAATTAAATGAGATATTTTTAAGGATTGACACTGAACAGGAATACAGCCTAAGAGAATGAGAGAATAAGTGGGTAAATTAAATTCAAAAAAAAAAATCTCCCGATTTTCAAGGGTTAAGGATCGTTACATACACATGGGTTTGAAAAGCATGGAAGTAATCATCATGCACATTTGATTTTAAAAACCCAGTTTTAATCTCATCAAAGTCGTCAACATGCGAGACCAGGAAACATCTGTATATCGGTAATAACCAGGACTATGGCCATATGTCCTCGGGAGTTCCTCTGCTACACGGATCCTAGTGTGCGGGTTCTCACCATGATCGGGAACCGCCCGGGAGGTGGCTCAATCCATCTCGTCGGTCTTATCCGATCACATGCATCCGAAGATGCCATATCCGAAGATACCACACGGTACATCGTACTCCATGCTACTTGCACAGTACATCGTACTCCGTGGACCCATATCATGTCTCTATACTCATGCCATGTCTCAAAACGCACGTGCGAGCCTATTTAATCGGTGACACACAGTCTACCCGCTGCTCCAAGCACGACTTATTGCATGTTCTCATAAAATCAGTGCGAGAGATGCTCAGCACTCTCATCAAATCAGGTAAAACTAGTGCGAGCTAAGCTCTAACACTCTGTATGCAAACCATCATGAAAATCATATATATATATATATATATATATAAAATCTGGTGCGAGCGAAGCTCTAACACCCTGTCTCAAAAATCATATAAAATATGGTGCGAGTTAGACTCTAGTACCGTATCACGAAAATCATATAAAATCAGGTGCCTGTTAGATTTCAGCACCAATGTATGTAAAACTCTAGTGCGAGCTCTCGCTCCGGCACTAATGCATGCATCACACAACTTAAAATATCGTGCGAGCTGAGCTCTAGCACGTCACATGTCAATAACAACACGTAAGCGGCTTTGTTTCCTCAAAACAGTTTTCAAAACAATTTCATCGTTGAAACTATGAAATGCTGTGCATCTTTCTTTCAAGGTTAGCCAGCCTACTCATGCATGTATCAAAACATCTCCAGAACGAGCAGGAACCTCTTGTTCTTGCTCCTCCCAATTTTTCCTAAATTTGTAAATTTTACCCTTAACAAGGGTATCTTGGTAATTTGCCCATTCGGGGCACTAAAATTATTATTTGACCTCTAGACCCTTCAGATAATTTTTAAAGGATTGCAAATGAACTTAAAATTTCGTAAAGTTACCTCTAGCAGTTCGCAGAATTCCCTTACCTTATTTTCCTGTCGAGTCTGACCTTTCCACTGATGTCACGTCGCGCAGTCCGATCTGCTCCCAATCCAATGTCCGGAACTGCGTATAAAAATTCCTCAGGTCAGATATTATACAACTTAATTGTATTTAATACTTTCTGGGCTTAATTTAAATCATTAGGCCCATTATCCCTATTGGGCCCGATTGCACCTTAATAGGCCTTAATCGGCCTTAAGCCCGTTTTCCACTTAATTTTTACATTATCGAGGCCTATTGGGCTCATTGGGCCCACTAACAATTCCTTGGGCCTCATTCTAACTCTCGAATAGCTAAATTTATTATTTACGACAATTTATCTAAATTTTCAAAATTTAATTCAATTTATGCTGAATTTAAATTCATATCACGCATAACGATGTAAATTGTCGTAAATAAGGGTTACTTACCCGAGATTCCATACTAGTACGTAAATCGAGGCTGTCTCGAGCTCTCGTTGGATGCCAATTGTCGAGCTACACAATTTCATAAATTTTCGGGTAAATTTTTGATCGAAAATTAATTAAATTGAATACTCCGAAATTTAAATCGGGTCAATTTCGACCACTACTGACTTACCCGTAGCTCGATTACATCGCCGGGATTTTTCCTCAATTTTTTTCTTCTTTTTCTTTTTCCCTTTTTCTCCTCTTTTCCTCTCTTTCTTCGCTGAACCGGTTCGGTCCGGTTCAGACCCGGTTCAGACCGTCGGTTCACTCCGGTTCGCTCCGGTTCAGGGCCTTGCCGGCCGATTCTCCGCCGACTTCCACCGCCAGCAGCTCCGCTGGGTCGTCCGCAGCTCGGATCTGGTCTCGGTTTCACACGAGGTCGCCGGAAAGTGGCCGGTCCGGCTGTTCTCCCTCGACCGTCGGAACCCATTTCCATTTCTGCCGTTCGTCGGTTTCGGCGACTACCACCACCACCAATCTGCTCGTCTTGGCCTCGGGGACGTTCGGTGGTGGTCGGTCGGTGCCGAATCGTCGCCGGGAATCGGCTTCTCTTCTCTTGGTTTCGTTTCTCTCCGTTTCGCCGCCTATCGCCGTCATTCGTGCCTCCATGGGGCCGGTGGTGGCTCGCTGATGCAAGTGTCTCCTTCGCCTGGGCCGTCGGTGTTGTCCGTCGGGTCTCCGGCTTCCGTTTTGGCAGAATCGCGATTTCGCGATTCTGCGTTTCGTTTTTTTTCGTTTTTTTTAATTGTTCTCTTTTTTTTAATATATTAATAATTTTTATTTTTATTATTTATTTATTTTATTAATATTTTAATCATTAAAATACATTAAAAATACTCAAATATCTTTTAAAATATCCTAAAAATTATTATTTAATTCCAAATTAATTAATTTAATTTTTATTTAATTTATTTATTATATTTTAACCCTTTTTCGGGTATAATTTCTCCGTATTTTTTGGATATTGTCCCGAATGACTTTTCGGTATATTTTTCGATTATTTTCGGGATTATTTTTCGAAGTAAAAATTTCGATTAATCCCGATTAATTCCAATAAATTGATATCTTGATCAATTTAACCCAGAATAAATTTATTTCACCTTTATTGACCAAGATTTCTCAATCCATTATTTTTTAATTAAATTTTCTTATCGAATTTATTTCGACTTTCGATCTTTTGACCATTTTGCCCTTGCACGTATTCGGGATTAATTTAACCCGACTTCCTTTCACGAACACTCACTCACTTCGCATTTTAAATCCTTATTTCCAATCCGAATCTCATTCAGTTAAATTTTTGACCATTTTCATCCCTCATAAAAATTTACGATTTAATTTCGGGTCTTACAACGAAAACAAGGTTTTTGGTTCGAGAGCTCGATTACGCGTGAGGAAGGATTAGTACCCATTAGTGCCCGTTTAAAAATGGTACCATTTAATAATGCATTATCTTTTAATTTTAATAAAATGGTCTTAATTAAATATTTAAAAAGAATTCCTTTTTAATTTTTTATTTTTATTTTTATTTTTATTATTTTTATTAGAAATATGAAAATGTCTTATATTAAAAATTACATTGAAGTACTTCAATACTTTTGTAGCATTTCAGATAATTTTTTTCACCTAAGGATTTCTTAAGAATGACTAATTGCGATTTCTATAGAATCTCATTTTTGGGAGATTTGCAATTATTTTAAGATCTACATGAATGCACGTGATGCAAATCCATAATACACGATGCATATGACAAATTTATTTTTGTTATTATTTTTTAAATTATATTATTATTTTTGTTTTAGATAAGATTTTTTTTTTTTGAAAATTTGCACTAAATATTCCAATACTTTAGTAATGTATACTGAATTTTTCTCACCTAAAAATCAATTAAGAATCACTACTTATGATTTCTAGGAAATTCCATCATCGAAAATTTCTCTTTTTTTAATAATTCATATTTTATAAATTTTACAAAATTGTCTTTTATACGATATTCAAAAATATTTATATTTTATTTAAAACTTGAACTTGTTAAAATTTATTGAATGATTAATAATAAGAGTAAAATGAAATAAAATAAAAAAGCCCTTTTTTCCTTTTGCAAACGAATCAAGTTAGCTAGAAGTTTGCTAGATAAATTAGTTGTATTAAGCTACGCTACTCACTGTTTTAGCTAATATATAAACACTACGCTGTACAATAATTGAAGGCATGAAGAATAACCATTTTACTTCCTTCAATTTTTTTGATAAGTAAGTAAGCTAATTATTGTTTTAGCTAATATATAAACACTACGCTGTACAATAATTAAAGGCATGAAGAATAAGTAAGTAAGTAAGTAAGTATTTTACTTCCTTCAATTTTTTTGATAAGTAAGTAAGTAAGTAAACTAATCACTGTTTTAGCTAATATATAAATACTACGCTGTACAATAATTGAAGGCATGAAGAATAAGTAAGCAATCATAATCTTTTGTTCAGCAACATAATAGGGGTCGAGAGCTAGTAAGAGAGTGAATGTAAACACTGCAAATTTTTTGTACTTAATTAGACAAAAAAGTTAAATGAAAATATGTTATAGGAAGACATGTATATATTTTTGTTAAATTTAACAGATATTTAAAAATAATAAAAATAAATACAATAAATATATATGTATATTTTGGTTATTTTGAAAATGTAATTAAATATATATATTTATAAATAATAATAATAATAAAAAAAAAAACATACAAAGAAAAAATACGAAAAAAAATTTTGTGTGTACCGTGATTCTATTTCGCGTGACACAAAGGAGACAGGGAAGGGAATCGGGATTCCCTTCCCCGACCGAGAAGATCGATAGAGAGGAGAAGAGAGATGGTGATCGGGATGGGAAGCACCCTCGGCACCGACGAACGCAGGGGACGATGAGGAAACCATGGAGGCCGACGAGAGAAAACAGAAAAAAAAAAAAAAAAGAGAAAAGAGAGAAAGTGAAACTGAAGAGAAAGAGAGAAGAAGGAGGAGAACGAGAGGAGAAGAGAGGAAGAAGAGGTCGGATGGGAGGAGAGGACATCGCCACCGGCCAGAGGAAGGGTCGAACCACCACCGTCAGCGGCGTGGAGGCGCTGAACGGCGCGGGAGAAAATCGGTAACGAGGCCGAAAGGGAAAAGAGGTCGGACCGACCACTTTTCGGCAAGCCCAGGCCAAACCGACACCAGATCCGTGCACCAAACAACCCCACGGACCTGCTGGAGACGGAAGCCGGCAAAGAATCGACCTGCGAAGCTCCGAACGGCAAAGGAGAGAATCGAACCGGACTGAACCGGGCTGAACCGGCCTGAACCGGCCTGAACCAGTCAGAACCTGTTCAGCCAAAAAAAAGGAAAAAAAATAAGAAAAAAGAAAAAAAATTGGGAAAAATTCGATAACACAGTCGAGCTAGGGTAAGTCGCTCAATAATTGGCGACAAACGAGAGTTCAAATCAATCTCAATTTACGTGTCATCATGAAATCTTGGGTAAACGAATCTCACTTGCTACCACTTGTATAAATATACGAGTTAGAAATTAATCGCATAATTTTCAGATTAATTTCGTGTAACGACCCTTGACCCTTGAAAATCGGAGGATTTTTTTTAAAAAAAAAAACTTAATTTACCCATTTATTCTCTTATTCACTTAGGCTGTATTCCTGTTCAGTGTCAATCCTTAAAAATATTCCATTTCATTTATTCTTATACAGGTTTCATCCCGACACATTACTTTCAATAGATGTCTGTGCATACAAACGGTCTGGTAAAGAGATAAGAGTGTATACCTCACGCATGTACAAAAGGTAGTCTGGGGAAGCTCATATCAACCAGCCTACGTCGTCTACGCAGCATTTATTAACTGTAATTCACTGCAAAAATCTGAGAGGTAGAGGGGTGAGCTTCTGAGGAAAAGCCCAGTAAGGTAATGCTCTTAAAGTAGTTCTGATATATAAAAATATTTGAAGTTGTTCATAGAACGAAACTTAATGAAATACATAAATTTCCATTTCAGGCATAATCGTCATAAAGCATGTGTGTCTTTAAAACAAATCACATGCTTAACCATTTTACAACTTTTCATAAACCTTTCATGAACATTTCATAAATCATTTCGTAAACATTTCATGAATATTTCATAGTCATTTCGTAAACATCTCATGAATATTTCATAATCACTTCGTAAACATTCCATGCATATTTCATAATCATTTCGTAAACATTTCATGAATATTTCATAATCATTTTGTAACTTTTCATGAGTAATTCATAATCATTTCGTAAACATTTCATGAAGCAAATCGGTCATAACCAATTATCGTATATATCATGAAAACACATATTCATTCATCATAGTCGATTTTCATAATCAAATCGAGGAGACTAGGCTATAACTAAGTCATGCGATACGTGTCATTCTCCGTGGAGAGTCTTCATACCTATGGCCATGGTAAGGGGGCAGTAGACTGGATCAGGTTCGTACAGCAATAATAATTATAAACATGGGTAGTATCTTCTTATTTCTTATCATATACTAGCACATAGCTAGGGCACGGGCACCTGTGGCACTCATCGTGCGGGGAACATTCATCCGTGCTACGCGGGCACGAGATACTACCAAAACATCATCATAAACCACCAGTAACACGACATCTTCCACACAGGTTGAGTCGAGTACTAAAGGGGCCAACGTACCTGCACCCCAAGTGGTGTAACCGGAACACCACAAGAAGTAACCATGCATGAAGCCTATAGTCTCAAAACAAGGTTTTCAAAATCTTTCTTGGGTGTTATAACCCATGAACTCATATCGAGTAATAAAATCGAATTCCTTGAAATCTGAAAACTCTTTCATAAAACTGAAAGACTGTGTGGCACTTTGTTCCCGTAGAACTCAAGAGATGGCCCCCACAATCCCCTTTCGAAAACAAATTTCTATTCTTAAAAACCTTTGAAATTGTCAAAAGTTTCTTTAACAATATAGATATAAAAAATAAATAAATAAATGTAAAACATCCATACACTTCATACCTTAGAAAAATTCATTTCACAACATGAAAAGTACTCGGGGAATATTTCGATGAATTTAAAACATGCATCGTAAACAGTTTCACAAGTATGAAAACATTGATAAATCATTTCAAATCACATGCTCTGTCATAAAATCATTTCTCGGTGAAACAAAAATGAATTATCAGAACTAAATTAAATAATACCCCTTACCTCGATTTAAAGAAAATCTTGAATTTGAGTAGTGACGCCCCATAGTATCTCCCTTAAATCATTCTACGATTCTCCTACACTGAAATTTGTATTTCTTAGTATCTTATTTATCGAATTAACTAAGAAGCGTCAAAATCGTAACCTTGCTAACCTAAGGAAAATATACTCGAAATTATAAAATACGTACAATTATCTCTAAAACTTGTATAAATTTATTACCTCAGTGTTTATATGTAATCCTTGATTACTTCGACTCAACAAGTTGACGAGTCCGATCTACTCGGATTATTTCTGTCGGAGCCCCTTTCCCTTGAGTTTTCAAATTCTTTGCGTCTATCCTCTATTCCAAATAAATATATATATATATATATATATACTCCTTTTATTATTATTTATTTTCTCGGCTACTATTCATTTTTCATCATTTTCATTTCATTTTTTTTCTTCTTCTTTTCTTTGTTTTTGAATTTCCTTTCTTTTTCCCGCCATTTTCTTCATTTCTTTTCTTCTTCACGGCATCACTCTTCACCGTCTCCACCGAGAGTTCGGCACTGCCCGGCCTCCACCACTACTTCCCGTTTTCTCCACCCTTCATCGTACTTCTTTTTTTCCATAGTGCCGGCTCCGACGTCCTCCTGCTACCACCGGTTTCCAGCACCCTTGGTCACCTCTGTATTAGTTTGATTGCTCTCTCTCCAGTTTCACCCCTGTTTGCCTTCCAACCAGCCTATTGTCTCCCCCGTTCTTCTTGTTTCCAGCAGTAACTCTCTTTTCTGTTCCAGTCTTCGGCTTTAGTTCACTGCTTCGGTCCCCTCTGCTCCACAATACCTCTCGGTTTTCTTCCTCTTCTTGGTTGCAGTCGGGTTTCCATTTCCAGTTCTACTCCTCTTGTATCCAGTGTACTCCTCGGTTTCCTTTCTTCTTCAAAGCTTTGATCACCTTACCTCATCGGCAACTCCATCCACATTACCAGCGTTCTGTTCCGGCCACCAGCATCATCATCATCATTACGTCTCGGTCATCCCCTCCTCTTCATCATCATGCTACTACCACTACCGTCACCACCCTACTCTCGATCCTGCCTCATGCCTCTGTTTTCCAGCCAAGAGGATTTGCTTTCCAAGAGGGCCGAGAAAGAGCCCCCTGTTTCGCCTATTCTTCTTCTATTTCATGCCTATATCACTGCTCGGGTAAGAAAGGAACAAGCTTCATGCAGTACAGTTTGGTCTCCGGGGAACGTCCCTGCTTCTACCCCCCTCTCGATCTCCTACATTTCCTCGGCTTCGGTATTCTTCCTTTTAACCCATTTTCAAGCTCTTCTAAATAACACAGTATGAGAGACCTCACTCGTTTTTTTGTCCTCAGCTGAACTCTCCCTGAAACGCCCCATAACTTCGATTACCAAACTCGTTGCAGCTGCTGCACTTCCTGCACCCTTACGTTCCCTTCTCCTTTCACCGATCCCGATCTTCTCCCCTTCCCAGCCTTACATATTTCTTGTTTTCTCACTCTTTTCTGCCTTTTACTCTTTCTTCTCTCCTTCATTTCCTTCGGCATCAGTTTTATATATATATAAATATATACTTTTCAGATTTTAGAGCAGTAAATCTCTGCCCTCTCCTTCCCCTGCTGCTATCACTTCTTCCTTCAATTTTCAGGCCTCGATTTTATTTCTCCCTTATACCGACCATCACAATTCCATTTCCTCTTTTATTATTATTATTATTATTATTATTATTATTATTATATATTTTCCACTGCTGTGCCATTACCTCCTCTCTGCATACTGTCATCATCTGTCTTCCTTGATTTTCTCACTTTTCTCTTTTGGTGCCTGGCAGAGCAAAAAGGCAAGAGAGGGTGGCAACACACGGCAACTTCACCTAAAACCATCATCTCAATCACCTTCCACTTCCACTCCACTTCTCTTTTCTATATATTTTATTATTTTATTTATTTATCTTTATTATTATTTTTTTTACGCTATTCACAATCTATATTTCCTAGGCTACCGAATGATGTCTTAAAATTTGCCTTCTCTTTATCATGCCAACAACAGTCCCTTAATTTCATTTCCCACGTAGTTATATATGCACATCTATATATATATATATATATATTCTTTCGTATGGCTATCTACGGGATTGTCTACATATACACATTTTATACCTACACACATATACACTTATACATATGATGCACCTATATTCTCAATTTTGGAAAAAATGATTGAGCCATCATATATATATATATATATATATATATATATATTGTTGGCTCTGACGAGAGGGGGGTGAATCGGTTTTTCTAACGTTAATAACAAATTTTAAATTAATCCTAATTTAATCAGCAAATGATAATGAGCAATACAATGAAATTAAACAATTTAATGCAAGATAGGGAAGAGAGAAACAAACACAATCGTTTATAGAGGTTCGGCCAATCTCTTGCCTACGTCCTCTCTCCTTGACCTTCTTGTCAAGTGCTTTCTTTCTCTCCTTCAACAGCAGTTACAATGTTCCTTTTTCAGGTTAAGAAATAATCTCTCTACCCTTTGCAATACAAAGAAGTATTCACCCTTTTACAATGTTTTTCTCACTGAGGAACAATCCTCTTCTCTTTTGAGGTAAGGATGAATACAATGTCAAGCTTTAATGTGGGTAGGACAATTACAGCTTTTGCATTTAAGCTTATACAACAAACTCAATAAATGAGGAATGAAGACACAAGGAATGAAAGAATTAAACTCTTGAGAATGTAAGAAAAATGTGCAGCAATGGTCTCTGTTCTCATTGTCTTCAATGCTTGGTTAAATACTGAAGGATTGGTAGTTGGAGCATTAAATTCTGTTTTTCCCGTTGAGATTTTTGCAGAACTAGCCGTTGGGTACCTCCAGTAGAATGCCAGATCGATCTGCCATCTTGACCAGATCGATCTCTTAGTTATAAATCCTGCAAGATCAAAGCAAAATAACACAAGGAGATCGATCTCATATGTGAGCAGATCGATCTCATGATTTGAAAATATTAGAGGAGATCGATCTGTCGAATAGGCAGATCGATCTTCCAATCTCTCTGTTTGAGTATAGATCGATCTCACAGATCGATCTACTGTCTTTACTTTAGGGGAGATCGATCTCTCAATAACCCAGATCGATCTCCTTAGCTCTCTGACTTTGAGAAGATCGATCATAAGCTCTTTGTTTGAGTGTGGATCGATCTTACAGATCGATCTACTGTCTTTGCTTTGAGGGAGATCGATCTCTTTCTAGATCAGATCGATCTCCTCAACTCCAGTATTAGGCAGATCGATCTCATAACCCTTATAGATCGATCTCACTCTTCCTCAATACCTTTGTATAGGTTCAAAGCTTGGCAGATCTGTGAGATCTGAGAATTTCAGACATATTTTATTGATATAATAATAATTTGAAGTGTAATTTATCGAGCTAAGTGAATTGTGGGAATGATAATTGGAGATTTATATGTTAAGTGTTAAAATAAATGTGAAACTATGAGGACAGATCGATCTGGGAGAAGCAGAGATCGATCTGGTGAGTTAAAAATGACAAGGAAGGAGGAACTTAAGGAGCAGATCGATCTGGGAGAAGGAGAGATCGATCTGGTGAGTTAAAAATGAGAAGGAAGGAAGAATTTGAGGAGCAGATCGATCTCCAATGGAAGAGGATCGATCTCCTTATGATTCTGTTTGAGAGAAGATCGATCTCATGAGGAAGAGATCGATCTCCAAATGATTCTGTTTGGGAGAAGATCGATCTCCTCAAGGAGCAGATCGATCTCATAAAGCCATAAAGAGATCGATCTCACCCCTCGACAGATCGATCTCCTAGGCATAAAATTGCCCAGATCGTCCCCAAAATTCAAACGCAGATCGATCTCACCCCTCGACAGATCGATCTCCTACCCTCAGCCTATATAAGGAACCCCTGTTTTTCTCCTGCAAACTCACTTTCTCTCTCTTCCAACCCCATTTCCACCGAAAACCTAACTTTCTCACTCATCCAAAACACCCATTTCCGGCCAAATCAAGAGTTGTGGCAAGAAGGAAAGTTGTTCCTCATCAAAGGGAGAACAACATACTTGGAAATCGAAGGACGAATCGGATCGAGGCGTGGGTTGTGCGTCTCCCAAGCTTTGGGTGATTTCTAAACCTCGATCTTGATATTTGAGCTGATTTTGATGATATTGGTGGTTGTCATTGCGTTGAAATAGCTGAGAAATGATTAGGGATTGATGAAATTGCAATGTGGTTGGAGTGATAATGATATTTAGCAATTTTGGCAATTTTGAAAATTTGTGCTATAAATGGAAATTTAGACAATGTGGTGAATTAGCATAGATAATTGGCATGAGAAATGTAGAACGTTGAGATGTTGTGAATGAGAGTGTAATTTGGGGTAGAGTTACAAGAATCAAGAGATTTGAGGCGTTTTGAACAATTATGCTCGATTTTGAGAATTTAGGTTGATGAGATAATTGAGTATTGATGTTTTAACATCGTTTGGACAGCTCAGGAGTTCCAGAGTGGAATGCGAGGCTAGTCCGTGATACGGGGGAAACGATTGCACTATACGAGGTGCAAAGAGGTAAGGGAAATCTAAACCATTTGTGTATGTGATTTGTAAACTATTATAGCATGATTTGTGGTTTATAAAACAAGCATGTTGAGTGTTGTGTTGAGTTATAATTGCACACGGTTTTTATAGCCGGTTGGAGCCCATTGTTTTATGCGTTTATAAGCTGAGTGTGAAATTGCTTTATAAACCGTCGAATTTGTGTGAGTAATGAATTGGGCTCTACGTTAAGACAATATCGAGATTTGAGAAATGTGTGCGTGCTTTGCCGGTTGGAACTCGGTTTTATTATGTTTTGTGTTGAGTACAAAACAGTTTTCAAATGAGATTTATGAGAGAAAAATCACTATGAGTTCTACGTGAAGGCGAACCAGTCTTGTGTGATAAGACTTAGGTGTGTAATTTTGAGTACACACCGGGCATTGCTCTGATAGCATGTAAGCCCGATTTCTTCTCCGTTCTGGTAACGTGAGAATAACCCATTCTGTGGCTGTGCCACGTATACTTAGTGGTCGTTGCCACGTGTGAAACCACATTTGGTGGCCGTTGCCACGTGAGAAACCCTATTGGTGGCCGTTGCCACGTGAGAAACCCTATTGGTGGCCGTTGCCATGTGAGAAACCCCATTGGTGGCCGTTGCCACATGAGAAACCCCATTGGTGGCTGTTGCCACGTGATACCCCATTTGGTGGCCGTTGCCACGTGAGAAACCCTATTTGGTGGCCGTTGCCATGTGAGAACCCCTAATTAGTGGCCGTTGCCACGTGAAACCCTATCCAGTGGCTATGCCACGTGTGAAATTAAATCAGTGGCTATGCCACGTGTGTTTAGTGGCTATGCCACGTGTGAATTTAAATCAGTGGCCATGCCACGTGTGTTTAGTGGCTGTGCCACGTGCATTACTATTTCAGTGATTTTATCACGTTCATTGAGAAAGCGTTTATCGCATTGTTTTCACATGCTTTGTTATTGCTCTAGAGTGAGCCTTTTTACTTCATGTTTTCACATGACTTGAAACATGAGAATGTCGTTTTGAGTACTTTCATGCTATGGTTTTCAAATGAGTTTCACATACAAATAAATATTCTGTGATGTGCATTTTGGTTTATGAAATGAGTTCCTTACCCCCCTTACTGAGCGATTTAGAAGCTCACCCTGTTTCCTTTCCCCCCAGAGTTCTTCAAGTGAAAAAGGATTTCCCTACGACGTACGGAGTAGTGGCTAGTGGAGGACTCGAGCTCCAGGCCATATATATATATTGTATCTTGAGGTATATTTTATCTTTTCATGTACCCAGACTATTATTGTAATTGCAGACGCTTGATGTATAACATTATATGGGATGTATTAGGATTAATTAACTTGGAATTGAGTATTTGTATACGGTACAATATACACTATATTATGATGAGATCCTGAGGCATAATAATTATAATGATGTATGACACTGCACATGAATGCACCCTTAATTGTGAATTAATGAGTAAAAAGTTTTAAATTTGCCCTATTTTCCGCATTTTCGGGGCGTGACAGAGTTTTCTTGGTATCAGAGCTTAGGGTGTCTAGTACTGTCAGTGTCGGTTAAGTGAAGTAGAATACATCCCAAGTGTCTGTAATAGTCTGGTCATGAACTGAAATTGAGGATTGAGATTTCAATCGATTGTGATATGTACGCGCAGGAGACGAGTTGAGATAGAGAATGAGTAAACGACGAGGTCGTTCGAGGAGGCAGGCAGAGTCCCCTCCGCCACCTGTCCCACAACCAGAGAGTCCTAACTCTCGATTTAATCGGATTGAGACCGATGTGAGGCAAGGTTTTGAGCAGATGGCAGCGTTATTCGCGCAACACTTCCTCGGATACTACCCCTACACCACCACAAGGACCTCCCATACCCCCAGTGCCTCCCGTCACTCAGCCTGCGGATAGAAGTATGGTCCGACTAAGGGATTTTCTGAAGATGAATCCACCCGCATTTAAGGGAAAGAAGGATCCTACAGAGGCTGAGGAGTGGTTGACGAAATTAAGAATTATATTTGATTTCCTGGGGTGCACCGATGCTGAGAGGGTCAGTATGAGTGCTTATATGCTGAAGGGGAGAGCTCGAGATTGGTGGGGTACTACCCAGGGTATTTTGATGTCCCACCATGCTGTGATTGGTTGGGAAGAGTTTTAGACAGCCTTTAGGACCCAATATGTACCACGAGCCGCCCAGAGAAAGAAACAGGCCGAGTTTTTGAGTTTGGTACAGGGCGACATGTCTGTGGATGACTACGAGAGTCAATTCATCGCACTATTGAGATATGACCCAGAGACCTCAAGAGTGAAGAGCTCCGCACAGAGAAATTTGTGTATGGGTTGAAGCCCGTCATCAGAGATAGATTGATAGGGCTATGTATTACTGAGTTTGGAGATGCTCTGAGACGAGCACAAGAGATTGAAAGAGGAATTGAGATGGTACAATCCCAGAATGAGCTCAGAGCGGTGAATAGAGATGAGGGCAAGAGGCTAGCGATTTTCCAAACAGAGGCTCGGAGAGGTTCCTTCAGAAGAGGAAGGATTGAGGTACAGAAGGGCAGATTAGAGAGACCCAGAGGTTACCCTAACATTAGAGAGACCCCTCGAGATGTCTGGCCTGAGACAAGGTTTTGCAGAGATTGTGGCCGAATGCATAAGGGAAGTTGTACTGGGTCGATCCATGGATGTTTTAGATGTGGAGACATGGGTCACATGATGAAGGATTGCCCTCAACCTCAGAAACCACATGTCTTGGAGCCCACTAGACAACAGCCTCAGAGAGTGGATCCCCGGAGACGGGCCACTGCGGCAGAGAAAGGGAAGAAACCTGTGGCACAGGGACGTGTGTTTGCCATGGATAAGGAGACCGCAGACACTTCGGCAGAAACTATAAGAGGTACACTCTCTGTTTGTAATCATAAGGCTCATGTGTTGATTGATTCAGGATCCACGCAGTCGTTTATTTCTGAGCATTTTGCATGTAGATTAAACTTGAAGTTTGAACCTCTAGAATACATACTACATGTAAATACCCCTATACGTGAATCCCAGAGAACTGAGTTAATCTGTAGAGGATGTGAAATAAAGGTGGGAGATAGAGTGATGTTAGCAGATCTAATCCTGTTGAATATTCATGGGTTTGATGTAATTCTGGGAATGGATTGGTTGGCGACCAATCGAGTGAGTTTAGACTGCTACACTAAGATTGTAACTTTCTCCCTACCTGAACCTTACAGTGTACGGTTGAGATGTTAAGGAAATGTATATGTGGAATTCTAGTAAGTAATTTGAGAATTTTGATATTATTTTGGAGAATATTAAATATGATTGTTCATGTGAAGGTTATGAGACACTCATCTCAGACGATGAGCGGGAACATCTGAGGATTGAGGATATACCTGTGGTTTGTGAATTTTTTGATGTTTTCCCAGATGAATTGCCAGGTTTACCACCAGAGAGAGAGCTGGAGTTTACCATTGATTTGGTACCAGATACTCAGCCGATCTCTAAACCTCCTTACAGGATGGCATTAGTGGAACTTGAGGAATTGAGGAAACAACTAAAAGAGCTATTGGATCAAGGGTTTATTAGACCCAGTGTTTCACCGTGGGGAGCGCCAGTATTATTTGTTAAGAAGAAGGATGGTAGTCTCAGATTATGTGTAGACTACCGGTTGTTGAATAAAGCCACGGTGAAGAACAAATACCCACTACCCAGGATTGATGATCTACTTGATCAGCTGAGAGGGGCATCAGTCTTTTCTAAGATTGATTTGAGATCAGGCTATCACCAATCGAGGATCAAGGAAGAAGATATTCCAAAGACGGCCTTCAGGACGAGGTATGGCCATTACGAATTTCTGGTGATGTCCTTTGGATTGACGAACGCCCCTGCAACATTTATGAGATTGATGAACGAGGTGTTCAGAGACTATCTGGATAAGTTTGTGATAGTCTTTATTGATGATATCCTGGTATACTCTCGGTCGTATGAGGAGCATGCACAGCATTTGTGGTTAGTACTTCAGATACTCCGAGATAAGCAACTGTACGGAAAGCTTAGTAAGTGTGAGTTTTGGCTGAACCGGATAGCTTTCCTTGGTCATATAGTCTCAGAGGAAGGAGTATCAGTGGACCTAAGCAAGGTGGAGGCTGTGCTTAGTTGGGAGAGACCGAAGACAGTTACTGAGGTACGAAGCTTCCTTGGTTTGGCAGGGTATTACAGAAGATTTGTGGAAGGATTTTCAAGGATTGCCACTTCTTTGACTAAGCTCACGCACAAAGAGACTCCATTTATATGGACTGATCAATGTGAGCTCAGTTTTCAGGAGTTAAAAAGGAGATTAACAGCGGCACCTGTGTTAACTATCCCTGAGGGATCAGGAGGATTTTTGGTGTATAGTGATGCATCTCATCAAGGATTGGGGTGTGTGCTGATGCAGCACGGAAGAGTGGTCGCATATGGATCGCAACAACTGAAAGACCATGAGCGGAATTACCCCACGCATGATTTGGAGTTAGCCGCTGTGGTATTTGCTTTGAAGATCTGGCGACACTACTTATATGGGGAAAGATTCCAGATCTTCACTGATCACAAGAGTTTGAGATATCTCTTTGATCAGAAAGAGTTAAACATGAGACAAAGGAGATGGATGGAACTCCTTAAGGATTATGACTGCGAGATTCTATATCATCCGAGTAAGGCGAATGTGGTTGCTGATGCCCTGAGCAGGAAGAGTATGATATCTGCTATGATGATCAGGGAATGGGATTTGTTAGAGCAGTTCACCGAACTTCGGATCAGAGTTAAAGAGGTAGAGACTGGATTTTTGGCTAGCCTGCGGATAGAGCCCAGGATCATGGATCAGATTAGAACTGGGCAGCGCAGTGATCAGAGATTGATAGATATGGTTAGCCAAGCTGAGCAGAGTTCGCAGTCGGATCTCACCATCAGTGAGGATGGATTGTTGAGATTCAGAGGACGAATCTGTGTACCGAACGATGATACCCTGAAGACACAGATACTGAGAGAATCCCACTGCTCGCGATACACCATGCACCCAGGGAGTACTAAGATGTACCGAGACTTGAGAAAGGTGTATTGGTGGATTGGTATGAAGCGAGACGTGGCAGAGTACGTGGCCAGGTGTTTAGTATGCCAGCAAGTGAAAGCTGAGCATCGGAAGCCCGGAGGACTACTACAGCCTTTACCTGTACCTACATGAAAATGGGAGCATGTCACTATGGACTTTATTATGGGTTTACCGAGGACCCGAAGAGGTCATGATGCTATATGGGTTATAGTGGATAGATTGACCAAGAGTGCCCACTTCCTTGCCATCAAGAGCACAGATACTATGGATGCCTTAGCTGAGCTGTATGTCAGCGAGATAGCTAGATTACATGGGGCTCCAATGAGTATTACTTCTGATAGAGATTCCCGGTTTACTTCCAGATTTTGGATCCAGTTTCAGGAGTCCATGGGATCTCGATTGAGTTTCAGTACCGCCTATCATCCTCAGACAGATGGTCAGTCAGAGAGGACTATTCAGACCCTGGAGGATATGTTGAGGGCGTGTACGATGGATTTTAAGGGATCATGGGATGATCACCTGCCCCTAGCAGAGTTTGCATACAATAACAGCTATCATGCGAGTATTGGAATGGCACCTTTTGAGGCTCTATATGGTAGGAGGTGTAGATCCCCTGTAGCTTGGGAAGAAGTCGGTGACATAAAGATAAATGCCCCCGAGCTTGTTGAGCAAGCCGTACAGAGTGTGAAACTCATATGTGAGAGGTTACGGGCTGCACAAAGTAGACAGAAAAGCTACGCGGATATGCGTAGACGGCCACTCGAGTTTGAGGTTGGTGATGCAGTATTTCTGAAAATATCACCGCGTAAGGGTATCATGCGATTCGGGAAGAAAGGGAAATTGAGTCCTCGATACGTGGGACCATTTGAGATTCTTGAGAGAGTGGGAGAGGTAGCTTACAGATTAGCATTACCCCCACAGATGTCTGAAATACACAACGTTTTTCATGTGTCTATGTTGAGGAAGTACCACCCGGACCCTTCCCATGTCATAGAGTATGACGAGATGGACATTCAAGAGGATATGAGCTACACTGAGGAACCCGTCCAGATTCTCGAAAGAAGAGAGAAGGTACTGAGAACTAAGAGCATCCCATTAGTGAAAGTTTTGTGGAAACATCACTCAAGGGAAGAGGCAACGTGGGAACTAGAGAGCCTCATGAAGGAGAAATACCCCCATCTATTTGACTTGTTGAGTTGAATTTGGAGGACCAAATTCTTTTTAAGGTGGGGAGGATGTGAGATCTGAGAATTTCAGACATATTTTATTGATGTAATAATAATTTGAAGTGTAATTTATCGAGCTAAGTGAATTGTGGGAATGATAATTGGAGATTTATATGTTAAGTGTTAAAATAAATATGAAACTATGAGGACAGATCGATCTGGGAGAAGGAGAGATCGATCTGGTGAGTTAAAAATGAGAAGGAAGGAAGAATTTTAGAAGCAGATCGATCTCCAATGGAAGAGGATCGATCTCCTTATGATTCTGTTTGAGAGAAGATCGATCTCATGAGGAAGAGATCGATCTCCAAATGATTCTGTTTGGGAGAAGATCGATCTCCTCAAGGAGCAGATCGATCTCATAAAGCCATAAAGAGATCGATCTCACCCCTCGACAGATCGATCTCCTAGGCATAAAATTACCCAGATCGTCCCCAAAATTCAAACGCAGATCGATCTCACCCCTCGACAGATCGATCTCCTACCCTCAGCCTATATAAGGAACCCCTGTTTTTCTCCTGCAAACTCACTTTCTCTCTCTTCCAACCCCATTTCCACCGAAAACCTAACTTTCTCACTCATCCAAAACACCCATTTTCGGCCAAATCAAGAGTTGTGGCAAGAAGGAAAGTTGTTCCTCATCAAAGGGAGAACAACATACTTGGAAATCGAAGGACGAATCGGATCGAGGCGTGGGTTGTGCGTCTCCCAAGCTTTGGGTAATTTCTAAACCTCGATCTTGATATTTGAGCTGATTTTGATGATATTTGTGGTTGTCATTGCGTTGAAATAGTTGAGAAATGATTAGGGATTGATGAAATTGCAATGTGGTTGGAGTGATAATGATATTTAGCAATTTTGGCAATTTTGAGAATTTGTGCTATAAATGGAAATTTAGACAATGTGGTGAATTAGCATAGATAATTGGCATGAGAAATGTAGAACGTTGAGATGTTGTGAATGAGAGTGTAATTTGGGGTAGAGTTACAAGAATCAAGAGATTTGAGGCGTTATGAGCAATTATGCTCGATTTTGAGAATTTAGGTTGATGAGATAATTGAGTATTGATGTTTTAACATCGTTTGGACAGCTCGGGAGTTCCAGAGTGGAATGCGAGGCTAGTCCGTGATACGAGGGAAACGATTGCACTATACGAGGTGCAAAGAGGTAAGGGAAATCTAAACCATTTGTGTATGTGATTTGTAAACTATTATAGCATGATTTGTGGTTTATAAAACAAGCATGTTGAGTGTTGTGTTGAGTTATAATTGCACACGATTTTTATAGCCGGTTGGAGCCCATTGTTTTATGCGTTTATAAGCTGAGTGTGAAATTGCTTTATAAACCATCGAATTTGTGTAAGTAATGAATTGGGCTCTACGTTAAGGCAATATCGAGATTTGAGAAATGTGTGCGTGCTTTGCCGGTTGGAACTCGATTTTATTATGTTTTGTGTTGAGTACAAAACAGATTTCAAATGAGATTTATGAGAGAAAAACCACTATGAGTTCTACGTGAAGGCGAACCAGTCTTGTGTGATAAGACTTAGGTGTGTAATTTTGAGTACACACCGGGCATTGCTCTGATAGCATGTAAGCCCGATTTCTTCTCCGTTCTGGTAACGTGAGAATAACCCATTCTGTGGCTGTGCCACGTATACTTAGTGGCCGTTGCCACGTGTGAAACCCCATTTGGTGGCCGTTGTCACGTGAGAAACCCTATTGGTGGCCGTTGCCACGTGAGAAACCCTATTGGTGGCCGTTGCCACGTGAGAAACCCCATTGGTGGCCGTTGCCACGTGAGAAACCCCATTGGTGGCCGTTGCCACGTGATACCCCATTTGGTGGCCGTTGCCACGTGATACCCCATTTGGTGGCCGTTGCCACGTGAGAAACCCTATTTGGTGGCCGTTGCCACGTGAGAACCCCTAATTAGTGGCCGTTGCCACGTGAAACCCTATCCAGTGGCTATGCCACGTGTGAAATTAAATCAGTGGCTATGCCACGTGTGTTTAGTGGCTATGCCACGTGTGAATTTAAATCAGTGGCCATGCCACGTGTGTTTAGTGGCTGTGCCACGTGCATTACTATTTCAGTGATTTTATCACGTTCATTGAGAAAGCGTTTATCGCATTGTTTTCACATGCTTTGTTATTGCTCTAGAGTGAGCCTTTTTACTTCATGTTTTCACATGACTTGAGACATGAGAATGTCGTTTTGAGTACTTTCATGCTATGGTTTTCAAATGAGTTTCACATACAAATAAATATTTTGTGATGTGCATTTTGGTTTATGAAATGAGTTCCTTACCCCCCTTACTGAGCGATTTAGAAGCTCACCCTGTTTCCTTTCCCCCCAGAGTTCTTCAAGTGAAAAAGGATTTCCCTGCGACGTACGGAGTAGTGGCTAGTGGAGGACTCGAGCTTCAGGCCATATATATATTGTATCTTGAGGTATATTTTATCTTTTCATGTACCCAGACTATTATTGTAATTGCAGATACTTGATGTATAACATTATATGGGATGTATTAGGATTAATTAACTTGGAATTGAGTATTTGTATACGGTACAATATACGCTATATTATGATGAGATCCTGAGGCATAATAATTATAATGATGTATGACACTGCACAGGAATGCACCCTTAATTGTGAATTAATGAGTAAAAAGTTGTAAATTTGCCATATTTTCCGCATTTTCGGGGCGTGACAAGATCGATCTCATGTCTTCCTGAGATTGATCTCTCATCCAAGAAAATCCCAGGAGATCGATCTCTCATAACCCAGATCGATCTCTCATCAACAGAACTTTAAGTTCTGGTACTGATAACCTCTAAACATGTTTTTATATCATCTTTACATTATTGAATTTACTTGTTTTGTCATTTCAAAATACATTAACTTAACAATCTCCCCCTTTTTGATATGACAAAACCTATTCAATCAACATGTTTAGTTGCCTATTTTCAGTTTGCACAAACTCCCCCTTACTTTTGGCTTTAGATCTCTAAACTTTCTTAACTCCCCCTCATTTTAATCATTCCTTTTAAACCATTAGATATGATTCTTAAAGTCATTTAAACATGTTTTAACCAACGCATGTGTTCTTAACATTATTTCTTCTCCCCCTTTTTGTCATATCAATGGCAAGAAAGAAATCTAAAACAATACTCCTGTCATTTCAAATTAACATTTCATTAAAAACTCATTCAATAACACAGAGGGCAGCTCATTCAAGCAAATTCAGTTCAAACAACAACGAGTAATGAAAACATATAACAAAACTAGATCTAGCAAATAAGTCCTATGGTGGAGGAGGAAATCGATCCATGAGATCCTCAACGAGAGTGCGAGTGACTTGAAGCTCATCAAACATCGCCTCCTGAGTCTCATGAAGATTTGCAAAGCCTTCATCCACTCTGCGGTTCAGCTCCTCGAACATCCGCTGCTTGGTTGCATGAAGGTTTGCAAAGCCTTCATCGATCTTTCTGTTCAGTGCACTCAACATTGTCACAATGGACTCCATGTCAGCGGTTGAGGAAGCAGGTGCAGTGGGCTGAGGAGTCGAGGACGATGGACCCACAGTTGGTGCAGCAGGTGGATCCATAGGCTCATCGGAGGGATCTTCCTCCATAGCTGCAGCAGACTGCTGTTCCCTCTTCTTCTACCAGTCGCCCCGGAAGTCCTTGTAGTAGCCCATGTGGTGGAGTGTCCCGATATTGAGGACGCTCTTTGGAGAGGGCATTTCACACGTTTCGCAGTTGCTGTCCACTCCGAGTCGTTGGAGAAAGTACGCCAATGATTGCGGAAACACTATCGTTGTGGCTTGGCCGCGTACGATCTTCAACCAGTCTTGATAGAGAAAGTGGACGAGGTTGGGTTTTTGACTGGTGGAGTGAATGTGGTGAATCCAGAATCTATCTAACCGCCTAACAGTGGAGTGGCGGGTACCGAATGGACGAAGGTTCCAAGATATGATGAGGTGGAGTAACCGTGGGTGCATTGGGCGGTCACTCGCCTTATCCCTGGGAATATCAAACTCCAAAGGGACTTCCTCATCTTCATTTGTCAACCCTTCATCGCGTATGTTGAAAGCGTGGGCTAGGACTTCAGTGTCTATTGTAATGGATTTACCCATGACATACGTTGTAAACCCGAGAATTTTACAAGTGTCGTTAGGATCATAGGTGAGTTCGGCATTGGAAAAGAATGCTCGAACGATGTTTGGAGGTACGGGAGTATTGATTTTGAGGAACGACATCCAACCAAATTCTTCAAATTTGGACAGATAGGGAAAATCAATGCGGTTTAAGAAGGAGAAATCGATGGTTCGCCAATATTTAATTGGCATGGTGGAAAAATATTCTTCATATCGCTTCCTTTTCGTTGGTGTTTTAAAACACCTGTTGAAGGTAGCGACTGAAGAGGGAGGAATGGATTGGGAAGATGACCCATGTTCTACATTAGATCGGAGAGGTTTTTGGCCTGCTCTCTTAAGTCTAGGCATGGTTTTAGACACGGGAATTACTCTAAGACAGGTTCACAAACAAAAATCAATGGAACAGTGACTAGATTTGCCCTAGAGTGAAATTTAACACAAATCTTAAGAAATTTTTGAGAAATAATAAGGAATGTGGGTTACTATACCAGTAAACGAAGGAGAGATGCGACGAAGACCGTACCGAGATCGATCTGAGGAGGAATCGAGAGAGGAAGTGCGAGGGAAGTTAGGGATTTGAGGTTTTGGGGATTTCAAATTTGGGAATTTTTCGCCAGTTTTTACAGTCTAGGGCACAGGAGATCGATCTGTCGAGACGACAGATCGATCTGTCATTTCCAGAAGCCCGAAAAGATCGATCTGTGGTTCCATAAGATCGATCTGCAGAACACAGAAGCTTAAGGAGATCGATCTATCGTATGCACAGATCGATCTGTTGTTTGACAGAGGCTTAGGGAGATCGATCTGCCGAATGCATAGATCGATCTTCAGAATACAGAGGCTTGAAGAGATCGATCTGTCGTATGCACTGATCGATCTGCTGTTAAACAGAGGCTTAAGGAGATCGATCTTATGGATAGAATATCGATATGCTTAGCTTAACCTTAATGCTTTAGGCTTGTTGGAAGTATGGAGATCGGTCTATATAGATAGGAGATCGATCTCTCATGCTTGTTGCCCAGAAAAATCTTTGTAAAACTCTTTTAAAACCAACTTAAAACCAAGATTTTGAAGCACATATATATCTTAAGGGATATTCATGAGTCCTAATTCACCTCTAAGGATACAAAACCTATCTCTATCAAGGGGTTTGGTGAATATATCAGCTATTTGATGTAAAGTGTCAATATACTCTAGAATTATATCCCCTTTTTGCACATGGTCTCTAAGGAAATGATGCCTAATCTCAATGTGCTTGGTTCTAGAGTGTTGAATAGGATTTTTAGATAGGTTGATAGCACTGGTATTGTCACATTTAATAGAAACTTGTTTCATGTCAATACCATAGTCTTTCATTTGTTGTTTAATCCACAACACTTGAGCACTACAACTACCTGCTGCTATGTATTCAGATTCAGTTGTGGAGTGAGCCACACTGTTTTGTTTCTTAGAGAACCAAGAGATTAATCTATTTCCTAAGAATTGGCAGGTACCTGAAGTACTTTTCCTATCTATTTTGCATCCCCCAAAATCTGCATCTGAAAATGCATGAAGTGTAAAGGTAGAGTCCTTGGGGTACCAAAGTCCTAGAGAGGGAGTGTCCTTAAGGTATCTAAAGATCTTTTTAGTTGCTAATAAGTGTGATTCCCTAGGAGAGGATTGAAATCTAGCACAAAGGCATACACTAAACAAAATATCTGGTCTACTTGCAGTTAAATAGAGCAATGAGCCAATCATAGACCTATAGAGTTTAGTATCTACACACTTACCACTTTCATCTTTATCAAGCTTGATGTTGGTGCCCATTGGCGTTGCTTGAGGTTTGCAATTGTCCATTCCAAATCGCTTGAGCAAATCCTTAGTATACTTTGCTTGATTGATGAAGGTTCCATCTTTTGTTTGCTTCACTTGAAGTCCCAAGAAGAATGTGAGTTCTCCCATCATACTCATTTCAAATTCTTATTGCATGATCTTAGCAAACTCTTGACATAAAGACTCATTAGTTGAACCAAAAATAATATCATCCACATACACTTGTACAACTAGTAAATCTTTATTTTTATTTTTGATGAATAATGTGGTATCCACTTTTCCTCTTGAAAATCCCTTTTCCATTAATTATTTTGACAACCTTTCATACCAAGCTCTAGGAGCTTGTTTCAAGCCATAGAGTGCCTTAGATAATTTGAAAACATGTTCAGGGAATTCATGATTTTCAAAGCCGGGAGGTTGTTCAACATAGACTTCTTCATTAATGAAACCATTTAAGAATGCACTCTTTACATCCATTTGATATAATTTGAAGTTTTTATAACATGCAAAGGCAAGTAACATTCTTATTGCCTCTAGTCTAGCTACCGGTGCATAGGTTTCATCATAGTTTATACATTCCTCTTGTCTATAGCCTTGTGCAACTAACCTAGCCTTGTTTCTTATGATCACACTATTTTCATCCATCTTGTTCTTGAATATCCATTTAGTTCCAATTATAGAGTGATCACTAGGCCTAGGAACTAGTTTCCATACTTTGCTTCTCTCAAATTGATTTAATTCTTCTTGCATTGCTAGGAATCAATTATTGTCATCTAAAGCTTCATTGACATTCCTAGGCTCTATTTGAGATACAAAGGCTATATATTGACACATATTCCTTAGAGATGATCTAGTTCTAACTCCAAGAGTTGGATCTCCTACTATTTCACAATCTTTTACATATCCTAACTCTCTTGGTGCTCAGACTCTCTCTCTAATATCTCTATCTCTTATTCATCTTCTTTATTCAAGTCAAGTTTTTCTAATAAATCATCTTCTAAGTTTGGGATTTCCTCCAAGTTTTCATCAAATATTCCGACATCCTCATCATTGGTTGAATCTTTAGATGCATCATTTGACTCATCAAATATAACATGAATAGATTCTTCAACCATCAATGTTATTTTGTTATATACTCTATAAGCCTTTGAATTCAATGAGTACCCTAGAAAGATTTCCTCATCACTCTTGGCATCAAATTTTCCTAAATTATCTTTACCATTATTTAAGATAAAACATTTGCAACCAAAAGGATGGAAGTAGCTAATGTTAGGCTTCTTACCTTTGTAAAGCTCATAAGGAGTTTTCTTTAACATGGGTCTAATCATAGCTCTATTAATTATATAGCAAGATGTGTTTATAGCTTCAGCCCAAAAATACTTTGGTAAATTATTCTCACACAACATGGTTCTAACCATTTCTTCCAATGTTCTATTTCTTCTCTCAACTACACCATTTTGTTGTGGTGTCCTAGGGGCTGAAAAATTATGGCTAATTCCTTGATCATTGCAATACTCATCAAATCCTATATTTTCAAATTCCTTGCCATGATCACTTCTAATACTAGTTATTGTGTATCCCTTTTCATTTTGAGTCACTTTTGTATAGGCTATGAATTTTTCTAAGGCTTCATTTTTTACTCTCAAAAAGAACACCCAAGTGAACCTAGTGTAATCATCAACTATTACAAATCCATAGTGTTTCCCACCAAGGCTTGTTGTTCTAGTTGGTCCAAATAAATCTAGGTGAAGTAATTGAAGAGGCCTAGAGGTGGATACACTATTCTTTGGCTTAAATGTTGTCCTTTTATGTTTTCCTTTAACACATGCTTCACATATTTTTTCATAATCAAAGGACATTTTAGGCAATCCTATAAATAGATCCTTTCTAGCTAACTTAGAAAGTACATGCATGCTAGCATGGCCTAGTCTTCTATGCCATAACCAAGATTCCTTTTTATTATCTACCATTAGGCATATGTTTTCATTCTTAAGTTCATTAAGATAGACTATGTATATATTACCTTGTCTATGGCCTAAGAAAAGAACTCTATTTGTCTTAGGATCTATAACATGACATTTCATACAATCAAAAGTTACTTTGTAACCTTTGTCACAAAGTTGACTTATGCTTAGTAAGTTATGCTTTAGACCCCTAACAAGCAATACTTTTTCTAATGAAAAATAGTCATTACCTATTGAGCCACTTCCTTCAACTTGGCCTTTGGAGTTGTCCCTAAATGTGACTTCTCCACCAACCTTTGATTTAAAAGAGTTGAAGTGGCTTCTATCTCCCGTCATGTGCCTTGAGCATCCATTATCCAAGTACCATGCTTCCTTTGTTTTAGCTTTGTGGCCATGCTCAATCACCTACAAAAAGATTCAAACTCAAGTCTTAGGTACCCAAATTCTCTTGGGTCCTTTGAGGTTAGTGAATGCAATTCTTGATCCCTTTGGGATCCATTTTGCTAATGCATTAACATCCTTTGAGTGAATTACTTCTTTTGGAATCCATATCCTTTTTACTATTTTTCCTTTAAAAGAGCTCATATTTATATTGCAATTATGTGATACATGTCCCTTTCTATTACAATATGAACAAGAAGTTGAGAGTTTATTTATACTATTTCTAGCAACAAAGCTTTTAAGATGAGTCTCTCTACTTTTTGCATTATATCCTAACCCATTTTTGTCAAAGAATGCCCTTTGGGTCTCTAGCATGCTATCTAACTTTTGTTGACCCATGTGAAACCTATTAAAGGAATTATGTAGATTGCCATTTTTCTCTTTAAGGTCACAAATTTCAAGATTTGAAATTTCTAGTTTCTTTTCACATTCTAATTTGTCCCTTAGCATTAACTCATTTTCTTTTCTCAATTTGGATATTATCTTTTTATATTTCATACTCATGCATTCATACTCTAATGCAAGATCATCAAAGGCATCTTGTAATTCATCAAAAGAATATTCATTGAGGTTTGAAGTTACCTTTTCATCCTCAATAGCCATGAAGCACAAGTTGGCAATGTCTTCATTTGAGTCATCATCGGAGCAGTCACTGTCGCTCCATGTTGCCACCATTGCCTTCTTTTTGTGGAACCTATCATTGGACCTTTTAAGAAGAGGGCAGTTAAACTTAATGTGTCCTGGTTTTTTACATTCATAGCACACAATTGAATCTTTTCTACCTCCTTCTTCTTGATCTCTCTTATTGTTTCTCCTATTACTACCACTAGCTCTCATTCTCATAAACTTGTTAAATCTTTTGGCAAACATTGCCATTTCAAGGTCCTCTTCACTACCACTCTCATTCTTAATCTCCTCTTGAGCAGTGGATTTTAGAGCAACTCCCACTTTCTTGGGTGGCACTTCATTTCTTCTTAATTTCATCTCATAAGTGAGTAGTGATCCTATTAATTCATCTAAAGACAATGTGTGAGGATCCTTAGATTCCTCAATTACAGTCACTTTAGCTTCCCATGATTTAGGTAAGCTATTTAATATTTTCTTGACCATTTCAATATTAGAGTAAATTTTTCCTAAGGACTTTAATCCATTAATTACATCCGTGAATCTAGTGAACATATCACTAATTGATTCTCCTTCCTTCATCCTAAAAAGCTCATAGTCATGTGTAAGCATTCCTACCTTGGTCTCCTTTACTTGGGTTGTACCCTCATGAGTTATTGCCAATTTGTCCCAAATTTGTTTGGCATTATCACATCCGGAGACCCTATTATATTCATTTGGACCTAAAGCACAAAATAATGTGTGCATAGCCTTAGCATTTAGCTGAGCACATTTAATGTCATTTGAATCCCATTCATCTTTTTCTTTAGGGATATCTCTTCCCTCTATTCTCTTTGTAGGGATTTGAGGTCCTTTAATTATAATCCTCCACACCTCATAATCATTTGCTTGAATGAATAACATTATCCTAGTCTTTCAATAAGCATAATGTTCTCCATTGAACATAGGAGGTCTAACCGTAGAGTGCCCCTCTCCTACCAAACTAGTTGCTACATTGTTGTGAGCCATTTGATCGTTTCTAACTCTTAGGAAGTTGTTCCTCTGTGATTAAAGAGTCCTAGCTCTGATACCAATTGTTGGCTCTACCGAGAGGGGGGGTGAATCGATTTTTCTAACGTTAATAGCAAATTTTAAATTAATCCTAATTTAATCAGCAAATGATAATGAGCAATACAATGAAATTAAACAATTTAATGCAAGATAGGAAAGAGAGAAACAAACACAATCGTTTATAGAGGTTCGGCCAATCTCTTGCCTACGTCCTCTCTCCTTGACCTTCTTGCCAAGTGCTTTTTTTCTCTCCTTCAACAGAAGTTACAATGTTCATTTTTCAGGTTAAGGAATAACCTCTCTATCCTTTGCAATACAAAGAAGTATTCACCCTTTTACAATGTTTTTCTCACTGAGGAACAATCATCTTCTCTTTTGAGGTAAGGATGAATACAATGTCAAGCTTTAATGTGGGTAGGACAATTACAGCTTTTGCACTTAAGCTTATACAACAAACTCAATAAATGAGGAATAAAGACACAAGGAATGAAAGAATTAAACTCTTGAGAATGTAAGAAAAATGTGCAGCAATGGTCTCTGTTCTCATTGTCTTCAATGCTTGGTTAAATACTGAAGGATTGGTAGTTGAAGCATTAAATGCTATTTTTCCCGTTGAGATTTTTGCAGAACTAGCCGTTGGGTACCTCTAGTAGAATGCCAGATCGATCTGCCATCTTGACCAGATCGGTCTCTTAGTTATAAATCCTACAAGATCAAAGCAAAATAACACAAGGAGATCGATCTCATATGTGAGCAGATCGATCTCATGATTTTAAAATATTAGAGGAGATCGATCTGTCGAATAGGCAGATCGATCTTTCAATCTCTCTGTTTGAGTATAGATCGATCTCACAGATCGATTTACTGTCTTTACTTTAGGGGAGATCGATCTCTCAATAACCCAGATCGATCTCCTTAGCTCTCTGACTTTGAGAAGATCGATCTCTTCCTTACCAGATCGATCTCATAAGCTCTCTGTTTGAGTGTGGATCGATCTTACAGATCGATCTACTATCTTTGCTTTGAGGGAGATCGATCTCTTTCTAGATCAGATCGATCTCCTCAACTCCAGTATTAGACAGATCGATCTCATAACCCTTATAGATCGATCTCACTCTTCCTCAATACCTTTGTATAGGTTCAAAGCTTGGTAGATCGATCTCATGTCTTCCTGAGATCGATCTCTCATCCAAGAAAATCTCAGGAGATCGATCTCTCATAACCCAGATCGATCTCGCATCAACAGAACTTTAAGTTCTGGTACTGATAACCTCTAAACATGTTTTTATAGCATCTTTACATTATTGAATTTACTTGTTTTGTCATTTCAAAATACATTAACTCAACATATATATATATTTAATAGTGTATGTACACGTACATATATATGTATATACATACATGTAGATATTTACCTGATAAATTCCCTCGTAGCATTAGAATTAATTTAAACTCAGTACTTGTACTGCCCCCTTACGGAGAATTATTTCATACCTTATTCTAGCTATAATTTAAGTAAAATCATTTATCAAGAGAACACATTTTTAATCTTAGTGGTTTAATTGTTATTCATTGACAAAGTTAAGTATATGAAAATTTGAGGTGTTTACATTCTCCCCACCTTAGAAAATTTGGTCCCCAAATTTAAGAGTACCTTAGTCCTTAAACATATGCAGTATTTCTCTCGCATCACGCTCTCTAATTCCCACATAGCCTCTTCCGAATTGTGATACTATCATAAGATCTTGACTAGTGGAATTGTCTTAGACCGTAATGCATTTTTCCTTCTTAGATCCAAATCGATTTCTCCAGATAGGTCATATCCTCTTTCAATTCCAGTGGTTAATACTTTACCACATGTGTCGAATCTGGATGGTACTTGCGAGGTATTAAAGCGTGAGAAACGCTGTGTGTGCTCGATAATTCTGGTGGCAATGCCAATCTATTAGCTCATCTTCCACTTGGTTTAAGACTTTGACAGGTCCAATATATCGAGGACTTAGTTTTCCTTTCTTTCCAAATCTTGTTATACCCTATCTTTAAGCTGTTGACATATGAGACTTTTAGCCACAATTTCAATTATATCTCTTATTGTCCCTGATTACCAATATATCTTCAAAAGATTTGATAAATCCTATTAGTCTCCGAATGTGGGGTATATCTCTATAAAAAAAGTCTCTGACGACATCAATTTCCTTTAACTATAGATCATTTGATATACAATTTTGTTTTTAAATCTCAACAAATTATCAGTACCAATACTCAAGCTAATTGCAGCACCCATCTGGGTCTGATTAGCTACATCAATACAGTGTTTATCATTGCACTGAGTCTGCCCGATTCATTCAAATCAAGTCCAGTTTTCAACTCTCAGGCTCGCTACTACGATATAAGTATCAGCATCAGAAAGGAACCACATCCAGTTAAGGTTCGCTAAATATTTCAATAACTCATATCCTTGACCAATATACGTAACGCCGTCCCGTAATCACTTCTGCTCAAAGCACTAACTTGAGTCATTCATCATTTTTTTGTATTTGAAAGCTTTTGTAAAATTTAATACTTAACCTTCATGATGAGTAGAATTCCATCATTCTTCACAGTACAAGTAATGGTATCTTGACTTCAAACACAAATATTTCGACCGTAATTTTCAATTTATCCTTTAGTCACACTCATTCTCTGTTCATATCATTTGATCAGAATAATTTAATGTCACACCCCACTTCTGGGGACCCTTCTATACATACATTCTCTACTACGGTTGGGCTGTGAGAAGATGCAATTACTAAAATTCATTCATTTACAGCGGAAGATTTAAATCTTTAATTCACACTCCCAGGTGTGTGTGTAGATATACAAAATCAATTGTATAAATACCATGTGCTTACATATCATCCCCATAATACTGTTTACAATTCCAAGATATAACTGTGCGATACAATACATTAGATACAAAATACTCGTGTATACAATCTTATACCTTTGCAGAATTGTGGGAGCTGTTCAACACAAAAGACCTAGAGACCACTGCTCTCTTACTTCTCAGTACCTGGAGGGGGAAAATAGTGGGATGAGCAAATCACAGCTCAGTAAGGAAATTGTTGAGTTAATATATTTTGAAATGACAAAACAAGTAAATTCAATAATATAAAAATGATATAAAGACATGTTTAGAGGTTAACAGTACCAGAACTTAGAGTTCTGTTGATGAGAGATCGATCTGGCTGATGAGAGATCGATCTCCTGGGTTTTTACTTGATGAGAGATCGATCTCATGAAGAAATGAGATCGATCTGCCAAGCCTTCAACCTTTACAAAGGTTTTAAGGAAGAATGAGATCGATCTGCAAGGGTTAAGAGATCGATCTGGCTAAAGCTAGAGTTGAGAGATCGATCTGGTCTAGGAAGAGATCGATCTCCCTTAAAAGCATAAGACTGTAGATCGATCTGAAAGATCGATCCACACTCAAACAGAGAACTTATGAGATCGATCTGGTAAGAAAGAGATCGATCTCCTCAAAGTCAGAGAGCTAAGGAGATCGATCTGAGGTATTGAGAGATCGATCTCCCCACTACGAAACTGCATGGCAGATCGATCTATAGATCGATCTTGCCTTAAACAGAGAGATCATGAGATCGATCTTCCTATTCGACAGATCGATCTCCCTTATTATTTTCAAAATAACAGATCGATCTGCTAACCTATGAGATCGATCTCCTTGTGCTATTGTGCTTTGATCTTGCAGGATTTATAACTAAGAGATCGATCTGGCCAAGAAGGCAGATCGATCTGGCACACTACTGGAGGTACCCAATGGCTAGTTCTGCAAAATCTCAACGGGAAAAATAGCATTTAATGCTTCAACTACCAATCCTTCAGTATTTAACCAAGCATTGAAGACAAAGAGAATAGAGACATTATTGCTGCACATTCCTAACATTCTCAAGCTTTGAATACTTTCATTCCTTGTGTCTTCATCATTCATTTATTGAGATTTATTGTGTAAGCTTAAGTGCAGAAGCTGTATTTGTCCTACCCACTTTAAAGCTTCATTTTGTATTCAACCTTACCTTAAAAGAGAAGAGGATTGTTCCTCAGTGAGAGAGAATTGTAAAAGGGTGAATACATTTTTACATTGTAAAGGGTAGAGAGGTTATTCCTTAACCTGTAAAAGGGACATTGTAAACTTCTGTTGAAGGAGAGTAAGAAAGCACTTGACAAGAAGGTCAAGGAGAGAGGACGTAGGCAAGAGTTTGGCCGAACCTCTATAAACGATTGTGTTTGTTTCTCTCTTCCCTATCTTGCATTAAATTGTTTAATTTTATTATACTACTTACTTTCATTTGCAAATTAAAATAGGATTAAGTTAAAATTTGCTATTAACTTTAGAAAACCGATTCACCCCCCCTCTCGGTAGAGCCAACAATTGGTATCAGAGCTAGGACTCTTTAATCACATAGGAACAACTTCCTAAGAGTTAGAAATGATCAAATGGCTCATAACAATGTAGCTACTAGTTTGGTAGGAGAGGGGCACTCTACGGTTAGACCTCCAATGTTTAATGGAGTGCATTATGCTTATTGGAAGACTAGGATGATGTTATTCATTCAAGCAAATGATTATGAAGTATGGAGAATTATAATTAAAGGACCTCAAATCCCTACAAAGAGAATAGAGGAAAGAGATATTCCTAAGGAAGAAGATGAATGGGATTCAGCTGATATTAAATGTGCTCAACTAAATGCTAAAGCTATGCACACATTATTTTGTGCCTTAGGTCCTAATAAATATAATAGAGTCTCCGGGTGTGATAATGCCAAACAAATATGGGATAAATTGGCAATAACTCATGAGGGTACAACCCAAGTGAAGGAGACAAAGGTAGGTATGCTCACACATGACTATGAACTTTTTAGGATGAAGGAAGGAGAATCAATTAGTGATATGTTCACTAGATTCACAGATGTAATTAATGGATTAAAGTCTTTAGGAAAAATATATTCTAATATTGAAATGGTAAAGAAAATTTTAAATAGCTTACCTAAATCATGGGAAGCTAAAGTGACTGCAATTGAGGAATCTAAGGATCCTCACACATTGTCTTTAGATGAATTAATAGGATCTCTACTCACTTATGAGATGAAATTAAAAAGAAATGAAGAGCCACCCAAGAAAGTGGGAGTTGCTCTAAAATCCACTGCTCAAGAGGAGATTAAAAATGAGAGTGGTAGTGAAGAGGATCTTGAGATGGCAATGTTTGCCAAAAGATTTAACAAGTTCATGAGGATGAGAGCTAGTGGTAGTAATAGGAGAAACAATAAGAGAGATCAAGAAGAAGTAGGTAGAAAAGACTCTATTGTGTGTTATGAATGTAAAAAACCGGGACACATAAAATTTAACTGCCCTCTTCTTAAAAGGTCCAATGATAGGTTCCATAAAAAGAAGGCAATGGTGGCAACATGGAGCGACAGTGACTGCTCCGATGATGAATCAAATGAGGACATTGCCAATTTGTGCTTCATGGCTATTGAGGATGAAAAGGTAACTTCAAGCCTCAATGAATATTCTTTTGATGAATTGCAAGATGCATTTGATGATCTTGCATTAGAGTATGAATCTATGAGTATGAAATATAAAAAGATAATATCCAAATTGAGAAAAGAAAATGAAATATTGCAATTGGATAAATTAGAATGTGAAAAGAAAATAGAGATTTCAAATCTAGAAATTTGTGACGTTAAAGAGAAAAATAGCAATCTACATAATTCATTTAATAGGTTCCACATGGGTCAACAAAAGTTAGATAGCATGCTAGAGACCCAAAGGGCATTCTTTGACAAAAATGGCTTAGGATATAATGCTAAGAGTAGGGAGACCCATCTTAAAAGTTTTATTGCTAGGAAGAGCATGAATAAACCTGCAATTACTTGTTCATATTGCAATAGAAAGGGACATGCATCACATGACTGTAATATAAAAATGAGAACTCTAAAAGGAAAAATAGTAAAAAGGGTATGGATTCCAAAAGAAGTAATTCACTCCAAGGATTGTAATGCATTAGCAAAATGGATCCCAAAGGGGTCAAGAATTGCATTCACTAACCTCAAAGGACCCAAGAAAATTTGGGTACCTAAGACTTGAGCTTGATTTCTTGTAGGTGATTGAGTATAGCCACAAAGTTAAAACAAAAGAAGCATGGTACTTAGATAGTGGATGCTCAAGGCACATGACGGGTGATAGAAGCCACTTCAATTCTTTCAAATCAAAAGTTGGTGGAGAAGTCACTTTTGGGGACAACTCCAAAGGCCAAGTTGAAGGAAGTGGCTCAATAGGTAATGATCATTTCTCTTTAGAAAAAGTATTACTTGTTAGGGGTTTAAAGCACAACTTACTAAGCATAAGTCAACTTTGTGACAAAGGTTACAAAGTAATTTTTGATTGCATGAAATGTAATGTTATAGATCCTAAGTCAAATAAAGTTCTTTTTCTAGGTCATAGACAAGGAAATATATATATTGTCTATCTTAATGAACTCAAAAATGAAAATATATGCTTAATGGTAGACAATAAAAAGGAATCTTGGTTATGGCATAGAAGACTAGGTCATGCTAGCATGAGTGTGCTATCTAAGTTAGCTAGAAAGGATCTAGTTATAGGTTTACCCAAGATATCCTTTGATCATGAAGAAGTATGTGAAGCTTGTGTTAAAGGAAAACATAAAAGGACAACATTTAAGCCTAAGAATATTGTTTCCACCACTAGGCCTCTCCAATTACTTCACTTAGATTTATTTGGACCAACTAGAACAACTAGCCTAGGTGGGAAACACTATGGATTTGTAATAGTTGATGATTACACTAGGTACACATGGGTGTTCTTCTTAAGAGTAAAAAATGAAGCCTTAGAAAAATTCATAGCCTATACAAAAATTACTCAAAATGAGAAAGGATATACAATAACTAGTATTAGAAGTGATCATGGCAAAGAATTTGAAAATATAGGATTTGATGAGTATTGCAATGATCAAGGAATTAGCCATAATTTTTCAGCCCCTAGGACACCACAACAAAATGGTGTAGTTGAGAGGAGAAATAGAACATTGGAAGAAATGGCTAGAACCATGTTATGTGAGAATAACTTACCAAAGTATTTTTGGGCTGAAGCTATAAACACATCATGTTATATAATTAATAGAGCTATGATTAGACCCATGCTAAAGAAAACTCCTTATGAGCTCTACAAAGGTAAAAAGCCTAACATTAGTTACTTCCATCCTTTTGGCTGCAAATGTTTTGTTCTAAATAATGGGAAAGATAATTTAGGAAAATTTGATGCCAAGAGTGATGAGGGAATATTCCTAGGATACTCATTGAATTCAAAGGCTTATAGAATTTATAACAAAAGAACATTAATGGTTGAAGAATCTATTCATGTTATATTTGATGAATCAAATAATGTATCTAAAGATTCAACCAATGAGGAGAATGTTGGAATATTTGACGAAAACTTGGAAGATATCCCAAACCTAGAAAATGACTTATTAGAAAAACTTGACTTGAATAAAGAAGATGAAGACGAGATAGAGATAATAGAGAGAGAATCTAGAGCACCAAGAGAGTTAGGATATGTAAAGGATTGTGAAATAGTAGGAGATCCAACTCTTGGAGTTAGAACTAGATCATCTCTAAGGAATATGTGCCAATATATAGCCTTTGTATCTCAAATAGAGCCTAGGAATGTCAATGAAGCCTTAGATGACAATAATTGGTTCCTAGCAATGCAAGAAGAATTAAATCAATTTGAGAGAAGCAAAGTATGGAAACTAGTTCCTAGGCCTAGTGATCATTCTATAATTGGAACTAAATGGATATTCAAGAACAAGATGGATGAAAATAGTGTGATCATAAGGAATAAGGCTTGGGTTGCACAAGGATATAGACAAGAGGAAGGCATAGACTATGATGAAACATATGCACCGGTAGCTAGATTAGAGGCAATAAGAATGTTACTTGCCTTTGCATGTTATAAAAACTTCAAGTTGTATCAAATGGATGTGAAGAGTGCATTCCTAAATGGTTTCATTAATGAAGAAGTCTATGTTGAGCAACCTCCCGGATTTGAAAATCATGAATTTCCTGAATATGTTTTTAAATTATCTAAGGCACTCTATGGATTGAAACAAGCTCCTAAAGCTTGGTATGAAAGGTTGTCAAAATTCTTAATAGAAAAGGGATTTTCAAGAGGAAAAGTGGATACCACCTTGTTCATTAAGAATAAAAATAAGGATTTACTAGTTGTACAAGTGTATGTAGATGATATTATTTTTGGTTCAACTAATGAGTCTTTATGCCAAGAATTTGCTAAGATCATGCAAGGAGAATTTGAGATGAGCATGATGGGAGAACTCACATTCTTCTTGGGACTTCAAGTGAAGCAAACAAAAGATGGAACCTTCATCAATCAAGCAAAGTATACTAAGGAATTGCTCAAGCGATTTGGAATGGACAATTGCAAACCTCAAGCAACTCCAATGGGCACCAACATCAAGCTTGATAAAGATGAAAGTGGTAAGTGTGTAGACACTAAACTCTATAGGTCTATGATAGGTTCATTGCTTTATTTAACTGCAAGTAGACCAGATATTTTGTTTAGTGTATGCCTTTGTGCTAGATTTCAATCCTCTCCTAGGGAATCACATCTGTTAGCAACTAAGAGGATCTTTAGATACCTCAAAGACACTCATTCACTAGGACTTTGGTATCCCAAAGACTCAACTTTTACCCTTCATGCATTTTCAGATGCAGATTTTGGAGGATGTAAAATAGATAGGAAAAGTACTTCAGGTACTTGCCAATTCTTAGGAAATAGGTTAATTTCTTGGTTCTCTAAGAAACAAAACAGTGTGGCTCAGTCCACAACTGAAGCTGAATATATAGCAGCTGGTAGTTGTAGTGCTCAAGTGTTGTGGATTAAACAACAAATGAAAGATTATGGTATTGACATGAAGCAAGTATCTATTAAATGTGATAATACCAGTGCCATTAATCTGTCTAAAAATCCTATCCAACACTCCAGAACCAAGCACATAGAGATTAGACATCATTTCCTTAGAGACCATGTACAAAAAGGGGATATAATTTTAGAGTACATTGACACTTTACACCAAATAGCTGATATATTCACCAAACCTCTTGATAGAGATAGGTTTTGTATCCTTAGAGGTGAATTAGGACTCATGAATATCCCTTAAGACTTTATGTTTCAAAAAATCTCGGTTTCAAGATGATTTTAAAAGAGTTTTTGCAAAAATTTTCTGGCAACGAGGATGAGAGATCGATCTCCTTGCAATACAGATCGATCTCCATCCTTACAACAAGCCTAAATCATTAAGGTTAAGCTAAGAAGATCGATATTCTAACCATAAGATCGATCTTCTTACGTCTCTGTTAAAGAGCAGATCGATCTGTCCATACGACAGATCGATCTCTTCAAGCTTCTGCATTTTGAAGATCGATCTATGCATCTGGCAGATCGATCTCTCTAAGCCTCTGTTCAACTGAAGATCGATCTGTACATGTGACAGATCGATCTCCTTAAGCCTCTGTTTGCTAACAGATCGATCTGTTCATACGACAGATCGATCTGTCTTCTTGACATATCGATCTCCTGTGCCCTGGACTATAAAAACTCGCAAAAAATCCCCAAATTTCAAAACCCAATCTTCCAAAATTCCGAAATTCCCTTGCACCTCCTCTTTCGATTCCTCCTCAGATCGATCTCGGTACGGCCTCCATTGCGTCTCCGTGTCATTTCCTGGTACAGTAACCAACATTCTTTATTGTTTTCTCAACAAATTTCCTTAGATTTGTGTTCAATTTCATTCTAGGGCAAATCTAGTTACTGTTCCATTGAATTTTTCGTTTGTGAATCTATTTAGCACAATTCTCGAGTCTAGAACCATGCCTAGGCTTAAGACAATAGGACAAAAACCTTCTCGAACCAATGTAGCAACCGGGTCATCTTCCCAACCCACTCCTTCCGCTTCCATCGCTACCTTCAATCGGTGTTTTAAAACACCTGCGAAGAGAAAGCGATACGAAGAATACTTCTCAACTATGCCAATTAAACATTGGCGTACAATTGATTTTTCTTTCCTCAACCGAATAGATTTTCCATACTTATCAAAATTTGAAGAGTTTGGTTGGATGTCTTTTTTGAAAATAAACACTCCCGTACCTCCAAATCTCGTTCGTGCATTCTTTTCCAATGCCGAACTCAATTACGATCCCATTGATTCGTGTCAAATTCTTGGTTTCACAACGTTTGTCATGGGTAGGTCAATTGCTGTAACCACTGAAACATTAGCCCAAGCCTTTGACATACCCGATGAAGGGTTGACGAACGAAGATGAGGAGGTTCCCTTGGAGTTTGACATTCCCGGGGATAAGGCGAGTGAACTCCCAATGCATCCCCGGCTACTCCACCTCCTCATCTCATGGAACCTTCGTCTGTTTGGTACCCGACATTCGACTGTTCGAAGGTTAGATAGATTCTGGATTCACCATATCCATTCCACCAGTCAAAAACCTAACCTAGTTCATTTTATCTTCCAAGACTGGTTAAAAATTGTCCGAGGCCAAGCGACGACGATCGTGTTTCCTCAACCGGTGGCATACTTTCTTCAACGGCTCAAAATCGACTGCAGCTGCGAAACCGGTGAACTGCCCTCTCCCAAGAGTGTCCTCAACATCGGGACCCTCCATCACATGGGATACTACAAAGATTTCCGGGGCGACTGGAAGAAGAAGAGGGAACAGCAGCCTGCTGAAGCTATAGAGGAAGACCCCTCCACTGCGCCTATGTACCCACCTGCTGCACCGACTACGGGTCCATCATCCTCGACTCCTCAGACCACTGCACATGTATCCTCACCTGCTGGCATGGAGATCTTTCTGCAGATGATAAGTGAACTCAACAGAAAAATCGATGAAGGTTTTACATCTCAGCAGCGAATGTTCGAGGATTTGAACCGAAGAGTGAATGTGGTTCACGAGGCTCAGGAGGCGATGTTTGATGAGCTTCAAGTCACGCGCACTCAAGTTGAGGATCTCATGGATCGCGTTCCTCCTCCATCTTAGGATCTAGTTGCTTGGTTTAGTTTAGTTATATGTTTTTGTGTTTGCTACTTCTTGTTATTTTGATATGTATTTGCTTGAAATGAACTGCCATTTGTTTCAATGAAAATGTTCATTTTGAAATGACATGAATTTTCTTTCTTGATATGACAAAAAGGGGGAGAAGAAAAGAAAACATGTGATTGTGTGATTGTGGTCAAAATGCATAAAACGTTTTAAGAATGTTTTTAAAACGAATGGTTAAAATAAGGGGGAGTTAAGATAGTAACAAAGTTAAAAGCTAAAAGAAAGGGGGAGCTCACAAAAAGGGGGAGCTTTTGCAAAATCACTAAACATGTTGATTGAATAAGTTTTGTCATATCAAAAAGGGGGAGATTGTTGAGTTAATATATTTTGAAATGACAAAACAAGTAAATTCAATAATATAAAAATGATATAAAGACATGTTTAGAGGTTAACAGTACCAGAACTTAGAGTTCTGTTGATGAGAGATCGATCTGGCTGATGAGAGATTGATCTCCTGGGTTTTTACTTGATGAGAGATCGATCTCATGAAGAAATGAGATCGATCTGCCAAGCCTTCAACCTTTACAAAGGTTTTAAGGAAGAATGAGATCGATCTGCAAGGGTTAAGAGATCGATCTGGCTAAAGCTAGAGTTGAGAGATCGATCTAGTCTAGGAAGAGATCGATCTCCCTTAAAAGCATAAGACTGTAGATCGATCTGAAAGATCGATCCACACTCAAACAGAGAACTTATGAGATCGATCTGGTAAGAAAGAGATCGATCTCCTCAAAGTCAGAGAGCTAAGGAGATCGATCTGAGGTATTGAGAGATCGATCTCCCCACTACGAAACTGCATGGCAGATCGATCTATAGATCGATCTTGCCTTAAACAGAGAGATCATGAGATCGATCTGCCTATTCGACAGATCGATCTCCCTTATTATTTTCAAACTAACAGATCGATCTGCTAACCTATGAGATCGATCTCCTTGTGCTATTGTGCTTTGATCTTGCAGGATTTATAACTAAGAGATCGATCTGGCCAAGAAGGCAGATCGATCTGGCACACTACTGGAGGTACCCAACGGCTAGTTCTGCAAAATCTCAACGGGAAAAATAGCATTTAATGCTTCAACTACCAATCCTTCAGTATTTAACCAAGCATTGAAGACAAAGAGAATAGAGACATTATTGCTGCACATTCCTAACATTCTCAAGCTTTGAATACTTTCATTCCTTGTGTCTTCATCATTCATTTATTGAGATTTATTGTGTAAGCTTAAGTGCAGAAGCTGTATTTGTCCTACCCACTTTAAAGCTTCATTTTATATTCAACCTTACCTTAAAAGAGAAGATGATTGTTCCTCAGTGAGAGAGAATTGTAAAAGGGTGAATACATTTTTACATTGTAAAGGGTAGAGAGGTTATTCCTTAACCTGTAAAAGGGACATTGTAAACTTCTGTTGAAGGAGAGTAAGAAAGCACTTGACAAGAAGGTCAAGGAGAGAGGACGTAGGCAAGAGTTTGGCCGAACCTCTATAAACGATTGTGTTTGTTTCTCTCTTCCCTATCTTGCATTAAATTGTTTAATTTTATTATACTGCTTACTTTCATTTGCAAATTAAAATAGGATTAAGTTAAAATTTGCTATTAACTTTAGAAAACCGATTCACCCCCCCTCTCGGTAGAGCCAACAGAAATGTATGCTAGCAGGTAGATATCGTACTACCTACATAGCCCATGCATGTATAAACCAAAACCATGTTTTCAGTATAAATGGAAATATCATACGAAAAATGCATTTAAACATATATTTCTCAATAGCATTTTCGTGTCAATCAAATATGTCAAGCTTCCATTTAAAACATGCTCATAAATAGTGCCCTCACGACACAAATGTGAAATCAAAGATTTATTGAAAACACAAAATCTCTTTCTTCTCTTAATTCACTTTTTCTACAAATCTCTTTCTTTTCTGAGATTATCTCTGTTTCTCGAATCTCTGAGACAGACATGAAATTTTCGACAATCAAATATCCACGACATATGGCCATAGTCAGTGATCCCAAGCCTCACTGATCAGGTGTGTACAGGGCATCACTTCGCCTGAAGGGGAATGGGTCAGTCCTGCCCTCTGGCTCATCTCAATCAACCTCATCTCCTCGTATACTCACGGTAAAGATACGCCGTGTGTCATCTACGCGATACTCGTACTCACGTGCACCCAGCATGGTACATAGTATACCAACGGACAACTACACTGTTCTACGTACGACCGTAGACCCAAGTCCATACTCCAACTCCGATGGACTTTTCATCCTAAACCATGTCTCATATACCAGGCGAGCAAGTAGCGTGACACACAGTCATCGCAAGGCTCCAGCGCGGTACGATATATTGTTAAGGCCCAGCCCGTTCAAATGGTCGTCGGCTGGTATCCCCTTGGGTCCCAGACCCCCAGGTTTACCTCAACTCAATAAAACAGGTGCAAGCAAAGTTCCCGCACTTTCTCAAAACCATCGTGTGAGTTAAAACCCCAGCACGGTACATCAAAGGCATTAAAACGGGTGTGAGCTAGCGCTTCAACACCAAATCTCATCTCAAAACTGATAGATGACTATTTTCTCATTTTAAAACTCAAAACATGTTTATTCATACAGCATGCCTCTTCATGCTAAAACATGTAAAATTAGCCAACCTATCATCAACCTTTCTCAATCATCAAGATCAATGTAAAATAGAGAAAAACATTGAAAACATGCATATCATGCTATTTCCTTACCCTATCCCATTTCTCAATACATATATACATCATAGTACTTTTCATGCTTCCATATCATTTCATAGGATTATAGTATCGTACTAATTCTAGCAATATATCTACGAAATTACTGTAAAATATGCACGAACATCTCTATAGCTAACACACAGTCCCTTACCTCGCTTTACTTGTGTGCAACTATCCTCCTCTACGCTTCTCGCGTTTTCATCTCGACTTGCTCTGGCATATCATCCAAAACTAAAATTCATCCATCAAACACTTGAGTTAACGTTTCTAACTCTTATTCAACTAAGCATTTATCCAATGCCTTAAATACACATTTTACCCCTTATGGTAAATCTCATAATTTTAGCCCAATATCAACATACCCAAACCATGCCTACAACATAATCATCCTCTCAAGATATCTCATTCATCATTAACATTTCTACCTTCCATTTTTTTTCACACTAGACCATTTCTAAGTTATATTCATTTCATGCCATTCTAGGTAGTTCTACCCACAAGGTGTACACCCAATTAACTTCATAATCATTAACTAGACCAATGTACTTGTATTTGTGCACTAGAACTTACCTCCTTGGATTTCCTCTTTGCTCCAATTAGAAATGCCATTTATTCCTTCAATCCATCAAATGGGGAAATGCCTCTAGATTATGTTGTTCTTCTCTTAGACATGAACGACTTTGTCTCTAATAGCTTTTCCTCAAATCTTACTGAAAATGGCTGGATTTAGGAGTGAGAAAGCTAGGTTTTTGAGTTGAAGTGAAAAGAAATGGTTTATCCCGAAATCTGCAGATCCAACTGCTCCTATTTATAGATTTAACTTGATGAGATCGATCTTCCTTGGGTGGAGATCGATCTAGTCCTCTAAAAATCCCTCTTTTCTAAGACATTTTAAAGGCAGGAGATCGATCTGTCGAGGCTTGAGATCGATCTGCTGTCGAACAAAAGCTTAAGGAGATCGATCTGGTCTTAGGGGAGATCGATCTGCTTCCAACCCGAGAGCTAAGGAGATCGATCTGATTTCTTTGGAGATCGATCTGCTCCATTCCATTACTCACATAAGAGCATTCTGGCTCTTCCAGATCGATCTCTCATCCTATGAGATCGATCTGGCCTTCATATTTCCAGATTTTCTACAGTTTTTCTGCAACAACTTCATTCAAAACTTCCTCAATTTACCTCCATAGTTCTTTCCTCATTCATCCTTCCTTGAGACTTAAAAATGCCATCCAATCACACTTAGCATGTATTAAAACTTATGGCCAATCTTTGTATAACCAGATATACACGATATTGCCCGAATGGAAGTATACAACTTATGTAAATCTTTCCTTTCATTTTACCACACTACTCATATTCCATTTCATTCACATCGTGTTTAAGTTTATTTCTTCGTACTCATTCATAATGCAACTTGTACGTATAATCACGATTCTTATTACAAGTGCGTACATAATCTTATGGACTTACATTGCATATACATCACATTACAAATGTATCATCGTACTTATGATTTCATTTACATTTCGATGTTCCTATATACAGCTATACATATACGGGGTCTCACATTAATTTACCAGAAGTATTCATACACCATATACATCTCTTGTTCATAGTATCACTTGTATTCAAAATCTATCACATTTCAAACTTGCTTCATTTCGTACATCAATTATATATGAACTCTTTTCTTATTCCAATTAAGTGTCGCATTCGAAACATAAGCATGAGCAATTCGCAATCTTTATACTCGATATGTAATTCATAGTCCAAAGTCTCCATATATCTCAAACTCTGAATCATCTTTAAGAATTTTAGGTCTTTCCCCACTGATTTATAATCCTTGTCTTGGGAATCCAATTAACACTCGTTCTTAACATATCGTGACCAAAACGACTCCGGGTCTCCTTAATAATTAATGCTAGTACACATCAAAGTGAATCACCTGGTCCGATAATCTCATTTTCATGTAATCCTTAAAATTGTTTTCTCAGCATTTTAATTCAATCTTGTAAGCAGTATGACCTTCACTTATACTTTTAATTCTGTAATTCATCCTTTCAATTACAGTGAGTTTACTCTATCACTCTCATTGCTTCTTTAGTACATCACTTTTTTGTCACTTTCTATACCTTTTCATTTTTTTAGTACCCTCAAAATATACATTTCATATTCATCCTCAGACTTGCTACTTTATGTTCGATTGCAATCATTTCTTCCATAATTGTCACTTAATTTCGTCCGAAATGTGCTGCCGCCTAAGGGCCTTCGGAATATATCTCATGTAATTTTTTGATGTCGGCTCTCGAATTAAATCGGGGAACTTCTCTCAGAGTTCGACTTTTCATCTCGATATTGATGCTACAAGGGCTACTTTCTTTATAGTAGCACACTCTGAAAATCTGTATAGCTTCTCCGATTCCTTAACACAGAAGTTGCAAGTGAAACTTTCTCGGTAGAGTTACTTCTAAAATCATCAAGTTTTTCTACCTCATCCATCCAACACTCCGAATCACTGAATTCTTAACTTTGTTGAAAAACGAAGGCTTAAACTCTTGAAACTGCCCCCAGTCTATTAAGCTCAATGTCATACTCTAAGAATCTATGCAAGATTTCCAATTTTCCATTACAATTGGATTCTTGACTCCAGTATGTAATAGCATACTATCCTCCGAAGTCAGCTTGGTCTTCATCCGTTAGTGAACTTACAGACATTTCTTAACTTCACTGCTCACAACGTTGGGTCACACCTTTCCAGGGATATAAATCATAATTCATACTCATTAACAGATCGATTTCCTTGTGCTAGACCCCTAAATTCCGTTCGTAGTTTCCTTAATCTCATTCATTCAATTTTCTATAACTATCGGGTCTTTTATCCCATTTGACAATGGTGGTCTGCTGTTCTTAAACTGTCTCATCTAGTGTAGCTCCGACTCCTACTCAAGTCATCATCATTCTACTGTGGGGCTACAGGAGCATGCATATTTGTAGTTCTGAAACATTTCTACAGGCTGTGTCGACGCACCGGGAGTAATCTGTCTGTCTATTCTTCCATCTACCCCACCACCTAACATAGCTTGTGTCCTAATTTCTCATAATATGTTCAATGCTCCACTCAATCTTAGCAAAGTGTGTCTCAATACCCTCTGTCTTTTCCACAGGACCTGATGGATCAGTTTCAATCTCGGTATCATTTATGAGTCTCATATGATGACTCTGCATGATTCTCAGGCCTATCTCTGCGGCCTCTCGCTCATGATCTAATTCATCACGTAAACCCAACATTAAGCCTTAACTTAATTAGGTATACTTACTCAACAACTAAATAAGCACAGACATTTGGGATGTAATCATATCCTTATTATTGACACTGACAGTACTAGACAGTTTTGGCTCTAATACCACTTAAACTATAATGACCATTGACCCTTGAAAATCGAGGGATTTAAAAAAAAAACTTAATTTACCCACTTATTCCCTTATTCACTTAGGCTGTATTCCTGTTCAGTGTCAATCCTTAAAAATATTCTATTTCATTTATTCTTATACAGGTTTCATCCTGACACATTACTTTCAATAGATGTCTGTGCATACAAACGTTCTGGTAAAGAGATAAGAGTGTATACCTCACGCATGTACAAAAGGTAGTCTGGGGAAGCTCATATCCACCAGCCTACATCGTCTACGCAACATTTATTAACTGTAATTCACTGCAAAAATCTGAGAGGTAGAGGGGTGAGTTTTTGGGGAAAAGCCCAGTAAGGTAATACTCTTAAAGTAGTTCTGATATATAAAAATATTTGAAGTTGTTCATAGAACGAAACTTAATGAAATACATAAATTTCCATTTCATGCATAATCGTCATAAAGCATGCGTGTCTTTAAAACAAATCACATGCTTAACCATTTTACAACTTTTCATAACCCTTTCATGAACATTTCATAAATCATTTCGTAAACATTTCATGAATATTTCATAGTCATTTCGTAAACATCTCATGAATATTTCATAATCACTTCGTAAACATTTCATGCATATTTCATAATCATTTCGTAAACATTTCATGAATATTTCATAATCATTTCGTAAACTTTTCATGAGTAATTCATAATCATTTCGTAAACATTTCATGAAGCAAATCGGTCGTAACCAATTATCGTATATATCATGAAAACACATATTCATTCATCATAGTCGATTTTCATAATCAAATCGAGGAAACTAGGCTATAACTAAGTCATGCGATACGTGTCATTCTCCGTGAAGAGTCATCATACCTATAGCCATGGTAAGGGGGGCTGTAGACTGAATCAGGTTCGTACAACAATAATAATTATAAACATGGGTAGTATCTTCTTATTTCTTATCATATACTAGCATATAGCTAAGGCACGGGCACCTGTGGCACTCACCGTGCGGGGAAAATTCATCTGTGCTGCGCGGGCACGAGATACTACCAAAACATCATCATAAACCACCAGTAGCATGACATCTTCCACACAAGTTGAGTCGAGTGCTAAAGGGGCCAACGTACCGACACCCCAAGTGGTGTAGCCGGAACATCACAAGAAGTAACCATGCATGAAGCCTATAGTCTGAAAACAGAGCTTTCAAAATCTTTCTTGGGTGTTATAACCCATGAACTCATATCGAGTAATAAAATTGAATTCCTTGAAATCTGAAAACTCTTTCATAAAACCGAAAGACTGTGTGGCACTTTGTTCCCGTAGGACTCAAGAGGTGGCCCCCACAATCCCCTTTCGAAAAAAAATTTCTTTTCTTAAAAACCTTTGAAATTGTCAAAAGTTTCTTTAATAATATGGATATAAAAAAAACATAAATAAATGTAAAACATCCATACACTTCATACCTTAGAAAAATTCATTTCACAACATGGAAAGTACTCGGGGAATATTTCGATGAATTTAAAACATGCATCGTAAGCAGTTTCACAAATATGAAAGCATTGATAAATCATTTCAAATCACATGCTCTTTCATAAAATCATTTATCGGTGAAACAAAAATACATTATCAGAACTAAGTTAAATAATACCCCTTACCTCGATTTAAAGAAAATCCTGAATTCGAGTAGTGACGCCCCCTAGTATCTCCCTTAAATCCTTCTACGATTCTCCTACACCGAAATTTGTATTTCTTAGTATCCTATTTATCGAATTAACTACGATGCGTCAAAATCGTAACCTGACTTACCTAAGGAAAATATACTTGAAATTATAAAATACGTACAATTATCTCTAAAACTTGTATAAATTTATTACCTCAGTGTTTGTCCGTAATTCTTGATTATTTCGACTCAGCGAGTCGATGGGTTCGGTCTACTCGGATTATTTCTGTCGGAGCCCCTTTCCCTTGAGTTTCCAAATTCTTTGCGTCTATCCTCTATTCCAAATATATATATATATATATATATATATCCTCCTTTTATTATTATTTATTTTCTCGGTTACTATTCATTTTTCATCATTTTCATTTCATTTTTTTTCTTATTCTTTTCTTTGTTTTTGAATTTCCTTTCTTCTTCCCGCCATTTTCTTCATTTCTTTTCTTCTTCACAGCATCACTGTTCACTGTCTCCACCGAGAGTTCGGCACTGCCTGGCCTCCACCACTACTTCCCGTTTTTGCCACCCTTCATCGTACTTCTTTTTTTCCATAGTGCCGGCTCCGACGTCCTCCTGCTACCACCGGTTTCCAGCACCCTTGGTCACCTCTGTTTTAGTTTGATTGCTCTCTCTCCAGTTTCACCCCTGTTTGCCTTCCAACCAGCCAATTGTCTCCCCCGTTCTTCTTATTTCCAGCAGTAACTCTCTTTTCTGTTCCAGTCTTCGGCTTTAGTTCACTGCTTCGGTCCCCTCTGCTCCACAATACCTCTCGATTTTCTTCCTCTTCTCGATTGCAGTCGGGTTTCCATTTCCAGTTCTACTCCTCTTGTATCATGTGTACTCCTCGGTTTCCCTTCTTCTTCAAAGCTTTGATCACCTTACCTCCTCGGCAACTCTATCCTCATTACCAGCGTTCTGTTCCGGCCACCAGCATCATCATCATCATCATTACGTCTCGGTCATCCCCTCCTCTTCATCATCATGCTACTATCACTACCGTCACCACCCTACTCTCGATCTTGCCTCTTGCCTCTGTTTTCCAGCCAAGAGGATTTGCTTTCCAAGAGGGTCGAGAAAGAGCCCCTTGTTTCGCCTATTCTTCTTCTGTTTCATGCCTATATCACTGCTCGAGTAAGAAAGGAATAAGCTTCATGCAGTACAGTTTGGTCTCAGGGGAACGTCCCCTGCTTCTACCCCCCTCTCGATCTTCTACATTTCCTCGGCTTCAGTATTCTTCCTTTTAACTCATTTTCAAGCTCTTCTAAATAACACAGTATGAAAGACCTCACTCGTTTTTTTGTCCTCAGCTGAACTCTCCCTGAAATGCCCAATAACTTCGATTGCCAAACCCGTTGCAGCTGCTGCACTTCCTGCACCCTTACGTTCCCTTCTCCTTTCACCGATCCCGATCTTCTCTCCTTCCCAGCCTTACATATTTCTTATTTTCTCACTCTTTTTTGCCTTATACTCTTTCTTCTCTCCTTCCTTTCCTTCGGCATCAGTTTTATATATATAAATATATACTTTTCAGATTTTAGAGCAGTAAATCTCTGCCCTCTCCTTCCCCTGCTGCTATCACTTCTTCCTTCAATTTTTAGGCCTCGATTTTATTTCTCCCTTATACCGACCATCACAATTCCATTTCCTCTTTTATTATTATTATATATATATATTTATATATATTTTCCACTGCCGTGCCATTACCTCCTCTCTGCTTACTGTCATCATCTGTCTTCCTTGATTTTCTCACTTTTCTCTTTTGGTGCCTGGTAGAGCAAAAAGGCAAGAGAGGGTGGCAACACACGGCAACTTATTTTATTTATTTATCTTTTTATATCTTTATTATTATTTTTTTTACGCTATTCACAATCTATATTTCGTAGACTACTGAATGATGTCTTAAAATTTGCCTTCTCTTCATCATGCCAACAACAATCCCTTAATTTCATTTCCCACATAGTTATATATGCACATCTATATATATATATATATATATATATATATATATATATATATATATATATTCTTTCGTATGGCTATCTACGGGATTGTCTACATATACACATTTTATACCTACACACATATACACTTATACATATGATGCACCTATATTCTCAATTTTGGAAAAAATGATTGAGCCATCATATATATATTTATATATATATATATATTTATTTATTTATTTAATAGTGTATGTACACGTACATATATATGTATATACATACATGTAGATATTTACCTGATAAATTCCCTCATGGCATTAGAATTAATTTAAACTCAGTACTTGTACTGCCCCCTCACGGAGAATTATTTCATACCTCATTCTAGCTATAATTTAAGTAAAATCATTTACCAAGAGAACACATTTTTAATCTCAGTGGTTTAATTGTTATTCATTGATAAAATTCAGTATATGAAAATTTGAGGTGTTTACATTTCGTATAAATTGTGTTATAACCAAAATTGGAAAATTGACTATCGCAAACGATATTATGAACTATCCAAAGAAATTAGAAAATGTTTAAAATGACGTGATGGTGATAGTAGGCACATTAAGAGACTATATGGCCCAATAAAAATAATTGGATTCAAAATGTTATTTGAAGTGAAATTACATTACGTACGTGTTTATAAGAAATAATAATAAACGTCCAAAGGACCGAATTGGGAGCAAATCAGACTGAGCGAAATCTCAACATTTGGAAAAGTTAGACTGTACCGAGAAATCGAGGTAAAGGGTGTAATTTAAGATGGTAATGGTGTCCCTACCCTTAGACTCCGATTTATTTATGTGTTTTCGAGCTTTCTCGTGCAACCCTTGATTGTAAAACAAAACCCAACACCTATTAAGCCCAAGTTTTATTTGGTCATGTTTTCGGAAAAAAAAAGGAAATGCCATATGAAATTGAATGCATAGTTTCGAGCATGATCTCTGAATAAATGTTATGGTTTCGACTTACGTATGAATTGATTTCATGTTTTTGAAAGAAATGAAATTTGGTATGTGAACACATGCTTAAGAAAAGAAACTTGTTTTCGAAAGGTGATTGTGGGGGCTACCTCTTGAGTCCACAGGAACAAAGTGTCACGCAGTCTTTTTGTTTTATGAAAGAGTTTTCAGATTTCAAGAAATTCGACTTTATTACTTGGTATGAGTTTATGAGCTATAAAACCCAAGAAAGATTTTGAAAATTTTGTTTTGAGATGAAAAGACAATATATAGTAGAATTGTGGGGGCCACCTCTTCAGTCCGACGGGAGCAAAGTGCCACGCAATTTTCACAATGACATGTGAACGTGGGGGCCCCTTCTTGAGTTTGATGGGAGCAAAGTGTCATACAGTTCACAATGACATGTGATCGTGGGGGCCACATCTTGGGTTCTGTGGGAGTAAAGTGCCACACAGTCTGTGTGACTATAGGGGCCACCTCTTGGGTCCTACAAATGCAAAGTGCTACGCGGTTCATAATGACATGCGATTGTGGGGGCCACCTCTTGGGTTCTGTGGGAGCAAAGTGTCACACCGTCTGTGTGACTGTGGGGGCCACCTCTTGGGTCCTACAGATACAAAGTGCCACATGGTCAATGCATTTTTGTCATGTGCGCCTTCATGGCGTATATGAATTTCGCCTTCGGGTGTGATTGATTTGCTGTACGATCTTGATCACGTCTACAACCTTGCCATGATCATGTTTATGATTTCCCTCTACGGAGGATGACTATGTCATTATCGCATGACAATCCTATAAGTTAGCCTAGTCTCTATCCGATATGAACTATGTTATAAGATTTTGATCCTTCGATACATGATTATGCATCAATTATCCTTTTGAAGTTCTATCGGTTTTGAAAGACTCTGAAGTTCTGTATGTTTCGAAAGATTTTGATATAACTGAATAGATTTGTTACCTCGAAGTTATATTTCTATTGATTATGTTTTCCATTTACGAATTTTGGTAGCTATGTGATATTTGTAAAGAAATGTTATCTTTTAGTTTTATCATGCATTCAGTGTGATTTAGCCACCATGATCATTTTAAATGCATTTCTTACTAGCTTTTTCCCGAAAGCTCACACATTCACCTCTCAGATGTGTTGCAGTGAAACTACAGTGATAATTGCTGTGTAGACGACGTAGGCTGGCGGATACGAGTTTTTCCCAGACTACCTTTTGTACATGCGTGAGGTATACATTTCTATCTCTTTACCAGACCAGTAGTATGCACAGACATTTTATTGAAAGTAGTGTGTATAATCTGTATAAGGATAAATAAAATGAAATATTTTTAAAGATTGATTTTTGGGAGTAACTAGATGTGGGTTGGAGTATGTAGAATGATTTGATAATATGACTTGCAAAGCATGGTTGGTAGTTGTGGATATCTAGAAGTTGTTAAAAATAATCGGTTTACAAGTGGGTAGGCTTATATATAAGCTGTTATGCTGCCGAAATTTCTATCGGCCATATAAATCCAAATGTGAAACTAAATTATAATTACAGATAAAGAAGTAAGAAAATGAATTGACACTGAACAGGAATACAACCTAAGTGAATAAATGGATTAAGTTGTAAGCTGAAGTTTCAAAAAAAAATTTCCCCCGAATTTTTATTGATCACGAGTCATTACAGTGAAATTGCAGGTATGAATATGTTTTCTAAAAGAGTGATGAAAATAATGAGAAAAAATAAATCATAGTCTTTTTATCTAAGGCAAATATGATATAAACTACAATTCAACATTAACAATAGTCTTTAGTATATAAAAAAAAGTCTATTTTTTTTTAAAAGGTTATAGGTAAAGATATAAATATAGTTTATATACAATTGATCTTATATCAGAAAATACGCTGAAAATTGAGGGAAAATAAATATAAACTAAGACTTCGTGAATAAGAAAATTGTAGTCTTTTTTATCTAAAGAAAATATATTATATACTACGATTCAGCATTAACCTTAGTCTTTAGTACAAAGAAAAATCTATTTTTCAAATGGTAATTATTCTATACACTGCTGTGAAGTTTTTTAATTCTACAAGCGGGGTTAGGATGATGATATATATATATTTTAAATATATTAAAAAATAAAAAATAAAATAAGACATGTTTTATCATCCTAACCCTACTTATAAAGTCAAAAAACTTCATTGGCGGTGTATAAAAAGTATTTTTTTAAAATATATGACATTTAAAGACATAAAGGTAGGCTATATATAATTGATACGGTATCAGAAAACACGTTGAAAAAATAAGAGAAAATAAATACAAACCAAGACTACATTTTCAAGAATATCGTAGTCTTTTTTATCTAAAGAAAATACAGTATAGATTATGAAAAAAGATGGCAGTTAAAACTATAAATGTAGTCTATATACATTTATTTGGTTTCAAAAAGCTTGCTAAAAAAAGGAAAAATAAATCTATACTAAAGTACATTTTTTAAAAATAAATTTTTAATGTTTATATTAGATTTATATAGTATAAATTACGATTCAACATAAAAGAAATATCTTATTTTACATAATAGGCTATATGTAGTCTATTTAAGATAAACATTGTTATTAAAATTTAATTTTTAAAAGTTTAAGTAGCAATTTTTATTTTATAAACTATACTTTTTTTATTATATCTGTTTTATGTGATATCTAAAATCTTGAAACTTTTATCATTAAAAAAAATCGTAGTTAAAATATTACAGACGCTTTTAGTAACTTACTTAGTTTTTGTTTTACGTAATCTACACTTATTTGATTCTTGAGAAAAATTAATGGTCTTGTGAAAATAAAAAACTATATAATAATAGAAGACTACCATTACACCAATGATGTGTAATCTATCGTTATGAAAAGACCACAATATTTTTTTTTTAGATATGACTTTTATTACAAATGTAGCCTATTAATGCAAAAAATCAATGGTTTTTCAAATAATCATAATTTATTTAATACATCAAAGCTACGATTTCATAAACACGTAATCTATTATATTTAGAAAAGTTGGTTTCTTAAAGGTTTACTTTTAGTCTTTTATCCGAATAGACGATGGTTTTTCATCAAGGCCATAATGTGTTTAAAATTAAAATTTTATGAGATTTATTAAAGGAAAAACTTACACTGATATTGTAAAAAAACGTAACTTTTTTAGTAAAAGAAGGATTATGAATTTTTTTTAATTATTGTTATATATTTGCATATCAAATTAAAAATGTTATCGGTAATCTATGATAGGAAAAAAATTTACATCTCAATAGATTACGAAAAAAACCGTAATTTTATGTCATTGGATATTTTTACACATAATAGTCTTTTGCTTTTTGCTTGAAGCATTGATAAATGTTTATTATATTTAGAAACTTTTACCATTTGATTAAAGAAAGGACAAATTGATGTTGCCTTCTAAAACGACAACGGGGTGATGATTTTCACGTATTCAAGTTGCGCTAACGTCAAAGATGCTGTTGATACGATTTCTTCCACGTGTGCTCCGTATATTCTGCAAAAATAACAGGAATCAGAGGGCGCAGGGATTTGTCCCTGCACGCGCACTCCGATGATTAAGTTAGAAAGCTGAGTTTCTGTGTAAGGGGGAAGAGAATTATATTCTTCAAAATCAAGAGGGTTCAATTTTCTTCTACTTTCCTTTTTTTTTTCTTTTTCTTTTTTTCCTCTCCTTTCTTTGAGTACTCACCTGGGGTATTTATAGATTTCTCCCGGGTCGGTTCAGGCGGAAGCCCAGGCGCGTGTCTGGGCCGCGACAGAGTCGTTTGTACTCTGTCGCGGTTCGGATCAGGACGACTTTGCGAGTGAGTACGGTGGGCGGCAGAGTATATATGTGAACCTCTGCTGCGGCCTATACGGTAGAGGTCTGTCGCAGTACAGGCGGTAGAGGTCAGTGCGGTAGAGGTCTATCGCAGTACAGGCGGTAGAGGTCAGTGCGGTAAAGGTCTGTCGCGTTACTGTGCCGCATAGAGACTCTACGACAGAGTCTCTATCGCTTAGAGACTCTGTCGCCTACCAAGCGACAGTGTCCCGAGGACACTCTATCGCCAGGAGACTCTGTCGTTGTAACAGCCACGTGACTTATATTATGCTTGACACGTGGCTGTCTCTGGTTGGTCGATCCTTGTACACGTGGACTTCGGTGATAGGACCACCATCAATTGCTCCCCACTCTTTGGTAGGAATTTTTCCTGCGAAAGAGGATCCTGGATTTGCTGTTCCTGGGCGATTCGCTGGCCTGCGAAAGAGGATCCTGGATTTGCTGTTCCTGGGCCATTCGCTGGCCTGCGAAAGAGGATCCTGGCTTTGCTGTTCCTGGGCCATTCGTTGTCCTTAGGCCACTGCGCTGTTCTTGGGCCTGTGCAAATCCCAGCGCGTGTGTTGACGCAGCCGCGCCTCTATATATACTGGGTCCCTGCCGTCATTGTCGCTACTGAGTTCTCTCGCAAAAACCACTCTGCCGCAGATTCTCTCAACACTCTGTCGCAACTCTGCCGCACCTCTGTCGCCACTCTGCCGTAGCTCTCCCGCGTAAAGTATTACTGTGTCACAAGTCTACCGCCAGTCCGAAAACTCTGTCGCCAACTCTTTTTGCTGTCTTCTTTTGTTTAGGTAAACTCTGTCGTCCATAATTATTTTTGATTTTCCCTCGAACTTCTAAAATGGCTGGCCACGGTGTAGGGAAACAAATAGATCTAGGAGTCAAGTCGACTTTAAAGAAAACCGACATCCAAGACCTTGTGTCTAGGTTTCCTTTGCCCGATGGATACTCCTATAGACTTCCAAACCCTCAAGAAAGCGATATACGTCGCGTATCCGACGGGATAGTTATTTTTAGGGCAGCCTTAGAATTAGGATTCTGCTTTTCGTTATCCGACTTCGGAGCTTCTTTCCTTAGGACGCACAAGATATCCCCTGGACAACTGCATCCTCATGCATGGATGCAATTAGTAGGATTTACTGTGCACTGTTGTCTAAGGGGTGTTTCTCCATCTCTTCCCCTTTTTGATGTATTTTTTAGATTCCGAGGCAGCCCCGGCTTAGTGACTTATTCACTTCAGCGGGTGTACCAGCCTGGCTTTGAGAACAGGTTATTCGAGAAACCTGCTAACAAGCTTCATGGTTTTGAATCGGAGTGGCTTGTCGTGGAAACGCCTAGGGGCCTGGATTTCCCCACTCGTTGGGAGACTAGGCGTGAAATCCCCAAGGGCCCCCGGATTTCTACGCTTAGGGAATAGTTATCCCTGGACGTCAATAGGTTACTGGTTGATCGTCCCCTTAGCCTTGACAGTCTATTATCAAATGAAAATTTGATATTAGCTGGCTGGGGTGTGGGTCTGGTCCCTATCGTCGGACCTTCTGTTCCTCCTTCGGATCCTCCACATTCAATTTCTCCCGAGTTGAACCTTGAACCTCTAAGGCCACAGGAAGATATAGGGAGCACCAAATGTAGAGTCTAGTTCTGGCAGCGAACCCTTAGCTGACCTGACTGGCTGGGAAGGGTTCGGCTCAACTTTCATGGTGCTTCCTGACAACGAGATGATAAATATAGAGTCCCTTCAGGAGCATTTTGATTCTCCTGATGGTAACTGTTTATTCTTTTTTACTGCTCGCTGATTCTGATCATATTTTTGACCACTTATTTGTTCTCTTTCTTTTTGCAGATATGAGTCACTTTCGATGATCCCTGGCGCGTCAAATCTCTGAGGCCGGTCCGTCTAGCGATCCCACTAGAAAGAGGCCTCGTTTAGTTGATGATGTTAGTAGCGAGGCGCCGGTCCCTCCTCAGTTGCCTCGGGCACGGACTCCACCTATCTCTAGGCAAATGATGCCCCCTCCTCCTCCGGAACGAAGAGATACCACCCGGGATAGGGGGAGAGTTCCTTTATCGTCACGGGGGGGCTTCTGGTTCATCCGGACGGTCTCGTTCTGAAGAGCGCGCTGAATGCAACATAATTTCGTCCCAGCAAAAGAACCGGAGGCGCTTGTATGTCGAGGCGTCTATGGGGACTAGGCCAATTCTCCCGAGGATAGGCCCTATTGATGAGAGGTCATACCCTGTGGACGGTGGTTTCATCATGAGGGGGGTCGAGTTTCGGGTTTACCCGGGAGTTCGCGACAACGATACCTTGGACACTCCCGGGGTGGCTTCTCGACTGAGTTGGGCCACCATTCTCCCGAGGGACGAAGCTAGAATCTTCAGAAATTATCCGGAGGGAGAAGACTTGGCTGATATGGAAGTGATGAGGGTAATTTTCGTATTCTTTTTCGTTTAACTTCTTTTTGCTGTGCTTTTGAGTTCGACTTTTGTATTCCTTTGCAGCTGGCTCAGAGGATCGTGGCCAATAACGCTCAACACCGGGCCTATCGGGAGCGAGCTGATAAGGAAATTCGGGAGTTGAAGGATAAGGTCATGGAGCTATCGAACACTGTCAACAACTTGTCCAAACTTTCGGATGTGGTACGGAACTTAGAGGGACAGCTCTCGAAGGCACAGCAAGATTTGGACCAGGCAAAGGGGGATCTTACCATCGAGGCGGCCCAATCAAGTAAATTCCACGAGGATCTTCAGGAGGCCCATGCCGAGCAAGGACCGTATGCAGTCCAACTACGGGTCCTTGCTCACTCGTAATCAGGAGCTCGAGCATCGCGTTGCCGAGTTAGAAAGTCAAGCTACTCCTGTACTGACCTGAGTGGAGATTGATAGCATCAGGGCGGAAGCCGTGAAGGAGTACCGCCTTTCCAAAGATTGCTTGAGGCGGAAGGAGGATTTCTCGAATCCCTATGTGAAATACGGATTCTACCTCGCTCGATCATGGTTAGAGAAGCATAGGGAAGGCGAGGAATTCCCCGAGCTTCAGTATACGGACGAGGCGATGCTGTTCGAGGCCCCTGACTGGACCAAGTACGAACCTGGGGCTGAACCTGCGGACGAGCTTTTCAAGAGGACTGCTCAAGATGACCTCGCCAACCTCACCGGTCCTTGGGAGCCCGCGGACTTGGACGGTGCTCCCGAGCCTATTGGCGCTCTTCTTGACTTGGATGGCGAGGAGGGTCAGCAGTCCTTAGAGAGTGAAGGTCCGTCTGTAGCCGATCCCCAGCCTCCTCCTGAACATTAGATAATTGTTTTTTGTTTTTTGTTTTTTCTTTTCAAATATTCTGTTGTCGTTTTGTATTGATTTTGTACTTTTGTAGGATGTAATTGTAAAGATCTACCAAAGATCTACTTGTAATTTTCTTGAATGAAATGAAATTCAAATTTTGTTCATGCTTCGTATAGCATTACTTCTCTATTTGTTGTTTATCATCCTTTGTCTGTTTGTTTATTTTACTTGTGTTTGTTTTGAATGTATTCGTGCATGCTCCCCAATTCTTGGTAGAAAGATACATTTTCAGAAAGAATTTTTCGTATAAACATATCGCTTCCTGAGGCCTGATTACTATGACGCGAGTGCGTCTTTAGCTTTTACGGCCTTTATGTTTTTGTTACCTGGCCATAGTGATGTACAGCGTCTCGGGCTCTTACGGCTAGTTGGATCTTTCGCGCCTGGCCACAGTGACGCATAGCGCCTCAGGCTCTTACGGCTTTTCTGATCGTTCACGCCTGGCCATAGTGACGCATAGCACCTCAGGCTCTTACGGCTCGTCTGATCGTTCATGCCTGGCCACAGTGACGCATAGCGCCTCAGGCTCTTACGGCTCTTCTGAATATACGCCTGGCCACAGTGACGCATAGCGCCTCAGGCTCTTACGGCTCTTCTGATCGCTCACGCCTGGCCACAGTGACGCATAGCGCCTCAGGCTCTTACGGCTCTTCTGATCGTTCACGCCTGGCCACAGTGACGCATAGCGCCTCAGGCTCTTACCGCTCTTCTGATCGTTCATGCCTGGCCACAGTGACTCATAGCGCCTCAGGCTCTTACGGCTCTTCTGAATATACGCCTGGCCACAGTGACGCATAGCGCCTCAGGCTCTTACGGCTCTTCTGATCGCTCACGCCTGGCCACAGTGACGCATAGCGCCTCAGGCTCTTACGACTCTTCTGATCGTTCACTCCTGGCCACAGTGACGCATAGCGCCTCAGGCTCTTACGAATCTTCTGAATATACGCCTGGCCACAGTGACGCATAGCGCTTCAGGCTCTTACGGCTCTTCTGATCGTTCATGCCTGGCCACAGTGACGCATAGCGCCTCAGGCTCTTACGGCTCTTCTGAATATACGCCTGGCCACAGTGACGCATAGCGCCTCAGGCTCTTACGGCTCTTCTGATCGCTCACGCCTGGCCACAGTGACGCATAGCGCCTCAGGCTCTTACGGCTCTTCTGATTCCTATCACAAGATTTAAATATATAAAAGCTGCAGATATATAGCAAAAGAACAATCTGCATAATGATTGGATAATGATATCTTGTGACAGTGTAAGCAAATGATAGTAATGTGAGAATATAACGTTTAAGAAAGAAAATATAATGATTAATTCAAATACAATTTTAAGTGATTTGAATTCCATGTTTTCCCTATTTTCTTTCCTTGTAGAGTTTCCAGGATACAGGTGTTAGGCCCAATCTTTCGTCTGATTCGGTATGGACCTTCCCAGTTGGCTCTAAACTTTTCGTCTTCTCTCAAAGCGTTGGTGATGTGTGACTTTCTGAGTACCAAGTCTCCCTCGGACATTGGCCTATCTTTTACCCGGCTGTTGTAGTAATTGGACACCCTCTGATGGTAGGATGCCAGTCGAATTGCTGCAATTTCTCTGTGTTCATCAAGCAGATCCAGGTTTTCCCTTAGCCCTTGTAAGTTGTTCTCCTCTATTAAAGGCACCACTCTTGGTGACAGTGCTCCTATTTCCACTGGAATCAAGGCTTCAGTGTCGTATACAAGGCTAAACGGTGTTTCTCCAGTTGATACTCGACTAGTGGTGCGATATGCCCATAAGACACTAGGCAGTTCATCTACCCATGTTCCTTTGGCTTTGTCCAGTCTAGTTTTCAACCCATACAGGATGGTCCGGTTACTGACTTCAGCTTGCCCATTAGCCTGAGGATACGATACAGAAAATATTCTTAGCTGAATGTCAAGACGTATGCAGAACTCACGAAAGGCATCGCAATCAAACTGCTTTCCATGGTCTGTATTCAAAACCCGCGGGATTTCGAACCTGCAGATGATATCTTTCCACACCATTGCTTCAACTTTTTTCTCTGTGATTGTGGCTAAGGGTTCTGCCTCAATCCATTTTGTAAAGTAGTCGGTAGCCACCAGTAGGAACTTTCTCTGGCCCGTAGCTAAAGGAAAAGGCCCTAGAATGTCTAACCCCCATTGTACAAACGGAGTTGGTTGCACCGTCCTTTGAAGTGGAGCCGTTGGGGCGGTAGTTATTGGTGCAAACCTCTGACACTTGTCACACTTACGGGTTTTATCTGCCGCATCTTTCTTCAACGTTGGCCAATAAAATTCCTTCATGCACTTCAGCCAGGACATAGCTTGCTTGTTCAGGCCCCAAGCATTTCAACAAAGGCGATGAATACCCTCTTTTGTACAGCTCCCCGTTTATCATTGTGAATTTTGCCCCTTGTATCCTTAAGCGACGAGCTTCACCCTTGTCTTGGGGGAGTGTACCCTCAGCGAGATACTGCTTGAATGGGGATCTCCAGTCATCTCCCGTTTTAATGTCACACACTTCGACCTCTTCAATACTAGGTCGTTCGAGCCTCTCCATCTTCACTATCCTTCCTCTTGTCTCATTGGAAGAGGCTAACTTGGACAATGAATCAACGTGTGTGTTTTCGGACCGGTTAATCTGTATCAGTTGGAAGCTCTTAAAAGTCTGAGCTAGGGATTGGACTTTCTTCAGGTAGGGGGCTAAAGTTGGTTCCCGAACCTCATATTGCCCGTTGAACTGGTTTACCACAAATTGAGAGTCACTATGTGCTACCAAGTGGTGAACCTGCAGCTTTTCTGCCAGCCTCATCCCGGCTATCAAAGCCTCATACTCCGCTATGTTGTTTGAGCTGGGGAACCCAAATCGTAAGGAGTATTCCAGGGATTTTCCTTCTGGCAATACCAAGACCACACCTGCTCCGCTTCCGTTTGCACTTGATGCGCCGTCGACATACAGCAACCATGGTTGAGTTTCCCTTTTATCGCTGTCGCTCGGGCCAGTGCATTCTATTATAAAGTCTGCCAGAGCTTGACCTTTAATAGCCTGCCGGGGTTGGAACATGATATCATATCCTCCCAGTTTCACTGCCCATTTGACTAGTCTCCCTGAGTGTTCAGGCTTCTGAAGGATTTGTCTTAACAGTTGATTCGTCAAGACAGTGATGGGGTGTGCCTGAAAATAAGGGCGCAACTTACACGAGGCCATCACAAGAGTCAATGCTAGCTTCTCGGCCAGCGGATAACGGGTCTCTGGGTCCAACAGTACCTTGCTTACATAGTAGATGGGGCGGTACACCATTTCATATTCCTTCAGTAGTACCGCACTGACGGTGAAATCACCGACTCCCAAGTACATATACAATTTTTCCCCTTCCAGGGGCCTTGTCAATAAAGGTAGCTGCTTCAAATACTCTTTGAGGTCTTCAAAGGCTTTTTGACAATCTTCTGTCCATTCGAAGGTTTTTTCTCCTCGCAGAGTTTTGAAGAATGGCAAGCTCCTTTCTGCTGACTTTGACAAAAAGCGATTCAGAGCTGCTATTCTGCCTGTCAATCTTTGGACATCTCTTACGGTGGTTGGGGGTTTCATGTTGAGGACTGCCTGTACCTTTTCAGGATTTGCCTCAATACCCCTATCAGTAATCATGAAGCCCAAGAACTTCTCTGATTTCACCCCGAATGAGCACTTCTCGGGATTTAGCTTCAAATTGAATCTCCTCAGTACCTCGAATACCCGGGACATCTGATGAGCGTGAGACTCTCCTACTCGGCTCTTGATGATCATATCGTCCACGTAGGCTTCCATGGTATGTCCCAGAAGATCTTTGAACACTTTGTTCACCATTCGCTGGTAGGTGGCTCCAGCATTCTTTAAACCGAACGGCATTACCCGATAGTAGTACGTTCCATCGTCGGTTATAAAAGAAGTCTTCTCTTCGTCTTCTGGGTGAAGCATAACCTGGTGATATCTGGAGAAGGCGTCTAAAAAACTAAGGAGTTCATATTCGGATGTTTCATCCACCAGCCTATCTATCCGAGGTAGGGGGTACGAATCTTTAGGGCATGCTTTATTCAGATCGGTGAAGTCTACACACATTCACCACTTCCCACTAGATTTCTTTACCATTACCACGTTGGCTAGCCACTCGGGGTAGTAGACCTCTCGAATGAATCCGACGTCTAGGAGTTTATTCAATTCTTCAGTGATTGCCTTTTATCTTTCCGGAGCAAAATTCCTCTTTTTCTGCTTGACAGGTCTGTGCCCGGGCGAGACGTTAAGCTCATGGCAGATCACTTGGGGATTGATCCCGAGCATATCAGCCGGGGTCCAAGCGAAAACATCCGAATTTCTCCGCAGGCATTCGACTATCTCGCTTCTTACTTGTTTGTTCAGCTAAGTCCCGATGAATGCCTTCTTTTCTTCAGCCCCCGGATTAGCTCAATGGCTTCCATTTCCTCTATGGGCTGAGGCTTGGGCGGATCCTCTATGCACAAAGTCTCCTTTCTTTGTGCTCCTTTGTTGGCGGTAGAAGCGATATAACAAGTGCGGGCACTCTTCTGATCTCCTCGCACTTGCCCGACTCCGTTGGGAGTGGGGAACTTCATTAACAGATAGCAAGAGGATATCACCGCCCTCATGTCGTTCAGTACAGGTCTACCCAGGATTATGTTGTAAGCAGCGGAGGTTGACCTTACTACCATGAATAATACTTGTCGAGTCACATCTTTTGGGTTTTCACCAAGAGTCACAGGCAACTCTATGGACCCAGCTACCTTCACCCTTTCGCCCGTAAATCCGTATAGTGACATCATGACATGCCTTAACCTATCTTCGGGTATGCTCATTTTTTCAAAGCAATTCCAATAGATTAGGTTTACCGAACTCCCGTTATCGACCAGGATTATGCTCACCGGGTGTTTTGCCACTACTGCCGATATCACCATTGGGTCGTCATGGGGCATGACGATGTCACCCTTGTCAGCTGGGGTGAACATGATAGGCTCTTCATCCGCTCTCTCCTCCATTACAACGTTAACCTGATATGCCTGCCTTGCGTAGCTCTTACGGGAAGTAGAGGAGCTTCCCGCCATCGATTCCCCTCCTGCAATAACATTTATTGTCGGGGCGGTAGGTTCGTTGTTTGGCGGATTGGCACGGGGGACCGTAGGCCTAAATGCTTCGTTCCTTGGCCTATTTCTTCCGTTATCATTATTTGTCCCAGTCCGCGGACGGTCATTCCTTTGGTCACGCGGAGGATAACGGGGTCTTTCACTTCTCTACAGGAAGCGGTTGATTTTCCCCTCTCTGGCTAGTCTCTCTAGCTGATCCATTAAATCTCTGCATCTCTCCGTCGGGTGGCGTGAGCGCAATGGAATTCACAGTAGGTATCAGAGTTCCGTCCTACATCTCCCATCTTCTTCTTGGGGAATTCCAACAATCCTGCCCCTTCGATAGCTGCCAGTACCGTGGTGCTAGGCTCGTTCAACCTGGTATAACCTTCATACCTAAGCCTAGGGGCTTTGTCTACTCTCACGGGTCTTGGAGAGCTTCTTTCGGGTGCATCTCTCTCTCTCTTCTTTCCTTCCTTTGCCTCCCTGGGCTGTATCATCTTCATCACCTCTTCTTGGGCCACATACTTATTGGCCCTCGCAAAGAGATCGGAGAGTGTCATCGGCTCATCAAGAGAGAGGGATTCTTGCAGCTTTTCGGAGCTCGTCCCTTGCAACATTGCAGCCATGGCTACCCCCACCGGTAGATCTTCCACCTCCAAGGTTGCATCTCAGAAGCAGTCTACGAAGCTCTTCAAGGATTCTTTATTCCCTTGATTAAGAGTGAGTAGATAAGTAGCGTCCTTCTTCCTCTGACTGTGGATCATGAAGACTTTCAGAAATTCATTTCTCAATTGGTCGAAGGAGGAGATTGAACCTTCACTCAACCCGTTGAACCACTTCAGAGCGTGCCCGGACAGTATGAGAGAAAAAGCCCTGCACATAATTTCGTCCTCCCACCTATGCAGCAGCATGAGGGACTCGTAACTTTGTACGTGGTCATAGGGGTCTGCTTTGCCTGTATAAGTGGTCATGGAAGGCATCTTGAACTTCTTCGGCAAAGGTTTGTTCATAATCTCCGGACTAAACGGAATCCTCCTTTTTTGGCTATCGTCCGGAGACACCAGTTTTCTCTTTTCCAAGATCCTTTGGACGACTTTCTCCACGTTTTTCAACCCTCGAACTGAGTACGGTCCCGTCCCTTCGGGTCTAGAAGAGTCTGACTGATAAGCACCCCTTCCAGCACCTCCCATTCCGGGACTCGACATTTTGAGACCGTCTCGTGGGTCGGAACCCCTATGTCTTCGACGCTCCCCGGACCTATGTTCTTCTAACTCATGTTCCAACTCAACGGGAGAAAGGCTGCGCCATGTGGGAGAACTTTGCCACCTATAGATCGCTGGAGGACTCTGTCGCATACGTGCTGCGGGAGACCTCTGCCACGTGTTGACTGCGGGTGAGCTCTGCCGCCTTTCTGTTGCGGGTGAATTCTGCCGCACAGGTGCTGCGGGCGAACTCTGCCGCCCTCGGTCCGCGGGTGAGCTCTGCGGTATGCCTGCTGCGGGAGATGTGAAGTCTACGGACCGCGGGCGAGTACTGCCACCGATTTGCTGCGGAAGAGCTCTGCCGCCCGCGGTTTGCGGGTGAGCTCTGCCGCTTATCTGCTGCGGGAGAGCTCCGACGCCTGCGGTCCGCGGGCGAGCTCTGCCGCCTATCTGCAGCGGGAGAGCTCTGAAGTCTGCGGTCCGCGGGTGAGCTCTGCCGCCTATCTGCTGCGGGAGAGCTCCGACGCCTGCGGTCCGCGGGCGAGCTCTGCCACCTATCTGCCGCGGGAGAGCTCTGACGCGTCGGGTCAACGGTAGTATTCACTTCTCGTAACCCTGCCACAGGGTGATTCCTTCGAAATGCGGTAGAGTTCGGGGCCAATCCTGTGGCATCATTTAGCGCTCCTGCCCCTTGTCCAACACTCACCAGGGTGGAGGGTTGACCTCTTTCATAGGTCTGCCTTGGGATGTTTTCCCCCACCAACTGCTGCACTTCATGGGGTAAGCTGAATTGGGGGAGAGCGTCTCTGAAAAAGCTCACCATAGCTTTCAATGCTGTCGTCGTCTCCTCATTCTGACGTTTCAGAGCCTTAAATTCCTCTAAAGAAACCAAGGCTCCTCTGCCATCCCTTTCACTCTGTCTTCGTCCTTGCTCTGACCTGACAGGGGGACTCACAGAATTCTGCTCTCCTGTCCCCCCAGTTGTAGAACGTGTCCTCACCATTTTAATAAGGAATTTGACTTTTCGTTCTGATTCCCACAGACGGCGCCAATTAATGTTGCCTTCTAAAACGACAACGGGGTGATGATTTCCACGTATTCAAGTTGCACTAACGTCAAAGATGCTGTTGATACGATTTCTTCCACGTGTGCTCCGTATATTCTGCAAAAATAACAGGAATCAGAGGGCGCAGGGATTTGTCCCTGCACGCGCACTCCGATGATTAAGTTAGAAAGCTGAGTTTCTGTGTAAGGGGGAAGAGAATTATATTCTTCAAAATCAAGAGGGTTCAATTTTCTTCTACTTTCCTTTTTTTTTCTTTTTCTTTTTTTCCTCTCCTTTCTTTGAGTACTCACCTGGGGTATTTATAGATTTCTCCCGGGTCGGTTCAGGCGGAAGCCCAGGCGCGTGTCTGGGCCGCGACAGAGTCGTTTGTACTCTGTCTCGGTTCAGATCAGGACGACTTTGCGAGTGAGTACGGTGGGCGGCAGAGTATATATGTGAACCTCTGCTGCGGCCTATACGGTAGAGGTCTGTCGCAGTACAGGCGGTAGAGGTTAGTGCGGTAGAGGTCTGTCGCGTTACTGTGCCGCATAGAGACTCTACGACAGAGTCTCTATCGCTTAGAGACTCTGTCGCCTACCAAGCGACAGTGTCCCGAGGACACTCTATCGTCAGGAGACTCTGTCGCTGTAATAGCCACGTGGCTTATATTATGCTTGACACGTGGCTGTCTCTGGTTGGTCGATCCTTGTACACGTGGACTTCGGTGATAGGACCACCATCACAAATATATGGATTTTGAAATTGAGATCAAGTTATTGGTCTAGACATTGAATCTGAATCATTTTGATTGATTTATTTAGAATTTGGATCAATTTAATTTTAAATTTTTATGAGCTTGGAATTAAATTAAATTAAATTCCGAACTAATTCAAACAAATATGCAGTTTTTGAGTTTGTTCTGTCAACCTCTAAATGGCGGGGTTGTTTTTTTTTTTTAATGTGAAGAAAAAAATGGAGAAAAAGAAATCCCAAGTACAATCCAATGCAAGGAAAAATCAGAAAATTCAAGTGAATATATCGACACCTTTTGTAAGAATACAACACGTGCCGTCAAACAACATCGTTAGATTTGGTTCCTTTCAGTTTTGTCCTCACCCAATCTAGCTACCAGTTCTGTATGCCCATCACTCTGCAAATGGCAAAATCCAACCAAGAAAACAATTCACTTAAAACGTTTCCCTGGCTAATTACATGATAGCGTGTTTCAAATTTATCTCATCATCATCTGAATCTGATCTCAAGTTCGTCAAAAAAACAGGAAACCCCTTCAAAAGAACTATCTTTTTTCTATGGCAGCAGCTGCACTTTCTCTTTACTTGGATCCTCTGCAACAGCAAAATTTCCATACCCATCTTAATCCCAGCAAAGGCCTTCCCTTTCTTTCTAGAAACCCTCTTCTTTCCCTCCACAAACTCGACCGTTACAATTTCAAATGTTCTCTCCCTTCTTCTTCTTCTTCTTCTTTCACCAACTCTCTCACTCCAGCTCAGTACTACTCCTTTCTTGATGACCCATTTAGAGGAAATCGTTTTCTAACCAATGAAGAGCTTGACAAGCTCGAAGTTTTGGAGTCTTTTGTTTATCTTCAAGAGTTGGAATCTGGGTCGTTGTGGGTTCGGGTAATGAGGACTGAGGAGATGGATTTAACTGTTGCGTTGTTGGCTGAATCATTTGCTGAGTCAATGTTGATGCCTTTGGGATATGACGCTTTGTTGAGGTTCTTGGTGAAACAGTACTTGATTGAGAGGAGAGCTGTGATGCCACATGCTGTAAATCTTGTTGGGTTTTATAGAGAGAAAGGTGGACAAAGAGGAGAGGAACTAGCGGGGACCGTCGAAGTTTGCTTTGACAAAAGGGGTGCTAATGCTTCTCCTCCTACACCTACATCTCCCAAGAATTCGCCATATATTTGTAACATGACTGTCACAAAGCAGCTTAGAAGGTAAATAGTCATTTGTTTTCGCTAAGCTTTTTTTTTTTTTTCCTTCTATTCCTTATTTGATGGATATTAGTGGAAGGGAATAATGACTAGTTGAATTGTATTCTTACACGCTTTTGTGCGGGGAAGATTATTTATAGGTAAGTAAATAACTAAATGAAAGAAAATGTAAGATTTGTAATGTTAAATCATCTGATGACTAAGACATTTGTTCTTGTGTTCAACGTGTTCTCATTCGAAGTTGAAATTTTCATTTGAATGGTAGTGCTACAACTTAGTAGGGGTCAAGATTATTAGTAGGTTAATCACTAAGTCAATGACAGTTTAGGATTTGTAATGTTTAAGCCATCATAGGAGTAAGAAGTTGTTCTTGTAGTCAATATGCTCTCATTCCAGGTTGAGTTCTTTCTTTGTCAGTTTTTTTCCTCTCCAGTATATTTCACTGATGGAAAATCTTTGGAAAATGGCCTTTTCCTTGGCTCTAGAAATGGGGGGAAATTTGAGGCCCCGAACACACGTCACACTTTGCTAAATCTGGAAATAATATTGATTGAATAATGTTGTAAGAATGTTAAAGGGTAGTTCAGATCTTATCCATTTAATTTGTGATGGAATTTTACTGTGATCGAGTGAAAAGATATGCAACTAGATTCTTTAAATTTAACTTTTGCTGATTTTCTTGTTATGCCTAAAAGTTCTTCTCAATGCTTGATTTCACTGATGGAAAATCTTTGGAAAATGGCCTTTTCCTTGGCTCTAGAAATGGGGGGAAATTTGAGGCCCCGAGCACCCGTCACACTTTGCTAAATCTGGAAATAATATTGATTGAATAATGTTGTAAGAATGTTAAAGGGTAGTTCAGATCTTATCCATTTAATTTGTGATGGAATTTTACTGTGATCGAGTGAAAAGATATGCTACTAGATTCTTTAAATTTAACTTTTGCTGATTTTCTTGTTATGCCTAAAAGTTCTTCTCAATGCTTGATTTCACTGGTGGAAAATCTTTGGAAAATGGCCTTTTCCTTGGCTCTAGAAATGGGGGGAAATTTGAGGCCCCGAGCACACGTCACACTTTGCTAAATCTGGAAATTTGAGGCCTAAAAGTTCTTCTCAATGCTTGATTTTCTTAACTCGAAGAATCCTTATTAGTCCAAATGTTCAGAGTTTTCTACTTTAAGTCTGGAATCAAGTGGCTGACTAGTTTGATGCTGCCCAATGATATTTTCTGTGATCCCACGCATTGTTCCGATATTTTTTTTTCTTGTACTTTGATTATTCTTCTGACTTGTAATTAAACAGATATTTTTTCTGCACTAGTTGTTCAGTTTAAATATGATTGCCTTTTCATATGTAAATTCTTGGTGTCTGCTTTTGAATCATTTAGGAGAGGCATTGGCTGGCATCTTCTCAAGGCAAGTGAGGAACTAATATATCAGATGAGTTCTTCTAAAGAAGTGTACTTGCATTGTAGAATGATTGATGAGGCTCCGTTCAACATGTACATAAAAGCAGGATACAAGGTTATTCAGACAGATAGCATCTTTATCTTGTTGACATTACAGAGACGTAAGCACTTGATGTGCAAGGAACTTCCAGCTTTTAACAGTTTCCAAAAATCAGATTCGTTAGACTCTGGTGAGGAACTTCCCTCGTAAATGGATTAGTTGTATCATATTGTAGTTGTAATCTTTTGAGCTATACACGCAGTTCAAGTCACACATACAAACAGTATGTTTATCATGTTCTACTGAACTCCTGCTCACTCTTGTTGTTATTACTGTTGTTTACCTGTCAATTTTTGCTGCTTGTATGTATGTGAAGATATCATTCTTATATCTTGTCCTCCCCATTGTCTCTTTTCATAAACTGGGGTTCTTCAGGTCCCTAATGTAGTTCAACAAAGGTTGCTAGGATCATCCATTTAGGTGGGTCTCCTATAAAAATTTGCTGGCTGCTCACAGTATCTCCTTGCTTTAATCTATCATGCACATGGTAGAGCTGAATTTAGAGGTAAATTGCATCTAGAATCTCCATCGTTTTTGTCACTTTTTGTCATCCTTAAACAAACTTCTAATTGACTATCTTTCTCTCTCCTGCTCTGGTTACATGGGATTTATATATTGCGTATTTTTGAACTTGAACTAATGACAGGAAAGGTAGAAAAGGAAACATCCTCTTATGAGCTTTGGTTATTGTTGGTGCAAATGAAATTAAAGAGCACTATTTGTTCACATTTTTTATTTTGGTGCAGAATACTTATTTCAATGCGCTTATACAACATACAATGCTTAAATATTAGCTGCAAAGCAAAACATTACCGAACAAGATGATGATGTTAGACTAGAGTATTGACCTAAACGTTTTAAGGAAATATTATCACTTCAATTTTCTCTGCTCTCCAACAGTTCTTTCCCTTGAAACCACCTCAACATGCCCCAACTCATTTTTTCTTGGCTTATAGATGACTCAAATGCTTTATCTTATTCATGCCTCTTATCCAATTGCCATGGTAAAAGTGTTTGCCCATGTTGGGTGTTGAGTCTGCCCATAATAGGTTAACTCAACCCAACATAATTGTCATAAGAATTTTGCTGTTGTTTTGTTTTTGGATGAAATCCTGATCTGCCTTAGGCAATTATGTTTTACATTTGAATTTAATTAATGGAAAGTAACTGCCTTAGATGGTTAGACTTAAAAGTGGTAAATGGGCGGATGGAATTGGGATTGAGATTGAGTTGGTTATTTTGGGTTGCTTCATTTTTGGCCAAGGAAAAACTGGATTATTTTAGGATCAAATCTTTTTAGACTTGAGTTAGGTTGGATTGGAGTTAAGAAAAAATTGATCCATTTCGGGTTCGGATCAGATTGGGTTCAATTCAATTTGAATTCGAATCAATTTGGGTTTCAGTCAGATTGGATTCAGATTGCTATTTTTTTAGTCAAATCAAGTCGATTTAGTTTGAGTTTGGGTTGATCGGGAAGATTTTTCATGTTAGATTAATTTTTTTCACTTCTAGTATGATGTTTTACTATGGAGATGAATCAGAATCATTTTTTTAGAAATCACGTGACTCATCAATTAACAGTTTTCCTCTTGGTTACCAATAATAAATTTAGTATTTGAGATGCTCAAAATATTTGATGACCCATAATAAATCATAGCTTTCTTTATAGATTTCCCCTTTTCACCATTGTTTACAAATTGATTATGTATTTTTCCTCTTGCTTCTGTTTTTTGTAATAATTGTCAACTCTATACATTTGAAGTGATTTAATGACCTCTACTAAATACTATAATAGACTATTATATATATTTATTTCTCTTTCTTTTTCTTTTTTATAATGGAATAATTGGAGTCACTAGGTATAGTTGATTTGGTTTTTGTGCTTGGTGACAGGAGACCATTGCAATAGTTATTAGTTAGCTCTTCAAGAATTTTGTTTCTAGTTGGATTAACATGAATGCATTATAAAAGAGAACATTTAAGTTTAACTAGATCCAAAAACAAATAACCCTTGTGTTATCGAAATAAAAATATATTCTTATCATAATATAATAGTTTGACCATTAATTATGATATTTGAAAGTTTACTATTGTTTTTAATTTTAAGTTCGAGGAATTTCGGCTTCAAGTTAATGTGAATTCAGATTTGATTCGGATCAATTCAAGTTTGATTTAATTCGGGTTTGGGTTAGGTTGGATTCAAGTCAATTTGAACATTAATCAATTTAGGTTTAGATAAATTCAAGTTTAGGTTAATATGAATTTAGGCAAATTTGAGTAGAAATAAATTTAGATTTGGATCATGTTGGTTTTGGATTGACTTTTTTAGTTAAATCAGATTAGTCGAGTTTGAATTCAAAATGGTTGGGTGGAGTTTTGAGCCGGGTTAGTTTTTATCACATCTAATTAGACATTTGAAATGAAACAAATAAAAGATTGCTTTCTCTTTTAATTTGTGTTTTATTCATGTGTTAAAAAAATGTTTAATTGGTATTTAAAGAATATTCTCAAATCTTTAATTTCTTAAATTTTGAAAAAGCGTGTGAGTTTTATTTAAAGTTGTCCAGTAAAATTGTCTTAAACTTATTTTCAAACTGAATGCTAAATTCTGTCAGCTTGTCAACTGCCCACCTAGCAGATGACTACCACAAGCAAAATTTGTACAAAAATGTAGAATCATGAAAGCCAGTTGACTGCATATCTCATAACTGTTGATAAACATAGGCAAAAAATTATTATTAATTTGTTTAAAATTTTAATAAATATTATTTTAAAATTTATTAGTCTAAAATTAAATTTAAGAGTCTATATAAAATGATAAAAAATTGTTTTTAATCATTACAAGTGTTGTTGCTCAAAACAACAATGAGGTAATACTCACATTAAAACTTAGATCTTTGCATCTCCATTACCAAGAACTTTGTAAGAAAAGAGAAGTCAGAGAGATTAAGGAGTTGTTTTCTGCGTGCGCACTCTTATGCTTAAGGTTTAGCAGTTAGTTTAGTTGTTGGGTCGGATAAGATCCAATGGTTGAATCAATCGTTGTTGGACATGACCCAACGACTGGGTCAGTCGTTGGATTAGACATGACCTAGCAGTTTAGTTAGCTGCTAGGCTCTTGCCACGTGTCTCTTGAACGTGCCATGTGGCTTGTTGTGTGAAGCCTATCTTTTGAACACATGGCTCCTTACGGTTGGGACACGTGTCCTTTAGCTCCAGTTCCCTTTAGGTTAGGCCCAAATTACATGTAGGCCTAATAAACATTGGTATGATCGATATCAATTGCTCTTTGCTCTTTTACAAGGCTTACCTGGTGGAAGAATATATATAGAAAGGGGTCTTTTGGTATTTACTGGTCATTCTTGAGTCCTGCTTTAGGTTTTAGTGTGTAACCATTAAAATTAGACTTAACGGGTGACTCTTTGTCTTCTTAGTCGCTGTTATATGAGGTGAGATGGTGTGCTTTTCATGTGAGTTTTTCTTCGAAACCACTCAGCCACAACCCAATTGCACTCAGTCGCACTTAGTCGTGACTCACCCCTTAAGCCAAACGCTCTCCCGTAATCCCTCTAAAACTCACGCGTAACTCAACCGCAACTCTTTCACCATCCAACCAATGCTCAATTGGCCCCCAATCAAAACTTAATGGATACTCAGCCCTTCCTTTCCCTTAGCTTCCTTAGGTAATGTATTCAAGGTTGGTTTTTTGCTTTAGCCAAGTTCTTCGAGTATTTGGGATTTTTTGGGCATAGATTTATATGGTTTCTCAAGGTAGTGATAAACGAATTAGTATAGGTTTAGTTTCTAGTCTCACCCTATAATGCTTAGGAGAAATTAAAGGTAGGTATTCTTTACCCAAAGGTTACTCATTTTGGCTCCCTACTTCTTAGGAGCAATCCATTTCTTAGCTTTCTAGTGGGACAGCTATCCACAGGACCTCGGTGGAGTTAGGGCTTCGTTTCCCCCTTTCTATATTTGGGGTCAAACTCCTTAGGCATCAAAGAATCGATCCTTGGTAATTTCATCCTTATGCGTGGGCCCACATTGTGGATTTCATTATCTTTTGCCATCTTAAGGGCATTGCCCCTTCGATTTGCCTATTTTGAGCTTTTTTCAAAATTTGCTAATTCCCTTGCTTGGTCCCTTACTTAGTCCAAAAGGTGTTTGGCGTGAACTTCATGAACAAGTTGTTTCAGGACCTTCTTAATAAACTTTATAGGTTTGAATCTGAATGACTCATTATTGATATGCCAAAACATGTGGGGTTCTCAACTCGATGGACTAGGATTAGGAACAAAGCTACCCAAGATCACCCTATCTTTGCTTTGAGAAAATCCCACAGACAGCAGATTGAGTTGTTGTGTATAGGGAAGAAGGTGGAGTTATCTTCTCTTTTGACTCTTGAAAACCTGTCAGCTGCTGGTTGGGGTGTCTTAAACACTCCATCAAATCCTTCATCGAGTTCTCATTTCTCCTCGTTAACCCGGTGTCTGATCCAATTGACCCTGTTTTAGCTCATGAGGGCATTCCTACCATCCACACAGACCAAGTTCTAGGGCTGGAAAATCTTTCGTCCTCGATAAATTTACCTTTAGAGCGTGAAAACCTTTTTGTGGTCGTTCCTTCCTCTGCAACTTAAAACCTCAAGATGGTAATGATCGAGTCTGGAGAGAGAAGGTGATGGTTCTTTTGGGGAAGACGATGATTAAGTTCAGGTGAAGGATTTAGGACCCCATTCCTTCTTCCTACAAAAGATTCCTTAACCAACATCGAGGCACTCAATCAGTATTTAGAGTTTGTTGAGGGTAATTTATGTTTGTGTAACTATATTTTTGCTGGATTCGTTCGTTTTAACATGTCTTCTTGTTTCTATTTGCAAATATGGACATAGTCGCAAGGGGTTTCCAAAAAAGGGAAGGAAAGAACCCTGATAACCCTCACCAAAAGAAACAATTTTAGTTAGAGGTTGTGGTTCTGGAGAACACCCAAGATCGCACCTCTCTTCTAGCTCACCAAATTGAGGTAAGGTCTGCACAGACTCATCTTCCGACCTTGAAGCAAACTGGTGGTTCTAGCTCATCTCAACAGCTTGGCAAGGGCAAAGGAAAATTGACATGCCGTGATAATTGAAGGAAAAAGAAAGAGGCTCGTCTGAAGAGCAGAGCCAATTATAACTTTTTTTGGCCTGAAAAGACAGTCCGAAGGTCTTTAAATGTGGAAGCGGCTATGAAAACTAGATCGGTACTCCCCATGATTGCTAATGCCAGCAGTAGTTGTCATGAGTTAGATGTTAAGAGCGTCATAAGGGGAAAAGATTTCAGGATTTATCCGGGGTCAACAATAATGACTCCATTGACGACCTCGGAGTTGCCTCCTATTTTTGTTAATATACCATTCTCTCGCGTGATGAGGCATGACTATTCTAAGACTTTCCAGAGAATGAGAATCAGTTTGATTGGTTGGTAATGAAGGTATTCTTCCTCTTGCAACATTAACTTTAATGTATTTCCCTCCTTTTTTTAGCATAATAGCCTTTTTGTTTTTAATCTTTGTAGCAAGTCATTGCATGCAATGCCTAGAATCGAACTTACAAGATTCAAGCTGATCGTGAGTTGAATCAGCTCCAATGGTAAAAATCCAAATGGATGATTGCTGAGAGGCAATGAGAGCATTTGTATATACAAATTTTCGCGTCTGAAAAATTAAAACACGAATTAGTGACAAAATTCAATTTTTGTATTTATGTGTGAGTACAAGTCTCTGTTTTGAATTCTTTACAAAAAAGAATGATCCTCTGATTCGGTCTCCTGAAATACACTTGTCGAGGGTGTGACGCTTGATCCCGACGGAGTGAAAAGAGTGATTGTTGAGAGAAATGGCCAAGGGGCTTGTTGTTCCTCTTGAACTTGCAGCGGCGTGGCTGATCGTTGAGAGAACGGTCTATGACTTATTGTCCTCTTGTAGATTTGCTGACGGATTTGTTGAAGAAAAGACTTGACCGAAGAGAAGGCTTGATCGGAGAACGGCCGGTATTCTGCAGGCTTTCAATTCTCTGAGGAGGCTGAGACTTCTCTTCTCTGTGTGTTATGCTCTTCTTCAGTGCTTTCTGTCTGCTTCTTCTGAGTCTGTTCTCCCCTCTGGAAGAGCTCTCTATTTATAATGCTTGATGGTAGAGAGTTCTAAAGGGACTCGACCACTCTAGGATTTTTCTCTAATTAATTTAATTTAATTAGAGATAATACAATTGGTTAATAATTTTTATTTATCACCAATTTATTAGAAATTATTAATTAATTAAATATTTAATTTAATTAACTAATAATATTAATTAATTATTTTTTTTAATGCCTACAAATGCCCCCACTTTAAGATACGAGCGTGCGTATGCTAAGCATGAAGTACGTATGAAACTTGAAGTCCATCAATACCAAAAGCGTGCTAGTTATGACAAAATTCTTTGAATTTTTTTTTGAATAGCAAAATATTTTTTTTGTGCTTTATATATATATATATATATATATATTGAATTTTGTGTTTATTTTCAACACAAATTGAACTAAAGAAACAAATTACAATTAAATCTCTTCAGTCAAAGTTCAACTTAAATTCTTCTGTGAAACTATATATATTGACTGATAATCATAAACTCCTCTTCATAAATTCCAAGTAGCTCAGATCTTCTTTCATCAATTCTTTTCTGCGGAAGTGTAGAATCCGATCATTAGGTATGACTCTTCTTTCTTTCTTTTTTATTTATTTATTTTGTGAATGTATGCTCGTACACTCCCATCATAAACCATCTGTATGTCGATGTTTGAATTATTGTTATGTGGCCATCTATACTGCTATTTTGCATGCTTGAATTTTGCTGCCTCTTTCCCTATTTTTTGGGGTAGTGCACCTCGCTTCTTCGCATGTCTCTGACAACCGTTGTCCACGCTTCTGCTTTGCTTTCAGGATTCTATTTTGCTTCTTTATCACGATTGACCTGCAGCTCCCTGTCTCATCATCTTTATCACGATTACTAGCTTTCTATCACAACAGCTAGTTCTCTGCCTCATCATCTTCATCACAACTGCTAGCTTTCTATCACAGCAGCTAGTTCTCTACCTTATCATCTTCATTAGCAGCAACTCATCAAAGGCTTCAAAGATATCAATACAAGGTTGATGAATAGTATAGACAACTGTTCTTCCAGTGTCCACCATGTTTCTGACAGTCCTCATGACAATTGCTGCTGCTCTGGCGTCAAGGCTAGATGTTGGTTCGTCTATGAAAATGATCGAGGGAATAGCAACAAGCTCTACCGCAATTGTCAACCTCTTTCTTTGCTCTGTTGACAACCCTGTGACTCCTGGTAGCCCCACTATGCCATCTTTGAGATTGTCTAATTCTACCAATTCCATCACTTCATCCACAAAAATCATCTTTTCCTCATTGCTGACTTCTTTTGGAAGCCGAAGGAAAGTTGAGTAAATTAAGGATTCTCTGACAGTTACTTGGGGTGAGTGAATATCATTTTGTTGATAGTATCCAGAAATTCTTGCAACGGTTTCTTGCTTCTTGGGGAATCCAGAAATTCTGATATCACCCTCCATTATCATCTTCCACTTTGCCTCTAATGTGTCCTGCCTTCTCGGTTTTGACATCCCCGAGGCTTTCCCTTCCAAAGCCGCTTTCACAGCTTTCTGTTGACTAAACCTCTTCGAAACCGACAGCTGCTCCTCCGCTTTCTTATTCAACAAATTCACAAGCTCGATAGACTCACTCCTCACTGGCGCCACCGAGATCACTTCCTTAACTTCCTAACAATATTTGCATATAGCTTTTTGGGCAAACTCATCATCTGATGAATTAAGTAAATATTGAGCGCTTGTACGAGTCCAGCCAACAGCGCAGGAGAAGTAATTATCTCCTTTGAGATCAAGCGCACTCTAGGAGGTCTTTTCGGGAGACGGAAGCCGCAAATTCCCACTGCTATTATTATTACTGGTTTTTCTATCAGGAGCAGGAAATGGTCGCTGTGCCTTTGTTGGAGATGATTTTGCGCATCTGCTTGCTGGAATCTTCAAAGCAGTTCTTCTCTCTACAGGTAACCTTGTTCCATTAGTTGGCTTGCTTCTTGTTATTATAGTATTACTTGTCGTATTAGAAGGCAGCTCGGGCTCGTGGTCTGGATCTTGGGAACTCTTGTTTGCTTCAATGGCAGTAGAAGCTTCTGTACTGGATGAGGCTCCGATGCATCATGTTAACTTGCTGCGGCCCTGCGGTTGTAGCTGCTGCTGATGCTTTGTCTGAAAAGGTGTTTGTGATTGCAATGGCGACTGAGACTGCGACTGTGACTGTAAATTCATCGGGTGATCCGACAACATTGAACGCGCGACACACCGCTGTGAAGTCTGATTGCCTCGCCAATTTCTTGGCTGTTAAATCTGAGACTGTTTCTCCTTTCTCCATTATTCAATCTGTACATGAATTTGGAAGATCCCAATGATGCTGTATTAGCAATGTGAGAAACAGAAGCAGATAAAAGAGAAGATGTGGCCATAGGATTTTTTAGATGATTTTCCTGTTGATGTTGAACAATCTTTTCAATGGATTGATCTTTGACTGCTTCCTTCTTGTGATCAGTAAATAGACGTCCCTCCGTTAATGAAATATTTGTTTCGCCTGCGAATCCTTATACCAACTATTAATAAATCAGCACCGACTTCAGTCTAGAGCTTTAAACGCTGACTTGGAGGAGAGTGTGACTACTTCTCGGGCAAGAGTGTACAGAGGACGTGGCAACCTGAAATTTGGGACTAATGGCACGATGCAAAAAAAAAAAACGGTGAATAGAGGTGGAACTGCAGCGCCGGTGAGGGGCAGTAATACAGTCGATCAAGAATCCTAGGCACATCGGGGTTGCTGTGATAGCTGCGTTCCTTTTTTTTGTTTTGTTTTTTTTGGCTAACCATTTTTTATCCTTTTTGCTAACCTTTTTTTTTGTAGTCATGGACGAATTTCCTTTGTATCGTCTTCCAAAACCATCTATTGTCAAGCATTATCAAGATGAAGTTAGGGGTAAACCATTTTTTTAAAAAATTCAAGAGGAGTATAAAGGTCGTCTACATGATTTTCTACTTATCCGAGATAAGTCCAATGAGGACATAAGGAAAGCTACTAAGTGTTTAATTCACACTCCAGCTATTGGTAGTAATGCAAATAATTGGGATTCCGATGTGGCAACTCTTTACCATTTGGATGTCTGGACTTCTGAAGAGGTCGATGAGGTATTTTCTTGCAATTCTCACACTGCTCAAAAGGGTGCCTTTAAAACGGTGCTGAAGCTGCAAGATAGTCACCATGAAGAGAGCGTCAAATACACTGCCCTTGCCACTTTGGGCTATCGTATTTATAGACGCGAAGTTTCTTGGCATGGTTTTCAACCATGTGAAGAATTTGTTCCTCTTCCTGGATACTGGGAATAGTCAGAGCTTATTTTGAGTCAACACAAACAGATTTTAGAGCAAGCGAGCGTCTATGAATTGATCTTCGCTTTGCTGTTTGTTTATGACTAAGGTCGAAATATGATTCATGCCTTGTGCGAAGCTTGGTGTCCAGTTACCAATACATTTTTATCTTCTCGTGGGGAGATTTTCATTTCACTGTGGGATTTGAAAATTTTAGGAGGCCTTCCTATTGTTGGAGAGTTTTACGATGAGGTTGCCCCCAGCTTAGAAGAAATAACCGGTCTCGATGAATCTTCATGTCCCATTCTTCCGGTCAGTTGTCGATACCTTTTTCTTGCATATCACCTCATCAGGCTGCAGGAGGATCATGGGGCTTCGAAAAGCAATGGAGTTTCTACTTTCGCTTGGGTGAGATTTTAGTTTCGAGGTAAAAGCAAATACAATAATCCTTATGATTCGATCACGATCAAAGGCAAGAAAAATTCTCTGTATACTCCTGATGGTCGTTTCAGACACCGCCTTCGTACTAGAAAGGAAAATGAAGTTTTTCTTGATCTAGGTGTTCTTGACATTGATAGAGATGAGGTGTTCTTAGCCGCATTCTTATCAGTCTGGTTATGCTCTTTTATTCTTTCGAGTACCCGTGGTGATGTCATTCGGCCTGAGACTTTCAAAGTGGCTTCTTTCATAGCAAAAGGTACACGATTTAGTCTTGCTATTCCTGTCTTGGCAAGCATATACAATGGACTGAATCAAATTGCTACTTGCGTGGATGGTCCTGGTCAATGCAATGTTGCTCTTCCTTGGCATTTTGTGCATGCGTGGATGGCATCTTACCTTGGGACTCATCCTGGGTCGAAGAAAGCACCAAGAAGGCCTAAAATGTGCAAGTACAGGGGATCTTTTGGTCACAGATCTTACGGTGAGGTCAAAAGTCGAGAAATCATTCAATAATTGCTTGGCATAGATTGGCAAGCCACTAGCATATTTGACACTTGTAAGACTAAACTCTTGGACACTCCTGGGAACCGACTTAAGCTCGACGATTTTGAATACTTGGTCAGCCTTCGATCTTCATTTTTGACTTTACGAAAAGGCAATTTTCATTTGGTAGAATCATATAGTCCTCATCACTTTGCAAGGGAATTTGGATACTGTCAAGATGTTTCGGGATCTTTGACAACTGCTATTAGAACTGCCAGTTTGAGAGGGTTGTTGTGCTATTGGCGATGTAGCGTGTTGAGAGGTCCAAGCTGTGAAGTGACTATCCCTAAATGGAGTAGCACAAATGAAAACTTGTTTGTAACAAGAAAATTCTTTGTATGGTGGCAAGGTCAAATAGGAGATTACTATCGTACCAGTATACCCATCTTGAAAGATAGCACAAGTACTAATTTCAGACTTGCTTCTTCTAGCTCTTGTAAAGAAAGATTATCGAAACAAGTACAGCCTTTGATTGAGACTACTGACCTTGAGGCTGAAGATATTGATGATGTTACTATGACGCATCGCCTTGACATGAGGCAATTTGAATAAAGCAAAGGTTCTTTAATCCCTGCCATGGATGGGAGAGAGGCTCTCGATGTCGGAGATGAACAACCTTGTCAGTGTGATGATTGTAGTGATAAACCTGTGGAACCTATCAGAAGTGATCATGATAGTGACGTATGTAATCCCAAAAGGCTTGGGAGAGATGTGAAGTCTTCTTTGAAAAGAAAAGTGATGATTTCCGAACAACCAAAGATTTCGAATCAAGTAACAAGGGTTAGTTCCCCTAAGAAATCTTGTCATGGTAGGCTTCGTTTTTCCTTAAAGAGGAGATGTCCTGAAACTGATCGCGGGGAGTCTGAGAAGAGGACTCCGACTGCACAGGAAGAAGTTGCTGATTCGACTGACAATGATGTGATTTCTCCTACAGAGATGTTAAAGAAAGAGACAAAGAAAAACACTTTTGACTAGGTCAAAAATATTATGCCCGATGATGAGCCTTCAAAAAGTGAGGAATCTGTAAGTGATGCAGGTAAAGTTCGAAACCAAGTGAAACAGTTGTCTGCAAAAATAGGCTCCACATCTTCAGCCAAGGGTAGCTCTAAATCTGTTTCAATCAACTCATCGACTAAGAGAGCTCGAGGTGACAACACATTTGGGAATAAACCTCCTAATCAGGATCCGTCCCAGTTGCCAATCAATCGCTCTCTTGAACGAGATACTATTTCTGTTTCGACTTATCATCCTGGCAAGTATTCTTCCAAGATTTTTGAAAAAGCCATTAAAGGGATCAGACATGATTTCTTACTTCGACTTAGAGATGCCTCTTTTTCTCAAGTTAGCAAGCTTTACGAAGATGCTTCCACTATTTATTCAGGCATTGAAAGTTTGCATGGTGATTCGACTTCCTTAAAAAAGATTGTTGATTCCTATGTTTTGGAGGTGAAGGCATTGTTGTGTCTCGAGAAAGAACTTGATGGTCGTCTTTCTCGAAAAACTTTAGAAAGGAAGAAGGCTGAAGTAACAGAACAACTGGAATGTGCTAAGTCTTCATTGACTTGAAGCAACAACATTATGAAGCACAAGCCACAAAGCTTCAGGCTTTGCAAGATGAACGTGCTGTACTAGAAGAGAAGTTGCATTTAATTCGAAAAGAGGAATTGAAGGTGAAGACTGAGTTGGATGCTCGAGTTGTTGAAGTAAGCAAGGCCAATGATGAAATTGCTTCTTTTGAAAAGCTCATGATTGAATTAAAGACCACGGTTTCCATTGCTGATGAAGATATGGAGAACATTGAAGAGCTTAGGAGAGCATTGCAGACTCATCGAGACTCTTTGGTTGACAGTTGGAGCAGCAAGTCCTAGTTATTACTTGAGCGTTTTATTCATTTTTTTTTGTAATAGACATTTTCAGCATTTCATCTATGTCATATAGGACTTTAATCATTATAATGATTTTTTTTCGTAATAGACATTTCAGCATTTCATCTATGTCATATAGGACTTTAATCATTATAATGATTTTTTTTATTTGGTGTGACTGAACTTAGGATGGAGGGATTTCCTAAGCTGCCTACGTACCTTCTAAGAGAAGGATCAAGTCATTACGTAGTTCATTTATTTATTTATTTTTTGTTATTTTGCCTTAATTTTTTCCTAAACCGTCCCAATGAGGTTTTCAATCTAACAGACCTTTTTTATTTGCCTTAATTTTTTGCCTAGACCGCCCCAATGAGGTTCTCAATCTAGCAGGCTTTGCCTTAATTTTTGATTAGACCACCTCGATGGGGTTTTCAATCTAGCAGACTTTGCCTTAATTTTTGCCTAGACCGCCCCAATGGGGTTTTCAATCTAGCAGGCTTTTTTTTATTTGATGTTGTGCATAGAAATTGGAGCTTTCACGCATAATAGCGTTCTAAAAATTTCCCATTAATATGGTCGACTCGCAATCTTTCACTGTCGACTATCTTGTAAGCATTGCTTGTATAAACTTCTTGCACAACATAAGGTCCATCCCACTTGGAAGTAAACTTATCACCAGGATGATGATGGAAGTTAATTGGCCTGCGCATAGCGAGCACTAAATCTCCTACTTGAAAGGAACGTGGGCGGACTTTCTTGTTAAAGGCTTTAGAGAGGCGTGCTTGATAACATTCAAGATGTTGTTGTGCTTGCAAACGTCTTTCATCCAACGTTTCAAGCTCTTAAAGGCGCAATTGGGCATTACTCTCTTGTGTTAAGCCTTCTTGGATGGCAATTCTTAAGGTAGGAATTTACATTCCAACGGAAGAATGGCTTCGACACCATAAACAAGGGCGTATGGAGTAGCTTGCGTGGGTGTTCGATATGTAGTGCGATACGCCCAAAGTGCTTCTCCGATTCTTTCATGCGAATCTCTTTTACTCTTCGTAACAACTTTTTTCAACAAATTACAAAGTGTCTTGTTGAATACTTTTGCGAGGCCATTTGCTGGGGTATTATACATGGAAGAATTGTATTGTTTGAAATTGAATTTCTCGCACAACTTATCCATGAGGCTATTGTAGAATTGTTTGCCATTATCAGTGATGATGTACCGAGGAACTCCATAGCGATAGATGATCTGCACGTGAATGAATTCTACCACTTGTTCTTTCTTGACCTCTCTGAAAGGTAATGCTTTTGCCCACTGGGAGAAATAATCTGTTGCAGCCAGAATGTATAAGTGTCCTCTTGAAGACTTAGGCAATGGTCCTACAAGATCAAGACCCCATCCATCGAAAGGTCAAGATGCGACTGTGGGATGAAGAGGCTCTGGTGGCTGATGTATGTAATTGGCATTAAACTGGCAGGGTTGACATTTCTTTGCAAAATCTATAGCATCTTGCACCATTGTAGGCCAATAATACCCCATTCTCTTGATCTTATAATGCATTTTCGACCCAGATTGATGTGCGCCACAAATTCCAAAATGAACCTCTTCTAACACTTGTTCGGCTTCCTCACTTCCTAGGCAACATAAGAATTACGAATCAAATGACCTACGATACAAGGTATCTTTATAATAGATGATCCTTGTTGCTCTTCGTCGCACTTTAGACTTGTGACGTAAATTATTCGGAAGTTTGCCATGCTGAAGATAATCAATAATAGGCTGTCGCCAATCTTCAACTTCAATTGTGCATACCGATATCGCACTGACTTCTTCATGAACTATGCCTTGTTGAGGCACTATCCATCTGCAACATATTGGAACATTCAACTTTTCATCCTCATTGATGGCCAAAGTTGTTGCCAAGTTAGCCAAAGCATCTGCCTGCCGATTTTCACCTCTTGGGATATGCTTCAACGTTATGTAATCAAACTTATCCATTAACCGTTTAACATATTTGAAATATGAAATCAAATCTTCTTTCTTGACTTCATATTCTGCTAAGAGTTACTGTATTATCAGCTTAGAGTCTCCATACACTTCAATGTCTTTAATCCCCATTTCAAGTGCTAATTCTAAGCCTAAAATAAGTGCTTGATATTCAGCAACATTATTAGAGCATAATTCGCTCAAGATAAAATAATATGGTAAGACTTGATTGTAAGGGGTAACGAGAATTGCCAGCGCTCCTACTCCATTTTGTCTTGAAGCACCGTCTAAGAATAACCTCCAACTTAGCTTCAAGTCGATAAAGAGGACTTCTTCATTAGGTAAATCATCTGACAATTTTCAATCAGACGGTTAGGATGATCTGCTAAAAAATCTGCCAAGGCCTGCCCCTTCACCGTCTTTTGGGAAACATAAACAATGTCATATTGTTGAAGGATCACCGTCCACTTTGCCAATCTCCCAGAAAGAACTGGTCTGGAAAAAATATATTTCACAGGATTTGCTCGTGCTATTAAATGGACTGTGTATGCTTGTATGTAGTGTCTTAGTTTATCAACGGCGAAGAACAAAGCAAGACACATTTTCTCAATAGGGGAGTAGTTTAATTCTGCCCCTACAAGTGTTCGACTTAAATAGTATAAAGCCCTTTGTTTCTTTTGCTCATTTTCTTGTGTGAGTAATGCCCCCAAGGACTTGTCCTGTGCAGCAATATAAAGGATTAATGGCTTTCCATGAATTGGTGCTCCCAAAACTGGATGATTAAGCAAGTATCTCTTAATCGCATTAAAAGCATTGCTACAAGATTCATCCCACTCGAATCGTGCATCCTTCTTCATTAGTCGACTGAATGGTTGGCATCTTCCAGCTAGGTTTGAAATAAACTTTCGAATGTATGCCAATTTACCCTGAAGACTTCGGAGCTCTTTTAAGTTCTTAGGCTCTGGCATATTCTGGATAGCGTCTATCTTGGTCTGATCTATTTCAATGCCTCGGTGTCTTACGATAAAACCAAGGAACTTCCCAGATGTCACTCCAAAGGCACATTTCAGCGGGTTCATCTTCAGTTGGTACTTCCTCAGCCTATCAAACACTGAACGAAGATCTTCTAAATGATCGTTTCTTCTTTTTGACTTGACCACAAGATCATCAACATAACATTCTACTGTTTTATGCAGCAAGTCATAAAAAATTCTCTGTATAGCACGTTGATAAGTTGCACCAGCATTTTTCAAACCAAAAGGCATTACTTTATAACAATAAATCCCCTTAGGTGTTCGAAATGCGGTTAGCTCTTCATCTTTTGGTGCCATTCGAATTTGATTATAACCAGATGATCCATCCATAAATGACAAAGCCTCATGCCTTGTAGTAGCGTCAACCATTATTTCGGTGATGGGTAGTGGAAAATCATCTTTTGGACATGCATTGTTTAGATCGCGAAGTCGACACAGATGCGAAGTTGTCCATTCTTCTTTTTGGCTGACACTATATTAGCTATCCAAGATGGATATTTCACTTCACGTATGAATCCCGCATCGATTAACTTGTTGACTTCAGCTTCTATGAGCGGGATAAGGTCAGGTCTATAGCGCCTTTGGGGCTGTTTAATTGGATTTACTCCCTTTCGAACAACCAAGTTATGAACTGCAACTTTCGGATCAAGTCCGGGCATCTCTTTATATGTCCAGGCGAAGACGTCTTTGTATTCTAACAATAGTGCGACATACTTTTCTTTTTCTTCTGAGCTAAGGAGTGCACTCAAAAATATAGGGCGTGGTGCATCCGAGGTGCCAAGATTTACCTCTTTAAGCCTGTCGACAGTTGCTTGCCCCCATCTTCTAAAGCAGCGGGAGCTTCTTCTTCTTCGATTTCGAATGGCTCTTCAAACTCATCTTCTGATGATTCATCATCTGCACTTTCTTGGATGGTTACATGATATGTTGAATAAACTTTTGTCTCATCTTCTTTGAGATGTACAGATGAACGGGTGTCCATAACAGTATGACGTCGCAGTTTCAATGGCCCTTCTATAGAGATTTCAAGCTCTAAACGCCTCTTCATGCGAGATGAAATCGAGCTTCGGATTTCCTTATCATCCTTCAATTCAGTGCAGTTTTGACTCCCTTCTTGATGCACTTCACTGCTTGAAGCGTTTAATCTATCAAAAACTGAATTGCGTCTTCTGGATGCTTGATGTAACTCAGGGTGGGGGACATTGAGTCTATCAAACACTGAAATACGAGTTGCTGACGTTCCCAAACGATCAAATATTGATACACGAGTAGTGTTTTGAGAAGGATGAGTTGGAGAAGTTTTTGGTTCATCACATTCTTCAGTAACCTCCACTGAAATGTGTTGAGTACTGACCGATTTATTCTTCCTGCCATCATGAATTCGTACTAGGTTTTGGGATTCACATCCTAATCCATCTTTTGGAAAAGGTTTCCCATCCGACTTGTTTATCAGCTTTTTATGAGTTTCAATAATCCCTTGCAACTTTGCAGTCGTCTTCCCACCATGCAACTCATTCATGGATGATGACTTGAAAAAGTCGAACCTAGCTTTAGCGATCAGTTTATAAGCCTTTGGATCGTAACTTTCAGCAATACGACCTTGAGGCAAAATCTCATGTTCTATTACGCCTTGGGACGGTCGAATGAACCCTTTCAACGACTTCTTGGCTTGACTATGAGCCATGTTAGTTAGGGGTAATATGCAAGCATCCTTCAACAATTTTATGTCTTCTTTTATCTTGTCGGGAGAACACTCTGCTTGATTAAATTCTGAGCATTCCAAGAATGGCGATTGACCTTCCTTACGACGAGCCTTTGGAATATAGCGAATAATTGGAGTTTCTTTTGCCTCACTAGGTGAAGATTTGGCTGGGTTGTTCTTTACAGTATCTTCCAATGTAAGCTTAAAAATACCCTCAAGGGATGCATTTAAAGGCTCTTTCATCACAGTAGTGTCTATTTTCTTTTTACCCTTAATTTCAATTTTTTCGGTACTCGAAATTTGAGCGGGTAAAACTTCTTTTATATCACAGTTCTCTGAGTAGAACTTTGCATCAGCATAGTGAGACTCGACCTCATTGAATGGTTTTAAATCAGCATCAACCTTTCTCGGTCCGTCTCGATAAAACTTTAAGCATTGATGCAGTGTAGAAGGTACAACGCCATTTGCATGAATCCAAGGTCGCCCAAGCAAGAACTTATATGTAGTTCTAGCGTCAATGACATGGAAGATTGTACTCGACGTTAATTCACCGATTGCAACATCCACTCGTATTATTCCCAAAGCACGTTACTCCATTTGATTGAAACCTTGGATCAAAAGTTGACTTTTTGACAGTTTATTAATTGTTATGCCAAGTTCCTCCATTGTTGCTTTGGGCATGATATTAACTGCAGACCCATTATAGACCAACATGCGATTCACCCTTTGTTCTCGGATGTATCCATAAACATAAAGTGGCCGATTGTGGGGTTTTGATCCTAACAACAGATCTTCATCTGTGAATGCAAGAGTTGTCAAGCAGTAATCACAAAAACTATCATCTGAAGGAGGTTTCGTGGGAGCTGGAAGATGTGCAGCATAAATTTTTGAGTTTTTCAAAGCATGTGCAATCACGTCACGTGTTGCCTTTGGATACTGCAACAGCTCGTAGATGGTAAGATGAGAAGAGATCCCTTTCAAGATCTTAAGGCATTCTTCCTGGATTGTTGTCATCTAGCCATCACTTCGAGCCTTAATAGCCTTTGAGTTTTCTCCCCCTGACTCCTCTTTAAACGAAACCATATGAATACCAACACTCATTTGCTATTCCCTAAGAAAACCTTTAGGAAAGAATTCTTCTAGTATTATTTGTTTTTGAGGCTTTTGCCTCAAGACTTCTTGATTTAAAAAGTTTTGGAATTGGGGATGCTTCATAGTTTTCTTATGTCCCCAACGTGGATGCGAGTTATTTATCTGCTGAATTCCCTTTCGAAAAGGAAGGTTTGCGAATCGGACATATCGCTTTCGTGATTTTCGTCGCATTACCAATGTCCATTGTTCTTCATCATCCGCAACAGATTCAACATCTTTAAAAAAGCTAGTAATTGAGCTTGTTACCACAGCTGGCAAGGCAACAGGTTCCAAGCAGCCAAATTGTATTAGTTGATACGTTATATCTTTTATAGGTAAAGAAGTGAAAGTAGCATGATTTGACTCTACTATGTCGTCCATATCAAGTTCAATCTTGCGCTCATTCACTAGCTTCATTATCAAATCTTTCAGGTCAAAACATTTTTTAGTGGGGTGACCAATGATGCCATGATACTTGCAATACTTTGGATCGATAACTTTTCCCTTTTCTCCTGGCCTTTTGGACTTTGGAAGTTCAAATAGCTTCTGGTTCAGGAGTTGATCTAGCATGTCAGGCACATCTGAATCAGGGAAATGATATTTCTTTGCTTCTCTTTCTTCGAAGCTCATGCGTTGTTTATTTCTCATTTGAGGCCGCCTGATATTTTCCTCAACTTTCATAGTGCCTCTGGAGAAAAATTTTAAAGGTTTAGTCTCAACGAACAAAGACTCCTTAGCAGTGCTCTTTAAAGGCTTCTCAACCTTCTTGAAATCCTTCTTGTCTCTCATAGGATCAAGAATCGAAGAACTTTTGTTACCAGAATGAGCAATACTCAACTCCATGTCATGAGCACGGGTGGCCAATTCTTCGAAAGTATGCGGCTTTATCCCTTGGAGAATGTAAAGAAGTTCCCAATGCATACCTTGGATGCACATCTCAATAGCAGAAATTTCAGAGAGCTTATCTTTGCAATCAAGACTTAGTGCTCTTCATCTATTTATGTAATCGACAACTGGTTCATCCTTCCTTTGTTTGGTATTAGTTAACTCTGTCATACTCACTGTGCGGCGAGTACTAAAGAAACGATTGAGAAATTTCCTCTCAAGTTGTTCCCAACTATCAATAGACTCAGATTCCAAGTCAGTATACCACTCAAAGGCATTTCCTTTTAGCGACCTTACAAATTGTTTAACCAGAAGATCTCCGGATGTTCCTGTATTGTTACATGTCTCCATAAAATGGGCCACATGTTGACGTGGATTTTCCTTCCCATCGAACTGCTGGAACTTAGGAGGTTGATAATTTGTCGGCATCCTTAAATCATCAATTCTCCTTGTGTACGGTTTAATGTATGCATAATAGAACTTAGATGACGATCCACCATACTGAGCCTTGATGGTATTTGCAATCATCTCTTGTAGTTGTTGAACAGACAAAGACCCAACTGATATTGACGATGATCCGTTTACTTCGGGGTTTTCAACATCATGAACTGCTTTCAGTTTCCTAGCGGCTTCAACAATTGGTTTGTTTGGTGCTGGGTTATCATTGGATTCTTCATCGTGTTGAGCTTTCAGTTGACTCTTCAACATCACAATTTCAGCATCCTTTTCTTCTACTATCTTGTGCAGAGTTGACATCATCCTCTCCATTTCAGAGATCCTTTCCTCTAGAGTAGTCGCATTAGTAACCATCGCAGACATGGTTTGGAGAGTAGACGTTGATTGTTCTGTTGGTACTTGTGAAGCAGATTTTCTTCCTGCCAAAATATCCATCGAGATGACAGGTTGATGAGCAGCATTGTTGGTTGACCCAATTTAATCTTGACCTTGTGTTGCAAGATACCGTACTCTAGCACAAGTCGTCGGTCCAGTGTAACCAGGTTGCACAGTCGCAGTAGGATTGAATTTGTGACTTGGTGCAGCAGTCTTTGGAGCCATAGATTTGAGCAATTGGTTGATATTGATTGATAATGAAGAGCGAGATGAGAGGCAGAGATGTCCCACCGGGCGTGCCAGAAATTTGTATACAAATTTTCGCGTCTGAAAAATTAAAACACGAATTAGTGACAAAATTCAATTTTTGTATTTATGTGTGAGTACAAGTCTCTGTTTTGAATTCTTTACAAAAAAGAATGATCCTTTGATTCGGTCTCCTGAAATGCACTTGTCGAGGGTGTGACGCTTGATCCCGACGGAGTGAAAAGAGTGATTGTTGAGAGAAATGGCTAAGGGGCTTGTTGTTCCTCTTGAACTTGCAGCGGCGTGGCTGATCGTTGAGAGAACGGTCTGTGACTTATTGTCCTCTTGTAGATTTGCTGACGGCTTTGTTGAAGAAAAGACTTGACCGAAGAGAAGGCTTGATCGGAGAACGGTCGGTATTCTGCAGGCTTTCAATTCTCTGAGGAGGCTGAGACTTCTCTTCTCTGTGTGCTATGCTCTTCTTCAGTGCTTTCTGTCTGCTTCTTCTGAGTCTGTTCTCCCCTCTGGAAGAGCTCTCTATTTATAATGCTTGATGGTAGAGAGTTCTAAAGGGACTCGATCACTCTAGGATTTATCTCTAATTAATTTAATTTAATTAGAGATAATACAATTGGTTAATAATTTTTATTTATCACCAATTTATTAGAAATTATTAATTAATTAAATATTTAATTTAATTAACTAATAATATTAATTAATTATTTTTTTAATGCCTACAACATTATCTAAAACAAGTGAAAGGGTTGAAGAAGAAGAACAAGAATGAAGAACTGACTGTAAGGATTGCTAGCTTGGAGGTGCAGGAGGTGCAGCTATTAGACGAGAAGAGTAAAATCGAGTCCCTGAGGAAATACAAAGAGGCATATACTTCGGCATTTGATAAGCTGAACTTATTCCTTCCCCCATTATCGAGCTCTTCAGTCAGAGCATGACTCCATTGTTTCCAAGCTCCAGAATTTGCAAACTGAGTATGATGAACTTATGTCATAACATGAAAGACTTGGTGATAGGAATCAGGAGCTGGTAGAAGAGATCACCCGACTCCAATGTCAAATCGCAAGCTTCCTCATTTAGCCAGGAAAAGCGAGATAAGATCCGAGCTGAAGCAGTGAATGAATATCAGCTGTCCCAAGACTGTCATGATAAGAAACCGGTGTATGCAACATCTTTCGTTAAAACGATACTAAATGGCATGCTCTTAGCTGGAGAATGTGAAACAGTTGGGAGAGACTTTCCTTGAGCTACAGTTTACTAAAAAGCCGGAGACTTACAAGCCGGCCGAAAGGATAGGATCTTCCATCAATTGACCCATAGTTTTATCTCTTTATCTTTTTATAGCTTTCTTTTAATGATTTTAACTTTGTATGCGGTAAAATATAGTATTTATAGTCTTTTAACGAATTTTCAATTTTGTTTTCATTTTTGCCACTTCTTTCTTTTCGTATACATGTATAATTATGTGCGTAATCATGTGTATAACCATTTTTTAACGATGCTACTTAATTCTTTTTGAAAGAGCATATCTTTCATGAAGAACTTTAAATTGTAATTGCTTGGCTTAGCTTACATGGCTTACTTTTACTTTACACACTTCTTGCTTCAGATCAATTCATGCCTTTCTTCGTCTGTTTTAGCATAACTTACTTTACACATTTTTCACTTTAAGTATATGCAAGACCTTCTTCGCATATTTTTCGCTTCAAGTTTTTTATATTCCGTTTAACATGGCATACTTCGCACACTTTTTGCTTTATGTTTATGTTTAGCCTACTTTGCACATTTTTCGCTTTAGGTTTTTTTCTTCTTATACATGACTTACTTTGTGTCTTTCTCGCTTCAACTATATGCTTGATCTACTTTGTGCATTTTTTGCTTCAAACCTTTTTCTTTATTGTTTGCCTTGTGTATTTTTCGCTTCAAGCATTTTCTTTTTATGCATGACTTCGCACATTTTTCACTTCAAGTACATGTTTGGCTTTCTTGGTGCATTTTTTTGCTTTATCCAATTATCTTTACGGCTTAGCTCGCCCATTTTTCACTTCTAGCCTTTTCTTTTTATGCATGACTGACTTTGCACCTTTTTCACTTCAAGTACATGCTTTTTTTTCATGGTTACCTCGCTTTTTTTTTCGCATCAAACCTTTTCATGTTAACCTTTTCTCATGCATTTTTTGCTTAATGTTAATAAATTCCAAACAACCCTATTGCAAGATTTATCAACCACATGTGATAAACATAATAATCAATGATCATAAATAGGGAATTTCTTGATCTTTATTGCATAGTCATTATTCGATAAAACATGATTAATCAAACGTAAAAACGTGTCAAAAAAATGTAAACTTGTTTAAAAGGCATAAACAGACGTTTATTGCCAATAAATTTTAAATGACTGGTGTTCCAAGTTTTTGATATCCACTTCCCTTGTATGGTTTCCAACATACAGGAGTTTGGTCCGAGTATTTTCCTGACTTGGTACGATCCTTCCCAATTAGCTCGAAATTTGTCATATTCCTTCAATGCATTGGTGATGGTAGATCTTCTCTACACTAGATCTCCTTTCTTTAGTTTTCGCCATTGGGTTATAGTGGGTAGCGACTCTTTGCTGATAAGTTGTTGAGCATATCGCCACCAATTCTCATTGAGCTAAATGCTTAAATCAGGATTAAACGTTTAGTGTATTTTTTTAATTAAAGACATAATCTTTAATTTTGTTCAAATTAGGACCAAACATTTGCGAGATTAATCAATTAAGGATTTATAAGCGAGAGTGAGAGCCATGCGTCATTAAGTTGTTCATGGTGTTAATAGGGACATGTGACAGTAATTTATTGGTTGTAAAAATTTTTTTAATTAATTTTCATTTTGAAAATTATAAATATATATTTTTTATTTTGAAAAAAAATCATATATGTCAAACACTTGAATTCTAAGAGAATTAAAATAAAAATAAAAATTATACATTTTTTTTCATTTTTTAAAATTAAAATGCAGAATTCTAGTTATATTCACCTTCTCAGCTTCCGCTATCTCAAAATCAAGTTTAAAAGATTTTGGATTTTTATCATAATCTTTCATAAAAAGAGAAAATAAATAGAAAATATTTAAATTTAAAATAAGATTCATTGCACTTTTTGACCTTGTTAAACAGAAGGGCAAGCAAAAGAAATTGTTCCTCGTATCTGCCATATATGTAATATTTGGATTCCCTTCTATAGCACTAGAAAAAAAAATCAGGTGGCCGGCATTATTGAAGTTCTCAGAAGCTTTAGATGGATGGATTGGAGGGAGAATAAAAGTAAATCTGGTAATGTGCCATAACGGGCCACTTAGCTACCGCACCATTTTTGTCTCGGACCTTTGATCAGGCCGCTTGTCTCTACCATCGTCTAGGTTGCTTCAATGTCGTCTGCTTGACTTCTTCTTCTTCTCTTTCATGTTTTTAGTTACAAGGTTCTGATGCTTCAATATTTTTGATTTGATTGAGTATTTACAGAGTAATCTTGATTTGGGTATTGTGTTTTTGGATAGGTGTATACATTATTTGTAGATCCAACCTACTGATTTGGTTGATTTCCAAAATCAAAAGCCAAAAGAAAACTTTTAGGAGGTGTTGGAACCGTGATTTTCTCTCTAGATCTAAGAAAATAGGTGAGTTTTTGAAAAAATCTATTATGATAGAAGTGTTTAGAGGATAAAATGGAATCTTTTAAGATATTTTTTAGGATTTTTTTACTTCCGTTAGGCGGCAGCAGATGACAATACACAGTGGTTGGTCCGCAACAGACCACCATTTTCTAGGTTTCTTTAAGAAATTGATATAAGAGAGAGAGAGAGAGAGAGGAGGATTTTACAGAGAAGAATGTAGGAGAGGCTACAGAGAAAAAACAGAAAATAAATGAGTAAAAGAAATATTTAAGATTTTTGGCTTATATAGTTAAAAAAATTTAAGATTTTTTTTTAGCTTTCATTCTCTTTAACGACGAGTGTAATTTACTCTCGTTAATAAATTCTTAATCAATTAGTCCCACAAATGTTTAGTCCTAAATTAATTCAAATTAAGTGTTGTATCCTAAAATAAAAAATTATCCAAAAATTAAAGTATTTAGCTAATCTCACTATTCATCAATCGTGTCAAGGTTTTCTTATCGCCCTTGAGAGTTGTCCTTCTCAACAAATAGGATCACCCTTGGCGAGACGACACCCACTTTTGCATGTATTAAATCCTCGATGCCTTATACTAAGTTGAAAGGTGTCTCCCATGTTGACACTCGACTTGTCCTGTACGCCCATAAGATACTAGGCAGTTCATCAATCCCATGCTCTTTTAGCTTTATCTAGTCATGCTTTGAGCCCATAAAGTATGGTTTAGTTGTTGACTTCTACTTGCCCATTGGCTTAAGGGTATGACACCGAAAAGATTCGCAGCTGGATATCTAACCCCTTTACAGAAATCCTTGAAAGCATCACTATCAAATTACTTTCCACGATATGCATTTAGCACCCTTGGAATTCTAAAATGACAGATGATATCCTTTCATACCATAGCCTTAACCCTATTCTCGGTAATGGTGGCTAAAGGTTTAGCTTTAATCCACTTGGTAAAGTAATCAACGGCCACCAACAAATAATTCCTTAGCCCAGTAGCAAGAGGAAAAAGCCCTAAGATATCAAGTCCCTATTGTGCAAAGGGGATTGGCTGGAAGGTGCTTTGTAGTGTTGCCACTGGGGCGGATGTTTCGAGGGCGAATCTTTGGCACTTATTGTAGACACCTAATTTTGTTTGAAAATTTTCTAATAAAAATAAAAAATAAAAAAATAAAAATGAAAATAAAAATAGAAACAATAAAAATAAAAAATAAAAATAAAGATAAAGGAACAAATCAACTTTGGTCAAACCTTAAACCATTCAAACCTTAAAACCTATCCCATACACCTATGCACACCATGCGAACCTAGCAAACCCTTCTTGAATCATGCAAACTACTCGAAATCCATGCAAACCCCATGTGCCTTACCTCATGAAAATCACATGTACGTCAAAGTTGACCAAGGTTTATTGTTTACCTTAAACAAAAGATTTTGGCAGCAACATGGAGAAAGAATTTGAAAACAAAATTTGTCAAAACTGATAGGGAGAAAATCCCTTAATGGTACCCTAAATGAAGGGAATATTTTCGCTTTCCTTTTTTTCAAGTTTAAGAATGGCTATAAAAGCCATGAGGTGGGGGCTGAGACGGACAGACGGAGGGAGAAGAAGGGAGAAAGAAAAAAAAATGAAAAAAAACCATCATGGAGTTTTTATTTTTATTTATTTTTTATTGTTTTGCTTCTTGCATCGTGTGCCATACTGCTTGCATCAAGTTTCTGTTTCTGTTGCATGCCACATTTACACCTGCCTACATTGTGGTCGACACTTACACTATCATCCTACATGCTGTCGGACTGCCCCTCATCCTGGCGTTGCTACCCAACCACCATTGTTGTTGTCTATTCCCTCACGTCCTTGCAAAGCATCATCTTCTCTGCTGGTTGCTTCTTCATTGCCATCATCTTTGTTACTTTCCTGCATACCATCGGTGCTACTATCTTGCCACTCCATTGTTTGCAACAGGCTGTCTCTTTTTGCCGTGTTCGCCTCTTACGTTGCTGCCACTCGCTGGTCATGTTGCGCTACTGCCACCCTATTCCCTGATGTCCTTGCACTCTGCCTATTCCTCATCGCCACCGCTGCTGTACCAACCCTGTGCTGCTAGTTGCTCTGTCTGTTGCATCACCTCACCAAGCTTCAATCCCTGCTTCATCACTACTGTTTGTTGTACATCGCTAATCTTGGGGGCTGCTTTGTGTCGTTGTACCATTGTTGGACACGGAAGAGAACCGAAGGGAAGAAAAAGACCCATTTGAAATTAATAATGCAACTATTGGTGCTCGAGCTACGTGAGGGTGGTTATTTTTACTGATGCTTCAGCAAAAGGGCATGATGGTTGTTGCTATCCAGTTACTTCCTTAGCTGAATTCTCGGATCAGTACATAATTAGTTAGGATTGGTTAGCTAAAAGTTAGATAGATAAATTAGTTGTATTAAGCTAATTAATCATTGTTTTACCTGATATATAAACACTACGTGTACAATAATTGAAGGCATGAAGAAAAACCATTTTACTTCCTTCAATTTTTTCTGATATGGTATCAGAACAGAGAATTTACTCCCAGTTCTTCTTCGATCTTCTTGTTCTTTCTCATTTTTCTGTCGATTAACATTTGCCAAACAACACCTTTGAAATATTTTTTTATGGCTTCTCAAGCTCTACATCCCGAGGATACTCTATCCAGTCTTTATTTCCTTCACCCAAATGAAAACCTAACCTTAACTTTGGTCACAGAGCCCTTCACCGGATCCAATTATCAGTCATGGTATAGGTCGATCAAGATAGCATTTATGTCGAAGAACAAACTTCAATTCGTGGATGGCTCAACCAAAGCCCCTGCTAAGAATGATCCTCTGTTTGGTGTTTGGGAGCGATGTAATACAATGGTGTTATCATGGCTTCTGCATTCTCTATCTTCCTCAATCACACAAAGTGTAGTTTGGTTGGTTCATGCTTGAGACGTCTGGCAAGATCTTTATGATAGTTTCTCACAGGGAGATGCCTTCTGTCTTGCTGAGTTGTAGAAAAAGATCTATTCACTTCAACTGGCAAGATCTTTATGATAGATTCTCACAGGGAGATGCCTTCTGTCTTGCTGAGTTGTAGAAAAAGATCTATTCACTTCAACAAGTTGCTCTTTTGGTCACTGATTACTTCACCAAACTTAAGATGCTTTGGGATGAGTTTATAAATCTCATAGCAATTCCAGCTTCTAAATGTGATCCATGATGCTCATATGGTGCATTAGACACAGTCAAAAGGTTTCAAGAGAATGATTATGTGATCAGATTTATCCAAGGACTCAATGAATCTTTTTCCACTGTTAGATCTCAGATAATGTTAATGGATCCATTGCCTCCAGTCAATTAGGCTTTTGCATTGGTTATTCAACAAGAAAGGTAAATGAATGCTGTTATGGTTCTTACCTTGGATGCATATGCTTTTGTGAACAAAGTAACAGAAGGTGCGAATGTAGGTTTTAAAAGGGATACTCAGTCTAATAAGAGACCAATGTGTTCATACTGTGGTCTGCTGGGTCATGTAGCAGAAAAAATGCTTTAAAAAGCATGGTTACCCTTAAGGATATAAGCTGCGAGTCAGATCTAATCCAGTTACTAGGGTTGCCAATCATGTTGAAGTTGGTACTGTTAATCCTCTTCCAAGGGCCCTTACTGATTATCAATATCAGAAACTGCTTGCAATGCTTCAACAAGCTGAAGTAACTCCTTCTCAGTCCTCTCATGTTGTTGTTGCAACTGAAACTATTCACCAACCCAATATTGATGCTTCATCCTCTGTTAATTCATTAGCCTCATGTCATAGTTCTTTTCCCTTTTTGACACATACAGGTGCATCTGATCATACAGTCTGTTCCCTTGATGTTTTTGACACATACAAATTCGTGGTTAGTTCTTTTGTTAAATTGCCAAATGGTCATTCTATTTTTGTCACCCATGTAGGTACTATTAAACTTACTCTTATTTGTTACTTAAAGATGGCTTATATGTCCCGAATTTCTCTTTTAATTTGATTTTAGTAAGCAAATTGACACAAACACTTGGTTCCTTTCTAACTTTTACACATAAATTCTATGTTGTTTAGGATGCCAAGACTTTGACAATGATTGGGTTAGTTAGGCAAAATTTTGGCTTATATCAATTAGACCTGTCTTATGATTCTCAAATTTTTAGCCCTATTTTTCATTCTGTAATCAGTCCATCCATAAACCTTTGGCATGGTCTAGGCCATGCTTCAAATAAAAGAATTCAGATGTTACTTAGCATAGATCTTTCCATAATAGTGTTATCATAGGAACCTTGTGATATTTTCCATTTAGCAAAACAAGGAGACTTCCATTTCCTCTAAGTATTTCTTATTCCACTCAGTGCTTTGAACTTGTACATGTAGACAACTGGAGTCCTTATCCTATTGCCTCTCTATATAGAGACCATTATCTTTTGACCATTGTAGATGATTTCAGTTAATATACTTGGTTGTACTTAATGAAAACCAAATCTCAAGCTCGACCTTTGTTACAAAATTTTTGTAGTATGTTAAAACTCAATTTTTCACAAAGATTAAAACCCTTCGAATTGACAACGATCAAGAATTCAACATGCCTCAATTTTATTCTTCCCAAGGCATATTGCACTAACTTTCGTGTGTACAAACACCTCAACAAAATAGCATTGCTGAACGTAAGCACCAACATATCCTCAATATAGCCCAATCCTTGAAATTTCAAGCTGGTTTCCCTCACAAATTCTGGGCAGATTGCTTCAACCATTCTATTTATAGAATAAATCGATTACCCTCACCAGTACTTAGTAATCACACTCCTTATCAGATTCTATTTCAAAAACCACCAAAAATTTCCCATCTTAAGGTATTTGGATGTCTTTGCTATGCTTCTACCTTAGTACATCCTAGATCCAAGTTTGATGTAAGGGCAGTAAAATGCATTTTCATCGGTTTTGTTCATGGTATAAAAGGTTACAAATTATACAATCTGTCCACTGGCTCTATATTTGTCTCCTGAGATGTTTTTTATGGGACTATCTTCCCTTTTTCATCTAATCAGCTTAAAACAAACATAGAATATTTGTCTGATAATCCATTTTGCTCTACTCCTATCAGTATTGATGAATCTTGTTTTAATAATAGTTTGTCTGTTGATTCCAATCCTATTGAGTCAAGCTTTTCTAATCCCATTTCTCCTTCCTTTAATTCTTCTATCACTTCTGTTTCTCCTCCTATTGAACCGGTCAGGCGATCACAAGGACTTAGACATGCCCCTACATATTTACAGGATTATCACTGTTATTTAGCACAACTTAATCATTGTCAATCTGAGCATTCTGCTTCTGTAGGTTATGATGCAAAATTTTCTAAGCAATCTAGTGTTACTCACCCTTTATTCTTTGTTCTTGATTATTCTTGTTGTCATTCTTTGCATAAAGCATTTGTTGTTAATATAACCACTATTAAAGAACCCAATAGTTACAGTGAAGCAATGACACAAGAGTGCTGGAAGTAGGCTATGTCAGTTGAGCTTGAGGCTTTACAAGCAAATGACACATGGATCATCACTGACTTTCCTGTTGGAAAATAACCTATTGGATGTAAATAGGTATACAAAGTCAAGTATAAGCCTACCGGTGAAATAGAACGTTACAAGACAAGGCTTGTAGCAAAGGGTTTCAAGCAGCAAAATGGTCTTGACTATGTCAATACTTTTTCCTTGTTGCTAAAATGACTACTATCAGGACTCTTTTAGTTGTTGTTGTTGCTAAAAATTGGTTTCTGCACCAATTAGATATTAATAACGCTTTTCTACATGGCGATTTGTTTGAGGAAGTATAAATGCAACTTCCCCCTGGTTTCACTAGTGTATGCCCGGGACATGTTTGTAAGTTGTTGAAATCTTTATATGGCCTAAAACAAGCCAGTCGACAATGGTATTCTAAGCTTACTACTGCTTTACTTGCATAAGGTTTCAAGTAAGCTGGTTCTGATAATTCTATATTCATCAAGGCAGCTCACAGAGTGCTTAGATATCTCAAAGGCACACTAGGCCATGGTCTTTTCTTCCCTACCAAATCTAATTTCTAGCTAAAAGGTTTTTGTGATTCTGACTAGGCAACCTGTCCTGACACCAGAAAATCCATTACAGGTTACTGTGTGTTTCTTGGAGATATACTTGTTTCCTGGAAGTCTAAGAAACAACAAACAATCTAGCGATCTTCTTTTGGAGCAGAGTATAGATCACTTATAGGCCTTACTTGCGGATCCAATGGCTACTCAATTTGCTGCCTGAGCTACTTGTTTCACATTCTTTTGTTGCTCTTCTGTATTGTGATAACAACTCAGCCATAGTTATTGCTAAAAACCGTGTCTTTCACGAAAGAACAAAGCATATTGAAATAGATTGTCGTGTGATTCGAGATAAATTACAAGCAGGAGTCATTAAATTGTTTCCTGTTTCTTCTTTTGCTCAATTAGTTGATCTGTTTTCCCACACAGATGTTCGGAATACACGATGTCTTCTATGTGTCTATGTTGAGGAAGTACCACTTGGACCCTTCTCATGTCATAGAGTTTGAAAAGATGAACATACAAAAGGACATGAGTTACACTAAAGAACCCGTTCGAATCCTCGATAGGAAGGAGAAGGTGCTTCGGACTAAAAGCATCCCATTAGTGAAAGTTTTATGGAAGCATCACTCAACGGAAGAGGAAACTTGGGAATTGGAAAGCCTTATGAAGGAGAAGTACCCCTATCTGTTTGACAAGTCGAGTTGAATTTGGAGGACCAAATTCTTTAAAGGTGGGGAAGATGTGAGAACTGTGAATTTTATGTACCCCAGTCATGAGAATTGTAATTTGGTATATGTAATTATGATATATTGATGTACACACAAGTTTTAGATATGATAAAGCATAAGAAAATAAGGTCTTTAAGTTTTGAATGAGTATGAATTGAAATATGGACTATGAGGTAGATTAAGGGAAGTTTAACATTAAGTTTTTTGCAAATTGATGTAGCAGCAGTGCAATTTGTGAAGGCCAGATCAATCTCCAAGGATGAGAGATCGATCTCATGGCTCCAAAATGCAAGAAATGTACAAGAACTGATAGGCAGATTGATCCCATAAGCAAGTAGATCGATCTCCAAATGTTTTTGTAAAGGGTAGATCAATCTCCTATAGGAGCAGATCGATTTAAAAATATTTCTGTAAATAGCAGATCGATCTCCTTAAGATTATGAGATCGATCTTACCCCTCGACAGATCGATCTGGTAGGCATAAAAAGTGCCTAGAACGTTCTCAAAATACAAAGGTAGTCGATCTCCTACAAGAGCAAATCGATCACCTACGCTCTGCCTAAAAAGGACCCCTACGTTTTTCCTGCATTTCATCTTTTCTCTTTCCAAAAAATTGAAAACCCCTATTTTTGGCCGAACCCTAGCTTTCTCTCTCTTCCAAAACACCCATTTTCGCTCGAATCAGAGGTCGTGGCAAGAAGGAAAGTTGTTCCTTATCAAAAGGAGAACAACATACTTGGAAATCAAATAACAATTTAAACTGAGGCGTGAGTTGAGCACTCCACAAGTTTTGGGTAAATTTCTAAGCTTTAATATTTTAATTTGGAAGTAAATGTCTGCGATTTTGGTTGTAGATGTTGTGATAAATGAGCTGAAAATGATTAGGGTTGATAGGAATATTGAGAAATTATGAGGAATTTGGTTAATGAGGTTTTGAGATGTTAAATGAGAATGTGAGCAATTATGCTCGATATTGAGATTTGAGACAATGTGATAATGTATTGATGATGTTTTTACATCATTGGGATAGCCCGAGAGTTCCAGAGAGGAATGCGAGGCTAGTTCGTCGTTTGGGAAAACGATTACACTATACGAGGTGCAACGAGGTAAGGGAATACTTAAACTAGATTGTGTATGTGATTTGTGATGATACTATAGCATGAAATGTGATTCGAGAAAACAAGCATGTTTTATGGGTTGTGAATGAGTTACTGCACACGATTTTATAGCCGGTTGGGGCCCAATTTTTATGAGTTGTAAGCTAAGTGTGAAATTGTTTTATAACCGTTTTGAGTTTAAAAAGTAAAAAGTAAATTGGGCTCTACGTTAAGGCGTACTGAGGTTTAAGAAATGTGTGCGTGGTTTTGCTGATTTGAGCTTGGTTTTAACATGTTTTGTGTTGAGTACACAAATGTTGTTAGATGAATTTTATGAGAGAAAACCATTATGAGTTCTATGTGAAGGCAAAACGGTTTTATATGATAATGGCTATTATTGAGACTTAGACGTGTCATGTTGAATACACATCGGGCCTTGCTCTGGTGCATGTAAGTCCGGGCCTTGCTCTGGTAGCATATAAGTTTGATATTCTTCTGTTCTGGTAACGTGAGATGACCCTCGCTCTGGTAGCACTGGGTGGCCTTGCTCTGGTAGCATGTAAGTCTGATATTTTCCCCCCGTTTTGGTAGCGCTGGGAGGCCTTGCTTTAGTCACATGTAAGTCCGAGCCTTGCTTTGGTAGCATGTAAGACCGATATTGTGCATGAGGAGAGGCTTTGCTCTGGTAGCATGTAAGGCCGGGCCTTGTTCTGGTAATGCGTAAGTCCAAAACACCATGTACACGACCATATTGTCGACGTTTCCTCTTTTAAGGATGCCTGGGATGCGCACCCAGGAGAATTATATTTATTTTCCATGAGTATTTTATCTGAATTTTAATTGCCTAGTCTCATTTTACACATAAGATTGTGTTTTGTGGCTGCGCCACGTGCATTACTATTGAGGTGATTTTATCACGTTTTGTGAGAAAAACTATTATTGCATCTTGATTTACATATGCTTATAACTATGGTTTTTATATTAAACCAATTACTCTCATGTTTCTGCACGAGCTTTCAGAAATGAGTTGAGATGATGTTTTAATTAGTCATGCTACATTTTTCTACTCAGTTTATTTGGTTTTCACCCACAAAATAAAATGATTGTTTTGTGCAAATCATTATTTTATCAATGAGTCCCTTACCCCCTTACTGAGCGATTTAGAGGCTCACCCTATTTTTTATTCCCATAAGATTTCTTCAAGTGAAGAGAATGTCCTGCGACGTACGGAGTAGTGGCTAGTGGAGGACTTGAGCTCCAGGCCATATATATTATATTTTGAGGTATAATTATCATTTCATGTATCCAGACTAATATTGTATTTACAGACACTTGATGAACAATGATGTATGGGATGTATTAGGGATTAATTAAATCTGTATTGAAGGTTGTATGCGCTATGATATATTAAATGATGAGATCCTGAGGTGAAAGTTTTATAATGTATGTATGATGATGTATGACACTGCACAAGAATGCACCCAGTATTGTGTATTGATGAAAATAAGTTTTAAATTTGCCTTATTTTTCGCGCTTCCGGGATGTCATAGAGTTTTCTTGGTATCAGAGCTTAGTGTGTTTAGTACTGTCAGTGTCAGTTAAGTGAAATAGAATACATCCCGAGTGTCTATATAAGTTTGGTCATGAACTGAAATTGAGGATTGAAATTTCAATCAAGTTTGATGTGTATGCGTAGGAACATATTGAGATTGAGAATGAATGGATGACGAGGTCGTTCGAGAAGGCAGGCAGAGCCACCTCCGCTACCTGCCCTACAACCAGAGAGTCCTAACTCTCGATTTAACCGGATTGAGACAGATGTATGACAGAGTTTTGAGCAGATGGCAGCGCTATTCGCGCAACATTTTGGAGTTAATACTTCGGGTACTACTCCTACACCACCACAAGGACCTCCCGCGCCCTCAGTATAGATAGACCCAGTACCTCTCACTACTTAGCCCGATGATAGAAATATGATCCGATTGAGGGACTTTTTGAAAATAAATCTACCTGCATCAAGGGGAGAAAGGATCCCGTAAAGGCTGAGGAGTGACTGACTGAGTTGAGAGTCATATTTGACTATTTTGGATGCATTGATGCTGAGAGGGTCAGTATGGGTGCCTATATGTTGAAAGGGAGAGCTCGAGATTGGTGGGACACTACTCAGAGTATTTTGATGTCCAGACAGGATGTGATTAGTTGAGAAGAGTTTCAGAAGGTCTTTAGAGCCCAATATGTTCCACAAGCTGCCCAGAGAAGGATGCATGTTGAGTTTTCAAGTCTGGTACATGGCGATATGTCTGTGGATGACTATAAGAGTCGATTTACCACTCTATTGAAATATGATCCAGAGACCTTTAAAGATGAAGAGCTCCGGACTGAGAGATTTGTCTATGGGCTGAAGCCCATTATCAGAGATCGATTGATAGGGCTGTGTATTACTAAGTTTGGAGACGCTCTGAGACGAGCACAAGAAATTGAAAGGGGAATCGAAATGGTACATTCCCAGGGTGAGTTCAGAGCAGTGACTAGAGATAAGGGCAGAAGGCCAACGATTTCCCAGACAGATGTTCGGAGAGGCTCCTTCAGAAGAGGAAGGATTGAGGTATAGAAGGATAAATTGGAGAGACCCAGAGCTTATCCCATCATTAGGGAGACCCCTCGAGATGTCAAGCCTGAGATAAGGGTTTGTAAAGATTGTGGCTGACCGCATGAGGGAAATTGTACTGGGTTGGTCCGTGAATGTTTTAGATGTGGAGACATGGGTCACAAAGTGAAAGACTATCCTCAACCTCAGAGACCACATGCTCCGAAGCCTACCAGACAATAGCCTTAGAGAGTAAATCCTCCGAGACGGGCTACTGCAACAGAGAAAGGAAAGAAGCCCGTCATAGTGGGACGTGTGTTTGCTCTAGATAAGCAAACAACAGACACTTCTGCAGAAACTATAAGAGGTACACTCTCTGTCTGTAATCATAAAGCTTATGTGCTGATTGATCCGGGATCCACACATTCGTTTATTTTTGAGCATTTTGCATGTAGTTCAAATTTGAAGTTTGAACCTCTAGAATATATCCTACATGTAAATACCCCTATGCGTGAGTCCTAGAGAATGAATATGATTTGTAGAGGATGTAAAATAAAGGTGGGAGATAGAGTAATGTTAGCAGATCTAATGATGTTAGATATACATGAGTTTGATGTAATTTTGGGAATGGATTGGCTGACAACCAATCGAATGAGTTTAGACTACTACACTAAGATTATAACTTTCTCCCTACCTAAACCTTACAGTGTACATTTGAAATATTGAGGAAATAAATGTGTGGAAATTTATAAGCAATTTGAAATTATGAAGTTACCTTTTGAGAGTATTAAAATTGCTTTTAATGTGAAGGTTATGAAGCGCTCATTTCAGATGATAACCGGGAACATCCGAGGATCGAGGATATACCCATGGTGTATGAATTTTTGGATGTCTTCCCAGATGAGTTGCCCAGTTTACCACCAGAGAGAGAGAGAGCTGGAGTTTATCATTGATTTGGTACTGGATACTCAGCCTATCTCTAGACCTCCATAGAAAATGGCATTAGTGGAATTAGAGGAATTGAAGAAACAACTACAAGAGTTATTGGATTAGGGATTTATTAGACCCAGAGTCTCACCGTGGGGAGCACCAGGAAAAAGGATGATAGCTTCAGATTATGCATAGACTATCGATTATTGAATAAAGCCATGGTGAAGAATAAATATCCATTACCGAGGATTAACGATTTGCTTGATCAGCTGAGAGGGGCCTCAGTCTTCTCTAAGATTGATTTGAGATCAGGCTATCACCAATTGAGGATTAAGGAGGAAGATATTAAGAAGATGGCCTTCAGGATAAGATATGGCCATTATGAATTTCTAGTGATACCTTTTGGATTGACGAACGCCCCTGCAGCTTTTATGAGATTAATGAATGACGTGTTCAGAGACTATCTAGATAAGTTTGTGATAGTCTTTATTGATGATATCTTGGTGTACTCTCAGTCTTATGAGGAACACGTACAACACTTGTGGTTAGTACTTTAGATACTCCGAGATAAGCGATTATATAGAAAGCTTAGTAAGTGTGAGTTTTGGCTGGATCGGATAGCTTTCCTTGGTCATATAGTTTCAGAGGAAGGAGTATCAGTTGATCAAATTAAAGTAGAGGCTGTGCTTAATTGGGAAAGACCGAGGACTGTCACAGAGGTACGAAGTTTTCTTGGTTTGGCAGGGTATTACAGAAGATTTATGGAGGGATTTTCCAGGATTACCGCTCCGTTAACCAAGCTCACTCGCAAGGAGACTCTGTTCATATGGACTGATCAATGTGAGTTCAATTTTCAGGAATTAAAGAGGAGATTAACAACGACACCTGTGTTGACTATCCCTAAGGGGTCAAGAGGATTTTCGATGTATAGTGATGCTTCCCATCAAGGATTGGGGTATGTACTCATGCAGCATGGAAGAGTGGTTGCCTATGGGTCACGACAGTTGAAAGATCATGAGCAGAATTACCGCACGCATGATTTGGAGTTAGCCACTGGTATTTGCCTTGAAGATCTGGCGGCACTACTTATATGGGAAAAGATTCCAGATCTTCACTGACCACAAGAGTTTGAGGTATCTGTTTGATCAGAAAGAGTTAAATATGAGACAAAGAAGATGGATGGAACTCCTTAAGGATTATGACTGCGAGATTCTATATCATCCGGGAAAGGCGAACGTAGTTGCTGATGCCCTGAGCAGGAAGAGTATGATATCTGCTATGATGGTCAGGGAATGAGATTTATTGGAGTAGTTTGCTGAACTCCGGATCAGAGTTAAAGAGGTAGAGATTAGATTTTTGGCTAGCCTGTGAATAGAGCCCAGGATCATGGATCGGATTAGAGCTGGGCAGTGCGATGATCAGAGGTTGATTGACATGGTTAGCCAAGCTGAGCAGACTTCGCAATCGGATCTCATAGTCAGTGAGGATGGATTGTTGAGATTCAGAGGATGAATTTGTGTACCGGACGATGATACCCTAAAGAGACAGATACTGAGAGAATCCCACTGCTCGTGATACACCATGCACCTAGGGAGTACTAAGATGTACCGAGATTTGAGAAAGGTGTACTAGTGGAGTAGTATGAAGCGAGACGTGGCAGATTACGTGGTCAGATGTTTAGTGTGCCAGCAATTGAAAGCTGAGCATCAGAAGCCCAGACGATTATTACAGCCATTACCTGTACCTACATGGAAATGGGAGCATGTCACCATGGACTTTATTAGGGGCTTACCGAGGACCCGAAGAGGTCATGACACTATATGGGTCATAGTGGATAGACTGACAAAGTGCCCACTTCCTTGCCATCAAGAGCACAAATACTGTGGATGCCTTAGCTGAGTTATATGTCAGCGAGATAGCTAGATTACATGGGGCTCCAACGAGTATTACTTCTGACAGAGATTCCCGATTTACTTCCAGATTTTGGACATAATTTCAGGAGTCCATGGGATCTCGATTGAGTTTTAGTATCGCCTATCATCCTTAGACAGATGGTCAGTCGGAGAGGAATATTCAGACCCTGGAGGATATTTTGAGGGCGTGTACGATGGATTTTAAGGGATCATGGGATGATCACCTGCCCCTAGCAGAATTTGCGTATAATAATAGCTATCATGCGAGTATTGGAATGGCACCTTTTGAGGCTCTATATGGTAGGAGGTGTAGATCCCCTGTAGCTTGGGAAGAAGTGGGTGACAGAAAGATAAATACTCCCGAGCTTGTTGAATAGGCTGTACAGAGTGTGAAACTCATATGTGAGAGATTACAGGTTGCACAGAGTAGACAAAACAGCTACGCAGATGTGCGTAGAGGCCACTCGAGTTCGATGTTGGTGATGCGATATTTTTGAAGATATCACCGAGTAAGGGTATCATGGATTTACAAAGGAAGGGAAATTAAGTCCTTGATACATTGGACCATTTGAGATTCTTGAAAGAGTGGGAGAGGTAGCCTACAGGTTGGCATTACCCTCACAGATGTCCGAAATACACGACGTCTTCCATGTGTCTATGTTGAGGAAGTACCACCCGGACCCTTCTCATGTCATAGAGTACGAAGAGATAAACATACAAAAGGACCGTCCGAATCCTTGATAGGAAGGAGAAGGTGCTTCGGACTAAAAGCATCCCATTAGTGAAAGTTTTATGGAAGCATCACTCAACGGAAGATGCAACTTGGGAATTGGAAAGCCTCATGAAGGATGAGTACCCCCATCTGTTTGACGAGTCGAGTTGAATTTGGAGGACCAAATTCTTTACAGGTGGGAAGGATGTGAGAACTGTGAATTTTATGTACCCTAGTTATGAGAAATGTAATTTGGTGTATGTAATTATGATATATTGATGTACACACAAGTTTTAGATATGATGAAGCATAAGAAAATGAGGTCTTTAAGTTTTGAATGTGTATGAATTGAAATATGTACTATGGGGTAGATTAAAAAAAGTTTTGCATTAAGTTTTCTACAAATTGATGTAGTAGCAGTGCAATCTGTGAAGGCTAGATCAATCTTCAAGGATGAGAGATCGATTTCATGGCTCCAAAATGCAGGAAATGTATAAGAACTGATAGGTAGATTGATCCCATAAGCAAGTAGATCGATCTCCAAATGTTTCTGTAAAGGGTAGATCGATCTCCTATAGGAGCAGATCGATCTAAAAATGTTTCTGTAAATAGCAGATTGATCTCCTCACAAGGAGCAGATCGATCTCCTCAAGATTATGAGATCGATCTTACCCCTCGACAGATCGATCTGGTAGGCATAAAAAGTTCCCAGAACGTTCCCAAAATTCAAAGGCAGATCGATCTCCTATAAGAGCAGATCGATCTCCTGCGCTCCGCCTATAAATGGACCCCTGCGTTTTTCCTGCATTTCATCATTTCTCTCTCCAAAAAATTAAAAACCCCTATTTTTGGCCGAACACTAGCTTTCTCTCTATTCCAAAACACCCATTTTCGTTCGAATCAGAGGTTGTGGCAAGATGGAAAGTTGTTCTTCATCAAAAGGAGAACAACATACTTGAAAATCAAAGGACAATTTAAACTGAGATGTGAGTTGAGCACTCCACAAGTTTTGGGTAAATTTCTAAGCTTTAATCTTTGATTTGAAAGTAAATGTCTGCGATTTTGGCTGTAGATGTTGTGATAAATGAGCTGAAAATGATTAGGGTTGATATGAATATTGAGAAATTATGAGGAATTTGGTTAATGAGGTTTTAAGATGTTAAATAAGAATGTGAGCAATTATACTCAATATTGAGATTTGAGACAATGTGATAACGTATTGATGATGTTTTTACATCATTGGGACAACCCGAGAGTTCCAGAGAGGAATTCGAAGCTAGTCCGTTGTTTAGGGGAAATGATTACACTATACGAGGTGCAACGAGGTAAGGGAATACTTAAACTCGATTGTGTATGTGATTTGTGATGATATTGTAGCATGAAATGTGATTCGAGAAAACAAGCATGTTTTATGGGTTGTGAATGAGTTACTGCACACGGTTTTATAGCCGGTTGGGGCCCAATTTTTATAAGTTGTAAACTAAGTGTGAAATTGTTTTACAACCGTTTTGAGTTTAAAAAGTAAAAAGTGATTTGGGCTCTACGTTAAGGCGTACTGAGGTTTGAGAAATGTGTACGTGGTTTTGCCGGTTTGAGCTTGATTTTAACATGTTTTGTGTTGAGTAAACAAATGTTTTTAAATGAATTTTGTGAGAGAAAGCCATTATGAGTTTTACGTGAAGGCAAAACGGTTTTATATGATAATGGCTATTACCGAGACTTAGGCGTGTCATGTTGAATACATATTGGGCCTTGCTCTTGTAGCATATAAGTCTGATATTCCTCCGTTCCCGCTCTGGTAGTGCTGGATGGCCTTACTCTGGTAGCATTTAAGTTTGATGCTTTTCCCCCCGTTTTGGTAGCGCTCGAAGGCCTTGCTTTAGTAGCATGTAAGTCCGGATCTTGCTTTGGTAGCATGTAAGACCGATAGTGTGCATGAGGAGAGGCTTTGCTTTGGTAGCATGTAAGGCCGGGCCTTGTTCTGGTAACGCGTAAGTCCAATATACCATGTACACGACTATATTGTCGACGTTCCCTCTTTTGAGGATGCCTGGGATGCGCACCCAGAGGAGAATTATATTGATTTTCCATGACGAGTATTTTATCTGAATTTTAATTGCCTAGTCTCAATTTACACATGAGATTGTGTTTTGTGGCTGCACCATGTGCATTACTATTGAGGTGATTTTATCACGTTTTATGAGAAAAGCCATTATCGCATCCCGATTTATATATGCTTGTAACTGTGGTTTTTATATTAAACCAATTACTCTCATGTTTCTGCATGAGCTTTGAGAAATGAGTTGAGATGATGTTTTAATTAGCCATGCTATATTTTTCTACTGAGTTTATTGGGTTTTCACCCATAAAATAAAATTATTGTGCTGTGCAAATCATTATTTTATCAATGAGTCCCTTACCCCCTTACTGAGTGATTTAGAAGCTCACCCTGTTTTTCTATTCCCCCTAGATTTGTTCAAGTGAAGAGAATTTCTTGCGACGTAAGAAGTAGTGGCTAGTAGAGGACTTGAGCTCCAGGCCATATATATTGTATTTTGAGGTATAATTATAATTTCATGTACCCAGACTAATATTGTAGTTACAGACACTTGATGAACAATGATGTATAGGATGTATTTGGGATTAATTAAATCTATATTGAAGGTTGTATGCACTACGATCTGTTAAATGATGAGATCCTGAGGTGAAAGTTTTATAATGTATGTATAATGATGTATGACACTGCACAGGAATGCACCCGGTATTGTGTATTGATGAAAATAAGTTTTAAATTTGCCATATTTTTCGCGCTTTCGAGGCTTCACACTCCCCACCCCCTCGGGCTTAAGGATGTAGGGCTTGAGAATCTTACCATCTCTACGGCATCATACATACCACTGTGTGAAAACCTGTGCGAGTTAAGCTCTAGCACGATTCATGCAACATTAATAAATCACCTTGTACAAGCAAAGCTCTAGTACGACATTATGCATAAAATCATGAAGAAATCACGTACGAGCATAGCTCCAGTACGGTTATATGCATAAGAAAATCAATCAAATTTCACGTACGAGAAGAAGCTCCAGTACGGTTTATAAAACATCACCATAATTTAAA